>QLOH01000223.1:0-1427817 GCA_026901365.1 Sesbania bispinosa | reverse complement strand
TCCCGGTCCGAGGGGAGGCGGGAGGTGTAGTAGGTTGGGGTTGGGGGGCCACACTGCGCTCTAAATGTCGGATGCACTCCTCGAGGTGGCTAACGGCCGGGTCTCCGATTACTTTAGGCTGGCTTTCGTGGATTCTTCGCTGCTGCTGCTGTTCCTGGAATTCTTTGAGTTGGGCTTCCAGACGCCGTATGACCTCGTCCCGAGGGTCAGGTTGAAAGGTTTCAACTGGTCCGACTTGGACTTGGGGTTGTGATGTACCCTCATGTTCGACTACATCGTCTTGAGCTTCGAGGTCATCTACCCATCCTTCAGGCGTTGGTTGAGGACGGGTCCTCATTGTCTGAAGACGGGTACTGACTGTCATGCTGGAGAGGGGGGAGACCCTCCTTCTAGCGTCAAATGTTCTGGTATAGAACTCGAACCTGGGCCTGTGATGTCAACTCGGATATGGGTCTGGGTTGCAAGCGCTTGAATCCGGGTTGCCCACAGATGGGGGGTGTGCCTGCAAAGGCACTCCGACGCCCAAGTCGGATATGTAAAACAGTTAAAGTGATTGACTGAGTAAAGATTGTGTACCTTATGAACTGTTAAAATCCTTTATTTATAGGGGATTTTATGTGTATAAATGTAGTAAGTTGGCACATATAATAAAAGAGTAAGTTAGTGAGTATATATGTAATTATGGATATTTGGTAATCATAATTACATTAGTTTTGGGCCGTTTTGGTCAATGAGCCTTAGGTTTAGACCGTAACAATATATGTTAAATATAAATTTAATATGTAAATATTATAGTATAATTAATTTGAATTAATAATTTAATTGAAATATATATTAAAGGATATTTACTTTAAATATAAAATATTAATTTATAAAAATAAATTATTTCATAATTTTAAATTGTTATATCTTTTATGTAGTTTAAATTTAGAGATATTAATCAATTATTATATTATTTAAATTTAAATTTAATTATTATAATTACAATAATCAATTAAGAATTATATTTATATATATTATTAAATGATAATGATAAAAAATTAAATTTGATTTAAGAATAAAAATTAGCTAGAAATGGAGAAACAACTTGGTTTAATGATTAGAATCATTATATTTTGATTTTAATATATCAATTTTAAGGAAATATTTAGAAATCTTTATGAGAAGGTGTGTGAATTGTATTTAAAGAAAAATATTGATAGAATAAAAGACATGTAACTTTTTTATTAAGAAAATATAGAAAGTGAGTATTTCAATGTTCAAAGTGATGATTCAAATTTATAATATGGAAATACATAAATGGTTTTAGCGATTACAAGCTTATATTATTTAAAAATTCTTATAAAATTATAATTATTTTCTTTAAAAAATTCAAATTATATTTTACATATCTAAAATGTATTATCCCTTTGTATTAGCAAATTTCACTTGATATATTATCTAGTGTAATCTAATCTAATCTAATTAAATCTGATTCCAACAATCCAACTAACTTTTCCTATCCCCTTTTTAAGGATTAAACGGGTTCTTTGATTGACCCAAAATAAGAGATGGTGATCATCAACCACCCACCAAGATCACACGGTGTAGATTCTCATTCGTAGTGTACAGCCAAGTGGCCCCTACTCACTCCAAAATTACTCTCTCCCTCTCTCTACTCTGTTTCTATATATCTACCAAGTCTTCCGTGTAGTGTGTGTGTCTCAATCCTTTGTATATTAGCCATGTCCAACATTCCAAGCTCTCTCAGATACTCATCCCTAACCTCTTTCAACAAAGCAATTGCAAGCTCAGAACCTTGGTTGTTTTTCTCCCCTGTTTTCCTGTGATTTTCCCCTTCAAACACACAAAGTTCGTGTCTTTTTTGGTCTTCTTTTCTTTCTAGCTTTCTGGTTTTGCCGAAAATGGGTTGTGGGGAAAAGAGTCCTAGGAGCTTTCACTTGAATCGCCACCATCTCCACCACGGTGATGGGAAGAAGCAAGAATTCAAAGATGTCCCAAAAGGGTGTATGGCAATTAAGGTGGGTCAAGGTGAACAGCAACAGAGATTCGTGGTGCCTGTTATATACTTCAATCACCCTCTTTTCATGCAGCTGTTGAAGGAGGCAGAGGAAGAATATGGCTTCGATCAGAAGGGAACCATAACCATCCCTTGCCATGTGGAGGAATTCAGAAACGTTCAGGGCTTGATTGATAGGGACAAGAACCTCCATCACCACCACCATGTTGGCTGTTTTGGCTTCTGATTCTGATCTTATCAGAACCCTGAAAATCTGAAATAAAAAAAAATCATCTTGACCCGGAAATCATGGCTTCAAGTTCTAATGATTCGATCATGTAAATTCCTAGTTTTTAGACTCTTTTTTATTTTTTTTTCACTTTTGTTTTCTTTTTTTTTTATATATGAAATGAAAATCTTAGTTAGGTGATGATGAAGACAACAGAATGTTGCTTCTTCAAATTGTAGTCTTTCTTTCCTATAGGAACTGTAATGAAAAAAGAGATGCTTTTATCTTCTTTTCTTTCTTTTCTTGACGAATTTTTCACGGGTTGGAATAATTGGTACACTGCTCTTTCCGGAAGAAAAGAATTGAAAAGAACGAATTGACGGTAAGTAGGGCCAGAATTTTGCTTCTTTTCCTTTCTTTTGAGTCACTTGAATTCATCATAATTCATAATCAAATTGTATCTATCACCTTAACAAAGCATACCAACCAATAACTGATGGATTTATATTGGGGTTACTTTCTCAATTATTTTGAGTCTGTTTAAGTTATGAAAATTTATGGTCAACTGTAGGAAAAGTTATGGTTACCAATTGCAATTTAAAATCATGCACAGACTAATCAAACAGAAGCAAACGCCACCACATGCCCCTGCTTTTTATTTTTCCATTAATGATTGTCAATCAAATTTTTAACTCTTTCTTTTTGCTTTCTTTTAAAGTTTTTGTTCTTTAGCATGGTGGTTACTAGTTATCACTTAATTTTTATTCTCAAATATGTACTTTTGTTAGAAGAATCTTAGCTTGTGAACCTTGTATGGATCTATCTATGAACAAGCATATGGACTAGAAAGGAAAAAATGAGGTTTTGCATGGAGAAAGGCTACAGGGACAAGAAGTAGGGTGTGGACCATTTCTGGGTCTGAAATCTGAATTAAACTGAATCACTGGGATCTCTTAGGAGTGAGTGAGAGACATAGTAGTACTTCACAGAGAGTAGGATTGTTGGTATTTGGGTCGCATTAAATTGGGTAGGTGATGGAGAAAGACAAACTACCTTGTGTTGCAGATTAGAAGGTGTCAGTAGGTGGGTGCATGACTTCCACGTTTGGGAAGGGTCTGGTGTTTGTTGATATTCATCCAAGGGCACACATTTAATTTAGCTGATGAAAAACCTCAATTTTTGTACCCCTTGAGGGTTGAAACTTGAAACAAAAGATGCAAACAAGGAACAGTTTTTGGACCCCCTTGCCTTTAGATTGAATTTAATTCATCTAAAGTTATGGTGAGGAATATCAAAGATTTTTCACCATCATCTTTGGCAGCTACTGTGTGTGTCCATGTATAAAATAGATATATAAATGAAATAGCAATTGTCTATTTCTATCATAGAAGACTACAAGACAATTCCAACCCCACATAGAGGTCCACTCTGTTTTCTCTGCCTTTCAATTTTTTACATTTCAAGTTTATTAGAAAGTAACTACAGCATGATTTTTCATTTTCTATCCAGACGGTTGATAAGAATCTCACCAAACGATTGAAAATCATAAATGGGGTGCATTAATTGAATCAAATACGTTTCTATTAGTATTTATGAGGAAGGATGGGGAGAACCCTCTAGAAGGATTTGTAATTTTGTATGGTGCAAAAAGAGGGGAAGAAAAATTAAGTTACTAACTAACATGCTAAACAACTTATTTAGGGGTGAAAATAAGTCAGACGATTCATGGGGAGCCGACGGTCTAGCCTATTTAAGACTTAGTTTGGTTTGACTTGTTTAATAAAAAGACCAAACCTAGGCTTTTGAAAAATTTCTTTTAATTAAATAGGCTGGGTTTAGACTTTTTAAAAGTCTATTAGATATGGTGGGCTAGCCTATTTATAAATAATAATATATCTTTTAAATTTCTCCTATTGGCCTATTTAATATATCTTCTAAATTTCTCCTACAGTTTAGAGTTATAAATATATTATACATAATAAATAATATAATAATATATCTTTTAAATTTCTCCTATTGGCCTATTTAAATTCATATATCAATGACATATTTACATTATTAAAAAATTAAGTCTATTAGTCCGTAAACATACTAGCCTATTTAGAGATAGACTTATTGATATATTTAAAGGTCATAATAAGATATAGGAATTTAAACAGGCTAACACGTCAAATCAGACTTTCAAACAAGCTAAGTCAAGCCTAAAAACATGGTCTATGACAGACTACAGGCCAAACTTGGGCCACGAAAATTTAATATAGGCCATGTTTGGCCCTGCAAAGCCTAGCTTGATTCAACCTACTTCCACCTCTAATTACATACCCTATATTATATACCCTTGTAGATTTTTTTTTTTAAAAAATCAATGCATTAATTACTTGTAACATGTTTCTCAATATGTATAATTTGATTGAATTATCTTATAAATGATACAAGAGAGAATAATTCATTTTAAAAAAGTTTCACACTTTTAAAAATATAATTAATTTATAAATTAAATATGTTGACTTTTTAAAATGGAAACAAGTCATAAAAATTTATCAAATATCATATGTCAAATTTGATTATATTGTTAATATTTATTTAAAGAAAGATGCATCTTATAAAGAGTTATTTTAAGATTATGTAAAATTAATAATGGTAATTAATTTGGAAAGCAGAGTAAAAAAGGTAAAGAAAATGAAAATTTAATACACCAAAGAGTTGTTGCTCAGTTGGCAACGCAGGCTGAGATTGTGGGAAGAGCTCCGGGGTTCGATCGCCACTAAACACATTCCTCAGGAGCGGTGAGGAGTCTTAACTGTGACTAAGCCCCGAATAAGATTGTCCATTGTAATAGGGGATACCTATGGTTTATACAAAAAAAAATGAAAATTTATTACTAATTAAATTCGCATTCGTCTCATATATTCATTTTTTAATTTTTTCCCTTCATTTTGTTTTCCAAATTTTCCAAATTGGGGACTCGGATACAATCCCAAGTTTCAGAATCATACAATTTTCTTAAAATCTATTTAATCCTTATAATATTAATTATCTAGTAATATTGTTTATTCAAAATATATAATATGAGTAATTGTTTAATGACCAATTTATAACTATCAGTAATTTTTATAGCTGGACCCCTTCCATTCAGACCAATATATGTTGGTGACACTTTTATTTAAAATGTTTAGCTTCTTCCTTTTTCTTAATTTGTATGAACAACAAAATTCTATATCTTATAGTATTGTAAAGATATTAATTAAAAAATGTTTAAAAAAAATTAATCCAAAAATAACATCTAATATTATCACTATTTTATGTTAACTTCAAAATAAATAAAAAAATAATAATAAATTATTTAATAAAAGAGATAAAAGATATAATATAAAAATAACAAGAATTAAGATGAAGAAAACAACGTTAAAAAACACAGAAGTTCTTATGTGTCATTTAACGTGACACATCAGCAACAAGTTATAACTAAGTTGGACTTTGGACCAAAGTGTTAAATGAAAATTATGCCAGCCATTAAAATAAATTTTTTTATAAGTCAAGAACTAAAGTGTACGGTATCCTAAAAGTTAAAGACCGATCGATATGCTAACTCTAAATAAAATTGTGGCGGGCAAAGCATGTGATCAATGGTGGCCTCTATTCAAGAAATACTGCAGAAAAGTTCGAAGATGCATAACTGTATGTTAGAAGGTTAAACATTACTCCTCTCACAAAACCTGAAAATTGAAGAAAGAGCTCCATTGCAACTTGCAAGTTTGAAGGAGGCGTGGGTGCTCGAAACTACTATAGTTTTATGTTCTTTCCGTCATGACCCATGGTGGGAAAAAAATATTTGTATTTTGTGGCTTACCTTAAGGACGAATTCTATTCATTAATTTAACGCCGTAAATTATGTGACTTTATTCATAGTTCATATAAAATATTTTTATTTTCTATTTCTCACTATCGTATTATTCATTATATTTCATATTTTTCACTCTTTTATTTTTATCTTTCAAAGTAGTTAGGATTTATTGCGGTTATTCGGAGAAGGAATACCTGAGATTATTACGGGATTAATATATAATTAAAGCTCTTGTTTTGTTTACGTGTTTATGTCACTATATATATTATCATCATGTGTTTATTTTTAATAAGTCAACTAGTTGACCTTCTTTTAAATAATGACCTTTATAACTATCAGCCACCGTTTTTGATATGTATAACAATTACAATTTTCAGTTGTTGCACTACGACACACGTTTCTTAATAATATTATAAAGAAACAATTGTGAGCACAAATGTCATAATTTGGGGTTTCAGATTCTTGATGACCTCTGTTTCTGGAATATGGGTCAATAAACTATCAGTTTACATAAAAAAAAAAAATCAAAAGTGTTATGTGGGTTGGTACCAATGGTTTGAAAAGTTCATAATGAGCTAGGTAGCTAGGCACAAAGGTTAACATCCTCACACTTTCCATCCACTAGGGAAAGGAAGATTAAGGTGGGAGTGAAGGCTTAAAGTGTGCATGTCCCTCCACTGCTATGTAAATCTTGAAAGTCTATTTCTACCACTTTGGATTGATTATTTTTCAGTGGAATAGACTATTAGTATTATTGGCACAGATTCAGACCATCAGCACCGGTATTGAATTATTTTGTCACAAATGTTTGTGGAAACATATCGCGCAAATCAATCATCACAAGAAATTCTTTGCGATGCAACGAGGAAAGTCTTTGACTCCAATGTCACAGTGGAGCTACATTCCTTCACTGAATCATCACAAACTCTATCTCATGATTAAATCATCCCCCCTTTTGTGCTTCAGGTCAAAAGCTGCGATCTTTTCTTTTATTCTTTTCTTGGATTTTTTTTTGAAGAAATACGTTAAAGATATAATTATGTGACTAACCTTTTTTTTTTTAACCACATAGATTTTTTTCCATCCACAATAGTCGAACCCGAGACCTTACTTAAGGGAATCAAACATGTACCACTTGAACCAACCCAGTTGGTTTATAACTTTATGTGACTAACTTTTAAACTAAGAGTTATATAGATGAATAAATAATTAATGGACTTGATTTCTTTAAAATATAATATGCATTTAAAGGATAAAATTAATGTAAAATTTCATAATAACAAAGCATTAGTTTTTATTTTATTCAATCTTATACAATGTCACACCATACATATAGTACGGTGTTAATTAATTTTTCAAAGTATTATGCAATCCGATCCTATTATATTTTTATTTGGTTCATATATGTGGGTTTGTAGACCATGATTCACGAGGTCAATAATGTAAAAATATAGTAATTTGAATTCATCCCATTAGATTTAACGTTAATTTTATTAATGATTGATATTAAATTATTTTTCAGTTATTTTTATAAATATAGGTTGAAAATAATAAAAATCCCAAATCAATAGTACTCTATAATGCAGAACTTTTCCTCTTCAACTTTAAATTGATAAATACTCAATGAAATTAACATAGGTTGTAGTGTAAATCTATTTTTTCCTTTAAAAATCAAACTAAAATAGTCATAAGGACCATTTTTTTGTACACCATATAAGGACTTTTAATAAAAAATAAAATTATTCATTAATTTTTAGTAACCGTTAAACACACATATATATAGTCTAATTTTTATTTTTATATCATCAACTATAATTTTATTTATTTGGACTATGTTATCTCATTGATCAATAATGAGCTAGTTTTTTAAATTAAAATTTTTCTTGTTGTTCAACATAAAATTATAAATTTAAATATAAACAAATGAAAAAAAATTAAGAACCAGCTGGTCCAACTAGCATGTTAACCAATATAAACTAGAATCCCTATTTATTGTTATTTTTAATATAATTTAAATAAAAGATCAACCATAAAAGATGATATATATTTTAAAAAATGAACAAGAAATTAATGCAAAGACTAATAAGATTGTCATATTATTATGAATTCACTTCTCAATTTATATATTTTAAAATTTAAATAAAAATTTCAGAAGATAAGAAGAAATTCAAATCACATAAATAAATAACATTAAATATTAAAAAAGATAAAAAATTGTAATAATAATAATAATAAATCAAATTTTATAATTTTTAACAAAATAAAAATCTATCTTATCAACTTTTAAATGAAGTATGAACATAAAGAATTTAAAAGGCATTTAAGTATAATGATTCCCTGTAAAAAGGCATTATCTAAAATTTAAAAAGTAAAGATTACAAGAAGTTTTAATTTGTAGAAGGTAAGAGGTTGGATTGATTAAAGGAGATTTAATTAAAGGAATGTTGAATAAGTTTTGCAAAAATGTGATAAGTCAGACCTTAAAAGCAAACTCATGCAAAAAAAAATAAATATCAAGAGTGGATAATAAAAATAATGGAGAAAGTAAATACATCAATATCTAAATTAGAGTCTCAAATTTATGATATAAGACTTGATATATTGTTTATATGAACTAAAATTTAAATAAGTGAATAGATAACAACTAATATTAAATAATAGAAAATAACAAGACCAAAATTTAAAAAAATGAAATTATATATATGGACTGATTATTTATTTTAAATTTAACCTTAAAAATATTTTTTATTTTAAATTTATAAGTATTTATAGTCTGGGATAAAAGATCTTAAAATTAAAGGAAGAGTACTAGCTACCAGATTGACTGGAGAAGGAACCTATAGGTTCCATAGAAATAATGAACACCCAAATGAGTAATTTACAATAGAAGAAGTGGTGTAGAAATATCACAGTCATCACGTATAGATTTTTTTTTTTTTCCAATTAAAGCTTACTTGGTCCAATTTATCACACTCGATCGTCTTTCCCATGTCTACATTACTCTTTAGGCTGAATATTTGACATTTGTCATTAGTTTTGAACCACGGGTCGATTTTGAGTTTGGAGTGATAAACTCATTATAGTCCTTGGACAAAATATAAAATATTCTTCCAGGTCAAAAAAATCTTTTGTCATGTTTTGTAGGCTTAGGGAAAAGGACTGCGGGGATATGGGTCCACTTATTAAGGTTAGTTTGAATACGTGTGTATCTCTGCAGCGCTGCAGTAACATGCAGCAGATTAGCTACGGAATAATTAGGGAACAATTACGGATTTTAATTACGGAATGTTGCCGTAGCTGTTCCCTAATTATTCCGTAGCTGATCCTGCTGCAGGCTCCTGCAGCACTGCAGAGGATCCGGATCCGTTTATAAATTGAAATTATTTATTTATAAAGAAGTTAAATATGAGAGTTTTCTATAAAGACTAATTTTAATTTATGGAGAAGTTAAATTCATTTGACATCTTTGATTCATTCTATTTTTTTATCACATAGAAGTTCTTCTGTAGAATTACATCTAAACTGACCCTAAGTAACATTTCGTTTAGGGTGATTATGAGTTTTTCACTTTTTTTAAAAAAAAACTTCAATTAAATTTTTACAATTAAAAATAAAAACATGTTTAGAGTGGTGGATTACCAACAAAGTCTGATTTAATTGGTAGATATATAATCGGGTCCCTTAATGTTGACAACGGTTTGATCATTGTCATATGTGTGGAAAAAGCTTTGTTAAAAGAGATTGTGAGTGTATGTGTTTGGTAAATTTAGCTTTTAAGCCCGTTGAAAGCTAAAAAACTAGTTGATAATTAGTTGAAAATTATAAAATGACATATAAGAACATTATTAATTATTAAATAATGATTAGTGGAGGTATCTAAAAAAGCTACCTTATCAAACTGATGAAATGATTTTAACTCCTAGTTTCAGCATTCATCTAGTTCAAAATGCCTTACTAAACACACTATGTACCAACTTCGATGATCTCTCCATCTAAAAAAGGATCCATCTTTGGTTGAAATTACTTTTTACATTTATATCTTTAAACTTTTTTCGTAATCCCTCATTTACCCTTTCTTTTTAGGGAAAAATATGTTTTTCGTCCCTATAGTTTCGGTCAACTTGGGTTTTCGTCCCTATACTTTAAATCCTTGGTTTTTTGTCCCTGTGCTTTCAAAAACCCGTAACAGTAGTCTTTGCCGTCACTTTGGTCCGTTAAACCTGTGACGTGGCATGCTGGGCAATTGACACGTGGCATGCTAGGTACACGTGGCATGCTAGGTAATTGCCACGTGACATGTTTAACGGACCAAAGTGGCGGCAGAGACTACTGTTATGGGTTTTTGAAAGTACAAGGACAAAAAACCAAGGATTTAAAGTATAGGGACGAAAACCCAAGTTGACCGAAACTACAGGGACGAAAAACATATTTTTCCCTTCTTTTTAAATAATTAATGATATCCTTACTTCTCATTTTACAGTTATCAATTAGTTTAACAGCTCGTTTTACCAAACAATTATATGTTAGCTTTGTTAAAAATACTCTTAGAAATGATAGTGTAAGACATCCCCCTATGAATCAGAAAATTTACGAACTGATATTACATGCACATACATATATAACAAATCATGAACGATCGAGTTAAATTGTTTTCCTTTAATATTTTTCATCAACAATTATTGTATTGCTTTTTCTTTTAGAGTGATTTTTTTTAGATGAGATAAATTATTTTCTAGTTGACAAGTATTTCATGTATTGCACAACATCTTTAAAATTTAAAAATTATATTAAAAGAAAAAATATTTAAATATTGTTAGAGATAAAAATGTTAGTTAGAGATTAGTTAGTTGATTTTACAAAGGATATATATACATATATAAATATATATAATATGTGAAAATAATTTGAATATAGATATTATGGGATAATTAATATAAATAAAAAATTAATTTATTTGTAGATATTAAGTGATAATTAGTTTGAATTTGAAATATATATGTTAAAATAAGGAATAAACAGTAATTTGAGTTTGAATGAATTCGAAAAATGAGGTTTTAAACTAGGTAATAAAGATAATGATGAGGATTTAAATTTATCATAATGTAAAATAAAATAGTATTGAAATTAAATTTGAAAATAATAGCATAAATATATCAACTATAAGTTGAATTTAACTCAAAATGAAATAATATCTATATCTGAAACCCTTCAATAATAAAATTTATATAATTAAAACTAATTAAACTATTCATAATGTAGTTGTTTTATTTATTGTTTGTTTTTGTTTTCCCCTATGTTATAAAAAATTAATTAAAATCTTGAAATAATTCAACTCTAAAATCATGTGAAAATAAGGATTATATTAAAAATAAAAATAAATTTTAAAAATATTCGGATTAGAATTAAAATAAGGATATAGGATAGCTGAGTTGGATAGAAACAAGATAAGACAGGAGCATGATAAACTCTTATCATATCCTATATTTGATGCACACCAGGATAAGAGGCGGATGACATTATTTTATCTTATCATACGTTTGAAATGGGTAGGTGATGATATGATAAGATATAAAAAATATTGATATGATAAAATTACCCTTATTATAAAATTAAATTAAATTAATTTTTAATTTTTAACTTTTCAATAAACATACATGAATAAAAAATATTTATTTATGAAAAAATATAAATTTAATAAAAAGAATAAAATTATTAAAAAAATCAAAATTATCATAAAAAGAGGAGAAAGAGAAAGGTGAGAGAAAATGAGTAGAGAGGACACAGAGAGGAAAAGGGAAGGGAGTGGAGAGAGGAGAGAGAGGGGGAGAAAGAGAAGGAGTGGAGAGAGGGGAATAGAAGAGAGAGGGGGAGAGGGACGGAGAGAAGGGGGAGAGGACAAAGAGAGGAGAAGGGAGTAGAGTGGAGAGAGGAGAGGAAAGAGGGGATGGGGAGAGGAGAGGAGAGAGGGGAACATGAGAGAGGGGAGAGAGAAGAGAGAGGGGAGGGAGGAGAGAGAGGACAATTGGGGAAGAAAATTTTTATCATATCCTATCACTCCCTAACCCAGCTCCCCCTTAGAATAAGAATTACACTAGGAGGAAATGATAGGATAAACCACATGATAAAGTTATCATATCTTATTGGTGCAACAAACACATGATAAGTGATAGGATAAGATAAAGTTATCATATCTTGTCTCTTATCATGTCCACCAAACGGGCCCTAAGAGCGTCTCGTGTTTAAGAATTGAGACTCTCTAATTTATTACATAGGATATGATTATTCTTTGCATCATATTTCAAATCATTGACACATAAAATTTATGGATTTAATTAATATACATTGTCAGTGTAAAAAAATTTTACACAGACATTCAATAATGTGTCGTCACATCATTTAATGAATGTGACACCTCATGTGTTATTAAATTCAAAAAATGATGTGGTAGCACATCATTGGGTGTTTATGTAAAATTTCTTTACACTAACGATGTATATATATTAAACTCAAAATTTATTTCATTTGACTTAAATTGAATGAATTTGTTCCCAAAAAATTGAGTTAGTTTATCAATTATATATTTTGAAAAAATATTATAAAAATTATTAAGATTCAAATTAATATACAAATCAAATTTTATGTTTAGAATAGTCAAACTGAATATAATTCATTTCATGTAAGAGTGTGTTTGGTAAAACTAAACTGAAAAGCTAGTCGAAAAGCTTAAAGTTAGCTAAAAGCTGAAAAGTTAACTGAAAGTTGAAAAGCTGTTGAATGTGTTTGGTAAAACTAGCTGAAAATGGTACAATGACATATAAGGACATCATTAGTTATTAAATAATAAATAGCTATAAGTGGGGGTGGTTGAGGGATAAACTTGTAATTAATTTTCAGCTAGTAGTTGAAAATTAAAGTTTTTTTAAAAAAGTTACCTCAAGTATCTTTTCAAGAAAAGCTAGTAGCTACACAAAAAAGCTACCTTACTTTTTTTTGCTAAGCAAAATGAAATTAATTAAAAGGGAGTACAAGGGGTACTCCAACCCATATACAAATACAAAAAAAACCTTCAAGCCTAAAGGAACTCCCCACTCATACTAGATGCCAAAAAAGACAAACAGAGTAAAAGCGCAGGCACCTAGAACCTAGCCCAGGACAGAAATACAACACATCACACTGTCAGAAAATGAGCAGCGTACAAACCAACATAATGTTAACCAACAAAGAGAAACTTAAGGGAAATTAAGATATACACAAGGATTCTCAGACCAAGAAGAGAATTGATAGAAGAAATTATTATCTTTCGCTTTTAGCCATTTCCAGGAGCGAAGTTTCACCAGCTCGATCACATCTGATGGAGATAAAACCTTACCGGAGAAAACAAGTGCATTTCTAGCTTGCTATCAAAATACTCCAAAGAGCAGTCAACCAAATCACAGCCCACCTGTACCTCAATTTTGAATTACAGCTAGGCAACCCGAGAAATTGTTCAAAATGAGCAATAAAGCTATTTGACAACACAGAAGTGAAACCACACCAATCCAGACAAAGCATCCATACATGGTAGGCAAAAGAGCAATCAAATAATAGATGTGAAGAGGTTTCCGTCCTTTGATTACACAAAACACAGGCAACCAAGCACCATCAACATTGTCTCCTAGCAAGATTAACTTTTGACGGAATTCTGTCTAACACTGCCCTCCAAGCAAAGCAAAAGACCTTAGAGGGCACCAAGCGACACCAAATAAACATGTGTAGAGGTATTTCTGCAAATATAGAATCATTTACAATGACATGATAAGCTGATTTAACAGAGTACATCCGCCTGAGTCAGCTTTCCAGCACCAAGTATCATCAAGCCTCTCATTAACCTGAGACCTACTCAGATCCAAAGCTAGCAAATCCAACTGTGCCAATTCCCACTGAAATAAAGGCCTTCTCCACCCCCAATTCCACTCAACTACTCCCTCTCTACCAATGAACATATCCGCAACAGTTGCCTCTTAGTTATTAGTAATAGAAAAAATCCCACCATACCTCACACAAAAAGGAGTAGCACTACACCAAGAATCTCTCCAGAAAGAAGTGTTTCGCCCATTTCCCACCACTCTACCGCACATTGTAGAGAACCAATCCCAGGATATACTATCACACTCATCAATACTCCACAAGTCTAACCACCACCTAGATCCACTGCCCCTTCTACCTTCCTTAGTCAAGGAAGGCACTCCATAAATAGAAGTTAACACCATATTCCAAAAACTATCTCTCTCAACTAACAATCGCCACCTCCACTTCCCTAATAAGGCCAAATTGAAAGCTTTCAAATCTCTCAAACCTAGACCCCCAAACTGTTTCTCTCTACACATATCAGCCCAATAAACCCAAGCTATTTTTTTGTGTTCATCATCCCTTCCCCAAAGAAAATTTTTAAATAAAGATTCAAGATGAGAAATGATACCTTTGGGAGCCTTGAAGAAGGAAAGAAAATAGATCGGGATGGAATGAAAGCCAGATTGCAAGAGGACAAGTCTACCACCAAAGGACAACAATTTGCTCTTCCATTTAGATGGCCTTTTTTCAACCTTCCGTACCACTGGCTGCCAAGTTTTCAAGCGATTAGGATTTGCTCCAATTGGTAACCCCAAGTAAGAACACTGAAAAGACCCAACTTTACAATTCAAAAACCGAGCCATAGACTCCAACCAAGCACCATCAACATTCACTCCCATTTGAAGAAATTAACTTTGAGACCAACTACTAACTCAAACATCTGTAGTATAGCTTTAATAGCCCAAACATTACTTAGAGAAGAGCTTTCAGTTAGCTGAAATGGCTTACTAAACACAATCTAAGTAATCAACCTTATTTATTACTTTTACTTATAAAATATACAAAATAGATAAACTAATTGCATAATTGTTAACACAAATAGTTAAAGCTAAAACTAAAATGAAGTCAAATCCATTAAAATTTATAAATAGGTACAACTTAAAATTAAATCAATTCTTAATTATAATTTTTAGGCAAATAATTTTAATTATAAATATGGATTCCCAAAAATTGTAGTTTCAAAACACTGGTCTTACACCTGCAAGATATCCTAAGTTTTCTTTTTGGTTGACTTTTCAAAACACTGGTCTTACACAACGTCAATTAGGCACAGTAGGATAGAGTATGACACTGACAATGTTACCCACAAAAAATGTAACACGTTATTTTCTCGCCATACGCAGATTTTGAAAGTACACAATTGAGTTCTCAAAAGTGAACACAGAGACAGAGAGATTTTCTATCCTTTAATTGATCTCAACTTTAGACTTAACAGCAATATATATTTGTTCTTTTTTTCGGCAGCCTTCTTCCTTGGATGAAAAATTGGACCACAGAAGGTGCATTTCTCTACCCACCCTACAATTTCAATTTTCAACTACTCTTGTAAAAACAGCAATCTCGACGTCCTTATATTATGTCCTTTCAATGCACTTAGATCATACTTCTTTCTAGAACACAGGGACCGGATAACTATGATATTCAATCACTTGACCAAAAAGACTTGGGATTAGGATAATTAGTAGTGGTATAATTCTTTGAAGAATAAAATTTCACAAATCAAAATAGCCATAGGGCTTGTATTCAATTTAAAAACGAAATTTAGTGTATAAAGGCAGTCCCAACTTTGTTATCCGGTTATCAAATAGCACTATTAGAGCCAATCAGCTTAAAGTTCAATTAAACATTGGTGTGATCGATGTTGACCACATAATTCAGATGTATACCAGGCCACCTTTCTCTTTCTCTTTTCCTACTCAAGTGGTTGCACCTCTAATGTAACAAAAAAATAACATTATTTGAAAAAGATAGAGTGGGGCCGGGCCGGGCCGTAAACTCAAATCAGATTCAGATTTATAAATACCAACAGCGTTATTATTTAACAATTTTTTCAGTCATAGGAAGACAGGAATTTATTTTATATGATTGGTGTGCAGAGCACGTGAGTCAAATGAAGATGACGGTAATTAAGCAGCCAGTCACACTATATTATACGAAGCTCAAAACGAAGATCTACAAACTTTGCTTTCCACTTCAGAAAAGATAATGCTGGCAGTTGAGTTGAGCTCTGCACCTGGCTGGCTATGAGTGATTATTTGCACATAATCCATGTTTACTATGCTCTTATTGGTCAAATTGGAACTTTAGAGTTTAGACACCAATTTAAATTTTTTTTTTTATTTCACGAGTATATATATGCCACTATTTAATGGTTCTAGAAACGTTAGCAGACTCTCATATGGGGATAATGGGACCAGCATAAAATTGGGGTATGGTTCCTAAGTTAACAAAAAGGAAGTTATCCCTCTTTTTGTTGTGATGGAGGCTGCAGACATGAATTTATCATTGGTGCATTTTACGGTACATGGAATGCAAATCCCTGTACCGGTACATGGAGAAATGACCGCCAGCTGTAACTAATAAAAAGTGATGAGGCACATGACAAGGTGATGGTTTGACCGCGATCAATTGCTAAAAAGTCCTTGTGAACAGTAATGCTAAAGAACCCCTGCGTGTCAAGTTTGCAGTGCCTTAATTGAAAAGTGTCACCTTGCTTTGCGAAATTACTCATGTCATCATCCATACGCAAACACCTTCCTTTCATTTTGTTTTTAAGTTTGTTTTTATTTCTTAATATTTTTTATCTATACTAATATATAAAGGTGAAGTCTCTTTTTAGTGTCTACATTTTATTTTCAATTATACCCCTAATTTATTTTAAAGTTACTTTAAAAATTTACGATATAAATGATAAGGATAATATTTTAAATTTAAATTAAGAAATTGGGATTAAAATTAGAATAGAAAAAATATAATCAATCAGGATTTGAATTTGAATTGTAAAATAAGGATTAATGTTAAAAAGGTTATCATAAAAAAATAGAATTTAGTATATCATTCAAATTTAAAAAGGATTTGAATTTGAATTATTAATCTATACTAATATATAAAGGCAGTGCCTCTTTTTTGTTCTGAAATTCATTCACTATTTGGTTTCCCAATTAAGGAAGATACAGAAGTTGACAAAGTAATAAAAATAAAAATTATAAATAAACTATACTATTTTAGATTGTCTTAAATGCAGAGATCATTCATTCTTTTAGTTTAATTCTTTATTTTTTAACTATTGAACATAAATTATATTTATTTACCTTTAAATGTATACAAACTACATTTACATTTTACATTATGATTAATTTAGTTTAATTTAGAATGTTGAATGGACTCATGTGACTTTTAACCAAACACATGGAGTCTGATGGGAAGAGTGTGCTAAAAAGTGTGTTGTTAGCACTTTTCATAATTTATTCATACAAATTAATTATTTGAGGTATTTGAAAATATAAATAAACAATTTTTTTCCTATTTAACTGTGTACATACAAATCCAATACAATAATAATTGTATTTTTCTTCATTTTATTTTTATGTTAATAAATGATCACCATAATTACACTTTATTTCAAAAAATCACCAAACTTCGTTCCAAGGTTCCCCTCACCACCCCCAACATCCCCTCTAATCCCCATATAAAAATTCACACTCCAACTTTGATTGCACTTTTACTTACTTGAAAGTAGGCACTAGTAAGGGTTAGGGTTATAACATCTTACACATGTCATCATGCAAGTCACTTATCCACGAATTCCTAAACGCTCCCAAAACCCACCAACATGCATTACCATTCAAAAGGTGCTTAAAATAATTTTTTCACAATTTTTTGGCGACTCTTACTATTTATTACTAATTATCCTGTATTTATCTTCAAATAATTCACCATAATTACACTTTATTTCAAAAAATCACCAAACTTCGTTCAAATGTTCCCCTCACCACCCCCAACCTCCCCTCTGATCCCCACATAAAAATTCACAGTCCAACTTTGATTTCACTTCCACTAACTTGAAATTAGGCACCAAGGGTTAGGATTATAACATCTTACACATGTCATCGTGCAAGTCACTTATGCATGAATTCTGAAACGCTCCCAAAACCCACCAACATCCATTACCATGCAAAAGGTGCTTAAAATAATTTTTCACAATTTTTTCGCACAATTAATCGGCTTGTCGAACTATTTTTTATTAATTAATTACTAATTAACTATTATTAATTCATAATAATTAGCATAAATTCTAAAAAATCCCTGAAAATTGTCAACACTTCCCCCACACCATCCCTTACCTCTAGCTGAGAAACCATGTAAAAATCATACCACCAGGACAGCACCACCCAGTCCTAACCTCCGGCTACGATACCATGTCATAATCTAACCACCATGACAGCACGACCCAGCCGTCGGCCGGAAAAGAGAGTTAGGGTTTCACGTTACCTCCTCGTACACAGTCCAAACCACCAACGGCTATCACGCTCGCGCCGAAACCCCACGAAACTCAGCACCAAAGATCCTCCGTGCCAGGGGAACACCCAGTAATTTTCTCACAATTAATCGGCACGAGTAGCTATTTTTCATTAATTAATCACCGTTTAACCTTTATTAATTCACCATAAATAGCCTATTTTAAAAAGAAATCACAGAAAATTTCCACCACGTCCCCCACACCAGCCCTAACCTCCGGCTACGATACCATGTCATAATCTAACCACCATGACAGCACGACTCAGTCCCCGGCCGGAAAAGAGAGTTAGGGTTTCACGTTACCCTCCTCGTACACAATCCAAACCACCAACGGCTATGACGCTCGCGCCGAAACCCCACAAAACTCAGCACCAAAGATCCTCCATGCAAGGGGACCACCCTGTAATTTTCTCACAATTAATCGGCGTGAGTAGCTATTTTTCATTAATTAATCACTAATTAACCGTTATTAATTCACAATAAATAGCCTATTTTCAAAAAAAAACACAGAAAATTTTTTGGGAGGCTATTGGTGGTGTCCCTAGTATAAGTTATGAATTACAGAGGCAAACTCCAAGATTATCACTCTGATATGGGTTCATGTTTTTGGTGAATAATACTTGACATAAAGAGGTGTAATTCAACATGGAAATGATCTGATCTCCATGCAAGGAGTGCACCACTGTTAGGTACACCCCATAAGTGTGTTACCATGATTTTTCCATAATTTTTTAACAAAGCATCTAATTTTAAGTGATTTTTAACCTCTTTTAGACATTAAAATTAATAATAATTACATCACACATTGAAAAATCACAAAAAAATTCCGAGAGGCTATTGGCGTAGTCACAATAAAATGTTTGCACTCATAAAGTGATTTGACAACATTAAGCCACTGAGATGGATCTCATATTGGATTCTATAAGGGTGAGAGTTAGGGTTAAGAAACATTTACTCCTACTTTTGCTAATCCACAAGGATCCAACATGGACATGATTTGATCTCCATGCAAGGAATGAACCACTGTTAGGTACACCCCATAAGTGTGTTACCATGATTTTTCTATAATTTTTTAACACACCAAATATTTACAAATGATTTTTAACCATTTTATAACATAAAAAATCATAATAATTACATGACACGTTGAAAAATCACCAAAATTTTTTTGGAGGCTATTGGTGGTGTTCCTAGTATAAGTTATGAATTACAGAGGAAAACTCCAAGATTATCACCCTGATATGGGTTCATATTTTTGGTGAATAATACTTGATATAAAAAAGTGTAATTCAAGTTGGAAATGATCTGATCTCCATGCAAGGAGTGCACCACTGTTAGGTATACCCAATAAGTGTGTTACCATGATTTTTTCATAATTTTTTAACACACCAAATATTTATAAATGATTTTTAACCCTTTTGTAACATAGAAATTCATAATAATTACATGACACGTTGAAAAATCACTAAAATTTTTTGGGAGGCTATTGGTGGTGTCCTTAGTATAAGTTATGAATTACAGAGGCAAACTCCAAGATTATCACCCTGATATGGGTTCATGTTTTTGGTGAATAATACTTGACAGAAAGAGGTGTAATTCAACATGGAAATGATCTGATCTCCATGCAAGGAGTGCACCACTGTTAGGTACACCCCATAAGTGTGTTACCATGATTTTTCCATAATTTTTTAACACACCAAATATTTATAAATGATTTTTAATAATTACATACACGTTGAAAAATCACCAAAATTTTTTGGAGGCTATTGGTGGTGTCCCTAGTATAAGTTATGAATTACAGAGGCAAACTCCAAGAGAGGAGAGAGAGAGAGGAGAGAGGGGAGAGAGAGAGAGAGAGGAGAGAGAGAGAGGGGAGAGTGAAGAGAGAGAGTGAAGAGGAGCGAGAGAGGAGAGAGAGAGGGGAGAGAGGGGGGGGGGGAGAGAGAGGAGAGAGAGATGACCCATCTTTCAGGGACCAAAATGAGGGTTTACTCGTTTTTTTTTTGTCAAATAAAATCTGAAATGTTAAAATAATGAATTTCAAGGGACCTCTTAAGCAAATACTTATAACCTTTGCTTCAACAAGTTGCCTTTCTCCAATCACAGCCACCCAATAAATAAAATATTAAATCAACGATTGTTATTACCCATGTATCGGTTCATGGTTTTTTTTTTTCCATGTACCGTAAATTCCACCTTTATCATTATGACTAACAGAAGCAGCCACACCGAGTTAATGTGGTTGGTTCACTTCATTGCAGTTGCGTTCAGCACTACTAAGGGTCCGTTTGGTTTACAGTTGAGTAGAATTGATTCTAGAAATGAATGGTTGATATGGATGATGCACGCCTTACGAAGCACGTTGGATGGAAGTGATTTAAAATCAATTCTGCAGAATTGATTCTGGATACTCCAAAATTTAAACCAAACGGGCTCTAATGCTTTTACAAGCTCAGCAAATTGTAGCACTCCACATATTTTAGAGCGTGTTTATCTGGGTAACATTATTCAGAGTACCTTTGACCTGATTAATCAGTCTTCAAAATGTACAATTCAGATTTCAGAGTACCTTTGACTTGTACCATTGTGAAAACAAAGCATTGAAACAAATTGCTTTAATTTTGACAATATGTATAATGTGTGTTTAGATAAGCTATTACAAACTTGAATTTTAATGAGTTTAATTTTGTAAAATTTATTTTACTTAAAAGTTTGAAATAGTGTGATTTATGCTTTAATCGGCATAGTTTTTTTTAATTCAATGCAAAATAAATAAATATATCACGTTAGTTTAAATATGAGTTTAGAAGTAAAATTAATTTTAATTCAGCACATCCAAATATGTTTACACAAATTTCAAATCACGCTTGCATATTCAAATATGTTTTTAGAATTTTCAAACCCCCACCCAAATATCTTTAAAAGCTTTCACAAATTAATGAATAATCATGAGATCAAATCCATACAAACATATATCATTTGCAGAAGCAGCCAGTACGAGTTACTGTAGTTGGTTCACTTTATTGCAGTTGGGCTGAGTGCTACTATTAACAAGCTAAACGAATAGTAGCAGGGTATTGCTTTTTCCACCCTTTTTGCTATTCCCACCCGCTCCGCATTTTTGTTCCGCATGTTGAAGGGTGTGTGGGGACTGGGGAGGAAAACAACAGGTCAGCGTCGAAGGTGTGGGGTAGTCAGGGAAGAAAATTCTAAAAATTATAAGGGGTGGCAATAGAAAAAAAAGAGGTGGGAGAAACAATGGCCATAGTAGCACTAGTTTCTGACAAAAATATAGTAGCACTAGACAAATTTTAGGGAGTTGCTTTTGAACCCCTTATTGCTATTCAAACCCCCCATCACATTCCAAATTCCCCATACTACTCCACCCTTCACCGCTGCAACTGCAGCAACCCCCCCCTCCCCCAATCTTCTCCCCCTCCCCACCCCCTTCCCAACAAACAACCCCCACCACCCACCCACCCACTCCCCCATCCCCGTTCCCCCTTCCCTCCCCCTTTAATTTTTTTTGAAGTTTTTGGTTTAGAGTCTAACCAATTTTTTTAAAATTTACTTCTAGAAAGTTCCAGAAGTTGGTTTAAATCCAGAAATTAATTTTTCGGAAAGTCCTAGAAACAAATTTAAAAAAATTTAGTTAGAGACGAAAAAAATTCCGTCTCTAACTAAATTTTTTTAAATTCCGTCTCTAAATCAAAAGCTTTAACAAAAAAAAATTAAAGGGGGAGGGGGTGGGGGAATTGTTGGGAAGGGCAAGTGCTTAAAGGGGGTGGGGAGGGGAGGGGGGAGACGGTGGGTTTGGGGGGAGTTGCTGTAGGGGAGGGTGGGTTAGGGTAGTATGGGGAATTTGGTATGGGATGAGGGTGTGAATAGCAAAAGTAGGCTTTTAAAAGCAACTCCCCAAATTTTAGAGCGGTGTTTATCAGGGATGAACACGGTCTATTTACATCCTTGTTTAGTAACACTAACATCAAACAAAACCCGTCTATTTTACAATTGGAGAATTTCAAATCTACATTTAACCAAACCAAATTTAATTATTACTTTTATTCAGGCATACGTTGTTGAAGAGAACAGACTGTAAATCTAAATCAATTAGGTAGTGTCTTTAGTCTTCAAAGTGTTTGTTCTGACCTTTGACCTATACCGTGGGGACTTGGGAAAATAAGTGCCTGTTTGGTTTGCATTTTCATTTCCTGTTTCCATTTTCTGTTTCCTGAAATTTTACAAAGGAAGAACTGGAAATGCTGGAAACAAAAATTTGCTGTTTCCAGCATTTCCAGTTTTTCCTTTGTAAAATTTCAGAAAACAGGAAACAGAGTGAAAACAGGAAATGGAAACAGGAAATGTTTTCGTAAACCAAACAGGCAGCCATTGAAACAGATTCTCACACAAAGTTATATAGACCCAGTTATTTTTTCAGAAGTAAAAAACTTAATTTCCTAACAACAACAGTAAAATGCCATATTAGATACAAATTGCTTTAATTTTGACTATATGTAATCCTTTAAAACATTCACAAATTAATGAATAATCATGGGATCAAACCCATAGAAACATCATTTTTTTTACTATGGAACAAGGATTTGACGTATAATTGACTTCCTAAGACATTCATTTATACACATTCTCCTTTTCTCTCCACCATGAAAGAAAAATGAAAAGAAAAAAAAATCCATAAATATCTCTAAATCTCTTTCTCTTTTAGGGCATCTTGAAACTATATGTCAAAGGGCTCAAGACCAACGGTGTCTAGTGTTTGAGCTACGGTGAGTCACACCATGCAAAAATTTTGTATATCCAAGTAAATTAAGCTTTCCATCAGTATTTCGTATCCAATCTTTGATAATTGAGTAAGCTGTAGGACCAAGATTCAACTCCTGCAGCCATAAAGGGGAAAAAAATATTATTAGTGCAAAACACAGATAAACATAAATTACATGCCAAATGATACATGAAAGAATGGATTGTGTATTAGAAAAAGAATAATAGGAGTTACTCTTGCTAATTCTTCAACTGATATCAGACGGTTGCCCTCTCTCTCAAAATGTTCAAAGCAGTGGAAGCAATATCTTCCCACCTATCAAGTGCCTCTAATTGATATATGCTAATTGCAGCTGCACAAAATTCTTCAAAGTCCATCTTCCTATAGGCAAGTGGTTCCATCTATAAAATTATCAAGCAAGAAAATAAAGATATTTGGTCAAAACAGGGAAATATTATGAACTGCAGCATTCAATAAGCAGAAGTCTAGAGGATAAAAGGTACTTGATATAAATTTTAATGCAGAAATCATACCCTCAGGTCCAGGAAAATTTCCCATGTTAAAAAACAATTTGCACACAGATATATAACTATGCACATAGTCAGATACCCATCACTAGGGTATCTGGCAAAAGAGCAAATGCAATGGTAGATCACCAATCTAACATGCCATGTATATTTCTCCAGAAAATTTCCTGGAATGTAGGAAGAGTCCTAACAAATTTTTAAAAATGCATAGCTAGGAACTTATCTGGAAAATCAAATAAATGCAATGTCATGTCAGTATCCAACATGCCAAAGATATTTGCTCAATACATAAGAATAATGCCTCACCGCATGTATGATATCAAGAACCCTGGACTCACTCATAGCATCAGTTGCATGGCGCACAAGAGCCTGCAAAATTCACTTTGAAACTGAATCACGCAGATTAATAAGTCCAAAGAAAACAGAGGGTGCAATGACAGATCAAAACCCTTCAAAATAGGAAAAACACACTCATATCCACACACACACACACAAAGAAAACCTTCATTTTATCAATCATATCAAGACTAGAAGATTTATTAGTGAAGCAGTATATAACCATTTTGAAATTCTCAAGGGAAATGTGTCCGTCTCTATTTGGTTCCAATAATCTGAATTGTGCCCTAAGATAGGGCAACTCATCCTCTGTCAGGGCTTTTGAAAGGGCCTAGAAAAACAGAAGCCATAAAGATGAGTTAGAAACCAGCTCAGAATAAGATCTTCAACAGACAAAAATCTAATTTCAGAGCTGGTAAAAAATGTGCTAATATGTTTCTTAAAAAGAAATCCATTGAAGATATTTTGTCAAAGAAATGGGAAGTATTAGCTTTTACCCCCCCCCCCCCCCCCAACACACAAATAAAAACCATAATTCATGATAGACCTTTAACAGCACATTTTTCTTTTTTTAGAGAAAAGAAACATATTAAAGTGGCTCCACACCACACAACAAAACATAGTGATGAATCTTTTGTAGTCGTTAGGGGGAAAAAGTCATGAAGGAAGAAGTATGTGATATTGGTTGAGGAAAGGATGAAGAATTGCATAAAAAACAGGAGTTAAAATATGCAATAAAAATGTATATATTCAGTCAAACATGTGTGAGAGACAGTACTAAGGAATATAAGATTAAGGCACTAAACTTAAAGTTAAACTCAGCAAAGCATATTCAAGGAAAAGAATTAAATGATACCTTCAATGCTGCACGTTTGAACGGTGTCGCATGAAGATAAGCCTTCACTAGTTTATAGACTAATATATCCAAAGGGATGGGACGGCTGTCATCCCTCAACCAAGGATGAGCTGCGGTTACAGAAGTAGGCATTGATTAGTTTTATAAATTCAATTTACAAAGACATTGTCACTACCATTTTTAAAACCATTACTAAATAGGAAAAGTAATTGCCCTCTTATCAAAAAGGGAGTATAATGTTACTCCAGGATGAGACAAAAACTACACATAAAGTGAGTTATCATTTGGTTGTCTACCACAACATAAACTCCACTGTTTATACAGTAGAAATACTCGCAAGAGAATGAGAGTTTTTTTTTTTTTACCGACAGGACTTCTCTTTACCTCCTGTTGAGGATGGTCAGATGTGAAATTTTAAAATCAACAAGATGGATGTAATTGTTCAATTTTCAATACTTATGCCTGGATGTTATTCTTTGGTTAGTTAGTTAACACAGATAAGAATCTCATGAAGATTGAAAAGGGACATTAGAGTTAAGCTGATATGATCAACTTACTTAGAGCTTGGACAGCAGTCATTCTTTTCCTGTAGTCCTTGTTTAGGAGCCTTTTTACAAAGTCCTTAGCCTCTGCAGAGGCAGATGGCCAAGGTAAATCAATCAAAGTTAGGTTCAGCTCGAAGAACTGCACGAAAAATTCCAGATTCTGTTCGTGCCCAGAAAGGTCGACTTCCACATAACAAGATATAGGTATAACACCAATACTCCATATATCTGCCTCCAGACTATATGACCTGTGAAGGACCTCAGGTGCAACATAATATGCACTCCCAACAATGTCATTCAGCCGTTCATCTGTATACCAACACAATGAAGGGAAAAATTAAGAGGGATGACCTTAAGTCCACAAACAGTACTAAGACAGAACCAAGCACCATCTAGTGCCACATATCATTCAACTTTTCCTTCTATTCATAATATATGTAGTATAAAATGCGATGCATTCACAGAAACCACGGTGATCTCTTCAATATTTACTGTTGGTTTTTAAAATGTTTCAGAGGAATAGACCAAGCCAAATGACACTGAAAATGATGAGATCTAAAATCCTGTGCAAATTTGAAGATACAACCAAAACCATAAGAGGATAAATAACATGGCTAAATTCATTATCACTAAAACCCCAATAGTTCAATGGTCAAGATGATGTCACTAAGAGCATTATGCCAAGGTAAGCCACACCAATGAAGCACGTGTTTGATAGTAACCTGTCTATTTAATATATTACAAGAATAAGAGACTGATTTAATATATTATAAGACTAAGAGACTGTGTTTTATATGGAAAATGAAAATTGAGAATCACTCTAATTATTACCTGGCCTGATGAAGTCAGACAGACCAAAATCAATAAGCCTCATATCAGCATTTTCACTTCTTGAAGTGAAAGGAAATTCTGTAAAAGCAAAACTCAAACAAAGAATCAGTAACATTATTGACATTCTTATTCTTATATAAATAAGCCTCAAGTTATTAAAAGCAGAACTAGATGTTATTAGTGCAAATTATTAATATAGGGACAAAGATTTAAAGCATGAACCTCGGGTTTCAGGTCACGGTGCACAACGCCTTGAAGATGACAAAAAGCAACTACGCTAAGGATCTGCAAAATTATAACCTTGGCATCCTCCTCTGTATACTTTCCTCCCCTAGTTTAGAAGTGAATGTTATTCAATTAAATTAAAAGATATATTAAGTTGAAAATCTCAAATATAACAAAGAAAAAACTAACCTTGACAAAATTCTGTCAAGAAGCTCCCCACCTTCACACAATCTGATAAGAAGATAAATCCAGACAAGGTCACTATATGACTATGATGATGATGATGATGATGCTACAATTGAAGATGCATGCTCCCAACAATTTAACTAGACAAACATCCATCAATAAAATTGTTAGAATATCTTATAATATCTTGACCTCATGTTAAAATATCTTAGATTATCTCTTAGGATTGGTTTGGCTACTTCTTTATATTTTATGATATTTTCCTTTTTTTAATTGGATTAGGAGTTTAGTGATTATTATAATATTATAATTAGTTTCCGTGTTTGATTAGGATTTGAAGTCTTGTATTAGTATAATAAGCGTTAGTGTTTAGTCTTTATACCATATCATTAAAAACCATAATCAAAATTGAAAGTTATTATTCTTTCTCTTCTCTCCTTCCTTATCTAAATCCCTACAACTTTAACACCGAGCAGTACCATCCTCTGTGATTTGCCCATCACTATTCCATTGCCAAGTTACCTTAAGTTTGGAACTCTACTATAATATGTTCATTATCTCCATTATTACTTTCTTTTCCTCAGCCATGCACAATTTCCGGCCACCCTTTCTCTCTCAATCGTGTTTCATCTCCTGTTTTTAACCTAATCTACCATGTCATCTTTCCAGCTGTTCAAAATCCTTTTCTGTCCAACAGCCCAAGGATACACATAGAACTACGTTTCTCAACCGCGTGCTGCTGCCTGCACACTCAATCTTCTAGTCGTGCCATTTTTCTACTCACGTGTCACTGCCACCACACACGGGGTGTGCCCAACTAGATCTCTGGCCACTATTTGCAGCTTTGGGCGCCTCCATGTGCTTCTCCTCAAATCTGTCCATGTTTCTCCGATATGGGTTAAGATTGGACATATTTCTTTGAAAGTGCTGGTCTTAGTGTTTTTATTTCCTATCACTGTACCCATTGGCACCAGTTAATCTCACCTTTGTCCTCTACGAAGATTGCCCTTCTTTCTTCAGTTCGACCTTGGTTGGATGTGCCTCCCTGCATCAACACCTTTCTGATCACTGTTTCAGCTTTCTGAGGCACCCAAGTTGACTCCCTATTCTTCCAATCCTGCACTGGGTTAGGAATTAGCAAAACCCAAGGCATTGCCATTTTGCATTTCCCGCGGCTATCCCAGAGAATGCAGCCAGCCCCACAGCTATCCCAGATGCAACTTGGCCGTGCAACTAGAGGCGTCAAAGTGAGTCACCACCTCACTCGGGTTGGCTCTCACCACGAGTTAGGTCAAAAGTGAGTCGATGCAAGCTGACTATCACCACGGGTTAGTGAGTTAAGTGGATTAGCTCACCTAATTTTAAAAAAATAACTAAAAAAGACAAAAATAGAAAAGATGGGAAAAAAAATAACAGGATACAACATGTAAATAATAAGAAAATAATAAAATTAAAATAAAGACGTTAGTCGACATGACCCAACCTGACTCAAATCCATTTGACTCATGGGTTAAGCGGGTTTGCTCACTTTGACTGGCAAAAACATGAGCCCAGTTTTAACCACCCAACCCACTGGTGAGTCGTGTTGGGTCATCGGGTTAAGCCCTTATTGACACTTCTACCTATGACGAACCCAAATCATCATGGCCTTGTGACAATTCCAATCCTAGCCCCACCGGTTTATGATCACATTATATTTATTGATTATAATTTTTCTAGCGCATATAGTTGTAACAAGCATAAAGCTTAGTAAGCTTTATACTGAAGGAGAGTGATGGAATATCTTATGATATCTTGATCTTATCTTAAATCATGTAGATGATTCTTTTAGGATTGGTTTTCATATTTCTTTATATTTTATGATTTATTCCCTTATTAATTAGGATTAGGAGTTTAGTAATTATCATAATCAGTTTCCCTGTTTGATTAGGCTTTTGAGTCTTGTATTAGTATAAATAAGGGTTAATGCTCAGTCTTTCGAATCATATCACAAAAAACCATAATCAAAATTCAAAGTTATTATTATTTCTCTTTTTCCTTCCTTATCTAAAACTCTCCAACTTCAACAACAATAAATACCGAGTAGAAACTTATGAATTAAAATCATTTTATGATGTAGATACAGTTGAACTCATTTAAACCTTCTTATAGGGAAAAGGGACAAAAGAAAAGAGAACCAAAACTGAGAAACTGGAAATTAATTGCAGCGCTAAGAGCCAAATGATAGTATGAAAAACAATGCCTTTCTATTGTTCCAAGTGATTTCTTATTAACAAAATGTATAAGAAAAACAATAATGATTCAATTCTCTAGGAGTCGGAGACCAAATTTCTCAGTATAGCTGATATAAAAAAACAATGATAAAAGACATACTCCATAACTATGTACACATTGTTGCATCCTCAAAGGCATCATGAAATTTGACAGATGCTTATGGCCAGATAGTGCTTTTAATATCTTCACCTCTCTCCGAACATCTTCAATTGCTATTGCTGTGGTCATCTGCCAAATAAACCTATTAAGACTGGAAGAAGTATCCACTACACCGTTGTAAAGTAAAAAATAATTATATGATATGACTTTTTTCCTTTTAAAATTTGAAACTCTAACAATACTGCTGTGTAGTTTAGTTTCAAGTGATGATTTTCTGCTCTGGTCTATTGCAGTAAACGCAAACTTGGGGTTTTTGGACAAAAACAGGATACACTAAACTTATTTGTAATAATGACATAAAACTCTAGAATATGAAATTGGCTTACCTACAATCATGCACATGCTGAAAAATACAA
Source organism: Sesbania bispinosa (assembly GCA_026901365.1). NCBI lineage: Eukaryota > Viridiplantae > Streptophyta > Magnoliopsida > Fabales > Fabaceae > Sesbania > Sesbania bispinosa. The sequence goes on along the minus strand of QLOH01000223.1, from coordinate 1,398,262 downwards.
GCTCAAGATCTTATATTTTTCTGAACAATCCAAAGATGCCAAAAATCAGATTTCACATTTAAAATTGGTCAACAGCAGCTATTCTTCTTTGTGGAAGAAGCAATTAAATTAAATCCAAAAAGACTCCTAATTTAGAATTGATCTGATAACACTGGTTCAAATAATGAGGCAATGAGTAAAGAACAAAGAAGAAATGGAAACCTTTATTAAATAGGGACCTTCTGTCAACCCAAAATCAGCAAGATACAAGGCTGAAGAAAGAGAACCCAAAGAATACAATATGTGTGTCTCTCTCTACACAGGAATTCGAGAGTCCTGGCCCTCCTACCAAATTGCAGATGACACCAACCCTGTCTTATACCTCCCCTCCATTCCTTCATATACAATCCCACCCTAATTGTCATATGCTCAACTTCCCAAAACTGTAACTGTAGTTTCAACTAACAGATTCTGATAAACTAATTTTAACCGTATTTTATCACCAAGTGGACCTCAATGGCCCATTATTTCCTCTTTTCCCTCTTCTAGCGTACATCTTCCCGGGGGTTGGGGTTTCTTACATGATAATTCCAGAAGCATCTGTTAAATAATAAATTTAGATTACAAATTTACCAAATTCATGTCATGTCCCACACCACAGGATTATGGACTGTGTACAGGTCAGGTTAAAGTTCTGCAGTTAATAGCTTTTAAGTGAACAAAGTTGCCTCATTGTTAAACTTCAGACAATCAAATTCTCTGTAAAATATTAGCCATCTGCTAACCTGTTTTAACTTACCCCAATCTAGGTTCCTTAATATAGTCTGCTAAATTACAGTTTTTGTAATTAAAACTAAAAAAACTGAAAATGAAAATAGAAAAATGTTTTTTTAAAGGAAACGGCCCCTAATTTCTTCTTTCTAATTGGGGTTAACAAAATTAAAATTCATTGCAGTTCTATATACCCGGGATCATTCCCACAAAATCCTGTCATACCCTACAGGATTTTAACAACTATTTAGAGATGAGTAAAAGATAATTCACACCGCAGCGACCGCAATCCACATGCACCAGCCGCAATAGCCACAATCGCAGCAACCACAACCACGACCGCATCCGCAATTTAGAACCATGGACAGTACCCTTCACACATCTCATGCTCCTGATTTCTCTTATACTTTTCCAACATTTTGCATATATTATCTCATATAAAATGAACTAATTATAAAAACTATAGTTCAGTTCAGTCAGGCAAAGTAAGTTAAGAAACGTCGTGATATCAAAACTGTAGAATATCACTGACAGAGTAGGAGTGTAGGACCAAGTCACATGCTATGTCAATTCCAATTACAAACGATTTTTTCTTTTAAATGCTACAGTCTTTCATTACAACCCTTGAGAAGCTCCCATTGACAAGGACAGAATTAAAAAAGTTCATACAAACAATACCACAAAGGATTCTGACCACAGGATAGTGGTGTTAAAATATTGAAGTGAAGCTTCAAACAAAGAGAGCACAACACTTTCCTGGAAATATGCTTGCTCAGTTCCCATTTCCGATCAAGATATACTTCCAGACAAATTGAAATTATACATGGGTATCATTTATTAACGAGTACAATTACAAACTAAGAATTTCAGAACTTATATCCGTCAGAAGATTCTTTATGTCAGACCACTTTTCCAATCATTTCCGAGTCCTGTTACCACTAGGAAAGAAAGAAGGGTGGAAAAACAGAGAACAATGCATAATTACAGTAGCCCAAGCAACAAAACCAACCTCAATTGTCCAAATCCAAATGCCATCATCATAAGTTCAAAAATAATCACAACAAACAAGACCACACAATACGGTGACGGGAAAAAATCAAACCACGCACAAGGCTTAATGTTTTAGCAGAATACCAGATTATGAAACTTAAAATGAATCAACTGAAATACTCACCAAATAAATCAAACATAATCAGAGAAATATAATGGATGAATAAAATTAGCGAACTCAAATATCTTCAAAAAAAAAATGAAATTGGAAAGGCATTGGATTGTACCTTGGCCTTGGAAATAATCTTAACAGCTACATGTTGGTCTTTGAGGTCACCCTTCTTGCCCCTGGCATAGCAAGTATGACCAAAATGCCCTCTCCCCACTTCCTTCCCAAGCTCAAACCTTGCCCCAAAATTTTTGCTATACCCAAAGCTCTTATCTAGCGTCTCCTCCGCCACCCGCTCCTCCTCCGGTATCGGCCCTTCCTTCGGCGTCTTCGCGTGACCCGACGTTCGCCAGCGACGCCCTTATATGCTTCGCAGGCGAGGGCGGCGGAAACGGCCGCCGGAAAAACCTCCTTGGCGTACCCCTCGCCGGAGACGGCGTCACTCCGCCTCCCTGAGGGTACGGGCTGGGCCAGGGGCTCGCGGCGGAGGAGGACCGAGCTGGCGTGCCCTTCACCGACGGAAATCCGTTCCCGGTTCCGGCGGTGGAGGACGGCGCCGGAGAGAGCGGGAGGTCGCCGGGTCCGGCAACTGTGGCGGTGGTGTTGTCATTTTCCGGTGTGGGATTGGTTTTGCCGTAGCACTGGCCCATGGGAAGAGGATGCGCCGGCGCTGTAGCTGATGAGAGTCAAAGTCAGCACGGAGGGTTTAGAGGCCTCGACCGGGGACCGAATCTGACCGGAAGTGGGTCGGATCTGATGCTCCGAGAAAACGATAAAACGAGGGAATTTTTGGGTCAGGTAGAGAGAGAAAGTTTTAGAGAGAGTGTGTGGGACAGAGACAGACAGAGATAGAGACAGACGCCCAGAAAGCAAAGACAAGTTCAGTTAACGAAGAAAAGCGTGTGCGAAGTGTGACTGTTACACTGGCTCATAGGTTTTTATAACCTGCTTCGCGGTGCACTGTGGATAATCCTGTGGAGTGGACCCGATGTGCCGTTTGATTTGTGCTTCATCAGGTGAGAAGCCATGGACTGATGGGACCTGGGAAAAGAAAATTTCTCAGCGTTATATAAATGAGTAAATTGTCGCTTATGTCCCTGACTTTGTACGCGTCTTTCATTTTAGTCCCTGAGATTTTAAAAACCCTCCCGTAGTCCCTGACGTCCTTCTTTCACTTAAGTCTCAAACCCAAACGTCCGTTAATTCCTTGATGAGTAGGGACCAAAGTGAACGATTTTTGACAATGAGTAAGGACCAAAGTGAACGATTTTTGACAACTTCCCCAAAACAATCCCAATTTCTTCCCCCTGTGAACTGGTGCTTTGAACTATTGAATTCACATATGGAAGCCATGATATTACCCAATTTTTATCTTGATAACAACCTCTAACTCTCCAACTTTGTATACTGCACTAATGTCAATATTGATTGACTGTGTGCCATAAAATAAATGAATGTTAGATATTGGTTGATTAGAATTGGAAACCTAAATCTTGAACACTCAAAATCTTTATCTTTTAATGGATTAGTTATTGAATCTTTATTGCAGGATGTCTTATTTCTATGTAATACCTATTGCTGATTATTAATGTTTTCCCTCTCATTTTGGTTGTTTTTGCTGAATTAACTGACTCAGACGTTTATTAGGTTTTTTTGTTTTTACTACCATGAGACATTTCTTAGAATTTAATTTCCATTATCTACTCTCTTTTTAGTAATTTACTTAGCTTTGTAGTTTTTTTCTTGTTCAGAGAGTGATTGGAATTGAATGTAGCAGGTTGTAAATTCTCTTCTGCTTTTTTTTCTGAAAATGGTTTATGTAAATTTGTTTATTTTTTTTTGATAATTTGGTTGTTAAATTAGCTTGTTCAGTCATGTAAGCCTGGGTTTTTTGGAATGATCCTCAAGTAATATCCTACATCCAGTCCAAAAGAAAGGTGATGTATTATGAACTTAAGTTTCAAAGCTTCTCCTTCGTTACTGGTTTGCAGTCATTTGAATTGGCACTTGTTATGAACTTTATTTATTTTTATTTCACCAGTCCTTTCTTGGTTGCTACTTATTTTCCCCTTTATCTGTGAAACTTGCTTTTCTCAATATGGATTCTTAGAATCAACTTTTCTCTATATGGATTCTTAGAATCAATGTATAAGTTGCCATTATTACTTTGCTTTCTACCCATAGGTGGGAGAAGATTTGACTGAAGGTGAGGCAAAGGTGTTAATGGAATATGGTTGGACACCAAATATCATGGCTTCCATATGTGAATTCAGTAGTTCAAAGCACCAATTCACAGGGGAAGAAACTGTGATTGTTTTGGGGAAGTTGTCAAAAATAGTTCACTTTGGTCCCTATTCATCAAGGAATTAATGGACGTTTGAGTTTGGGACCTAAGTGAAAGACGGATGTCAAAGTTAGGGACTACGGGAGGGTTTTCAAAATCTCAGGGACTAAAGTGAAAGACGCGTACAAAGTCAGGGACGAATGTGACGGTTTACTCTTATATAAATAGAGGGTCGCAACGAGAGAGAATTTTGGTACTTTTTTTGTTATTTTTTTATTGAATGGAGTTATAAAGGCCAAAATTATATAGGAACAAGTAGTGTACTTCATCCTAAATTAATTCGAAGACATAAAGTAGATTTTAAATGAGATACATGTGTATTGCAAATGAGAATGTGAAAAAATGGAGAACACAATAAAAAATACACGTTAATAGTTATAGGGGATCAAAAAGTCATTTAAAAAATTAAAAATATAAATTCTAATAGTTAAATATTGTCCCATAACTATAAAAATACTAAGACCATTTAAGAAAGTTGAGAGAAATGGATTAAATGATAAAAAAAAGATACCAAAACCCTCTCTTAATAGAGGGTACCATAGAATTTCCCATAAATAAAATACTGAAAATTTCTCTAGAAAAAAAAAATCTAATTAAGAAAAAATAAACTGTCGTTAGGTGGGTTTGGTTTATAGTTTTATTGAATTGATTTTAAGAGAACTTAATACATAGTTCTAAAAATGGATTGAAAAATATTAATTCTATTTGAATGGAATGAAGTTAAATCACTTGTAGACATAAAATTATTAAAATAAATTTACTATTTTGTAAACCTATTTTATATTTCTTACACAAAAACCTCATTAATTTCTAAAACTTACACAACATTCCTATTTTATAAATATGCTACACCATAATCTCAAACATTTATTTTTGTATGAAATTGATAAAAAATACCCTTATTACAAATGTTGGTTCACTACATAACCCCCCTCTATTTTTCTAAACATTATATAAATCCCTTCAACTTTATAGATATCTTACAATTAATTCTCTTTATTATATTGAAAGTTTAAAATTATAAAATACTTAAAATATAAAAATTAAAGATACTATTCACATGATATGAAAGAATAAATAATATAGTAAATTATAGATTCACATCTACAAAATAATCATGATTATTTTAAAATGTTTTAGTAAAGAATCAACAAAATGTTAAGAGAAAGATTATTTGTGCAATATGTTATGTGGACATCCAAGTGAGAGATTGAGAGAAAAAAGAGAAGTATAAGATGTGATAGATGATATGATATGTGATAATGTGACATGATAAAGAGAGGTAGAGAAAAAATATGTTGTATGAGTTGTTGTGTATTTTTTTTGTATGAATATTATAACTCAAATATTAATAACATCAATTGACAAAAAATTAATAAAATATAACTTTATTTTTTCATTATTTAATTTATAAAAAATGATTTTTAAAATTTAATTTATTCTATATTATTAATAAACCATGTGATTAAGTTTTATCACATTTTCATTACAATAATTTTACAATAACTATTTTGTTTTTACAATATGAAATAGTGACTTATTTCGTTATTTATTCTCTTACAATACGGAATATATATAGAGATTTTTGTGTAGAAAATCCGAAATAGAAGAAAAATTTGAGTAATTTACACTCATTTTTTCCTATTTTAATCTCAATTTTTCTAAAGTCCCTAATGGGACATGCCAAAGATAAAACTGGTGAAGTTACTAGTTAACTCTATGTTTGGTACCGTAGAAGTATCAGAGAAATGGCGGGCCAGGAGAGAATTAGGGGCACATGAGTCTATTTCCCTAGTTTAGTTTAAACGTGAAATAGCAGAAAAATATTGAAAATGGTGGGGTCCATACTGATTGCATTTCTATGCTTATGAGGCAAGTGTAGCGAAGAAATGAAAGAGATCTCACTTGCCCAAAAAAAAATCAATGCCTTTTTTTTGTGCCAACATAAAAGACATGGTTGAACAGAACCGCGTTTTTTGCTTCGATCTACTTGTGTATTAGTGACGGAGGTGAGGCGAGGTTCTGATATCAGTTGGCAACAATGGAAACCAAATGGCGTTGTTACGGCGGTGTAAAATGTTATTTTGCCTACTTCCATCGATTGATTCTGTGAGGTATAAACAACCACGGTAGGTGCATCATTTTGACTAGTTTATGGATTAAGAACCCTTTGCTATGCAAAAAGGGTTAAGATTTAAGAGCTAATGTTTGTGTTGTTCGGTGGGGAAACCACCTTTTGACAATGATAAGGACTATAGCCTTATTTTCCATTTTATCCTAAATAGTTTTGCTGTGCGTTTAGGATGATAATTGATTTTGTAAGAAAAGAAATCGATTCTCAAGTTATTGGTGAGGGAATCTCTTATCTCTTCAATCAAACCAAGCAACTTAAATTCAATTTTCTTACATATTTCTTACCAACTTCTCTCACACAAAACAACCCCCTAAATTATCTCTATCTCTATTCTCTACCCTATATCTCTTTTCTCCATTTCTCTCTTCTCTATTTCCCTATGTCTACCAAACATAGGCAGAGTTTAGACCCCTAAAAAAAATTATTTACTAGTTATAATTTTTAAAAAAATAAAAATAATTAATAGATATTTAATAAATAATATTAATATGTTATAAGTAATTAAATACTTTTACCGGACTTCAAAAAAAACATGTTTGCTTAAAAAGGTTCTCCATCTTACCATAATTTTCTCTCTTTTTATAAATATTAATCATACATTAAATAAATAATATTCTTTTAGTTTCCACATCTTATTTCCTATCATATCCTATTTTTATTTTGTGGATTTTACTTGTTATTTATATATATGGCAACAGGGTGGGTTGAGAGCGGGTTTACTCTCCTCGACCCCACTCCCATAAAAGTCAAAGCGAGAGTTCAGGTTTAAATAGAGTGGGTATGAAGTTATGAAACTCAATCTCATCTCTTGGATCCCCGTCGAGGTCGGGGAAACCCATGGGGATCTCATTTCCCCTATTTTTTTAATAACTTAGTTACATGTTTTAGAATAAGTCATATATACGTAATATATACTAATTTAAATAATATGTAAATATGGATATTAAGAATCGTAAAAATTAAAAACCTAAGAACTATATTGTATTTTAAGGAAATATATAAGTTTTTTCATTATTATATCGAGACGGGTTTAAGTTTAGGGCGGGTTCTTACACCCCAAACCCACCCTATCCCTCATTAAAGGCGGGGAGAGTTTTCCTTAAACCTGTTTATAGTGGGTTTTTCCCATCAAAGTCGGGACGAGTTGGGTCGGTACCTGCGAGTTCGGGTTTGATTGTCATGCCCATATATCTAGCATGCCTATTTGCTGGAGCTGGAAAATCGGGATACGGAGCCCTATCTGATGCGGTAGTGGCCTTTTATCGGACTGGGCTGAGAAGCCCAAGAGTTATTCGTGCTTATAAAATAAGTGTCTGAGTCCTACATTTTCAAGGTTTTTTGTGAGTAACCCATATTTTTTTGTGGGGTTTGCAAGCTACCCGACATTTTTTTGTGAGCAGTAAGCTTTATCGGTATGACTAAAAAACCCAAAAGTTATTTAGGTTTCTAAAATAAGTGTTTCAACCATACATTTTTATGGATCGACTCGGTTAAACTAACTCATTTTACCAGCTCTACTAATTTTACAGGTCAGTCCGGTCGAACTAGCCAATTTTAAGTAATTAAAGTGCTATAAGGCTATTCTTACTCTATATATCCCGATATCTCTTATCTCTAGCTCTTTTCCCCTCAATATCAAGCTATCAAGAGAGATGTAAACTTGTAATATTTTATTTTCTTTATGTAGTAAACAAAGATTTTTTAAAATATTAAAATTAATAGGATTTTTCTAGAGATCAACAATATTTAGAAATTATTGAATATTTATTATCAATTAAATGTGTGAGAACGAAATTGAACAATAATTTTATAAATAATATTACATCCTAAAAAAAACTCAAAAAAATACAATTTAAATAAATTATAATATCTTTACTAAATTATTTTTAAATTTTTAAAAAGCTCCCATTTCAAAAATCACCATTAGGCTTGGAGAACATTGGGCACCCCTTACTCATGTATCATACCGGAATATCAGACTATTAGTTTAAAAATCAACCCCTATCTCAAATTCTCAATACTTGTTGAATTTAAAAGCTTAAATCTTTTGTTAAAATATATTACTATCCTGAAATATTGTACTTTTTATTTACTTAAATTCCTTGACTAATAATCTTAAGTATTAGTTAATATTTATCTTAGAAAATTCAATCATATTTTACTATATTATTCAAATTAACTTATACATGTACTGAAGAGTTGTGGCTCAGTTGACAACATGTTGAGATTGTGGAAAGAGCTCCCAGGTTTGATCCCCACTAAACACATTTTTTTGGAGGGATGGAGAGCCTTAACTATGACTAGGCCCCGAATAGGACTACCCCTGATAATAAGGAATACCTATGGGTTACACAAAAAAAAAATTAACTTATATGTGTTAAATCATAATTTGATTTGTTGAAATGTGATAATAGAAGTTAACTCATAATTGCATTTTTTTTATTTCACTTAGAGCATTTCCAGTAGAGAAACTCATTCAATCATAATAATTTTTTTCTTGTTCTTTCCAAATGTACCACATACACTTGTCTTTTTTAGGGGTTTGCTTATTGGATTCAATTAGATAAGAATTTGGTGGCAAATGCTTTTTGCTACATTGTCTAACATTTTCAAAAGTTTGTACACAAGCATATGGATTAGTTTATTTTTAAAAAATGATTTGAATGAAAATGAAAAAAAAACAATGAAACTTTGATGAAAACAAACAAAAATTGGAAAAACAAATAAAGAATTTGGACTTCAACACTTATTGAGAGAGGGTGAGGTATCCATTTGAAGAATGCATGCAAAAAATATTTTTGATGCAACAACTATAAAAACATTGTAAATTGATCAACACATATATAGTGGAAAATCTCAGGTCTTGTTGATAAGGACTAGATGTAGGTTATAGTGGTGGTGGTTGAATTAGCATAAATATTGGTTCACGATTCTCCTAATCACATTCTTTTACATTTTTTTTAGAAGTTTGTTGCATGTGATTCTATTTCTACATTATTTTGAATGAATATAGAAATTAAAACTTGTGTTCTCTTATATATATCATTAATAAACTTCAATAATTTTAATCTTTTAAAGAAAATTTTCAGTTTATTTTTTGAAAATATCTATCAAACTCAGTCCACTCCCATCTGGGCTTTGAGGCCATTTAGGTAGCAAATATAATTTTTTTTACCACAACATTTTTTACATTGCATAACATTAAAAACTGTGGGCAGGGATGTTAAAATTAGGGCCTAAAGCTTAGACCACATTGTTTATAAACATGCTCCAAATTGTTTGGCCACATTACCTCATGGCTCGTTCAGATTCAAACCAACTCAAAAAATTTGGTAGTGAAGTCGTGTGTTATCATCATATGGGGCAACGACTAATCTAAACCTTTACAATTCTAGAAGGATTTCTTTGTTTAAAGATGACTATTCATACTTAAAAGTTGTTTATGTTATCCAATTATTTTTTATTCTCCGATCACTATTCATTGATTAATGTGGGGTTAAGAAGCCCTCTCAGTTATTGTGATGATTAGAAAAAGTGATATGATTATATAGGGGTAGATTTTGTAGAAGTTCTTTATGCCACCAGAAGTATTTCATTCTTATAGGTTTAGGAGATATTGTGGTGGAAATTTTTTTTTCCACCAGTGTAAAAAGGCCAGTTTCATAGTGAAGTTGTCAGAGGTTAATGACTGATAGTATATATATTTTTTTGGGTTTCCAATGTCTAGCTCTGTTGGATTTTTTTTCAGTGAAAGTGTGGTGGTTTACCGTGCCAAGTACAAGGATTTTTTTTAAATTACCATTATTTTTAAATTACCAAAATTATGACTGATGTAAATAGCATCTACAAACACTCCTTGGAATGGAGCACCCTGCCTCAGTCTGGTTGGCAGATTAGAAAGGTTTATTGTTGGCACTTTCTGATGATCACGTGCCCGCGAATTTTGAAATTTAAATTTCTATTTTGGTATTCGGGTGTTGAAATCCTGTGTCTGTCATCCCAAATCTATATAAGGGGGGTTGCTTCTAAATTTCCCATGCTTTCATCCGCTTTTAAATTTCTTTACATCTTAGAAGCTGAAATACACATTGTACGCCCGCAAACAATCATGGCCATTGTTCCTGGAGGTTTTCATATGGTAAACAACTTGTGTGAGCTGAGGGAGAATTGGCGTTCAAACTTGTCCGTGTGTGGAAAATGTGTTTTGTTGCCACCCCTAATGTTGCATTTGCTACCCAGATGGTCTCCGTGGACCAAGAGGTGGACGTATTGAGGCTATGGTTCAAAAGCATCTCATGAGCAAGTTTTCTCAAGTTCTGGTGTAGGGGGAAGTGTATAAGATCAGTCAGTTTGGCCTTTCTCGAAACTCTGGGAACTTTAGAGCAGCGAATCATGATTTCAAGATCGTGTTCAACACAACTACAAGAATCATTCGGAGTCAAGTTCCAAGCATTCCTTTCTTGGGTCCTTCGTTTGTGAAGACGACTGAGATTGCCCAGACTAATGGCCGTTCTGATTTTCTACTTGGTTAGATTCATCATTCATGCACCACTCTCTTTTATCTAACATGTGTGTGAGGAATCCATTCATTAATTTAAGCAAACCAATTTTCGCAGATTTCATGGGCGATAGCATTGTCGGAATAGATGAACCTCAACAAGGAAGGACGACAGACGCGTCTCATGTTGCTGGACTTGGCAGACGAAACGTAATTTTCTCACCATCTTTATTTTTTATTTCATCCCCAGCTGATTTTACTTTCCACACGAAGTTTTATTGCATTTTCCGCAATTATAATGCTTCGTCATTTATTTATAGGGGTAATGTTCGTTGTGCTATATTCAGAGATTTGGTGGATGTTGTGTGGGATATATATCTATCAGAGGCGCGCATTGGGCTTCCTGTGGTGGTTTCAGCTCGTAAAAGTCAACTTGTACAAGGGTTAGGTTTTTTCCTATTAGTTCATGAGCATAAAATAAAAGGACAAAAGCTAATAGTTAGGTTATGGGTACTCGCCATGTGATAATTCACTTATTTCTGCACAGGCCAAGTGGGAATCCAAAACGTCATGAACGCTTCAAAGATTTGTTGGAACCCTCAATGGAGGTAGATCGTAGGGGACAAGTCATACGACATTTTGGAGATTCACATTTTTTCCTTATTTATTATTACTAGATCATTCTTTTCCGATTTCTGAATTTTCTTTCGTTTTCGTACGGCAGGAGGGTTTCTTCGTTGTATCGGGGACCGTTACAGACATATATAGTGCAAGATTCCTGCTGGTAGTATATGGCATGCTCTTGCGACAACAGTTTCTATGAATTTAACTAAGTATTCTATCCACTTCTTGCGATTTTACATGTGTCTGTTCTCTGTGTGTTATTGCTTTCAAGAGCATGTTGTTGATATAAAGTGCTTTGACACTGTACTTGAACAATTAATTGTTGTTGCATACCGTTGGCAAATTTTTCAGACAGAAGGTTCATTTTGTATGTTTTTTGGGACAATTTATTGACTTACATTTACTCATACTATTGAATTCTTCTACTTGGGTGATTATATACTCATCTATGTCAGTTTTTCATTCCGTCATTGATCACTAATTGCTATTCTGGTCTACAAGACATAGCAGGGCTTTGTCGGACGTCCATAATTTGCAAAATCACAGTCGTGCAAATAATAATTCAGTGGAATACAGGAGCAGGTGGACTCAATTTGTGGTCGGGGTATTTCATGTTCAGTTTCCAAGTACAACCCACATCTAAATACCCTTATGAAACCACTACTACATGTAGTCTTCAAAAACTATTCCAAAATCCAAACCAAACCAACATTATTAAGTGTGAGGCCCGTGAATGCACGGGTACACCCACTAGTTAAGGTACATAGGGCAATGTTTTATTGTAGAATAATGGTAAACGTACATAATAAGTACATTACCATTATTTTACCACACCCCATCCCCTTTTTGTTTTTTTTAGTAGCCCCCTTACCCCTTTTTTTAGCTCTTTTCTTTTTTTAAAAAAATTATTATTTTATTATATTTATTTTTATTTATTTATTTATCTCATTAAATAAAAAATAGATCAAGAAATACAATAAATGATCACATAAAATTTGTGTTAGTCATTCATGTTAACATGTGGTTAATTATGTGTCCCGAAACGATGAATATGTTAAAAAATGATGAGGTTAATGGTGTTTTCGTTTGTGATTAACAAAAAAGGATTTTTGGTTAATTGATTTTGTGTAGTTAATTGCAACCCCTGTTAACACGAGATTAATTATGTGACTAGAAACGGTGAACATATTTAAAATGAGGTTAATGGTGTATCTATTTGTGGTTAACAGAATATGGTTTTTGGTTAATTGATTTTGTGAAGTTAATTGCAACTCTCGTTAATACGAGGTTAATTATGTGTTCAGAAACGGTGAACATATTTAAAAATGAGGTTGATGATGTATCCATTTGTGGTTAACAGAGTGAGATTTTTGGTTAATTGAAGTTGTGAGGTTAATTGCAACTCTTGTTAACACAAGGTTAATTCTGTGTTCAGAAACGGTGAACATATTTTTAAATGAGGTTAATGGTGTTTAAATTGGCGGTTAACAGAGTGAGATATTTGGTTAATTGATTTTGTGCGGTTAACTGTGTGCATAGAAACGGTGAATGAAGTAGTACATTTGGTTAATAACATCAAAATAAAATAATGATGATAAAAAACTTATGTTAACCTTTCAAAAAACACACATTTATTATATTTCTTAATCTATATTATTATTATTTATTAAAATAAATAAATAATAAATAAATAATAAATTTAAAAAATAAAAACTATTTAAAAAATGAAAAAGAAAAAAAGAAAAAAAAGAAAAAGAAAAAAGGGGGAGAGGTGCTAAAAGAAAAAACCCGGGGGAGGGGCTACTCAAAAAAATAGGGAGGGTACTAAAAAAAAATGTGTGGTAAAAAAATGGTAGTACTGTTTATGTACGTTTATCATTGTTCTTTATTGTACGATACAAGAGCTTTTATGACTATTGGATTAACGAATAAAAAATTGGACGATATAGATCATCTGGCGAGTCTAAAAAACCAAAAAATTATATACTTGTCCGTGAATTGTTAAGGTCGGGTCAATTAAGTGAGATGTAATTCCATAACTTTTACCTTTGATTTTTCAATCCGTGTTGTGTCTTCTCCATTATCATGTGTAGCCTTCGACCACTTTTCTGGTGTAATGTTGAACAGAAAGAGTACCCTCAGTTCGCATCACCACTATACTAGACTTGCATCGATCGAGGTTGGTTGACTGGCCTCTTAATCATATTGTCATCCATAAAGTGATAAAACTACAGATCTGAACAAAAGGAAACTTATCTAGGTTGTAACTGATCTTCTTCAACCTCATTCACAATTTCATCATACCTAGCCTTAGAAGAGGACAATTACCAAACCCAAAGGAAATTGAAATAAAAAAGAGAATTTCAAAACAAAAAACCATTTTCCCAAATCAACAACAAATGATATTTTCACTGTGTGACAGAGAGAACGTTAAATTATAGTGCATCGATGTCATAGTCGATCATGGACGATGTATGGGGGGACGACTCCATCATGCGTGTCAAAGACAATAGCTCCATCGACGGAGGGATCATCTCAACCGGCGACATCTCATAGCAATTATGAATTGCAGAAGTTGAGAGACTGAAACTTGTTATCATTCAAATCGGAGCCATAAGCCTTACTCCTTAGGGTACAAGGACAATTTGTAGGACTAATTGAGTGCTTTTAATGTGGGGCAAATTTAAAAAAGAAAAATGGTTGACTAATAATACTAAATAAATTTACCCCCTATACCATAAACAATGACTTTGTCCCTTACACCTCAGACTTGCCCATCATCATGTACCGAAGTACATGTTACTTCATGTGTAACATATACAGGAGTCAGAGCCTTAGAGGTGTTTGTCGACGAAATTGTTGATCTAAAATACCATATCTAAACTACGATGGCCTAGTTTTGATACAATTTCTGTAGAAAAACTTCTAGATGAAAAAATAGAATGAATCAATGAGATATGATGGATTTAACTTCTTCATAAGTTGAAATTAGTTATTTATGGAGGGACGATTCTACGGTGGACCAAATAACATTTGGTCCACCTAGTCCAGCTTCAATTTTTTTCCTTATAAAAGGTGAATGAATAATTTTAGTTTTTATCAAATAATCTTTATGACTATTTGAGTTTAATTTAAGGGATAATATGAATTTACAATACAATCTATGCTAATTTCGTTGAGAACATATCAATTTAAAGTTGAAGGGCAAAATTTTACATTACACGGTAATATCGAATTGAGTTTTTATTATTTTCAAGTGATATTTCATAAAAGCAACTTGAAACTATTTTAATATCAATCATTAATTAAATGGGCATTGAATTTGGTGATTAAGGATTTAAATTACTATATTTTTACATTTTGGACCATGTGAACCATGGTCCACCATAGACAAACCCCTTATGGAGAAGTTAATGTGAGAGCTTATGGAGAAGATAGACTACAAAACTAATTTTTACTTATAGAGAAGTTAAATTCAATTGAAATGTTTGATTTATTTTTTTTCCTCTAAAAGTTGTATCTAATATAGGTCTATGTATGTATCTATTTAATTACGTAAATACCTAGCTCTAGAGCACTGAGTTTCTGCCACTTGTCCTATTTACAAACTTAAAATTTGAATTTAAAATATAACAATATATACTAAACTACTTTTGAGCATGAAACCATGCAATCTCGAAGCACTTTTTCTTTTGTAACCGCCTTTGATTCCATATCCTTTAAAAACTACCTTACATACGTCACAACTATGGTGACATTTGCTCTAAATGTTAAATTCATTTTAATTTCTAAATATCAAAATTAAGCTAAACGTGACATATTCAATGCAATATTATCCTTTCATTTTTTTTTGAACAATATTATCCCACGGTCATAGTTGATTAATTAGTTGCAGGTTTAGTGATTTCATGAGGATATATACGAATATATCATGTAGATATATAAGGTGGTAATTTGGATGAAACTTCTACAAAAGTAAGGTGAAAAAAAAAAATCAAAGAGGTCAAACGCATTTAACTTCTTCATAAGTAGAAATTAGTCTATATATAGTCCACCTATACTCCAAAACTTTCTCATTTAACTTGGTTGTCAGTTTTTTATTTTTGGTTTCGAAATCTAAATTTGAAAACAAAACTTGTTTGGATAAAATGAGGTTAAAATGGTTTTTACACAAGTTTCAAAATCATTTCCCCTTACTTTTCAAAACAAAAAAAAAGTTTTATATTTTCTATTTTCAGTTTCATTTTTTTTTTCTCCCCTCTCTCCCTTATTTGTCTCTCATCTCTCTCCCTGTTTCTCTGCTATTTCTCTTTCCTCTCTCTCCTCTCTCTATTTCCCACTCCTCTATCCTCTGTTTCTCTCTCCTTTCTCTCCTCTCTCCTTTGTTTAATTTCTCTCTTGTTTCTCTCACCTCTCTCCTTTGTTTCTCTATTGTTTCTCTCTCTCTCTCTCTCTCTCCTCTCTCCTTTGAATCTCTCTTGTTTTTTCTCCTCTCCTCTCTCCTTTGTTTATCTCTCCTCTCTCCTTTGTCTTTGTTTTTCTATTGTTCTCTCTCCCCTCTCCTCTCTCTCCCTCTCTCCCCTTTCTCCTTTGTTTCTCTCATGTTTCTCTCTCCTCTCTCTCTATCTCTCTGTAGATAAATAATAGAGAAATATAGGAGAGAGGGAAGAGAAACAGAGAGAGATGAGAGAGCGAGAGAGAGGAGGCGGTAGAGAAACAGAGGAAAGAGAGATAGAGAAGAAGAAAAACAGTGGAGAGAGAGGACAAGAGAGAAACAAAGGAGAGAGGATAGAGGAACACAAGGAGAGAGAGGGGAGAGAGAATTATTCCTGTAATGCATAGAACTTAAAACCGATATTAAAAAATGAATCTGGAAACCATAAAACTAAAACTGAAAACTCGTTTTTAGTTTTAAAATTTCGAAACTGAAAACTGGTTTGGTTTGTTAAAAATTTTAAAATTGGAAACTGAAAACCACCCCAAACGGACCCTAAGTAACTAATTTCAACTTATGAAAAAATTAAATTTATTTAATCTCTTTAATTCATTATATTTTTATCTTCTAGGAGTGATTCAACGAAAATGTATCTAGACTGAACCGAACTCTTTTTTTTAAATCACAATCCACTCCCATTTGGTTAACCACTATTTTATTATTGTCTAATATGTAATGTTCGATTACACTCTAACTGCACACACAAACCGATTCCATATATGAGGGTTGAGTAGGTATCGTTTCTCTATCACCAAGTTACCAACTGCCTCATTGACCGAAAGAAACTTTCAAAAAGAAGAATGCACAGAACACAAAATTGTGACGCTTGAGGGCTAAAATGAAGAAGACTTTGAACACAGACAAGTTGGTGTTTCGCTGTCATGACGTGAAGAAATAAAATTTGTAGGTAATGTGCCCCCCCTTACTATGAATTCAGCCCTTACTAATTAACTTGCTATATAAGCATTAATTAATGGCAGGCAGCTAGAAAAATCAATAAATAAGAGGAAAGTTGGAGGTTGAAATGCGCTAATACTCTCTTCTTGAAATGTGATTTTAGTTCATTTGAAGTTTAAATGTTACTTTAAAGAAAAAAAGCAAAATTATAATATTAATTAAATTTTTTTATGAAATTAGAGTTTAATGACATACACACAATCAATGTAAAAAATATACAGATGCATTCAATAATGGTAATAAAAAGAGATTAGATATGAGCAACTCAAATATTGTATTTTTTATTTACAAAATTTTAAAATTCAATTTGATTAAGATAAAATCCGGATGGTTTGATATTCATGTATATTAATTTAAAATTTATGTATTAATGTATATTGATTTATTATAAAATATTAAGTGGCCGGACTAATTGTGAGATCAAACTTTTTTCCTAGTGTTAATTAAATTTAAACCTTATAAAAAGATATTTAGCAAGTAAATATCTAACACCGTATGATGAATTTATTCCCAACCGTGATGGTACGAGAGAAATAAAGAAATTGAATGAAATAGAATTAGGAGAAAAATAGTAGTGGTAGTAATAGGAAAAAATATCTAACACCTTATAAGTTGTTTGGTATGAGAGAAATGTGAGTGAAATAGAAGAGAAATAGTAGTGAGTAGTTGTTTGATTTGATAGAATGTCAGAGTGGTAGAGGAAAATTGCAATTTTTTCATACATTAAAAAAATGATTTTATGTGTTAAAAATTGGTTATTAAAACTTTCAATGATCCAATCTCAATTTCTCTGCTATCTCTAGTTCTATTGAGCAAAGAAATCAATAATGATGAGACCCACACTACTTTTTGCATTTGTCTTGCATCTCCATCCTGCACCAAACGAATGAAGCTGGACATTTCTCTTCTATTTCGTTGGACCCATCACAACTTCACGCATAAGACAACTTGCTCTAACTTTCTCATAACTCAAAATAAAACAAAAAAAAATACTAAAAATCCCTGATCATCCACTGCCATCTACTTTGAATATCTCCTGTGTGTAATGTCAAGAGTAAAATGAGTTAATATTACATAGGCAAAGCTTGCAATTTTACTTCCGCAACTCTGTGTCGTTCGAAGTTCCCATGTCCAAGTCCTCCCCAAGAGGGCTCTCTCCCTCCATGGAAAGGTTATCTGCTATTCTATCTATCTTTTTAGTGGGAGCTTTTTTTTTGTTTTTTCCTCCACTTCCTTCTTCTTTCTCCATCCCACCACCATCTCTCCCTCCTCCTTTCCGACTTTATCTCTATTTTGACCTCTCCCTTCCTCTGTGAAATTCTGTTAGAGCAATAATTCACAGGACTGTTTTACTCAAACTCGTTGCCTTCTATGCACTTCCACCACTAGAGCTCGATTTTGCAGCATTGTTTTACTAAGATTGACTGCGGTTGATGCTGTGGATTTTGCTTGAAATTGATGTTTGACATGTGCTGATTCAAAGGAAATTTAAAAAAGGAAAAAAGATAAAACGTGTCGGGCGGCTTCAAGATTTTTTTTTGTAATAGGAGGCTTTAATTTTATTTTTTTTCCTGTTATTATTAGGATTGCTAAATTGTTTATATCATATGAATATGCGTGCTTGATTTGTTGTTTCAATTTGTAGTACATTGTTGTAATATTCTTTATTTAGCATCCTACAAACTTTGTAAGTGTCGTTGAACATCTTCCAATGAATGATCTCTTGACAAAAAAAGTTCTCATGTCCAGTGGCGGCCATTGAGGTTGTAAGTAAAACACTCACTTTTACCGCAATGAAACGTGACAAATGGATTTGTCTCACCCATGTGATGATAAAGCTAGTTGGGAGGAGAGAAAGTAAAAAACTAAAAACCTAAAAGAAAGGAAAAAATCTTACTATAAAAATAAAAAAATTCCCACTTTTTTTTTTGTCAAATAAAAAAATCCCACTTAAAAAAAGGAAATACCATGGAGAGGGGGAAGAAACCCCCCAGATTGGGGAGAGCCCCTTAGGGAGGATATGTGGCCCCCCAAATTCTGTGAAAGACGTTATTACTTGCTGTGGGTGGACGAACCTCTGGGTCCAATCTCAAGCTAGCCCAGAAAAGACTTCGGATTTTTATTTTGGTCAGAGAAAAGACTTCGGATTGGATCGTTTGTTTGGAGTCTGTCTGGCCCATCTCAAAGACTAACGATGGCCCAAAAATTATATTAGCCAATTGGTCGAAAGCTAACGACCAGTTCAGTTGACACATTTTTCACTCCCACCAATTTCCTGACTAAAGAGGGCTTGTTTGGTGTTGGGCTGGCCCTTTTCCGGTGGTCTTTGTTTATTCCTCCCTTTTGGTTGCTTGTGTATTGTTCATTCTTAACCAAAAAATAAAAGACTCATTTATCTATATATGACTTACCATTGAAGAATTCATCTAAATAATTTTAAATTTCTTCTTCTCATATAAAAGTAAAATTTTTGGTAATGAAAATTGTATTTAATTTTTGGTCATGGTGGGAAAAAAACGATGATTCGTTAATAGGAGAAGTTTATCTTCCCTGATAAATCTACAAACACTATTATTGTTACAAACGGTAATAACAACAAATAATATATATGGAAAATACTTTTTCAGTGTTTATTTTTAAATTGAGTAATTAAAAATGTATCATGATCATAACCTATTAGATTAAGAAAGTAACGATGAATATGTTATTAATATCTCACTTTAAATTTAAATTGAATAAACTAACAAATTTGTCCTAACTTTTTTAGGGATATGTAGTTTAATCCATAAGAAATATAAAATTGCAATACAGTCCATGACTTCTTATTTTTTCTGTTATAATAGTCCAATTGTGTATTTTCCGTTAATTTTTGTACGATGTGTCACGTTTAGTGATACTTTGTCACACCGTTTGTCATTATAGTGTTCATTGTGACACAAAAATGATGTGATTTTGTCAAATTTATAGCTTGAAAGACTTCAACTCCAACAGTCGTGTACTTCCCTTTTCTAACTTATTTTTTCCTCTTCTCCCCATTTTTCATTGGAATGTCTCAACCCCAATAACGTTATTTGTGTACCCGTTGGCAAATAGTGTGACACGGTGTTACTAACGTGACACGTCATAAAAAATTAACGGGAAACACACTGTTGGACTATAATCACTAAACAATTTTCTTAGGGGTTAAACTGCATAACCTTAAAAAAGTGAGGAACTAATTTACTAGTTTAGTCAATTTAAATTCGATCACTCTAAAAGGAAAAAAAGAGTTCCCACCCCAACCTCCAATATATACTTTATTCTTGTTTGCATATTCAATGCCTTACAGCTCACATTTTATGTTTGTTAACAAGTTTTATTCTAGTTGGTGTTGTTTTATGAAACAGTTGCACTTGCACAAGACTTAATTTCACCTAATTTATTTATTCTCATCCTCCAAACTCCAAAGTAAACGCCCTCTGGAGGGAACTTTGTAGATGGAGGGCTCATAGAGTAGCTTAAAAGCAACTCATAAATCCGTCAAAGACCAATATAGAATTACATACTTGAAATTGGTATTGCATGCTCTTCAATGCTTCAAAGGCAACCACATGAATAGCATAAATGATGGTGGTTGTGTTAGCTAGGCTAGAATGATCATAATTGATCATTGGTGCGTGTGATCGAATGTCTGCAGAGGTAACTTCCAAGTAGTAACAGATTTTAGTCAATATATAGCTTATATTGGAATATGGAATTAATATTACTGAAGCAGGGCCGGCTGAACTATATTCATGCTTTTGCTGCCAAATGTATAGAAAAGATGGGATGCATATCCCTTAGGTAGCCCCACACCAACCACCAAAATAAAAACCGCCCCACAAAAATTAATTAAGATTGGCCCCCAAAGTAAATTAATTATGTTAACCACATTCTCATCGATTAACTACAGGAAAAGTAATTATTTGTAAAGCATATTTACCAACCAATAACCTTTTTAGTGATAGTTATTTTTAGTGATAATTTGCACGGCAATTTCTTGCATATTTAGAAAAATAAAGTTTAAACTTGTCACACTTCTATTAAATGCTCTTTATTTATTGATTTTTCATAATTAATTATAATATTAAAACATCTTTTTATTTTGCTATACTTTAGAAATTTATTTAGTTAAATGATTTTAATAACCTCAACGGGCTGATTTTAAACATTGACTATATTTCTATTTTTATTGTATATAAAAAATTAAACACTTTGTATTTATTGTTTCATTAATTAATTAGATTGTATGATGTTTTTATGACTATATTTTTTTTATATAAGGTTGAAAATAGAATAATATTGTATACGATATTTTTAGTTTCTTAGAGAGCGCACTATATTAGTATTTTTCTTTCTTAAATGCAATTATGGATTCCATTCTAAATGCATAATTATTTGAATAGCTTGTATGATATTGTGATGCCATTTATTTATGGAAAAAATTTTATGAAGTCATGCTGGAGTGGATTCAATCTTAGGCTCCAAAAACTGTATCCAAATATAGTTTTTGTACATTAATTAAATTAACCTAGACGTCGACGTAGTATAAAAGCCCTGCTACAAGATTTTAAAAATAGAACAATGTTAATTTTATTACGCAAGAGAAATGTGACTAAATCCCGAATAAGGATATTTATGATTTACACCAAAAAGAAATGTAATTATATAAGCCATTTATTTATTTTCGAATAAGCCCTCACATGATGTTCTGAAACCCACTGTAATATTTTAAAGTGATATCTGAATTAGGCAACAACATAGTAAAATATTAACTGAAATAGAACAGTGGTCCGGACTCTCTGCAGCAGGATTAGCTACCGAATAGCTAGGGAACAGCTATAGAAACATTCTGTAGTTACAATCAGTAGTTATTTCCTAGCTAATCTGCTGCAGGCTCTGAGGATCCATGCCAGGGGTACTAGCTAGCTAAAAATACTTGAATGAATGATGTATCATACATATATATGCATCCAAAATACAATTGGGATTTGGGATAGCCAGGGACCATGGAAATACCGTAAGATCAATATCGCGCGGCGATGGCATGGCAATGACAGGACTGGTAGGTGCTTTTGCATGATGTCCATGACCATGTTTATGTTCATGTCCATGTCCCCCCTCACTATTTATGGACACTGTGGTCCATCCCTTGCCCCCACTGCTTGGAAAATGACATTAGTTAATTATGTAATAATCCATCTCACTTAATTCTATAATCCTCAAAACAAAATCCTGACCGAAGAACAAGGAATGTACAAAACGACATGTGACTCTCGCAACCATTTAGTCCCAAACGGAGGCGCTACTTTTGTGTGTAAATCCAAATCCAAAGCTCCATTTTGTCATATTCATCCCATTACCGAGATTTAATATTCATAATGTTTAATTAATAAATCTAAAATGGAATCTTAATCTATATGAAGCATAGCAAAACGACGTGGCTGGATCTTCCTACTTTTGAAATTTGATCTCTTCAACTTTTTTTCTTTACAACCTGTTTTTCCTCTGTTTGAAGGTTGGGTATCTTTTGTCATGTGAGGTGATATCAAAGATACAATTTCCCCCTTGAATATATATAAATTGCAATTAAACGATGAACAAGTGTGTGAATTAATCACTTCATACTTAAAATTAAATGAAGAAAATGTCCCATATATACCACCGCATTATTATATATAGCGTTTCTTCCATTTGACGACAAAACTCGTGGCAATAAGATGACGCAAATTTCTTATCATGTCTGCAAACGTGACCAAACAGTATATGAGATTGAGAACTCCAACACTTAGCTTAGCTTGCATTATTATCACGAGACAGGAAGCTAGGGTCGAAGATTCCACACAGATACGCTCCCTACTGTTCAACATTTCTTTAATAATACTTTCAATTAGGCTGCAGTATGTGTGTTTGGTATTGTATTTATAGGATAATTAAAGAGATACTATGCTTTAAAGTTTAGCTTTCATTCATAAATGATAGAATGCACTCCATGTGTATGTCAAATTGCTAAATTTCTCTTTCAATACTTTTGTCCTAATCTATTAAAATTAGGATCGTTTATGTTTTTGGAAACTGACACTTATTTCGAAGTTAAATGGCTTACTTTATGGATACACACAAGATGTTTTTCCAAGGAGGGATTTAGAAGGAATAACCGTCCGTCTTATCAGTAATCAGTCCAATGTTCACCGTTTTTTTAATTGAATATATATAAACAAATGTAGTAATATAAATTAAAAATACACTATATTTTTTTATGATTTGTGTCATATATACTTTTGGAAGATGATTGGTGTCATACTTTTGGCACCAGATCACTGTTTTTTACTGCATCATCAGTGAGAAAGTTATCGATAAGATATGAGAATGGAGTCAAACATGAGAGTCTGTCATGTGTGATGGATACATGTATACCTTATAACTAGAAAACATGTCACCAATAACCTCCGAAAATTACACGCACTCTCACGTCCACTTCTACTGTTTCTCTTTGTCCATTCTCTCTCTTGTTTGTCACGAGCCACCCTGTTCTGCCATTTTCCCTTCCCTCCCTCTAATCTAAAATGATCCTAACACAAACACAAACAAAAGGAAACCAATTAACATGTCTTATGTCTCCATCAACCTTACCACCTTCCCACCCCAATCTAATTCTCCTTCACCCTTTCCCCCTCAATCTCAACCAAACTCCTCTTCTTCTCCCCCCTTCTTCCTTTCTTTTTTCACCATGACCTTTACTTAACCAAACCCATCTCACATTTTTATGAGTAACCAACCCCTGCCCTTTTAGTTTTTTTTTATTTACCTCCCTTTAAAATATTCAGATCCTTTTAAGCCAAATGACTCGGCTTTTTCGATCCAAATCTTGTGGACTCGTTGGTGGCAGTGGCCCTGAGTTCAACCCTGTTACGCCATCCTTCCAATATAAGGAGAAGGAACAAGAAGATGAAGATGAAGAATTAGATGACAACCAGCAGCAATTTGCCATATTGGATGTTCTTGTAGCTGCACTCAAGAGGTCACTGGTTACTTGCAGTGTGGAGAGGGAGGATATTTCCTCCATCGATATTAGCTGGCCAACCGAGGTGCGCCACGTGTCCCACGTCACCTTTGATAGGTTCAATGGCTTTCTGGGTTTGCCATCTGAGTTGCAGCCAGAGGTACCCACCAGGGTGCCTAGTGCCAGGTCAACCGCTCTTCCATTTCTATCTTCTTATTGTTCACAGGACATGAATTTCGGTTTGGGTTACTGAATTAGGACTAAAGGTTCAATTTTGTTCGGATCAAGGACTAAAGTGTGTTAATTTTGTAGTTATTTGCTTAGAATTAGATGCATCTCTCTCTTTTTTTAAAATGTTGTGAAACGGGGAGGAAAAGAAATTTGGGTTCTGTTGGTGGCTCTGCTTAAAAGGGCTTCTGGATGACCTGTCTTCTTTGTATTAATTCCAACTTCAATTGTTTTAAAACGGATTTTAACTTCAGTTTCTGAATTTAAGATTTCTGAAAATTATATAAACCTTCCTAAGAAAGGTTTTGGCTTTATCACTTGGTTGATATCGATTCAGAGTTCAAACTTGATTCAATTCGAAATTGATATCATAAAAAATTGCTGATCTCTGCTTGTAGGGTGCTTAAATCAACCTGTGAATCCAACATAGTTTATTGTTAATGGTGGAGTGGTTAGGCTGATGTGGGAGGAACATGGTTACATTTATGTTTGATATATATTATATATATACATACTATAAGGTTTATTATTTGTATAGCCATTGGCCAGTAGTCCAATACTATTTTCAACGGGTCCTTGATTCATCTTGTGGTGTTGTTTGCGAATATCTTCTTTTCTGCTCCTGCTGACAGGGTAGGAGTTAGGAAATTCAATTTATTTTCCCTTTATTAATGCTCTTCTCTCATCCTGTGTTTATTTGATTGAGTTTTAATACCTGTCTTTGAAACCTGCAGTGTGAAGGTATTTGGAGTTTCTGCAAAGTCCATGCAGTGCTCCTATGATGATAGGGGGAACAGTGTCCCAACCATTCTTCTGACAATGCAAAAGCAGTTGTATTCAGAGGGAGGCCTTAAAGTATGTTCTGTTCGTGTTTGTTAAAACCATTTGACTATTTCATATTACTTTTGTGATCTAATTTCATGCTTTCCAATTTCCATGTATGAAGGCAGAGGGAATATTCCGTATTAATGCTGAGAATAGCCAAGAAGAGTTCGTTCGTGATCAGCTAAACAGAGGTGTAGTGCCACATGGAATTGATGTTCATTGTTTATCTGGTTTGATGAAGGTATTCATTAACATGCCTAATTCAATTTCTCTACTACATTAGAATTAATTGGAGTCTACTCTCTTTCATTTGGTCAATAAGATCAGTTATTTACAAGGAATCTTAATTAAATTGGTTAACTAGATCTCTTTGCTCCTCATTTATTGATTAATAACTATATATCTATTAATATTTTATTAAGGTAATATTCTCATAAACAAATGAGCACACTGCATTAATGAATCATTGCTTTTTAATATTTCCTCAAACTGTTAATGAGGTTTTCTTTCCATGTCTTCTATTTTGATACCTTGCAGGCTTGGTTTAGAGAGCTTCCAAGTGGGGTACTTGATTCTCTCACCCCAGAGCAAGTGATGCACTGCAATACAGAAGAGGATTGCACTAATCTAGTGATGTTACTTCCTTCAACAGAAGCTGCACTGCTTGATTGGGCAATCAATTTGATGGCTGATGTTGTTGAAAATGAACAATTCAATAAGATGAATGCACGCAATGTTGCTATGGTTTTTGCGCCCAACATGACACAGGTTTGTTAACAATATGCATGATTTTGTTCCTTCTGTTCTTTTAAATGAGAGATGTTTCTGGTTGGTTATTCACTATTACCAAGCTATTATCTTTGAGCTAAGCAACATATTTTCATATTTCATGGCTTGCATATGTCTAGACTGGTGCTTAAAATAAACTCAATTGAGATGATCAATTTTAAGGAGCAATGACTAGTTCAAGTTGTTTTCAGACATCTAGCATGGTAAAATGGTGAACAATAATACTAACCAACAAAGGGTTTATGTTTATATTCTTATTTATGCTTGAGCATATTATTAAATGCTGGCTTCTTCCTTGTCCTATGCAGATGGCAGACCCTTTGACTGCATTGATTCATGCAGTGCAAGTTATGAATTTCCTGAAGACATTGATTCTGAAGACCCTGAGAGAAAGAGAGAAGAAATCAATTGCTAATGCAAGATTGCTCCTTTCATCATGCATGGATTCTCCCTCCTGCAAAGATGATCCTCCCCCTTTGAAATCTAACAGGGAAGAATCTGGTGAGCAAACGGAGGAGGATGCTTGTGACACAAAGGCACCTAACAGCAAAAGAAAATTTTCAAGGACTTCAACATTAGGAAGAATAGAATGGAATGTTGAGAAACTGTGGAACTCTGAGGAAAAGGCAAATGGAGAAGGGGTATTCAAATCTCTTTCAGCTGGTAGCACAACATCTAGATATGAGACTGATCCTTTAGGAAATAGTGGTACTTATAGGCGTAGATATGACAATGAACATTGGCTCAAATTGAGAAAAGGAGTGCGCAAACTATGCAGGCACCCTGTGTTTCAATTGAGTAAACCAACTAAGAAACCTGCAAGTCTTGGCATTGTAAATACTAGAGAAGGAGGTGGAGAAGCTTGGGCCTAAACATGCTTCTGTGTGACTCAGATAGGTGCCTGTGTGAGGTTTTACTTAGTTAGCATAGTTCTAGTTGTAACCAATATTTGGTTTTTTATAAGAATGTAAGTTCATGACATGTTTTAAGACGTTGTTAACAAAGGCTCTTGCAAATGATTGCTCTATAGAAAGTTAATTTTAGTTGCTGACTTGCTTCAAATATGTTTAGTGTTGTGTGGATATATAATTAAATATCCGAATCTCTGAATACTGTCCCTATCAATAGTTCTGGTCTGGAAGTGATCTCTGCACAATTTCAGGGTATATATGTTCCCTTTCTTCAATTTTTGGTTGAAAATCAGTTCATGCACTCACCTCCCTCGGGTCCCATATCTAACTTTTGGCGCAGGAAAATTTGATGTAATCCAAGATCTGGTCCAATGTATCATGACAAATAGACAATCGTATCAAGTATGTAACACAATTAAATGAAAATAAAATGATATTCATCTTTATTCAATGAATATTTTATCCCTGAAGATTTTAATTGTGGAATTGTACTTTGAATGAAAATTAGTTTTAAATTAAAAATTTGACTTTTTTAATCCATACTCACTATGCTCTAGTTCATGCTTTGGGAGGGCAGCCCTTTAAGGTACCGAAATTTCCTATTTCAATCTTTATAAGTTAAAAAGAATCCAAACCAAGACTTGTGATTAACTGAGATAATCGTATTCTTTTGTGTTATAATTAGAATGATATCATATTTAGAAATAGCGATTTTGTTAAAAGGAATGTTAATAACTCAATTAATTCGGAATTAAAATAAATTAAAAAATTCTAAGAAGTTGATCGAGTGGAACAAGGCATCGTCTCGCACTTGACATGTGCAAGTTCGAACCCCCACTCTCTTTTTGGGGATGAGATAAATAATTATCTTTATAAGTGCTCTAATTGAACCTAGAGGTTTCGTGCTTTTGATTGGTATATCATCCCCTCATCCTAAATATTTTGTAAAAAAATAGAAACAACCTTGGTTTCAATTTGAGCATAATATTGTCCATAAGTTGCTTGTAGATTCAAAAGTTTTATATTCTTATAACATCTATTGTTGTCAGACAATTTGAAAGCTTCTTGTTAAAGAAAAGTTGTACTTTATAATTTCATTATTGTTTATTCTACTTCTCTTGATTAGCATGTTCCAAACTTTTGAGTTCTCTCAATTAGCATAAAAATTATAGAATGATCTTCTCCAATAACTAGAGGGTCTTGTAGAAAAGAGAAAGAGAGAGCGCATGTGTGGGTCCCACCAGTGCATGTGAGTTTCACACATACACTTTCTCCTATAGGACCCTCCAGATCAAGAATTACATATATGTCAAATTATCTACCGCTTTTAAATTTATTTTGGAAAATTTCAATGTAATGTATAAATGTCTCTTAATTATTTCACGTAACATTTTTAACAGACCATATACAAAATAGTTAAAAGAAAATTAATAAAATCATAATAAAACAAATATGATGATGGGTAAAGAACGCGTGAAATTGTAGAAGGTGAGAAATCAAGAGCAAAAAATTAATAAAGCATTATTTCTTTGCAAAGTGCATTAGGAGGAGAATTAAAACACAACTTTTAATCAAATTAGTTATCCCTTAATATTTACTTTAAATGAGTTATCCTTTAATATTTACATATTAGATCCAAATTAAATGTTGCACTTTTAATTAGTCCGTGCTTTTTGATTTGTTGATTTTTCATTATTATTTTTAGTATTAAAATATTTTTTGTTTTATTTGTTTGTAAAAATAAAAAGAGGCATTAAAGCAAAAAATAAATTTTATTTACCTGAAATGTAGGCAATGTTCTTTGTTTTTTTCCTTTTTCTCACTGTACCAAAAAATAAATATGGGCAATGGGTTCAGGTTCAAATACATATGTATCCATTAATATGGTGAATTTGATGAGTTTTTAAGGACTGCGTTTGTAGTTTACAAGACTTGCACTTTACCTCTATCATGTCCCCAATTTTCTTGTTCACGTGTTTTCGGATCATATTTAAATCTTAGTTTGAATCCTTTATAATGTAATTTTAACGGAAACCAAAAATACATTAAATTATTATTTTATTTGATGAATCAGCTCTATATGATAAATGATGCATTATTAGTGAATCAATTTTAGGGAAGTTTATTATGAATTATGATTGCCACGTCATTTACAAGTTCCTTATATGGTTGTGACTTTTGAGAGTTAGTTTAATTTGTTACAACCCTTAAAAGATAAAAAAGAAAAGTGATGCGAAAAAACTTTCACTCTCCCACAAGGAGTCACCGACTATTAGTGGTGTAAGCGGGTCTGACACAACTCACGAACCCGATAAATCCAACTCAATCCGAAGATATTTAATGGTTTGGTTCAGGTATTCGGTTTGGACATTTTCTTTCAAATTCGATCCGATTTGGGTTTCGGGTTTGCCTATGTTGAACTCGATAGACCTAACCCGAACCAAACTAGAAAAATAAGTCTTAATCTTATTTCATTTTCATACAAGGAGAGAACAAAAATAGGCGCAACGGCAGCACAAGCAGAGGTGGTTCCCCAAATCTTATTTCATTTGCTACTCTCAATTTATTTTTCTCTATTTCTTTCTTTTTTCATTTTAAATTTTAATTTATTTCATCATCCACATTTTTAAAAAAAAAAAATGATTACGACCCGATGACCCAACTCAACCCGAATATTTTTATGTTGGCTCTGTTCGGATTACTCACCAAAAAATATAAAACTCGGACAAATCCAACTCACCACCATTATATCGATTCGGGCTTATGTCACCAAAACCCGTAAAATTAAGATATTTGAAGTTTTTTCGGGTCAAGTTCTAACATTAAGATTTTTTTTTGTCAAATTAAGATTTGATTCGAATTCGACGGTTTGACCATATGCTTATTCTGAGTACATGGGCCGCCCCATGAATCAGACAGAGTGAAATAATCACTTGTCTTTCCACCATGAGTCAACTTTATTTTTGCTTAAGCCTAATCATACTGGCCCATCAAATGATTGGGCTTCTAAAATTGCAACCCTATTTAGAGCAATTATCGGGTCACGAAAACACCCAAATATTTTTTTTTGTGAATATTCCACTGGGATAGTTGGGTACTAGGCACGTTTGTAATGTTTCAATTTATCTAACAGTATGCTTTAAATCTTTAATTAATTGATCAACCCATTTGTTACATCGATTAAACATGACAGTGGAGACATTTAGAAAGGTATCTTACAAAACAATAATTTAATTGATTGAAATTAAATGAAATATAAAAACCAAAAGTTTTATTAAAAAAATAGTACTAAAGCTATACGAATTGCGTCTCCATTATGAATTAACAATTAATTAGCTCAAGTTAACTTTCCACCAGCTATATAATTAGATTGTCCTTACCTTGCTCCATCTTTTAGTGTATGAGCTAATAGCTAAAAAGTTAGCTTTTATAAGCTCGGAGTTTATAAAGATGACAATTGAGTCGAGCTCGATGAGTATAAAAAAAAAATCATAATAGGTAGGATAAAAATCCGCTAAACGAGTACACGCGCGTATATGAACTTTTAACCACAAATTTCATGGGGATATTGGGCGTAGAGCCGGTAAAATGGGCTAGCATGACAAGGTCGGCTCGCAAAAGCCCACAAAAATATAGGCTCAGACATTTATTTTAGAAGCATGGATAACTCTCGGATTTTTTAGTTCAGCATGTTAAATTTCGCTACCCGTAAAAATCCTAAAAAAGGGTAGCGGGCAAAAACTTGAAAAAATTGGATTACCCACAAAAAGCGCATAAAAATGTAGGGCTCAAACACTTTTTTAAAAGCTTGAATAATGTTATGACAAAATGCAAAAGAAAGAGATCAAAGGAAAGAACACGACACACAATTTACGTGGTTCAGTCAATGTGACCTACGTCCACGGGCAGTTCGAGAGTTTCTTATTTCTGAGTGAGGAGAATAATACATGCCTTTTGGCTTTTATCAAGGGATAAAACGTAACAACCCCTTAAAACCCCATTACAACCCAATAAAAACGTATGAAATGAAGAGGTATCAGAAAAAAAACGTTTTCTGATCGAACCACAGGCTTGGAGCGTTCCACAGCCTACCTGTGGTTCTTTCTGACTTCAATTTCCCCATTTTGCAGCATTTCCACAGGCATGGGACGATCCACAGCTTGCCTGTGGTTCTCTCTGGCTTCAATTTCCCCACTCTGCAGCATTTCCATAGGCATGGAGCAATCCACAGCCTGCTTGTGGTTTTCTCTGACTTCACCAAAAAACCTCTACTTTTCTCTTCTTCAAATTTCAAACTCCACAATGTTGGGTCAACATAAAATTCAAGACATTTCAACAATTCTCCACCTTGACTTGAATTTCCCAAGTCACCAGTAACCAACAACAATTCTTCCTGCCAATTCACCCCGAAGGGTCTCAAGCTATGTGAACATTCACCAAGTCCAAGCTATGCTTGAACTTTTCAGAAGACAAAGGCTTAGTCAACATATCTGTTGGATTGTCTGCAGTGGTTATCTTCTCTATAGAGAACAATTTGTCTTCAATTACATCTCGTATGAAATTCAACCTGACATCAATATGCTTTGATCTTTCATGATAGACTAGATTTTTAGCCAAACACAAGGCACTTTGACTATCACAGTAAAGTATACGTCTCTGCACATCCAAACCCAAGCTATCAATTAGACCTTGCAACCATATACCTTCTTTGACCCCTTCTGTCAAGGACATGTATTCCGCTTCAGTGGTAGACAAAGCAACTGTAGGCTGAAGTGTTGCTTTCCAACTAACGGCACAACCATAAAGAGTAAATATATAACATGTCAAAGATCTTCTCCTCACTAGATCTCCACCATAGTCAAAATCTGCATAGCCAACAAGACCACAACCAATATTATTAGAACCATAAGCCAAACAAATATTACTAGTACCTTTCAAATATCGCATAATCCACTTCACAGCCTCCCAGTGTGCCTTCCCAGGATTACTCATAAATCTGCTAACCACACTCACAACATGAGCCAAATCTGGTCTTGTACAAACCATGGCATACATCAAGCTCCCAACAGCACTAGAGTAAGGAACTCCATTCATATACTCCTTCTCTTCATCAGTACTAGGAAGAGTTCTAGCATCAAGTTTAAAATGTGCTGCCAAAGGAGTACTAACATGCTTAGAATTCTCCATCTGAAAAGACAGCAACAACTTTTCAATGTATTTCTTCTAAGATACATAAAGTAGACCTACATTCCTGTCTCTCCAAATCTCCATTCCTAAAATCTTCTTGGCTGCACCCAAATCCTTCATCTCAAACTCACTGCTCAACATAGCTTTAAGAGTATCAATATCTGTCTTGCTCTTAGCTGCAATTAACATGTCATCTACATACAACAACAAATATATATATAGGAACCATATGACAACTTCCTACTATAAACACAATTATCAAACTCATTTCGAACAAAACTATGGGAAACCATAAAAGCATCAAACCTCTTATACCACTGTCTCAGGCTCTGTTTTAAACCATACAAGGATTTTTTCAGCAAACACACATGGTTCTCTTTTCCAGCCTTAAGGAATCCATCTGGCTGTGACATATAAATCTGCTCCTCTAAATTTCCATGCAAGAATGCAGTTTTCACGTCAAGTTGCTCTAACTCCATACCCAAAGCACTCACCATAGCCAACAGAACTCGAATAGTCTTATGTTTTACCACAGGTGAGAACACTTCATGGTAGTCTATTCCCTCTTTCTGTGAAAAACCCTTTGCCACAAGTCTTGCCTTGAACCCGGATGGTTCAACACCAGGAATTCCTTCTTTCTTCTTGAACACCCATTTGCATCCCACTCGCTTCACACCTCTAGGTAATGGTACTAAGTCCCAGGTCCGATTTTTCTCAAGAGACTGCATCTCCTCATTCATGGCAATTAACCATTCTGATGCTTCTTTACTCTGAGCTGCCTCCTTATAGGATTTAGGCTCATCAGAATCAAGATTTTCACCAACTGCCAAGGCATAAGCAACAGAGTTAGTATCAACAACATTAATAACATTTGCATACCTCGCAGGTTTTCTGATTTCCCTCTTTGTTCTCCTTGTTGCTATACTTTGAGGCTCTTCTTGGACATTACTGGACTGTTCCAAAGGATTCAAATTTTCCTTATCTGAAGCTTCAACCTCAAGCTCCACCTTATGATGAACTCCCTTATCTGTATTTTTATTTCCTACAAGATTTTCAACCTCCTCTTTTTGGCCAAACATAGCAGACTGATTAAAAGTAACATCTCTGCTAATAACAAACTTTTGAGTTCTATTCTTTTCGGTACACCACAACCTATACCCTTTGACACCGGTAGAGTACCCAAGAAATATACATTTCATTGCCTTAGGCTTTAATTTACCATCATTAACATGGGCATAAGCAGGACAACCAAATATACGTAAACTAGAATAATCAGAAGGTTTACCAAACCATACCTCCTGAGGAGTCTTTAAATCAATTGCAGTAGACGGAGACCTGTTCACCAAATAAACAACAGTATTAACTGCTTCAGACCAGAATTCTTGAGAGACCAGCTTTCAAACGCATGCACCGAGCACGCTGAAGTAGTGTTTGATTCATCCGTTCAGCAACGCCATTATGCTGTGGTGTATGTCGCACTGTGCGGTGCCTGACTATACCCGCTTCTTTGCAGTAGTCATCAAACGGTGCATTGCAGAACTCCAATCAATTATCTGTTCTCGGAGTCTTGACTAGTTTCCCGGTTCGTTTCTCAACCATAGTCTTCCACTCCTTAAACCGACCAAACACTTCATCCTTGGTCTTCAAAAAATACACCCAAACCTTTCTAGAGTAGTCATCAATAAACGTCACAAAATACTTGCACCTTCCATGGGACTGAACTGGGGAAGGACCCCATAAATCAGAATGAACATATTGCAATATTTCAGTTGAAGTGTGCTTACCGTGACTGAATTTCAGCCTGCGTTGTTTGCCCATAACACAAGATTCGCAGAACTTCAATTTCCCTGTCACCATTCCATCCAACAATCCTTGTTTACTCAACACTGCAAGTCCACGCTCACTCATATGTCCCAACCTGCGATGCCATAATTCTGTATTATCAACATGTTGCTCTAAGGAATGGGATACAGACACCGTTCCCTGAAAAGAACTGCCAAGCATAACATAAATTCCATGTTGCAACTTCCCTTTCATGACAACCAGAGCACCTTTGAAAACTGTAATTTGCCCATCTTTTCCTGAAATACTGTACCCCTGTTTATCTAAGGTACCAACAGAAATCAGGTTCTTCCGCAAACCAGGAACATACCAAGCATCAAAAGTTCTGACCATAACATCATATATTTTTATCTGCACAACGCCACTACCTTTCACACCAAGCTCCTCATCATCACCCAACTTTACACTGCCATTCCATTCTTTAAACGAACTGAATAGCTCCTTGTTAAAAGTCATGTGATAAGAAGCACCAGTATCCATGGCCCATGTATCAGCAGAACCAGTAGTACTGACCGTCAAAACATCTATGCCATCTCCTTCATCTGAACTCTCACCAGAGACAGATGCACTAGAACGAACAACAGCTGCACTGGCGTTACTACTTCTGTCTTTCTTCAGTTGTGGACAATTCTTCCTGATGTGCCCCACCTCTTTGCACTTGAAACATCTCACTTTCTTCGACTTCGAAAGTAAATTACTGCGTGTATGACCCCTGCTACCATTTCCTCTCTCCATGCTTCTGCCTCTGCTAACAATCAGACTTGCATCATCCCCATTAGAACTAGAGACTCTTCTCTTCAGTTCTTTAAACTGCAAACTGTCCTTCACATTGTTAACAGTAATACTATCTCTGCCATATAACATAGTATCAACGAAATTCTCAATTGATTTTGGAAGAGAGCATAATAAAATAATAGCTAGATCCTCATCATCAACTTTAACTCCAATGCTCTATAGGTCCAAGATAATTCGGTTAAAGTTATCAAGATGATCTCTCACAGACATATTCTCGGACATCTGCAAGGTATAGAGACGCTGCTTCTGATACAACCGATTGGTTAGGGATTTCTTTTGGAATTTATCTTACAGCATCTTCCACATCTCTGTAACCGTTGTCTCTTCACCCACCTCTCGCAGAACCTTATCAGTCAAACTCAAGAGAATCAAACTGTGTGCCTTTTCCAACATCGCGTTCTTCGCATCATCTGTCATAGTCGTGGGTAATTTATCTGCACCCCTGATGCACCAAAACCGCCTTCATCTTCAATTTCCACAAAGTGAAATCATTCGATCCGTTGAATTTATCAATATCGAATTTGTACGAAGACATTGCGTTTCTCCAGAGTAGGCCCTAGCGTAACCTAGAGCTCCGATGCCAATTGTTATGACAAAATGCAAAAGAAAGAGATCAAAGGAAAGAACACGACACACAATTTACGTGGTTCAGTCAATGTGACCTACGTCCATGGGCAGTTCGAGAGTTTCTTATTTATGAGTGAGGAGAATAATACATGCCTTTTGGCTTTTATCAAGGGATAAAACGTAACAGCCCCTTAAAACCCCATTACAACCCAATAAAAACGTATGAAATGAAGAGGCATCAGAAAAAAAACGTTTTTTGGTCGAGCCACAGGCATGGAGCGTTCTACAGCCTACCTGTGGTTCTTTCTGACTTCAATTTCCCCATTCTGCAGCATTTCCACAGGCATGGGACGATCCACAGCTTGCCTGTGGTTCTCTCTGGCTTCAGTTTCCCCACTCTGCAGCATTTCCACAGGCATGGAGCAATCCACAACCTTCTTGTGGTTTTCTCTGACTTCACCAAAAAACCTCTACTCTTTTCTTCTTCAAATTTCAATCTCCACAATGTTGGGCCAACATAAAATTCAAGACATTTCAACAAATAACTTCCGAACTTTTTAGCTCGGTCCAATTAAGTAGCCCAAATTGCCAGTTTTAATTAGGCGTGAGCATGGGCACTATAATGCCTCTTTCGCCCCAAGCTCGCATATATTTGTTATACAAATATATTTTTTTATATATAAATAAAAAATAAAAAATATATATACATTAAATATTAATTTTATTAAACTTTGTAATATTTTTATATATTCTTTAAAACTGATAATACATATATATTTGTTATAAAAAATTGACACATATTCAATATATCACATTAAAATTACAATACTTTAATTGACATATTGTGTGTGATTTCTTTTAAACTGTGGTGATATTTAAAAATTATGTTTGGCTTATCTTGGAGTAATTTTTCACTTGAGATATATTTTTCTTTAAATAATATATTTTTATTGAGTTGCTAATTTTTCACTTAATAAAAGCGCAGGTAATAGGCGCGGGTATGGACATTTAGGGTCTGTTTGGTTTACATTTTCATTTCCTGTTTCTATTTCCTGTTTTTGTTTTCTGAAATTTTACAAAGGAAAAACTAGAAATGCTGGAAACAAGAAATCGTCGTTTCCAGCATTTCCAGTTTTTCCTTTGTAAAATAAGAAACAAAATGAAAACAGGAAATGGAAACAGGAAATGAAAATGTAAACCAAACAGACCCTTAGGTGCCCGATGGATATGGAGACGAGCATTAAAATTATTGTCCACACGGGTGCAAGTTTTCTTTTTTAAACGTGGGGCGGGGGTGGATACTGTAGTACTCTGCATAGAAGGTACCGATTGTCGTCCCTAATATAAGCTAATGATTAGTAAAACTAGCCAATAAGATAGATAATAAATGTAAAATAACATAAAAAGAAGTAAAATAAATAAATAGGAAAGTGTATTAAAGTATGAAGGATAAAATGAGAAAGAAAATAAGTTATAAGCTAAAAACTATAAGTTAGCTAAGTAATTTATAGTTTATGTTAGAAACTCCTAAAAATTAGCTTATTAGTCTTACCAAACTCAAATGTATTAAACCTACTTTTCACTAAATGATAATTTATTTATGGGAAAAATATGTTTTTCATCCCTATAGTTTCGGTCAACTTTAGTCTTCGTCCTTATATTTTAAATCTTTTATTTTTTGTCACTGAATTTTCTAAACCCCCAATTTATGGTCCCTAACAGTTAGTGAGATCTGTTAACTTGATGAGCTGAGTAATAAAAGTTACATGTTAACCTGAATAGTGAACCCCAAATAGTTGACTCATTTAATAAATCTTCTTTTATTAATTTTTTAATTATAAAATAATCATAAATATGAAATTAGATTTTTTATCGGGTAAAATTGCTCAAGTGAAAATCCTAATTTAGTAATTTGGGTTGTTTTAATAATTAAAAATTAATAAAAAAGTTAATAAGATGATCAATCAATTATTTGTGACTCGCTATTGAGGCTGACATGTAACTTTTGTTAACCAGCTCATCAAGTTAACAGATCTCACTGACGGACAGGGACCACGGTTTGGAGGTTTAGAAAGTTTAGGGACAAAAAACACAGGATTTAAAGTACAATGACGAAGACTAAAGTTAACTGAAACTATAGAGAAAAAAAACATATTTACCCCTTTATATATATATATATAGCTTTCTCGATTGCGTCGGCACCGGACCAACTTAGTTAATTTTATTCACAGCATAGTCAACACGTGTTAAAAAAAAGTACGTTGGGATGAAGGTATATATAAATAGCAATGGCACGAGTTAAAAAGAGAATATTTATATTATACCAATTTTGTAATTAATCAATGAGTCATATCAAGCCGCAAAGCAAAGCCTTTCAGTTAAAAAATAATGGGAATTTTATGGTATGATCAACTAGAAGTCTAGAAGAATAAGTAAGCATAAAATATGTTCAGTGGGCATCATCAATTTTCTAATAATGCAGCCAAAGTTTTCACTCTCATTATTCACGTTTTCGAATATTATAACATTAGATAAAGTTTATAAGCATATAAATATATTAAATTGATCGGCGATTGGTAGTGATGATGACATAAACTATTTTTATTTTAATTCCCTTCTAATTTAATATGCTATCGTACTTCAACGTTATATGAAATTATCCAATCCAAACAAGGAGATCACGAAACCAGAGGGAAGGATTATCCCAAAAATATGAAAGGATTTTGTCTGATATGATCCTATAAATCTCATAATTAAAATATAATTTTCAGGTGTATATAATTATATTGATGATCAAACTTCATGATAAAATATTTAATTAGCTAGTGCGACGTATTAATAGACTCGTGATATAATTACCTTTTTTGTTTTAAAAAAAACTGTATTATATTGGAGTGCCATTTTTTTCATTAATATACGCCTTGTTTATTTACTCACATGGAATTATGAATCACCTATCGTTATATATTCCCTCATTGCTCAATTAAATTATTATTCAGTGTAGGATAGTTCAACACTCTAATTAAAGATCCTATCGATTTGAATTGATCAAATAATTCGCTCAGTACTAAACGATCATGGCGGTCGATCCTTTCAAACTTTTTGGAATTTTTGTTGGAAAGAAGGGAATTATACATTTAAAAACAAAATCCTATCATTTGGTAGTAAAATATTTTTCTGTGTTTTTTTCTATATATGATGGATTTGATTTGTCTAAATTGCAAAGCTGCACTTTAAAAAATAAAATATAAATTATTAAATTATTAATTTTTTTATCAATAGTTATAATTTTACACTTTATTCCCTAAATACACCCCTCATTTTAAGGAAATTTTATTTTATTCAGATAAATATGACAAAACGAGTTGAAACCGTGCGTTAAACCACCCCTAAAAGTTGGCAAGGTGGTTAGAATGATGCTTTGAGTATTTTTCTACAAAATAGAATTCAACTTAATATTTGATACTTTGCTCTTAAATATCAGTTTGTATTTGGAAACCTATGTTTAGATGGTGACAATCACAAAAGTTGTTCTTTAGTGGAAGAGAGGAAAAGAGCAGGAAAAATACGTAGATTTTTATTGCCATTTATCATATTACTACCACGATTTATGGCACAATCTATCGTTCTTCTGATTTGCATTTTTTACTTGGAAAAGTCAATTTGTTCAAATGGAAACCTTAAAAGATAGAGATAATCAAGTTATAAGAATTAAGAAATGTGACCGACGATGGTGGTGAAATTTGAAAAACATTGGGATAAGTAGGGTATTGTGCTTGCATTTGGATAGCACGTTAGTTATCTTTAAACACATGATAATGGAATGAGAAAATAAAATCATACAATAAAAAATATATAATAACTCATATAACTTTTTTTTTATATTTCTCAATCATATTATTCATCACATCTTAAATTTCTCTTTCTTGTTTTAGTTTTCTATGTTGTCTTTTTATGTTGCATATATCATATTGATATATGAAAAACAATACTTTAACCGGAAGAACTAATTTCTCTAGGAAGTCTTCCAGCGTTGTTTAGAAATCATATAAAAAACAGAATGACGATCAGCTTGCTTTTTTTTTCATCTTGAGCAATTACAAATAAGAAACAAATTGATTCTTAAGAGCAAATTATACAATGATATATATATATATATATATAAAAAGATTGAATTTTTTATTTTGAGATATATGTGGTTATTAATATAAAATTTGGAAGCTTATTTTGTCAATCAAATTAGTCCCTACATATTGATATGTATGGGAAGATTTTCCCTTCTCTCTCCTTAGACAACTTTTCGCTTGTCAAAGAAAGAAAAAATCATTTACCGGCCCCTTCCGTAATATTCGTTTGAAATAAATGAATGAAATCTGAAGAATTTGAAGTTAAATTAATGTATGAAAGAAATGGACTAACTAATACTATATGGTAAGGATCCCTAATTTCAACAACATGAAAAATATACTCACATGGGTGAAGGGCAAAATACAATGATCCCTAACTTCTTATATTTTTCAAAATACAATGACTCGACATCATGCAGTAACACATATGAGTGATACCTATATATACATAGGGGTGTAAGTGGGTATGACCCAATCCATAAATCCGACGGATCTATACTATATAACCCAAAAATATTTAACGGTTCGGTTTGAACATTTTCTTTCAAACCAGATCTAGTTCGGTTCGGGTCTCGGATCTCAGGTTTAGGGTTTCAACCATAAACCAGACAAAAAAAGATACCCTAATCTTATTTCATTTTCCTCTAAGGAGAGAACAAAAATAGGCGCCGCGGCAGCACAAGCAGAGGTGATTTCCCAAATCCTATTTCATCAGCTCCTCTCAATTTATTTCTCTCTATTTCTTTTCTTTTTTTCATTTTATATTTTAATTTCATTTCATTTTCTACATTTTTTAAAAAAGGAAAATTGTTCATGACCCGATAATACAACCCAACTCAACCCGAACATATTCAGGTTGGTTCGGATTACTCACCCTAAAAATACAAAACCCAAACCAACCTAATCCACGGCATTTATATCGGTTCGGACTTAATGTCACACAAACCCGATCCAACGCTACCTGATTACACCCCTACTTGTACAGGAACCAAACGACTAAGATAAAATTAAGAGAACAAAATACAAAAAAAAGGAGTGGACCGGAAGATGTGAAGAGAATTGTAGAATGATATAACATACGCTGAATTGAAGGGGGTTCTACTCTTCTGAATTAAAACGATAAATCTTAGCGTACCGCAAACAGTGCGGCACGCGTTTTTACCGCACGCACTGTTTGCGGTTTTATATTTTAAAAAAAAAGACAAATCAAGACAAATCACTTATATAGACACCGTGCGGTATAATTGGTGTGTACTGTTAGTGGTACGTCAATCACGGCTCGAATTAAAAATAAAGTGCAAAATGTAGCTTTTTAAAAAGCTGCTTCTCTCCTAAAAAACTAAGTTGTTTTTTTATAATTAAGAGCTCTTAAAAAGATGTTTGTCTCAACTTCAACTTTAAAGTGGTTTATAAGAAATATATAAATATATATATATATATATATATATATATATATATATATATATATATACCAAACGAAACTAGTTACAACTCAATCTTATTTTTTTCACTCCAAGAAATCATCATGTTATTTTTTACGAGATTTTACTAATGATGATATATATGGATGCTAATATATATCAATATTCCAATTGTTAAACCAATGCAAATAATATTGTTTTTTTTTTCATTTTTCAATTAATTAAACATTTATCAATGAATTATGATCATAAAAAAAGTAGTGACGATCATGTATGTTGTAGTTTTTCATACATTCTAATTCAAGAAAACTACTGCACATCATAAGGATCTTAGAATCTATGATTCTCACATACATTTTATAATAGTAAGAGAGACTTACCTTGATCCATGAGAGACCCAATGAGAATATGTTCTTCAATTAATCTCATTTTCCCAATCTGCCTCTTTGCCTTTCTTTCTTCCTCACAGGCTTTCTTGATGGTTAACAGTGAGTAACTGTTATGGCAGAGACAGAACCCTTGTTTCCTTTATATAGCCAACTTCCATCAAGTTGGTTACAATCAATTTTAAAAGATAACTTCTCGTACTAACTAATAGGTCCTTTTATTTTATTAAATCACATTTAGGCCCATAATTATATTTCAAATGAGTCACATTATTTTATTTATTTATTTATTTTTCTAACATTCTCCCACTTGACTCATGTGATGCCATGACACTTCATGATTTAATAAATACATAAATCATAATGCGCATTAAAAGACCTTACATAAATTGGTTCCATCATTAATCATAATTAAAGATACAGAAATAATAAGAGTCATGGCGGTTACATGTCATTCAATCAACATATTCCCTTCCATGTACTACTATATTATATCCTTCTCCTTAATATGCCTTACAATGAGAAGTCCATAATGGGTTCAAACATAATGTCATTTTTCATTAACAATAACATAATTTGTTTTTCACACCATAATTTGCATGCATATACATAAAGTGGAAAACAGAAATTTCAGAAACTTGTATATTAATGAGCTCAGAGTGTCAAATAGGCATTAATAACAACATTAACATTCAACATTCACTAGTAGACATAATGCCCATATTCTCTATATGGCCAGTAAATACTTTGGGCGGTAACCCTTTTGTTAAAGGGTCAGCAATCATAAGATCAGTGCTAATATGTTCTATTGACACTCTATGTTTCTGAACTTCTTCTTTAACGGCAAAGTATTTCAATTCCATATGCTTAGCACCTTTGGAATACTTATCGTTTTTAGAAAAGAAGACAGCTGCGAAATTATCACAATAAATTTTCAGCGGCTTAGCAATACTGTCAACAACTCCAAGTCCTGAAATAAAATTCCGCAACCAATTAGCCTGAACTGTGGCCTCAAAGCATGCCATAAATTCAGCCTCCATGGTGGATGCAACAATGACAGACTGCTTCGCACTTTTCCATGAAATCGCTCCTCCGGCTAAAAGATACACATAACCAAATGTAGACTTTCTTGTATCCTTACAACCAGCAAAGTCTGAATCTGTATATCCAATCACCTCAAGATGATCAGATCTCCTATAAGTAAGCATGTGATTCTTTGTCCCTTGCAAGTATCTTAAGACTTTCTTTGCAGCTTTCCAATGATCCAATCCTGAATTACTCTGGTATCTACCAAGCACACCAACTGCAAAACTAATATCTGGCCTCGTACATGTTTGAGCATACATCAAACTCCCAACAACAGATGCATAAGGGATATTTTCCATCTGTTTCCGTTCCAAATCATTCTTTGGACATTGTATGAGACTAAATTTGTCTCCTTTCTGTATTGGAACGGGAGATGTTGAACATTTATCCATTCTGAATCTCTCTAAAACTTTATTAATATATGCTTTCTGAGACAAGCCTAACAGTCCTTGTGATCTATCACAGAATATTTCTATTCCTATCACATAACCTGCCTCACCCATATCTTTCATTTCAAAGTTGTTAGAGAGAAATGTCTTAGTCTCACTTAATAGACCAAGATCATTAGTTGCAAGCAAGATGTCATCAACATACAGAATCAGAAATATAAACTTGCTCCAACTGACCTTAAGATATATACACCAATCAACAGTGTTTTCCTTAAATCCAAAGGACATAATAATATCATTGAACTTAAGATACCATTGTCGGGAAGCCTGTTTAAGTCCATATATTGATTTCTTAAGTTTACACACCATGTGTTCCTTTCCTTCTTCAATGAACCCTACCGGTTGGTCCATATAAACATCCTCTTCTAAATTCCCATTCAGAAAGGCAGTTTTAACATCCATTTGATGCAACTCAAGATCATAATGAGCTACTGGTGCCATGATAATTCTGAAAGAATCTTTCTTAGAAACAGGCGAAAATGTTTCCTTATAGTCAATGCCATCTTTTTGAGTAAAACCTTTGGCAACAAGTCGAGCCTTGTAACGTTCGATATTGCCATGAGAGTCACGCTTAGTGTAAAAGACCCATTTACACCCA
This sequence comes from Sesbania bispinosa, assembly GCA_026901365.1. NCBI lineage: Eukaryota > Viridiplantae > Streptophyta > Magnoliopsida > Fabales > Fabaceae > Sesbania > Sesbania bispinosa. The sequence goes on along the minus strand of QLOH01000223.1, from coordinate 1,355,069 downwards.
ACTCTCTTGCATCCTTCTGGCAATTCCACAAGGTCCCAAACACCATTTTGTGCCATTGATTTAAGCTCATCTTTCATGGCATCTAACCACTTAACAGAATTATCACCATTAATGGCTTTCTGAAAATGAAACTGGATCATTATCACTACTAGAATATTAGGATTTAGTGACCAAAAATTTTTGGTCACTAATAGAGACCGATTTAGTGACCAAATCCATTATTGGATACATAAGTAGAGACCAAAATTTTTTCGGTCACTAAATGTTAGTGACCGATTTGTCAGTCACTAAATATAATTTTGTGACTGATTTAGAGACCAAATTGGTGAGAAAATTAGTGACTGAAAATATCGGTCACTAAATTTGTAAGTATTTTTTCAAAGTATTTAGAGGCTGATTTTTTCGGTTACTAAATTTGTTTTTTTAGTTTTGTAAAGGGGAATTTAGTGACCATTTTTTCGGTCACTAAATTGTAAATCTAGGTTTTTCCCATGAAATTAGGGACAGACCTTTTCGGTCACTAAATTAGTGACCGAAACAAGCGGTCACTACATTTATAATTTTTAGTTTTGTTAATGAGAATTTGGGGACCCATTTTTTCGGTCACTAAATTAGTGACTGAATAATTCGGTCACTAAATTTGTTAGAATAATTTTTTACTTTAGGATTTAGTGACTGAATTTTTCGGTCACTAAATTAGTGACTGAATAAATCAGTCACTAAATTTTTAATTTTTAATTTTTAATTTTTTAAGTATATACTTCATATAAACAAATAATTAAATTTTATTGACCAAAAATATTTTAAATGGAACAAAAAGATGTTTAAGGATAAAATGTTATTTTTATAATTATTAATATTTTAAATTATTTTTCAATAATTAATTTTATTTATTTTCATAATTCATCCCCTATATACATGGGAAAAAAATCTTTATATAAAAAATTTAATTATATATACTAATATAATTTTATTATATTCTTTCAAAGAATTGAATTAATATAGATACAAAAAAATTTCATTTGAATTTTCTATAATAACCAATTTATAATAATAATTTAAAAATTTTAAATCTTAAAAAACTAATTAATCTCAATTTAATTAATTGTGTCTTAAAAATTACATGTCACTTTATAATAAATGAATATATAGACTTTAAATTGGGATTGAGACTTTTTTTGTTTAAGCACGGGTATCTTCCACGGGAGGCAATCCCGTTTGAGTCGGGAACATCCACATCATGGTGGGGCTAGCTCTCCCAGCGGGGATTTTTTCCATCCACAAGACTCGAACCAGAGACCTTGCTTAAGGGGAAACAAGCATGTACCACTTGAACCAACCCCCGTTAGTAATTGGGATTGAGACTTTGATCACCAAATCTTTTGTCAACTTTGTATCTTCCTTAATTGGGAAACCAAATAGTGAATGAATTCCAGAACCAAAAAGAGGTATCACATTTATATATCAGTATAGATTAATAATTCAAATTCAAATCCTTATTTGTTTCTTTTAATAATAACTTTTTTAACACTAATCCTTATTTTTACAATTTAAATTCAAATATCGATTGATTATATTTTTCCTACTTAATTTTAATCCTTATTTCTTAAATTAAATTTAAAATATTATCCTTATCAATTAAGTTGTGAATTTTTAAAGTAGTTTTAAAATAAATTAGGGGTATAATTGGAAACAAAATATGGACACCGAAAACTACTGCACATCATAAGGTCTTATGTGTAAGTTGTAGTTTTTCATACATTCTAATTTTATCCTTATGTATAAATATTATCCCTATGTGTAAGTTGTAGTTTTTCATACATTCTAATTCAAGAAAACTACTACACATCATAAGGATCTTAGAATCTATGATTCTCACATACATTTTATAATAGTAAGAGAGACTTACCTTGATCCATGAGAGACCCAATGAGAATATGTTCTTCAATTAATCTCCTTTTCCCAATCTGCCTCTTTGCCTTTCTTTCTTCCTCACCAGGGATGGCAATGGGTACGCTCTGGGCAGGGTACCACAGTGCCCGTCCCTGTACCCGCGTTTCCAAAAAATGCCCGTACCCGCCCCCGTACCCGCGTGGGCAATAACTTTAGTGCCTATTCTCATACCCGTCGGGCACCTATATGCCCGTACCCGCGCCCGTTAGCCGCACTTTTATTAAGTAAAAATTAACAACTCACTAAAAAATATTAATTTAAGAAAATTATATCTCAATTGAGAAAGTTATTTGAAGATCGTCTAAACATACTTTTTAAATATCAGTGATACAACAATTTAATTACATTGAAACACAATATCTTAATGTTCTAAAACACAACAATTGATCTAAAGTTCAAAATTTTTATTAAATTTTACAATATACTTTCACGTCAAACTATTTTATAAACTTGGATATCATGTGTTAGAATTCTTTAAGATCTGTAAAAAATGATTATTAACACTAATTAGTCATATATTATAAAGTAAAAAAAATAATGTATAGATGGTCATAAAAATATATTTTTATTTTTTAATATATTATATATATGTCAATTTTAAATATGCATAAATATATTAGATATTTTAATAAAATTAATGTATCTCTATATATAATTATATATGGTATTTTTTATTAAATAAGTATATATATGAGTGCGGGTATGGGGCGGACTGGGCATCAAAGTGCCCGTACCCGCGCCCGTCCCCATGAAAAAATGCGGGCTTTTGCCCGTACCCGCTTTGCGGGTTTTTACCCTGTCCATTGCGGGTAATTTTGCGGGTACCCATAGGGCCTGAGCTCAATTGCCATCCCTATTCCTCACAGGCTTTCTTGATGGTTAACAGTGAGTAACTGTTATGGCAGAGACAGAACCCTTGTTTCCTTTATATAGCCAACTTCCATCAAGTTGGTTACAATCAACTTTAAAAGATAACTTCTCGTACTAACCAATAGGTCCTTTTATTTTATTAAATCACATTTAGGCCCATAATTATATTTCACATTAGTCACATTATTTTATTTATTTATTTATTTATTTATTTATTTTTCTAACATATCAAACCATTGAAAAAATATAAAAAAAATACCTAGACTAAACAATTGATTAAAACACTAACGACTCGAACATTCATAAATTTGAAGATGTACGTCATGAGTTTTCATGTGGTTAGTCAACAAATAACTTGAGTACTTGACCGAACAATAACATTAGTTGGTCAAGTTTACATATGTGAGATAATTTCCCACTTACATTAGTATATAGTAACAATATTTAACCATTAATAATATAATTTGTAGACCTTTCTTTCTTATTTTCCCCTCTCCCCTCTTTTCTCCGTGATTTTGTCTTCCTCATATATATATATAACAAAAATTATAATTGAGAGGATGAAGTAATTGATGATTTTCATTGGCACTCGTTATAAATATATAATAGTTCATGAGTACATTAGTCATCATATTAACAATCACTGAATAACTAGATGTTAACAGAACATAATTGGAAAATTAACTAAATATAACTAGTTTAATTTAAATGACCATACTTCCATCAAGATAGAAAAAAAGACGTTTTATATAAATGCCCATCTTGAGTGATCTTAATGATAGCAGAGGTACGTAAAACAAGTTTGCTAACTAGCTAGCAGTGCATGTGTGTGGACATCATGAATGAGCTTAAAAACACCAACATTCACCTCTTCTCTCTCACAAAAAGATATTCAAGCTCAATATATTTTGTATGCTCGCGAAATAAATGATTTAAGGCAATGCAATGGGTTGCTTGAATAATATGATCACAATATATAGTACGTAGTTGCATTCATTTAATTTCAAAACTGAAATCACTCATTAATTAAGTACTAGTACGTGAGCCGAGCTAATTCACTAGTCAGACATGTCCAATCTCAATTGAGGAGTACGTAAGGCCTGCTAGCCATGCATTATTTCTCTTATTTAAAGGAAAACAAAGAGATTCTTCTATGAAAACAGTACCATATATACCTTACAGTTCATTAACGAATGCACAAACATGTGGCTCAATCTACATTTGCATTTGCTTGGTGAAGATAAGATGTAGTAAAATAGGATATCTTAACCAGGGGACCATATATTTTAGGTGCTCATAAGGTTGTGAACTACATCAAGGTAACGTAAACGTAGCTTGGACACATATTGACTTGGTTTGTGTACTATAAAACTAATAATAGACCTATAAATACAAAGAGACAAGTAAAGATGTTTTTCAATCAATTTTCCATACATTTCATGTTATTAGGTATAAGTCACTATCGATCGTAATTTGAAGTTTTAAATTTGGATTAGAAGGAAGTGAAGCAGGTTTGCTCTCAAGATAACCTATGTATTTAAGCATGAAGAGTGTATACTTCTTTTGTGTTAAAATCCAATCCAATCAAAATCGCAAAAATCGAACCAAAATGCAAAAACAATATTTTTTATTGAATTTGATTGATTTTAGGGTTTAGGATCTTACGTTGAAAACCGTTTCAATTCAAACCGAACTTATATATACATATATTATTTTATTTAAAAATAATAATATATTCAAGTGGTATATGTTTGATTCCCCTTAAGCAGAGTCTCGAGTTCGTGTATTGTGGATGGAAAAAATCTCCATTGGGAGAGCTGGCCTCACCATGATGTGGATGTTCCCGACTCAAACAGTATTGCCTCCAGTCAGGGGCGAAGCCAGGATCTTAAGTTAGGGGGGCCAAATAAAGTTGAAGTGCATGTACATAAATATTATTGCTGAATAAATAAAGTTGTTAAAAAGATAAAATGACTATATAAAATAAAACCAAAGAAAAAACAAATACATTCGACGATGTTTTTTTACTTAATAATAGAATCGATTCTAACCTGCTTCCTCATTTATGATAAAAAAGCTAAAGATAAAAAATAAATTAAATTAATTTTTTTACTAAAAAGAATCATACAATATTATAATTTTTACAATCAATCCATTCAAAATACACCTTAAAGACAATTATATATCTATATATTATTTATTTATAAAATAAAAAAACTAAAAACAGTAAATAACTAAATATAATATATATAAATTAAAAACGTTGCATACTTATATGAATGCGCGTGCCACTTACAAATAAGTCTTCAACGTTCTGACTCTGTTGTAGTTGAGCAATTAATAATTGCTGGATTGCGTGCGGCTTTACACGTAGTGTGTTGGAGAGTCATCTTTATTGTTTTATACTATTTTTAGTCAACCAATTTCAATACCCTAATTAACTATATTTTATTGATTTTTTTTACAATTCAAATTCATCAAATCCTGGTTGATTCTATTTTTTCCTATTCTAATTTTAATCCCTATTTCTTAATTTAAATTTAAAATATTATCATTTAAGTCGTGAATTTTTAAAGTAATTTTTAAAAGTATAGATTAATAATTCAAATTCAAATCCTTCTTTAAATTTGGATTATATACTGAATTCTGTTTTTTAGTGATAACTTTTTTAACACTAATCCTTATTTTTACAATTCAAATTCAAATCCTGATTGATTCTATTTTTTCCTATTCTAATTTTAATCCCTATTTCTTAATTTAAATTTAAAATATTATCCTTATCATTTAAATTTATATATTAGTATAGATACTATTTTTAGTCAACCAATTTCAATACCCTAATTAACTATATTTTATGAGTGGGGATCAAGTTACTCCAGGAGTAACTCTTTGTAAGTTACTCCGCTTAATAACGTTTTGTAGAAAATGAATTTCACAAATCTAACCGTTGAACAATGTGATATTAACATTATGACCATGCATACCAAATTTTAGATAAATTGGACATTTATACGTATGTTATTTTACAGTCAACATTTACTTATAGTTTGAAAAGTATATTATACATTAAATTAAGGTTATTTGATGAAGTATCAAATGGTTTTCAATTTTTATGAAAATTTGTATACTTGATCAAAATAATGAGAATTTTCAATTCAACGGTTGGATTGATGAAAATCAAAATTCATAACAAGTTATTAAGTGGAGTAACTCAACAAAGAGTTACTCCTGGAGTAACTTGATCCCCACCCATATTTTATTGGTATATATATATATATATATTAGTATAGATACTCTTATATAATTATTCAAAATTTCAAATATATATGTGTGTGTAAAAAAAAGTTGAGGGGGGGCCATGGCCCCCCTTAGTCCCCATTATCCTCTGCCCCTGCCTCCAATGGAGTATACCTGTGGTTAAACAAAAAAAAGAATACATATATATTTATGAAATTACTTATATACTAACATATTTTTTATGATTTTATTATCTAATATCATGTTAATATATAAATATACTATTTTAAATTAGTTTTTAAATTGATTTTCATGGCTCATGTTCTTCTTTTTATATAATTTAATATTTATATTAATAGATATAAGTTTTAGTATAAAATAATAATAATTTCATAATTTTATCATCTTTATCTAATATTTACTGTCTTTTTAAAAATCAAATATTCATCCAAATCAATCTAATTTAAATCGCATCAGATTTGAAAAATAATTAAAACCAATCGAAAAATAAAATATCAAAATCGCAATGATCAAATCGAATAATTTTATTTTTCTTAAAATTGATTTAAATCGAACCACTAATACCACTAATCTAGCTAGACACTTTTAATTCCCGGCCCTAGGAATCTCAAGTGCAAAGACTATGGCACAGTAGTTGCCTAATTGACAATGACTAGGATTATTTTTAAATCAATCCAATTCAAAATGGAAGTTACAAAATTGAATTAAAAAGCCAAAAAAATTACAAAAACCATAGTTTTGAAAATCGGATTGGACCGGCCGGTCCTACCGGTAAACCGGTGAACCGGTCCTGTGTTCGGTCCAAATAAACCAGTGAATCGGTCTGCAAAAAATCGGTCAAAAAAAACCGGTAAAACCGGTCAAACCCGATAAAAAACCGGTTGAACCGGTCTTTCATAAAAAAATTCTATTTTTTTATTTTTTATTTAATTTAAAATAGTTTTAAGATAAATAAAAATATATGTTTGAGAATTACACATAGATACAATGTTATAAAATTCGGACCGGTCATCGACTCGGCTGAAGTACTGGATCAATGGGTCACTGGTCGAACCAGTGAGTCACTGGTTAAACCGGTATATATATAAATATATGAATTTTATATTTAAATTTATGAATTTTTTTTTTAAAAAAATAATGGTATAAGTGTCTTAAAATAGTAATTATATATTTTTAATATATTTTATATTATTAAACTAGTGTAAAAAACTAATTTATAATTTACACCTTCAATCTTATTTAAATAGGTGTTAATTAAATGTATTTAGAATAATAAAATAATATGATAAATTATAACATGAGCATGACGGTAAATATAAAGCTTACAAGTTAATACTTAATAGACACGTTGTATCAGACTATCAGTGGCAAAATGAAGGATATATGTATCAATGGTATATAATAATTATAAGTTATGCATTCATCATTAAGAAGTCTATATATATAAAAAGAGGGATATATATATTGAAAAGTGCTTCCAGTTCAGTGGCAAAATGCGTGTCATTGCACTGCTGGAGCGCGGGTTCGACCCTTGCTGCGCCCTCCTTTCGCATGGAATTTTTTTAATAAAGGACTGTTCATCTATCACAACCGGTCCAACCGTTCAGGACCGGTTCTCACCGGGTTGGGTGGTTTCTGGTTGGTTCAACCGTGTGAAGGCCGGTTCAGTGGCAGATTTGGTTGAACACCTTGACCGGACCGGTCAGGGGTCCGATTTCCGGTCGGACCGGTTCTTATAATAGTGCATAGATATTTATTATTTTATCAATTTTTTTTATTTTTTTTGTTTTATAAACCTTATAATAAGGTTGTTTAAATAAGTTTATAATTTCACATATTTTAATTTCTTATAATTTTGTGTTATTTTATTAATTAAAATATTATATAATATTTAAAATATATATTTAATTAATACCGGTTCGACCACGGTTCAACCACGGTTGAACCATTGAACCGTGAACCAGTCCCTTCACCGGTTCGATTTTTAAAACATTGACAAAAACAAAAATTGATTTTTTTTATTAGATTGAAATAATTTTTAATTTTAAAATCCAATCCAAACCAAATTTACATACACATAATTTGCTTATAAAATAATCATATCACTTAAACTTGTATGTTTATAAAATTAGCATACTAATATATATTTTTATATATGATTCTATTATCTGAATTACATAATATTATTTTAATGTACTTATAAATATATTGATTTTAAATTATTTTGAAATTAAATTTGCTTCCATGACTCATGTTCTATTTTAGCATATAGATTTTGTATTTTAGTTTAAAAAATAAGTTTCAACAAGAACTTATCAAATAGATAAAATATGAAAAGAATTGAAATCATTAATAAAACTATAAAATAAAACAGAATAAAATTTTATGAGTAATTTATTATACTGAAATGCCAGTTGTGACAATTGTAGTTTTCCTTTAAACTATACATTATATTAATTTTATTTTTTTTTATAATTAACATATGAAATGAGATATTTGATATTTTAAATGAGTTTTTTAAATGTTAATTATATAATTCATGGTTTATTAAATATCTTATAAAAATTAAATAAAAACATGAAATCGTTCTAATCAAAACTGGATTGAATCAGATCTAAATTTAGAACTTGTTCCAGGGGCAACCCGGATCTGACCTAAGACCCAACACCAACCATCCAAGCCATATATAAAGCCTATTCGACCTCAACACCTATCTGAGGCATGGAGCAACATCTTGGTCGGAACCCACATGCATAGTGAACCTCATCATTAGCTATGTGGCACGTCATTAATTAATAAAACACATGATTGGAGCACGATCCTCTCCGTATCCAATAAGACACTTGGCTCAACCACCTCAAAGTGAAGGGACGTCACCCCACTATCTCATTGAAGCTTCTACAAGTCCTATTACCTACATGCAACCCATTACAAGGGTACGCTATCATTCCATATATACTTTGCCAGCACCCTGTCAAAATACAAACTGACTTCTGGCTAGTGCCTTCGTAAGTACCCCTCCCATTTTCCCAAACACTTGTGAGGAGCTTGGAGGGTTGAAGTGTTGAAGAGGTGAGTAATTAAGGAGGACCATTTGCATTGATGGGAAGGCACCGACACCGGTGCAAATTTACCACACTTGTAATGCAAATACCTGTAACCGCCTACCTACATCAAATCTTAACCATTCAATTCTTTATTATTATATCGTACGTCTGGAATGAACTTGTGTACCCATACACAAATTTCAAACTTGTGCATATTAGACTTTTCCCTTATTAACATATTTTATTTGGTGTTATTCGGTTCCATCCCCTTGCACATGTATCATTTGTTACAGAACGTATGCAGGAATAGAAAATTACAGCAATGTGTTGGTTTTTAGTGAGTTGCAAATAAGTGTGTAAGGACAATTGAGTGATCTTTAACACTATGTTTGGTTGAGGGTGATTGGAGTGGGCATAAATGAGGGGGAGAGAAATATAAGAGAAATAAGGAGTTATAATTGTTTGGTTTAGGGTAGAAATAAAGTAAATAGAGTTTAAAAGGGGTGGGACCCACATGAAATCGCCTCTCCCTTCCTTTCCCAAACGAGCTTGGTAAGGGACAGTGAACCCAAATCCTCTTCAAAGCACCAACACAAACAAAAATTAATCACGATCATCTTCATGTGACCTCTTCAAGCCGCCTTGCCACCTTCTGTCCCCATCGATCTGCCACCACAGTTAAGTATCAGTTGTCGTCATAGTTTGCTTGGATGATTGTTGTCACGACCTCAGTGCGTAGCACTCATCGAGGTAGTCAGTTTGTGTAAGCTTCACCGACCTTCTCTAATAGTGTAGCAACGTTAGAGAGACAACCACACTTCTGAGGATAACCTTTACTAATTAGGACAAGATGCCTAATTTACTACTACCTCGTATTACAATTTAGTATAGTTTTAATTAGGACGCTTCTCAAATATTCAAGAGTTTGAAAAAAAAAATCTCCACCAGTTATAGTCAATTGGCCATAATAAAATATCATCAAAATCTTAATTAACCACTCATACAAATTTATACAAGCTATAAATCATGAGGCATAATCAAATATTATTCAACTCTTGAGCATAAGTGCAAATTTACCAGCCTTGTAATGCAAATACTTGTATCTGCCCACCTACATCAAATCTTAACCATTTAATTCTTTATTATTATATTTGTACTCCCCTGCCAATTGGGCCGACCAAGTAGGCCCAATATTGACATTCCTCCAACTCTTTCACATGCGGTTAACTAGGTAGAACATTTATGGGAGTGAGATAAGACATGTCCTAGCAACTTGCAGAAGTGGGTTATGGGGCGATTGAGAGAGACAAAATAAATAGGCACCTAGGGTTAAGAGACCCTCAGTTCGCAATTTCGGCAGAGTAGGAAGGATCTAAAGCTCTACACCGGCGATAGATCAATCAAGAAAACTCTAAGGAGAACATTTGACGCCCATCGTGGGGCGGCGGTAAAACGTCTCCCAAATCACATTATTTTTTATCTGTCATTCGGGTACATGGGTTCCTGTTATATTACACCGCTGATGAAGGATGTCGTCGTCACTGTCATATTTATAAACAACAACCAAGTCCAGAGATCTCAATCCTCAGCGGGACGAGAAACTCGAGTTTGTGGTCCATGACAAAGACTCCATGGCTTCGGAAATGCTAGAGGTCAATCTTTACAACGATAAGAAAACAGGGAAGCGAAGCACTTTTCTCGGTAAAGTGAAGATATCTGGAAGCATGTTCGTTAAATCCGGTTCGAAAGAGACTGTCTACTATCCGCTAGAGAAGAGGAGCGTGTTCTCTCAGATCAATGGAGAACTCGGCCTCAAGTTTTGTTACGTGGAAGAAGATCCACCTACTACCGAAGCCGCCGGTGAGGAGAAGAAGGAAGACAAAGCAGGGGAGAAGCCACCGGAGAACGCACAAGACAGATAGAAGAAGGAAGATAAAGCACCGGGGGAGAAGAAAGAAGAGGAAAAGAAGGAAGATGAGAATAAACCTAAAGAAGATGCAAAGGAAGGATGCCGCCTTTCAGGTCCACCGTCTCGAACATAGAAACACAATGAATATGTAGTCTCATAAACCTAAAGTAGACTGTTACTTGAGACTGCAGGATCAAGAGCTAAGAACTATGTATGTGAGCCTATAGATCCCAATAATTCTAATGTGAGACAGTAGTGTGACATTAGTATACCTACATATCGATTCACTCACGTTACCATTTGTAGGCATAATGAATATGTAGTCTCATGATGCATAATCATATCTTGTCACATGTCTTTTAGCGTGCAATAATTATTTAAAATTAGCTAGTATACTCCAGCCGAACAAGCTTGAGGATTAGGAAGTTTAAATAGAATAATATGATCAGGAAGGTTAAATTAATCTATTATCAAATAGCAAATGCTAATAATATACTAATATGACATGAGTGTGTGCATTTAGTTATTTATTTGTACATGATTGGTAATTGATATACTGCACATTGGTTGTTTAAAATTTAAATCATTCTTATTGTATGTTGATAGTATTAATTTAGCTATTTATTTGATATACATGTTTAGCCAATGAAATTAAAGTTTTACTCCCAATGATAACTTTAACTATCAAAATTAATTGATTTTAATAAAATGCTTTTAATGTCTGTTATACACACTTGGTTAGCCTTAATTAGATCAATCATTATAATCAATTTAAATAAATTATATCTAATTTATTGATCTTGCATAACTCAACAATATATATGTTTGTTAATTACCATATTAGGGAGCATGAACATTAATTTGGCTGAATTAATTATAATTGTTGTCTAATATAGATTCTTTTTTGTAAATTATGTCCTCACAACTAATATGCTGACATGATGGAGCACTGACCAAGTATGAAGTCTTGCCTTTCGACAAGTTTCGTTTGAATCGTCCAAGTTTCTATGGAAAAATGAAAGAAAACAAAGTCGATGAAGAACTATGAAGCCTCCAATTAAATTGGTGGATACCGAGATAACTCGACAATATTATCATGAAGCTGGAAATTAAATTGGTGGAGACCGAGATAGTAATCTGGTTATGTCGACCTCCAAAAGGCATAGGCAAAGACTACGTCGACCTAAGAAAAGGCGTCGCCTTGAAGATTTTTTCTAAGTTACTGACTCAAGAAAGAGCATCAGTAACTCGACACTGTCGACCTAAGAGAAGACATCGACTCAGAAATTTCTAAGTTACCAACTCAAGAACTCGACGTTGTCGACCTAAGAAAAGACATCGACTTGAAGATTTTTCTAAGTTACTGACTCAAGAAAGAGCATCAGTAACTTGATGTTGTCGACCTAAGAAAAGGCATCAACTTGAAGATTTTTCTAAGTTACTGACTCAAGAAAGAGCATCAGTAACTCGACGTTGTCGACCTAAGAAAAGGCATCGACTTGAATTTTTTCTAAGTTACTGACTCAAGAAAAAGCATCAGTAACTCGACTACGTCGACCTAAGAAAAGACATCGACTTGAAGATTTTTCTTAAGTTACCAACTCAAGAAAGAGCATTGGTGACTCGACGCTGTCGACCTAAGAAAAAGCATCGACTTGAAGATTTTTCTAAGTTACCAATTCAAGAAAGAGCATTGGTAACTCGACGCTGTCGACCTAAGAAAAGACATTGACTTGAAGATTTTTCAAGTTACTGACTCAAGAAAGAGCATCAGTAACTTGACACTGTCGACCTAAGAAAAGACATCGACTTGAAGATTTTTCTAAGTTACCAATTCAAGAAAGAGCATTGGTAACTCGACGTGGTCGACCTAAGAAAGGGCATCGACTTCAAAATATTTTCTAAGTTACTAACTCATGAAAGAGCATTATTAACCCAATTACGTCGACCTACTAAAAGGCATGGACTTGAAAAATTCTCTAAGTCACTAACTCATGAAAGAGCATTAGTAACCCGGTTATGTCGACCTACTAAAAGGCATCGAGTTGAAAATTTTCTAAAGTTGCTTTAAAGTTTCAATACTTTGTAAAGGCGAAAAAATTTCTAAGTTAGAAAAATAGTTCGGTAAAAATGACTTGCTAAAGGCACTTACATAAGCTTTTCTTGTGCTACGAACATTCTATAGCAGTTAAAGAATCAAAATTGATTAAGAAAGTCAAGATTAGCCATTACAGGCATACGAAGTATTTAAACAACCAAATGATTTTAAATTATCCTCTAATCTTCATCATCATTAGTTTCTTCAACAAGTCTCCGGTCAACAATGTGTTTGAACGCCCCCACTTCGTCTACACTAATATTCAAATATAAGAATTGGACTTGGATTACAACCTTGTTGAAACCTCAAGAACGCTAAATGGTGTTCACTTGGCTTTCTTTGAATCAGTCAGATTAGCTTTTACCCTTGCCTAGCTCTTTTTTGAAATTCATTAAGTCAACAACGATGGACAACCCCACTAAAGTGTTAGATTCTTTTAGCCTTGCGCATTACCCTACGAGTAGGCTTAGGCTTGAGGGGTTGTGTACTCCCCTGCTAATTGGGCCGACCAAGTAGGCCCAATATTGGCATTCCTCCTACTCTTTGACAGGCGGTTAACTAGGGAGAACATTTATGAGAGTGGGATAAGACATGTCCTAGCAACTTGCAGATGTGGGTTATGGGGCGGTTGAGAGAGGCAAAATAAATAGGCACCTAGGGGGTAAGAGACTCCCAGTTCACAATTTCGGCAGAGTAGGAAGGATCTAAAGCTCTACACCGGCGATAGATCAATCTAGAAAACTCTACTGAGAATAATATTGTATGCCTAAAATGAATTTGTGTACCCATACAAAAATTTCAAGCTTGTGTATATTAGACTTTTCCATGAATTAATGCTCATGTCCCCAATGTGAAGTACCAACCACTCAACCAGTAGGTCATATGCTGCTTCATGCGTATCTTTATGAATAGCACAGATTTTATATATGCATATTTAGTTTATATCAAAGTAATAAAATAATATTCATTAATAAATTGTATATTAAAATTAAACATGGAAAATAAACAATTTCTAATTAATATAATCTCAAATATAATCTATACTTCTGTACTAGTATATAAATGGGATGCCCCTCTTTCGTATTTCACAATTTCACTAGACAATTTTACCCTTATATTGAATTTTAAATTTTTAATAATCACTTCTACAAAAACAATTACCCACAATTACTTTTCTTTTTTTTATTTTGTGTTTATTCAAAATATAGAGGCACAAAGCGTGTCTCTCTCCCTCTCCCTAGTATATATATAAGACAAATTATATATTTAATATTTTTATTTATTATCATTGTAAATAAAACAACAATTGGAAATTCTCTACGTTAAAATTTAAAAGAATTTTTTTAATAGATGAGCTTAATGATAATTATGAAATTAAAATTTTTTCTCTAACATTGTTTCTAGATATAACTCTTCATTTGAAAACAAAGGTGTTCATCGATCTGAGTGATAATGATTAGAAGACAACTCTATATTTTTCAACAATATGATAGGAATATTGTTTTCATTTTAATGTTATGGTCGGAAAGTTTTGAATAACTTATTGTACTAAAAATTTCAAAAGTATAAACATCATCAATCCTATCAAATTATATTTCCACAATACATAGACGATAATGTGAATTAAAATATATATTCACAAAGAATACATCTTTTGAAAAGAAATACCACAACAATTAATTAAATAATTAAATATTCATTAATATCATATTTTTAAATTACTTATATATATAACTTTAGATTTTGAAAATTAACTAACTATATTTTTAATGCAATTTCCTTAACTCCTATATTATGCTAAGACTGGCCATCACTTAATTAGTTGCTGTAGCAGGTCATTTATTGTCTGTTATGATACAAGGCCCGCTAAGATATTGCACAGTAGAATTACCCAAGAATTGATATTTGATACCCCATAATTAATGTAGAAGCCTTTGTCAAATTCATAATGCGAAAAACAAAAATATAGCGTACATTTTTGTTATTGTCGGGTAGACCAGGTCAAACTCTTTTTTTTCCTCCTACTAATTCATTTCCATGCCCATATATGATGAGCTCTATTTTTCTTCCTACTTTTTCATATGAAATTGAGAAACTCTTCAGCCTGTGATTATTGACATAGTTAGGCTATGCTTATTTTCATTATTTTGAAATTTCGATTAGATCAGTTAGTTCGATCGCTTGAACTAAAATCGGTCAATTGTTTAATTTATTTGATTAAAAATTTAAAGCAATGGTATCGAATCGGTATAAACCGGTCAAATAAATTCCTTTTTTTATATAATTTTTATTTTTAATACAACTAAAAAAGTTTTTAATCAAATAAACGTTTAATAGTATCAATTAAATTAGGAGGATTCATATATATGAATTATTGATTTTTTTATCTTATAAAATATATAATATGATGATTTTATATGAATTTATCATTTAATATATTATATTATTTAATCTAACATGTTATTTTTATTTACGTACAACTATCCTAGTAGCTTGATTGAAAACGAAAGCCTTGATTGGATTTGTCTAATTACTAAAGTGGAAAATGCTTCAGTCGGTTGTTTAATTATAAGTCGAAAATAAACAACGAGAAGGCAGTTAATAAGCCAAAAGAGCAATTATGTTATTTAATTAATTATCCCTGTTGATTTCGCACGAGGCCACAGAAATTCATTTGATTCCATTAGTTCTCTTCTCTTCTTTTTTTCCAGTGAGGCTGAGAAAAGTCAGAGAGTACCCCTGGCCCACATACCACTTGTAATATCCTATCCGTGCGTCAATGCACCTCTCGCTTTCATTTCACGTGCCTGTGGTGCCCAATACTTGCTGCATCTCACAAGTCACAACCTCATTTCATTTGGAGTTTGGACCCAATTTTCTTTTCTTTTTCCTGGTACTATATATAAAAAACTACTTTTGCTCCCCCCTCCACCATATTACCCCTTCCTAATATCTCCCAACAAAAAATTCCAAATTTTTTAATGTTCATTTTCGCAATGCGATGGATACTGTTTCCTTGGGCCAAAAGTGCTGTTTGTCCGTACAACATTAAAAGCTTCCTCTTTAATTCTATTAATGCCCAATCTTTCTCTGCCTTTTGTTTCCCAACTATTCCCTTATCTATCTATCTCTCTCACTATCACCACTCTCAAACTCCCTTCTTCTTTGCCTAATAATCCATGGAAAATTTGATCATCTCTCCTTCTCCTTCCTCCTCTCTGCCTCAGAAAATTACACCAACACCAACCCTTCAGCAAAAGCTTCAATTTTACTCCAAAACCAACCCGATTGGTGGGTGTATGCCATTTTCTGGCAGACCTACAACGATGAAAAAGGTAACCTGTTCTTATCCTGGGGAGAAGGCTATTTCCAAGGCACAAACGAGACTTCCCCAAAACCACAACCACAACCACAACCACTCCCTCACCACCAACAACACTACCCCATTTCCACAGAGCAAAGGAAGTTCATGATCAACGACACGAGCACAAACGGCGAGGCAGAGTGGTTCTACGTCATGTCGTTGACTCGCACCTTCTCCGTCGGCAATGCTTCTTCCTCATCCCTCCCTGGCAAGGCCTACGCTTTAGGCTCAGTGCTGTGGCTAAACAGCAAGGACGAGCTTCAATTCTACAACTGTGAGAGGTCCAATGAGGCACACTTACACGGGATTCAAACCTTGATCTGTATCCCAATCCCAAACGGCGTCGTTGAAATGGGTTCCTACTACAACATCCAAGAAAACTGGTCTCTCGTTCACCAAGTCAAATCCATCTTCGAACCATCATCAGATCTCAATCTCATGACCACACCAGTACAGGACGACGACGACAACAACAACAACACAATCGAAATGTTCGACAGCCACAACATCTCCTTCGCCGACATCGGCATCATCACCGGCGTTCAAGAACCACAGGACAATAACAGAAAAAAAAGGACATTGGAATTGGAACCAAAGATTGGCTCCTCATCACTACTTTATATGGATTCAGAGCACTCTGATTCAGATTGTCCACCATCCATCGTACCAGAAAAGAAGGAACGGAAGAAGAGAGGGAGGAAACCGCTTATAGGACGCGAGACTCCAATAAACCATGTGGAAGCTGAGAGGCAGAGGAGGGAGAAGCTCAACCATCGTTTCTATGCTTTAAGAGCTGTTGTACCGAACGTTTCGAGGATGGATAAGGCTTCTTTGTTGTCTGATGCGGTGGCTTACATCAACGAGCTGAAGGGAAAGATTGAAGATTTGGAGTCTCAGCAGGTTAATAATAAGGAGTGTAGCAAGAAGGTGAAGTCGGAAATGGGAGATACGATGGACAACCAGAGCACAACCACAACTTCGACTGTGGTGGATCAAACAGGGCCTAATGGGTCTGGGATTGAGATTGATGTGAAGATAATAGGGCCTGATGCGATGGTGAGGGTTCAATCGGAGAGTGTGAATCACCCTGGAGCAAGGCTAATGGGTGCATTGAGGGACTTGGAGTTTCAGGTACACCATGCTAGCATTTCATGTGTTAATGACCTTATGGTTCAAGATGTTATTGTTAAGATTCCTAATGGGATGAGAAGCGAGGAGGCTCTTAAATCTGCAATTCTCATGAGATGGGATCAATAGTACAAACAAATAATTGTATTGAGAAATCCAAAATCCAAACTTGAGTAGTCTAGTTTGTATGTATCTGAGGACAAAACCAAACATATACTACTACTACCCAAAATCTGCAGCAGAAGCTAGCGGTTGCTGTTGTTCATAGTAGTCTTTTGTTTATGTGTACGTCCTCTAATAATTAACCTCTGATATTATTTATTAATGCTAGCTGCTTAATTAGATCAGTTTCTTTTGTTGCCTTTTCTGATTCTTTATGGCGGGCGGGCGGGCAGGTGTGGTTCCAACCTGCAATCATGTAATTATATTATTGATAGGAGGAATCTAAGAAGCTTGTCTGTTTGTATGTCCTTCTGGATTTTGGTGTTGAAGAACAAAGTGAACAAGTTCCTGTCAGTAAATTGTTTAGGATTTCTCAGTATAATTCGGGGCACTGGATATTATAATATAAGAAACATATGTCCAAAGCACATGACACTTTCAAGAAATAATAATGGAAAGAAAGGCATTTCTTGAGTAAAGTATTTATATATCCACAGAGAATTATAGCTAGGAAGGAGATATTGTTAAATATATATTTGTTAATTCTTGATTTATAAGTGATTTAAATATATTACAGGTAACAAGTATACGAGTGCGACAAGTGATTCTATTGCCGAAATAATCTAGTAAAAGATCTGTTCATGCAAATTAGATATCGATAGACTATGTCAATTAACAAACAAGAGGTATTAAAATGGACCATTTTAGTATCTCTGGTCTTTGCCGATATATATATGGCTTATGCCGCTGGGAAGGGAAAGATGGGGTTGATCGATTTTTAATTAGATGATGAAGCTTTCTTGAAAATATATTATATAAAATTATTAGCGATGTGTTCATAAATATATTATATAAAATCATTTATGTGTCATCTATTAAATAATTTAAATTTTTGGAGTATTTATTATATGGTATCACTTGTGGTGAGCAAACCACACAAATAAACTAAATAACACATTAGATTTATGAGTTTTGCTTCTTATTCTTTCGTAGTGGGACTAATACTTAATATTCCAACCGTACATATTTCAAGCCGAAAACAATATTGTGTGAGGGGGACATATTGAAAATATATTATGTAAAATCATTTGGGAGCGTCGAAAATATATTATATAAAATTATTTATGTGTTTTTATTAATGACTTCAATTTTTGAAATATTTGGTTCATGGTATAGATTTTAGGTTGAGGGTGTGTCAAGTGCTCGTTTCTAGCATTGATGTGATGATGATGAAGAAATGAAATCTTAGAAACATTAATTTGTCACAAAAAATATAGTATTATTCACAAATAAAATTGATCACATGGTGTGAATAATAAAATATTTTGTGTAGTTTTTTTTCCAAATGTCTTAAGTCTGACTTGTATAATTAAATATTTCAAAAATCTCAAATAATGTCTTAAACCTGACCTTTAAATTATTAAATAAGTTTTTTATTAAAAAGTCCTCATCCTATCTTGTTTAATTTCCTTAAACAAGTCAGAGTTTACACAGGTGAGGTTACTGTTTGATGAGATCGCTTAACTTATTCCTGCTCTTATTAACAACAAATATATATATTACTATTTCATATTAAAAAATCACAGAAATTAATCTTTATTTTATTTAATAATTTATTTATTATTAATGAAATTAACTACTTTCTCAAACTTGTGTAAATCAATTCTATATTTTATCCGTAATAATTGGTTGGTTTCAGAGAAATGATAGTTATATATAAAAAGTAATTTAGTTACTAGTTCATATAATTAAGTGTGTACTACATTTTTCTTAGCAAAAAAAAAGTGTGTTCTACATTTTGTGGTGTTAGAATTAATTTTAAATTAACTTAATAATGTAGATAGAATTAATTTTGTGTAAAATTGATTTTGAAATAACATGATTTTCATTTGAAAAAGACGAACCTATAGCTATATTAGAAAAGTGATTTTTTGTAGATAAATATTTTGTTAGGATCTATTTATCAACAAGTTCGGAGGAATAAATTGGTGAGTAATTTTAGAATTGATTGACCCCTTAAATAGAAGAAACTCAAAGTTACTTATGGCAAAATCATGGTTTCACACATAAGTAATTTTTGCATCTGAACATCCTAATATATATGTTCAAAACAACTTTTACAAAGGATAAAATCAATTATCCACTCCCAAATAATGGATCTAAAATCATATACAAATCTTCCATTCTCCCCTCTCATCCAATCACTAGTATAATTATGATCATATAAATTCGCGAGAGTATATATCAAAACAAAATTTACATAAAAGAAACAATAAAATCTTCTATTTCGTCCCTTAATAAGTTATTTCTCTTTTGATTAGTTTTTAGATTAAACTAATTATATAAGTAATTCTTTAATTTTCATAGCATCTATCACACAGTAGTTTTTATTTGGGTGACTAACGTGATAAATATTGTGAAAATTAAAGAACTAATATGAAAAATTCTAAAATTATTTATGTAATTAGTTTAATTTAGAGACTATATATTTTTTAAAGTTTGATTTTATATAAATAAAAACCATCACAAAGAAATATTAATTATATATATTCATTTTCATTATAAAGCACGTCTAGAGAAGCTTGTGAATTGATTTAGATAACTCTAAATTTATCATTATTTTAATTTAAGTTTAATTAGATTGACATAAAATTTTATTTAATAATAAAAAAAAATAGCTCCGTAACTATTTTTATTAAGTTTTCAACAAAATATCTATAATATTATTTAACTTATATACATAAAACAATGTTAGAAAAAATTTTATATATTAGAAGTAATTCCATTTCTAATATATACATATATTTGTTTTTTTGGAAATTTTTATTTAAATTAATTTGATTCATATGCTTAAATTAAAAATATTTTTTATTAAAAATATTCTTACATGTTGTGAATGTAATAGTTGAATCTTTGGTATTAAAGCCTAAACACATTAAAATTGTATGCATCTCATAAAATAAAGTGCCTCATATTTCTAACTGCACCACCTCAATTAATACTAAATAATAATTTGGAGTTATGCTAAATGAAATACTCAATCCGAGCATTTTAGAAATTACAGTCTCTTCCCCTAAGAAATAAATATGTGTTACAATTTAGTCCATTTCAATATAAATAAGTTCTCATGGATATTTTTTTATTTGTGATTTTCACCATCATCGATATGTAATTTTGAACCTCTACTATCATTTATAAGACAAGAAAAAGTAAAATTAGTTTTCTTGATAAAATTTTAAAGTTGATAAAATTGAAATTAAAAAATTCTTTTATTATTATAAAGTTCTGAAATAAATAATAAAATATTTAAAATTAATTATCTGTTACATGCATGAAAAGTTATTATCAATATTATTCATATCACTATAATTTACATTAAAATGGACTAAAACGTAATACTACATATTAATCTCTCAAAGGAGGTAAGTGTAAGTTTTATAATAAGAGGGGGTAATAGTGTAATTTAAGCTTTATTTAGAGCAAGAAAATGTAATTTACTCTTATTTTTTATATACTCTCTCAGATAAGCACATAGATTATAAAAAAGATGGGTTAATTTAAAAAAAAACATTACTATACATTATTTCAAATTTTTTTCATATTTAAAGTTAAACACAATATCATACATTAATTATGTCATTAAACCCTTAAATAAAATTCTCTGGTTTTAATTTACACATCAACTAAACTACTATATTAACCCATATAATACTATATGTTTTATATAATCAATTTTACAATAAATTAATATTTTTAAAATTAAAAAACTTTGAAATTTAATGTACATTATTATTATATGATATTTCATAATAATTTTAAAATATAATTTACATTATTTTTTATAATAAAGATATAATGAAATTAATTAAAATCATAAGATAACTATAAGAATAAAGATTTATATTAAAAATAAGGATTGGAATATGAAAAGATAAGATAAGATTTTAAATATTAATAACTTTTAAGATCTAGGATTAACATTTTAATGAGATTTGAGAGAGAAAATTACTATTAAGATTTGAGAGGAGATTTCACTCTCACAAGTAGCGACTGGAATTCACCATCCAATGAGAGAAAGAGAGAGAACGTTGAAAATCATTGAGAATGAGAGTAGAGTGAGTGAGTGTCTCACTCTTCCTCCGTTTCTCTTTATACTAGGATCTTAAATTTGTTTATAAATAAGCGTCGTTTTCATATACCAAAACAATAATAAATGTTATTTTTTCAATCTTTATTCCTTTTTTAATCTGATTTTTTTTATTAAATATTTATTATAAAACCATATTAAAAATATTTTAAAAGTTTAAAGTCTTGATAAATGTATTTTTTATGTTTTTAATAAAAAGATAAAAAAATTAAAAAATGATTTTATTTTATTAATAAAAAGAGATATTATAATGCATTAATAAGAAAAAAAGTAATAATATATTTAAAAAATGGACTAAAAATACATAGTTATTATATTCTTTAATCTATACTATATATAAAGAGAGTAGGGGAGTTTTGGTTTCCACATTTCCATTTCCATTATACCCCTATTTTATATAGTGATTTACTGATTTATGGCTCCCACTAACCAATAACCACCCAATAAAAATAATAACCACCTAAAATGTAGACAGATGAATGAAGAAGAGACTTCAGAATATAAAGATGGGAAAAAAGGGAGAGGGATTGTGAAAATAAGAAACGGGGAAAGTTAGTTCTTATAAAAAAAACTTTAAATGACACATAAAAGAGAAGAATGAAGTAATGTGCAGAGTTGATTAATTAAACACCGTCTATTCAATTTAATTAGCACCATTAGAAAATTGATGGTGGGTTTTTAGGATTGTGATTAACGGGGAAAGTGACGTAGGGAATTCCGTATATTTAGTGAATTTGCCTGGCCCAGAATATCCTTTCTATAACTTTTTTTTTTCTTTTGTGGATGCAGGTTGATGAAAACCAAAAGCAAGGTGGATGGGCATGCATGTACATCCATGCCTCTTTGATTTGAGACCTCGACAACCACTAACCGCGGATAAAAGTCACCGCAATCATGTGTCAATTGCATATTATATATATAATATTTATGCATGCACAGTTGAGTTAAGTGGCATGTTAAGTGATTGTCACACTCTCTTTTTTATTTTGCTAAGAGAGAGATAATTTCGAAATTGCAAATTGGAATTGTGTTGTTACTTGTTATAGTTTGTGGAGGACCACAGTGAAATTAAAACTAGAAAGTGATGGGTTAAAAGGTGTTTCGAATTCAATGGGACACGTTCCGTTCTTTTTTTTTTAACTTTTTTCCTTGTGGTAGTACTATGTTGTTTGTATCAGAGATCAGAACCCATGTGGATGCAGCATTGCTGCAGTGACAGTGAGACAAAGCCCACCCCACACTATTGAATTGATAACTAAACTGATGGATAAACTTTTTTTGAAAGACGTGTATGTAATCAATGTTTGAATGGTTTAACTTTAAATTTTAGTCATTCACTTGGAAACAAAAATCTTCGAGCTAAGTATTGTCTATAGTATAGAGATGACTATAATTTGACATGTGAAGGAAGACAACCTGGCACCTGGCAAATATTTGACCATGAATCATGTTGCGTCACATGTACCAAAAGAGATTAAATTTGCATATTATTATTGTTGTCCAAATTCATTTTCTCACACAGCAAAAAAAATTCAATGTTCAACATACGTACTTTTACACTGTCATGAGTAGCATCTCTCAGCACAATACATTAATTTGGTCCACATAAAAAAAAAAACTCAAGTCTTATTTTATTTTCTCTATATTTTTAATTAAAAAAATAAGCTGTTATATACCATGTCAAAAAAATCCAATATATTTTAATTTTACACCCCATGCATCTCTTATATTTTTACACCCCTTTACTTAAATCCATTTTTCATCTCATTTTATATTTTTCTTTTTTTATTACATCAACAACCACATCATTTACTTTTTCTTTTTCCCATTTTTCTCTTCTCTTACTACTCCCACCTCACACCCCATTTTGGAATGTGAAGGACAATGATATTTTTATCAAAATTTAGCTACTTAAGTTAGCAAATTATGGACAAATATGATTTCCTCCTAAATTATTTTCTTTAGGGTCAGTTATATATTTTTTAAGATTTTAAACTAAATACAATTACCCAGGGGCGGCTCAAGGGTTTGGAAGGCCTAAAGTAAACTTAAGAATAAGGTCTTTTAATTTTATTTACTAATAAAGTAATTTATGTTAAAATGTATCATGATTTTATTTAAAATTTATTTTTCGAGTTTTTTGTGATGTAAAATTATCTATTAAATTGTCGTAATTAATTTCATTTAACATTTCTTTTTCAATAGATAATAAGGCCAATATGTTTAATCTTTGTTGAGATATTGTTGATCTTAAATAAGTTTTTATTATCTTTAGCTTTGAAAAACTCCTTTCTGCTGAAGCAACTTATACTGGAATTGTTAACATTATTCTATAAGCTATATATGCATTTGGAAAAGAATATATTCTTTTTATATAATTAAGAATGTCAATTGGTTTATCATTTTCCAATCCTATAATTTTCTTTAAGATATTTAATAAAAATAAATCCAATCCATTAAGATCCAACAAATGCACATCACATAAGAGATGGAAATAAACTAATGGGTATTGACTAATGTGTCAAACTGAACTACTGAAGCAATGTTCAAAAAGAAAGCAAGGAGCCAAGGAGTAGAATCAGTAGATGAGAAGTCATGGAGAGAGAAAAAAAGAAGATAAAAATCATAATTGATTAGTAAGAGATTAGAGATAAAAAAAGCTTTGGGGCTTCTTTAGCTATTAGTATTAACTAACTAATCACTTTTTCCTAAATAAAATTATGATTTATTGAAAAAAGTTGTTAGCTCATTAAATATCATTTTTAGTACCAATAAAAATTAACAATCACTCATAATATTTTAATTAAATTTTATTCTCAAACATAATTTTACAATTAATTTAATAGAGGTATATTAATATTTAAAAAAAAATCGGGGGCTTTTTTTTAGGGGGCCTAAAGCAAGGGCTTTACTTGCTTGGGCCTTAAGTCGGCCCTACAATTACCCTATAAGAAATTAAACCCCAATAAAACATTAAAGAATAGTCCTTATTAATTACTTCTTTACATATTCTACCATCTCATTAATGACAACATTGGTCCACATATTTCTGTGAAAAATAAAAGATGTATGGTTGGTCGGAGTAAACTAACATTTTAGTCCCTGACTTTTAGTGTCATGCAATTTAATCCCTGAGTTTTGAAAATCCTCTGTTAGTCCCTGACGTTACAGTCCGTCTTGCAATTAAATCCAAACCGTTAAAAGGTGTTAATTGTGTGATAAGGTGTTACGTTAAGTGACACCATGTATGCTACAATTGACAGAAACGACGTAGTTTAAGATTTTTTTAAGAGTGTAAAACACCTATCCCTAATGACCTTATCGTTTTTTGTTCCTTGTTTACCCTTCTTCTTTGTTCTTCTTCACCATTCTCAGTGTTTCTTCTTCATCGTTTCTCTCACTTCTACTTCTTCCTTATTCTTCACTTTTGTTCTTGTTTGCTTTCATTGTGTGCAACTCACATATCATCCATGAATAACGCCACTAAAATGAGGTATAACAGTGGTGGCTAAAGGTCCTCGTAAAAATGTTGCAAAATGGGTGAAGTGGATCAAAATGTTACTGCAATCTCGAAGTAGTAATTACGATCTCCAAAACTGAAAAAAAAAATCCAAGGAGATTATTCTATGGATGTCCCAAACTAAGGAGAATCTTTTGTTTTATAATTTTTTTATATAAAATTCTACAATTGTTGTGTTGCGCAATCTTGTTAAATGCTTGAAAATTTGCAGGTTGCAAACGTTTGCCAATGTTTTCAATTGGTGGAGAATGATTCTACCGTTGGAGAAAGCATGTGTGGAGCTACATCAAGCATGTCATTCATACTAAGTGAGGATGAAGAGCGAATGAATAATGTGACAAGGAAACTGATCGAAGAAATTAGACTGTGAAATGAGGAAATTAAGTTGGACAATTTTGGTGTTGTGTAGCCTAATGATTAGTTCTATTTTGCTAGGGTTTATTTTTTCATAAGTAAAATGAATTAATTGGAGTACAAGGGGTACATACTCCAACCCATTTCAGAAATTACATCTAAGAAAACAAAACACCAAACAACTGCCAAATAATAGATCAAAATACAAAAATGTAGCCCAATTTACTAGATCAAATCACACACCCCACAAAGAAACCAAGCTTTCTAACACTTCCTTTCTATGCTCTAACTAAATAAATGCTAAAATTAGATAACATCACAGAGACACCGCAGACTAGTAAATTTCATATAGTAACGTGTTGTACCAATTAAAAAGAGGAATTATAGCCAATTGTACATGTAAAGCACCAGAATCAATAAACAACCAACATTTGCACAACAAGTCGTGCCTCCTCGGGAAGAATAGATGCTACTTGAGACATCCAGCAAGAAACATACACCAAGAGTTGAAATCATAAAAGAAATAATTGCGATATGCCTGTAACCTTCTCCAAGATCGAATTTGAACCATGTTTAACATATCAGTAACATAAGCTTTATTTTAAGAAAAATAACATCTCATTCCTAGCTAATCATATTGTCCACATTATTGCTAACCATATAGTAACCCAACAATCCTTTTTTTTGCTGAGCAATAAGAATGTCCAATGAAGTTCTCAAATTTACTGCACAGTTATTATGGAGAGCTATAGAAAATCCTAGCTAATGAAAACAAGCCATCCAAACAAGGTAAGAATCAACACAATAAAAAAAATAAATGACACTACAACATTTTTGGTCTCCGGCAACAACAAAAAACCGTTCCTGAAAGCAAAAAAACTGTTGCTGAAGGTTTAGGCAACGGTTTTGCAGGCGTTGAATTATCGGTCGTTGCCTATTCCTTTAGGCAACGGTTTTTTGATGTTTCCAGCCACGGTAAGCATAACCGTTGCTTAAAGCATATTTAGGGAATGGTTTTCAAGCCTACTCCCAAGAGACCTTAGGCAACGGTCTATTAGTTTAGGCTACGTTTGTCTAAACGTTATTTTTTAGTTTAGGGAACGGTTTTACACTAATAAAAGTGACTTCGAAAGTCATTAGCTACGGAAACGCAGTAGCTAATCCATAGCTAAGTATTTTTTAAGTATAAAAATTATCCACTGGCGCTTTTTTATGGGGTAAAAAGCAAAGTATGCACCTTAACTCATACGGACAAGTTAGTTATGTTTATAAATTATTTTAGTTCCTTCTAATATCTATTATAGCAATTCACGACTATTAATTACATACTCTTATTAATTCTCAGTAAAAAAAACATAAAAACATTAAATTGAATTTATTTTATGAACATAATTTGTCTTGTTACTATTTACATATTAAAATAAAATAAAATTCTATTAACCTCACTACTTAGGTTGTCTCTTTACCAATCCAAAATAACTAGATTACAAATAAATAAATCAAGAAACCTAACCCTGTCAATTTCAATCAAATGATGATAGTTTCAAAAGAATTCTATTCTACATAGTCAATGCTTAGACAACTCAAGAAAATAAAAGTAAATTAATTCTAATTTACCTTGGCTCTGCAGGATTTGATGACTGCAATCTGCAAGTTGTCTCCTACTAATTGTCTCTCTCTTTGTATCAAGATAAACAAGTTTGTATTTGTCTCCCCTGCTTCTCTAGCATGTCCCTGTAATTCTATTTTTCAGTATGATTATATTTTGATCGTTAAACTTGCATAATATTAAACATTGTTACAAATATCTGGTTTAGTGATATTTTCTCCTCCTTCTTTGTTTATAGTTTTTTAACACTTCCAAATTCATAATAAATATTTCCAACATTTTATAATCTCTGCTCTTTATTATAAAAACTTTTCAATCCTCAAATCTAAGAAATTAATTAAATGATTCAGAAACAAATTTCAGATACAACCTTGTCAATTTTTGCAATAGTCGTATCATGTTTCTTTTCAAAATTCTGTTAGCAGCATCTCCATAATTTTGCATCCTTTGACAGCCATTTAGAATTTTTTTTTCTTGAAGTTGCTTTCGATCCCACACTAGATTCTCCAACTCATTCTGCAGAAATAATAGCAGAAAGGTCTTAATGCCAATGTGCCAAAATGCATTAATAATAGTAGCACATTTTGCCCCAGAGCAGTTTTTTATTCAACTCAAAATGCCTTAATAAAATAATAGCAAAAAGGTCTTAATGGGATGTAGCAGAAGCCGCAAAATAGACCACTCTGTTTCTGAATGAGGATATATTCACAAAAGATATTACTAACACTATTAGCCCACACCTCATGGTTTAAATTTAAATATTTACTAAATATAGTCCTTTAAAATGTTATCTCTACACTGAATTTGAATGACAATAATAATAATAATTTAGCAAATCAAACACTTGTGTAGTTGTAACAAATCATAATATACAAGTAACATCATACACACATGCATATTAGGTGGAGATAAAATATAGGAAACGATAAATGAAATTAGAAATGAAGAGAAAAGGAAATTATAATAATAATAATTTAGCAAATCAAACACTTGTGTAGTTGTAACAAATCATAATATACAAGTAACATCATACACACATGCATATTAGGTGGAGATAAAATATAGGAAACGATAAATGAAATTAGAAATGAAGAGAAAAGGAAATTATCAAAAGAAGAATGATAGTTGGCAAGCTATGAATTCCATATTTTGTATATAAGTTGCAATGCAAAAAATGTAGAAAATAGAAATTTATTTAAAGGTAGCCAACTGAGTAATGAAATAATTTTTGCTGAACCAGGAATAGACTAATTAACTATTGCAACTTATATGATATTTCTCCAAACCAAGCAAACATAGCATACAACAAAAGAAATTAAGTTCATAATTATCCAAAAACTTACAAAAAAACAAGCAGGGATAGCTTCATACCAATGACCATGTCAAATCCATGGTGTTTAAGTTCATGGTATTCTTGACACAAGGCACAAGGCTCACAATAGTAATGGACCAAGCAATCACAACAAGGGTTCTCATTCAATTTGCATTGTTGTCTCAACTTGGAGTGGTAGAAGCAAGAGTATATCCAAGCACAACCAACCACACAACTTATCAGCGTATACATAACCTCACTAGCACCGCATGCTGCAAATCAAATACTAATTATTTTGTCTCACAATTGTGGGATTCACTTTCACATATATATATATATATATATATATATATATATATATATATATATTCATAATTAATCACACACATAATAAATTAATTAATTCGTGCTAA
Source organism: Sesbania bispinosa (assembly GCA_026901365.1). Taxonomy (NCBI): domain Eukaryota; kingdom Viridiplantae; phylum Streptophyta; class Magnoliopsida; order Fabales; family Fabaceae; genus Sesbania; species Sesbania bispinosa. Next base: position 1,325,925 of record QLOH01000223.1, on the reverse strand, counting down.
AAAACCAGTTTCCAATTGGGAGCATTGCTTCACGCTCTGATGCAAAAAAAACCCCAATTTTCAAATGTAGCTAGCACAAGCACCATCACCTCTGTCAGTGTCACAGCTAGCCGTAACCATCCTTGTCCAAAAGCCACCATCGCATTACCTCCACGCTCCGTCTCTTAATCTGGTCAATATAATCACATTATATAATTCACATACACAAGGTCAGATCCTGAAGTGTTAAAGAGGCACAGAGAAAAAAGATTATTAGTTGAGTCTGAGACCGTCAGGGAGAAGAAGAAGAAGGGATAAATAAGGTGACGAAATCATACCTGCGACTGCGAGCAGTGGCTGGACGGCGCTGCTGGACGAGGAGCTGCTGAACAGCCGCGGCGGCGCTGCAGGATGAGGAGCTGCTGGACGAGGCACTGCCTGCTGAACGGCACGACCTGCTGGAGAAGAAGAACGACAGGCGGCGGCGCTGATGGCTGGACGACGGGTGACGAGCAGTGGCTGGACGGGCGTGATGGCTGGACGGCGGAGTGACAGCAGCAGATGAAGGTTTGAGGGAAGGAGAGAGTAAAATGAAATGAAAATAGGGTTTGGGAGGGGTTGTACTGGACGACTAGTTTTAGTTTTTTTTTTTTACTTTTTTTCTTTTATGTAAACAAAATAATGTAAAAAAATAAAGAACAAAAATGTTGCCTATACATATTTTTAAGAACGGTTTTACAGTAGTTGGCATAGTTAATATACCTACACCTGCACAACTGTTGCATATTCAAAGTTACAAACAAAAGGGGCTATGGTTAACAATGTGTTGCCTTTTATGTGTTTTGGGAACGGTTCTGAAATTGTTAATTAGAAAAGAGCCCGTGGTGAAAAAAACGTTGCCTTTTCTATGTTACAGCTATAGTTTTTTAAATGTTGTCTAAAAAAGCGTTGTCTAAAACCTAAAATGTTGTAGTGTGAGAGTTGGTTTCTGTATTACCCCGACATTGGGAACAGTCCAACTGAGAAGTTTGTAGGACACCTCTTCGGAATAGATTGTGTTTGTTTGCAAGGCTGTCCAAAATGACTTTTCAGGTGAAAGCTGAGACTTGTTGAAACTGTCTTTGTCCAAATCCTTTGAAATAAAACACTCGAGGCAAAAATCCTATCATTCCTAATTATTTTGTAGGCCGATTTAATTGTATACAAGCCTTCAGGGTCAGTTGTCTAGTTCCATTTATCAGCAACAATATCCTTTAAGTTTATTAAATTAATTTCAGTTTTAACAGAGTTTAAAGTCTGTTGCTCCCATGCATGACCGTAATCTTCTTCGCCAACTCCACTTCCATACCACATTACCCTCCCTCCAATCAACCATATATGTTATTGTTACTTTTTTGTTTTTTGCTAATTGGAATAGTCTATTGATGAACCTCTGTGCTAAAATACCAGACCCCACCCACTTGTCTGTCCAAAACATAGTATCATTTTCATCTCCGACCATTTTACAGCAATTACTAGTAATGCAATTATTGGATACCGACTCACCATTTTCAATTTCACATAAATCTACCCACCACCTAGACCCCTTCACACATCCCCTTCTAACAGAAAACAACCCATCCCCATATAGAGACTTTAAAACATAAACCCAAAGACTATTTTTCTCTACTAATAATCTCCATTTCCATTTCCCCAACAATGCCAAATTGAAAGTTGTAAGATCCTTAATCCCTAAACCCCCTGGCACCGCTCTCTACACACTTCAGCCCAAGCTACCTAATGTATTTTAATTTTCTTTGATCTTGACTCCGACCCCATAAGAAAGATTTAATCAAAGATTCAAGGGAAAAAATAATACCTCTTGGAGCCTTGAAAAAGGAAAGTAAATAAATCGGGATATAATGTAGAACGGACTTTATACTAGTTTATGTTGGGATTTTGGTGGAAGAATTGGAAAATGTTAGTGTAATGGTTTAATTAAGTATAATACCATTGTATTTACTTCCGAGCTCCTTGTGTTTCCATTATTTTATAAAATTCTGTCATAAATGCCACACACAAAATCTATATGGGGCACCTGACATTACCTCTTGTAATGCTGGAATCAACCATTACATATGATAAATTTAATCCACATTAGTCCCTAAGTTTCATAAAAGTGAAAAGAACCTTTATTCTTTATTCTCTTCTTAAGGAGTAAACCCTCAAAATGGTCCCTGAAAGATTGGCCATCGGTCAATTTGGTCCCTGAAAGAAGGAAAATTGTAAAAAGGTCCCTGACAGATGTTAACGTCAAGCAAATCGGTCCTTCCGTTAACCCAAGTCTATTAAAGTTAACAGAGTTGCTGATGTGGCACTGTTTGTGCACAGTCAGCACTAAAAGACTGAAAATCTTCATTTTGGTCCCTATACAGTCAGACAAAATGATTTGAAACCCATCAAATTGGTCCCCCTAACACTGAAAACGTCAAAAATGATTTCCCTCCATCTCCTTTCACCTTGCAAAGGAAGGAACCATGTGTGAATGAGATAGGGAAATTTTCTTCTGCAATCGAACAGTTTACGTTTAAGAAAACTAGGGTTTGAGTTAGAGAAGGATAAACCCAGCGTTTGTTGTGTGAAGGCTTGTGAGTGCAGGGTACAAGGTTGGTGTGGTTAAGCAGACCGAGACTGCAGCCATTAAGTCTCACGGTTTGAACCGGTCTGGTCCGTTTTGTCGAGGGTTGTCGACGTTGTATACCAAGGCCACGCTGGAGGCTACTCAGGATTTGGTGGGAGGGGAAGAGGGGTGTGGGGCTGAGAGTAACTATTTGTTGTGTGTTGTGGAGAAGAGCGTTTTGGGAGAGAGATCAAATCGTGGGGTGGAAAGTGGTTTTGATATGAGGATTGGAATTGTTGCTGTGGAGATATCAACCGGGGATATTGTTTATGGGGAGTTTAACGACAATTTTTTGAGGAGTGCACTTGAGGCTGTTGTTGTGAGCTTATCTCCAGCTGAGTTGCTTCTCAGGGACCCTCTTTCCTATCAAACAAAGAAGGTAGTTTTTATCTTCCAGAGTGTTACAAGCCTCACAACTCAAGTAATGAGCGGTGATCTTGTTTCATTATGTTATAAATAGAACTTCAGTATGTAGTTGCCTGCACTTCATTTGAAGAAAATTGGTTGATGGAATTTTGATGATTGATAATGCAATGGATGATGTATCTATCATTCATGGACCATGTAAGATTGAATTTGAAGTCCAGGTTTCAAGGTAACTTCTTTCTTGGCCTGACTTCAGGGATTGCTTGTTGGAAGGGATGACAATTGAGAGGATGATGTTGAAATATACTGTTTGTTAGCATTGCTTCTTGGCTGAGGATCATTGGAATTGGAACCATTCAGATAACTCAATTTGTTTGTATTTTTAATAAAATATTTCTTGATTTTCCAGTTGATGGAACAAGCAAAATATTCATTAGCAAGGATGATTATTTAAAGGGAATAAAGCATGATGCTTATCAATTTTGAAAATTTAAGTTCCAACTACCAATTTGGAAGATGGGGATACAATAAAAATCCCTTATCTTAATTCAGATAGTTGGTGTGAAAATCTGATATAGATTCTCCTTTGGATATAATTGGTGGAATTTTCCATTATCTGGACAGAGGACTAAAGTTGCCATTAATGGATGTTTTGATTTCAATGACTTATCAACACAATTTAATGTGTGGGAATTTCCATTATGGTAAGTTATTTAATCCAGATGATGACTTAATACTCAAATTGCTCCTCCAAAAATTTTGAACATCAATTTTGGTCCCTCGTAGTGTAAAATAAGCATAAACTTAAGGACCAAATAGATGTCCCAAGATACGTTGAGGGAATAAATTGATGTCTATTTTAAATATTAAATGCCCAAATTGATGTATAAAATCATTGAAGGACCATTGTGATATCCTGTGTATTCTTAGATGAACAATTTGAGTATTTACTCTTACCATTTATGCACAGTGCATTTTTGTCCTGATAACATGATTTTTCCATCTCTCGATTTTATTGTAAAGCAATACATCACCATTTGAAGATTGTTGAAATAATTTCATGCTTGGAAAGCTTATTTCTGAATCTATTAGATAGTTTCTGCTCTTAATAGTTAGTATTGTTAGAGGAAAATTTTATGCTCATGTTAAATCATGTAATCCTAATAAGGAGACGAGTTCTCATAATCACTAGATGATTTACTCATAGTAATCCACATAGAAAAACTAAAAGTTAATTGAGATCAAAATCCAATTATGTGATTTGGTGATCTATTATTAGTTATTATTGGCATTTGTTGGACCTGCCTCAAATGTTTGTGTGGAGCGTACATCACGAGATTGCTTCACTGATGAAGGTGCTCTTGCTGAAGTTATGACCTTGTATGAGAACATGGGTGAAGACGGTCCATCAGATTCAATGCACGAGGGGTTAACATGAAGGACACTCACCCCCCCCCCCCCCAATTTGAGGCTAGGAGCTCTCTTGCTTTTGTGAAAGCGGTACCGAAGCCTACGGTTTCTGCAATATAGAGTGTGAAGCAGAAAATGGTGAGGCAGAGGTGATGCTTGAAGAAGGAGGCTTTGTATTTTTTTCCCGAACGTTTCCCTTCCTTACAGAAAGAGAGAGGGAAATGGACCAATTTGATGGGTTTCAAATCATTTTGTTTGACTCTGTAGGGATTAAAATGAAGATTTTTAGTCTTTTGGTGACAAACAATGCCACATCAGCAACTCTGTTAACTTTAAACGGAAGGACCAATTTGTTTGACGTTAACATCCGTCAGGGACCTTTTTACAATTTTCCTTCTTTCAGGACCAAATTGACTAATGACCAATCTTTCCGGGATCAAATTGACTGATGACCAATTTTTTAGGGACCATTTTGAGGGTTTACTCCTTCTTAAGCTATCAAAGACAGTTATCCACATTCAATGCAATATATAGGGGTTCCTATTAACACGAGGTGATGAATTACTGCGATCCTTTGAACATACGCATTTTACGTTTTTCTCAGCTACATAAATTAAAGCACGTTTATATAAGTGCGTATAGATTCATGACGCACCTATATCATACAAAAATGGACTTCAAACAAAAAAGTCAAAAACTTCAATAACATGTTTTTTTCATTCTTTCCTTGAAATGAAACTGGACTAACCGGCCCAGTTCACACAGTTTGCGTACAGAAACTGGATCCTATAAGCAATTTGCCAATTTACGGGACGTGAACATTTTAATGAAAATGATCATGAACCCCTATTACTGAAATGAGAAATATATATATATATATATATATATATATATATATATATATATATTACTACGTACATCAATTAGTAATAGTACTTGACACAAAAAGCTAGTATATATAAAATGTGTTTAATTAGTTTATAACATTGAATTAATTTATAAGTTTGTGTCATCAAATTTTATTTGATAAATAAGTATATTTAACTGGCTTATAGGTAGAATTGCCTATATTAATATTAATATATTATTATTATTATTATTATTATTATTATTATTATTATTATTATTATTATGATGATGGTGGTGGTCACTCGTCATCTATTTTTTGGTACTCGTCATCTATTTTGAACTCCATGGTTTGACTCAATGCATATATAATAGATTTTTACGAAATAAATTAAAAGTCTGAGTTAATTAAACTTTTAAAATAAGTGATCTAGCTCTAATTTTTTTTTGGGTTTTTAAAGATCGACTGAGTGATCGAGCTAAAGTTATATAAGTAAAGGAATAAATATAAATTATTTTCAATTTTATTTTTTAATATTATACTATCTATATATTTCAATTATTACCTTATTTGTTCCCTTAATTTGGATAAAATATTTAGTATTTGAATAAAAAGTTGGTAAGAATCTAAAACTAATTGAAAGACCTAAAATTATAATTATTTAATAATATATTTTTATCTATAAAATAATAATATAATTTATATAAATATATTATTTTATATCATTTTCTATTTATTAAATAGTTCAATAGCAGATTTTATTAATTAAAAATTTCTGATTAAATAAACTAACTTAATATCTTTAAGCTTTTAGATATAATTAAATTAACTTTTCAACTATATAATAATTACTTATCAGTTATTTTATTAAATATATACAGTGTACATATTTACTTTAATTTTCTATTTGAATTAATAGTTTTTATTAATGAGTTCAAAATTATTATATTATTTTTTTAATTTAAACATTTTATAAGTAAAAGGGTGAAAATAATAAATTTTCATTATTTCTATACTAAAATCTTATAAATAAAAATAAAATAGTCCAGACACTGCTTAATGTTTTATATAATTAGCGCCAAAAGTTAATTAGTTTGATTCATGCATCATCAAACTTGAGATGATTAGATGGTTACCAAACTCGGAATATAATATTCATATTCGCACATGGTATAATAAAATTAATAAAAAATTAATTTTAGTTTTTTTTATCTTATGGAGTTGCTTGCCAAACATCTTGCCATACAAAGTTACAGAAAAGCCATATTTAATTCGGTACCCTATTTACACTTTTTTTATCATATCATTACGGGTGTGTAAGATCTCATTTATTTTAATGATCCGTCTCAACTCAAATTACTTGGATCAAAATTATCCCACACAAAAGAATATGATTAAAACAAATCTTATTTAATGATCAGGTATCAGATTGATGATAGATTTTGGTCAATCTCCGAGTTACCTAACTTGTTCCTTATATATCTTATTGTTATTTTATATTTTTTCATAACCTTAAGATTTAATATCATTTTATCTTTCAAGGGTTTTTTAATTTAACTTTCCTTTGTGATTTTTTTTTTTACGGAAAACTTTCCTTTGTGATTAATTGAGGCTTTATCTACTTTAATTTTAAGACACATTTCATACATAAAGTTGAATATAATGATATATTGATATTATTCTCTTAATAGTGTTTTAAAGTTAAAAGTAAAAATTGCATACATTTAGAAAAATTCTCATACAAGTGATATATTTACTAATTATATGAATTATTTTTGTTTGATCATTGCAAAAATAATTATTTAATAATTTATTCACCTTATAAATTAGATCAACCTGATCTCATCCTACTTCAACATGATCTTAATAAGACTCATACGTTGTTGAATTTTTTTTTCCAGATTTGTGGACGAGTTCGAGTGAAACGAATTGGCTCGATAAAAAATAGGTTCAAGTGAGGACAAGCAAAACTCTACCTGGTGGTTATTATGCTCACATTTTTTGTAGCAACCCTACCTCTCTAGCAATGGTAGTTATATAATAACTTGTAATTAACTACCAATTTTAGCTACAAAATGATTATGCATGTAGTAAATTCCCAACCCTTTCCCACTAGTATTTAGTGTGATAATGACTTTTCTTTAAATAGTGAAGTAGTTAATTAAGTTTTAAAAAACCTTTATATATGTGATATTGAAAATAAGGTAACTAAGTATAATGATATACTTGTACACCTTTTATTTCATAGGGAAAACAATTTTGGCTAAGCAAGTTTGCTTACTAGAAGTAGCACTTAAGGGTATTAGTGCTTACAAAGCTCCTAGACCTGATAGGTTTTAGATAAGTTTTTAATAAATATACTAGGAGATAGTTAATGACGATCTCTTCCATTTGGTGAAGGCAACATTCACTAATTGTATTTGACAACTAAATCTCTAAAACTTTGGTAGCTCATATTCATAATCAAGCTAGTCATGCATTGTGTTACTTCATCTTTATCTATTTTGTGGAATGGTAATAGAATGCCTTGTTTTGAGCAACAAAAAAAAACCTCCAATAAGAGATCCTTTATCACCATATTTTTTTTATTTTTTTGCATGGAGCTGTTAGGTTCACTCATTCAACAAGAGGTCTAAGCCAGAAGATAGTTGCCTCTTCAAATATCTCAAAATGGACCTAAGGTTTCCATTTGTTATTTTTGAACGATGTTCTCTTGTTCATGAAAGAAAAGGCTTCTCAGGTACAGCTTTTATATAACTTTGATAAGTCTAGTTTTCAGTGAAATTATATTGTGAATTTAAGCACTTACAATATCTAATGCATCAATATAAAGTCCAAATTCCCCTAATTTAGAATAACTGAATTGAAATATTCATTTTTATTTATGGACGAAGATGATGATTTATTTTGGTCATAAATGTTAATTTTTTCAGGATTATAGGATTTTTGGGTGGAATGAATGACCTAGGATAAAGAAGAAAGAAGTCCAAAGAAATACTTGAATTTATTTAAATTTCACTTGAGTCGAAAGTTTCTTGCTTGAGCTAATTTGTCTAGAAAACAAGGCATCATACACGACCTAAATTTCACTAGAGCAAAAAGACCTTCCTTCAACATGAAGTATTTCATTCGCTTGAGCAAAAATTATTCACTCAAGCAAAAATTCATTAATTAAACCCATTCCTTAAATAGAAGAAACAGACAAAGAAAATAGATAGACACTACTACATACATGAGTCCTAAGCAGAGGAAACAGAGCATGAGATACGGAAGATCTCGAGGGATCGTTCTTCACCAATTTTTATTTATTTCTTCTATTCTAATGGCTGCCATGAGTCACTACAAAAAAATTCATTATTAGCGAGGGAAAAAATCCCTCGCTAAACATGCAAAAATCCCTCGCTAAATATTTAGCGACGGATTTTGTGATGAAAACAAAATCCGTCAATAAAAGTGGCGTCACTAAATTTTTGTGAGGGAATGCAAAAATCCGTCACAAATAGCGAGGGAAAAATTCCCTCGCTAAGTAATTAAATTCCGTCACTAAATATTTTGAAAAAAGAGATGAAATTCCGTCGCTAGTTATAACAGAATCTGGTTCCATCGCTAGTTGTGACGGAATCTGATTCCGTCATTAGTTGTGACGGAATTTGTTTTCGTCACAACTAGCGACGGAATTAAATTCCGTCACAATTGCGACGAAATTTAATTTCATCACAATTAGTGAGGGAATTTTATCTTTCTTCTTCAAAATATTGAGTGACGGAATTTAATTACTTAGCGAGGGAAAAATTCCCTCCCTGTTTGTGAGGGATTTTTGCATTCCCTCACAAATATTTAGTGAGGCCACTTTTAACAACGCATTTTTCATGGTTTAGAGAGAGATTCCACATTTGGCAACAAGCAACCTACTGGCAAGAATTATTCAGAATCAAACCTCAAGCCCACATTCGCGTAAAGTGACATTAAATGTAATTCTGAAGCATTGTTCTTTGACATTTATTTTACCAATTATCCTTGCCAGTTGCCAAGAATATTCAACCAAATTTAAAAAAATAAAATTATTTGTCTCTGTAATTTTGCACTTAAAAGTAATATTTTTACTACTATTCAAACAAAATCCAGTGGCTCACAAACCCAACGAATCCAACAGCCAACAAATACATGTGTGTTGATTTGAAAAAAAAATCTAACACCCAGTTTTGCTACAACTATCAACAACAATCACCTCCATGAGAGAGAAAACAATGTGAGGCAGATTGAAAAGGGAGCTAGGGAAAGGGAAACCACCGCGGTGGGGAGTGGCCTCCATCCTCCGCAGCGGCTTGGCACGACCACTGCGCGCGTTTCGGACCACTATTGCTCCTCAACAGCCTCTGCATGTCGCGCAAAGGTTCTGCCCCCTATCGCGTGCCACCACCTTTGTAAGAAACGAATTGAGGGAGGCACCGTCTGGGCACCGCTCCATGGCGGTGAAAGGAGGAAGAAAGAAAATACAGGGGTCTGCAATACTGTGCACGTGATCGAGCAGCGACGAGGTCGACGGTGGCCACAAAGCTTCTTCGCGATTGCAAGGGGAAAAGAAGACGCAATGGTTTCGTGAGAGAGAATGAGAGATTGTGTTTGTTACCTTGTGGCTGAAGTGTTGAGCAGTGAGCGTGAGAGGGTTCTCAAATAATTTGAAATCCCAAAGCAAGAAATGACGGTCAAGATCCTAGGAAAAAGCAATCTCACATGGATTGAAGACGTGGCAAAATCTGAAGCGTTATTAGAAAACACAAATTTATTGTCATGCCGCTTTCGCCGATTGTATACGAATTGTGTCATACCGCTTTCGCATTTAAATTAGAGTTAAGTTATCGTAAAAAAAATTAGAGTTAAGTTGACAAAAAAAATAGAGTTAAGTTAGCCAATTTGTCTCGAGTCTCCAATTTATTCTTAATTTCTTAGTCTCACGTGGCTTTTGCTTCTTAGTCAGGTTTTATATATCTTTTACCTATAGATCACATAGAATAATTAAGCTGATAAATAAATAATTAATTAAAGGAAACAATTTTTAATTATAGGTGAAGTCAAATGTCAAATTATAAAATATTAATTCTATATTTCGGTCACTAATCTTCTGCAAATTAAAAATATATATTCTATATTATGGATTCAATTAAACATTTATTTTAGTGTTATTATTATAAAATAAATTTAAATAAGTATAAAAATAGATATTATTAAATTGAGATAATTATTGCTATTATCATTGGTCGAGTGGAGCAAGATAGGATCTCGTATCTGATAGGTCGCACGTTCGAACCCCCACCCGTCCCCTTGGGGTGAGGTGAAATGGGATAAAATGTAAGCATCTCTACAAGTGCTCAAAGAGCCCGGAGGCTTTCCCTGCCTTGGAATTGGGGCACCATCCCCTCACCCTAAATTTTATATATATAAAAAAATATTATTTTTTAAATTTGAAAAAATTTAAATTATTATTTGGTTATTATTGACAAAAATGAGATTACGTTCTGCATCCTTAATTTTATTTTATATTGTTTATTACATATCTATTATTTATTTTATTATCACTATCCTTATTAAGAACTAGCGGAAAAACAGGCACTGTTGTGTCTATCTATCTGTGCATTTTTTTGGGAAAAGATGTAAAATTTATTTATTTATATTTTCAAACATCTCATATAATTAATTTCTATAAATAAATTAAAATTATATTCAACATTCTAAATTAAACTAAATTAATCACAATGTAAAATGTAAATGTAGTTTGTATACATTTAAAGGTAAATAAATATAATTTAAGTTCAATAGTTAAATAAATATAATGAATTAAACTGAAAGAATGAATGGTATCTGCATTTAAGACAATATAAAATAGTATTATTTATTTATAATTTTTATTACTTTGTCAACTCTGTCTCATCTTTAATTGGGAGACCAAATAGTGAGTTAATTCCATGACCAAAAATAGGCATTGCCGGTGATCACCGTACAAAAATTCACAATATTCGTTCCAAGGTTCCCCTCACCACCTCTTGTGAAGTCTATAAATCAGATTAAGTATTTAAACATGACTATAAGACTTAACATCCTTAAGTTTTAATGATTAACAAATAAGATTATATTAATGATAAACAAATAAGATTATATTAATAATTAACAAATAAGATTATATTAATGATTAAGTTTGTATAAGATCTTAATAAGATTACATAAACAGATTCTACTGTGAAAGGTATTTGTTTGGTGATTGTGTTTCAGGTCAGAATAATTATCTGAAGAAGAAGATAATCAGAATCGCATTCAGAAGATCAGGATCAGAAGAACAAAATGCAGAATCCAAAGAAGAGTAATCCACAATCAAATTGAAGACCTGAAGACTATATGAAGAATTGAAGAAATGAAGATGATCTAAAGCAGTTTATGTATCTGAAGATTTGAAGATGTCAGAATCAAGAAATGATCTCTTGGAGACGTTGCAAAGCGTAAAGCACACTCAATCAAATGGAGTACACTCATCTCAGTAGATAAAGCTAGACATGCTTTTCTACCTCGATCAAAGTCTTACATAAATAAGGAAATACTGCAAAGACTTTCTGCAACGCCTGCTGCACCTGCAACAAAAGGATTTGTGTGCGCAGACCTACTGCATGTACGCCTGCAAATTTCCAGAATGGGTTAGAAGACTAAACAAAAGCAAGCAAGAAAGATGGTTGAATAAAGTACATACAATTCAACATCTTTATCTCAGAAGAAGAAGAAGAAGAAGAAGAAGAAGAAGAAGAAGAAGAAGTAGGAGATACAAGAATAAGAAGAAGAAGAAGAAGAAGAAGAAGAAGAAGAAGAAGAAGAAGAAAGAAGAAGAAGAAGATACAAGAATAAGAAGAAGAAGAAGAAGAAGAAGAAGAAGGAGGAGAAGAAGAAGAAGAAGAAGATACAAAGAAGAACGAAGCTACAATCCTCTTATCATAAGGAAGAAGCCTTCTGAAGTTTCAACCAGTCTCAAGGATTGAAGTTGTCTGAAGGACGCAACCCGTCTGAAGTATTGAAGTTGTCTGAAGCATCAACCCGTCTGAAGTGGTGAAGCTGTATGAAGTTTCAATCTGTCTGAAGTCTCAATTCGTCTGAAGTATTGAGGCCTTCTGAAATCCGACGTGGCATTACTTGCTGAAGACTATGAAGACTTTTGCTCTCTGAAGATTGCTGAGAAAAGTCATTCTCTGCTACACGTTTCCTTCTCAAGCATATTTATGGAAATAAACACAGAGACCTTTCCTGGTGCTTTTGAATTTCATACATCACTGAGGAAATCTCTGCAACGCAGCATTCGCAGCAACAACGGTGGCAGCTTTATAGCATTAGAGAGGGAATTTGAAATCCCTCGCTAATTAGTGAGGGAATCTGAAATCCCTCGCTAATTAGTGAGGGAATATGAAATCCCTCGCTAAATGGAAGGAATACATTATTGATATTTTGTGAGGGAATTAAAATCCCTCGCTAAATAGGAGTTAAAGATTATTGATACTTTGTGAGGGAATCTAAAATCCCTCGCTAATTAGAGAGGGAATCTGAAATCCCTCGCTAATTAGTGAGGGAATATGAAATCCCTCGCTAAATGGAGGGTATAGATTTTTGATATTTTTTGAGGGAATTGAAATCCCTCGCTAATTAGAGAGAGAATCCGATATCCCTCGCTAATTAGTGAGGGATTTAGAAATCCCTCGCTAAATGGAAGGTATAGATTAATGTTACTTTGTGGGGGAATTAAAATCCCTCTCTAATTAGAGAGGGAACCTGAAATCCCTCGCTAATTAGTGAGGGAATATGAAATCCCTCGCTAATTAGTGAGGGAATTTTTGCTCACTAAATTGTTCCAGATTTAGCGAGGAATTTCGTGACGGATTCTTTAGAGAGGCAATAAATCCGTCACAAAATCCCTCTCTACATGTCCACTAAATATTTTGTGATGGAATTAGCGACGAATTTTAGCGAGGGATATTTTCCCTCTCTAAATCCGTCACAAAATTTAATTGCTACAACTTTTGTGACGGATAATCATATCTGTCACAAAATCCCTCGCAAATAGAGAAGGATTAAAATCCCTCTCTAAAATCCCTCACTAAAATTGATTTTTTTAGTAGTGAGTAGCTAAACTCTCATGTGGGATTGGACGTAATCTTCAAACTATGGTGTATTATGGTGATTTATACATATAATTATTCATCTCCATAGGCGTTGGTGATTCCATTATACTCTTAGCTTTCGTTTGGTGTTAGGGAAGTGGGAAGGGAGGGAGGGGAAGAGGGAAATAGAGGAGAAGTCCATCCCTCATGTGTTTGGTGTAGGGGAGAAAATGAGAGAAATGCGCCTCCACACGGTAAATATTCGATTTTCAGTATGCAAAAATTGATTTCTGCCACATAATTGGTGCAAATAATCGATTTTCAGTATGTAAAAATCGATTTATGGCCACACAATTGGTGTAGATAATTGATTTTTTATATCAGTAATAAGTTTTTTAACCATTTCACTTCCATTTCTTCACTCAAACCAAACAACTCACATTCACATCTCACTTTTATTTTTATCTATTTCACCCACACCAAACAACCACAAAATCATCTTCATTTCTTCTCTATTTCTCTTCCCCACTTCTCTTCTTCTCATTTTTATTCTCTCTATTTTCCTGATCACACCAAACAAAGCATTAATGCTTGCTTTTATTTTGATCAATAGTTTCTCGATTTAAAATCTAGAAAGGATTCCTCATAGTCAGATTTAAACGAGATTACTCGGTGTATTTTAATGTTGTGGATAAATTTTAATATATTTATTGTTTTTTAACACTTGTTAATACATTGATTGTATTGTGATTCCTAGTTAAGTCAAATGTCAAACTTAACCAATATTCAAAATATGTTTAACCCCATATGCAAACAACGTGCATTTTCCTCCTTATGGTGAATTAAAGTCAAACAATCATACTTTTTTTTTGTTTGAGTTACATTTTCTTTCTTTTTCATTTTCATTTCGTCTTTTTTTTTTTTCTTTTTCAGTTTAAGGGCTACGATTTTAACAAATATATCTAAAAGGTACTGACCTTTTTCTCAGGCCATCGTGATTGCCAAACTTTATAGTTCAATAACTTAGCTTTTTTTTGGGTCAAAGATAACATCCCACTTTTAGTCGATAATTTTCACAATGACCATAATTTTCTTGGACAACCTCTTTAGTCAACCTGCCAATTTGTTCTCTTTTTTTATTGGTCCTCAGTTGCCAACCAGTTCAAAAAAAGAATACGAGGCGCAGTTTAGGGGCCCAGAGCCTTCTAACCATATTTGACATATGGGCTTACACTTTTTTAATATGAAAGGCTTGAGTAGTTAGGCCCATTTTAGACAATTAAAAAGGAAACAAAAAACAAGAGAATCGATTTTGTGCGAGGACATACATAAATCATAAATTGGGCAATCAACCCCCTCCCCCCCCCCCCCAAGGTTAGTGCATATTACACTAATACATTTATAATTTGAAAATTGTACACACACCCTTATTTTAAGTACTGCTCTTACATTTTGACATCCTTCTTCTTTTTGAAGAAATTACACAAACTTCTTTTACTTATATACTTAGAACGTAGCCCGATTTGGATTAACTTCTATACAAGAATTTCTATGAGAAGTTTTTGTATAGAAGTTAATTCAAATTTGGCTAATGCCTATGTATTCAACTCATATGAAAATTGTGTTTGGTAAAATTAGCTGAAAAATTAGCTGATTTGATTGAAGGTGTTAGGTAAAATTAGCTGAAAATGGTAAAATGACATACAAGGACATCATTGATATTATTGAATAATGATGAGTGGGGAGTGGTTGAGGATAAACTTGTAATAAATTTTCAGCTAGTACGTAGCTGAAAATTTGAGTTTTTTTTTAAAAAAGCTACCTCAAGTAGCTTCACAAAAAAAACTAGTACCTACCCAAAAAAACTACATTACCAAACACAACTGAAATAGAAATAGTTTCAGCTACTAATTTCAAATTTCAGTTAGTTGAAATGACTTACCAAACACACTCAAAATTATGTGAGAAAAAAATAAAATAAACTAATAAAATAAAATGAATTCAACTTCTTTCGTAAGTTAAAATCAATCTTTGTAACTTAATTTCTTCATAAGCTCTCATTTAACTTATAAAAAAGTTGAGTTGTAAAAACTAATTTCAACCTATGAAAGAAATTGAATTCATTTTACCTTTTTGATCCATTTCATTTTCTTCTCCTATAAGTTATTATAAAGAAATTTATCCAAACTGATACATACATAATTATTCAAAGTCCTTTCAAAATAATAGAATATGAGAGATAAGTGTAATTTTTCAAGATAGAAGGATACTAGTATACTTAGCATAAAATCCATGGAAAGTCGTTATTCCTAATTAAATAAACACAACGCACACAATTGATTTAGGTTTTTCTTATTTCAAAAAATTGAGTAAGTGTATAAGAAGGAACGTGATTCTAAACTTCCTAAAAAAATTTATTTTGTTGCTTGACTTGATAAGTTTGTGTAAAATGGAGATGTTACATAGCAAATGCAGAGCCATTGATTGAAAGTAAATTAGAAAAATTTACGAAAATCTAACAGCTTCAACACGTGATAGTATTGATTTTTGGAGATCAAAGTGATAGTATTGATTTGATTAAATTACAACTTAATTATAGTAACAATAATAAGCCCAATATGTAGAGTATTGTAAGGATTTTCATTCGGTTAGCATTTACCCTGTTAAATAAGTTTGGTTTGATTTGGCAATTGAGTTAATTTTGGATCAAATTTTGACCAAACTCAATCTTTGGTTTGGTTCCGAAATTCATAATTTTTAAACCCGGCCGAGACACGAAATAATTAAATTGTTAAATTGAACCTTATTAGTTGATTCACGTATTTGGTGGTATTATTTTATTATCATGAATAATATATTTTGATATAAATAAATCTCTTAATTTAAACAAGTAATTATGAGAAGAGATTTTTTTTCTCTCTTTATAACTAATATTCGTAAAGATTTTATCGTTAATTTAATGTTTTTGAAAATACCACCATCATGCACTTCAAAACTTCAACCAAAGTATTTCATTTTACATTCTAAAGTACAAAGCTAATATTATTTCATTTAAAATTAGTTGCCAATACGCTAAAAGTCATAATAAAAGGAAAAAAAATATTCTTTAATTAATTAAAATATAATAGACATTACCATTTCAAAAGTAAAATTGATTTTTTTTTATAGAAAACAACAATGTAATTTAATCGCGGCCTTTAGAGAATAACCTAATTTACAGTGTTGACTATAAAAACTTGGGTCATAATTCAAGTCATTAAGAATATATTTTATTTACCTTAGTGTGATTGAGTCCCGTAGTTTCACATTCCATTATACATTATACATTTCAGTGTTTCCTGCACTTGTAATGCCAATATCCAGTGTGCATTTAGATAGATTTAAGTCTTCGTTTAATTTACAGTTAAATAAAAATAATTTTAATGAATTACAAAATTAAGAGCATCTTCAACATGGGTGTTGTGTTCTAACACTATATGACAATTAACAATTCAGCTGTGAATGTTTATCAACGTTGACCTGAAAAACTCTTACAACATGCAGCAACCCAAAAAACAAGTTCTTGCAGGTTTTTTTTTATTTTAAATGAATAATATAAAATAAAAAATGATTTGATATTAATTTTAGAAATTTTTAAGAATTATTGGGTTAAAAATAATTTAATGGCTAAAAATAAATGATATACGAGTTATAAAATAGATTAGATTTTTTTTTGGTTTAACCAAATGTATCATCCACGGAGACAATCTGTTAGAGCCGGGAATATCCACGTCTTTCATTTCACAAAACTCGAACCCGAGACCTTACTTAAGGGGAATCAAGCATTACCACTTGAACCCATCTACGTTATTAAATAGATTAGATTGAAATGATTTAAAATCAAATTAGTTATTTATTATCAATTAAAAATCAAACATAACAAAAAAGGTGATCAAAGGAATGAAAATATACAACAGAAAATTGAGAGCGACCAATAACAATAAGGGACCGTGAATAATAAAGGAAGAAAGAGAAAATCAAGACTGATAGTTCCGTCATACTGAACCTTTTATTATACACCCCAAAAATCATACAATATCAACTTCATCATTAATCATTTCTTTTTTATACCTCACTTGTATGAAGTGTAACTTTCAACTTTCGACCTTCACATATATTGGTATTTAAAAGAAATAAATAAAAAGAAGATATATATATATATATATATATATATATATATATATTTATATTTATACAATAAACCTCAAAAGCATAGATGGTGAACTTCAGTTGGAGTGAATGACCCAATGCTGGCCATCAATTTTTACCTTAAAATCGTGAATTCTTGCAAACAAATCAACCGCTCTTCTAACTCCTCTATTGTCTGCGGCAGTGAAATAGTCATGCCCGAAAATAACCCCACCGGGTCGGAGGATCCGGTAGCCCCGGTTTATATCGGACCAGGCTGATAAAAAATCATGACCCGCATCTATTTCTACCAAATCAGCCAACACGCCCCACTCACATAACTTCATTAGGGCCGACCCGCTTGAAAACGGTATGGGCAAAACCGATTCGGTTTGGTTAAAGGTCACCACATTTTGAAGGAACTGGTAATAAAGCAAAACGTCGCCGTTTACCATTGCTATTTTCTTGAACCGGTCCCTGAACCCGGCCCAACCGCGGAAATCGTCGATGCAGAGGATCTGGGTCTTCAGTCCGAGTTGGCGAGTCAACTCAGCCATGTGAAGCGCCGAGGCGCCAAGGAACGTGCCCACCTCCACGATGATTCGGGGCTTCACACTGCGGATTAGGTTCTCGAAAACGGCGCCGTTTGAGCCCCATCCTTTGACCTTCGTGCTGCGCCGGAGCTTCCCCGCCGCGTGCTCCGGCGGGAAATCGTGAAACGGTGACGTCCCATTGAAGAGGAGGTCGATGAGTGTCCGGCGAACGGTTTCCGGCGGGAGTGGATCGGCGCAGCGAGTCGTGACTCGGAACGGGTCGAGCTCGGTGGTGTTAATGGAAAAGCGGAGAACGGCAGAAGAAGAAAGAGGTGGTGGTGGTAAAGAGGTGGAGGAAGGGCGGGACAAGCAACCCAAGGTGTAAGTTAGCAAGAGGAGGATAAAATACGCCGTGGGTTTTGCTGTTTTAATGATTTTAGCTGATAACGGAGACGGAGGTTTCTTGATATTGTGATGGTGAAGGTGTTGCTCTGTTTTCATGTTTGGGAAAATTATAAGTTGTTGTTGTTTGTAGTACTAATTGAACAGAGAGGAACAGGATCGGAAACCGTTAGGGGTTAGGGACATCATAGGAATTGTCAACTGTTCTGTTTGTGTATGGTTTCTCACTTTCTTGTTATGGTTTGGTTTGGACAAGAGTACCGACAACTACTGACCACATAAACGATGGAGAAGAAGGATAATTCTTTCTTCAGAGTCAGAGGATTGAGTTTTTGGAATTTGGTTGCGTAATTTTATTACCCCTCATCACTGATACTACGTGGATTTGACCATTCTGATTTGTTGGGGATACTTTTTTCTGGGTAGTTTGTGACTTTATGATTTTAAATTTATAGATAAATGACGTGAAATTTATTATTTATTATTCTCTACTATTTAATTCAAAACATGTGCTTTTATTGTTTATTTGTATCTGAGGAGGGCTGAGGCCTATAAGATAATATTTCTTTTCACGTATAATTGACAAATATTTTATGCATTACAGAAATGCTTTTATTAAAAATAAAATTAAATCAGAAATTGATATTTAAACGTTTTAATTTTCAAAAATGTTAAAAAATTATATGATTATGAAAAAATTCAAATAATGTTTTTTAAATATATTTTTAATTTAATATTGATTGAAAATTAATAATTTTTATTATTAAATAATTATTTAATAAATTGATTAATTAACATTTATATAATATAAAATTTTAGGATGTGTCACAACATTAAAAAATGTGATTTTGTAAGAAAAAAATATAGGACATAATTTTATATGATTTAACAATAAAAAATAAATTTCATGTATAAGGCTGAGTATTTAATAAAATTTAATTTTCTCATAATATTAAAAATACATAATAGTAGTAGTAGACCAT
This sequence comes from Sesbania bispinosa, assembly GCA_026901365.1. Taxonomy (NCBI): domain Eukaryota; kingdom Viridiplantae; phylum Streptophyta; class Magnoliopsida; order Fabales; family Fabaceae; genus Sesbania; species Sesbania bispinosa. Next base: position 1,306,450 of record QLOH01000223.1, on the reverse strand, counting down.
CAAAATTAGATTAATGATAAAGAATATGAATAATTTATGAGACGATAATGTTAAATTTTAATAGCCCTTAGGATTAAGATTAAGAACAATTAAAATAAAAAAATTTTATTTAAAAAAAAGTATTTATTACACTTTTATATTTCTAATGATATAAATACTTTCTATTCATATTTTTAAATATTACTATTTTTGTCCCATTTTACTTGTCTTTTTTAAACATTTTTACAGAGAATTAAGAAATGTAATTAGTTTTCTAAATTTGATAAAAAAATTTAATTAATTTTCTATTATACATTTTATCATTTATTATTAAAATTTGACTCATTTATTATTTTCAAAGGATATATTAAGGAATTTAACAATTTTTTTTATTAAGGACTACATGTATTATCGACGTAAAGCAATTATATTTGAGTTAAGTAGAATTAATATGAACAACCAAACTCGCCCTTAGTATTTAACAATTTTTAAAATACAAGAGAACCGAAGGTAATTATACCAAACTTCAAGGAAAATAATGTTACTTACTCAATTTAAATATTTAATTCATAAAATGATTTTGCTGAAGTCTTAACTTGTTTCCTTACGCAACTCATTTATTTTATTGATAAAATAAATTAATGAAACCAATGAAGGAAGCAAAGGTGTAAAATATGAAGAATATACCCTTTAGAAAGTAAAGATAGAGAAAGAAAACAGTATTATACACAAAAAAATAAGTCTGGTCAAATCTCAATGAAAATAAAATACAGGATAAGGATTTGGAATTTCGTAGCAGCTCTGCGTTCTCTAGAAATGTTAAAGCTCATCCATCAAGCATAGGTGTTTTTTACTGATTTATTGTTTGTTAACTATTATTGATTGTGAGATTGTGTTTAAATTTCACAATTGTTACATAAGTCAACTTCTCAAACCCAAAAATACTGGAGTATGATAACCGTATCCCACCCTTTTTTACAAGTCCAATTTGGAGGGTCATGGATTGGACCACTCTTTATTCTTTATTTCCCTTTCCTCCTCCTCCTCCTGTGTTTTCTACTTTGAGTACTTTGTACATAATTCAAATCCCAAAAGTTCCAGAAGAGTTAATAATGCTATACTTCGTTAAATAAAATCCATCTCATGGTCACATGTCTATCAATCACATGATCATGATCATAAGAAATGACACCCAACACCATCCAGAAGAAGCAAAGTTCAGAATAATAACTGTACAAAAGGAACACATCCAGCTCAGAGTATCCTGAACTACATTCAGACCCTGAATCCATCCACTGCAATTCCTGCTTCAATTCTGATGCCCAAATCTAATGAAATTGCCCAAAGGCAACCATTTTTCTATATATGAATGTAGCAAACTACAAAGTAAAATTGTGAAAAACCAACAAACAAGTTCAGAACACCTGTCTAGTTAAACAGAATGTTTTTCTTTTTCTTCTGTTTTCACTAATAATTACAAAAGTATGTTTTATTTTCACTTTTATTTTTCATTTGAACAAGAAATAATTAAAAACAACATAAAAAAATGTTTTCATCATGTCCTGTAAATTTTTTGAAAATAAGAAACAAAGTGAAATGGTAACTACTAGTGAAAATAGAAAATGATATTAAAAAACAATTTTTAAACCAAAGAGGACCTTAGGGAATCCCAAATTTGAAGGACATTGGAGTGAAGACCACATGCTTTCACCTCTTCAAGTAACGAGTACATCATGTTGTGGCACTAGCAGCAGTTCCAGTTGACACAAACTTGCTGCATGCCAAAACCCTAACAACACAATACCTACCTAACTGTTAAACAAGAGAAGCTCTTTTGTCCTTTGGTGGACCTATCAAAGGTCATTAGATCACTCTAGTCCTATCTTTAAGAAAAACCTACTATCAACAGTCATATGTATCTTATAAACGTACATGAAAACATGTCACTTTGCCTCTTCTGATCCCTTCAGATAGGAGGCTTCACCATCTCCACTGTTATGTGCAGCAGCAGAGCTGCCTTGGCCATCTCCACCAGCCTCAGAAGCATCTTGCTTGCTTCCACCACGTCCGTCATTTGGACCAGTAGCCGAAGGTGGACCACCACTGCTGCCACCTCCAAGAGCAGCCTCGCTGTGCATTGGATGCATGCCATTATTTATCCCTCCAGGTCTCAGCCCCATCTGCCCTTGGATGGCCTGCTGGTGTAGCTGCTGCTGTTGATCTTGCATTTGATGTGGATTACCAAATTGCAATGGCATTTTTTGGGCGAAAAGTCCTTGTTGCTGAGCCATTGCTGCAGCCTGAGGATGTTGCATATAGAATCCCGGTTGCATCGCAGGGTGTGGGGCCATCTGCAAGTGGTCAATACAAAGAAGTAAGACCAAGGTTATAGGAAATTCATAGGACTTCCTAGGGATCAGCTATGCTTTATTTTTACCTGTGGAGGCATGGATGGTGTTTGTGGCTGGGCATCAGCAATTGCAGCTAAATACATCAAATTCTTTTGAAGCTGAGCTTGGTACCTAGGACATCAAATCATCACGCAACCATTACTTAAAACCTCTGCTGAGTATACAAACACCTAAGAAAACAATTGCTTGCAAATCAGTATGGACCAAGTCATATCATTATTAGAAATAAAGACAAAGATAAATTATATAATTTAATAAATTGCCAACTAAATGTAGTTAGTGAGGTGAGTGAATGGGAAATTAAGAGTTCTCATAGCCCCAGCTATTCTACACCTGTAAAGTGTTAGTGATCAGAGGATAAAGAGACAATCAGCTAATAATTTAATTCAGAATAAAAGTCAGCATGAATTAAAACATGCAGACACAATTTAGAGATCACTTACTGGGCACATTCTGCAAGTTTTCCAAGATTTTGATTGTCCAAAATTGCCAGAATCAACTTCTTGTTTTCATCAAGATACTGCATCATTTACCATGACAGGGCTTTCAAATTAAATAATGAACATTCTTGCTGCCTATTTGGGCTTAGCATATCATATCATTTCAATTGGGTTAGGTAATAATTATCATGAGTGATAAGATGTATAGTATGGATGATAAGAAAAGAAACCTTAGGCAACTTAAAGTTCTATCCTGGAAATTTCCTCATACATATAAAGGATAAATAAACAATTACATGACAATACATTTCTTAATGGATCAAGTATACTATTGAAAAGTTCTGCACGACTGCACACAACAAATACCATCAGTTTTGATACTGATGCCCTCAAACTTCTCAGTATTCCAAAAATCTTGTATCATGGAGGATTCTAGTTACACCAGATTCTATGTTGCTTAGCAATGTGATGATAGTTTGTTTGATTATCAAAATAAAAAATCAATTCACCCTGTCTAAAGAAATTATGCAAATGACCATCATAGTCCAACCAACAGCTCCATATTTCCCCTGGTTTACTTAAGACCCAAACCTTTCTATGGTAAATCAATAGTATGGTCAAACTCGTAAGTATTTGCAGCCATCAAAATATAAGTTAAAGGATCCATAGATCATAACTCCCCAAAAATGTTGTTACCCCTCCTCCATCTACTGAAATGCATGAGAATCCAACTGAGAATTGTTTCTTTTTAATGCTAAGACCATCTTTGATCATGAGCAGCTCCAACCCAGGTGAGGTGTCCAACATAAAATACTTCCAAAAACACAATATACCCAAAAAAAATGGAATTGGAAGATATAAAAGAAAGTACTGGAAGACTGAAGAAAACTTTAGGTCAAACCATTTAAAAAGACCTTATTCTGCACAGTTTTGTTTGGTCCCTATAGGATTAGGATATTCACCTAGTGAAACAATTTTTGAACTTGAATTTCCTAATAGGTAATTAGCCTTTCCAAGGAAACAGTGTAAAATAAAGGGCCTGGGCTGCAAATTAAAGCTCCATTACTTCCTAATAAGTAATTGACCTATCCAACGAAAGAGAGAAGAAAAAAATGAAGATCCTATGTTGCAAATCAAAGAGGCAATGCAAGCATTACTGACAAGATATCAGTTCTACCATCATCTCCTTTTCTTACTGGAAACTAAATTAGTGTGGGTGCTCCATGCATAATCACAAAGCAGAGCACTTTCCAAGGGTTTGTCTCTCAGATGTCTAAGGAAGATGGCTCACACTAAATGGATGAATCCAATTAGTGAGAGGTTCTCAAGATAGCAAGCTGACCACACAATCAGCCCATCCCAATATTTATCTAAGTTGGCCATTTCTTAACACCCATACTGACTAAGAAACACCCAGCATTGATAGGTACAAGATGAGGTTGTCAATCAATGATATAAATTTAGCCAGATATGCCTTTTGGCCAGTAACAAACAATCAACAGGCTCCAGTTGACATTAAGAAAACCTAAATTATAATTAGAAATAATCAGCAAATAGAATTGTTTGGTATGGAATTACAGAATCATGATAAACTAATTTGGTTCTACATAATACAGATATTATATATTTCTACTTCTTGTGCCTTCTTGCTTTCCATTTTTTGGTGTGCAAGGATGTCACTCTTACCACAAACCTCCGACATGAAAATCATTCCCTTCATTACATCATAATCAAAGACTCATTCCTTCATCTTTATATTCATTATTTGTTAGCTTCTTGGTTGAAATTATCCAGTACAAATATCTTTTTACTCACGACTAGAAAGAGTCTTGCCTCTTCACAGACTCATTTCATTCTCCCTTCTGTTGAACAACCATCTTCCCTTAATATCCACATCATAATAATTATGACGACGACGATGATCATGACAAGAATAACAAAAGAAAAACCAATAAAATCAAGAAGAGGCCGTGAAAACCTTGAACTCAAATCTTTAACTTATAAGAGAAACAGTGGGATTAAAACAGTAAAAAAGGCTTACCTTTTGAATCTGCTCGGTGGTTATGTTTGTAGGTGGAAATGAAGGCATCATAGGAATCATTGACGGTGTCTGCTGCATCTTCTCCGCCTGATTTTTTTTCACTGAAATTAACAAAAAAAAAAGAAAAAAAAAAACAAAAACCCTAATTCCACCGAAATGACCGCAACAAACAGTGAACAAACCCCAAACCCAAATGGAAACACGTCGCACAACACAACCCCTTCAGGGGAAAACGAAAAATAACAACAAAAAAGGGGGAAAAGACAATAACTTTGACAGAAAGAGAGAGAAAGGGGACCTGGGTTTGGTTTGGGAGTAGGTGAGAGGTGAGTGTTGGAGACACACTTGTGAACTGGGGTTGTCTTGGTGGAGATCCTTGTTTCGATCTTTTGGGATGCTGTGTAGACGATGTTTCTGGATTCTGAAGACAAAGCAAACAACATAAAAACAAGGAATAAATTAAGGCACTTTAGCAGTGTTGAATAAAAAATTTACCAAACCAAACAAAACTTGCTAGTTGCTAGATTTGTTGGTGTGTGGTTCGTCTTTGGTAGTTCCAATTCCAAACTCCCAACGACAAGCCTCAAGTATTCGCTATTTATATGTCCTCCTATTCTCCTTGTCTGGGTTTGACTGTTGCTACGGTTTGAGGCCGGTTCGGATCATTGTACTGTAGCACACATGACATGAATGGGATAAGCACAAGTTGTTGTTATTTTGTGTTTTTTTTGGTGGGGGTGGGGGAGGAGGGTGTCCTCAGTGAATGAAAGTACTACTACCTTATTCAAAGCCCAACTTTAATTTGCCTGCATTTAAGAAGGGAGCTCAAAATTCAATTTGAATTCCAATGCATTCATTGGAGAAAGCTATTTTATTTGTTACTACTAGAATAGTGTTTTTTTTATAGGTGATTGCTATAGTGCCGTCATTAATTTCTGGGTATCCGTACATTTAAATTGTGTATCACTAATAGTAACATATTTTAGTAGTCCATATAGTTAGGGGTGTCCATCGGGCGGGTTTGGTCGGAATCAGGCCCAAAAGGCCTAAGCAACAAAAATCGTCTATAGTAATATAGTGATTAGTGACTCATTTTCGACCATGTACTCAAGCGGGTTGGGCGGGTTGTTAAGTGCCAAATATTAGATGTTTTGTTTGGAAAGAATGATACTTTTTGAGTTAATTGCATAAAGTCTTCAATTGATTTCCTCCAAATTCTAGAACATTTAAGTTAAGCAGTAATATCTGAGTGTTTGTTATAATTGAAACCCTTTAATCCCAAATTTTGATGTTTAATTGCAGGAAAAATTAAAGAAGAGCAATCAGGAACCAAGAAGTAAAGAAGCAAGGAGAACAACAAGAAAAAAAGAATAAGTGTTGAAAATTCGCTTAAGCCATTTAGAATGGCTTAAGCGAATTTTGTCCAGAGAAGGAGTGATGTTTCTGCCAAAAATTCGCTTAAGCCATTTCAAATGGCTTAAGCGAATTAGAATTCCTTCAACATGAAGAAAGCAATTCGCTTAAGCTAAATTTTTAGCTTAAGCGAATTTTCACTTACCCAATTGGACAAAACAGAATTTGAACGCAGTTTTCGTCAGTTCGCAATTTCTAAAATTAGAACGAAGGTTCGAAAGAAGAACGGAGGCTGTGAAACTTGATTTCTTCATCTTCTTATTCATCTTTATGGATTGTAAAGTCACCATGAGTGGCTAATCTCCTCTTTTGGGATTGAATGTAAATCGACTCGAACTCGGATATATTCTGGTTATATTTTTATATAGTGATTTCGTTTCTATCGATATTGTTATTTTCGTTCTGCTTATATGTTCTTGATTCTATCTGATCAATAGATTCTAGATTTAGATTTTTGGATTTAACTGGAAAGTATTTCTGAAAATCCGATCTGAACGAAAATAGTCGATATATCGTTATACTAGGAATAGATTTTGATATATTGAATGCTTTGATACTTGAACTTAATGCTGGATAATCTATTGAATATATGAGGAATCAATATTCAAGAGATTAATCTTATGAATTTTATAATTGAGGAATCAATATAAATGACTTTTGTGTATGCATCTATATCGATAGTTACAAAGGCTATATATTGATATACAACCAGAATATGGACGAGGGAGATAGATGAAATTCAATCCCAGTTTTTCCCACTGATATTTCAAACCAACTTTACTCTTTATTATTGCTTACTAGAATTGTGTTTAGTTATCATATCAATCATGAAACAAAATATTCTCTTTTGTATATATTCACTTTTTGAATTAGTGAAATTTTGAACTACCAACTCCTCGTGGGATCGACACTCTGAAATTATTTTCATATTACTACAGTTGGCTAATAGGTATACTTGCCTAGGAAGCCAACAAGTTTTTGGCGCCGTTGCCGGGGAGCGGTGTCAGTTCAAAGTTTATCTAGTTCATTAAGTATTGTGAATAATTTTATCTTTTTAGTTAGTTTTTGTTTATACTTTCATCCTTGTGCTAATCCTTGTTTGAGCTGTGTTGATTTATGTTATTGAGAGGTCAGGTACCTGAAGACCAATTAAAATTTGACCCAGAAATTGAGAAGACAGCTCGTAAGAACAGAAGTAAGCACAGAAAGAAAAAGAAACAAGGACAAGTCACAGGAGAGTCTTCCAACACTCCCAACACACCAATTCTAAGAGATCAAAGAATAGAAAACATGGATGGAGAAAGAAGAGATCCACCAAGAAGAACACTGGGAGATTATGCCTTACAACAGGGTCCCAGACATTTTTCAAGCATTGTAGTACCAGCTGCAACAAAAGCAATTGAAATGAAGCCTGCATTCCTGAGCTTAATCAGTGCCCATCAGTTTCATTGAATGGATCATGAGGATCCATATACCCACCTTTCTACTTTTTATGAATTAATTGCAACAATGGGTTTTGAGGAAGAGGACTTAGAAAGTGTATACTTACGTTTGTTCCCTTTCTCATTGGCAGGAAAAGCAAAGGAATGGCTTAAATCTCATCCTAATCAGAGTTTGACTAGCTGGAGTGTAGTAGAGGCAAAATTTCTGAATAGATTCTTTCCGCCCTCTAGATACATCAAGGCTAAGGCAGACATTTCACAATTCAAGCAGGGACCAGATGAATCTTTATTTGAGGCATGGGAAAGATTCAAATCCTTGCTGAGGAGATGTCCCAACCATGGATTTGAAGACATAACTCAGCTGAATACATTTTGCAATGGTCTCTTGCCTGATACAAAAATGATTTTGGATGCAGCAGCTGGAGGAACTATGTTATCAGTAGATGCTGAACAAGCCACAAGAATCATTGAAGGTTTAGCATCTGCTGATCAGCAAGCTCAGCGTGAAAGGGGTACAGTGCAAAGGAGAGGAGTGCTTGATCTGAGTACTACTGATGTTATTCTGGCTCAGAACAAAATTCTTACACAACAGATTGAAGCACTTACAAAGCAAATGTCTAAGCTTCCTCAACAATTGCATTCAGTGCAATCTGGTCCTGGTCCGGTACATCCTTTAATTTGTGATTTCTGTGGAGGTGACCATCCAAATGGTCACTGTTCTTATCAAGAAAACCAACAGGAGGAACAAATCAATTATATGGCCAACCAAGGAAGACCAGGTAATTTCTCTACCAATCCTAATAATTATGCTAACAATTTTTCGCAGGGGTGGAGAAACAATCAAAATCAAAATTTTGGATGGAGACAGGAAACTGGACCTTCCAATAGACAGCCTCCTTACCAACCACAACAGCAGCATTATCCTTCTGTACATGAAAGAACATCAAGGTTGGAGGATACATTAGAGAAATTCATGCAGACTTCTATGTCAAATCAGAAAAATACCGAATCTGCAATCAGAAATCTTGAGACACGGGTTGGACAGTTGGCAAAGCAGTTATCAGATCAACAATCAGGACACTTCTCAGCCAACACACAAACCAATCCAAAGGAGCATTGCAAATCTATCACTACAAGAAGTGGAAGAGTTGTAGGTAGGGGGATTGGTGACAACCTGTTAGTAGAGGAAGAAGTTTTGGAGGAAAAAGAGAATGAAGAAGAGAAAAATGAGTGTGAGGGAGAGGAAGAACAAAATAAAAGTGAGGCTGTAAATAGAGAGTTGAAAAAAGGAAAAGAAAAAGAGGGAGAAAATAAAAGTGATGAGAAAAAGAGGGAGAAGGGTGAAAGACAAGTGCCTCAACTGAAGAATATACCTTACCCTCAGAATCCATCAAAAAGAGACAAGGAAAGGCAGTTTGCAAGATTCATGGATATATTTAAAAGACTGCAAATTAAAATTCCTTTTGTAGAAGCAATGGAGCAGATGCCAACATATGCAAAGTTCATGAAAGAGCTTCTAACAAAGAAAAGGAGGTTTTCTGACGAAACAGTGGAACTTGAGGCAGGGTGTAGTGCTATAATTCAGAAATCTTTACCACAGAAATCCAAGGACCCTGGAAGTTTCACTATTCCTGTTACAATTGGAACACTGCCAGTAGGTAAAGCATTGCTTGACTTGGGAGCCAGTATTAATTTGATGCCTTTATCTATGTTAAAGAGAATAGGTGATCTGGAGGTGAGACCCACAAGGATGACATTACAGTTAGCTGACAGATCCATGAAATACCCTTATGGTGTTGCTGAAGATGTTTTGGTTAAAGTTGACAAATTTGTATTCCCAGTTGATTTTGTGGTAATGGATATAGAGGAAGATGTTGAGGTTCCTCTAATTCTGGGAAGACCTTTTATGAAGACAGCTAAAGTAATAATTGATGTTGATGATGGTAAATTGAAGGTCAGAGTACAAGATGATGAAGTTAATTTTAATGTATTTGAAGCTATGCAACATCCAAGGGACAAGCAGCAGTGTTTCAGAATGGATGTCTTAGATGAAGTTTTTCTAGCATCAAGAAAGCAATTGTCAAAAGCAAGTCCGCTAGAAAAAGCATTGATTGGTGTTTGCAATGAGTTTGATGAAGATGAAGAAAAAAAATTGATGAGTTCTTAAAACACTTGGATTCAACCAAGGAGATTGCACCAAAGGAATCAAAGTCAGAAAAATTGCAACAGGAAACTAAATCTGAAAGTCAGAAGCTGGAGTTAAAGGTATTGCCCCCTCATTTAAAATATGTTTTTCTTGCAGATGGAGGCAATAAACCAGTGGTGATAAGCAATACTCTGACGGCTTCTGAAGAAAAGAAATTGATCCAAGTGCTAAAGGCTAATGAAGGAGCAATAGGTTGGACTTTGTCAGATCTCAAAGGAATTAGTCCATCCTATTGCATGCATAAAATTCATATGGAGCAAGATTATAAGCCTGTAGCACAACCTTAGAGGCGGTTAAATCCAACAATGAAAGAGGTAGTAAAGAAAGAGGTAATGAAGTTGCTTGATGCAGGTATGATTTATCCAATCTCAGACAGTGCCTGGGTCAGCCCGGTCCAGGTAGTTCCTAAAAAGGGAGGTATGATTGTTATTCATAATGATAAAAACAAATTAATCCCTACTAGGACAGTCACAGGTTGGAGAATGTGTATAGATTATAGAAAATTGAATCAAGCAACTAGAAAAGATCATTTTCCTCTTCCTTTTATGTATCAAATGTTAGAAAGGTTAGCTGGACAATCTTATTATTGTTTTCTGGATGGTTACTCAGGTTATAATCAGATAACTGTAGATCCAGAAGACCAGGAAAAAACTGCTTTTACTTGTCCTTTTGGTGTGTTTGCTTACAGGAAAATGCATTTCGGATTATGCAACGCACCAACAACCTTTCAGAGATGCATGCTTGCAATATTTTCTGACCTGATTGAAAAATGTATTGAAGTTTTCATGGATGACTTCTCTGTGTTTGGTGAATCCTTTGATCATTGCCTGGAGAATTTGAATACCGTACTGAAGCGGTGTGTTGATACCAATCTAGTCTTGAATTGGGAAAAATGCCAATTCATGGTCACTGAAGGAGTGGTGTTGGGACATAAAATCTCTGTCAAGGGTATTGAAGTTGACAAAGCAAAAGTGGAAGTCATAGAAAAGCTCCCACCACCAACAAATGTCAAAGGAATCAGAAGTTTTCTAGGCCATGCTGGGTTTTATAGAAGATTCATCAAAGACTTCTCCAAAATTGCCAAGCCACTTAGCAATCTGCTTAATAAGGATACACCTTTTAAATTTGATGCTGAATGCTTGCATGCTTTTGACTTGTTAAAACAGAAATTGATTTCAGCTCCTGTCATAATTGCTCCTGATTGGAATTTAGATTTTGAATTGATGTGTGATGCGAGTGATTATGCTATAGGAGCAGTTTTAGGTCAAAGAAAGAATAAAATTTTCATGCTATACATTATGCCAGCAAAGTCCTTAGTGAAACACAAATCAATTATGCAACAACTGAAAAGGAATTGTTAGCTATAGTGTATGCTTTGGAAAAATTCAGATCTTACTTGATTGGTTCTTCTGTTACTGTATATACTGATCATGCTGCAATTAAATATTTGCTAAATAAATCAGATTCCAAACCAAGACTGATCAGATGGATTTTATTGTTGCAGGAATTTGATTTAACAATTAAGGACAAGAAAGGAAGTGAAAATTATGTAGCTGATCATTTGTCCAGGCTTGTGAATATAAAAGTAACCAATAATCAGACAGATGTGCAGGAAGAATTTCCTGATGAAAAATTGATGCTTATACAAGAAAGGCCATGGTTTGCTGACATGGCAAATTTTAAAGTTGCTGGTGTCATGCCTGAAGACTTGAGTTGGCACCAAAGAAAAAAATTTCTGAGAGAGGCACATCAGTATGTGTGGGATGATCCTTACCTGTTCAAAATTGGATCAGATCAATTACTTAGAAGGTGTGTATCAAATGAGGAATCAAGAAGTATCTTGTGGCATTGCCATAGTTCTCCTTATGAGGGTCACTTTAATGGAGAGAGGACAACTGCAAAAGTCCTTCAATCTGGTTTCTATTGGCCCTCTCTGTTCAAGGATGCACACAATTTTGTTCAACAGTGCAATAATTGTCAAAGAACAGGTGGAATCTCACGAAGACATGAAATGCCTCTTAATACAATTCTGGAAGTTGAAGTTTTCGACTGCTGGGGCATTGACTTTGTTGGACCACTGCCATCCTCATTTTCCAATGAATACATTCTGGTAGCAGTGGATTATGTGTCAAAATGGGTAGAGGCAATAGCATCTCCTAAAGCTGATGCTCAGACTGTGATCAAATTTCTCAAGAAGAATATTTTCTGCAGGTTTGGTACTCCAAGGGTGCTAATCAGTGATGGAGGCTCACATTTTTGCAATGTTCAACTTCAGAAATGTTTGGAACATTATGGAGTTAGACACAAAATTGCATCACCTTATCATCCACAGACTAATGGTCAAGCAGAGGTCTCAAATAGGGAAATCAAGAGAATTTTGGAGAAAACTGTGGCATCTTCAAGGAAAGATTGGTCAATGAAGCTGGATGATGCACTCTGGGCTTACAGGACTGCATACAAGGCTCCAACTGGTTTAACACCATTTCAATTGATGTATGGTAAATCCTATCATCTACCTGTAGAATTGGAGCACAAAGCATACTGGGCCTTAAAATTTCTCAATTTTGATCCACAAGCAGCAGGTGAGAAAAGAAAGCTTCAATTACAAGAATTGGAAGAATTAAGGCTCAATGCTTATGAGTCATCAAAGCTTTATAAAGAGAAAATGAAAAGATATCATGATAAGAAGATTTTGAAGAGAGAATTCCACCCAGGGCAATCAGTTTTATTGTTCAATTCCAGGTTGAGGTTATTCCCTGGAAAACTCAAATCAAAGTGGTCAGGACCTTTCAGAGTCAAAGAAGTCGGATCATATGGGGCAATTGAATTGGAGGATCCTGAATCAAAAAGAAGTTGGGTGGTAAATGGGCAGAGGTTGAAGCCTTATCTTGGTGGTGAAGTGGATAGACTAGCCACAGTGATCGTTTTGAAGGACTTATAGTGAAACAGGCGTCAAGCTAAGTGACGTTAAACAAGCGCTTCCTGGGAGGCAACCCAGTGTTTAATTCTGTTTTGTGTTTTAAATTTCAATTTGGTATGTTTGAGTGTTTTTGTACATAAATGTGTGTATTTGTGTTTTTATGCATATTTGTGTGTTTGTATGCTTTAAGTCAATTTTTAGCAATTTATTGTCTTAATTGGGCCAAACAAGTGTATTTGAGTGTTTTGAAGTTATTTCAACTTGTTTTGCATGAAAAAGAGTTTTGGTCCAAAATTGAGACATGTGGATGCTAAAAATTGCCTTAAAAGTGTTCAAATGTGAAAATTGAGTGTTTGATTTTAGATTTTTGTTAGGAAAGTGTGAAACTTTGTCAAATCATAGAGAACAATGTAGGGAGTGAAATATGGGGTGAATTAAAGTCTAAAAGAGAGCAATAATCAAGAATTGAGTGATTGAAATTAGTGAAAAATTTTGAAAAGTGTAAAAGGAATTGAAAGGCAAAAGTCCAGAAAATTCGCTTAAGCTAAATCCATTAGCTTAAGCGAATTATGCAGACAAAATGAGAAAGAAATTTTTACTGTCAAATTTGCTTAAGCTAAAATTTAGCTTAAGCGAATTTCATAAAAAAAAATGGGTGCTCTCTGCCAAAAATTCGCTTAAGCTAAAAAAATGGCTTAAGCGAATTTTTCAAAAAAAAAAAAATTGGGGTGCTCTCTGCCGAAAAAAAAAATCGCTTAAGCTAAAAAAAACGGCTTAAGCGAATTTTATAAAGGCTGTGCGCATTTGACAGCAACAGCACGAGAGGATTGCTCACTTTTTCAAAATCCTTTCTTCCCTTCTCGTGCGCGACGCGGCTGTCCACCCTAAGGTTCAATTTCCTCTCATTTTTAAACCTCAATTTTCTCACTCAAATCTCTTCTTCCCTTCTCCAATTGCATTAAAAGGTAAGAGTTCTCTCATTTCTCTTCATTTTGACCGAATAAATTTGGCACTTTCTTGAAGCTTTGAACCCTAGGTTAGGCACCATGTGGGTTGAATGATTTTTGATAAATGCTTGAAATTGTTGAGTTGTTAATTGCAATGTGTTTGGATTGATTGATTGTCAAGCAACATTGCCTACCAAGTGTTTGATAAAATGCTTTATACAATGTAACTTGATAAAATGCCAAAATGCCTAGCTTTAGTGACTGTGCTTGAGATATGATGCTTGTTACTTGCTTTTACACCATAGTTACTTATGGTTTGTGAATTGAATGGAACAAAAGGTAACAATATAATTTGAAGGTGGATATTTTCTTGTTTGAGAGTTGCTTATGCAATACTTCTTGCATCATTGTGTTCTCTTATGTTCTTGTGCATCCATTGTACTCTCTTGCAGAAATGGAATGTGCTTGCATCCATTGGTTGATTGTGCTTGCATTCTGAAAATTAAATAGAAATGGATCCTTGATTTTGTAACTTAAATTCTATGACTGAAATGAATCCTTGGTTGTTTGAATTTAATTTTACAGGACATGACTAGAACAAAGACCACAACAGAATATGACTCCTTCTTGAATGGCATTATCAGAAGGAATTGGAGGATATTAGTTGATCTTTTACCAAAGGGACCCTACCTAGGCATGACACCAGAGGAATTTCAGGCTTACCTTCAGTGGCCTGGGGACAGTCCAATTTTTCTAGGAAGAGTGGAGCTGCTGGAGATGATGAGCTGGAGACATACCCTACAATTTCATCTTTCAAAACTCTGTGACATGGTTTCATTGTTCTTTTGTTGATACTTTAGTACTGTTTGTGTGAATGTGTTCGCAGATAATTCTAGTACTGCAATGTTTTGGTGTGTTTAAATAGTAGTTGCTCTTGTGATATTTACATTAGTTGTTTTAGTTTACATGCTTGTTTTATTACTTTGATTAGTCAGGATTTGTGTTTTAGTAATGTGAATATAATACTGATACATAGATATAAATACTTAGAAAATACTTTTTGGGAATGAACAGAAAAATTTTTCTTGAGGAGATTGGTTAAAAAGAAATCAGGATCCAGTAAGTGTCCTAAAGTTAGAACAGCTGAACAAACTGAACAAAGAAGTGAAAAAGGGAAAATGTGGTAAATTGCATAATCAAATAGGATTAGGACATTGGTGCATGATAATTGACCAAAATAAGCAATCATAACAATAGGTGATATAATCAAGGAAACAAGCCACAAATGACCCAGTGAGTGTGTGAATACATAAACAGACTGAGAGTTTCACTGTTAATTAGCCAGTTGATATTGCTTGAATTTCCTTTTTGATAATATCACACAAAAGGCATGGAAATGATTAAGGCAAGTTTTGTTGTATATAAAAAGCTTAGTGCCAAATAGCTAACCTATAAATGACCATTTTTTGTGCTAGCTCATTTGAGCCTAATTGTTCTTTGATTATGTACCTTGACCTTAAAATCAAAATATTATCCTACCTTTGCACACTAAAGGAAGGAGAGCATATATAGGTGCATATTATCATTTCAATAATAATGGGTTGGTGAGAGTGTGTATATAAAAGAAAAATGGTTTGGCTATACAATTTACTCCTTATTATATATGTGTATATATTATAAAAAAAAAGAAAAAGAAGAAAGACAATGAAAATAAAAAGGAGTAGATTGAGAATGAAAAATTTGGTGTATTGAGGTGTTAAGAAGTGAGAGTTGATGTAAATTGAATTGAAATGTAGTATGCTCTCTTTTCTTGAATTGTGCTTTTGATTATCCTGAAAAACCATAATTCTTGGAAGCCTAGCCTCATTACAACCTTTATAAGACCTTAAGATCCATGCCAAATGTGTGATTGTGGTTGAATTGGAAATGACCAGCAATTTTGATTGTGCAATTTTCAGTGAAAGGTTGAGAGAAACACTCACCAGTGAGAGTTGAGATAAAAATTTCCTTGATTAGAATCATATCATTGTTATAATTGCTCCTTTTGGTGATTAATTGCACTTTTGTCCTCCTTCTATTTGAAATTGGATTTACCATATGCTTTTGCTTTCAATTCTTTGCTTGGAATGTGAAGTTGTCTTTTGAAGGACCATGGAAATGATTTCCAAATAACCAGTTTCAAAACTGAATTAATGAATAGGTGAAGTATGGCTGTTTACTTTGCTTGAGGACAAGCAAGATTCTAGGTTGGGGGGAGTTGTTAAGTGCCAAATATTAGATGTTTTGTTTGGAAAGAATGACACTTTTTGAGTTAATTGCATAAAGTCTTCAATTGATTTCCTCCAAATTCTAGAACATTTAAGTTAAGCAGTAATATCTGAGTGTTTGTTATAATTGAAACCTTTTAATCCCAAATTTTGATGTTTAATTGCAGGAGAAATTAAAGAAGAGCAATCAGGAACCAAGAAGTAAAGAAGCAAGGAGAACAACAAGAAAAAAAGAATAAGTGTTGAAAATTCGCTTAAGCCATTCTAAATGGCTTAAGCGAATTTTGTTCAGAGAAGGAGTGATGTTTCTGCCAAAAATTCGCTTAAGCCATTTCAAATGGCTTAAGCGAATTAGAATTCCTTCAACATGAAGAAAGCAATTCGCTTAAGCTAAATTTTTAGCTTAAGCGAATTTTCACTTACCCAATTGGACAAAACAGAATTTGAACGCAGTTTTCGTCAGTTCGCAATTTCTAAAATTAGAACGAAGGTTCGAAAGAAGAACGGAGGCTGTGAAACTTGATTTCTTCATCTTCTTATTCATCTTTATGGATTGTAAAGTCACCATGAGTGGCTAATCTCCTCTTTTGGGATTGAATGTAAATCGACTCGAACTCGGATATATTCTGGTTATATTTTTATATAGTGATTTCGTTTCTATCGATATTGTTATTTTCATTCTGTTTATATGTTCTTGATTCTATCTGATCAATAGATTCTAGATTTAGATTTTTGGATTTAACTGGAAAGTATTTCTGAAAATCCGATCTGAACGAAAATAGTCGATATATCGTTATACTAGGAATAGATTTTGATATATTGAATGCTTTGATACTTGAACTTAATGCTGGATAATCTATTGAATATATGAGGAATCAATATTCAAGAGATTAATCTTATGAATTTTATAATTGACCAAAAAATTAATAGAAACCCTAAATAAAACAAAGAAAAATTGCAGAGAAACCCTAACTATCCTAGGCGGTGCACTGCACAGACTGCGACTTCGTCATCTCCGCTCAAAGACTTCAATCTCCGACGTCACAAACTCTGCAGTCGAGGATAATGAAGTTGTGCTTCAGGCCTTCACATACAGTCACAAACAAAATTAGGGGAAATGACCTAAAACCTGTAAACAAAAATAAAATCAAGAGAGAAAGAATGAAATAAAAAACAGAGGAGGGTTGGAGGAGTTGAAGCACTTTCATCACTGTTTGGCATGACATTCAGAAAAACAATAACTTTTGGCTCAATCTTTGTTTGTTCCCTCTCAAGTAAGAAGTTCAATACCCTTGAAAGAGCAATACTTCATAGATATATGTACAACTGAATATCTTTACCAGAGAGGGAACAGAGTAAAAAATGCCAAAGAAATGAGAAATCAGAAACACCAGTGCACTCTAGTCGTATTACCGCACGGAGTCGTTGTCGTTCCGTAGAGCTCGTCTCCTTGCATGCGCCAGTGACCATGGTGCGTGAGACACTTGAAGGCAAAGAGGAGGGTTCTTAGACTGAGTCGAAAATAGGAGGCGAGTGAGAAAAAAAGTGATTCTGTGTGGGTGAGGTGATGTGGGGAAAGGAGAGAGTGGGATGCTTGAAGTTGAAAGGAAGCGGTTGCTAGTTGTTGTTACTTCCTGGCAAGCGTACCAATATCGCAACAGTATAATAGTTTTATAAGTAAGGGTTGTCATACCCACGAGGAACTCGAACTACTATTAACTCAACACAATTTAGTTCACCAAGTATTTACACGATAACTTGAAATTTGCATTTTGTTTTTTGTGAAAAGTTTGATAAAACAAGTTCATAAATTAAACAAAGGCAGTAAAATGGTTTCGAAAAAAAGTTTATAAAATGGGATTGAACTCATCATTCTCCCTCCTCAGTATTCCATTAGTTCCTGTATTTACGATTTCATTGACATAGATGCAATACACTAAAGTCACCTAGGTCAATCCCTCGCACCTAGAGGCCCTAAGAATAATACCCTTGAATATCGATTCCTCGCATATTCAAACATACATTCCAGCTTTAAAAACAAGTATTCAAAAGCATTCGGTGAATCAATATCTATTCCTAGTATATTAAACCCACCAAGTAGAAACGTTTAGTTTGAAATCAAAGAAATATCTTCCGGTCAAGACTAAGATTTAATAATAAGAACTGTCTCGTAAAATAGATTCAAGTGTTAATACAAAACGAAACTACCAATGTCAAATGAAAGTAAAATACAAGAAATCTAAACTAAATACATCAGAGTTCGAAGACTTCGTTCAATCCCGGATGAGGAGGTTAGCCGCTCATGGAGGAGGGCAACCCACAAGATGGAGTGGAAGGGATGGAGGAGAAAACCCTAGCAGAGTTCTGGAGAGGAAACTTGGAGAAGAGGAATAATGAAAAAATCTTTTAAAATAGCTCCCTTTCTCTTCTTTTAAGTGCGTCCAGCAAGCTGTCTGAAACGCGTGCGCTCAAACGCCCAAAGTGTGCATTTGAGCGCCCCTTTTTTATTTTTCAGACATGGCACGCGCGTTTGGGTGCTCAAGCGCCCAAACTTGCTGCCAAAGTTATCTTTTTCTCCTCTTTTAACTCCATTTGTTTCTTAACTTTCCTTCCAAGTTCTAATACCTACAAAATATATACATTTCTCATCAAAATAGAATCAAAACTCCAAATTAAATTAAAATATACATGAAACTAAAATAAAGCAATAGAAGGGCAATTAGGGGCCAAATTAAGAACAATTATCATCTCAAAGTGCTAAAATTACACCTAAAAACTACTAATTTATGCACTTATCAGTTGCTATTAAGGATAGGAGAGGGTGAGAGGCTTGAAGGGAGGCGCGACTACTAGTAGTGCTAGGGTTTCTCACTCAATAACAAATGAAATATGTGTGTGTGACTCTAAGAGAGAGACTGATAGGGTTTGATTTGATGCAAATTAAATGGATAAAAATAATCAATAAAAATGGACGGTCAGGATTGAATATTGATAACCACACGCACATAGATTGATGAGGTGTAAAGTCGGTTGGTCTCGGTTAGCATTAAATGGGATTTTACTTACCTAAACCGACCGATTAAAGCCATTAATACCCGCAAAATTTATTTTGTTTACAGCCCACCCGCTCTTAATTACCTGTCCGAGAGCCTTAAATCACGGTCGAAATACTCGGGTTCGGTTGGATGGCATTAATTTGGACACCCCTACATATAGTAAGAGTGTGTTTGATAAAACTAGTTGAAAGCTTAAAGTTAGATGAAAACTGAAAAAGTAGCCGGTTTGATTGAATGCGTTTGGTAAAACTAACTGAAAATAGTAAAATGACATATAAGGACATCGTTAATTATTAAATAATGATAAGTGACGGTGGTTGAAGAATAAATTTATAATTAATTTTCAGCTAGTAGCTTAAAATTGGAGTTTTTTAAAAAAAAGTTACCTCAAGTACCTTTTCAAGAAAAGTTAATAGCTACCCAAAAAAGCTACCTTACCAAACATAGCTGAAATGGTTTCAGCTACTAATTTCAGCTTTCAACTAGCTAAAATAGCTTACCAAACACCGTCTAAGCCTTAATTCTATTTGAACCAAAAATAATTTTTTATTAGGAAAATGACACGTTGTTGCCTTTCTGTAAATTCTACAAATCATGTCCACCTTTTGAACTTTTGTCTTGGTAATTTTCAAAACGCTTTAACTTCCCCACATTTGATTCATCAAGCTGGACTCAGACAAAGACTAATACAATATTTTTTTCATTCATTTTTATTTCTTTGATTTGTTCTATCTTTTGAAATATGCTTACTTTTTGAACAAATTAATGGTGGTTAATTATTGATTGTGTGTTCTTTACATATATTGTTTTCTACTTACGTGTTCCAATGCTTTCCAGATAAGCTAATAAAGAATGTGAAAATTTTGAGCACTAGTGACACAAGAATGAGAATATGTAAAATGGTTGTCCTTAGGTTGAAAGGAAACTCCCTCAGCATCAATATTTGAATTCCTCTCACCTTAAATTTACACTCACCTAGTCTTCGAATGAACCAAAACCCATAAAAAGGGGGAAATTGAGGAAGACAACGCGTACGGAAGAAACCCTAAACCCCACAAAAGTAAGGGAGCATCAAAACCCATAATCTTGTCTCTGAAGGATTTGTTTGGCAAGATTTGTGTATATTTAAAAAGATGATTCATAGACTTCATCGGTTTCATTATGAATATTTACCGGTAAATAAATATAAAATGGTTAATCAGTTACACACCTTTAATTGAATATTATGATACTCAAAAGTTACATAAGTCATAAGAACACAAAATTAATGATATTAATTGGCTTACCTCCTTAAATAAGGACTATGGAAGAAGGAAGATAGACAATCAAGAATCATAAAACTCACGAGAGAATTGAGACTATCTCGGTTTTGAGAAAAATCATTCACGAATATATATACAAAACAAAGCTATACAAATTACATTTTTAATAAATTTAAAAAATAAAATAGTTTTAGTATATACTAATAAATGATTTGTCATCTTTTAAATTTGCGAGTCAACCTAACCCATTGGAAACAAGTAAATATTAGGACTAAACCAAATTAAATTGGCCAAGTTGAAGCATATCAAATTGAGACATCAACCAACCTAGTGTGTGTTTGGAGTTTACACAAAAGTCACGTTTTAAACGTGGGCATTCATGTTCACGTTTGAAACTCACGTTTAAAACGTGATTTTTGTGTAAACCAAACACACTACTAGTTATATTTTGATTTTGAGTAAACTGTCATTTTCGTCCCTGACTTTGTACGCGTCTTTCACTTTAGTCCCTGAGATTTTGAAAACCCTCCCGTAGTCCCTGACTTTGACGTCCGTCTTTCACTTAGGTCCCAAACCCAAACGTCTGTTAATTCCTTGATGAGTAGGGACCAAAGTGAACGATTTTTGACACTGAGTAGGGACCAAAGTGAACGATTTTTGACAACTTCCCCAAAACAATCCAAGTTTCTTCCCCATATGGACTGGTGCTTTGAAATACTGAATTCACATGTGGAAGTCATGATATTACCCAGGTTTTTTATCTTGATAACAACCTCTAACTCTCCAACTCTGTATATTGCACTAATAAAAGTAGCCAAACCAATTTGAAATTTCATGCTTTTAGCTTCTGTGTGGTGCATATGCGTATTGTATATAATGACCCTCTTTATTTTCCTTTTCAATAATCCTACTACAAAAGTAGGAGGAACCTAAGTATGCTATAACATTAATATAACCTAAGTATGCTAAGCATCGCTATAAGTGAAATCATAGATATTGATTACTACAACAAGTATTGGATTGGAGGATATATAATATTTTGAACTGGATTACTTCCAAGATCATTCATATTGCAAACTTGTTAATATAAAACATGGCTAATACTCAGAATTACATGTTCCATTATCTCAATAGTGGCTTATAAGTTGCGATGCCAAAATGTAACACATGACAATTAGTCGGAATCTATAGAGATTAAAAATGGGTGCACAATAATGGAAAACTTCTTCTCATCACACAGAGTGCACCAATAGCTAATGCAAGTTGGTTTGGCTAAAAGCGTGAAATTTCAAATTGGTTTGGATACTTTCATTAGTGCAATATACAGAGTTGGAGAGTTAGAGATTGTTATCAAGATAAAAAACTGGGTAATATCATGGCTTCCATATGTGAATTCAGTAGTTCAAAGCACCGGTTCACATGGGGAAGAAACCAGGATTGTTTTGGGGAAGTTGTCAAAAATCATTCACTTTGGTCCCTACTCATCAAGGAATTAACGGACGTTTGGGTTTGGGACCTAAGTGAAAGACGGACATCAAAGTCAGGGACTACGTGGGGGTTTTCAAAATCTCAGGGACTAAAGTGAAAAACGCGTACAAAATCAGGGACGAAAGTGACAGTTTATTCTTTTTATTTTTTGACACTCTAATGAGCATGAAATCATTGATTGGGTTATTGGGCTAGCTTGTCAGACAAATTGAACACCCAAAGTAGCCCAATCAAACACAGTTTGCGGGTCAATCTAAACCCTAAACCAATAAAAGGTCCACTTTCTAAAGCATACGAAGTTAATTAAGGCCTGGACCAAAAAATAAAAGCTCAATCAATTGCATTTGGAAAAGTCTGAGGTGCAGGTTATGTAAAGCTCTGTGATAATTCTAGCATGGTAAAACTCACATCCACCGAAATTAACTACTGTTTAGTGAATGGTTGCTTACCTCCCTTTTTTCAGCATCTACTTAACTACTTATTAAACAATTTTGATGCTGATGAGTCTTGCCTGTATTCTTTTTTACCAAATTTATGCCTGCATATACAAAAATAATTCTGAATGAAAATGTAACGATCTGGATTCCATTTGCAGCTTACAACTAACCTGGTCCTACTTCATGATAGTATTCCACGATGCTACTGCTGTGCCTGAAAATTGGAGACAGTGTCAGACGCAGAGAGTGTTGAAATTAATATCCCTATGACATTGGCAAACAAACCAAGTTGCACCTGAGACTTCAGTTTCTGCAAAATGGGAAGCCACCACGTTGCCATCATTGCTCTGTTTGCAATGTAAGTGATTTCACTATCTGACATTACTTGAAGGGTTTGCTATCAATATTTTCAGGTGATATCATATCAATATGCTCGGCTTGTAAATTATTTCAATATATATTTCATGATATTCCTGAAATTAAGCTTCTTCAATTTCATGCCTGTTCCTTGCCAATAGCCATATATAATTGCAATAAATAAGCCAGGTTCTTAAGGAGGCATATAGAGTATAGTTTATTCTCTGCTTCATTAATGAATCATTTATTTATCGCAATGATATAAGACTTCAGGTTATATATAAGCTATGAGGGGTAAAGAATTTATACACCATTAGACTTACCTCTAGATTTTTGCAGTGTCATTTGATATCTCTTTATTATGTTGTTTTTACATAGCATTATCATCTAGCCTAATACTCTCTAGTCTTGTATGCGGGAATGGATTTATTAGAATAGATCTTTCACTTCTATGACTATTAGTTAGTGTCATTATCAATCTGATTCTATCTTGTTCTGATTGATATGATAACCGTTTCATTTGTACAAGGAAAATGGATATTAATATATTATTCATTGTACATAAGCAGATGCATATCTACATAGAACATTCTCATCACTTTCACTTTCCACCAAAAGTATTCTGACTTCATCGAGTCAAATACCTCATCCTATTATTTAGTGCTTAATTCGATAAAGATCTTACTGACTCCGATAACTTTGTCAAAAGATACAGAAAAGGGAAAGGAAGATATATAGATTCATTTTACTTTAGTTATGTAAAAGATTTATAACATGTTTGGTTTAGTGTTGAAACGTGGTAGAAATAGTTGTGATGGGGAATCCAAAGTTTAGTTATTTTGAACACCAAACCAAACAGACACTTAATGAATAATGAATGCATAATTTGCATACTCTTGCTTTTCGTTGCGGACTGCTCAAATAAGAAACCAGTAATTTCAAGTAAACCACTTCGTGCAGAGGGTGAGGGTTGAAAGCTCCTTGTTCTGTCCCGACGTCTATCACTGCTTTCAAATTAATTTTAAGGCATGTTTTAAATGAGTTTCAATCATCTAGAAAGAAGAATTCATTAGTGCTAGCACAATCACTTAAATATATATCATGCCTTGTAGCAATTTGCCTTGTTAGCATCAGCACAAACTTGTTAAAATAACCAATTTTTCAAGACCTCATGTTTGAAACGAGAATATTCATAACATGGTTGGACTAGTTCTTTAGCAGAGATTATTTTCATACACAAGTTTTGTAATCACTGTTTTCCTTTTAAGAAAAGTTGTTCTAACATGTTTTCAATTTCATTTCAACCACGTGAAGTATTACTTTAAAAGCATTATTCCCCTATGTGACCAAATGCACGCTATGTTATTCATAACTGATGGCTCAAATAATAAGTAAGCAAGTTTTGGGCTAAGCATTCAAGGAATTTATGCAATTTTGGGATTTGAAAACACATTTCATGAGGAGGGACAGGGCATTCTCAATATGCGAGCAAGAATTAATATTCTGCATACGTTGCACGAATTGATATAGTTTCTAATTTCCTGATGGCTGCGCATACTTCCACTGCCAATTGAATTTCAATAAAACTGAAATACTGAGTTCACTTAAAAATATAATAATAAATAAAATAAAATATTTGTGTTAGTGGGGTGAGCCACTTTGCTTATGTGATATGCTCAACCATTGTTATGGCTTGGAAACAAATCCATCTAGGGTCCGTTTGGTTTCCATTTAAAATCAATTCTCCAAAACCATGGTTTTATTCGGTTAGAATTTAAAACAAAGGGGCTAGTAATCTTTTGTTTTAATGGAAACATAGAGGCTGTGATGGATCTAGTGGAAGGAAGGTGGCATGGTTAGAGCCATCAACCATGGTCCACCAATTTTTTAATTAAATTTTAGGAACCCACTTCTTTTTATATAAAATTTGATTGATTTTATAAATATAAAATAAAACAAGTCCTTGGATTAAACCATTAAAATTCTTGTTTTGCTTTATTGGATTATTGGAAAGCAGCGTCATCTCTTGGAATTAATAGAGAAATCAGGGGACGGTAGAAGGAATACTTTAGCAGTTTATCTTGAAAGCTACTAATTGGCTTACAACATGTAATGTTCCTAGTCATTTCCAAATGGATTATATAATCTGGGGAAGGCAACATCTCTGACTTGCCTAACCTTTTTCTTTCTCGTGCTGCTTCACATCACATACTTTAGATTTTTCCTAATTATAAAGATGTCACATTAATATTGGAAAATTTGGTCCCAGATATCAACTCATCATGTAATGTTGTGACATATATAATATTGAGTTACAAACTAGAAAAGGAATAAAGCGAAAGAATGAATACTGGAAAACAGATGGATCTATCCTTCACTTATCCAAAGAAATTAACTTCATTAGTTTGATTAATGATTGCCACACCTGGACTAGAAACATATACAAAAAAAAGAACAAGAGACCAAGTATTCAGCATCCACCAAGAACTATTTTGAACTGCTTCAAGCAAAATGCTAGGAATTGATTTTTCCAAGGGATGATAACACCTTACTTTCCAGTTCCATTGTTTGAACTGCTTCCAATATTGAACAAGTCAAAATCAGAAAATATGGAGGTTCTAACTCACACAAAACAGCTTATATGCCAATTAAAGATCATCGCTTTGGGTCACAAAGTATGTCTTCCATAGGATGAATACGTTGATTCATCTTAAAATTAAAAGCATCCTCTTCATCACTCTTGGAAATACATATCTCAGAAACAAAGAGGGAGAACCAAATAATGAGTGGGGTAAGAAAGAAAATGAGGCCAAAGGGCACCATCCAAAGCTGCCTATTTTTTGGATGATATTTGTATAACCACCATCCAAGCAAAGAGCCTCCTGCTATGCTTATCAACAAAGACAAGATGAAAATCATCAAGTATGGTTTTGCTATCCTCTGCCTTTCCTTGTTGTAGTCTCCATTTTCTACTCCTTTAGTAGTTGGTCCCATCTAATTGAGAGGCTTGCCCTGAAATTGAAAAAAAAAAAAAAAAAAAAAAATTTCTCATTTGCTTTAAAAAGGGGTATCAAGACAGTCCCCCATATTGAAATACGAAGAATGGAAAAAAACTTGCCTGCAAGTGTTATGGAAGAAGCAAAGTGTGGAGTATGATCAAGGAGGTGTTGGATATGATATGTTGAGGAGAGGAAGGTGGTGCTAAAGAGAAGAAAAAAATAGGAGCTAATTAAGAGAAGAAGCCTATGATATGGGATTTTGTTTGTACAAGTTATAAGAGTTTGTTTTGTATTGAGCCATACTTATCAGGGCCAGGGCAGCCTTTTGCTTTTGATCAAAGTTGTCATTGTTTATTAAAGACTATAAAAAATTGGGACAATTGCATACGTCTCAGGTTTTGACACTGATTCATGAGGTGTAGTTAACTGGGGTAGAAACGAATTGACATTTAATTCTAGTTTATTGAATTGTCTTTCCATTATCACAACTAGTTTGTTGCATTGGGATATTGCTGTGGAGGACTGAGGCGCTCACCATTCCAATTCGGACCCAAAAGGAAAAAAAAAAACTCATTTAAGAGGATTTTCTTTTTAAAAGATATATAAAGTGAGAGATCATGATTATTATTAATTAAATGATTTTTTTAAGTCACATATATCTTTTATGAAAAACTAGTCGGAAATATTCATATTATATTCATATTATGATAACATTAGTTGTTCAGAATTTTTTTCACGTGTAAGATTCTAACTTGAGGACTTACATAAGGCAAATCCAAATACTTGTGTAATTACAATATCAATGGCTGCTTCTATTATCACTTATAATTCTAAACTTTATTCTAAGATGCATCAAATTCAAAAAAGAAAAGTCTAGATATAAAACTTGGTAGAAATTGATTATGACAACAGATGAAACAAGTCGCATAAATAATAAATATTTAACTACTCACAGGATTGATCTAATTCACCAATTATTATCCACAAATGATTAACACTTGTGTTTGATTTAAAATTCTTAAAAGAATTAATTTCCTTTTCCTTTAGTAACTTTTCTTCAACGGCACAACGATTATTGAAATAGAATATGAGGAAAAGTTTTAACCCATATATAATAAAATTAAGAAGGATTTAAGGAGATTTGACGTTAGGTAGTTAATTAGAATCGGGGTAATATTTATGTTGGAGAGCACAGCCCAGTTGTAGAATATAGATAAAGCACAAAAATGGTTAGATTATGATTTGTGTCACACCACAACTCCTTTGTGTGTGTGGGTCAGCTTCTTTTAGGTTCCCTAGTTGCAACGAAATGCCATTGGGTTGGGACTTACGTATAAAACATAGTCAATAGGGGGAAGCGATTTTGGACATGCTATTTAATTAAAAGCATATTTGGTTTAATATTAAAATGTGATAAATTTATGTTTTTAAGATAAAAATAATTATATAAAAAAATGTTAAAAATAGTTGTGTTTTGAAATACAAATTTGAATTTGATCAGTTTTAACATTAAATTAAACACACATTAAATATAAGATGTATTCATGAATTCAAAAGTTAATTAGCATTAGGGGTGGACCTGTTATTTAATTAATTAATATAAGATTAATTCCTAATTTTTTATTGGATGAAATCTTTAAATTAAACTATTTCTTAAATATGAAGAAATTCAATGACGTACAAATTTAATTAAAATAAAGTTTATGTGAAATGACATCGGAATAACTTAATATATAGAGTTGTCAAAGTGAGTCAATCCGACTTACTTGGATTGACTCACTACGGGTTAGGCTAAAAGTGAGTCAGTTGGGTCGATTCACTTTTCTAGTGAGCTGAAAAAATATCAACCCGACTAACCCACCACGGGTTGGTGGATTAAGTGGGTTGACTCGCTCAATTTAAAAAATTATAAAAAATAAAAAATAATAAAAGTAAAAAATAGAAAAATATATTAAAAAATTATAAAAATGACTTAAAAATATAAAAGTAAAATAAAAAATAAAAAGTGAGTCAACCTAATTCAACCTGGCCCGAACCCACTTTGACCCGCGAATTAAGTGGGTTGACCCACGAAAATATGAGCCTAATTTTTACCAACCGACTCACTGGTGAGCCGGGTTGGCTCACCAAGCTCAACTCATATTAACAGCTCTATTAATATATAAGTTATATACAATTTATTAAATAGTAATATAGCAACTATAGAAAAAATAATTCATGTAATTAGTAAATATATATATATATATATTACATATTTTTCACTTATTTTTAAATATATATGTAATTAGCAACTATATCGATCAATGTAGGTTAATATTTTCGGATAAAAATTTGAGAAATCATGTGAGAAATAATTTTTTTTATTACATGCTATTGAGTTAAAATAAATATAGTCTTTTGTATGTTAAATATAAATTTAGAGTATTTGGTTATATATTTTGATCGGTCCATAACATATATATAATTTAATTGATGGTAAATAATTGTGAAATTAAAATAAATAAATGAATGAAGTACAACTAAGTTTATAAAGTATTATATTATTAGTATTTCTATATAGATTTTCATTTGGATATCATAAAGTTAATTCCCTAGTTAGCTGAATTTTTGTTTGCATGAAAAATGTAAGGGCCAAAACTAAAATCCAAGGAAATTAAATATCAATAAAATAATATTTTTAAACCAATAAATAAGGAACCGATGCCTCCACTTATTGCTAGATTTATGAGGGATTAGAAGTAGAAGTTGTGATTTTTTCACACTCATATATATTACATTTCATTTTACACTTTTTTTTTGTTTTTATCTATCTTTCATCTCATTATATTAATTATTATATATTTTACCTTCATTAATTTTCTCTATACATTTCCTTTTTTTCTTCTATCTCTCTTTTCTCCACATCTCAAAATTGGAGTGTCAAGCGATTATTTTCCTAACAAAATACTCTTTTGACACATAATCAAATGATAGAAATTGGTTTACACGTGTATTTCTTCTCATAACTTCAAGTGGTAATTAGCATGGTCATATTATTATTTTTTCTTATTTATTTATTTTTAAATAAATTATATACTATATTAATATTTTAAGAATAATTAATACATGACTAAATTAGGCAAATTAAATCTCTCCATAACAATAATAACAACGCCAATAATATATATTTCAATATGATGGTTGGATTAATGAAATCCAATATTTACAAAGAGTCATTAACCGGAGTAACTTTGTTAATAATTACTCCCGGAGTAAGTTGATCTCCACCCATATAAATATAGATCATTTTGTTTTTAGTCCCTATAAATTTTTTTTTGTTTTTTCATCCCTATAAAATTTTTCGTTTGCCATTTTGGTCCCTGTCGTTAACTTTAAGCTTATGTGGCTAACGGAGTGTCACGTCATCCTGCCACATGTGATTTTTCTTCTAGCTTAATTTTGTGTTTAGTCCCTATAAATATGGTCTTTTTGTTTTTATTCCCTAATTTTTTTTTGGTTTTTCTTTTTTTTATAAGCAAAGAGAATTGATTTTTTTTTGTTTTTCACCTCAATCTTATCCCCATCCAAAATCACAGTGTCCTTTTGTTTCTTCTACTGCATTGTTACACTTGAAATTCTTGAACTCATCATGGTGGGTTTAAGGAAATAAATTCTTTATGTATTCAATTATTTGAAATTTCAATACACTTGAATTCACTATATAAAGTGGGAAAAACTTGTAATGACCTTTTTTTCTATCCATTGACTGACAAAATTTTCACTTGATTTACAATTACAAGCCTATTTTTGTCACTCAGGACAAATTACATCAATTTATAGGTCATCAATAGACATAAATCAAATGAGAATTTTGTTATTCAATAGACAGAAAAAAAAAAGAATTGCAAAGAAAAAAAGGTCGTTAAAAGTTTTTTCCACTTTATACAGTAAATTCAAGTGTATTGAAATTTCAAACAAGATCAGTGTTATTAAAACCGGATCAGACCGGCTGGTTGAACCGAAAATCGGGCCTATAACCGCTCCGATCAAGTTAATAGACCGTTCCTGCAATTGACTCGATCTGAAATCGGTTGACTCGGCTACAAACCGGTGAAACCGGTAAGAACCGGTAGGTTCAGAGTTGAACCCCCAACCCGTCAACCTACTCATAGGAAAGTCAAACGTGCTTCATACTTAAAAAATTCCTGAAAGTGGCAGAGGTGGGAATGGAACCTGCTTCCACCTCACTCTAAGCCTCAGGCTGCATTGCTGCAACCACTGGACCAAGGTTGATCTTTGATATATGTGCCAATTTATATATATATTGTAATCTTTCTTTGCAACAACCTCCCGTATGATGACACAATTTTATTTAATATTATTGTCTTTGATCTTTTCTCAAATATAAATGCTCGTTAATTAATTAATATAAAATATTATAAATATAAAGTTAATAAGAATTTTAAAAATGGTGTTTTATATAATATTTAATTATACTAGTTTTATTTTTTTATATCAAATTAAATATATACTAAAAAATCACTTGTATTTTTATAAATATTATATATCTAATTGTTAATTTATTGATTTTTATATATACCAGTTCAACCATTGACTCATTGGTTCGACCAGTGACCCATTAACCCAGTACCCTAACCGAGTTGCTGACCAGTTCGGTTTTTATAACACTGCACGAGACATGATATATTGAATTAATAAATAAATTGTATATGAAAATATAAAAAAGTAAACAATTGTTTAATACAGTGCCAAACATAATACAAACTTGAAGTTAAATATAAGACAATTTATATATCTAAGTCTTTTATTTATTATAATTGTAAATGACATAACAATTAGGAATTGTATATGTTGAAATTTAAAAGCAATACTTTTATTAGATGAAATTAATGAAAAACTTAAAATTAAAAATTTTTCTCCAACATTGTTTCAAAATATTACTCTTCCTTTAAAAACATACATGTTCATATAAGTGATTATAAGTCATACGTCATTTTGCACAATCTAAAAGATAGGTCCATATTTCAGAATAATATTATAGGAATACTGCTTTCATTTTAATGTTATGGTTTGGAAGTTTTAAATAACTTATCGTACTCAGAATTTTAAAAGTATAAACATCATGCATAAAGCCTATCAAATTATGCAACACGATTTTGAAAATTAAAATGGTAATAATTAATTAAATAATTAAGTATTCATCGATATCATAATTTTTAGAAGAATTATATATATGTATAAATCTGTGTTTTTAAAACTAGACCAGACCGGCCGGTTGGACCGGGAACCGAGCCTAGGTCCGGTCCGGAACACCCAATAGAACCGGTATGTGACAGAACCAGATTGAACCGGTTGTGAACCGGTGGGGTTCCCGATCCTGGTTCAGCGTGGATAAATTGACAGTGCATTGTTACTTAAAACAAATGGGTGAATGGGGTTCGAATCCAGGTCCCCCACCATGCAATGTTGATGCATTACCACTACGCTAGACACCTTGTCTTGTTATATATACTACAATCATTATATATAAACATACTTTTAAATCTTTAACTCGACATAAATTTTTTTGTAACTAAAATTATTTAAATATTATATATGATAAAAATATAATTACATAAACATAAATTATATTTATAACTTTATAATATTATATTTATTATTAATCTTGAATGTGTCCTCATATTATTTATTATAAATATATAATTTTTTAACTAATTATTATTATTTTCATTTTATAATTTAACACAATATTTAAAAAATTATTTTAATTAAAACCGGTACGATCACGGTTCGACCACGTTTGAACCAATGAACCGTGAACCAGTAGCACCACCGGTTTAATAACCGGTCCGGTTTCAAAACATTGGTTTTTATATTATTATTATTATTATTATTTATTTATCTTATTAAATAAAAATATAGATCAAGAAATACAATAAATGATCTCATAAAATTTGTGTTAACCATTCATGTTAACACGGGTTAATTATGTAACCCGAAACAGTGAACATATTAAAAAGTGAGGTTAATGGTGTTTCCGTTTGTGGTTAATAGAAAAGCATTTTTGGTTAATTGATTTTGTGAGGTTAATTGCAAGCCCCTGTTAACACGAGGTTAATTATGTGACCAGAAACGATGAACATATTTAAAAACGAGGTTAATAGTGTATCCATTTGTGGTTAACAAAATAAGATTTTTGGTTAATTGATGTTGTGAGGTTAATTGCAGAGGTTAATTATGTGTCAAGAAACAGTGAACATATTTAAAAATGAGGTTAATGGCGTATCCATTTGTGGTTAACATAATATAATTTTTGGTTAATTGATCTTGTGAGGTTAATTGCAACTCTTGTTAATACGAATATACGATGTTAATTATGTGTCTAGAAACGATGAACATATTTAAAAATGAGGTTAATGATGTATACATTGGCGGTTAACAGAGTGAGATTTTTGATTAATTGAATTTGTGAGGTTAGTTGCAACTCCTATTAACACGAGATTAATTATGTATCCAGAAGCGATAAACATATTTTTAAATGAGGTCAAGTGTGTATACATTTCCGGTTAACAGAGTGAGATATTTGGTTAATTGAATTTGTGCGGTTAATTGTGTGCACAGAAACGGTGAATGAAATAGTATATTTTGTTATTAACATCAAAATAGAATAATGATAATAAGAAACTTATGTCAACCCTTCAAAAAACACACATTTATTGTATTTCTTGGAATATATTTTTATTTAATGAAATAAATAAATAATAATAAATATATTAATAAATTAAAAAAATAAAAACTTTTTAAAAAAGGGCAAAAAAAGAGAAAAAAAAAGGAGAAAAAAATAGATTAAAAAAAGGGAACAGTGCTCCACGGTGTACAAACACGGGAGCACTGATATATCATTATTGTTTGGATAACAAAACTTCAAAGTTTCTTTATATGAGTGAGCAACAACATAGCAGGTAGAGATCCTCTACTGGGTTCCTTTCTCTCTCTCTCTCCTTTTTTTTATGAGATCCATTAGCAACTGTTGATTCTCAAAAGCTGAACATGAGCTGGTGACATGATAAATAAGAGTTTGTTTGACGGGATGTCTTTTGCAAAATGGGGAAATTTAAGCTAAAATCTCCTATTCACGTTTTAGACACACCGAACAAAGCAAAAACATAGCTAAACCTATCTCCACACGGTGCATAACTTAACCAAGCATTGCACCCTAATGCTTTGTTTGGTGTGATTAAGGAAATAGGGAGAAGAGAAATAGAAAAGAGAGAAATAGGAAAGAGATAGAGTGAATTGTGGGTTGTTTGGTATAAGAGAAATAGATAAGAAATCTAAGAGAAATGTGAAATTGAGTTGTTTGGTTTGATTAGAGAAATAAGGAGAAATAGAATTTCTTAATAATTTAGTGAATATTACATCCTAAATCCTAATCAATAGTGTTACTGTATAGTATAGCTAGCTAGAGTCCAAGAACTCACTCAGGCTATCAAAGCCAATCGAACAGGAAAAAAATCAAACCAAAGAGATATCACAAAAAAAAACATTGAAACTCAGCCATTGAAAATCAAACCAAAGAAAGAGCCATTAAGCAGAAACCCGACTGTGACCAAAGTTCTCAGTCGCGCACCTGTGTCCTCCGTCGCCTTGAATCCAAAATGCCAAATCATTTCCCCCAATACGACAACCGCGAGTGTTCTCCCTCCGCTGTTCTCCGTGGTGCATGATTATGTGGGACTTAGTTATAGAGAAGCATGACCGATGGGTAGTAGTCACAGTGAGGAGGAAGATAGTCTACAGTGGAATGACAGTGATATGGAGCTTGTTCTCGAGGTTGGGTCGAGCCTTATTGGCCGAGCCATTTTTTGCAGAAAAGATTCTAATCAACCAAAGAGAGTAGATTGTATTGGGAGGAGAAAGTAGAGGTGTGGTGATGAGCGAGAGTGGACACCATTTCTTCGCATTTCTCGACAATTTGGAGAATAAATGCTAATTATGTGGGCCCCACGTTTTTGCTTCATTTCTCAGCTATTTCTGAGCTTCACCAAACAGGATGACAAACGATATTCACCCGCATTTCTTGCTTCGCACCCGCATTTCTCGCTAATTCAATCTTACCAAACGAAGGCTAAAAGTCGCCTATAAACATGTTACGGTGCAATAAATTACAATTCAACTTTGCATGATATTTGTGATAATATACGCAAATCCCTCGCGCAGTTAGCAATTTTCGAGTTCGAACAACTATGTAAAATCTTCTTGCACCAGGACGTGAATAGTAGAATGAAGAAGAGGGAGTGAGTTTCTTTCTCTGGGTAGCAATATCAATTTTACCAAACCTAAATCCACAACAATAAGCATAATAGAGTAAAAATGCTGATGTGGAGTTTTTGGGCCAAATGACATAATCTGATGTGGCACTTAACAAGTCACATCAACACTTAATAAGTCACATCATCAATTAATTGGAATAACTTAACAGTAGGGACTAGGGACTAATTTTATTAACAAAAAATAAACAAGGGATATAAATCATTAAAAAAAGTTAGGAGGGACTAAACACAAAAAATGAGTATAATTAGAGGGATAAAAACCTAATATATATATATGTTAAATTTAAATTATTTATTTTTAATTTTACCGATCAAAGAAAAGAAAATGATAAATTATATATATTATATAACAAATTTTAAATTCAAACATACATTAAGTATTTATATATTAAATTAAATAAAAATATAATATCTAATTTAAATAACTTATACATTCAATGGGTATAATATTATGTATAAAATTTATGTATTTTTAAGATAATACTATACTGATTAGAAAATTATTTTTTGATGCTGTTCAATTGGGTAGCTAATTATTTGTGAGATTGTACGACTGTATGTCCACTTATTAATAAGACTGAAGACTGATGTCTTTTTTTGTTTTGAAAAAAGAAAGTTCATGGCTGATGTCTACTTCTTGGGCAATGGTAACAAAGGATGACCACAACTCCACAAGAGTGGGGCCAAGATCGAAAAAAAATCTGGTCCGCTAGGTAAGTGGACCATTTTCCTCCCATTCCATGTGCACATAAGCCAATAATGCCTATTTTTTGGACCTTCTTAATTATTATTCGGAGACCTATCCTGATTACGAACATGTGGATGTTTGCGCATGCTTAGGAGTATATATGCTTGCTCCTCTCATATATATTTTTGGTGCTTTAGTTGCGAGTTTTCAGAAACAAAAACTGAAAACCACTTTTTGTGATTTTCAAAATGTTTGTTTTGAAAACCACAAAAACAAGTTTTCAGTTTTTAGTTTTGAGTTATAAAAATTTGATTGAAAATTTTTAAAAATCAAAAATTAAAAATTCACAACCACCCGAAACGGCCCCTTAATTAGTAAACAAAGAAAAAGAAACATGGTAAGACAATGGCTAAAATCTAGCAAACACCGTTCCTAAAGCATCAACAACCAGAAACGAATCAAGAAATAACTCTCTTATATATATCTTACCAAAAAAAATTATATATTCCCTCCTATTCTATTTATAAGACAATATTTAAAACTTTTCCATGGTCCTATTTGTAAGATAAAGTACACGAATTTGTAAGCATTTATTATTTTTTTTTTCTCATATTTGTCTTGTTGACTTTGAAGTGACAATTACCATAGTAGTGGAGTTTAATTTTAAATAGGGGTAAACTTGTAATCTTGTAGAGTATTTTCTTGAAAATCAATGCATTAATTATTTTTCTCATTATGCATGTTTTTGTGTGAATTTTCTTATTATGCATGTTTTTGTCTGAATTGTCTTATAAATAGGATCGGACTTTACCTGCAAGGTCATAGATCATTCGAATCTTAGAGTCACACGTCACTCTTGGGAGGTACCTAACCACCACCCTGAGCCCGAGAATTAAACCCACAATTATGCCTCCGAGGATTTTCGATCAAAGTAAAAAAAATCATGTCTCTTTATTCTAAATTAATGTAGCGACTCAATTGAAACCATGAGCTATATAATGGATCTAGATTCTCTCCAACCTCTAAAGCAAACATTAGTTATAAAATAGCTACAGAATCACTAGGTAATTAAAATTCGTTACTAATGCGCAACTATTTCGTAGCTAAACTTTATTGGATAGGCTGCACAACTGGAGAGAATCCTTAGAACTATATAACAATGCAAAGTTAATGGGGAAAAGAAGAATATAATAAGAGTTGTGGATATTTGCTTTTTATATGTTGAGTCATGGCTATATAGGTAAATTTTAACAATGTTCCAAGCAAACTAGATGTATCCTAGACATCTAGATTTTTTCATTGATAAACAATATGATATCTCAAATATGGGCATTTGCAATGATACCATAAAAACATTGAAGTATTGAACATTAAAAGAAGGGGAGCGAGAGCGGGCGAAAAGGAGTGGATCAAGAGTGAAGGAAGTCACATACGAGATTTTGGGAATAAATTTAAGCCACTAGATTAATTTAGAATAGAGGGACAAGATTTGGGTCAAAATAAACTTTGACTGTCAATTGATATTATCCTTATATATATGTATGGAAGTATTCAAATTTTGTATAAAAATAGTATATTCGTATCATTTTCTGCGTAATAATATACATCACCATCTATTAATCTAAATAAGTTTGGGCAATTTGGATAATTAAATTTACCTAAAAGATCTTATAAAAAAAATAAAATGAACTAAAAAGGTAAAATGAATCTAACTTGTTTTATAAGTTAAAATTAATTTTTACAACTTAACTCTTTTTAGAAGCCTCCCCATACTTATTTTGTTAAGAAACTCTTGTTTAACTTATAAAAAAAGTTGAATTTTTTATTTTGATCCATTGTCATTTCAAAGTGAACACTTCCCCCTCGTTGTTAAATGATTATTTCTACATGCCTATGGTATTAAAATAATGCCACACCATCATCGTCATTGTTTTTTTGGGTTTAATCATATGTATTCTTTAAGGGAAACACTCCTGTTTGAGCTGAGAACTTTCACATCGTGGTAGGACGATCATTGTCATGTGATAATAATATATCGACTTGATATTTTTTTATTATCTAAATATGATATATATATTTTAGTTTTGGTCCCTCTTTAGTTTGTGTTTAACTTTTGATCCTCTGTTCACCAATTTTACTTTCCACAATTAACTTGATTCTGTTGAGTATAATAATGTTATAAAAATTCACATTATTATTTGTCAACAAATATTGACATACTATTGATCTTTAATTTGATTTTTTTCCTTCTCCAAACATAACCACTCCATGCTTTTGGTTTTGAGAAGGTACAAAATGTGGCATTTCAGTGATGACAAATAATTAATGACAGAGGATGAGGCCTAAATAAACTTGTTAATGAGGGTGAGGAATAGAGTCAAATTGTAGATGAAGACTATGTTGAATATGTGAAATGGTAGCTCTGAAAGAAATGGGGAGTGGCTAGTATTCTAAGATGGCAAACTAATAAATTAATCAAAGTGTCATCAAAACATGTATGGAGGAAAAAAATGAGGAGTACAATCGTATATATATATATCACATTATATATATATATATATATATATATATATTCTAATCCCACGTGATATTAATATATATAAGTAAGATCTCAACATAATAGGTAAATGAATCCATAACATCACCACTAACAAAATGAAGATAATTGTGGGTCGGGGATTAAATTTGATCTCTTTTAAGCAATGAAGGGTAAGAAACTAACAAATCAAAGAGAGACTAAAACTAAAAGGTATCATATTTAGAGAGATAAAAATCATATTAAATTGATATGTTATTGCCACATGATGATATGATGTTCTATTTTTTTTATTTGTTAACTACAAGTATCCTATATTACTACAAGTAGTCTAATTTATTCGGAATTTAGTCATAATTAAGATTTTTCATCCCTTCATGACCGTCTATTTAATGCAGTATTCCATCTGCACATTATTAATTAACAACAAATATTATATCATACGAACTAAAAGTGTTCACTTTAAAGTAATAAAGAATCATAATAATAAAAGACATACCAAAGCTAAATTTCAATTTATTTATAGGAATGAAAATATATTTAAATATTTTAATAATATAATTATGAAAGTAATAATAAATTAAAATCAAGTTTTTCTTGGTTGATGGTCAAAACCAAATTTTTTATAAAATTTATTAAGATGAATTAGTAATATTTATAGCGAACCACCCAATGAATAGTTAGTTGGTGATACCATTTGTAGTACCGGAGCATCCAATCCAGATTCGTTGGAAGTAAATAAAACGCAGTAATTTAAAATTTCATACCATATGCAGCCAATTAGATATGGTAATTAAGGTAAAAAATGATAAGAGAGGGGTTTCCTAGCAAATTAAAACTAAATATTTATTTTTTAAACACGTCTATTCCTTATTACAAGGACAATCTTATTTAGAGATTAGTCATTAGTCAGTTAAGATTTCTTATCTTTAACTAAAAATATATTTAGTAGGGATAATTCTTCCTAAAAATTTCATTCCGCGTTGTCATTTGAGTCTCAATTATTTAATAGCAATGAATATGTATAAGGAAAATGATATTTTTACATCTAAAATAGAAAATATATTTTCACACTCCAATTATGAGATTTTTAGATCTGAGAATATAGGGAAGTAGAAGATGAAAAGAAAAAAATAAAATAAAATGTGTAATAATTGATATAAAAAATTGTATAGGAGTAAAATGTAAAAAAAAATTACATTGAAAAGAAATAGAAATATAGGATAGAATAGAGCGAAAGCAATCGAGAGGAAGGAATAGGAGGAATGCATGTAGAGGCTGGGAACACATGGTTGGCCACATCTTGTACTTTTTGTCTTCATCTCTACCCAAAAAAACCGTAGTTACTGAGGGGACCACATCTTCCTCGTGACCCCACACGCTTCAAACACGTACGTACTCACTCACTCACTCACATTTTTTTTTCCTCTCTCTCTCTCTCACTCGATACCGATAGTGGATATCCTTTCATCTCTATCTCTCTCATTCGTCGTCACCTTATACACACAAAACTTCCCTTCCAGACCCTCATTTCGTAGCAAACAACGAGACTAATTTGAATTCCATAAGACGACAGTGCCGAAGTGCTTCCAAAGACCGCAACTTTGGAAATTACTTGCTCCGATCGAACGTTGTGGGGGAACAAAGAAACCGATCGAATGAGCACGATGGCGGCGAAACCTCGTACACGGGTAGGGAAGTACGAGCTGGGAAAAACCATTGGTGAGGGAAGCTTTGCGAAGGTAAAGTTCGCTAAGGACGTAGAGACTGGGAACCATGTGGCCATCAAAATCCTTGACCGCAACCACGTCCTTCGCCATAAGATGATGGAACAGGCACGTCATGTGTTCATTTTTTTTAATAATTTGTTTAGGTTGCTGATACTCACCGCTGACAGAATTCAGAGGGGGTTTTAGTGTTAAATTAATGACTAATTAATTATAATGCCGCTTTTGTATTTTATGCTTCTGTTTCGTAGAAAGTTGTTGATTTTTTTTTTTCGCCTTGAAAATTGGCAGCTGAAGAAAGAGATTTCGGCGATGAAGCTGATCAATCATCCAAACGTTGTCAAAATATTTGAGGTACCACGCAGTTTTCTGATTTTTCTTTACCTGAATTAGAGAATTGAAGTCTTCGCTTTGAACATAGTAGAAATCAATCGAACTTCTTATGTTATATAATTGCTAATGCTATAATTTCAGATCCGATTAGATGAGAGGAATGCCGAAAACTCAGCTTTTATATAACAATGCTCCATTTTTCTAAAGAAAAAAAAAATTGTTGAACATGACAAAATTTTTGGGTGATCTTACAAGTTTCTTATAAATTTGGAAAATAAAACTTTGACAGCTTGAGTTTTAGTAAAAAAGGGAAATAAAAAGAAAAGAGAAAGAAAATGAATTACAATTAAATTAATATAATATTAACATAGGTGAATTTGTTTCAAGGTATAAAATTATGACTGAGAATGTAAGTTTGGGAAGATAATTTCTCCATGTTTAATTCAAGTTTTTAAAAAGTATTTATGGGTATTATTGATTCCCGGGAATGTTTTTAGATCTTGTTTACCCAATTTTTAATTTTATGGTGAGGGGTGGAAATCTTATATTCCTATGAGAATGGAAGTTATTTTTTCCACTTCCACTTCATTCTATAATATTTTTCTATTTTTATTTTTAAACCCTTTTAAAATATTTCTTGAGAATATTAAATACACACTAAACATACATATAAATTTTTTTTTCGGAATAACATATGATAATAAGATTCATATTCTCATGAATACGATTTTATACCTTAAAACAAACTCATCCCTAGTATGAAAGGAAAGGAAGAGAGAGATACATTGTGGAATGTAAAGATGTGAAAATAAAGGTGCTCATACATCCTAGTTTTATAAAATTATACTTAACTAATAAAACTCAAGCATATTATATAATGCACGTGAGAATGACTATGTTTAATAAAAATAGATACTAAGTTAGACTGAAAAGTTATTTGATAATTAAAAAATTATAGCTCATTGAATTAAAAATATTTGATAAAATTAGTTGTTGAAGTAGATAATAAATTTAAAATAATATATTTATATGATTTTTTAAATATATAAATTATCTTAATTGTATAGTTTTTTTTTTTACTTTCAACTATTTTATTTTGTAGGCAAACATAACTTAAGGCTAATTTCTTTTTTTTTTTCAATTATTTAATCTTCTTTTCATATACATTTTACTATTAATATAAAATTAATAGTAACTTCATAAGAAATGAAAGTGTTATAGGGTTTTGCAAATAGCTTCCGAGAGATTTTAATAAATTAAGAGGGATAAAATAATTTATTAAATATTGAGGATAAAAATAAAAAAGTAATAAATTAAAGTTATATTAATTATGTATCTTAATGGGATATATTTTTTTTTATCAAACACCTCTATTTCCAATCAAACAAATAGTTAAATTGTAACAAAAAAAAAACAAATAGTTAAATAAGTTATAAACTAACTAACTTAAATACATCAAATACACTCATTTATGCATACTTTTGTGTGTGGGAAAGAAGTCTACTAATTAAGTACTAAGGTCGCTGGTAGCTATTTTGAGTGATCCCAATACTAACTAACTTTATTTTGCACCAAGCATTATTTTTAACTTTAATTTAAATTAGTCTTGGCCTCTTCGGATTTAGAAATATGGGATAAAACAAGTCTTTTTGTTTTATTTCATCACAATAAAAGTATTCTAAACCATAAAATTATAACTTTATTTTATTCATTTTGTTTCATTTCATTTCTTTGTATCTTGTTCAAATCCATTCTATCTTCCATTAAATATCTAGATATTGCACACAAGAATTTAATCACGTTACTCTTCTTTGGGTCCCCATGCACTTTCTTTGTATTGCCGGAGTTCTTGTTTGTTCCTATCTTCATAAGTAAGAGTAAATGCATAGTTAATTAAGTAGTCATTATCTTATAATATTAAGTTGATGATAGATTGTGTATTTTATTAGTGTGACGAACGCTGGATATGACTGTTTATATTTCTTACTATTTGAATACATTGCATTCAATATTCAATATATTCTGAGTCAAACGCATAGAGGCTGAACTGAGGTGGTAAGTAAGTAACCTCAATTCCTAGAACGGAAACTCATAATTCTAATGCTTCTGCAGTTAAAATAGAAATTACAGTAGTCACTTAGTTTTATGAACGTTGTGCTAAAGTTGTAACAATATGGTCTCACCTCACCAAATCAAAGTCACTAATTGTTCTCTGTTTATGCATATAGGTAATGGCAAGCAAAACAAAGATTTACATTGTTTTGGAGTTGGTTAATGGAGGAGAATTGTTTGACAAAATAGTAAGTTGCTCATGTATTTCATATTATGTATTTTTCACTAATTGATGTTTTGCTTGGATCATGCATCTAAATGGCTAAATCTAAAGAATTCTCTGTTGCCTCATAATTTGATTTCTAGGCTACAAATGGGAGACTTAAAGAGGATGAGGCAAGAAGTTATTTCCAACAACTGATCAATGCAGTTGATTACTGCCATAGTAGAGGCGTTTATCACCGAGATTTGAAGGTTTATCAACTTCCTTAATCCTCTTTTTTCCCCTGTAATTTAATTAATATATTGTTAGCTGCAAGCAGGAATCAATTAATTTTTTCCCCTTTTTGAGTTAAATTAAGAATCAGACTCATATTCATTGTACTTTGCAGCCTGAGAATCTTCTTCTGGACTCAAATGGTGTTCTTAAAGTCTCAGATTTTGGATTGAGCACGTACGCACAGCAGGTAAGATGATATATCTGCCATACAATTAGAATATGTGCATGTTATTAATTTCTGATTTAATGCACTTGCTCCAAGTTGCAATAAGTGTTTTACTAACACAATGGTATTCTTTCTAGTTTCTTACTAAAATAATTCCAAAAGCAATCGGTAGCCTATTAATCAGTGCTAGCTTCCATTCAAATATACAAGTATCATAGTTTGTTTATGGAACAATAATTGTTGCGGATTGGCTTGACATAATTAATTGTTTGATTACATTATCCATTAATAACTTGATTTCGGATTTTATTTTAGATGTTCTTTTATTCAAGTATTTTGGCTGTGAGCTAGAGGTTTAACTAGCTA
This sequence comes from Sesbania bispinosa, assembly GCA_026901365.1. Classification (NCBI taxonomy): domain Eukaryota; kingdom Viridiplantae; phylum Streptophyta; class Magnoliopsida; order Fabales; family Fabaceae; genus Sesbania; species Sesbania bispinosa. Next base: position 1,264,085 of record QLOH01000223.1, on the reverse strand, counting down.
GCCTTTGGTATTTTGAGACTGTCTCATCTTCACTTCTATGTCAGCTACATAGTATATTGACATAATTAATTGTTTGACTCACCATTGTTTAAATTTTTAACTATTTATTGCAGGAGGGTGAACTACTCCGCACTGCTTGTGGAACTCCAAATTATGTGGCTCCTGAGGTACCTACTATCTCCTTGTGAATCACATGAAAGACTGGATTTGTCCTCAAACTGAAGTAAAATGTTATGTGGTGTGCCATTTGTATCAGGTGCTTAATGATAGAGGTTATGTTGGTTCTGCATCTGATATCTGGTCCTGTGGAGTTATTCTCTTTGTACTCATGGCTGGGTTCTTGCCTTTTGATGAACCAAATCAGTTGGCACTGTACAGGAAAGTAAGTAATTTCAGAATATAATCCATGAGAATAAAAAGGTTGCTTATTTAGATCATTATGGTATGATTATGGGGTGAAAATATGAACGTATATTTCAGATTGGCAGGGCTGACTTCATATGTCCATCTTGGTTTTCGCCTGAGGCAAAGAAACTCCTGAAGTCTATTCTTGATCCAAACCCTCTAACAGTGAGTTCTGAACTGAAAGCTTTCTTACCTTTACATGTATCTTGTATGTGGTTAAAGATTATCTTACTCTTAGCATATACTATTCTCTTTTAAAACTGGGTTTCATTTTACAGAGGATAAAAATTCCTGAGCTCTTACAAAATGAATGGTTCAAAAAAGGATACAAGCCACCATGTTTTACTGAGGATGAGGATGTCAATGTAGATGATGTAGCTGCTGCTTTCGATGATTCTAAGGTACTGTGTCCTTCACAATATTTCTGTTTAATGCTCATGCATGAATTGCAAATAACCTTGTGCAGTCAATGAGTAAAATTTTAACTTATTTACTCTGATTAAAATGTTTACTCTACCAATCATAACTTGGAATACAAGCAAGAGTCTTCAGAAGGTCTTTTTCTATGTGTAATTTATTTATTCTCTTTGATATGTAGGAAAATCTCGTGACAGAGAGAAAAGAGAAACCCGTGTCAATGAATGCTTTTGAGCTCATTTCTAGGTCCCAAAGCTTCAATCTTGACAGTTTGTTTGAGAAGCAGACAGTACGTAAACTTTACTTTGTGCTCTCTTCATTTTAAAGTGTTATGCATTATATACGTTTTGTCCAATTGCAAGTCAAGTGTAAAATTGTGAACTATGTTGTGTTTGGATAAATTTTGTGTTGATTCATGTTTAATTTAAGATCTAATTTGAGTTCATTCCTTTTGGTAATTGGCTAACAAAATATTGATTATGAGATATGAGTATTCTTTCAAACTAATGATGCTTGTTTCTCCATTTTATTTGAACTCAATGCCATAGGGAGTTGTAAAGCGTGAAACACATTTCACATCACAGCGCCCTGCAAATGAAATCATGTCTAAAATTGAGGAAACTGCCAAGCCTCTGGGCTTTAATGTTCACAAGCGAAATTATAAGGTAATAATATATTTGCCAAGATATCTCTTTTTCATTTAACTAATGTTAGAGTACTCTGTCTTACCTTGATTTGAATTCTGCAGATGAAGCTGCAAGGAGATAAGAGTGGAAGGAAGGGTCATCTTTCAGTGGCTACTGAGGTACAGAGTAGTTCCTTTATGATTAATTTAGGCCTTTTCTTATGTAGTAGTCAGGTAACAATTTATTTGTGGCTAAGAATGGTAATTCCAATTTCTCTGCATAAATTTCACTTACTTTACTTGCAAGATGAAATTGTCAAAAAGAAATTTCCAATGGTTTATTATAATTTATTTGCTCTGACTAGAGATGATTGGTTCAACTGGTTGCCTATGGTCACAGGTTTTCGAAGTGGCGCCCTCCTTGCACATGGTGGAGCTGCGAAAGACAGGGGGTGACACACTTGAGTTTCATAAGGCACGTGAACATTATTTTAATTTTGGCTTTGGATTTTGGTGAACAAAAAAGAAATCTATGCTTTACTTAGATGTTCTGACATTACTCATTTTGGTCTCATTGATTCATATGCAGTTCTACAAAACCTTTTCATCAGGGTTGCAAGACATAGTGTGGCACAGTGAAGCAAAACAATGAAGAATTTTTAAGGTACCCCTTTCCTCTATCTCCCCATGCTACGTGCTTTTATACCGTGGAAGAGTAAACATAAGCTATAGGTGGTGGACCTATTATTTTAGCCTTATCATGCATGTTCATTTGTTCACTGATTCTTCTGACTAATTATTTTGCTTATTATTCTGCAGGTGTTAGAGTTATTATTCTGGTTCATGGAAGACACTATGCTTGGCTAAGGCTGGAGCCCGGAGCATGTGTTAGTTGGGAGAATTTGGTTTAATGTCTTATAGGAGAGGGAGACAAAAAAATATAGATCCTTCTGAACTTTAGGGCATTTATTTCCTTCGACTTTAAATCTGTACTCTCAAAATATTTCATGAGCTTTTTTTTTTAATAACATATAACATACTTTATTAATAGGGATAACAAATTACAAAGTAGTCCGAATATCATTACATTGACTCTACCCATTTTCGCTAACTTATCAATAGGGATGAAAATAGGTCGAGCTGAGCTAGGCTTTCTAAGGCCTGAGCCTGACCTACACCTTAAATCCATGACTTGAGTCTGGCATGTTTACCTTATATAGGCTTTATTTTATGGTCTGAGTCTGGCCTATTTAAAGCCTGGCTTGGCTTTAAATCCTGCTTAAAAGCCTGTTTTATATAGTAACGTGCTTGAATATATCATAAGCATGTGTTTGAAAAAGACTTATAAGCTTAAATGTTTTATGGAAGACAACATACTTATATATTTACACAAGCTAATAAATATATAGCTATAAGGTAATATAATAAAAATCTTTATAATATTAATAACAATATATAAAATATTAGTATTTCATTTATATTTAGTTAAATAGGTCGGCCTAATAGGCTCAAAGGCTTTTTCAATGGCCCGAGGCCTGACTTGTTTTGCTATATATATATATATATATATGCTTTTGAAAAAGCCTTGACCTGATCTATTTAATAAATTGGCCTAGTCTGGCATGGCCTGGGCCTGATGTAGGCCGAGCTGTAGATCCCTAACGAGTGGTCTAGCTTATTTCCACCCCTACTTATCAAGAAAGGAGTTCCTTTCCCCGCTCATATAATATAGACCATACAATTCACTAGCGGTGAGAAAAACCCGGTCCGTCCCACGGACCCGTCCCAACCCAAGCTATTCGGGCCGGGTTAGACCCTGTCACACATGAAAGATTATGGTTTAATCGGGTCTCATTCAATAACCCGATATCGGGTTGAGGACGAGCCCGGATTAATCTTCGAGTTACTCAACCCGTCCCATATATGTATATATATAATATATAACATTTATAATTTTATATTACTTAAGGCTTAACATCATTTTAACTTTCTAAAGATTTTTTAATTTAACTTTTCTCTATGATAGAGACTCTATCTACTTTGAAAACACATTCAATAGATAAAATTATATAATAATATAGTGATATTTTTCTCTTAACAATATATATTTGAAAGTTCATAAGAAAGTAAAATATTAGGATTTAGAGTTTGTGGACAGGTTTCTTCGGGTTGTGGACGGGTTCGGGTTTCAAGTAGTCTTGTACATTGTCGAGTTTCTTCGAGTTTATGAACGAGTTCGGGTCTAAAAATTTGGTCTGATAAAAAGTTAGGGTCGAGTATGTGACGGATAAAACCCATCTCAACCCGTCCCACGCTCACCCCTACAATTCACTATAACATATCAAACATCAAACAAATTGAAAAGAGAAAACCATTCAACTGCAAGAGTGGAGTCACTTTCTATTACAATACCTGAAAAGTGGAATTCCTCGCAGAACAATAGTGTTTTTTTTTTGGTCAACACAGAACAATAGAGCTTGAACAATGACTTTTACCTCATCTTCACAAGACCAAGCTTGGTCGATATATTTTGCAAACAAGCCCAACACATTTTCTTATGAGTTTTCCACAACACCAACACCCGCAGGACCAGGTTTACCCTTAATAGATCCATCAAATTTAAATTTCAAAACACACCCAACAGGTGGCACCCAATTGACAAATTTCAGAACAATATAATAGGCTTAGTAGGAAAAGATATCTTTTTTTTTTTTCAAATTCTTCTTTAAATTAGAGACATCATATGGGCAATGGTTCCAGTTAGCATATAACCACCATGCTACTTTAAATTCAATCAAATCCACCAAAGTCTCCTTGCAACCAACATTTGAGTTAAAGACAAACTCGTTTCTTTGTAGTCATATTAACAAAGCAATAACAAAACATAAAATATTACCCAAATTTTCTTATCAAAAACACCATCAACAAGCTACCATTCTAAAATAACATCTTCAAAACGTGAAGGACAAACCCAAAACAACCCCCAAATATAATTGAGTAGAATATAGTTTCTTTTAATTAAAAAAATTAAATCATATTGAGACTTGACATATATAATTGAACCACTCAACGGTGGTTAATTGCAGTCGATCAAGTGAATTGTAATTTCGACAAACTTTGCCGAGAATGTGATGGGTTAGAATCCTCGATTACTACTGTTGACAGGGATTTATTTAATCACCTAATCTAGTAATAGAATTAATCCCATAATTATGCATGTCAAGATTCTTTAAGAAAGACAAAAGAAGAAATATATGAATGAACTAGAATAAAAATTGAATGTAATATATGTATATAATTTATTATAATTTTATTCAATAAAGGAGAGGTCATTTGTTAGTGCCCTGGCATATTTTTCTATTGAATGTCATTATGTTCTCACTTTCCTAATTCCTAACAAACAACAATTTTTGAGACACTTCATCATTTTATTGTGACAGTCATAATTTATTTGATATAATTAGCTATTTTCTTATTCAATAATTTTACTACTTTTATTTCCTCTTCTGTTCATAGAAATGGGCGTAATAGTTGTTGAGGAGTGGAATCAAGTAGGTTTGTTTATTTTTCCTTATTTATTTCATTTAGTTGGTATTAGAAAACAACTAAATGTGCTTAAATTTATATAATTGTTTTCTAATACCTAGCTATGCCTTTTTATGAGTTTGTGTGCAAACTAGTGATCAATGAATGATGTACCAAGAATCACATATATTATAAAGTATTTGATAAATATATACTACTATCAATTTTTTATAAAGTTGTCAATTGAGGCTTAATTAACCCCAACATGACCTTATTTTGTATTTGGCACCCTCATTTATTAGATCATCACACATGAGCACACACCCTTGCTTCCTTGTAGACTTTGCCTGGTTTGCAATAGTACCCTTTGCTTGGATTGCAGTGGCTATCCTGTGAGCAAATGCACAAACCTTCCAATGCACACCCATCCTTCAGTATTGTCACTCCTCCTTTTAGCCCAAGCACTTGGTCTGTCCACTCACTAGAGAAAAGCCCTTGTGAATCATACATCTCTTTAACTTTCAAAAATTTCCCAGCATTTTTGTACTTCTTGATAACCCCTTCAAATGCCAAGTTCCTATTCTTTCCCCAATGGGGTAACCCTCCATATTTGAAAATCCCAATCTGTTCAATCTCTTCAATAATGTCTTCGTAAAGCCTAGGAGTCATTGGGTCCTTACTACGGTAGTAAGTGATATCAAAGTCCAAAGCATCCTCTTGCTTCCCCAAATAGGCACTTGAAGCCTTCACATAGCGCATGAGAATTCCATTGTAAATCTCCATGCCACACAATCCCTTAGGCACTAATTGAACTAGCTTCCGCACATCTTCAATAAAGTTTTTTACAACACACAAGCTAATGCTAAATGTGGTTTGGTGAAAGAACTCTCCTTTCACCCTTGAGTCCCAGGCACAAGTTGTGATCTTTGCATCTTGAAGACTATCCAAACATGACCCAGATGCCTGAAGGCGGTTCTGAAATCCAATTACAGGGTACCCTGTAAATATGATCCCTGCAAACACCAAATACAAAAGAAATGCTTTAGTTTATGACAATGAAAATTTATTAAGATTAAATTTGAACCATGGAGAGCACCGTTGTTAGTAAGCCCATAAGCAGCAGTTAGGAGGCTATTCACGGTTAACTTGGCAAATCTGCACTTTCCATCAGCATCACTAGTGGATTCATCAAGATCCTCTGCATCCCCAATAACCCAAAAACAATAAAATGCTTACACCAAATGTTAAATAAAACAAATGAATGAATGAATGAATACTATAAAGTTTGTCAATTTTAACAGAATAAAGCTATGCTGACCTGTGGTTCTTATGATAGCGAGTTCAACTGAAGGAGTGGGACGAAAAGGGATAAAGTCATAGAGACCATTGCCTGAAGTGCTCATAGGGACACGATCATCAACACGGTAGACAGCCTTGTGTTGACTTGGGTACCACGTTATATCGGCAAACTCATGTTCATGTCCAAAAGCTGCTGCTTGGTCTCCCAAATCAGAATCATCTCTTGTCAAATAGGTGATGGATCGCTTGAAGAGGGGTTCTAGTTTTAGAGTAATCTAGGAAAAGTGATAAGCAGTCATCATATGCCTTTAACAAGGTGAATCAACATTAAAAAAAAACTTTTATTTGTGCATGAAATAATAATTAATTCAACAATTGATGCGTGAACTTGGATTATAATACTTGCATTAACAAAAATAGAAAGGGAAGATTTACAAGAATTTAGACAAAATATTTTTTCTTCATAAAATAAGTAATTAATGTAAAAACGAGATTAACTATTCAAGCTAAATAGGAATAGCTAGCAATAGATTAGATTTGTTAAGGTATTAGAGTATACATTAAAGACTCATACAATTGATATCAATGTCTAGACTCGTCTAGATATTATCTTTAGTACTCATATTTATATTGAATACTCTTTTTGTTTCTTTCTATAAGACATATTTTTTAAAGTTTTTTGTTATCTTTTTTATATATGACACTTTATAATTTCAAGCAAGCGCGCATTTACTACTATTTTTTTATATTTCCTTATTAAAAACTTAAATATTTTTTTCAATTATCAAATGGTGGTGGAGTTAGTTAATGATATTAAATAAGGGTAAAATTAAAAAGTTATACTCACTTCGTTCCTATTTATAAGATATCTTTAAGTTTTGTGTGTTTTTTTTATAAGTCACTTTACAATTTCAAGAAAACATTTATTAGCATCTTCCTTATTTACCCTTAATAACTTTAATGTCCTTCCAACTATTAAATAATAGTGATGTTAGTTAATAATATTAAATAAGGGTAAAACTAGAAAGTTAAATTATTTTTTAAAACCCCAAAAAATTAACTATTGCGTTATATATATATATATACACACACACACACACTGTCAGTGTAAAGAAATTTTACAAAGACATCCAATGATGTGTTGCCACATCATTTATTGAATTTAATAACAAATGAGGTGTCACATTTATTAAATGATATGACGGCATACCATTGGATGTCTATGTAAAATTTATTTACACTGACAATGTATATTAATTAAATCCTTAACTATTTTTAACCACTTTTATTGGTATGTGAGATTTGGTCAATTGTGTCTAATAAATAGAAACGGAGTGAGTTTATTTTTTAAAATCCCAATAAAATTAAGAGAAATTCTATGGTACCCTCCACTCATAGAGGGTTTTGGTACCTTCTTTGACTATTCAATACATTTCTCTTAATTTTTTAAATAGTTTTAATATTTTTACAGTTGCGAGACAATATTTAACTATTAGAAATCGTATTTTTAACTTTTGAAAAAAATTTCTAACCCCTATAACCATTATTCTGTTATTTTATTGTGTTCCCTCATTTTCCACATTCTCGTTTGCAATATAGGTGTATCTCACTCAAAGTCCACTTTATGTCTTTGAAATGATTTAGCAGGGAATACACGACTTATTCCTATATAACTTTGATCTTTATGTCTCCCTTCAATCCATACAAAAATAAGAAGGTATCAAAATCCCCTCTCACCGAAGGGTACCAAATTGCGACCCTAAAATTAATTAACTTAAACCATTTTTATTGGTATATGTAATTCAGTTAAGTGTGTCTTAAAAAAGAAACTGAGGGTAGGTATTACCCCAATTTTAATTAAATAAAACATATTCTTCTTTTAATATGTCTGTTATTACAGACTAATAAAAGAAATGTATTATTTTAATACTGTTGGGCACTCAATAAAAATTCGAAATAAATATGATCGAATGCTGTTGGTCAATTTTTATTCGAAGTAAGAGGTTACATCATTCGAAGTGGCCTAGTCGAGAGCCAAATAAAAAGGACAGTATTAATGTTTTGTCGTGTCAATGTTATCTGAATCGAAAAGGTTCATTTAAATTGCCAGTCGAAATGGCTATAACATACAAAACACTAATACATTAAATACAACTCCTTACAAGGAATTAAAATGACACTTAAGTTATGACGCAAGACCCTAAGTTATCTTGGCAGGGTACTTGTTTCGAGCAAAGATAGGCTTCGACGTCTTCTGTTTTATTTTTGATCGTTGGCCTTTGAAAGGGAAGTGGAGCAAACGATCAAATGGGATGAGGGGAAGGAAGTGCTCGAAGGATCCAAAGATTAGGAACAGAGCAGGCATGTGATTTCTGGCCCCATTCCCGGCAATGGAACCAAAGACGGACAACCTTAAAAGAATTGAAGACTCAACATAGTCCTTCGAGAGACGCTATTAAAGGAAGCGTAGATCGAAGGAGAAGTTTCCTCAAGCACTCTTTGTCAACTGCCCAGTGGCCACGTCAACCAAGAGCAGTTACTAAAAGGAGGCAGCAGCGTACATGGAGGAAGAACGTGGGTTACTGCACCCAACCCAGAAGGCAAGAACGGTTATAAGCTATGGCTATATATAGGAGAGGGGGCTTCAGATCAAGGGGTCGGCAACCTGAAAACTCACAAGCACTCTGAAAAAAGCCATAGCATCCACCACAGCGATCACAGGCTACACCAGAAAGCTTCAAGAGAGTAGGGCCTTTATGTAGACCATTTTCTTTATGCTTTCAGTTTCTTTTTCTTTATTGATTACTAGGTCTATGTTGCTTGTCCAATGTGTATGACTGAGTCCATCAGTCCCCTTGCTTGTATGTTTCATTTTTACTTTTAATGCAAGTAATGGCCTTACCAGGGGCCATTTTCACACAGTAAACTTGTACAAAGAGTGACGTTACTCTTTGATACTATCTGATATTCTCCAAACTAACTCTGAGATTTCACACTTAGGTAGAACCCACGTAAAATAACCAAGGATTCATATCTCGTCCTAGATTGAGCAGAGATACATTTGTTTGTGCAAAATCAACGGACAAACAAATTGGCACGCCCGGTGGGACCCTTGTCAACAAGTGTTGCATGAATCTTAGAAGTGGTAGGAGAACCATGACCAGCAAGAACAATAATGGTTCTGGGCACTCTTCGGGGAGTTCCTCAGCCAATGAAGCACCTGGAGATGGTCACAATGCTGGCCAAGGGCTTCAGAGAGGTGTAGGAAGGTATACTCATGATGAAATACCTACAGGGACTCTCCCTCAACCTGACGAACCTGTCGTTAGCCAAGTGAGGCCATATGAGCCTCTCAGGGCAGAGGGACCACCTCCCGGTTTCCTAGCCCAAAATGCAGTGGCGACCTTAGGGATGCCTCAGAATGTGTATACCAACCCTTTGGCAACACATTCGAGCCTTAGAAATATTAGAGGCTCACCAGATGTTTGGTCGAATCCGACTGTACCTAATCCTTTTACCAACGTCGCCTTACAGTCTATGAGGCAACAAATGGATGAGAGCAACCATGATATGGTTAACATGTTGACTCACCAAATGGCCACTGTAATAACTCCTTTAGTGGCTACCACCAATCATAATTATCAACTGTTGCTAGACAAATGGGGAGAATTGCTGATGTTTTTGGTACTGGGTCAGAAGCAGATGGCTTCGATATCCAAGAGGTTAATCGAAGAGAGCCTCAAGCCGAAGCAGGCTTAAACGAGAATGGTCGAGCGAGACCAATAGTCGTGGCTCGAAACCAAGACCCTGATGTAGTAGTCGAAAGGGTCAGACAAATGAATCTAGGGGGCAACACAATGTTGCTAATGTGGTCGAACAAGTCTTGAATAGGCATGGTTTTAACGTGGGATACGCTAACCAGCCATTCTTTATCTCAGCCTTTCCCCAAGATGTGTTGAGGGCAGAATTGCCTAGAGGAATTAAAGTCCCAAAATTTTCTAAATTTTCTGGAGATATAGGGGAATCTACAGTAGAGCACGTGGCTAGGTACCAGATAGAATGTGGAGATTTGGCCAATGATGAACTGCTGAAAATGAAATATTTTCCCAGTTCCTTAACCAAGAATGCATTCACTTGGTTCACAACTCTTACCCCCAAACTCAATCCGTAATTGGGTGCAATTGGAAAGAACTTTTCATGAGCAGTTCTTTAGGGGCGAAAGTAAGGTTAGCCTAATGGACTTAATGGGTATCAAGAGATCACCCAATGAGGCCATCGAAGATTATCTGAATAGGTTCAGGCAATCTAAGGCTAGATGTTTCACTTCTGTACCAGAACATGAATTGGTTCAAATAGCTACAGGGGGCCTCGAGTTCTTCATTAGGAAGAAACTCATCAATCTCCCAGTTCGAGATATGGCCCAATTGGCGGATAGGGTGAGAAAGATAGAACAAATTAAAGCTGAGAAGGCAAAATATAAAAAGGTTGAGAGAATAGGGAGAAAAGAGAAAATAGGCTATGTAGAGGCTTATGACGACAATAATGATTCTGATAGTGACTTCGAGGAAAGTGAAATCAATGTGGCTGAATTAAAGCCTGGGCCTGCTTATGTATGCCCTTCACTTAGACCTGCCAAAGAGGGGTCTACCTTTTCTTCGAATGAAAAGTTTAAGAAACCAGTTTATGGTTTCGATGTCACTAAAGCTGACCAAATCTTTGATATTCTGCTAAAAGACAAACAGATCATCTTGAGTGATGATCACATAATCCCTACCCTCGAACAGAGGAAAGGAAGAAAATATTGCAAATATCATAATGTGTATGGTCATTATACTAACCATTGTGTTCGTTTCAGGGACTTGATTCAGAAAGCCATCGCAGAAGGGCGTCTGAAGTTCGAAGAGAAAGCGAAAGGAGCGATGAAGATTGACACTAACCCATTCGACAGCAAGGTCCATTATGCTGAGCCCTCAGAGATCAACATGGTCAATGTGCAGCCAGTTAATGCAAGGGCAACAGATATGGCCATTGATGATTTTGAAAAGGAGGTGAAGTATATCTTCCCTTCAACCGAGGAAACGATCATGGAATACTTGAGCAGGAAGCAGAAGGAAGACAGGCACATCATGTTGTGCCCTAGGTGCAGTGCAGTTTTCGATGCTGATTCTGCCAAAACATTCGAAGAGTCTTCGAATAAGAAACATCAGTTAAGGCAGAGGTTAGGGCCTCGAAAATTTGAGGAAGGCCAGAAAAATGTTCAAGGCCTTGAAAGGCATGGGCAGGGGTGCAGCTGTTCAGGAAGGGACTTTCGTTCCTCCACAAGCAATTCCATCGAATCAATGGATTAGGCAGATCCCACCAAGGCCTAAGAGCCAGATAAAGTGGCAGCCAGTTCCACAACAGGTTGAGGGTCGTCGGATCTCTAAAGGGAAAGAAATCATGATACCACCTTCCAAAGAGGTTCTACCACCTAAGGAAAGTTGGTATCACTTTAGCCAATATTCAAAGGCTAAGGGTTCGATGACAAAGACCCAATGGCGTAGAGCCCAGAGACTCTACAGAGCCAGAATGGAAGAGATCGAAGCACAGGCTGCGAATGCTCCACAAAAGAATAAAAGGAGATATGAAGCCTCTTCTTCAAAGGCTCAGATCGATCTTCGTGAACAGTTGAATGCTGCAAAGGTAAAGGACATGGAGGAGGATGATCTCCTAACAGAAGAGTTTGAGTCAGGGTTTCCTGATTCCATTCAGGAGATTTGCGGTATAGTTTCGATCTTACCCGCTGAATTTGCTCAGCAGGTACAAAGGCTAGAAAATGAAGATGACTTTGAGGATGAAAACCTTCGAATCCCTGTCATGTTGAATCAGACCGAAGAGACCAAGAAAGAAGCGGTCAGTATAACCAAGCCAACTCCTGGAGACATGGCTCACATGAAGCCCTTATATATCAAGGCTTTCATCGAAGGTGATCTCATTGACAAAGTGATAATTGATGGAGGAGCAGCTATCAATTTGCTGCCCAGGTCAACATTCGATAATTGGGTAAGACCAACAGGGACCTTTTGCCTCATAATATCATGATAACTGACTTTGCAGGGAAAGCATCAGGTTCAGAAGGAATAATTGCGTTGGATTTGATGGTGGGAAAACAAGTAAGAACCACCATCTTTGTGGTAATCCAAACTAAGGCCAGTTTCAAAATGCTGCTTGGTAGAGAGTGGATTCATGGCGTAGGGGCAGTTCCTTCAACTGTGCACCAGAAGCTTTTCCTTTGGGATCCAGAAGGGAATCCCATTGTGGTCGAAGCAGACCAAGAGATGTATAACATGGAACAGGGGCTAGTAGAAACAGATTTTGATAAGAATCTGGCTCATATTAGTCCTTATGAGTTAGATTCAAGATCAACAATTCATTCTGCTAAAGTCCCTTATTCAGTGAGATTAGACCCTGTTAAGGGTTTCACTTTAAAAAGAGAGGTCGATATTGATACGGCCTTAGACATGCTGGGTGACTCATGGAAAGCCTAGAAACGTTCAAGAAAAGGCTAGCGGCCTACTTGGCCGAATCAAAAAGCATGGTCCTTTCGAGTCCAGAGGAAGGGAAGACAGGAGGAAGCAAGGATCATAACAAACAGTTGCAGGCAAAGGAAGGTGACCCAGTCAGATTAGACTGCATTTATGATGAAGAAGATGTGGGAGTCGAGTACGGCTTCGGAAAGGTTACTAGGTTCAAGGCACAAGACCAACTTGAAGAAATAAACTTAGGAACAGCCGAAAATCGAAGACCAACCTTCATCAGTACAAAGCTAGATCCAGAAATTAAGCCTCATTTAATCGAAATCCTCAGGCAGTATAAGGATTGTTTTGCCTGGGAGTATGAGGAAATGCCTAGTTTGGATCGTGATTTAGTCGAACATAGGCTACCAACTATGCCTGAAAAGAAACCAGTGAAACAACCTCCTCGAAGGTTTGCACCAGAGGTGGTTTCGAAGATAAAAGAGGAGATCGAAAGACTTCTCAAAGCCAAGTTCATCAGAACTACCAGGTACGTAAATTGGCTCTCGAACATTGTGCCAGTGGTTAAGAAAAATGGCATGTTAAGAGTCTGTATTGATTTTCGGAACCTTAATGAGGCAACTCCAAAAGATGAGTATCCAATGCCTATTGCTGATATGTTAATCGATTCAGCAGCTGGAAACGAAATGTTGAGCCTGTTAGATGGGCTATTCTGGTTATAACCAGATTTTCATTGCAGAAGAAGATGTTTCTAAAACTGCATTTCGTTGTCCTGGGGCATTGGGCACTTTCGAATGGATATGATGCCTTTCGGTTTAAAAATGCTGGGGCCACGTATCAAAGGGCCATGAACCTGATATTTCATGATTTTATTGATAGTTTCATGCAGGTTTATATAGATGATGTGGTGGTCAAATCGAAGACTAAAGCACAACACTTGGAACATCTGAAGTGTCATTCGAAGGATGAGGCGACATGGGTTAAAAATGAATCCATTAAAATGCGCCTTTGGAGTTTCAGCAGGAAATTCTTTGGGTTTTCTGGTTCAACAGCAAGGAATCGAAGTGGACATGAACAAGGCTAAAGCATTATCATACCCAACCTCCAACGAACAAGAAGCAATTGCAGAGCCTTTGGGGAAGATTAATTACCTGAGGAGGTTTATTTCAAACCTATCAGGTAAAAACTAGGATTTTCTCCCCGTTGGTTAAATTAAAAAGAGGAGAAGACTTCGAGTGGAGAGAAGAACATCAAGTGGCTTTCGATTCAATTAAAGAATATTTAGCCAAGCCACCAGTGGTGTCGCCACCCATTCGAGGGAAACCACTTCGGTTATATATCTCTGCATCTGAAGAAACACTTGGTAGCATGTTAGCCCAAGAAGATGAAAGTGGCTTCGAACGGGTTATTTATTATCTTAGTAGAAGCCTTAGTGATGTAGAGAAAAGATATTCTCCAGTAGAAAAGTTATATTTATGCCTTTATTTCTCATGTACAAAGCTTAAATACTATTTGAAACCTGCTGAGGTTTTTGTTAGTTCTCATTTTGATGTAATCAAGTTCATGTTAATTAAGCCAATACTTCATGGCAGAATTGGGAAATGGGCATTAGCTTTAACTGAATTCTCTTTAAAGTATTTACCTTTGAAAGCTGTTAAAGGGCAAGCCCTTGCAGATTTTTTAGCCGAACTCCCAACGGCAAAGATTGAAGAGGTAAATTTTATTGGAATAAAACCTTGGAAGTTATTCTTCGAGACGGGTCGAAACATTCGAATGGTAGCGGCATAGGTATGCTGATCATATCTCCTAAGGAGATAATAACCAAAGTGATGTTTAAGATCGAAGGTAATTGTTCGAATAACGAGATTGAGTATGAAGCGTTAATAGCAGGTTTAGAACTATTATTAAATTTCGAAGCATCCCACATCCACGTATTGGGAGATTCTCAATTGGTCATAAACCAATTAAAAGGAATTTATAAGTGTTCTAGCTCAAAGTTAACGAAATACTTCGCAAGAGCCAAAGCCTTGTTGAATCAATTCGAGGAAGTAGTTTTGGAACACGTTCCTCGAATCCAAAACGAAGTGGCTAATGAATTAGCCCAAGTAGCTTCTGGGTATAAAATCAAGCCAGAACTCTTCGAGAACTTCATCAAAACCAATAATCTCCTTTCAAAAGAAGAAAGAGTGGTTTGGAACGTAGACACACTCCCTGCGTCAGATTGGAGAAGGCCTTTGGTTTGACTACTTAGAGGATTCAACAATGCCAGTCGAAAGGAAGGTTAAACTAGAGCTTTAAATTATACAATTCTAGGGGGTGAATTATACAAGAAGTCGAGTGGTGGACATCTACTCAGATGCTTAGGAGAGACAGAGGCATATCTTGCCCTTGCAGAAGTCCATGAAGGATTATGTGGAGCACACCAAGCAGGGGAAAAGATGAAGTGGACGTTGCTGAGGTATTGTTATTTTTGGCCATCAATGCTGAAGGATTGCCATGATTTCGCAAGGGGATGTGAAGAGTGTCAAAGGCATGGTAATTTACATCACACACCTGCAACAGAACTCCACTCGATAATCAAGCCTTGGCCATTTCGAGGATGGGCCCTCGATTTAATAGGTATGATTCATCCACCATCTTCGAAAGGTCATAAGTTTATCCTAGTAGGGGTGGATTATTTCACTAAGTGGGTAGAAGCGGTTCCTTTAAAGGAAGCAGACCAAAAAGAAGTAATAGATTTCATAGAAGAACATATAGTTCATAGATTTGGCATACCTGAAACCATAACCACAGATCAGGGAACCATGTTCACTGGAAGAAAAGTGGCCCAGTATGCCGAATCTAGAAAAATTAAGTTACTTACTTCTACCCCTTATTATGCACAAGCAAATGGCCAAGTTGAGGCCACTAACAAGATTCTGATAAGTTTGATCAAAAAACATATTGGGCATAAACCTAGGAATTGGCATGAAACGCTTAGCCAAATACTGTGGGCATACAGGAACTCCCCAAGAGATGCCACAGTATCTTCCCCATATAGGTTGGTATATGGACATGAGGCTGTGCTACCTTTAGAGATCAATCTTGAGTCGATTCGAATCCAGAGGCAAAGTGAATTGCCTACACAAGATTATCTAAATTTAATGTTTGAAAGTTTAGATGTTCTCGATGAAGAAAGGTTACTTGTACTCGAGAACATAGTCAAACAGAAAGAAAGAGTGGCTCGATTTTATAATCGAAGAGTTCGCCATAAAAATTTCTTAGAAGGTGAAACGGTGTGGAAAGTCCAATTACCCTTAGGGAAAAAGTTGCCAAAATATGGCAAATGGACCCCGAATTGGGAGGGACCTTTCGAGGTAGAAAAAGTTTTATCAAGTAACGCTTATACAATTCGGGACGTAGTATCAGGTTGCGTGATTCGAGCCATAAATGGCAAACACTTAAAGAAATATAAACCTATCATGCATGAAGTAAAAATACGTATCGAATAAATAAGCAAAAGACGAAAGTCAAGGCCAGACTTGGCCAATACAAAACTTAAAGCCAAAACATGGCAATGATAATAGAGAAACGAGGCTGATAAAAAAAAAATAATAAAATTGTTTTTTAGAACAAATTCTTGGCCTTAAAATCATTGTATTCAATCTTGATCTTCTCGAGAGTTGCTTGGAGAGTAGCATGATCATTTTGCATTATGGTCAAGCTTCTAAAGCAGTTCAGGAGCGCAACAGAATCTTCTTTAACTTCTCTCTTCAGAGTTTCTTGCATCTCCTTACCTCTTTCGACTGCTTCAGCGAGGGCATTTCTCTCTTTCACCTTAAGGTCTAACTTCTCTCTGCATTTCTTCGATCTCTGTATTGAGTACCTCAAGCTGAGTAGCACCTTGCTCTAGAGTGGTAGATGAACTTTCAAACTTAGCTTTTGGGCAGTCAGTTTCTCCTGAAGAGCAGCCTCCTGATTGACCACTTCATCTTGTTTGGTCTGATTGGTATGGAGTTTGTTGATGATATCAATAAAAGATTCATACCAAGCGTAGAAGGCACCAATGGCTTCATCAATCTCGACTGGAATGTTGTCAGACATTGACCTTAACTCAGCAAAGACCTCTCTGATTTCCTTATCCAAGTCATCGTTGAGAGATTCGATGAGGTTCTGAGAAAAAGCCAAATGTCGAAGTCTATTCACTAACCCTTGCATTTTTGATGGGTGCTAGATTCAGAAGTTTTAGCACTATGGCTCGAGGTAGCCACTGTGATTGAACCTGCAAGCAATTTGTTGATGATGTAAAAAGGGTCATCTTCGAGTTTCTTAGTGAGGCTCTCGAGATCAGCTTCTGGAACAGGAGTCTTAGGAGAAGAAACAGATGGTTGTTCGGTCTGAGTAGCAACCAAAGCAGTTGAAGGATTCGAGATAACAATGGCTTTCGAACCTGGACGCTCTTGTGGTTTTGGGCTCGAGGCAGGAACAGCCTGAGGATCTTCATTTGTTTTGAGGCTTTGTTCCTGAGAACCGTCATGTGGTGTAGACTCGAATCCACCTTCGACAGTATCATGCACATCGAAAGAAGGAGTCAAAGGTACTTCACTCTGAGCACCCATATCAACTTCTTTATCTTGAAGCATTTCCAGGGTCGGGTTCTCATCGACTGCTATAGGCTCTGAAGCTTTCAAACCTTGAGGTAAGTCGAGGGCAGCAGGGTCACACATGGCAATAACCTGATCAACTTTGTTTGAGTTGGAGCAGAAGAAGGTTCTCAGTTGGCATTGTGGTCGTGTCCTTGCTGAATAGGCTTGGACAATTTGGTGATTACTAAACCATCATCTTCAGTCGAAGACTCAGAGTTTTCTCCATTACCATCCTTTCATCGAGACCATCAGCATTTTCTTTTTCTTCTTCTTCTTTTCTTTTTCTTCTTCTTTTTCTAATCTTCTCATTCTCATCTTTTTCTTCATCACTCTTTTCTATCTCTTCTTCTTCTCTCTCTGGTATTTCTTCCGGTTCTTTCTCTGCTCTCTTCTCTTCTTCATTCTTTCCCCCATCTGATTCTTCTTCTTCTTCATGCTGGTGTTGTTCTGATGAACGGTCAGGAAAAGTAACTTCCTCTTCGTCAACAACGGCTGTTGGTTTTCCTGTAGACTCAAACCTCAAAATTCGTTTGGAACCAGGATATTGCATAGCAAGTGGAAGGGAATTTAAAAAGGTATAATGCTCGAGGAACTAGAACCTGAAGAAGTTTCTTGCAGGGATGAGCTCGAGGAGACCTGAGAAAAATGACTTGGTGAGTGTCACATCGAGAACCAATCTCAAGAGAAGGTCTAAAGTATGTGCTTACTACTCGATTTGCTTTGCGGGAGTGCCTTATACGCTTGAGGCAATGTGTTTGATCCTTTTCCTGGGGGCAGCCTTATACAAAGAATAATAGGATACATGAGGTAAAATTTCAATAAGTTTAACAAGAAAGACAATTCGAAGTTCATGCCTCAGTAACCAAGATCTAAAGAAGATCCTTCTTCCTGAGTTTGTAAACCAGTGCTCCTAACCACATCAGAAGAGGCCACCTTCGAGCCTGCGGGCACTGTTTCTTTAGTAGAAGGAGCAGAAGATGTTGGGGCAGTGATTTGATCAGGAGCAGGGTAGCTCGAGAGCTTGGTTCAGGAGTTGGAGTGGCAGGATGCTTTCTCTTTTTCGAAATTCCAGTAGCCTTTGATCGAGGAGGCCTCGAGGCTTCTACAGCCTGAGACTTAGCCTGAAATAAACACAGTTTAAGTAAACCATTCGAAGAAAGGCAAAAAGCCTAAAGAAGTATGGTGTGGAAAAATACCTCTTTGGCTTGAAGTTTGCCTTTACGATCGGCAACTGTGGTATCAGTCGAACTTGTCTCTTTCTTTTCTTTCCTCTCTTTGGAATTTTTGGCTGTTTTGAGCAGGAGAATCAGCTTCCTTTTGTGCTGAATCCATTAAAGCAGAGTTAGTGGGAGTTCAAAATATGGATCGAAAGAGAAGGATTCGACTTATAGAATACCTGTGCGTTTTCGTTTAGCTAGTTCAGGATATGGACTGTCTATGATCACTCGAGAGAGGAAGTCTTCCCTCGAACATGTCATAGAATTGTACCAGGTCCTCCACCAAGCATCAAAGGCAGTGGTGCAATAAATGGCAGGAGTGAAATCAGTAGCTGCATAAGGAGGCTTCATGGCATCGAAACGCCTAACCCTCAATATAACTTCATCAGTGGAGAGGCAAGGATCGATCTTATGGTTCTTGAACATGGGAACAGGTATGTTCTGGCAAAGTCCAAGTTGCCTGGCCACTAGGGTTGGTTGATAGTGCATCAAGCAGGGAATACTCTGATCATAGTGAGCAAAGATTAATTGGTTCCTCAAAATTTCACTCCACCTGTCATCTTGGAGCAATTGATCCTCAAGGCATCATGGTAACCAAAGGTTGATGAACCCATCGAGGGCCAACAACCGCGTTTCGCATGAGGGGCCAGCATTTCCTCGAACTTCCTTTGCTCAAGAAAGTAAAGCATGAGCGCCTTAATCCTGCTACCCAGACCATCATAAGGAGGACAAAGGTGCGTAAAGCTTAATGGGGTTATGGTAGGCTCATAGGCATTTGTAATCTTGGTGGGAAGAACACCAGTATCTTGAGGAAAAGTGGCTCGAAGCCAATGATCGAGAAGCCAGAAAGGGCCATAAAAACCACTTAAGGGTTTTTCCTCTGCATATAGGCCTAATGCATCAGACATGCAAAGATACAAATGGCCTAATAACAGTTTGGCCAAATTGATTTGTCTACCCTCATGGAGACAAACAGCCAAAGGATATAGACTCTTAGGGATTGGGAGTGATCTGACACAGAAGACAAAGTTGGCCAACCAGAACATAAGGAAAGCAATGTGCTCCTCCTCAGTTACATCAGCAGATGATGTGTTGTGGTGGCTAGCTTATAAAAGCTTGGTAAGTTACCTTCTTAGTGTCATACATCTCATAGTCAGTTCGAGAAGGCTTGGTATTGGGAAGGTAAGTCTCACCTCGAGGATCCAGTCCAGTAATAACGGCAACATCCAGTAATATGGGTGTAACCATACCACAGGGAAGGAAGAAGGTACACGTACCTCGATCCCAAAAAGGGATGGCAGCAAGGATCAGCTCGAAGTCATAGGGCGCGTTGATTCGAGAATGTTGAATCAAATCGAAGATACCAAGCTTTTTCCAAAACTTTCCTTTCACAGCCTGCACTTTATCCAGCCAGCTGAAGTAAGACTTCCTA
Organism: Sesbania bispinosa; assembly: GCA_026901365.1. Lineage (NCBI taxonomy): Eukaryota > Viridiplantae > Streptophyta > Magnoliopsida > Fabales > Fabaceae > Sesbania > Sesbania bispinosa. Next base: position 1,244,025 of record QLOH01000223.1, on the reverse strand, counting down.
TTCGCTAGTGGGACAGCGCGAAATGCGTTCTTCTCTGGTTTTGGAGTGTCAGCACGAACTTCGTTGGTGAAAGCCAAAATCTTTTCTTTAGGGTATAAGGCCTGATACTCCTTGAAGGTTTTAGTTTGAGGAGGAGATTCATAAGGCCCCAAGAAGCCGAGTCGGAGGCCATCCACATTAGTAGGGATAAGAACGCTTGAACCCCACACTTTCAGTTTCTCCTCAGTGGCCTCAGGTGCCGGAACGAAAACCTCACCATCCCTCACGATGCTCTTGCCATTTTCAGTAGCAAGGGAGTTGAGCAAGCTACTTGGTAGCTGGAGCTTGGGAAGCGTAGAGTTAAAGAAGAAGAGGCCATTTTTTCAGAAGGAAAGGAGACACAAACGGTTTAAGGATATCTAGCAGAAGGAGGTTGTAGAGCTAAGGGTTTTTCTCCAGAAACGTGAGAAAGAAGGTAAAGAGATGAAATAAATTGATATAAAAGAGTAAAGGAGGGAAACCCAGAAGTCACTGACAGTCATAGGTCTAGGTGGCAGTAGTGGAACCCAAAAGTCAAACTCATGGGATCGTGTGAAAGAGAAGGAGATGATCAATGATTCGATGCGAAACGTAACGGTGCGTACAAAACGCATTAACTTCTTAATAAATCGAAGTTATAAGTTTTGGGGGGCATCTGTTGGGCACTCAATAAAAATTCGAAATAAATATGATCGAATGCTGTTGGTCAATTTTTATTCGAAGTAAGAGGTTACATCATTCGAAGTGGCCTAGTCAAGAGCCAAATAAAAAGGACAGTATTAATGTTTTGTCGTGTCATGTTATCTGAATCGAAAGGTTCATTTAAATTGCCAGTCGAAATGGCTATAACATACAAAACACTAATACATTAAATACAACTCCTTACAAGGAATTAAAATGACACTTAAGCTATGACGCAAGACCCTAAGTTATCTTGGCAGGTACTTGTTTCGAGCAAAGATAGGCTTCGACGTCTTCTGTTTTATTTTTGATCGTTGGCCTTTGAAAGGGAAGTGGAGCAAACGATCAAATGGGATGAGGGGAAGGAAGTGCTCGAAGGATCCAAAGATTAGGAACAGAGCAGGCATGTGATTTCTGGCCCCATTCCCGGCAATGGAACCAAAGACGGACAGCCTTAAAAGAATTGAAGACTCAACATAGTCCTTCGAGAGACGCTATTAAAGGAAGCGTAGATCGAAGGAGAAGTTTCCTCAAGCACTCTTTGTCAACTGCCCAGTGGCCACGTCAACCAAGAGCAGTTACTAAAAGGAGGCAGCAGCGTACATGGAGGAAGAACGTGGGTTACTGCACCCAACCCAGAAGGCAAGAACGGTTATAAGCTATGGCTATATATAGGAGAGGGGGCTTCAGATCAAGGGGTCGGCAACCTGAAAACTCACAAGCACTCTGAAAAAAGCCATAGCATCCACCACAGCGATCACAGGCTACACCAGAAAGCTTCAAGAGAGTAGGGCCTTTATGTAGACCATTTTCTTTATGCTTTCAGTTTCTTTTTCTTTATTGATTACTAGGTCTATGTTGCTTGTCCAATGTGTATGACTGAGTTCATCAGTCCCCTTGCTTGTATGTTTCATTTTTACTTTTAATGCAAGTAATGGCCTTACCAGGGGCCATTTTCACACAGTAAACTTGTACAAAGAGTGACGTTACTCTTTGATACTATCTGATATTCTCCAAACTAACTTTGAGATTTCACACTTAGGTAGAACCCACGTAAAATAACCAAGGATTCGTATCTCGTCCTAGATTGAGCAGAGATACATTTGTTTGTGCAAAATCAACAGACAAACAAATACTAAACTTAATTATGAAAAACTAATAAAATAAAGAACATGAATTAAATTATAATATTTAAATCAATTTAAAAAAAATCAAATATTAATTTTTCATATAAACATATTTTATGAATATATATATTAATTTTAGTATTAATATATTTTATTATATATTACAAACTAAACATATTTAATTACAAACTAATACATATATGTTTAATATATTTTATAATATATTTAATATATATAAAATATACTAATACATATATGTATTTATAATGTATATATATTAAAAATATATTTAATATATTTTATAATATATATATGTATTTTATAGATTATATATTAAAATATATTTTATATTTATAATATATATTTTATATATTTTATGATATATATATTAAAAATATATTTTATAATATATATATTAAAAATATATTTAATATATTTTATGAAAAACTAATAACTAATACATATATGTTTAATGAGTCAGGATCCGTTGACACCAGGTGTCAAACTTTAAGACTTACACCAATTAATAACTTTTTGTAGAATGTGAAATTGACTAATCCAACCGTTGAATCATATTGTATTACCTTCATGATCATGTATATCAAATTTCAGATAATTTGGACATTCGTAGGTATGTTATCTAATAGTGGAATTTTACTTATATTTTAAAAACATATTATACGTTAAAATAAATTATTTTTGATGAAGTATCAATTAATTTTTTATTTTTATAAAATTTTATAAGCTTGATCTACTTTATAAGAACTTTCAATTCAACGGTTGGATTGGTCAATTTCACATTTTACAAAATGTTATTAATTGGTGTAAGTCTTGAAGTTTGACACCTGGTGTTAACGGATCCTGACTCATGTTTAATATATTATATATATATAATAAATGTATTAATTACAAACTAAATATATTTTATTTAAAATATACTAAATATATTCTTCTTTTAAATGTATTAATTTTATATATTTATATAATAAACATATTTTATGAATAATATATATATATATATTAATATAATATATTATATATAAAATATAATAAATATATTTTATGAATATATATATATATATTAATATAATATATTATATATTATATGATGTGGGATTGGATTTTTTTTGTAACAATGTGTGATTGGATTTTGACGCTTGATGTCAAACTTTAACATTTATGTTAAATAATAAGTTTTATAAAATGTGAAATTAATTAATCAAACCATTAAACTGAATGTTCTTATATGATAGATCATAACTACGAAAATTCATGCAAAATCAAAATATAATTAGTATTTTATTACACCACTTTATTTTAATGCATAACTAATTATTTAAAACAGAAATAAAAATTTATTATTAGATAATATAGCTACGAATTTTCAAATTATATGAAATTTAATATACATGATCATCGAGATAATATGATATAATTCAACTGCTCTATTGTTTAATTTCACAATATTTAAAAAGTTATTAATTGATGTAAATATTAAAATTTGATCATGTTAACAAACATATAAATTGAGTTCAATACTATAATGAATTTAATTATTATACACTTTCAATGTAAAACATCAAATGATGTGTTATTGCATCATTTAATGATGTGATAACACATCATTAAATGTCGGTGTAAAATTTGTATAGTTATTAAATTAATACTATAATATCCACACTTGTGTCTATATCTATAATATTTTGTAAATAATTATTCAGACCCAAATTTAAACTCATTTAATAAGTAAAAACCCTTTCTCATATGAAAGATCCGTGGGGGGTATCCATTGGTTTTGAGTTTAATTATCATCCTTGGTCTTAAACATTATTCAAGTCTTAAAAACAAAATTAATGCGCTTTATAGCCAATCTCTCTCAACTAAAATGCCAAAGTTCGACAATTTGAGTGAAATTATCAATATAGAGTACGCTTGTGATTATATAGTATTGAGTTCTATGGCTTTTTCCTTGAACATTCTAGTTCTAGAATAGCTAATAGTCTAATATCCCGTTTGCTTACCGGTTGGTAACAGTAGAGAATTAATTTTATAAAATTGATTTTAAATTATTTTTATTAAATGTGTTTTGTAAAATATACATATAACTCATTTTCAATCATTCTAAAATCACTTCTACTCAATTATAAACCAACCAGATGTTTCTGGTGAACGATTTAGAGTGTGTTTGGTAAAATTAACTGAAAGTTGAAAGATTAGATGGAAGCTGAAAAACTAGCTGAAAGCTAAAAGATGGCTATAAGGTGAAAAATTAGCTGATTTGATTGAAAGTGTTTGGTGAAAAACTAAAAATCATTTTTTGTGGTTTTCAAAATATTTTAAAAACCACAAAATGGTTTTTAATTTTTCAGTTTTGAGAAAAACTTAATTAAAAATTAAAAACTTGCAACCACCTCAAACCTCAATAAATTGAGACAAAAGATAATAATAGTTAAGCTATAGTTCTATAAATTTAATGACTAACTTATATGCATTATTTCGTACGTATGTGTCAAACTATGAGGAACTCTACAGTTAAAATGGATTCCAACTAATATGAGTTGAAGTATTTCCAATGTCTCTTATGCATATTTAAATTTAAAAACTACAATACAAATAAAAAATCTTTTTATGGGCTAAGTTGCTAATTTATTTATTATTTTTTCGTGTTGGTACTACTTGTTATCGGTCTTTTTCATAATTATCACAAGGATTTCTTTGATTCTGATTTTGGTAATAAATGACAGAAGAGATTTGCACTTTACTCTGTTGACTTCTCTCCTCTATTTTACACTTTAATGTAACTTTTTGGGTGAAAATCTACCCTTCCTTTTCTTTTTTCTTTTTTCACACAGTGTTTGACAAAAATTGGGTTATCAAGGACAATTTTGGCTGAAGCTTCATTACATTCACCCAGCTTATGAGGATTCATCAGGCATATAATAAAGAAAAACAACAGATCAAACAAAGAGCATTGGCATGTGATCATCAATAATAATAATAATAATAATAATAAGCATTGGCATGTTCAGGAAGGTATCAAAATAGCAAGAGAACATAGATGATCATACCTGTGAAATAACTCCCAGCACGCCTAATGATACTTTGACTGCATTGAGATCTTCGTGTTGTTCATTTAGGCTCTCAACCTTAGCATATCCATCTTCAGGACCTGCAGGCCTAACAATTCTAAGCTCAACCACATAATCATGAACAGAACTTCCTCTCCCCCACAATGAGCTTCCATGAGCACCTGTTCCCATTAGGCCACCTATTGTCAATCCCCACCAATATGGGGCATATGGCAAGGCCAATCCAGCCTTGGCAGCCTCATTGATGAGCTCCTTCATTGTCACACCACTCTCCACTCTCATTGTCCTTGCTTCCACATCAATCTTCAATATCTTGTTTAGATATTTGGTGCTTATCAGCAACCCATTTTGGCCTTCAGGGCAGACCAGTTTAGGGATGCTGTGGGAATAACGGGTAGCAACTTTCATCTTACTCTTCTTTCTGGCTGCTGATGCTACCATTGACACAAGCTCTTCCTCTGTAGTTGGGTACAACACTTGAGCAGCTTCACAGGTGCTTCTATCAGGGAACATGCCATAGGAGTTTGTGATGGTGCAGCTTGTGTTCTGTGAAGAGCACTTGATTGGATCCTCTGGAGGAGTGGAAAGGACAAAGGAGAAAAAAAGAAAGACCAGAGTTGATCTGATGAAGACTTTGTGTGACAAAGGCATGGTTGAAAATTTTGAACTTTCAATGTTCCTGTGATATTTTCTAGACCACAAAGTCTTGTATATTATGTATATGTAACTGTTTTGCTCATTGAGGAGTAGAGAGCAAGGAAACTAGTATAGTACAGAGCTTTAATTGCGCATTCCTTGGTATAAACTCAAGATCAAGGTTAATAATAAAAACCACATTTGTGTGGTCTAGTATAACAAAAAGGAATGGATGTGTTAAATTTACTTTATTTACACATAATTATTAGTGTCAATTTTTTAATTGATAAAGGATGTTGCTGGCTGTGTATTTGATACACGTGACGAGTGGGTTTGGCATTGTGTCAAGCAGCTGAAGTACACCTGTCCCAAACTTGAGACATAAAATAAGAAAACAAATTAAATAAAATAAAAGTGTTGCTATACCTTTAATCTTGCTCAGTGCTCCCTTCGAATTGAAGGGTTGAAATACACGCTGCTGGGAAATGATCTTCCACAGTGGCCACTTACTCATTGTTGAAGCCAACACACATCCACACATATTTCAACATATTCTTGCCACATCTATCTATCTATGGCGTTTACTGTCAGTGGAGACCTTAAGAATAATTTGCATATTTATGTGTGCTACGAATTCTAATTAAATATTTATTTCTAATATTTTATTCTTGTGGGCCGTGGCGTCATTTGCTCTTCGATCGGTTTAGTTACATTCTCTTCCCTCCCCCTCATGTCATAATTTCATTATTATTTTTAATTATATGATTACAAGCTGGAATTTGGAGTATTGACACCTAATTAATTGAAGAAAGCTACCCTAGCGACAGTGTAAAAATCAAACTAGGATCTTATAGCTGATGGTATTGGTGGAATGCTACAATTTGATTGCATTATTTTTCTCATGTTGAATCGTTGATCGCATTAACAAAACAAAAACAAAAAGATTCAGCATCATGACATGGCGTAGCCAGGAATATTTCTTTGCGGGCCGGAATAAAATATTAAAAAGAGTTAAATTTATTTGTGGTCCCTCAAATATGATGAAATTTGGTTTTGGTCCCTTATTTATTTGTTCATTAGTTTTGGTCCTCCATTTTTCAAAATCATATGTTTTTAGTCATTCTTATTAACTGTACTCTATTAAGTCACTCCGCAGTTTCACTACGATTTTTCCCAAGTAAAAATTAATGTGTAGTAAATATTAAAAAAATTACAATTTTTTTTACAAAAAATGCTGCTATAAAATTTCTTTGCTTTCTTATAAAAATATATATAGTAAATTTCCTGCAAATTTTAGAATCTAAACGAAATTTCCTTTGAATTTTAAAATCTGCAGGAAATTTCGAAAGAAAATACATAGAAAAATCTACAAGAAATATTACTATGTTATCACTTAGCGAAATATAACTAACGACAAGGACTAAAATCATTTGATTTTGAAAAATGGAGGACAAAAACCAATAAAAAAATTAATGAGGGACCAAAACCAAATTTCGCTATATTTTAAGGGACTAAAACATATTTAACCCTATTAAAAATGATGATAAAAATATTAAATAATTTCAGTTAAGAATAGTAAATTTTATTTAAATAAAATTCTTTGTTCCTTCATCTGCATGAAATTTCTCAACAAGTTGACAAATTTATTCAATATCAAATGTTTTTAAAGAGTCTTTGAGATTTAAAGTTGAACCGGGTATAAGAAGTCCAACTGCTTTTTCGTTAAATCTTTTATTTAATTCAAATAATTACAAATCAAATTTTAGTTTTTCTTATCACGTAATTCTAAAAAACATATTCAAATCAAATAAAATCTTTTGTAATGTTATATTATGTTACCTAATGACATTTTCTCCATTCTTTCCTATTCTTTGTAATTAATGGTCGTATGTTTCCCCTTTTGATCTTTTTACTTTTTATAGACTAATATTTATAATAAAATCTTATCTATAATTTTGAATATTATCTTATCTTCTCTAAATAAGAAAAATAACCAATATAAAAATAAAATAATAAAAAAATTGACAAAATAAAGATAAATAGCAAAAGTCGTAAAGAAGTACTTAATATATACTACAGAATCTACGAAATTTTTAGGGGGGTCGAAATGATAGTTCATGAAATATATTATATGGGACCTATATAGTTAATAAAAAATTTAAAAATTTTGGGGGGTCGTGGCCCCTGCCCTTGGCTACGCCCCTGCATGACATGATACATCGCATGTAGCCAGGAACGTTACATGTGGTCGTGAATGGTAGGTAATTTGGAAGCAGGATGATTAAAATAGGGAAAAGATTTAAGAGTCTTTTGGAAGGAGAGATAGTAAAAAAGAAAAAAAAATTCAAGAGAGAAAAAAAAAGAATAATGTGATAATTGATGTGATTAAATTTGTATATGGTTGGGTAAATCCGACAAACCCAATCCCGTTCAAGGTAAAAATGACAAGTTAAATCAGGTTCAATGGGATGGAACTCGATTAATTTAGGTTGGGTACGAGGAGTTTGTGTTTCCAACTCAAACAACCCAACTCAACTCAACTATAAATATAAAAAAATAAGAAATTAATAAAGATGATAAAAGTACTTAAATATCTACAATTCCCTAATTGGACCCGACCCAACTTAATCCAACTACATATTATTTTTTGTGTTTCTTTCCATTTTTCTATTTATTTTTATTTTTTTAAAATTTTTATGAGAACTCGACTACCCAACCCAACTCAACATGAACATAATCAGGTTGGTTCAGGTCATGTTTCAATTAAAATGAAAAAGAAAATTGGCCCAACTCAACTCAACCTGTGTGCACCCCTATATATGATGAGAAACAAAGTGAGATTAAAAAAAAAGTGATTATTGTTTTAGAAATCAATATTAAAAATTAAAGTTGATTCAAATAATAGGAAAGTAGGAGTCGGGCTTAACACACACATATATATATTAATAGGTGGAAATAAATTTTTGGATTTAATGTAAGAGCTTTGCTTATTTTAACATTGGACCTATCTGGGTACGGTTTTTTTTTCCCACTACACTGGAAAATTTCCAAATTAAAAATGATTTTCTTTTTCCACAATTAAAAATTTCAAATTACTTCTGTACTATCTTACTCTAAACCGTAAAAATGAAAAGGTTGAGGGTTTTAGCATCTTTGTGTAAATAAAATGATCGATAATTACCTTGATTTATGATCTTGCGGGACTGGATCCTTTCCAGTAACAGGAAATTTTCAGTATTGGAGAGAGATTGAATCCTGATCTTGCCCCCTCCACAGTAACCGACATTATTACATGCACCATATATATATATATATATATAAATTAATTGCATTTTTTGTCCTTTAATTTAGTTTGGATAATGTGTGATTTTGGTCCCTTAAGTTTTTTTCGAGCAAATTTAGTCCCTCGTCATTTATCTTCTACCTAAAACCCTCAACCTTTTCATTTTTAAATCAAATATTTGCGGGTTTATGATAAATTTGAGATATAAAATAATTTTGAAGATTCAAAAGTAAAAAGATAATAGAAATTTGATAAAATTTGAATTTTTTTATAAGTTATGGAATTAGCGTTCAAAGAGCGCAAACATTTGGGATTTTTCATTTTTAGGTGAAATTCGATATTTTGATTGGTAAATTATAAGTTTGAAAAGATTTAAAACAATTTAATCAACTCAATTTGTGAATATGCATTGCAGAATGTGAGAATTTGAAGGCTTTAGGTAGAAGAAATTGATTGACGGACCAAATTTATTTAATTTTGAAAGTAGAGAGACATAATTTGCTCGAAAAAAACTTGAAGGACGAAAATTGTAGATGATCGAAACTAAAGGGACCAAAACTGCAATTAAGCTTATATATGATGAACATGGTTAAAAGTATTTTATTTTTTGTGGAATAAATGTATTACTAAATTTCTTTTGGCATGGAGTACATGTAACCTTTGTGGAAGATAATCATGCCGAAGTGGGGTCAAACCACTATAGGTAACAAACTTCTTCCTTTGAGCATTTAACGTATTTACATATAAAGAGGCTCGAATTCAAAAACCCTAATTAGGTTTAAACAACCTCACACTAGATAATCCACAAGTCCGGTGGTAAATGTGTTACTTAATTGAAGTAAGGGAAATATTACATAAAAAACATTTTTGAAATTATTGTAAAGAGAATATGTTCTATGAAAATATTATTTGTAGATAAAAAATGTACATTAACACATACAACATAAGGAGAGAAGAAGAGAAAAGAGAGATAAGTGTGAGATTTGATAAGTGATATGATGGAAATGGAAAGAGATAAAGGGAAAAATGTGTTGTATGAATTATTGTGTCTATATGTGTGTGTATTATGACCAAAAGTTTCAAACTCTCTTCTTTTTCCCTTCTATGACATCCTCATCACCTTCCTTCACAATTTCCTTCTTCTTCTCCTTTCACGATATTGCCCCTCTTCTTCTTCCACTCACAAACTCATCACCACCCAAACTTCCTATCTCACTCATGGCCCTCTCTCATCTCCTTCCCTCTTTCTTTCTCTTTCACACACTTTTTCAACATCGTGCCATACCTTTTGCCGCCAACCATTGAAGCTAGTTACCGTGAAACCCAACACCGTCGATGTAGACATGCAAGGCCATGGTCACCAGTTTTGTGACGTTACCGCTGCACCATCTGATTTATGTCGCAGCCTTGGAGGACATCAAAATGTCTTCTTTGTAATCTCTTCCCTGTGAATATTGTTGTTGCACGAGCTACCCTTCTGGTTCTTGAGATACCCGGTTGAAGCCTCGTGCCATTCCAATCCTCCCTAAGCTTTACGAACATCAATGGAGGAAAATAAGACAAAGTTCAATTTATGGGATATTGGAAAAGAAGGTCACATACAACTCATTTGACTCCTTTAATTCCCTTGTTCAATGAGTGCCATCAAGGATTACACATGTAAAATATGTGACGTGTCAATAGTAATTAGTAATTGCCACATAGGAACGATGAGTAGGATGGAAGAGTGACATATCATCACTTAATAAACCTATAGTAACGACAGGGACCGTTATGAAAGGGAAAACTTTTCCATTGATGCTTTAAAAAACATTATATGGATTAAAAGTAAAGCTCACTGATGTTATAGCGACTAAAAGTATATTTTACTCAATCATATTTATTTAATTTCAACTTAAAACTTTTATATCTTTATCTTTATGTTTATAATAGTAGTGTACTATTATAAAGTAAAGCTCACTCATGTAGTATAATTAAGGTTGTCCACGGGCAATTTTTCCACACAAATAAAGGGCATTTTGATAAAATTTTACTAATTCTTTAATTTGTATTTTTTAATAAAAAAAGTAATAAATGGTCATGTATTGAAATATCAATATGTACTGAGTTTGTGGTATTGAATTTTAAATGATTTTTTTTTTTTTACAAACCGATAAGATGTTATTCTCTTTCTGAATGTAGACACCTCTACTAGATACATTGTCTATCATTTTTGGACTATTTGTTTCCCTATGCAATAAAAAATGTGGAAAATCTCTCAAATGTCTTATTTCCGCAATATTTATATTTGATTAATTACCCATATATTTTTTTAAAGAGTAAAACATCATTTTGGTCCCTGAAAGATTAGTGGTCGGTCAAGTTAGTCCTTGAAAGACAGAAATTACCAAAATAATCCATGAATGATGCTAACGTCAATCAAGTTAGTCCATCCGTCAATTTGTCTCTGTTAAACTTAATAGAATGCCAACATGGCACGTTTTCTTTACACTGTGGATGCTGATATGGCCTGGGAATCTTTCAGGGACTAGAATGAATATCTTTTCCCTTCATTTTGGTCCCTAACATTCAAATTTTTTTATATATAAAATTCTTTCATCTTTATCATATTTTTCACTTTTTCTCTCTTCTTTCATTTTTCTAATCTCCATCCTCTTTACAAAACATTTTTTCTTTATTATTTTGGGGCTATAAAGAATGCAACATTATTTTTCAAACTGTTTCTTTTTTTTTTCTCCTTTTTTTTCGCCATTTTTAAAATATTTTTTATTTTTTATTTATTAATATATTTATTATTATTTATTTATTTTATTAAATAAAAATATAGACCAAGAAATATAATAAATGTGTGTTTTTTTGAAGGGTTGACATAAGTTTTTTTATCATCATTATTCTATTTTGATGTTAATAACCAAATATACTATTTCATTCACCTTTTTTGTGCACATAATTAACCAAATATCTTACTCTATTAACCGCCAATGTATACACCATTAACCTCATTTAAAAATATGTTCACCGTTTCTAGCCACATAATTAACCTCGTGTTAACAGGGGTTGCAATTAACCTCATAAAATGAATTAACCAAAAATCCTTTTCTATTAACCACAAACAAAAACACCATTAACCTCATTTTTTTAATATGTTCACCGTTTTGGAATACATAATTAACCTCGTATTAACTGGGTTTGCAATTGACCTCCCAAAATCAATTAATCAAAAAACTTTTTCTATTATAACCACAAACGAAAACACCATTAACCTCATTTTTTTAATATGTTCACCATTTCGGGACAAATAATTAACCTCGTGTTAACATGATTTGCAATTAACTCCACAAAATCAATTAACTAAAATCTATTTTTATTAATCACGAACAAAATACCATTAACCTCATTTTTTAATATGTTTACCGTCTCGAGACACATAATTAAATGTGTTTTGTTTGGAATAAGGTTATGCAAGCATATGAAAAAGCTGACTATTTAGAGAGTTAGCTAGCTAGCGTCAAGATTTTCAAAAAATGAAAATTATGGAAGCATATGAAAAAGCTGACTATTTAGCTGTCGTGCGTAGTATATAAAACTGGTAATAGGATTCCAAAGAAAACTTGGAATAAGGTTATGTTAAAATAGTCAGTTTTTTTCGTTTTATGTGTGGTTAATAAAAAAAAGATTTTTGGTTAATTAATTTTGTTAAGTTAATTGCAATCCCTGTTAATACAAGGTTAATTATATGTTTCGAAACGGTAAACATATTAAAAAATGAGGTTAATAGAAAAAGATTTTTGGTTAATTGATTTTGTGAGATTAATTGCAACCCCTGTTAACACGAGGTTAATTATATGTCCCGAAACGATGAACATATTAAAAAATGAGGTTAATGGTGTTTGCGTTTGTGGTTAATTGAAAAAGATTTTTGGTTAAGTGATTTTGTGAGGTTAATTGCAACTCATGTTCATACGAGGTTAATTATGTGTCCAGAAACGATGAACATATTTAAAAATGAGGTTATTGGTTTATACATTGACAATTAACAGAGTGAGATTTTTGGTTAATTGAATTTGTGAGGTGAATTACAGTTCTTGTTAACAAGAGGTTAATTATGTGTCCAGAAACGGTGAACATATTTTTAGATGAGGTTAATGGTCTATACATTGGCGGTTAACAGAGTGAGATATTTGGTTAATTGAATTTGTGTGGTTAATTATGTGCACAGAAACGGTGAATGAAATAGTATATTTGGTTATTAGCATCAAAATATAATAATGATGATAAAAAAACTTATGTCAACCCTTCAAAAAACACACATTTATTGTATTTCTTGGTCTATATTTTTATTTAATAAAATAAATAGATAATAATAAATATATTAATAAATTAAAAAAATAAAAAACTATTTTAAAAAAATGGCGAAAAAAAACAAAAAAAAGAGGAGAAAAAAAAACAATTTGAAAAATAATGTTGCATTCTTTATAGCCCCGAAAGAATAAAGAAAAAATGTTTTGTAAAGAGGATGGAGATTAGAAAAATGAAAGAAGAGAGAAAAAGTGAAAAATATGATAAAGATGAAAGAATTTTATATATAAAAAATGTGAATGTTAGGGACCAAATGAAAGGAAAAAATATTCATCATTCTAGTCCCTGAAAGATTCCCAGGCCACATCAGCATCCACAATGTAAAGAAAACGTGCCACGCTGGCATTCTGTTATGTTTAATAGAGACAAATTGACGGAGGGACTAACTTGATTGACGTTAGCATCATTCTGTTATTAAATAATTTTTAATATTATTTTATGTATATAAATTAAATAATATTACATTTTTCTTAAAAACTTAATAAAATTTTAATTAAATCATACGAATCAAATTAAATTAAACAAAAAATTTCCAACAAAATTAACTATATATATAAGTTAAATAATTTTTAATATTATTTTATGTATATAAATTAAATAATATTAAATTTTTCTTAAATACTTAATAAAAATAGTTATGAAACTAATTTTTATTATTAATGAATTATTTTTTTGTTAATTTATTTTAATATTTTTTTACTCTAACAGTATAGATATGAATAAAATTTTATATCAATATCTCAATTGTATTAAAGTAAATATATTAATATATTTAAATATTTTAAATAAAATACATCTTATCGTTCTAAATTTTAAAAAATATATTATTTCATTTAATATTATAATTTTTAATTACATAAAAGGAAAAAAAAATGCTAAAGGAGAATCGATAATGTGAAGGTATAAATTATTAACAAACGAAAAAATGTGTAAAAGCACTCAAAGGAATAATAAAAAGTGAAACCATATTCAAATTGGAATAGTTACTATAAAGATGAATATGAAAAGCCTCCAACATTAAGGGATGTAAAATTCTATAGAAATGATATAATCATCTCAATAATGGTACATGTGTCTATGGAAAACCATTAACATTATTAGAAAAGACATTAATAAGATTTAATTATGTGAATATGTATTTAATAAAGGATAAAAAAATCTAAAATAAATTTTTTTAAGTAAAATGACATTTTTACCCTTAGTTTAGGAGGGAAAACTATTCCTAGGGCAACCTCAAGACCACCTTACTTTTATATATATATATATAGGGAGCGTATCAAGTGAGAGGAGTTTTTATTGTGAGAGATGAGAGGGTTAAAATATAGCCAATGGATTAAATTCAATTAAATTAAATGGTTGAGATTAAATTAGTAATAATGATTTGTTATCTTTGAATTAAATTAAAATAATGATTAAATTAAGTAATAATTATTTGTTATCTTTGATCCAGGATCCACTGTTATCTCTGATTAATCCTCTAAATCTAGTTAGTCCTTAATTTTCGAAGAAACTGCCATCAACATTAAATCATTATTATTTAATTTAATCTCAACTATTTAATATAATACGGAATTTTTAATATGCTAAAGTACTAACTTAACTAAAAAATACTTTATAATTACAGTAATAGTAATTATAGTTATTATATCAATATTAAAGCCTTTTTTATATTTTAAATATTAAATTTATCAAGCAAAAACAACATATAATTTTTTATAAATTATAGCCAAATGACCAAAATTCTTTATTTGATTTGAACTTTTTAATTCCCATTTTTATTTCCATTCTGAAATATAAAAAAAAAATGTCTTCTAATTTACCGGAAAAACCTACAACTTTTGCTTATATTTATCTCATAAAAATTAAAATATTAATTTTTAAGAAATTATAAATATTAATACCTAAAATTAAATAAATATTCTATCTTAAAAAAATAAATAAATATTTTAAATCATTTATATTTTATGAAATAAATAAGAAGATTAATAATATAATATGAAATTTAAATCATGAAAAACCACTTTGTAACTACGATAATAGACTAATAGTAATTATATTAATTTAGGGTTTATGATTTAGTTAATATAATTACTATTAGACTATGATCGTAGTTACAAAGTATTTTTTCATGATTTAAATTTCATATTATATTATTAATCTTCCTATTTATTTCATAAAATATAAATGATTTAAAATATTTATTTATTTTTTAAGATAGAATATTTATTTAATTTTAGATATTAATATTTATTATTTCTTAAAAACTAAAATATTAATTTTTATGAGATAAATATAAGCAAAAGTTGTAGGTTTTTCCGGTAAATTAGAGGATATTTTTTTTATATTTCAGAATGGAAATAAAAATGAGAATTAAAAAATTCAAATCAAATAAAGAATTTTGGTCATTTGGCTATAATTTGTCAAAAATTATATGTTATTTTTGCTTGATAAATTTAATATTTAAAATGTAAAAAAGGCTTTAATATTAATATAATAACTAAAATTACTATTACTGTAATTATAAAGTATTTTTTTAGTTAAGTTAGTACTATAGCATATTAAAAATTCCATATTATATTAAATAGTTGAGATTAAATTAAATAATAATGATTTAATGTTGATGGCAGCTTTTTCGAAAATAAGGACTAACTAGATTTGGAGGATTAATCAGAGATAACAGTGGATCCTCGATCAAAGATAACAAATCATTATTACTTAATTTTATCCCAACCATTTAATTTAATTGATTTAATCTAATGGCTATATTTTAACCCTCTCATCTCTCACAATAAAAACTCCTCTCACTTTATACGCTCCTATATATATATATATATATATATATATATATATATATAAAGATAACTTGAATTTAATAATAAAATTTCATATTATTTACCAAGTAATTAAGTATCTTAGTAATTTTATTGCTTCGCAATTAAGGGTATCGCAAGGCGGTTTCAAAGCTACCAGGTACTGCTGGAAATTTTGGCCAATCACATCCAACTAATTATTTGTACTCCTACGTACAACTACAAATACCCAACTCTTAATTACCTATTTTGACAACGTGTTTTTGGTTTAACCAAAGTATTTTAATACAGGTGTTGGAAATATTTACATCATGATGAGATTAGCTTTTTTTAATAGGAATTTTTTTCATTCACAAGACTTAAAGCCGATATATTATTTAAAAAGAAATAAACATGTACCACCTAAACAAACCGTGTTTGAGTGATTTCGACAACATGTTTTGTGTGAGAATTTTGAGTTTCAATTATTTGTGAGCATATTGAGGATAGTACATATATAGTTGGATTCAGATTTTGAGTGTCTTTAAAAAAATCAACAACCTAACTTCTTAATTTATAGTGCATAGTAAGTTACATAAAACTTGTTTATTTTAAGAATTTCTATCTTATAATTTATAAATTACTTTAATTAGCTTTTAACTTATAATTATTTATTTTTCTTCTATTTTTATTCATAATTCTTATTTGTCATTAAATCTTTTAATCATTTCTTAATATTACTATAGTAACTACCTTATCAACTAATTTTACTAAACATCGCCACGATATGTTTGTGTTTATCAATACCAATAAACTAACTTCCAGTGACTAATTTATAAATTAGTTTGACCAACATAAAAGTGTAATCTAGCTAACTGGTATAAGTTAGCTTCTAGTTAACTGTTACCTAATAAGCTTCTAGTTTTATTCTTTCAATGAAGTTTGTTGGTTGGTATTAATTGAAAGAAAAGAAAAGAAAACACACACATTTAAATTATGGTCTAGTAATGTTGTAGCTTAAATTCATCTAGATTTTATCGATACGGCTTCTCTCCTGGACATAGTGGTGCTGATCGCCTCCTGTCCTTTTGCAAACGACACCGTTTTATATTATTTGAAAAATTAAATCTTGGTGTTCTTTATTATTTCATCTCAGCTGCTTGTTTAGGCAACTTAAACAAAGACTTACACCAATCTATCAATCTATTATCTATTATTATACATTAAATATATATGTAATAATTATTATAAGGGAAAAATATGTTTTTCGTCCCTATAGTTTCGGTCAACTTTGGTGTTCGTCCTTGTAATTTAAATCTTTTGTTTTTTATCCCTGAACTTTCTAAACCCCTAAATTGTGATCCCTGGCCGTTAGTTAGATCTGTTAACCTGACGAGCTAGGTAACAAAAGTTACATGTTAGCCTCAATAGTGGCCCCCAAATAGTTGACTAATCTAACAATTTTTTTATTATTATTTTAATTATTAAAATAACCATAATTATGAAATTAGTTTTTTTATCAGGTAAAATTGGTTAACAGATCTCACTGACGGGCAGGGACCACAGTTTGGGGGTTTAGATAGTTTAGGGACAAAAAAACATAGGATTTAAAGTACCGGAATGAAGATTAAAGTTGACAAAAACTATAGGGATAAAAACCATATTTTTCCCTTATTATAACTATTGAATTATTCTTTTTAAATGCATAGTTTAACTTACATGAAAATTGTAATGATAAATGTATAATTTCAACTCTTTGTATTCCATTGAGAGCTTTCAAAATTTTCTTTATTTCTTAACAATTTATACCTTTATCAATTCTTCTTCTACATTTTTTACCTTTACATAATAAAAAAATTTAAATATCAAGTTAATTGAGTTATGTTTCTAATTTTTATTCATGCATATATATAAATTTTCATTTTTATGAGTTTAAAATTAAAAACTAAAAGATATATAAATATATTTAATTTAAAAAAATTAACTCATTTTTTGTTTTTCATTTTTGGATTTAAATCTTAAATGAAAGAAAAATTGTAATATATATATATATGTGTGTGTGTATTAGGCTTAAATACATTTTTGATCCCTATACTTTTGTAAATGGGTGATTTTGGTCCTCCTAGTTTTAATTCCTCAATTTTGTCCCTCTTCTTTAAAAATTGAACAAATCTAATCCTACCGTTAGCCTCCCATTAAATATTTAGCAAAGTTTGATGCATGAATTTAATTTTAAATCTTGTGTTTTGGTCAACTTTAACCTTCGTCCCTATACTTTAAATCCTATGTTTTTTGTCCCTAAACTTTCTAAACCCCAAACCGTGGTCCCTGCCCGTAAGTGAGATATGTTAACCAATTTTACCCGATAAAAAAAACCTAATTTCATAAATATGATTATTTTGATAATTAAAAAAAATAAAAAAAAATAGTTAGATGAGTCAACTATTTGGGACCCACTATTAAGGCTAACATGTAACTTTTGTTATTTAGCTCATCGGGTTAATTAACAGATCTCACTAGGATCACGATTTAGGGGTTTAGAAAGTTCAGGGACAAAAAACAAAAGAATTAAATTATAGGGATGAAAATCAAAGTTAACCGAAACTATAGGAACGAAAAACATATTTTTCTCTTATAATAATTATTACATATATATTTAATGTACAATAATAGATAGATTGATAGATTGGTGCAAGTCTTGCCTAAACAAACGGCTGACATGAGATAATAAAGAACAACAAGATTTAATTTTTCAAATAACATATAAAACGTTGCCGTTTGCAAGGATAGGAGGCGAGCAGCACCATTATGCAAAGGAGAGAAGCCAAATCGAGATTTTATAGATCTTGCTTTAAAAAAATTTATACTACTTTTTTTTTATATAAAACATGTAAAATCAAAATCATGTAATGGGGATTTTCTGCGACTTGGTATTTGGTTACACAATTGAAGAAAGAGTAAACTAGTAATTAGGTCCCTGACTTTGTGAGCGTCGTGCAATTAGGTCCATCACTTTAGGAAATTGGTCCCGTGGTCCCTGACTTTAACCTCCGTCATGCAGTTTAGTCCAAACGTTAAACTTCTGTTAATTCCTGCTGTTAAACTGCTGACTAAGGACCTAAGTGCATGATTTTATATAAAGTTAAGGACCTTTATGCATGATTTTATATAAACTTCTGTTTTTGGTTTTTAACTTCATAATCCATTTTTGGTTTTTAATTTTACCTATTTTTTTTTGTTAGGGATGCCCTGCATGCATGTCATTGCAGCATTGGCACACAGGGGGAAAAACCAAAGGATTACTGCGATGGATGGTTGACAATGGCATCCATTAATACTACCTATGCTCACCATGTTAACCTTTTGCAAGGGGAACAATTTTGACAGAAGACAGATCAGCTACCACCACTGCCACCACCAATGAAGAGGGCTTCAGGTAGACCCAAAAAATAGAGGAGAAATGATGGAAACCTGTGAGTTGCCAAATTCTAGATGTGCAAGTGTGAGTGCCCAAATTAACAAAAACTTTAGTTGGATAGCATTGCACTTCATATTTAAGATGGTCACCATCACCTATGTATGTAATATTAACAATTTAAGTTATGAACAAGAATATAAGATTAAAGATTTGAACAACAATATATTGGCATATACTATTACCTGCCCAAATGGGACCCCATCTATTGCTTTCCTTTTCCTCCCTTTCCAGCCCAATGGCATGCATGTAGGGCATCCCTAACAAAAAAAAGAATAGGTAAAATTAAAAACCAAAAACAGATTATGAAGTTAAAAACAAAAAACAGAAGTTTATATAAAATCATGCATAAAGGTCCTTAACTTTATATAAAATCATGCACTTAGGTCCTTAATCAGCAATTTAACAGCAGGAATTAACAGAAGTTTAACGTTTGGACTAAACTGCATTACGGATGTTAAAGTCAGGGATCACAGACCAATTTCCTAAAGTCAGGGACCTAATTGCGCGACCAGGAACCTAATTGCTAGTTTATTCATTGAAGAAATATGAGGTTTCGAAATGATGTGATTTTCAACACTTGTCGTGTGGTTTTTGATTCGCTGAAGTTACAGATCTATTCCCATATTAAGGCGGGGATGGAGGCGACCCACAATAAAGGGAGAAAATACCCGTGGAAGATTCAAAGCAACGTGATTTCTATTCGATAGAATTCTCCTCAGGAGCTGGGTTAAAATAAACACTAACGATGCTTTCTCTTCTAAGCGCGACGTGAAGGCGTGTGGAGGGGTGGTTAGGGATTGCTGGAGTTGGTTCCTCACTGGGTTAGCGAGTAATTTGGGTGTGTGTTCTCTTATGAAAGTTGAACTATGGGGGATATATCGTGGATTAAAACTTGCTCAACAAAGAGGATATTAAAAAAATATATTGGAGGCAGACTCTATGATGGCATGACAAATGAATTTCTATGTCAGTTTGTCTAGCAAGTTACAATAATCATGCTGTGGCGATTGAATTACACCTCAATTCATCCAGTTAGATTTTGTTTAAGGTTTTATTAAATTTAACTTCACATTTTTTCATGAACAGGGAATGCCACAAAACTAACGGGATGAATTGAGTTGTAATTCAATTGCTACATCATGGTCATTGAAAGTGAATGGACAAATTGCCACCGAAATTCATTTGTCATATCAGCGTCAAAGTTAACGGTGTTAAAGGGAGAAACTAAAGTTACGTGATTTCAGAACATGAGTTACCCAAATCAATGATTTTAAAGTTTATGTACTAAAACCAAGTCCGAATCAAATTTTATACACTAAAAAACATATTTAATCTTAAAAAAAAATATTGTGTCCAATTGAAACAGTAGTACAATAATGTATTGCGTAATTAACGTCATTGGACCAGGGGAGTAAATCACTAAAACGCTTAGGGGCTTTATATTAATTTGTGTCTGGCCCATTTAGATTAATGCTCTAGACACGGCAATTAATATCCATAGACATATGCTTCAAAGTTGTTGGCCCATATTCATATATGGATCATTTGTGTGAGTTTAGCGATTAACAATTTTTTGGACTGATAAAAATTAGAAAAAAAAAACAAATTTTTGGACTTGCGACACGTTTTTTTTATTTTATGTCATACTTATTGTTAAAATTAAGTAATAAATGTTTTTATGTTGTTCAGTCTTTCATTTTTTAACAATTCAAACAAATCCTCAATATATAATTGGATTTGCTTATTTTGTGTTCAAAGTAGATTATAGTAAAAATCTTATTAAGAGAGTTTAAAAAAACAAATTTGCCTAAAAAATCATTCAAAACCAAACGTACAGTTGAAGTTGATTCTGAGATCCTAATAAGTTAGCGATTAGCAAAGTTTGCACTTGAGTCGTGTGCTTCATTTTTTTTTCTGTCAAATATTTTTAAATTAAATAATAATAAATATTCTTGTGTTGTTCACTGTTCAGTCATTCATTACTGCTGTTAGTTAGCCCACTTTTCTCCATCAATGAGCTGCAGATGTGGGTTTTAAACTTGTGTGATAATTGATGAGTCTACTATATATACTAGAAGAAAAATATAGTTGACCAATTAAAAAGGAAGAAAAATATGTGAGCAACATTTGAGGATGCCAATTATGCATCCACGCCTTCTATGTAGTATTTGGTAGAAATAAATATGCCCATGAGTAACAACCAACCAGAAATCTGCCTATCTGGATGGATAGGACAGCTTGATACATGAACACGATGTTTATAAAATGATCAATGAAAAAACATTGATGTTGGTACTATCATAGAAATAGATAAGATAGAAATGGGGAAGAGATGGAGTGGATTAATAGTTTGTTTCGTGCGAGAGAAATGAGTGTGAAATAGAACAGAAATAAGTTATTGTATTATTGTCCCTATTTCTCCCCTATTTCCTCATCGAATTTGTGGAGAAATAAAAGGTACGTGGGTCTCACAACTCTTTGTCACTTCTCTATCATTTCTCTCCTCCACGAAACAAGAGAAGTTGACAACTTCTCTCCCCCTTCCATATTTCTCTCTCACTTCTTCTTCACCAAACAATGGCTTAATAACATCTATATCTATAATACTCCATTTGTCCCTTATTATAAGACCCTTTCAACCGTTTCACACAGTTTAAGAAAAGTTGGTTAATGTATTGGTCTTTAAAAAAATATAGCATTCCAAATATATCCCTATTTAAAAGTCACTATATCCTAGAAACATTAATTGTTACATGGTGGAAGACTCCAAAAGTCACTTTCCAATGGTGTAGTTGAGCATGTAGGTAAAATTTCATTAATTATTCACACTCATCAATATATGAGGAATTAAAAAGAGTTGAATATTAATGAAGGGTAAATATGAAAAAAATAATTAATTTATCTAAAAAATTGCAATGGATTTTATATTAAGTGACACTCAATTCTTCTAGAATTGATCTTATAAATAGTGACGGAGGGAGTATAATATATAAAAGCCGAGTCGGAATCTATCACATTACCATGTCATCTATTTTTTCCCCACATAAATTAATTTTTGCTACATCATTTATAATGTGATGTGTCTCATTCCAAGGAAACCCACCTTCACATCCTTGAGCTTTGAGCTTTTAATCTATTTGAAACTCACTCAATTCTTCCCATTCATTGTTACCATATCACTAATGCTTTGTTTGGTGGAGGTGAAATGGGGGATGGAGGAGGGAAGTGGGGAGAAATGGAGAAACTTCTCCTGTTTGGTGGAGGAGGGAGGAGGGAAGTGGGAGGAAATGGAGAAATTTCCCCTGTTTGGTGGAGAAGGGAGGAGGGAAGTGGAGAGAAATGGTGTGTTTGGTAAGGAGGGAAATGGGTGGAAATGAGGGGAAATGATTACACTGTTCATTTCTCTGCAATGTTGTAGTGAAATGGAGAGAAATGAGAAGTGGACACATGATAATCGATTTTTATGTATACATAATCGATTATCATATTATCCAATGTCATAAATAATCGATTTTCATGTACACATGATCGATTTTTATGTTACACACTGTCATAAAAAATCGATTTTTAATGTCCCATAATCGATTGTTGAGCAAAAAAATCGACTTTTTTTAATAATCGATATTTCATATTTTTTTTCTTTTATTTGACACACATTTCTCTCATACCAAACAACCTATTTCTCTTCATTTCATACCTATTTGTCTCACACCCAACAACCTATTTCTCTTCATTTCTCTCTTTCCTATTTCTCTCCTTCTCACTTCTCTTCTCATCACTTCTCTTCTCTCTATTTTCCTAACTTTTTCTATTTCTCTCCTTCTCACTTCTCTTCTCATCACTTCTCTTCTCTCTATTTCTCTCCATTTCCCTATTTTCACCAAACAGGGGCTAAATGTCAACATTCATTTTTTATGTGCAAACGCCTCCTCATTTTTATTCATTCAGTATAATTGTTATGAACACACGTGACAAAAATTCAAGGGCCTTGATAAAAATTTACCTTCATATTTTCATATTTATTTTCATTAGTTGATAGGGTGAGCAAAAATTTAAGTATTATTTTAATGATTAATGAATACACAATATTTTTAAAAAATTCTTCTTATGCCAAAAGAACAAACCATCTACGACATTATTCTACTTTCTTACCGTCACTAATTTCTATTTTTCATAAAATAATTAGTATCAAAATAAAATTATTATCATTATTATAATAAATTGTTAAATATACACAAAAAATATAAAAATAAAAATCAATTATATAAAGTATTATACCAATATTTAGTATCATCTTTATCATTACATCAACATTATTAAATCAAAAACTAAAATGCATAATTATTTTAATTAAAATAAATCTAAATCAAGCACTAATATCCAATAAAAAAATTATATAACACATACTATAAACTTTCTAAAATTTGTTATCCTTATAATATTTCTCTTATTTGATTCTTCCTTCCACCATCATCATTTGCATAATTAACAATTATTTTATTACTTCAAATTCTCAGTCGTTATCATGTTTAAATAATGAAAATCAATTATATACAGTATTATACCTGTTTTGGACTGACATCCGCCTTGTGAAATAGAGGCATCGTAGTTAGGACGAGGTCGGCTCCGAACCAACTCCTTCCGCCTATCGGCATTAGCAGGCAACCCGGACATCTCCCTATAGGCATGTGGACTTCATGCCAGCCTAAGCGCATGACACTTTCATAGGATGACCGTTACACTCCCTAGCGGACTTTCCCGCCAAATTACCTCCATATAAATAGAGCTAAGTACACCGAAATTAGGTACACTTTTTTACTATTACACAAACTCTATCTGCTACATAAACTGACTTGAGTGTCGGAGTGCCTGTAAGTACACCATCACCGAAGTCTGACGTCGACCGCCGTAGATGACCAACATCACACCGAAAACCACCGTTCGAATTATCATACTTGATCAATACCAATATTTATATTTATTTTTATTGAGAAAATTTTAAATATGATTTTAATGAATACAAAATATTTTAAAAAATAATTTTTCTTATGTTATGCCAAAAGAATAAATCAGGTACGATAATATTCTACATTTTTTAATCAGGTCGCTAATTTTAAACTAATTAGTATCAAATCCTATTATCATAATTATTATAATAATAAATTATTAAATATACATGAAAATTGTAAAAAAAATATAAATGAAAATCTATTTTTTTATGGTTAAAGGGATCAAAAAGACCAGACAAACAAAGAAAAAAACAAAAATTACTTATCTACCCTTTCATACCAGGTACCGACTAAATAAATAAAAAATAAGGCACTAAAGCACAACTAGGAATAGACATGAAAGACCTAAACCTAACAGAGGCTTGTAAACCCTCCTTAGCAAAAGAATCAGCTAAAGAGTTAGCTTCTCTTAGAGTATGCTGCAAAATGACTTCATCAAACCCTTGAGCAACATTCTGAATATGCTTCACAATAGGATAGCTCGGATGAGTTGCAACACACCCTTTTTTTCAGAAGATTTATGGCGAGCAAGGAGTCCGATTCCAGGATGATCTTCGAAAATCTTCTCTGCTTCGCCAACATCGCTCCTTGACACAAACCATGAAGCTCAGCAATGAGAATAGGAACATCTCCGAGGTATTCACAGAAACCCTTTATGAAATCCCCCCAATAATCCCTAATAACCCCACCATAGCTCGCAACTTTCCGGGAGTGACATCTAGCTCCATTAGTGTTGATTTTTACCTAAAGATCTGGGGGTGGACACCATTGTAAAAGGTAATTGTTTGTAGATCGATTAAAATTAGGGTCCATACTTTGCTCTTGATTTGAATTCAAAATCGTCTTGCACTAGTTATTAATCCTGTTAAACAGAACTTCAGATGATTCCCTAATGTTGTTGAAAACTATATTATTTCTGTGCATCCAGATCACATCAAGGGGCACACCCAAATAAAATAGATTGCTGACACGGAAATCTATTATATACAACCATTATTTCAACATTATTAAATCAAAAACTAAAATACATAATTATTTTAATTAAAATAAATACTTTTTACAGATAATTAAAATAAATCGAAATCAAGCATTAATATCAAATTAAAAATTATATAACGCCTACTATAAACTTAATTTGTAGAATTTGTTCCTATTACAATATTTCTCTTATTTGATTTTTCCTTCCACAATCATGAATTGCATAATTAACAATGATTTTATCATTTCATATTCTCAATCGTTATCATATTTATATTCATTCCATATAAATGTAATTAAAAAAATCCTAATTACATTTAAATGATTCAAATATAACACCAAATTTATAACATGTCAAATTAAATAAATGTCGACATACCAAATATCTTAATTTGATACTGTTGATCCACAACTTCCTTATTAATATCAACTAGTCGTGTACCCGTGCCATGCACAGGGCATTTTTATCTTATTAGACATACAATAATAATTTGATAAAATAAAAGAAATACAACAATTTTTTAATGAATAGAATTTATAATATCTGAAAGTTAAAAATTGCATATTAACGTGAATGATTATTTTTCTCTACTCATCTTTTATTTTTATCCCTGCCTCAATTTTTCAATTGCACAATATATCCCAACCAACTCAAGCTATTTCCCTTTATTCCTTAATTCCATCCCAACATGTATACTTTTTTATATTGTCTGTGTATATCCATTAAATTATATTTATTAAAGAAGTTAAAAACTATAGTAACTTTTAAAATCATTTTAATTTATTCATTACATAATATTTTCCAAAAAAATGATTATTTAAACATTCTAAAAGTTTCAAAAGTACATTTTTTAAAAGGGAACTATTAGTTTTTTTTTTGTAGTTTGTCAAAGATTTTTTTATATATAACATTTTTAATGGGATAACTAACTTTTTTTAAGGTTGATAACTATTTGTCCTATAATTTTTCCCCACAACCCATTTATCTAACTGAAAATATGTCTCACCACCATTTTCAATTATACTCTCTACCAACTCTCTTTCCATGGAAATCATATTTTTATTTTTTGCACATATCCATGAAATTGACCAAATTTTTAAACTTTCCCTCCCCTTTCATACGTACAGAACGAATTTTTCTCCAAAGAGATTCACTTATGATTAATATTCTCCATTATCATTTATCAAATGTTAAATCAAATTATTACATCTTTTATTCCTAGAACACTCTTATATCTTATAGTCTTTTATTTCTTTTTATTTTATTTTATTTTATTTGTTATATATCTGATCTATAATAACAAATTCATACAATATAATATATAATTTGTTATCTCTAATGCTTATGGAATGACCTCTTAGTTAGATTCTTTCTATTGCTTATGGAATGCCTCTAGTATAGGATGTAAAAAAATGAACGACCTTTTAGAGTATTCTTTCTAGTACTCCAAGAATGCCCTCTTGTAATAGGATAAAACTTTAAAATTCTTGGATTTACTTTCAGACGTAAAATTCATTATTTTATTTCAAGGTTTAAATTCAAGAAGACCGAACTATAATATTTTTTTCTAAATACCAATAATTTTCTATCCAACTTATATATGCCCGCATTTGGCAGTATAATTGAATAAAACTTCAATTTTATGGGTTATAGGCATTGCTCAGTTCATCAACCACTTAAAAACTTTGCTAGCTAGTTTTACCCATAACCAAATCAAATTTTAATTTTCTATCAAGTAAAAACTTTCAAAACAATTAAGTTTCACATACACATATAAGTCATAAATTAAAGAAATTCTGCAACATTTTTAAATTTTCATTTATCACTGTCAACAAAAAAATTCAAAAAATCAAATGAAAAGGATCATAACCAATCACAATTTAATTTTTTTTCCAAATATTTAGTTGGGACTTTAACATTTGCAAAGCATTATAACTAAGAAAAGTTGTTCTTGATCCTAGGTCACAAAGACCTTTAAACAAAAATGGAAACTCATAGAAAAACACTAATTAAAACATTATTATAATTACTATTAACGTAATTATAAAATAATTTTTAACATTATTTTAAATTTCATAGTATGTTTTATTTATGTTATAAACCTTTCTTTTTTAATATTAATTGAAATTGTTAAAATAAGCTTTAAATACTATTGAGTTTTTATATAAAAAATAACTATAATTAAATAATTACTATAACTACTATCAACATAATTATAAAATGATTTTTTTAAGTGTTTGAAAATGTTTTAAATTTCTTATTTTTTAAAACTGTCAAATATGTTTTAAATTATCATTATTTATATTTATCATTATTATAATTTATTATTTTTATAGTGATATTTACTTTAATATATTTACTATATAATTAATGGTGATGCTTAACATTAATCATTTAAAATGTAAAGAAACTTTCTATTTTTAGAAGTTTTGCTTAAAGGAATTTACTATTGTGTCCTTACTTTAGATTTCAAAGACCACTTTCACTACCTTACTTTTATATATATAAAGATAAAGATAAATATATGCAACACTAAACTCAGCACACATTTTAGTATCAACAAATTAACATGGATCACCATTTTATATTATTGTTCATTTTGATTCAGTCCTCTTTGTACAATTTTGTTATAGATGTTGCTATAGATTAGCTACGATTTTTTTATCAATAAAGACTGAAAAATGGTATTTACATTTTTTTAGGTACCAATTCTACCGGTTTTGAATTACAGAGGTTGAAATCAAATCTTGACTATATATCAAGAACTAATAATATATTTAACCATAAATTCAAATATTATTTTTATTACATTTAACATAACAATATTTATTATACTATTATTACTTGAAAATCACTTAATATATCACTATTACATTTAATTTAAAATTAATCGCGCATCGTGCAGGTTAATAATTTATAGGGGTTGTTGTTCTCAAAATTCCCCGAGTCATTCTTCCATTAGGGGTCAAACCTAACTACCAATATGAGAGTATCAAATGATTTGACCTAGAATCACGTTTTGACTTTATAGATGGGGCACGGATCTTCTAGTCTTGAAGCCCATAAATGGACGATTGGGCCGAGTAAATGACATTGATCAATTACTATTCTACCAAAACGGGTTATTGAGTATCTATCTATGGGTAGGTTGGTACCCGATACTTATGATGTCTTTTTAATTAAAATAAACATTTAATATGTTGTAATTTTTTGTAGTGTTAGAATTGCTCTATGTGAGTATGATTGTCATGCTTTTAAGCCCTCCGTAGCAGTTTAAAACCTCATCTCACGAATTCTGGAGCTCCATTTTGTGAGACATAGCTACTTGTTCCTTTTGAAATAACGTGCCTATATCAATATGAAACATAAATAAAAACAAAGACACTCTTAATAGCTAAGTGCATATTAATTAGTAATTACAGTTTGCAAACTAAAATGAACTCTACACGCTTACTCTTTGATTTTATAGTCATAGGGTATATAGGCTTCAAATTCCGTTTAGTACTAGACTAGTATTCAGTAAGATGGGACCCCAAACAGCTCACAATTCCAAGAAACCTCTGATTGTGAGTTTCAGTGAAGAAAAGGCTGAGTTCCTGTGCTGTGTAAGTGTAACGATGCAATAAGCTCTTTACCCTTTTACAGTCTCTCAGCAGCACAGCACAAAACGTTTTATGACCCAACTCAGCTAAGGGTCCTGCGTGAAGCAGAGTCATAAAGCCCAAGAGTTATATAAAATAAATATAAGATTCTGTGGTTTAGGCTTCAGAATGTAAGGCACGTTCATCATCACTTCTCATTAAATGCCCCAAACGTATCTGTTTTTACCCTTTTTGGTTGCAGGCCAAGTAGCAGCATGAAAATGTTCCATGGCCGAGTGCAATTAATAGTGGGAAACACCTGACCAAATCATTCTTTGTTCATTTCCTTGACTAATTGATCTCCTCCTTAACATGCAGGAGGAAAGTTCTATTATGTACATATAGGGAATTCCACTAATTTTACTAATAAACACATTTTAATCATATATACTTTCAAATACAGGTTTAATAACTAATATTGATAATGTACGCAAAAAGGGTAAGTGCTCTTCTTTACATAATAGTAGTTAATTATCTCTACCGGATTTGCACTAAAGTCTCACGAAGTCACATTTCAATCATATATACTTCAACAAATACTGCTAGCGTATGTATATATATTGTATACCACTACCCTCCCTAGCTGTGGCCTGTGGATGATGAAAAGCACATAAGAGAACTGAGAGAACATGAACATCAATTCAATTCGACAATTATTCATGCAGGGTTATAAGAATATGACAGGACCAAGATTTAAAAACTAGTGTCTGCCAGTTGTGAAGTATATCCAGAATCCATAATTATATGATTTGCTCTATATCCACTTAATTAAAAAAGAGAATGAGAGGAGTAGGGGTAGGGAATGATGCACATTGCTAGCTAAAGGCAATAGCTAAAATACAAAATATTACATGTTATTGTTTGTGACAGGACAGTCCATTGAAGGGCATTGAAATGGTCTAGGCAATTCTTTCAACATCAACACAACATCCCAAGTGAGGTAGGCCACCACATACGGCTCACTTTTTTTTTCTTTTATCTTGGCATCCTAACAAAAGTGTGAAAATCGAATGATAAATGAACACATTAATGGTTCTCAGCCTCTTAGCAAGATAGTACTTGCTTCTCTGCTCCTAACTTCAGATTCAGGTCACCCTGGGTAACTTCCTTTCTTTTGGGGGGTGAAAGGGTTAACAGTTAACTAAATAAAATCACTCTAACATCACAAAAGCCTAAATAAAATAAAATAAAAGTGAATGGCAATTGGCAATAATCTAATGGGTCATGGTTCTGACTTCTGACACTTTCTTTCCTCATCAAAGTATGCAACAAATCATCTCAACCACCTTCTAAGGTCACCAGTGGAAGAAGGAGAAACCTCACCACCACCAAGACTCTCTGTGTAGCAAGAAGAGTAGTTGGATTGTTGCTCCAACCCAAAATGTGATGCACTCACACTCTTGAAGCTTGGACTCCTTAAATTATGCCCATAATTTCCATAACCCACTCCTACATTATATGGATCTGGAGCAGGAAAAGAAAGCCTTTTCTTTGCTGATCCAACTCTATCCCTTTCTGGTGTGGATGGCCTCTGCCTTGGTGCACTCTGTGATCTAATTCTAGCCTTTGCAGACTCAGTTGCTGCCATGTAATTAGGCAAGTTAGCACCACCACTATTACTTGTTCCTACTACCCTGCTACTACCATTTTGGTACAAGTTCCCTGTGCAATGGTAATTAGACCTCAAGCTTGGTGTTTGAGATTGTGAACTGTGGTAGCTTCTATCTTCTCTAACACAACGAGGGCTTGCAGAACGGACTTGGATGGGTCTTGATTTTGCTGGAGAAGGGGTTGTGAGTGTTTGGTGAAGGGATCCACTATTTTGATGGGTTCTGTGGAGTGGGGAAGCAATTGAATGTCTTTGTGGTTGGTGGTGGTGTGGGTTATACTGATAATTTGGATGTGATCTTCTGTAATTGGTTCCTAGATATGAATAAGGTTGAGATGTGTCAATTTCTACAGTCTTAATGGGGTCTCTTTGATCTGTTGAAGCTCTTCCCCTGCTTTCCCATGGCTTTGCAGCCATCCACCTGTCCAACCATTTTGGTCTCTCTTCAAGCTCATCTTCTGTCCCAATTGATGATGTCCTACCATTCCTCCAAATCTATGCATGACATTGTCAAAGTCACAACCAAACCAATTAGGCTATCAAATTCAATTTCAGCAATCAAGAGGGTGAAAGAAACTGAAACCTGTTGTGAAAAAGCTTGGGATAAGGACTTGTCCCTCTTCATAGCTGCTTCCTTCCTCTGTTGCAACATGGCCTTCACTTCTTCAACTGTGTGTGGACGTTCATCCCAGTCATCTGCAATGCTGCTTCCTTCTCTTGACTGTCAAAGAAACCACATAAAGCATCAAAACAGAACCCCAAAAAGATAAAAAGTTCTGAAGACTCAACTGTTGCTTGATTAAGAATTTTAGAATGAGAACTATTCCCTTGCCTTTGTAAGCAAAAAGTACTTTTTTTTTGTTTCTCAAACATGATTTTTGATTGTGAAAGCATGGAAAAGTACACAAAGTTTGAACATTGATGCTGGTTTAATTAATAAAAAATCAAGGGTCTCTCAACTTACTATTGATTTTCTATCTGAAATGTCCTGAAGATACCGTGATTCCCAAACGCTGGCAGTGTCACTGAAGGTGGATTTTCTACTTCCATCAAGGGAAGACCTTATGCGCTGGTCAAGGACCCTTGCTTGTACTCTAACCAGAGCTTGCATGCACCGAAGGGTCATCTTTGCTTGCTTCCTAACATTGTGACCCCTCACTAAAGCTTGCAACTTCACCAGCCCCTTTAGCGCACGAAGTGCTCTTCTTGCCTTCAAGGTTCAAATAACCACACACACCAACAAAAAAGAAACACTCATTCAGATTAACTAACTAACTAACCTCAGTAGTTTTTCATTTGACTGATGATAATTGATAAATCTTGACATCAAGGCTACAAAATTTAGATCTGTTTGGGCTCATTTACCAGATATCCTCTGAAAGCAGTTTGAATCACAACAGCAGCATAATGCTCCTTTGCAGAAACATGATTAGAAGAAGAAGGCTTGGTCAACCTTGCCACCTCCACAGCAGCTTGAGCGGTGGCCATGGCTGCCTCTGCGGTGGCCACTGCCACAGCAAGAGCATGCTTTTGATCTTGGTCTTTCCTTGAAGCCACATCATGCTTCAACTTTGTTGGAGTTTGTTGAGTGTTCACCGTTTCATGATTCACAGCTTTCCTGAAAATCCACCTTCGTTTTTCTCTCTTCTACAAAATTAAAAAGAGGGTTCATTTTCATTTCAAAGGGATCATAGAAAACAGAAGGAAAAAAAAGGAAGTGAATTTAAGTACCTTCTCTTCATCATAGTCCTCTCTTCTTCTACCACTCCTTTTGTCAGTGTCTTTGGTGGGAGATCTGAATGCCCTTTTGACAGCAGTTAACCATGAGCTACTTCCTTTCTTCCCCATGTAAAACTCAACTGCATTTACAGCTAAAAAATTGTGCAAAGAGTTAAAGACAGAGAGGTTCAAGCGGGTTGGGTGGTAGAATAGAATGGCCCCAAAAGCAAGTTCTTTAACCGTGTCTGGAGATAAAGGAATGAAAAACAAGGGAGAGGTAAGGCAAACAACACTTGTGGATCTCAGGTAAGGTTCAATCTTTGTTATTTTTATCAAGTACACGTTCAGCAATGCTACAGTAAACTTGTCCTCGTCATGGCTCTGTCGTGAACTGCCCCCCTCAATAGTGCTAAAATAAATGAATCTTTTATCTCTCTCACACTGAAATATCCTTAGAAAAATTAAATACTACTATAAGATACTCTTAATTAAAGGATTCAATTATTTTGACCAAAACAAGTATCATAAAATAGTGAATAAAAATCATGATTTAAAGTGCACGCAAATTGTTTTATTAAATTATTGGCAGTCAGAGACAGGCTGTGTGTGAGAGGGGGCAGCATAGAATATTAATTTTCTGTATAGTTTGATTAATTAATTAATTTAACTAAATGTGCAAAGCTTATGGATTTTTGTGGCATGGGTGGACAGGAGTGGGAGTGTCAGAAGTTACCTTAAGCTTTTAATGTTAATAATAATAATTGATGAAAGCATAATATGGCTCTCTTTGATTGAAACTGAAACCAGGGAAGGATGTAAAGCTAAAGCAAGTTGAGGAGGAGGGTGGCCAAGAGAGAAGCCAAAAGTGGCTTTTTCTATAATGGAATCAGAAAAAGCTAGTATTTCTTTTTGGGGATAAAATGGCTTTTGGAGGAGGTTGCTCCTTTCTTTGATAAAATGAATCAAGTTGAAGTCTCTCAAGTCTCAACTCTCATCTCATGGTGTCACGTGCTGTGAGCAGGTCGAGACATATCAGGTGGGTGATGGACCACGGTGGACCTCTCATCTCATCTCATAGAAACAAGCAAGATCATGTGGCATTACATGGTTTTGCATCTTTTCCAGCGAAATCAGACGGCACATGAATCAATGCTGGCAGCTAGTATTGTCCAATTCCTCAAGCAGAGGAAGAGCTTAATGTAATGGAATTGTGTCCATTTCTTTTATTTCACCCAAAGACTGGTCAAGTGTTGTAGCTAGATTCTCTTGGAACTGATCACTTAAATATTACTTAGTTTATTTTATTTATTTATGCGGGTGCTTTGTCCTTTTACCACCTTACGATTAGGAAGAGGTGGGAAAGCAAAGAACAAATAAAATTCTATGGCTTTAGAGTGTGGAGTGGAGTCACTTGTCATGCATTTAAGGCAGGACATAAAAATTTCCTATCGATGAAGCAAAATGCTTCCATCACAAAAGACATAAGCAAAAATATCCCATTTTATCTAGCTAGTGGTGGGACTGAGACTCTGATATATATTATACTAGTACGTCATATTTTCAGGTTTAAGGGGTCCCTTATAGTTATTGCATATCTTGATGCGAGATGGATCAAAGGAGAAATTGAAATGGAAGACAAAGAAGTTAAAGATACTCCCTTCAAAACTTCTAAGATATTTTTAATCTAATTATATAAACCAATTAAAATACTTAAAGTAGTTAATTATATTAATTTTATATAAAAATAATATTCCATTTTTATCCTCATTTAATACCATGTAATAACATTGAAGTATGAATTTAATTTTAATTCCTAGTTACAACATTAAAATCTCATCTTAATGACCAATCAATAAAAAATGATAATTTGAAACGTTAATATAGACAAATAAAAAAGAAAAATAAATACTAGATAGAAATCGTAAAATGTCTTATAAAAAGAATCACCAAAATTTTTTACATGGTGCCTTATAATAAGCATTGATGTGAAAAATCGGGTCGGCTGGTTCGACCCGTCCGACCGGGAACCGGTTTGGTGTTCAATCCATTCAACTAAAAAAATCGACCGATGTTCAATTCATCTGGTTTTTCAGTATTCAGGAAATTTTCAGCAAGTTTTACCAAATACACTCTAAGTTATAAAAAGTATAAATGAATAAGTACCGTGGAACCCACTTAAGATATGTGAAGAGTAAAAAAAAAGAGTAATGCTATTTGTGCATGTTGTAGATATACAACATATAGAGAGGAAAAGAGTAAAGAGAGAGAAATGTGAGATATGATAGGTGATGTGATGGAAAGAGATAGAAAGAAAAGTGTGTTGTATGAGTTGTTATATATTTTTTATTGTATAAATTTTATATATATAAAAAAAGAGGTGTTTGGATGGAAAAATTGAATAAAAGAGAATTTCATAATCATGAGTGTCCAGTGATGATTTACCTAAAAAAATCGTAAGAAAACTCATTTACTATTTTGGGTTTTCTTTAACGAATATTGTTTTTCATTCCCTTAGTGAGTAGTGACCCTTTTTTTCGGTTGCAATTTGGTACCCTCGTCAGATAGGGTTTTGGTACCTTTTTGTTATTTTTTTATTGAATTGAGGCATAAAGGTCAAAACTACATAGGAACAAGTAGTGTATTCCGTCCTAATTCATTTCAAAGACATAAAATAAATTTTAAATGAGACACATGTGTATTGCAAATGAAAATATGAAAAAATACATAATAATGGTTATAGGGGGTCAAATGTCTTTTCGAAAATTAAAAATACAAATTCTAATAGTTAAATATTGTCCCAGGACTATAAAAATACTAAGATCATTTAAGAAAGTTGAGAGAAATTGATTAAATAATCGAAGAAGATACCAAAACTCTCTCTGACTTGAAGGTATCATAGAATTTCCCTTTTTTTTGTCCATAACCCACGACTTTTGAGAGAAAACAGATAAAGGGTCTTCAGAAGGGCAGAAATGATCAAATTGGCCTTTATTTTTTTTTTGGTCGATAAATTGGGCTTCATATGACAAACCCAATTTGAAAATTAATGTTACACTCTGCCTTGCTGACATCAGTTCAAGGATTTTGCTTTTGCACCCACTTTTTCCTTTTCACACCCCTTCATTATTAAAAATGTTTAAAAAAAAACACCCTTCAAAAATTAATTTTCGGAAGATAAATGAAAAAAATTGCTTCCGAGTGATGGGAATCCAGAGTCTTCACACTACATGATGGAAATCCAGACTTTTCGCCTTAACCATGATAGGAATCCAGACTCTTCGCCCTTCCAGGTCATGTCAATGTGGCGTATTTAACTATGTGGCGTGTTTAACTACTGGTTATTAGTTTATGTTCCAACACACAGTTAACATGGAGATTGCTATATGAAACCCACTTTTTTGTTCACTTACCTATTGAAGATGTTAAGGGAAATCTATGCGCGGGTCAAACCGTTAATGAAAGCAGTGGGAGAATTAAGTTTGCTGCATATGAAGTATGAACAATTTCTGAAACTATATTTAAAAAATTACACTTCTCAAAATTAGTTTCCGAAATTTAAAAAGTTATTATAAAAGTTTTAGTGTTAGAGTTAAAGACGGATTAGAGACAGAAATTTTCTGTATCTAGTAGGGGTGTAAGCGGGTCCAATCCAACCCGCGAACCCGATTGACCCAACCCAACCCGAAGGATATTTAACGGTTCGGTTCGACTCGGACATTTTCTTTCAAACCCGATCTGGTTCGGTTCGGGTATCGGGTTTGCCTATCTTGAACCCGATAGACCCGAACCAAACCAAACCAAGAAAAGAAGCCTTAATCTTATTAACTTAGAATTTTGCTTGTCCCCAAGCAAACAATCAAAGCTCAATCAAGAATATTTCTAGTCAAAACAAAAGGTTGGAATCCACAAGTGAACATCTCAATTCTTTACAACTTTCCAAAGCTAATCATTCAATTCCAATCCAATCCTCAAACAAGCAACATAAGTGATGGCACAAACCAAACAATTGCAATGCCTAGCATCAAAATATCTCAGTCCAACTTGAAACAATGCAAGATAACAAATGCAAAAATTTCACAAGGAAAAGTATGAATTGCAATCACAACCCTCACAAGGTAGTGTTTCCCTCATCACTCTTAGTGTTTAAAAGGTACTATTTCTCTCAAAATTACTACCACTCAAGATCCATTACCATAGGCTTGACAATGTTCTAAAACTTCCATGGCAAGCACAAGTGCAACCACAAATCATGAGGACTTTTATTTGGGTTGTAATGGGGCTTGGGACAAGGTAGGAAAATTTAGGACCTAGTTAACCCCAAAAGAAATGAAGGATATATGTGATGAGCTCAAGAGTTAAGTATGAAGTTAACTCATCCTTCCTTTGATTTCATTTCATTGCCCCTTTTTATTTTTTCTGAACTTTTCTTTTTCTTTTCAATAATTTTTTTTACTGTAACTATGTTTTTTCTCTTTTTTTTTGTATACTCTTTTTTCTCTACTGTAACTCTTTTTTTTTCAATGTGCTTTTTTTTATATCATTCTTTGCTTCTTTTTTTTTTAAACAGCACATTTTTTTTCTTTTTGAAATAAAGCAATTTTGCTTTCCCATCCCAAACTTAAAACATTTGCTTGCCCTCAAGCAAAAATAGAAAGTAACCCCAAACTTAATTTCAAAAACTCATCCTTGAATGTACCATATATCCTTTAATCCCAAAGAGGAAGGACATTAGTGGTTTTTCATTTGAGGCTTATACTGAGCTTAGAAAGAAGAAATGGGAAAAAGGCTCAAAGAGGCTGAGCAAAGGGAAATATTTTTCAGGGTGGTCTATTTATCCCAATAGCTAACAAAAGAATGCCTCAATCATGCATGTGGATGCAAATGAGAAACAATTTCAATTAAGAACAAAGTCAAGTTCTAGAATGAAATCTCAAGGAGTAGCCAATCACACAACAAGGAATTAGAGTGTATGGCCCAAAATCCTCACAGGGTAATGTTGTGACTACAATCCAACTAATTCAATGATCAACTCCCACATAATTATCAAGCAAATATCAAGATTTCCAATCAATCAAGATGTTCAGAATTTGCAATTGAATATTGAGGAACACTTATGGAATTGGCTAAGGAAAAAGATTATTGTCAAATAGATTAGAATAGAATTAAAGTGAAAGAGTCATGGGATACTTTTTTTAAAAAAAATTCAGCACAATGAAATCAAACTCCCTAAACAAACTAAGAAAACAAACTAAAAAGGAAACAAAACAAACTATTATTTACATCCTAAACTATACAATGACTAGCAACAATTACATCCTAAAAATATGCACAGAGCGACTACTAAAACTAAGCAAAACAAAACAAAAAAAAATTAAGAATATGTACAAAAAACTCTATGAAGTTACTCAAAATTAAGTGCCAAACAGTGAAGCAAGATGTGTGTGAGCCTCAGAATGTGGTGTAAAATCTCACTATCAACCTTAAAATAATGCACTCAAAGATGTTAGCAAGCATTATACAGAGCATTACAACAAAGGCTATGTCAAGGCAATGTTGAGTTTGGAATCAAGAATGTAATTCTTACTAGCATTTTGTCAAACATCTTCTATGCAACTTAACTCCAATAACAATTCAAACATATTCCAAGATAACAATCTCACAGACTAGACATAGGCAAGGAATGTACACACTTCCAACAGAAAATCAATCAAGCAATTCGCAATTCATATATAACCATCACCATCTCAAATATTAAAATGAAAAAGGGGAGAGGAATTGTACCTGTGAAGCCCTAAATCTTTGCTTAATGAAACCCTTGAGCAGCCCTTTTAAAAAAAAAACACCCAATCCGCAAATGAAACAAAAAGGAAACGAGAAATGGAGATTGTAAACAAAGAAGAAAAAGAACGGGATGATGGAAAGGAATAAGAGTTGGCTTTTGAGGGGTGGAGCTTGTAATGAGAAAGGGACGAAATGGGTATCAGGAAGAACAAAGAATAAACGTAAAAACAAAATTACAACTAAAAAAAAATGAAAAGAACAAAAGCAAAGGGAAAAGAAATGAAAAGAAAGTTAAACAAAAGTAATAGCAATTTTAATTATTTATTTATTTACAATTTTTTTATAAATGAGAAGTGATGGTTGTTGAAACGTTAAGCTTAGATTGCAAAATTTGAGTGTAAAAATCGTGTCCCCACATGACTCAAGGCTTGTGAGGACGCGAAGTTGGCAGAATGTAATTGAGCATCAGACCTGATCCAAAAATTGGCTTTTAATTATCGTGTCCCCACATGGATCACAGACTGTGAAGACACGATCTTGGCAGAATCAAATTGAGTCTCCAGCTGATATATTTTCAATTTCCTGCAACACAATACTACTTGTTAGTCATGTAACTACAATCAAACAAGTAGTAAACAATCACAGTACTCTTAATTTTCTAAAATTGATCTATTTCTAAGAAACTAAATCCTATGAACAAAGTTAAACAACATGCAAAAAATATCAAACTAAAGCTTTTGAATTATGGGTTGCCTCCCATATAGCGCTTCTTTAATGTCATTAGCTTGACACAAAATTCTCCTTCAAGGTGGCTGAAAGCATGATGGGAATTTTACTCCCTTTTCCTTTACTGCATTGTATCTTAATCCACCATAAAAAATCTTCAAATGCTTCCTTTGGTGCTTTTCTCCAATTATCCATGACAGTTCAAACACCACTTGAGGGATGGTTAACTTTGGACTTTCATCTCTTTCAACTTCAACTTTCAAAATAGAGATTGTTAATCCAATTGTTGCTTTATTATCTCCAATCACTGTCAACATTTTCTCTTCATTTGTTTTTGATAAACCATTACACTTTTCTCCAATCTCTTTTTCCGTTTTTGATAAATCACTACTGATGATCATTAGCTTAGCATCTCCCTCCCCAACATCATATTTCATATCAGAGGGTAGAAGCTCAATTTCAATCTCTAGCTTCTCATGCTTTTCCTCCTCTTTTTGCAGCTCTTCTTTCATCAAATTTATAGATGAGTCATTTTGTGCTTCTTGGTTTGGCAAACACTCCCCTATTTTCAAATCTTCCTTAGAACAATTATCATTGATATCAAGGAATTTGGAAAATTGCGCATCCTTTTCTTTCTTCTTGGTCACAATAGGATAAGGTAGCTTGACATAATAGGGTATTTTCTGTTCCTTCTCCGAATCTCTCAACAATTGCTTAATTGTCTTCTTCCAAGGTGCATTTTCATCAACCAATTTCAGTTTAGGACTCTCTTCTTTTTCTTCTTCAACTTGCTCTATTTCTTCTTCACAATCAACTTTTTCTGCAGAAACTTCTTCTAACTTGTATTGTCTCTTCACTTGAGTCTCCTTAATTTGAGGTTCAACCACCTTGCCACTCCTTGTAGTTATTGACATGCATTGTTCCTTTGGATTGACAATGGTGTTTCCCAAAAATCCTCCCTGTATAAGTTCAGCCATCTGGTTGGAAAGCTGTCCAACTTGATTCTCTAGATTCTTGATAGAAGACTCTCGATTCTTGAGACTTGTAGTTGTATTCTGCATAAAAGAAGAATTTTCTTGTGTTAGTTTAATTAAAGCATTTTCCAAAACAGAAAGTCTATCCGGTTGTGGAAGTTGCTGCACTGGTTGAGAACTTTGTGGTTGAGAACTTTGCTGCCCAAACCCCCCTCCTTGCTGAAAATTGACATTATTTTGTTGAGGATTTGGTTGTCTCATTGCATAAT
This sequence comes from Sesbania bispinosa, assembly GCA_026901365.1. Taxonomy (NCBI): domain Eukaryota; kingdom Viridiplantae; phylum Streptophyta; class Magnoliopsida; order Fabales; family Fabaceae; genus Sesbania; species Sesbania bispinosa. The sequence goes on along the minus strand of QLOH01000223.1, from coordinate 1,203,858 downwards.
TTGGGTTGAATTTGTTTTGCTGATATGGTTGCCTTGCTGCAAAATTTTGTTGCCTTTGATAATTTCCCATAAAGTTTACTTGTTCAGAATCTTGTTGTGGGAAATAATCTTGAACATCACAAGCACCATTGGGATGATTCCCTTGACAAAAATCACACACAAGTTGAACTTGGTTCATTGCCTCTAACTGTTTTCCTTCAAACATTGATTTTAATTCACTCATTTGTTTAGCAAGCAATTGGTTTTGAGCCATCAATGCATCAACAGTGTTAAGCTCTAAAATTCCTCTTTTAGAAGACTCTCTTTCCCTTGTTACAGCATGGTTATTTTCAGCCATAATTTCTATCAATTCTTTTGCTTCTTCGGGAGTCTTTTTCCTCAAAGCACCTCCAGCTGCTGCATCTACTTTAGATCTTGTATCTTCATTTAAACCATCACAAAAAGTCCTTATTTGCAGCCATTCAGGTATCTCATTATGTGGACACTTTCTTTGTAACTCTTTAAATCTTTCCCAAGCTTCATGTAAAGATTCAGCATCTTTTTGTGCAAAGGAAAGTATCTCTTGCCTCAACTTGGTTGTCTTTGAAGGTGGAAAGTATTTGGCTAAAAATTTAGCCTCAAGATCATCCCATGTTGATATGCTTCCATGTGGTAGTGAAAGTATCCAACTCTTTGCCTTATCTCTCAATGATAAAGGAAACATCCTTAACTTTAGAGCTTCATCACTTACTCCATTAGTTTTGAACATCTCACAATATGACAGAAAATTCTGCAAATGATCATTAGGATCTTCAGATGCATGTCCATTAAATTGATCTTGTTGAACCAAATGAAGAAGAGCTGGCTTGATCTCGAAATTGTTTGCTTGAATTGGAGGTCTCACTATAGGTGCATAATTTCTAGGACGAGGTTGTGAATAATCCTCCAATGTTCTTCTTTCTCCATTTCCAGCCATGATTGGTTGTCTTTGATTTTCTCTCTTTGGTGAAGATGAAGGTGTGGTAATAACTTGAATGTTTGTTTGTCTTGATGTTAATGCAGTATGCAGTCCTTTTTTAGAATTTCTCTTGAAATGAGCTATTGGAAGCTCAAGCTCTGGATCAAATTCCACTGTAACCTTCTTTTTATTTTTTCCTCGCATACAAAAGAACCAATAAAACAAGTCAGAGCTGAAATTAAAACAGAAACAGAATCCAAGCTAGAAAAATTCACTGAACTATTGATATTGAAACTATCAATCCCCGGCAACGGCGCCAAAAACTTGATGCGAAATTCGGCAAGTGTACCGGATCGTCACAAGTAATATAATGAAAGTAGAGTATCGTCCCACAGAGATTGAAGTTCAAGTACCAATTAACAGAGAGTTTAACTAGTTGAATAGAAAATTATGAGTGTGAATGATGAATTCTAAGCTATGCAGAAAATTAAACCAGAAAACTAAACCAGCAAAATTGAATTGATGCAAAGAACAAAACAAGAACACAATATTGATGAAGAACAATATCAACAAATGGTTAGGGCTTGGTTTCTTTTAATTCTCACTCCATGTAGCAAATTATTCAACTCAATTGTTATGATTTAATTCACTTAGATAGTTAAATCCCAATTCCTTGGTGAATTAACCCTATATCTACAATTAAGAACCCTAATTCCTTAGGTGAATTCAATTGTGACATGAATTAACAACAAGAATTGATAAAGATCACACAAGAATCAATTCCTATTCCTAGGCAATTAATTACTCATGTTGTTTACTTCAGATCCAAGTTTTCTCCAATTTTCCAATTGTGAGAATCACTCTCAATTCATGCATTGGTTGATCAAGTCAATGAAGCATTAAGATTGGAAGTAAACAATGTAATTGCATCATAACAATCTGAATTGAATTCAAGAAACGAAATTACATGGAGTTTGAATCAAAATTCCCCAATTCCTAACCTAAGAAATTCAGCAAACCATTACAAAAGAGAAGATAAAGGAGAAGAGAATTGCAAACTCAAAGAGAAACTCCATTGAATCAAGAACCCTAGCTTCCACTTGGTTTTGATCTTCAGGAGAAAGAGAGAAAAGGAGAGAAAATTCGAGTGGGAGAAAAGAGAAATCTGGAAAATGGGAAAGATTCCCGCTAAAAAAACTAACATCAACTATTTATAGTGATTCTGTCAAATCGTGTCCCCACACAGACTCTTCCATGTTTCCACACGAACATGGCAGAGAGCAAATTCCAAGTCTGTAGCTACTGGAGTGATCGTGTCCTCACACAACTTCAGTTTGTCCTCACACGATCCTGGCAGAATGTAAATCTCACCATTGGCACCACTTTTGGCTCAACTTTCATTGTTTGACTTTTCTTCATACTTCAAAAATTGATTCTCTTCACTTCTTTCTTTCTTATTTTCCAGAAAATTCCTAAAAACATCCAAACAAAGAAAAATTAGAGAAAAAATACTATTATTTACAAAAATCATCTAAAATACAAACAACTCAATTATATACAAATTTTAGCTACAAAATTATAAAATTATCAATCTAAACAACTAAAAACTATCTAAAATAAACCTATAAATCTACTACTAAAGTGGATTTATCAATATGAAGTATGAACAATTTCTGAAACTATATTTAAAAAATTACACTTCTCAAAATTAGTTTCCGAAATTTAAAAAGTTATTATAAAAGTTTTAGTGTTAGAGTTAAAGACGGATTAGAGACAGAAATTTTCTGTATCTAGTAGGGGTGTAAGCGGGTCCAATCCAACCCGCGAACCCGATTGACCCAACCCAACCCGAAGGATATTTAACGGTTCGGTTCGATTCGGACATTTTCTTTCAAACCCGATCTGGTTCGGTTCGGGTATCGGGTTTGCCTATCTTGAACCCGATAGACCCGAACCAAACCAAACCAAGAAAAGAAGCCTTAATCTTATTTCATTTTCCTTCCCATAGAGAACAAAAATAGGCACAACGGCAATACAAGCAACGGTGGTTCCCCAAAACCTATTTCATTTACTCCTCTCATTTTATGTTTCCCTATTTCTTTTCTTTTTTTCATGTTATATTTTAATTTCATGTCATCTTCCACATTTTTTTAAAAAAAAGGAAAAACATTCATGATCCGATGACCCAACCCAACCTAACCCGAACATATTCGGGTTGGTTCGGGTCGGGTTACTCACCCAAAAAATACAAAATCCGAACCAACTCAACCCATTGCATTCTATCGGTTCGGACTTGATGTCACCCTAAACCCGACCCAACCCAACCCGATAACACCCCTAGTATCTAGACACAAATATCTAAAAAAATAGATCAGAGACCACAAAAGCAACCATCTATCATCTACTTTGGTTGTTGTTTTTTTCTTGCAACCCCTCGAGTTTGTTTATATATGTAATACAATGTTCTATTTGAACATATAGGATTAATCATTAATCAATGATTATGAATAATAATTTTAAACGGTTTATTTTGTGGTGCTACCCGGATCCAGCCACGTTGTCCCGAACATTCGGTATCTCATCGAGCCAAGGAGACGCTCAAGTCTCAACCATTGATGTACTAGGACATACAATTTCTATACCAACGCATCGTGCCATGTGACCTCTGATAGGCTTCGCAATATGAGCTCAGTTGTCCCGATCTGCCCCAATCCGTGATCAATTCATTAAATCTAGCGCGTGATAGGCTGGCTCATCAACAAAATATGGGTTAAAAATCTTAACCCAACTCATTTATAGACGCGCTATTGGGCTAATGTACTAGCTCGTTTAAGAGAGAAAAACATAAATGGGAGGGATTGAACGAGTTGGTTTATCCAAAATAAAAATAAGAAACAAGAAAAATGTAAAATAAAATAAAATAGTAAAAGCTAAAATTTTTAAAATCAAAACATTAGCAAGATAATGGTTAAATGAGCTAAGCCCAACACCGTCCATCAACAACTCATTTTTTGAATGGGCTAAAACAGGCCAGAATAAACAAGTTGGTGGGTTGATTCTGAACCAAACCTATTAAAAAATGGGTTAAATTGGTTGATCTAATGGGCACAATCTCGTTTTGTCACCCATAATTTCTACGCATTCCCACCACATGTCATCACAAGGTCAAAGACACAAGGATCCATATAATCCCCTTCATTTCAGGGATGCCATGTGCCTTATTACCTTCTGATGTTAGTTGGGTGATGGGATCTTACCCATCAACTACACAGGGAAAAATGCACATGCATCTAACAGTTTCCTATAAAAGGCAACTCTATGCAAAGCCTAAATACATACCATTTCTAATAACTAATATTATGTTAGAATATATGGTATAATGTTTGACAAGTTGTACCAATCGTTATTACAGTAATAAAAGTATCGTTCTTAGGGATTGAAATTGTTGAGTATCAATTTACTAATTTACGTTAAGTTTTAGAAATTGAAAAAAAAAACATAATAAGAATAATTTATAAATTGATGAAATTTAAATATAAGTAAATTTTTAAAGGAAAATTCAATTACTATAAAAGCGTTAGAAAAATGATTTCTTATTTTGTCTCATAAGTTCCTACCCCTTTGATGCAAGTATTCTAATTACCCTTTGAGTTAATTAAGAGTTGTTTACCCTTAATTCGTTAGTCAGGTAAATCTATTCATTGAACTATAATCCTCAATTCCTTAGGTAAATTAAGAAATTCAATAGATCTGTTAAAAATAATTATCATATCAAACAAAAACCAATTAAGTACGCCCAATTTCCAAAATGTGGTAGAGGTTAACATGTTCTATCTCTACTCGCAAACAACCCCCAATTTCCCAATTGAAAAATTGCTCATAGAATAATCATTCACCAATGGACAAATATAAACAAAGATAAAACACCAAGATAATTAGAATTACTTAACATCAACCAATCAATATTCAAAACATATAATTTAGAATATTACATCAAACCCTAACTAGAGAAGAGATTAGCTATGCATAAAGTAAACGATGAAACCACGAATTGACAAATCAGTTGATTACATGTAGGTAACCTCCACCTATCAATATTAACCCTCTCCTCAGTTGCCCAATCGTATTCTGTAAAGTCTTTTTGCCTCTTAGGTCTCTCTATCCCTAAAATGATTCTGATGCTCTTTAAATAAAAAGCTGCGTTTTTATATTAATGTTCGAGCAAAAAGTGCATAACGCTTAAACATAGACTTACATTAATGCTCGAGTGAAAAGTGCATAATGCTAAGCATGAAAACTATTTTATCGCCCAACCAAAAAGTGCACAACGCTTGATCGTTGATCCAAAAACAAAAACAAAAATATTAATGAACTAATTTTTTTAATTCTAAAATAAAGATAAAAATAAAAAATATAACAAAATAAAATAAAATTAATAAAACCAAATCATTTTTAACCAAATTTATTTTAAAAAATACTTTCTAACATGACTATGCATAATACACATTGTTTTGTGTTAGTGCCTTTGTAGGCATATCTCCCTAAATGACCAATCCGGTTACTAGATTACTAAGGGTGTGTTTGTGAGTTTAGAGAGGAGGGAAAAGAAAGGATTGGAGGGAGAAGGGAGGGGGAGAAGAGGAGGAAAAGACTTTGAGCGTGTTTGGTGAAACTAGCTGAAAAGCTAGCTAAAAGCTTAAAACTAGCTGAAAGCTTAAAACTAGCTGAAAGTTGAAAAGCTCGCTGAAAGCTTAAAGCTAGCTGAAAGTTGAAAAGCTATTGAATGTGTTTGATAAATTAAAACTAGTTGAAAATGGTAAAATGATAAGGACAACATTAATTATTAAATAATGATAAGTGGGGTGATTGGGGGCTAAACTTGTAATTAATTTTCAGCTAGTAGCTGAAAATTGGAACTTTTTTAAAAAAGCTACCCCAAGTAGCTTTTCAAGAAAAGTTGTAGCTACCCAAAAAACTACCTTCCGAAACACTGCTGAAATGATTTCAACTACTATTTTCAACTTTCAGCTCTCTTTGTAAAATACTCAAACTCACAAACACAAAGGGGGAAGGACTTCCAGTAAACCCTTCCCTTCCTCTTCTTCCCCTCCAAAATTCAACTCACAAACAAATCATAAGAGAACCACCATAGACTGTACTAGAGTATCCTCCGTCCAATTAATATCCACCCAAAACAATTTATATTATTTACATTATTAAAACATTAATCAATAAAATTATTACAATTTGCTTGAAAATTTAAGTGTTAATTTTTGTACATATTCTATTTTTCTTACATCATAGTAATTGCATTAATATATTAAAGCAACACACAAAGTTAAATTACTAAAAATAAAAAAATATATTTTTGGTGACAAAAATACAAAATATATTTACCTACTTTCACAAGAGGATTGAATCATAATATGCATATATGTGTTCTAATTTTATACTAATATTTGGTTAAAATGCAAATTTAAAGAAAAACATTTGCCGTCACATCTTATTCTTAAAACAAGGTTCATAAATTTTTAAATAGGGAGAATACTCTTCCCCATAGTTACAAAAACCGGACCGGACCGACCGGTTCAACCGGTCCGACCGGGAACCGGTCCGATGATCGATCCATATCATGCAAAAAACCGGCTGGTTCCAGAACCGGTGGGAACCGGTCGAACCAGCCAAGAACCGGTGAAAACCGGTGTCATCAAACCGGTTGAACCGGTCAGTTTTAAATTTTTTAAATTTTTTTAGTTTTTTTTACTTTTTTGTTTTTTATTTAATCTAAAATATTTTTGTGATAAATAAGAACAAATTTTTAGGCCTTGCACATAAATATTTATTATTTAGTCAATTATTATTAATTGTTTATCTTATAATATATATAATAAGGTCCTTTATATTTATTTGTAATCTTATATATCTTGATTTCTTTATAATTTTATGTTATTTTATTACTTAAAATATTATATAATATTAAAAATATATATTTATTTATTACCGGTTCAACCACGGTTCGACCATTGAACCGTGAACCGGTGCCTTCACCGGTTCAATCACCGATCCGATTTTAAAAACATTGCTCTTCCCAACTTTCTTTCATTTTCATTTTTAAATCTTGAACTCCTTTTCTAACTTTTCTTTTTTAAACTCTTAAATAAGAAAAATACTTATTTATTACCAACAACTCCCATTCTTAAATCCAAACCTATTTTTTAAGAATAAATTTTTAACTCTTAACTAAGGAGAATATTTCATTTCTAACTCTATAAACTTGTCTTTTTATTCAACTATTTCAGTTAAGGTATCATTCAAGAGATAAGTTGTAAAATTATTTTTCCAATCAAATAATAAAACAACACTTCAAAAAATATCATCTAGGATAATGCTATTCAGGCATAAATATACATTATACTGTTTTTATACTACTATTTTAAAAATTGGACGCACAACCATTTGTAGGAATTGAAATATTAAAATATTCTTACATATACAAAGATGATTCATGATTCATACAAATAAAAATTCGACAAGATTTTACAATGATTTATTTTTTTTCCATACTCTAGGCTTCAACCTAAGATTTTTAAAGGGAAATGTATCAGTTAAACTACCCATTTATTAGTAATTGATTTTGATTGGATATCTCTTAGTTGAGAAAAAAATTAATTATGGAGTGAATGTATTTAATTCTGAGTTTAAAAAAGTATAAATTTTCAAAACAATTATATTTTAAAAGCATTTTTACTTTATCATACAAATAATATTGATCACTTAAAATTTTCTTTTAAAATATCATTTTAAATATAAATTAATTTTTTTTAACATCAATTTTTTTCTAACATGATTTATTTAAATTAATTTTACCAAAATCTAAACCATAGAAAAATTGTAGTACAACAGGATTTGTCACTTCCACAAACTATTCATTTTTCTAATAATGTTGGATATTTGAAATCTATATCTTACCCCATCCCCAATAAACCTTTAACTTAACAAGTTATTAGCAAAAAAAAAAAAAAAATTAAAACTCAATAGAACCCTATGGTAGACCGAACCGAAGCATCCATCAATGCAATGCATTATCATAAAGGGGATTTTGGCAACATTCACATTCTATTAAAAGAAGAAACTTCACCCACAGAACCAAATTTTAAAACTGGTCAACAAAGATAATGCCAATCACCCCATCCGCGTATAATAGAACAGTAGGCTTTAAAAAGTATTCAAAAGGTACTACTACTAACGACCACATATGAGATCTTCATTGGATTCCAATACATTTGCAGTTGTACAGAGCAAAAGAGATTTAATTGATGCAAAAGAAGAACAATCTTATCTATAACAAAAAAAAAAGGAATGTAGAGTGACAGCGAAAGATGAATGGTAAAAACCATGATTATGTGTGAAAAAGGAACAAACAAATAGACGTTAATATTTTCTTTTCAACTAATCCTATCTTAGAGGGAAAATAATAATAATAATAATCATGAATGACAAGAGGGAAATAAAATACACACTAACCTATTGAGCTATCCAAGCTCAACTTTTTCTTCCTAATTGACCACCCAATCAAAAGGAAAGGCTCAAAGATATAAAACCAATCTTTTGAACCCATCTACTGAAATATAAACAAAGGACTATATATGTCATTGGATGCTCCCAGCACCCGAGACATGAAAATATTTGGTTGACTTACTCTAAGGTAGAATCCAAAGCTCAAATAGTTAGATTCTACCCGATGCTATGCTGAATACATGAATGAGTATGATCTTCCTCTACTTCTACAAGCTAAAAAAAAAAACCCTCTATTTTCCTAAAACAAACATGTATGATGATGATGAATTGAGAATGAGTTAAGGTCGGTTAGGGGCACAAGCTTTTTATCTAACAAATCTCTTGTATGAACTGTTCCACATTGCAAGACAGCATGTTCTTTATCCTTTGTAGTGATCAAGATGTAGAATTTTGTTCAGAGGCTTGTGAGCTACCAACACTTGTTACTGCCACACTTGCTGATATTGTAGCTGTGGTTGCAGTTGCTGCTGTTGCTGTTGCTGAAAGTGTTACATTTTAGCCTTCAATACACATTTGAAACAGGATTATAATAACAAAAATGATAACTTTCTGCATTAGACTTATCACCTGCACTTGTAGTTGGCACTGCCACTGAAGAAGGAAATGACAATATCCCTGTGGAGCCATATTGCTGAGGCAAAAATGGAAACTGTGCCACTTGGGGGTACTGAACTCCAAAACCATGAGTCTGGATGTTCTGTGCATATTGACCATAGAAAGGGTAGATATTAGGGATCAACCCCACTGCCCCAGAAGCTCCCGTGGATGGGTAGTAAGGTGAAAATTGTTGAACTCCATAGACATTATAATAGTTCTGCAATAGTTCACACACAAGGGTATATCATATTCATAATAGTGCAGGGAAATAGATTTATGTAGTTACTTCTAAACATTTAATTGCATTAACACCTACCGTAGGATACAATGTGTCTTGTGAATATCCAGAATATCTGTCAGTATATAGAAGGGGCATCAAGGAAAAAGACACAAATTGAAGATAAAGGCTAAAAGAAAATGACATGCAACATAAAAATGAACATATTCACATAAAAATTTCATGTTACCCGTAAGCTGAATAAGGAAATGTGTATTGCCTAGTGGGTTGATGGAAAAATGAAGATGAAGAACCATGATAAGGAGGTGATGCCACCAGTCCAGGTGGAGGCCTGAACCTTCCTGCACCTACAATGTGAGTTTGCATTTCAATCCCCCTTTTTTTATCTTATAGCACATAGAATCAGATTTTGTTTTTAATTTAGTAAATAATCAACTATTAAAGGTGGTAGCTTTTTGCCTAGGAGGAGTTATATCTATTAGGATGATCAACTAAGAAACTCAAACTTTTTTGCAAAAATTACAGGGTAAATTCAGAACAAAATAACTAATGCTGCAGTTAAAGAACACATTAATCTTTTTTAATAGAAAATGGATATTTTGTTATAATCACAAGATATCAACAAAAAAACAAAGAACAGAGTGGACAAAAGAGAATGGAAGGATTGAGACCATGCTGAAGAGGTAGTTGTCTATTCTTGTTTGCACCAAGAGAAGCAAGATTGCAGTTTGCCCTCCTCCCATCAATAACTGGAGATGGGTTGTGACATGCTCTCATGGCTGCCTCTGGATCCTTAAATGTGACCTTGGAACACAACAAACCATAGACTCATTGTTCAAGATCATGTAAGTATAACCATAAATGAAATAAACAAGCAAATATAAACTATACACAGATGTAGGAATCATAAAATTAAGAAGGGAAATGGACTTACAAAGCCATAACCTTTGGATCTCCCTGTGTTCTTATCTGTGATAACAACAGCCTCTAAGATCTCTCCAAATTGCTCAAAATACCTCCTCATTGTGTCCCTCTGAGTCTCCCAAGCTAACCCTCCAACAAAGATTTTGGTAAATGTTGTGTCATTATATTGGGCCAAATTGTCACCACCCACCATCTGAGGTTGCCTTTGTTGAGACATTAAGAAATAGTATCAAATACAAAGAATTCCCAACAAAAAAAGCAAGCAGCCCCAAAATCCCAAATACAAAAAGGAGTCAAATAGGATGGAAGAAAACCCAAAACAAAAAAAATCCAAAGACAATATGAGAGGATGAGAAGGGAAAAGGAAATGGCTAATAAAAGGGTGGAAAAGAAGCTGTTTGTATCTTCTAAAAACCCATCAATGAAAACACTCGTGCACTCATGATTCTGTTCATGCTCGTCCTTCTTACTTTAACCAATGGTGTTTTTCTTTTTTTTTTCACTGAGGCTATAATTGCTACTTTTCTACATCCACAACAACAAGAACAAACTCCTCAGATTCCACAACACTAGTACCTCTAACAGAAAGAAAATCATTACTGTCAAGGAATGAAAGGAAAAAGAAGACCCTCTTGAAAGAAATATTTATATACAAAGAACTTGCTTGTGAAGAAGAAGAGAGAGTATAATAATGAACAATGTTAAAATAAGCAGACAAAAAAGCTGCTAGTGGGTTCCCACAACAATAGTAGGGCACATAGGCTGTCCCCAATGAAATGTCAAAGACCAAAAGACCAACCTTTCTTGTTGTAACCCACTTTCTCTTCTTCCATTATAATAACTAAACACAACAAAATAATATAATATATCTGTGGTGAGGTGGATCGAATCGAACCACTTTGGTCTCTATTCGACCTCATCTTCTTTTCCAAATTGATTGGCTCCAACCTGTCCTCCAAATCTATGACATTGTTGTGCACCATTCAACGGCCAACCAAATTAACCTCGGAATCTCAGAAAATTAAAATTAAAATTAAAATTAAACCAAGAAATGCCGTGTAAACAAAGTGAACTTGTTGGCACAACAAAGCTTGAGAATTGAGATCAACTAGTGCTGCTACTAATCTTGCTTGATCCCATGGATGCTTGGTTGATTAGTCCTCTCCGCTATTACAAGCATGCACCATTTCCCATCCCAGAAGGGAAAAAAAGGAAAGTTCTTTATCTAATTGATCTCTGTTCAGTTAGAGAAAAGAAGCATCAATATTCTGAACCATACCCTGGTCATGGTCCTCTCTTCTTCTGCTGTGCTATTCCTTTTGTCACAGTCTTTTTGTTGCTGTTCAACCATGAGCTACCTCCATTCTTCCTTTGTCAAAATGCAAGGCAAAAGTAGAACACATGACACATCTGAATTTACAGCTAAGCTACTATAAAGTAAAATCAGAGTCCATAAAGAGCCAGAAAAACTGTGTAGTCTAAAGACTCAAAGAGAGTAATGGGTACCTACCCAACTCCATAATTAACTGTGCTTGATTGAAAGAAAAAGGGAGGAGCATGGAATATTCCTATGGAGCTCAGATTCCATATTTCCATACAAGTCCTTCTCCTCAACTCTCAAGTTCTCATTCATTCAGTCTCATCATCTGAATGTAATTTTGAAGTTCTGTTATGTGCTTTGAACCTTGATTCTTCAACTTTGTCCTCAATTACAAGTCAATTTATATATACAGAATGTTTTGACTGTTGGAATTAATGGATCAGCAATTTTTATAAATGTTGGGAAATAGAAACGCGTTGTTATAGATTCAATCAAAGGGACATGTATTAGTATTACTGAAATATGTTGTACTACATGTTCAGCCAGCACAAGAAAATGCAAGTGTGGGACAATTCAGAACTTGGAAGCTACGTTAACTTAAGATCATGTGGTCTGAGAGAGAGGACCAAACCCCAAAGGCCAAAGTGGACCAAGCACCTTCTCACTCAGCATTCAGCAAATTGTATATTTGAAAATCTAGTTGGACCAACTGAGCAGAGATCTCAAGTGGTTTCATTCACGTGCTCTGAGTCTGAGAAAGTCCAAAAACAAAAACATGTTCATTCATTTCTATTGTATCTTATCTTAATTATCAGATGCTCCTTCAACCCAATGCAGTTATTGTCCTAATTTCCTAGATTCTCTTTGGAACCATCACTTATTATATTGCCTTTTACTATGTTTCTTTTCCCCTTTGGAAGCTCAGAGCATGAGAAAATTCAAATTCCATCGTATTATCAAAGCTGTGGCCTGTTGGTGCATTGTGAATTGCCAAACTGTAACATGATAAAGTGATTTTTCTGTATAAAGTATGCAAGAAAGAGTATCTTATCCTTCAATTTCAGTGAATTATGATCCTAATGCACTTTACATTAAATTAGGATAGATAACCCCTTACTTTTATACTTAACAGACACACTTTAAAGAGACTTTCTTGAACATTGTGATTTGTAACGAGAGGAATAAAATATAATTCTTTTGTTTTTATGTAATTATTTTTACTAGGAGTGTTGGACTCGGTGAAGAGAAGATAGGAAAAAAAGACCATCTTTAGACTTTGTTTGAGGGAAATGAAGGGAAGCAGAGAGGTTTTAATACAAATCCATTGTTTGGTAAAGTGTGGAGAGATGAAGGAAAATAGGGATTTACAACCAATATCTGTCCCCATTTCAAAATTCAGGAATTTAGAGGGAGAAAAAAATAACTTAAATTTGTGGATTGTGCTAATTAAATTATCATTCATTATATTTTAAATTTTACAATTGTCGTTACATGTATTATCCTTGGTAACTCCCTCTTATCAATGATAATTTATATTTTTTTCAGTTTACATTATGTTAATTTATACAACAGATTGCCTGATACTCATACGAGTGACATGCAAGTGATTGTTTTTCATGAATGTACTAAACATTTAGACAGAGTTGAAATGGTTTCTTGAATTATGGCTGTAACATATTCGAGGTGATTTTGTGATTGAGCTATCTTTTGGGGCCTGATACTGATCTTTTTTTATTGGTCCAAAATGCTGATAATCTCGTATGGGCTTGTTTTTTATTCAAAGACCTTTAGTTAACAATGAACCATCGGTTTTTCAAAAAATAAAACCCATCGGGCTTCTCGGTGACTCAGCCCATACATGCATTATAGATTCTTTGATTGTCCATCTTCCCAGTACTTTTATTTTTGGTCAATATCTTCAGAGCACTTTAATTCTTTTTTTATTGGACAACTGAATTTTTTGGGTCGAATTATTGGACAACTGAATAAACATTACTGATGGGCAGGGCCCAGAAAAGCTCGAGGAGCATACATTATTGGGGAACTATACACCTGGAATCCATAGATAGGAAATACAATTGGGCCCTGGATACGCTAGCTCATTTAGCACTTGACGGATTTAAAAAACTGAGAAGCGTACAAGTAAATAAAGCACTTGTAAACGAAGTGGAAAGTAAACAACAATGCATTAGACATTTTTTTTGGGCCTTAAGTGGTAGAGATGATGGATTAATGCAACTCTAGTCCGTCTTTATATAGAACCAAAGGGGGAACCAAATGAGATTGCTATTCACACCATCCCTTTTTTACTAACCACACACTCCTCATTCTTAAAAATTTTATTATTAAATACTCACTATTTTTTACTTCGGAAAATTTAATATCAGGAATACAATTTATAATTTTTGAAAATTCAATTCATAATATTTCAGAATACAAATTATATTATGTTTTTTTTTAAATAAATTTAAAATTTTGTTCCAATATTCTAATCTTAAACTTCAACGTTTGTCTCTTTCTAGACTCTTTTTTTAGACGAAATTTAGAAATGACAAAAAATTCATCTCCAATATTTTTTTTCTAAAAAAACATAAAGCGAAATTCCAAGACACAATTTTAAATTCCAACACATTAAGTACATTTGGTCTCTTTATCAATTGTCTTTCACATAAATTTTCAAATTCTTATTTTCAATCTAAATAAATGGTAGTTTATGATGGTTTTGATATATGAGATAATTTTAAAGGGTCACAAGTAAAAAATTTAATAGACATTTAAAATAATTTGAAGGATTTTGTAGGAGGTAAAATAAGGGTTTAAATAAGGTAAAAAATTTGAGAATTTTTTTTTGAATTTAGGTGAAATTTGATATTTTTATTGGTGAGTTTTTGAACTTGATAAAATTAATTCAAAATGATTTAATCAATTCATTTTGTGAGTATATGTTAAGTAGAAGATGATAAGTTGAGGGATATATGACAATTGATAGAGGAAATAAATTTACTTAATTTTGAAATAATAGAAACTTAATTTGCTCCAAGAAAACTTAATGAACTAAAATTGCATATAATCTAAACTAAAGTAATCAAAGTACATGTGATTAAGCCTCATCTTCTTTGCCACGCAATTGGTAGTTTAATTAAATTTCTGATATATAATATGAATTGTATACCAGAATTTTATATTTTGGAATATAAATTTTATACTTTGGAATATTATTTTAGGTTAATGCTTTAATTTTATGATTAATTTATTTATTATTTATTATATTAGTTACTATGCTATTTATTTTAAGAAATAATACAATTTTATATATTATACTAAAAAAGAGAGTGTTTTCTTTTTATACAAGACCACACATGTATTCATGGGACACAGATGCCAAATATTTATTTAAATTAAAAAAAAATCTATTCTAATTTTTTTTATTTAACTACAAATATTTTTTACAGGAGAAAATTTTATTCGAACTGAAAATATTCATATAATGATATGGGGCACGGCGGGGAATTCCATACTAATTAATCAAGACCCAATTGTAAATATAATAAGTGCATCAAATTGTAAATTGTAAACTAGAGAGGTGTGCTTTGCACATAGCATATATTGGCAGTTCAACTAAAAATATATACGATGAAGTTTTTTTTAATTAATTAATGAATGTGAAAACTGAAAACTGACATGCGCAATTCACAATTTCACGTAATGATTGATGATATCATCATGACATCAGGTCTTATTATTGCCAGCATATATTTGTAATTTGTTGGGTTATAACGAAACTACAAGATCTGAATATACTTCCAACTTCCAAAGTAATTATTTCCAAAAGAAATCACTAATAAAGAGAAAAAAAATAATATATCGATGCTTTCTTTTAAATGTTGTTTTGAACAAAGATAAAGACATTTCATTTCGAAAAGCGATAAAATATCTTTTCTGAATCTAGAGAAGACGAAAATTGTGATTGTGAGTGGTTGAGACTTGATAAAGATGTACCAGAGCATAAAATGCCAACAAACTCGGATAATTAATTGAATAAATGCTATATAAAATGGAATCCTGCACCACTTTTAATTTATGCAGAAAATTGATAGACATTGATCATCCGTATGGGCATAAGAGAAAGAAAATATTTCTCCTAAGAGGAACGAAACAAATTAAACCATTAAAAAGAGAAAAATTAAAGCTTGATTGATTTTTTAAAATATGTTTGAATAATTATTTTCTTATTAATGATTTTAAAAAACCATCAGCTTTGAAACTTAAAAAAAAAATAGTCTAAAGATTTTTTAGGCTCCGTTTAGGGTAGCTGTGAGTTTTAAATTTTTGGGTTTTAAAAAATTTCATTCACATTTTTACAATTCAAAACTAAAAATAACTTTTGGTGGTTTTTGATTTTGAGTTTTAAGTTATAAAAACGTAATTGGAACTTTTTTAAAATTAAAAACTAAAAATTCACAGCCACCCTAAACGTGGCTTAAGTTTTTATTTTTGATTTTCAGTTAAAATATCTTTTGCAATATATAAAACACAAGTGTGTTTGGTAAATTTAACTGATAAGCTAGCTTCTAGCTTATAAATTAGCTACTAGTTGTCCCTAGCTTATAAGCTTCGAGTTTATAAGGTAGCTTGAATTAAGTATTTGGTAAAATTAGATGATAAAGTAGATAATAAGCTAAGAGAGGGGGGTAAGGAGGAACAGAAATGTTTCAGAGACACCAAACATAACAGTGCCTGTACCACACTGCATTTTGTTTTTCGCATCCCCTTTTACTTTTCGCACCCCTTTTTTATTTTTTTAAAAACGGTTATTTATTTTTTTTATTAAAAAAATAATTTTTATATTTTTATTTTGTTATTATATTTATTTTTATTTATTTATCTTATCAAATAAAAATATAGATCAAGAAAATACAATCAAATGATCATATAAAAAATATGTTAATTAACACGAGGTTAATTATATGTCCTGAAACGATGAATATGTTAAAAAATGAGGTTAATAGTGTTTACATTGGTGGTTAACAGAGTGAGATATTTGGTTAATTGAATTTGTGAGGTTAATTGTGTGCACAGAAACCGTGAATATATTTGTAAATGAGGTTAATGGTGTACACATTGGTGGTTATCAGAGTGAGATATTTGGTTAATTGAATTTGTGAGGTTAATTATGTGCACAGAAACATTTAATATATTTATAAATGAGGTTAATGGTGTATACATGGGTGGTTAACAGAGTGAGATATTTGGTTAACAGATTGAGATATTTGGTTAATTTAACAGAAATGGTGAATATATTTGTCAATGAGGTTAATTAACATAATTTTTATATGACCATTTAATTGTATTTTCTCGATCTATATTTTTATTTGATAAGATAAATAAATAAAAATAAATATAATAACAAAATAAAAATATAAAAATTAATTTTTTAATAAAAAATTAAATAACAGTTTTCAAAAAAATAGAAAAGGGGTGCGAAAAGTAAAAAAGGAGTGCAAAAAGCAAAATTGATTGTGGTACAAACCGCATTGCGCTGTTCGGTGTGCATGGACCGCGATTGAAGGACTAATTTGAATTATTTATAGGGGACATTTCATTAATACCACAGTCTGTCATGGAAGATATTGTTTCATGTGACACCTCTGCGTTGACTAATGGAACTAAAACCACGGCATGAATTAACTTGATCGATGCTTTGGTGTGTTGGGGCTACTAATGATGTTTTGTTATATATGTTAATTAGGGACTAATTAATTTGATGTTGGTGCAACACATTGGGTATACCAATTTATTGTTTTACTCTTTGCTGCACACTTGAACTTTAACATCGAACAGGTCTTTTACTCGTTGGGTTTCAAGCTTATTACTTCCCGTTTGAAAGAATTATTAAGTTATCAATTTCATCAATGTGTACATATTGGTTTTAAAACTTTCTTAAAAAATGATACATGCACCCTCTACATCACTGAATGCTATGTTATTTTTCTCTTCTTGAAGAAGCAAATATAGTTTCATGGACTATAATAATTAATATTGCATATAAAAAATAAAATGTGTGAAAAAAAATTCCGACTAAATACTATAAAAGAGAATACACTATTTTAGAAGAGTTCCCAAAATTGAAAATTGACATGCAGAGCATTTCCATTTCATGATTTGGAGGATATGTGATATGTCTAGGAGAAGGACCCACAAACGAGAGAGAAAAGCATCATGCTCATAACGGAAAAAGACAAACAAATATATATATATATATATATATATATATATATATATATATATCCCTCTCATTAAATTGTTTGACCCATACACTTGGCCACTACTTGGTAAATGCATGCCTAATATAATACTAATATGAAATTGAAGCATTTCCGCTTCCTTGTATTTTGTTTTATTCTTTTTGTTGTTTGTTTCTGGGTACGTAAGTACGTACATGTTCGTTTCAGCATGGAAACTGGATGTATACCCCTATCCTTTTCAGTCACTGAAAACATATCCAATAATGTGAAATATTCCAATCCTTTTCTCAATCCCTCATCAAATTAAAACCCCACCTCCATCCGAATCGATCGAGTTAAATGTCACTACATTAATTTGTTTTAAGCTTTTAATTATTTTTTATTTAGGATATATATAATGATTTATATATATTCTTTGCATGTTTGGTCGTATTGTGACGAGTTAGGTTAATCAATTAATATATATATAGAGAGAGACAGAATACTGCCAGCCAAGGGTAGTAGGTGAAGCTAACTAAACAGAATGTAGTGTCTGATTGCTACATTTCAAACAGCTAGTTTGTGGTTACTCGCACACTAACCCGCCAAATTCCAAAACATTAGCCTTAATGGCTACTTTTTTATGTATATATATAGCGTAATGCTTCGCTAATAGGATACGTTTCTTAACGCTTGAGAATTGGGGGAAAAAAAAAAAAAAAGCTCAAGCAGGTTGTGTTGATTACAATTTGCAACTTCAGCTAATTATTACGTTTTGCAGCGTAGCACTTAGAGCCTATTTGATTTGTATTTTCATTTATTGTTTTCAATTTTCTGTTTCCCGTTCTCTGGAATTTCATAAAGAAAAAAGTGGAAATGCTAGAAACAAAAATTTATTGTTTTCAACATTTTCAGTTTTTCCTTTGAAAAATATCAAAAAAAAGGAAACAGAATAAAAACAAGAAATGAAAATAGGAAATGAAATTATGTAAACCAAACAGGCCCGTATGTTTTTGTGCTAAGAATATGATTGGCAAAACAATAAGCTAACTACTAGCTTATTTGAAACTAGTTTGACAAACATAAAAGTGTTTGGTAAGGTACCTCAAAGTAACTTATTTTAGAAGCTTCTAACTTATAAGCTACAAGCTACTTCACCTAGCTTATAGCTTGTAGCTTATTTAATTTTCTTCCATCACCATCCCTTATATTTTAACACATTTTCCTTCTCACTTTTAATTTCTTTTAACTTATTATTATCTATTTTTAATTTTAATGACAAAAATCTTTCAATTTCTTTTTACCTATTATTACCTATATAATAAGTAATTTAAAAAATTACGAATTAATTAAATTGTTATCTTCTTTCCACTATTTTATGAAATTGTTTTTATATTATACTATTTATTTTATCAATTTCACCATATATTTTAATTTTTAATTAAATATTTTATCACTAAAAAATTTAATTATTTTTTAAAAAATCTAAAATTATAATTGTATAATAATATATTTTTGTCTAAAAAACACAAATAGAATTTATATAATAAAATCTATTTAGTTATGTCCTTTTAAGTCATTTTATATTTACCAACTAGCTTATTAGCTAGTTCTACCAAACACTTCTAATTCAATAGGCTAGCTTATCAGCTCGGAATAAGCTAGGAGCTTATCAGCTAACAATTAGCTTATCGGCTAGAAGCTAGCTTATCAGCTAGTTTTACCAAACACACCATATAATGGGAAAAATATGTTTTTAGTCCCAATAGTTTCATGGACCCGATCCTCTCCTACCTCTCCGGCAAAATTTTAGCTACGGAATAACTAGGAAACTAAAATCCACAGCTAGTCCGTAGCTATTTCGTAGCTAAAACTTACTGAGAGGCTGGAGGGCTGGAGAGAATCCCTACACATAGTTTCAGTCAATTTTAGTCTTTATCCATGTATTTTAAATCATGTGTTTTTTATGCATAAACTTTCTAAACCCTCAAACCGTGGTCCCTGCCGTTAGTGAGATATATTAACTTGATGAACTGACTTACAAAAATTACATGTCAAACTCAATAGTGAGTTGCAAATAACCGACTCATTTAATAATTTATAACCATTTTTATTAATTTTTAATTATTAAAATAACCCTAATTACTAAATTAGAGTTTTCACCTAAGCAAATTTACCCGATAAAAAACCTAATTTAGTAATTAGAGTTATTTCAATAATTAAAGAGTTAATAAAAATGATTAGTTAGATAAGTGAGCTATTTAGAACACACTATTGAGGCTAACATGTAAATTTTGTTAACCAACTCATCAGGTTATCATATCTCACTAACGGTTAGAGACCACAAATTAAGGGTTTAGAAAGTTCAGGGACGAAAAATAAATGATTTAAAATACAGAGACAAATACCAAAGTTGACCAAACTATAGGGATGAAAAATATATTTTTCCCAAGAAGTTAAGATTACATTTAATTAATTAACAAAACATGCAAAGTTCATATAAATTAAAGTGGCGATAAATTTTTTTAAAAAAGTATAATTATACTTTAAACTTTGGTCATCCAATTATTATCGTTAACCAATTAACGGATTATAACGCGGCGATAAAATTTTAACTTCCTATTTATATAGTGTACCATTTATTAAATAATTCATTAAGATACTTATTTTATATATATTTCAATCCTTAGAAAAATTATATAAAATACATAACTAATTAAATCCTTATATATAATATAATATGTTTTTTATATTTCCATATAAATTTAATATAAATTAAAAATTTTATTTTATAATATATTAATTTTCTAATATTAACTTTTTATTCATTTTTGGTAAGTATTTTTTTATAAGGATCAAAATATAGTATATGATAAATATTTTAATGAATAATTTAATAAAAAGAATGCAAAAATTATACAAATAAAAAGATGGAGTTGTTTCATATAATAAATATGTTAGTGAGTTAATGATAATTGAACGAAAATATCAATTAGTGAAATAATCATATTTTTTGGTAAACAAATGATCATAGTTTAAGAGTAGAATTACAATAAATTTAAAATTTATGATATCAATTTGGAAAACGATCAAATTAATGCTATCATTAATTCTATCCCGTATTTGAGGGTGGTCTAGGAACCAATATTTGATCTTGATCCCATCCGATTGATCCTAGAGCATCCACTCTATCAGGAACTAGCTAGTACTTGCAAACAGTACGACGCTTCAGTCAATTCATATATTTTCTTTCTTTTCCTTTTTTACATAAATTTTAAGGGGAAGACTTACAACGACGACTCACTGTACTAATCATAAGTGATAGGAATAATATTCATCAGCCATGAGCCATCTGGATCCCACCCTAAAAACATTTTTTATATTTTTTTTATTATGACAGATAATTTATTTTTTCTCCACAACCCAACATAGCTCAATATTCAATTAAATAGATGCACGATTTATTTAAGAATCGATGATTATATAAGAACCAAGTGGATATATAAGCACCAACTCTAAGGGTTGTTTGTAAGCACCGTTCTTAAATGAAAAAAAAAAGTGTAAGGATCCTCTCTCGTCTCTATAGTCTCTTCAGCCAAGTTTAGCTATGAAATAATTACTGATTTTGATTTCCTAGTTATTCCATAACTAAACTTGGCTGGAGAGATTAAAAGGTCGGAGAGGATCTAGATAAGGAAAAAAATAAGCATTAAATATTACCTTAACACCTAAAATTGAGGTGTGGGGTATTAAAAAGATAGATAAAAAATGAAAATGAAGAAAAAGAAAAAAAAGAAAACGAGACATAATAATTGATAATATGGGAAAGAAAAAATAAATAAAGTAAAAAATGAGATGTAAAACTTAGTATAAAAAATCTAATAAATGATATTTGTCAATGAAATTCTTTCGGCTAAAACCTTTGCGTTTGCCATCTTTACATATCACAAGTGGTGCTTTTAATTTAGGATTTAATTGGTATACACTGTCAGTGTAAAGAAGTTTTACACATCTATTTAATGGTCTGTCGCCACATCCTATAATGAATATAACACCTCATGTGTTATTAAATTAAATAAATGATGTGGCAACACATCATATTGGATGTTTGTGTAAAATTTCTTTACACTGACAATGTATTTATATTAAACTCTTTATTTATTTGATTAAAACATTTAGTCTGATTTGCTATAATAAATTTAGCATCTTGGAGAATTTTTGGGATATACCTCAAGTTTTTATTCTTATTATTAATAATTAATGTTTTTTGTGACTTCAAACTACTTTTAGGGTATATTAATTTATGTAGATTAATTACATCCTCCTACTCATTAAAGACATATGCTCCAGTGAATTAGATCTTAATTATACTAGTGTTTTATTTTTCTTTTTTCTTTTCTGGATTGGGTAAAAGAGCCCTTAACCTGTTTGAAATTTTTGTAAATGTATAATTACATATAAGTTTGTGCATTGGGTTGGAATACTTATTATACCCTTTTTTACAATTTTTTTTTCTGATACATAAAATTTAAATTTTAAAGTAATATCATTAGAGATGAAATCATTAATAGTCAACTTCAATAGACTAAATCATGCTCGGTTTGAAACACTAAAATATTTTTATTTCGTTAATTAATGTTCATTTATTAGTTTTGATATAAGCCGATAAAATGAAATAAAATTTATTGTCTGAAATGATAAAAATTTGAAAATAGAGGGAATATCTTTTTTATTTACCGTGCTTGAAGCCAATCCCTTCTAGAAAGAGTTGGTAACACGTACACCAGTGCTCTTGATCAAGATTAAACCTTCCAAAGTAGTCTTTTAGATTACATGATATAGCTAGAATTTTCAGTACTTTGTTAGCCAAAGCATGCATGGATATGGATTGTGAGTAAGAATGGTTAGAAATTGGTGGCATTTTTTAAGAATATAGATGGAGACAGAAAGGACCCAGAAAGTGTGAGGATGATATTGATTTTGTGCACAATGATCGATATTAATCAATGTTCAAAGTAAAAGGCTATACATGCATTTTGAAAACTTTGTCGTGGGAATCCTCCATGATCATTGAAAAGAGGAAAGAAGGAATGAAAAAGGTGGTGTCTTCAGAAAAAGAGAGGAAAAAGGACGCTACGTAACTGATGGAGCTAACTTTTCTATTCTATATATGTTTCAAACTTTTTAAGGCTATGCAGGAAGCCATGAGGGAGAAGATAATATAACGTCTAATCAGAAACCTCAAATGATTGTGGAAGCCAAAGGAATCACTAGAATTTTTCTCATGATAATATCAATTCAAAAATTTAACAAATTAACCTAGAAAAAAAACAAAATAAAAGAAAAGGAAAAAAAATGGTTATAGCTAAGCTATAGGTAGTACAAAATCACATGCATGGATTGGAGGATTATAAAGTGCGTGAGAGTTGTCTCCTTCTCTGAGGAGAACCCATGTTCTCTTATTACCTGGATGTTAGTGAAAAGAGAATATATAAATGTCTCAATATTAATTAACAAGTTGTTTTTTGGACTAATGATGAAATTAAAAAAATATCAAGGAAAGGCAATAGCCTTTTTTCTCATCGATTGATCACTTTGGGAGATTCGATTCTTTTGGCATTGCATGTTTTTCAACAAAGAAAGATATGAGGATAGCTAGCTTCTTCTAAAGCTAAACTCCTTTCAACCCATCTAATTAGAATTATTGAATTGTGTTTTCTGTTTTGATTTAGATGTTACACCTTGCAGCCCTGCACATTACTGCTTGACCCCACCCCTACCTACCGTGATTAACTCATCTTATATAATTAATTTTCATCTTAATAATCCCTAATGTCTTATTGAGTTAATTACTTTATATATATATTGGCAATAGAACCATCTAATTAATTAAAAGTAATTTTTGGCGTAGTGACAGCGAAACACATTTATTTTAATTAATTATATAGGCCTGGAGAGCATGATGGCCTCAGTAAGGAGTGTGACACTTAGACTCCGGGGAGAGACCTATATATATATGGCCTAATCAAGCCAGTTGTTAATGTCGGCGAATCCCCCAACCCAGTTTCACCATGGTTAACGTGGCTGGGTCATGTTGTAATTGTAATGGGCCATGCCTTTTTCGCTGTGATGATTAAAAAGATATATGGTCTGGTTTAGACCCCCAAAAAGAAAGAAAATTAAGAGGGGTTTTCTCCTAATTTAATTTTACAGAAATCCGTATGATTAATCACCAAATGAAATTTTTCATGTATTACTTGTCTATTTTTAATTGGATAATGATAAAAACAATTATTTAAAAAAATCATCCCGCCTATGACTTGTTAAAAGCTGCAAAATTTCATAAAAGTAATAACAATGTTAGTTGTACAACATGTACAACATATATAGAAACGACAGAAAAGAAAAAAAAAAGTGAGATATGATGAGTTATAATGAAATAAGATAGAGGAAAAAATATATTGTATGAGTTATTGTATGTTTTTTATTGTATAAATTTGATATCTCTAAAAATAACTTGTGTAGTTCGTGTGCGGTGTATAGAGATGAAAATATGTCAAGTTCTATGACCTAATTTTCATCTATATTATATTAAATAAATTAGGTTTAGAATTATACTTATATACCCATATATTCAACTAAAAAGTTAGATCTTGAACCATCCAAAAAGTCTTTTAAATTTATCCGGTCTATTTCACTAAATATAAATAATATATAATTTTGTTTACTATTGTTTTTATTATCATATTATATTTTTATTACACTTTTTAAAATTATATTCATATTTATTTAATTGAATGTAATCCTATATAAAAGACTTGAATGAACAAATCTATTTATAGTGTGTTTGGAATAAAGGATTTGTCTAGGGTGGATCATGGTCCACGTGATCCATAATATAAAAAATACTGGTAACTTAAATTCATGATCATCAAATTCAATGCTAATTTAATTAATAACTAATGTTAAACTGGTTTTAAATTACTTTTATGAAATATTGGTTGAAAAGAATAAAATTCCAAATCGATAGTACCGTAACATGTAAAATTTTCCCTTCAACTTTGAATTGATAAATCCGTAACGAAGCTAGAATAAAACTCAAATAGTAAATCCATATTTTTTCTTCAAATTAAACTCAAATATTCATATAAAGACCATTTAACAAAAAATAAAATGATTCATTCACCTTTAATAACCATCTTTAATAATTAGTAAAATATACGTGTTGGATTAGGTCCACCCTAAGATCGTCCTCGAATAAAGTTGTAAAAACATGTTAGTGTTAAAATACACCGATTGTGTTGCTTGGAACACGTGTATAGGGCATCACAACACTATTCCAAACATATATATGCTTAAACATAGCCCATAATTCAAAAATGTTTTAAAAAGTTGCATCCATCAAACCATAAAATAAAACCTATACCTAGTTTTAGTTAAATTTTAGTTAAATTTGGGAGGTAAATCAAATTTAACAACCTAATCCAACCTAGTGTGTTTTGTATGAAATAACATTGTTGTAAACATGTGAATTTTTTTTTATATTTAAGTAATAAAATCCACAGTTAATTCTTCAAGCAACAACATAAATAATATGTTAATAAGACTAATTAAGTCAATTCTCTTTAAGCTGATTGATTATAAAAAAAATTCATTTATTTTATTTTCTTCATAAAATAATGTGTAACACATGTTCTATTTTTTTTTAATTGTTTTTGTACGTAGCTGATCATTATTGTAAAATTTACTTGTGTCACTCTCCCCGTCAACCCTCTTTTGCTAAAAGGGAAAACTTTTTTACGGCATGATGGTTTTGGAATTAGTTGATTAGATTCTTTTTTGTTCATGTTGAACGTCTGATTAATTGATAAAGCATGAATAATTGGCCGAGGACAAAATTTTCCCAACAAAGCCAATCGGATAATCAATGGTAGGCATTGAGTGATAATGTCCCATTATATATAGATAAATAGGTTTTATAGACCTTCTGGTGGTACTTTGTCGCGGAAAAGTTGATGGCAAAATACCACCCTTCAAACCTAACATTAATTAAGAGAAAGATAAACATGAGAAAAGATAAAGATATATAAAAGAAATCTATATTCCTAGAAAAAATTAATTAAAACCAGTTTTAGTGTCTAGCTTTATGATGAAATCTTGGTCGAGGTATAGCTGAAAAATGGAAATATGGCTAACAATATTCAATGCGTGGAAAATCTAATAAAGGAGTTACGTACGGAATCTGGCTTTGAAATATTCTGTATATAATTTCTCTTGACTTTTTTGGTTTCATTTCTCATCAACACAAATCAATATTAAACAGGCATAAAGCAAATATTTTTTCTTATTCCTTTTAATAAAACTATAGCTAGGGGAAGAGGAGAGAGGAATCACTCTCTATATATTTTAAATAAAATCAAAATAAAAAATTAAAATAATTGTGGGCAATTATTTTTATAAAAGTAATTATTAAAAATTAAAAATTTAATATATATAAAGATAAAATTATCTAGTAAAATATGGAAATTAATAGGTTGATATTCTCTTTATAATATAGTATAGATAGCATATACATTGATTTGAAAGGAGTGCAATTCGATTTAACGCACGAATGAGCCTGAGAAGCTTCATCCTTTACTTGGTAGCTTTTGATTTCTATTGTTATTTGTAACGATGTGTATGTATGCCCTATATAAGAGGCGACAATACAATTTCCTTACAATATACCATAAACAGAACGGACAATAACAGATGTTCATGTGTATGCCCCTTTGAGCTTTTAGTTTTCGAAATTAAAGTTTGATATAAATTCAGGCTATAATTGAAAAAATAATTTAATTGAGCACTTATTTAATAAGTGCTAATTAACTCATTACATAAGAAATTATATTCAGGGCCGGCCCAATATCGCCCAATTTATAATGAGACCTCAAGCAAACTTTTATTTTGGGGCCTTTTTAAATACATGAAGAGACTTTAAAAGTTAAAATTCATTTAGTAAGGATTGAACCATCAATCATTGAGGAGGAAAATCAATTTATAAACCAATGAACTAGGCCTAATTATAATAATATTTTTTATTTTTTGTGTAAAGGATGTTACTAACAATTGGGGGCCTAAAGCAAGGGCTTTAACAGCCTTACCCTTGGGCCGGCCCTGATTATATTGTATGTATGGGTGGATGAGAATTAAAAAGAGAATGAAATGTTTAGTTCATTTTTAATTTTTAGTTTTTCAAAATTGTTTTATAAAATAATTTTTAAAAAAACTGCTTTCTACAATTGAAATGATGTGTAGTTTCACCAAAACAGTTTTTAATTTACAACATTGCCATTATCAAAACATAAAAAACTAAAAATAGTTTTCCAAAATAGTCGCATTTTTTAAAATTATTTTAAAAACTATTTATCAAACAATTTTTTTTCTATTTTTAAAAATAAAAAATAATTTTTAAAACCTGTAAACAAATAAATCCTTAAACTATAAACTATTTCATAAGTTACTTTTGATGAGTTTATTTAAATAAGTTAAAAACAATTCTATGAGTAGATCATAAGCTATATTTATAAGTTTATATATCCAACATATAAATACTTATAAGAATTTAATTATTATGCACTGTCAGTGTAAAAAAGTTTTACACAGACATCCAATCGTGTGTTGCCACCTCATTTAATGAATATGATACCTCATGTACTATTAAATTCATTAAATGATATAGCAACACATCATTAGATGTATGTGTAAAATTCTTTTTACACTGACAGTGTACGTATAATTATTAAATTCATACGTATAAAGTTACATTGACATTTAATTATATATTGCTACATTATTTAATGAATATGATGCCTCTTGTATCATTAAACTTATTAAATGATGTGGTAACACATTATTAGATATCAGTATCAAACTTTTTACATGACAATGTATATATAGTAATTAAAATCTTCAAATAAATTCTTCAAACACCTCTAGTATTTATGCAACATTAATAACCATGAGAGGTTTTCTAATGTTCATTATTACACCTGACATTGGGCCATTTAAACAAAACCGTGATGCAATTATTTGCAAAATTTCTTATTAATATCCGTTTAGTTTATATTTGGATTTTCAAGAATCAATAGTTAAAAATGAGTAAATGAGTAATGCACATGCACTTTATATATAAGACACATTAGACGAAAGTAATTAATTAAAATCAATTATACTAAATTAATTCTACACTTTTAGAGATTTAAGCCAAACATACACACACTTGATTGATAATTTAAGAGTTGTACAATTAGCATTATTCTCAGAATTAAATAGTACGTACATATATAAAGAGACTGTAACCGAAGTCCCCTAAATTATACAGAAAAGGGCCGGGGACCCCTAATTAAAGTGAGTTTTTTTTATTATTAATAAATCAAATTGATAATGTTCAGCTAAAGCTAGCTTTTCCTCACTTTTACAGTGTAACTCCTCCAAAGAGAGTTTATATTTATCTAATCTAATTAATTCAATATATAAATGTCCAAATTGGAGAAAAAAAAGTGAGAGATTTATTGAATGGAATCTTTAACACCTATGAATTTTGCCTTTCGGACTTCTTTATTAGTTCTATATATTATATATACATATTGATTATGAAGAGACAGAATATTCGATTCCCTTTTTTCCGAAAAAGAAAAAAAAAAACCTTCTTGATACTGGAAATCTAAAAGCGAAGAATCAAGTTATATTTTATATAATATTGATATTGATATATGGCTTTATTGATAAAGTCGATTGATGTATATATAGCAAGTGAAATAAAGGTAATCAGCTGTATTATTAACTTAAGGAAGAAGAACAATGAAATGTTGTGTCAATAATTCAACAGAACATTGCTACCCATATCCATAAAATACGATATATAGTTCTAGTGAGATCGATTTGTATATAAAAAAAATCATATATAATATAAATATAATTGCCTTTCATTTTCTCCTATTTCTTTCGTTTGTTTATTCATTGAAATTAATGATTCACATTATCTTATGACTTTGGGAAGAGTTTACTTTAGGAAAAAAAGAGTTACAACCGTTGATGAAAAAAATTAATATTCTCTCATTTTTAATTCAAACACATATTAAATAAAATTATTTTAAAAGATTGATTTTTAAAAAAAATTAAATCTTCCACCTCCCAAGTTAATTTATCTCTATTAATTTAATCTCACCGGGATGTGAATGTTCCTGACTCGAGTAGGATTGTCTCCCGTGGAGATACATGTGGTTCACATAAAAAAAGTCAAATTAAATTTTATTTAATTCTTCACATTAACTAAAATCTAAATATTATAAAGGTTCAATAGTTATGAAGTGTAAAAATAAAAAATAATAAATATTTCTAGAACTTTATAAATGATCCTATAAAAAGTATATCAGTTTATCTAACATGTGCAACATTACACAGGATAATAAATTAAAAGTGGAAAGATTTTATTGCAAATTAATTACAACTATCACAACATTCAATGCATTAGTAATATTAAATGTTATGTTTTCTAATAAAACATTTCCACTTTTGATTTATTATCCTGTCTAAATGTTGCGCATGCAGGTTAAAAAAATTGAAAGGATAATTCTCAAAAGAATTTTTATATAAAAAGGTTTGGAAAGAGTACTTAATATATAGTTTATGTATACCATGGAGTTGTGACTGATCAGTTGGCAACGCAGACTGAGATTGTGGGAAGAGCTCCCGGGTTCGATCCCCACTAAACACACTCTTTGGGAGGGGTGAAGAGCCTTAACTGTGACTAAGCCACGAATAGGATTGCCCCTGGTAATAGTGGATACCTATGGTTTATATAAAAAAAATCATAGTTTATGTATAATATATATAGGAGGGTTCAAGTTACACTGATGTAAGTTACGCCAAGTTTTAATTACACCGCTAATAACTAGTTAGAAATCAATATGTTTTTTTTTAATCCAACCGTTGAATTATGTTTATTCATCATCATGGTTATATGTGTCAAATTTCGTAAAATTCTTACACTAATAAATTGATAATCAAATGGTTGGATTTTTCATATATTTTAAATGTGTATATATAACGTTAATCTTGAGATATCTCAATGACATATCAAATAATTTCCGATTAATGTAAAATTTTATATGTATGATCTATGTGATAGTAGCTTTCAATCCAACGGTAGATTATTTAATACAATGATCCGTTAAAAAATTATTCAGCGGTGTAACACTTGGTGTAACTCACACCGGTGTAATTTGAACCTTCCTTATATATATATATATATATATATATATATATATATATATGAGGAGGGTTACAATTACACCGGTGTAAGTTACACCAAGTATTACACCGCTAATAACTACAAATCGAATATGTTTTTTAGTAATCCAACCGTTGAATTATGTTTATTCATCATCATTATTATATGTGCCAAATTTTGTAAAATTTTGACATTAATAACTTGATAATCAAATGATTGGATTTTTCATATATTTCAAATGTATATATAACGTTAATCTTGAGACATCTCAATGACATATCAAATAATTTCGGATTAATGTAAAATTTTATATGTATGATCTATATGATAGTAACTTTCAATCCAACGGTGGATTATTTAATACAATGATCCGTTAAAAAAATATTTAGCGGTGTAACAATTGGTGTAACTTACACCGGTGTAATTATAACCCTCCTATATATATATATATATATATAAAAATATTAAGAAGTTTATTAAGATGTGTCAAAATAATAATTAATGATTGATAGAAATTCCTTGGCTGTTAACACATGATGAGAGATAGGAAAAGATAAAAAAAAGGCGATAAATGTGATGTTTTTTATATTAAAGGAAAAGAAAGATAGAAATGAATGAGAAATGGCAAAAGAATTTACATTTTTTAACCATTCATTTGACAAAGGAGAAATAAAGGGAAAATAAGGTGGGTGGAGAGAAAATAAAGTGAAGAGAAAAATCTTTGTCTGTTTAGCATGAACGAAATTAGAGAACGGTGAAATTTAAAAGTTGTGGGTCCCACTAAACAAGATTTATCTCCTCACGAGGAGAGAAATAGGATAGAAATCCACTCTTACACTATTTCACTTTATTTCTCTTATATTCTCTCCTACAAAACAAGAATAGGGAGAAATGACATCTTATTTTCACTCTATACTTCACTCATATTTCTCTCCTCCCAAACAACTCAAATTTCTTCATTATTTCCCATCTATTTCTTTCCACTTCATTTCTCTCTTCCCCGTAATTCTTTTCACCATATTTCTTTTCACTCACCATATTTGGTAAAATATAAAGAAATAGGGTGGAGAGAAATAGTGAAGAAATTTGAGTTGTTTGGTAGAAATGAAATATGAGTGAAATAGAGTAAAAAAGTATTATTTCTCTCTTATCTTGTTTGGTAGGAGAGAAATAGAGTGTAAGAGTGAATTTTCACTCTATTTCTCCTATCTGGAGGCCGAGAGAGAAATTTTTTCGAGTGTGACTCAGTCACTCACACCTTTAAGTTTCTCTTCTCTCTAATTCCTCTTATATCAAACAAACAAAGATTCTTTTCTCTACTCTATTTCCTCTCCATTTATCCTTGAGCAAACAAATAGTGTTTATGTATGGCAGTTGACATTAAAATAAATTGAGTCTACTTGTAGACCCAAATAATTTAGCCATATGTTTAAATTGAGTAACAAAATATATTTTGGACCAGGCAGAAAACGTGACATGACTCGACGTCCAATTAACCCGATGTAGGGAGTATCTTTGCAAGGCAGAAAACGTCAAAACCAAACATTTTCTGATTATTAAATATATTTTTTTAACATTTATCTAAAATACTTAGAGAAGAATTAATTTTAGGTATATTAATACAAATTAATTTAGATTTTTAACACAGCACTACAATAAAATTACGTTTATATCTATGAAAAAATCTACTAAGACAATTAAAAGCTGTTTTTTTTCCGGATCCAAACCGTTGGAAAAAAAAACCCTTCTTCAAATGGAAACTGCCAAAAGATTTCGTAGAACTAGCTAGTCGATCACCAGAAATTTTGGTGGATATAATGCACAGAAAACTTCCTAGTATACATGCATCCGTCTGGAAGAGGCCTATTGAATGATCAAAACTAGTCTGAGACCCACGATGGGACATGAGTTGAGGATTGAAATGAAGTTTGGAAGATGTAAAATTTACAGAGCTAGAGAAAATATGGTGGTCTGGTGGCAGTAAATGACAATGCATATATAGTATCTTACTGTATATAAAAATGATGATAGAGAAACATGAGCTTAACATCAATGAGTTTAAGGTAAAATAATATATAGGACAGTTTCAAGGCCAATGGTCAGCCTTACTCGTGACACTGGAAGCACATGTGTTTTATAGATAAATAAAAATTAAAGTACAGGCAAGTCAAATTATCATCACCTACCAAGTGAGTGAATCGATGAGTACAAGATTATTCCAATTTAATTAATACCATATCCAGAGTCATCTCAACATGAGCCTTGCGGCCCGCGGTGCGAATTGCTCCGCCTCGACGACAAATCCAGTTAGTTTTATTACGAGCAGACTTCGCCTTGAACTCATCAGAGGCCCAATAGGCCAAAAGACCCACCGAGGCCTCCTCACCAATCCAAGTAGGCCTAGTCCCACTCACCCGGCCCTTGTTGAGCATATCTCGAAGACGTCTGGCAATCCTCTGCTCGTACTTGATGGAATCCTAGCAAGTGTACTAAAAGTCCAGCAGTTATAGAGTAAGTAAGATATTGTATCCACAGGGAGCGGTTTTAATTTGTACAGTGATAGCGATTGTATTTCCAATAAAAACAGTTTATAGAAAGGTATGGTTGTTTTCAAAATAATAAATAATAAAAGTAAAAGCAGATAAACGCGAGGAGAGAATAATATTTTGGATTAGGATTTGACTTCGTTTCATCTCCCCCCTTGTGTATGTGAATCTCTTCCTTTAATTATGATCATACTTATAATTACCTTAGCATTGTTTAATTACAATAATTATAAGACATGCCTGGTAATTATCGTACTCGCAAATTCCCCTATAACATTATAATTAAACGCCAAAAGCTATTCTCTACAGGCATTCAAAGTGGCTTGGCGACCTCGAACATTCCCCGTATTTTACAATCAGCGCTATCAATTTAATCCATACCTTCCCATCGAACAACTATGAAGGGGTGTGTCACTCACCAAACACTTCAATCGTAGCGAAGAACGACAGTACAATATGGACCAAACGAGTATCTTCAGCAATCGGAGATTAAGCTTCATAGACAACTCTATGCTCACCTAACTCTAATACTAGCCGAAGTTCCACTTTTTGTATCCAGGGCACTAGCCTACCACCCCGGCGCACGCGCGGAGGCGATGCATTACAAACAACATAAAGATACCGGTAAATTACAAATAAAGAATCATAATTAAAAAGAAGAGAATTCTTTATACACAAGGGGATTGAATCCACTGCATCAAATCCTACTGGAGAGCTTAGCTACTCATGGTAGCCATTACAAACCACTGAGAAATCTATCACCTTTCTCAATCCTAGAACTACTCTCTCTCTGTATCTCTGTGTTTGTGACCTATGCAAATGGCTCTATTTATAGAGTGAGAAAACCCTAATTCAGCTCCAAGAAGTCAATCTGGATCTAGGTTTAGAGGCTGTTGCGCAACCTGCACTTTATGTGCGCTTAGCGCACATGAAGCCCAGCCAATCTGCTGTTGCGCTCCACTTGCGCTTAGCGCAGGTGGAGCCTGATCAATCTGAATCTGCGCTCCACATGCGCTTAGCGCAGGTGGAGCATGTTACGCGCTGCAACTTTCCTTCAAATCTTGATCTAACTTCTGGATCTCTTTCTGATCTTATCTGGTTTTCTTTTATCCCTTTATCTGAGTTGTTTTTGTATTTATTTGATTTGGATTTGAATTGAAGAGGTTATCCACAAGATTCTCTGATTATCTCCTTTATTTAAATTCTGAATCTGCAACAACCTCCTTTCTGATGCTATTTTCTCTCTCATTCCAAATCTTCTGTAAATCTGCATAAAATAATAGATTTCTATTCAAAATAGCATCATATTCAAATTTAAACCAAATAATTACAAATATTGTAAATATTAATAAAAATGGATAATTTGGGGCATAAATTACTATTTTAACCTTGATAAGTGTAATAAAAACTATATGAAAATAACGCTAATTTTACACTTATCAGTACACCTTCTTAATTTGGGCTTCATCCCCAGGGCGCCCAGGTAACTTTGCTCTGCAAAAGAAATTATTATGGTAAGTATTTGAACATATCATAACGTTAATAAAATAATGTAAAATGAAGGCATTTTACCGTAATGGTGATCAGCTCGCATGACCAATGGCTGCGATGAGGGGTTGTTAGGCACCCAACTGCAGAATAAAGAAATTCAATATTAACACTAAACACTTATAAAAATTCAATATTAACAATACAAAAGAAGTAAAAATAATTGTAGAAACCCACCCTCTTCCATATGGTCGGATAATAACCTTACTGTGAGGGTCTCGTTCATGAGCAATATTAGAGCTAGCACCCCGATACGGAACATGCTCAGCATCAGCCTCGGGGTCAACCTTAGTATCAATCTCAGGTTGAGCATCGCCCTCGGGCTTAGAAAGATGTATAAGCTCATCATGTACGTTGGTAGCAATCTCATGCTATCCTGAACTAAGGATGAACCTCATGCCATCGAATGCTGGATGGTTAGATGCAGCAGGTTGGGCACTATCTGCTGGGTAGGTTGCACGTACGGTGGAGGGGCTGAAGAAGAAGGCTGCTCTGGCAGCTGATGAGGGAGGATAATGTTGGTCCTCTCCCGACATGCGCAAGCTTTCGGGGCAGCAAGCTCGCCCGGAGGGATGGACCTTCCTCTAACTGGTGGAACCTTCTGTCCACCTCGACCATGTGCGCGAGGCATAATTACCTAATAAGTATATACATAATTAAAACTAATGAAAACTAATTCTAATTTTTTATATACATAATTAAATAAATTTAAATTAAATATTAAAAACATACCTGTAAATTAAATAAATAACTACATATTTACCTAATTTTAATAAGTTTAATTAAATTAAATAGCATACAAATCAATACCGATTAAATAAATTAAATAGCATACCTATATCACATTAAATAAATTAAACAACATACATATATCACATTAAATATATTAATAATGAAAATATATTAATAATAATTACTAATTACTAATAATTACTAATTAATTACTACTAATTACTACTAATTACTAATAATTTGAGATCAAATATTTAAAAAATAAACAAAAAAAATTCCCACAGGTTCCCAATATATTGCTCAACGTGCATACATTATTCAATTACATTCATATACCAATCAACAACACAAGCTAAAAACAGAGATGCCACAAACTAATACCAATCAACGACACAAGGTTCCACAAACTAGTTAATACCAAAAGCAGAGAAGGAGAGGGGGCTCTATTCTAACCTTGGACCGGTGAAGAAGGAGGGGGTAGAGAAGGTTGCAGCGGAAGACCCTTATTGCGGAGTGCAGCAGACGCTTTGGCGTAGTGCGATGGACGTTTCGGCAGAGGTGAAGAAGAATAGGGCAGTGCAGGCATAGAGGAGGGAGAGAGGGTGTGGCGGAGGGAGGAAGGGAGAAGTGAATAAGAAAGGGGGAACGAGAGGGGGAAGGGTTTTTGTGCGCGTATTTTTAAACGTAGTTGTGGCCATGGTAGGCGCTACATTAAGAAATCAACTAGCGACGACCCAACCGTCACTAAAGCGTGTCAAATTTGAATTTTTTAAATTTGACTTTAACAGTGAGGCCCTCACTACAGTATAAAACTGTGACGGCCTGGCCGTCACAAGGTATTAATTGTACAGTCACACTTTGAACTTTGCATTTGATGATTTCGTTGCTACTAACGACGGGTAAAGGCCGTCACTACCGTTTCGTGTGTAAAATCTCGTATTCTTATAGTGCACATTTATTATTAGAATTTCAATGGTGTCAAATTATGAGTAGATACGTCTTCTTTTCTTTTGGGAGCAAAATGCTAATTTCATCTCTAAAGGATTAAGAGTTAGTCACGATAATCTCTGAAAGAAGGAAATTAATAAAATTATCCCTCGACGTCTCATACGTCGTTCATAGTATTCCCCACATCAATCTCCATTACCAAGATTGTAGTTATGTGGCTACTAATTACTTGACAAATCCCCATCTTAATCTTTTTATTTTTGTTCTTGGCCATACAAATTCTTTTATGAACTATCCTTCTCAATATATCATCTTATAGAAGTAACCTTAATCGCCAATCTTTTTATCTAAAAAACTAAAATACTTTCTCTAACGAGAAAATTTTAAAGAGTGAAAATCAATGTTTTTAAAAATGGACCGGTGATTGAACTAGTGAAGGCACTGATTCACGATTCACTAGTTCAACCGTGGTCTAACTGGTGATAATTAAATATATATATATATATGTGATATTATGTCATATTTTCAAGTAATAAAATAACATTAAATCATAAAAAACAAAGATATATAAGATTATAAATTAATATAAATGACCTTGTTATGTGTATTATAAGATAAAATATTAATAATAATTGACTAAATGATAATTATTTATGTGTAATATGTAAAAATTCATCTTTATCTATCTCAAGAAATCTTAGATTAAATAAAAAATAAAAAACTAAAAAAGTTTTAAAACCAACCTGTTCATTCGATTTTCTGGTATTGATTTTTAGTGTTATGGACCGAACACCAAATCGGTTCTCGGTCGGACAGATTGAACCAACCGGTCGGGTATGGTTTTGAAAACATAGGTAAAAACTTAGAAAAAGTTTCACCAACAAACAGTGAGCTTTAGCATCATGGTCAAGGAGAGTTATTACTTTTACTGATGACGCTTGTCCTTTTAAATATATATTATCGCCACCAATAATCGTCTTCAATCTAGGGATGGCAATTTTGTACTGTACATGAGGCCCTGGGAATGAGGGATTTTCCTCCGTGGGGATGAGGACGAGGATTAAAATCCCCCCGAGACATATTTGGGGTTGGGGATTGGGATGACGATCCCTTCCCCGTGGGTCCTCACTCTGCCACATATAGAGTGTGTTTGGTAAGTCATTTCAGCTAACTGAAAGCTGAAATTAATTAGTAGCTGAGACCATTTCCGCTATGTTTGGTAAGGTGGTTTTTTTGGGTAGCTACTAACTTTTCTTAAAATTGTACTTGAGGTAGATTTTTTAAAAAAAAAACTCCAATTTTCAGCTACTAGCTGAAAATTAATTACAAATTTATCCCTCAACCACCCCCGTTTATCATTATTTAATAATTAATGATGTCCTTTATATGTCATTTACCAGTTTCAGCTAGTTTTACCAAACACATTCAATCAAATGATTCAAATCAGCTAGATTTTCTATGCATATGACACTATAATTCTTGGGGAGTTTTCTATGCATAATATTGGGGCTATTAAGGCTATTCTACAACTTTTTGAGTTGGTGTCAGGCCTTAAAGTCAATTTTCATAAAAGTAACCTTTATGGGGTAAATGTTGACAGGAGGATGTTGGATGGTATGACATTATTTTTAAACTGTAAAGTGGGTTCCTTATCTTTTGTGTATTTGGGTCTTCCAATTGTTGCAAATCCAAAAAAGTTGAATACTTGGGAACCGGTGATCACTAAGGTGAAGAAAAGGCTATCTAAGTGGAAAAGAAAAAATCTATCATTTAGTGGCAGAAGTGTCCTCTTGAAATCCGTTCTTCATTCCATCCCGGACTACTTTCTTTCCTTCTTCAAGGCACCGAAAGGTACTATTTCTAAACTTGAATCTTTATTTAGGATTTTTTTGTAGGGTGGGAGTGAAGAGCATAAGTAAGATCCCTTGGGTAGTGTGGGAGGATGTGTGTAGAAGTAAGAGGCATGGAGGGTTGAGAATTAGAGATCTACGAGCATTTAATTTTGCTTTGTTAGGTAAATGGAGATGGAGGCTGTTAGTTGACAAAAATAGGTTGTGGAATAAGGTCTTAGTCTCTATCTATGGTGAAGACATATTGAGGGGGAACTATAAGGTGCAGAAATGATCAATTTGGTGGGATGACTTGTGGAGTATTGATAAGGAGGTGAGAATTACAGATGGTTGGTTTTATAATAGTTGTGAAAAGATTATAGGAGATGAGTGTAATACTTACTTCTGATTGGAACCGTGGTGTGGACCATTAGCTTTTTGTGAAAAATATAAAAGACTTTTCTCAATTGCCAATAATGAAAAAGCCTTGGTTGTTGACTTGGTGGCATGGAGGGATGGGTCTTGGGAGTGGATTTGGAGTTGGAGAAGACCTCTTTTTCAATGGGAGCTTGAACAATTAGATTTGATGGTAGAAGATATTGATTCTTTGTCCTTTTAATCCAACAAGTTGGACTCTTAGAGGTGGAATGTTACTAATGATGGTGTTTATTCTGTGCGATCAGCTTATCAATTGGTGGTTAATGAAGATATTTATGCATATTTGTCTTTATACAGGTTTATTTGGTCAAAATTCTTGCCATCAAAATTTTATGGTTTTGTTTGGAGAGTAATGTTAAATAGAATTCCATCCAAAAACAATTTGATCCAAAGGAAGATATTATTGCCTTCCGGTGGGTCTTGTGTGTGGTGTGGGCATGAGTTAGAGACAATTTCTCATTTGTTCTTTGAATGCTATTTTTCTTATTGCGTGTGGATGGCGTGCTTGAACTGGTTTGGATTAACCTCTGCTCTTCATAATTGTCATCATATTCATTTGGATAATTTTTTGGGGCTTGTAATTTGCTCAAGTGAGAACAAATTGCGATGGTCAACGGTTTAGATGGTTGTTATTTGGTCACTTTTGATTGCTAGAAATGAGGTTGTTTTTTCAGATAAGACTATTTTGCAAGGTGATCTGCTAGAGTTAATTAAAGTCCGATCATGGAATTGGTTGAGGGCTAGTGATACTTCGTTTCTTTATCCTTTCTCATCTTGGGTTGATGCTCCTTTTGCTTGCTTAAATTTTATTTCTTAGTTTTTTTGGATCTTTCGTGCTGCTGTTGATGCCTAGGGAGCTTAATTTAAATCGTATTCCAATTCATTTGTTTTAGCTAAAGACCCGGTGCTTTCTTTTAGGTGGAGTAGATATTCCCTAGTTTATGTTGGAGTTGTTTTGTAATTGATGTATTTTATACTCCTCAGAGGTGGTATTTTTGTAATGGGTTGGAGTGCCCCTTGTAATCCATTTTAATTGAATTTCTTAGCTTATAAAAACCAGCTAAATTTTCAGCTTTCAGCTAGTTTTAGCAAACACCCTCATAATATAATATGATATATAAAATATAATTTCTATTTTATATTATCCTAATTTCTAATTTTAAAAATGAATTTCTAATTATTTTATACTACTTTTACTATTTTTATTATGTTATAATTTTTTTAACAATTATGGGGTAAGGACCCGTGGGGATGTGGAGCTATCAATTCAGGCTACCCGACCCGGCTTGATGCGGGTAGCAGGATTTTTCAGGCTGAGCTAAGAAGCCTGTGAATTATTTGGGATTCTAAAATAGGTGTTCGAGCCTTACATTTTTTGGGCTT
The DNA here is from genome assembly GCA_026901365.1 of Sesbania bispinosa. Classification (NCBI taxonomy): domain Eukaryota; kingdom Viridiplantae; phylum Streptophyta; class Magnoliopsida; order Fabales; family Fabaceae; genus Sesbania; species Sesbania bispinosa. The sequence goes on along the minus strand of QLOH01000223.1, from coordinate 1,164,341 downwards.
TTTGCGGGTAGCCAGGATTTTTTTCGCAGGTTTTGAGGGCTACCTGGTCTTTTTGCGGGTATGGGACTTTATTGAGTTGGGCTAAAAAGCCCGAGAGTTATTTAGGCTTATAAAATAAGTGTCTGAACCCTATATTTTTGCTGGCTTTTGCGGGTCGGCCAGGTCGGGCTAGCCCATTTTGCCGGCTCTAGGATGTGGGGTATTGTGGATGAGGGAGAAAATAACCCCGAGACAAGGATCGGGGATGGGGACGGGGACATAATGGAGAGACACGGACGGGGAGCAGGGAGGTACTCCCCGCCAGCAAGGTCGGATCCAAGATTCATATGAAGGGGGCCAATTTTTTTAATAATAAATATTAAATATTATTCAAATTCATCATATATTTTATTTAAATTATATATATGATGACACGATCATGTTATAAAATTTATCAATAAAAATATCTATATCAAATAAGTTTTTGATAGAAATCATTTAAAGAGATTAGATTTCAATAATAGATATTAAATAAAATTTAAATTATAAAAATTAAATATACTACACTCATTTAATTTTATTTAACTATTTTTATTTATTACATATATATTAATAATTTTTTTATATGATGTGTAGTGTAATAGAATGGGAAAGGGGTAAGGCCATATATACTCTCCGGTCCAGGGGCGGAGCTATCATGGGACTATGAAGGGCCATGTAGGGATGTCAACGGGGCGGGGCGGGTGCGGGTAGTGCCTACCCGTATAGGTACCCGCTAAAATTAACGGGTACCCATGCGGGTAATGGGTATCCGTGGTTATTCACGGGTATCCATTAATGTTTAAAAATTTAAATTTTATTAAAAAAAAGAGAGGAGATGTTATATAATAAATTATAATATCATATTATACATATAAACAATCATTATATAATACCATTACATGTTAATATATTAAAAAAATCATCAAAAATTAATAAAAAATAAATTATATCTCATCATAAAATAATAAAAAATCTTAATGATCAAATATATTTAATAGAAAAATATATTTTAATGAGTATGCGGGTACCCGCGGGGCGGGTAGTATAATATCCGTCCCCACCCATTTAATAAATATGCGGGTACCCATTACGGGTATATCCACGGGTATTCGCGGGTGCGGGTTTTTTTGACATCCCTAGGGCCATGCCCCCCTCGACCTATCTTTCCTTTTTTACTTAAATATTATATATATATATATATATTTATTGTTTATAAAAACTATATTATACATATACATATATATAGACACAATAAATCATAATTCTTAATATAAGATATAAATTATATTTGATAAAATTATTTGATAAGCTAACTTATTAAATCGGAATTATTTAAATAGCTATTTTATGTAAAATAACATATTTATATAAATTTTATTATAGAAATACTATTTTTATTTCTAGACAAAATATAATATTAGGTAATAATATGTAATTTTATATTTTTTTATAAATTTTAAATTTTTATTAATTTATTTAATGATAAGCAATTTTATTAAAAATTAAAATGAATAGTAAAATAAAGGGTTAAATATGTTTTTAGTCCCTCAAAATATAGTGAAATTTGGTTTTGGTCCCTCATTTATTTTTCCATTGGTTTTGGTCCTCCATTTTTTAAAATCACATGATACTGGTCCTCCTCATTAGTTATATTCTGCTAAGTGATAACGTAGTAATATTTCTTATAGATTTTTCTATGGATTTACCTTCGAATTTTCCTACAGATTTCAAAATTCAAAGGAAATTTTGTTTAGGTTCTAAAATTTGTGGGAAATTTACTATAGATTTTTTTACAACAAACAAAGAAATTTTATAGCAGCATTTTTATGTAAAAAATTTGTAGTTTTTTTTGGAAATTTACTACACATGAATTTTCTAGAGAAAGAATCGCAAGAAATTATCTTTAATTTTTTACCCGGGAAACGTCATAGTGGAACTGCGAAAGTGACTTAACAGAGTACAGTTAATATGAAGGACTAAAAGCATGTGATTTTAAAAAATGGGGGACCAAAACCAATGAAAAAATAAATGAGGGACCAAAACGAAATTTCATCATATTTTGAGGGACCAAAAACATATTTAACCAAAAAAAATTAAAATTTGGCCCCCCCTAAGTTCAGCTCCCGTCTTCGCCCCTGCTCCGGTCTCTCCCCGCCCCCACCTTCAGCGGTTGTCATCCCTACTTCAACCCATACAACCATTCTTTCTCCAACCATATTGCATGGCCGAGGGCGTACGGGTCGCAAATATACATGTGACACTCCCAATCAAACCCAAGCCAGACACCAACGCTAGAATTCACTAATTAAAAGTGATTCCTTTGGTACCAGAAGTTAGGTCTCAATGATTGTTGCAGTAGCGAATACGTTCAAGGTGTTTGGTATGTATACCATATAATGAGCTTGAATACTACAATAAGCTCTACAAATAGCAAGATCCCAACCCGAACCCTTAGAGTCATTCTTTTCTCATTTTTTCTTTAATAATTCACAATTCAAAGGTTTGTTGTAATAATACGTTGTGCTTTTCTTCATATTTTGTTTATGTATTTTTAATAGCTAATTTTTCTTGAAATCTATATTTTTTCATATTCTTTTGAATTTAGAGTGGCTGATTATTTAATTTGACAATTGTTGATATTGCAGCGGATTGGAATTTTGTGAGGAAAAAGCATGAACATGAGTTTGGTTAATAATTAATAGAATAATTGGGTGGACGCTGTTTTTTAAAAAATAAAATAAAAAAGAAACAATATTATAGAATTTTCCTTGGTTGAAAGGGTAAAATTAGAGAAAACAAAATATGAGGGGAATGGACATTTACACTTTTTCTTTATAGGTATCAATAGACACAATGTGATGTTTGTATATATCATCACTTTTTTTATAAGAAAAGTCATATTAAAAAGGGAGTACAAGGGGTACTCCAACCTATGCTACAAAGTCAAGACCCAAGAATTACCACACCAAAGAAAAACTACAAAATGATGTTATGCACCCCAATTACAAAAACACCAAAAGAATTAAATCCCTAGCCATAAAGCAGTACCCAAAAACCTCCTAATGGACATAAAACAAAGATTAAATGCAATCCTGAATCACAAGCAGAACAGTAAACATAATCAAAAAACAAAATTGGGGCAGCGTGCTGGGTTGAACAACCAAGAATGAAACGGATAGGAAAAACTTGCAACCTTAGCTGTTAACCACCTCCATGGCCGCAACTTGATCAAGTCCAGCAGCTCATGAGGATCCAAAATAGAGTTAGAAAACACTGCATCATTTCTCGCCAACCATGCACATGCAAACTCCATAAAGTAGTCAACCATATAATAGACCATCGCAAACGCAAATCTGAGTTACAATTGGGAAGTCCCAGAAAATGTGCAAAGTGGATAAGACAGCTGTTATGGAGTACTGATTCAAAGTCAAACCAATCTAAACACAACGTCCAATTATGATATGCATAAAAACACTCAAACAATAAGTGGGATGTCGTCTTTGTGCATTGACCACACCAAACACACAACGACTCAGGAGTCTGAATAATATTCCTTTGATGGAATTCTATCCAGGATAGCCCTCCAAGCAAAGCAAGAAACACGAGTTTACTCCAGAGAAATTAAAGGAATGTAACAGAAAATCTACACAAATAACTTCATTGACAATTACTGTGTGTGCTAACACATTTTTTACCAATTAAACTAGTTTTATAGATTTTTTTCAAAATAAAACTTCAAACATCTATATTTTTCATAGTTTGATTTTTTTATTGCTTTGAAAATAAATCTTATCAATTAAATATTTTTTAAAAAATTTGAAGTTTATTGTTTATATGTTATAAAATAAAATTTCCATATAATTCATAAGACACTTGTTAATTTTATTTTCATTGCGTTTTCAATTTTCCAATATAATAAAGTGCTACCTTATATTTTTTTTTAAGTGTGAAGCGGCATATTTAGTAAAGACAAAACTATAAATTATGCCAATTCCACAAGTTGACATCGAATTGGCACCTGATGCCAAATCCGATCACCCCCCCAAAAAAAGTCATTCCAATTCACCTTTTTTAGGATATGAAAAGATGCCACGTTTTAAATGGCATTTGATTCAAATAGATTATGGTATAGATTAATTTATACATGTCAATATATGAGTAGGCGAAAGAAGAAAATATCTTTTTATACGATCGCAAATATTGATATGCGTGAGAGCTAATTGTATGTTGAATACTTGAAATAGACATAAATTAAAGAGCATCATTAAGATGTTGAATCCAGATAACAATGATGCAAAATGAAAAGAAAAGTAACCTTATTTTCTTGCACAATCTGATTATCTCCTTTAGCTTGCACTTAGCACTTGCTAGCTATACTAATACAATGCCGTTAAGTTTTCCCTTTCATTCACTGCAGCATTCCATTCTCTAAGCACATAATCGTATTTCTATTTGTTCTCGTCGTCCATTCTTTCTAACATAATCATATCATATATATGTTTGTAAAACATCTACCTTTTCTCTCACTGAAGGATTTGTTTTTATGGTTTGTTGTATTACTTTCAGATCACATATTTGTTAATGACATTTCACATCACTAAGACTTTGTGTTTGGTAATTTAATAAATGATAAAGGAGAACAAAAAAAATATATCTGTCTCAATATCTATGATCTCAAATCATAAAGTTAATTTCATCTTTGTGCACTAATCAATTTCAATTCTAAAAGAAGTTTCTAGGTTACCCTAACTAAGTCGGCAAGTTTATCAAGAACAAATTTAAAATTTAACTACTACATTAACATGATTACAAATATGCCAAATATTTTATGGCATATTTTCTTTTTCATATATTCCTATTATATATATATATATATATTATATTCTTGAGCATGTGATCTCATATATGAGTTATCTCATTTTTTCATGAAATCATGTGTTTTATATTAATTTTTAATATGTTTTAGACTTTCATATTAAATTAAATTATTATTAATATTAATTATCTTTTAATATTAAATTTCTTCGATAAATCAACATTATACATAATTTCCTAATTTTATTTTTTTAATAGAATTTTTTCTAATACCCCTAATATTTGGATTTATATTGAATTCAAAATAATCTAAATCGAGTGAGATGCATCCATTATGCATCCATTTATCGGGATAATTTTTTCAAGAGTAAAATATGTTTTTAATCCTTGTTAATAAATCAAGTGTTGCTTTTAGTCCCCATAAATATTTTTTTTACATCCTAACAAATATAATTTTTTTTAAATCGGTTCTTGTTGTTAAACCTTCAGTTAACTTTCACGGTTATTCTCCTCCTTCTTCCCCTTCCCCCTCTCCTCGCCTTCTTCTGCTCCTCTTCTTGTTCCCCTCCCCATACTTCTTCTATATCATGCATGCTTTTTCTTTTTCTATATATACCATATTTTTTTAAATAATAATTTTTCTGCTAAAGAAGAGCTTCTCATATAAGTACAATTTTAAAAATGGGTTCAAATTAAATCACACTGAAACAAAAGAATGAGAAGAATGAGCAAAAGGAGGACCAGGAGGGGTAGTAGGAGTAGGAGATGGAGTGGTACAAGGAGCAACATTTGTAACGACAAAGATGTATTTAAAAATAAATTATTTGTAAGGATGTAAAAAAATTCATTTACGAGAACTAAAAATAAAATCAAAATTGTTCGTAATTAACAGAGTTTTAACAACACGTACATATGTATTTAAAAAAAATTATATTTGTAATAACATAAAAGAACAAAATAACATTTGCGAGGACTAAAAGCAAAGCTCGAACGATTTACAAAGACTAAAAATATATTTTATCATTTTTTTCATGTCTACTTTTTTTATAAGACTTGAGCTCAGAAAATCAAATTCCTTGCCTTTTAAAGTGGCATATATTGATAGTTTATTAATAGAGTTGACAAAGTCTATACGTTTCAAACAGGTTGATAAAAGAAGTGTTAAAGTTTCAATCTACCTTCTGATCTGCAATAATGACTCCCAAAAACATTTAGAATAGATAAAGGGGAAACCGAAAAACACGAAACGAGAAAAGTATTCCTTTTCTTTTCCTCCCTTAATTAGAAGTTTGAGATAAAGTAAGAAATGGGGTTTAAATGGACTTGTATTGTAAGATTGCAATTGAACTATATGTAAATTACATTAAAAACTTTAGTATCTATAAAAGAAAATAATTATTATATATTATCTGTGTAAAAAAAAATTACATTATTATTAATATATTGTTATATTATTTAGTGAGTATGATATCTTATATATTACTAAAATTAATAACTGATGTGGTAACACGTTAATGAAAATATAAAACTTTTTTATACTAATTCAACTCGATCTTTATAAAATTATACAACTCTATGCATAACAAGACTTTTATACTAAGTAGTATTTTACCTCATACATGTATCCCATGTAGACTTTTTATTTATTTGACAATTTTTTTTGACACTTTTGAAAAACAAAAAGCTCAACTGCATGTATTTTTAGATTCTAATATAATTTTATTTAGTAAGTTTTTTATCAATTAAATTATTTTCTAAAAAAATATTTTTAATTTTTTTTAAAAAAATCACAGAAAATATTAATACAATGCATGTGATATTTGTTAGTTGTTTTAAGCATGTATGAGATAATTAAAAAAAGCTTCCACGTAGCTTTTTTAATTCTTATCCTTATTTTTTAAATTTAAATTCTTTTACTTTTAATCTAATCCTTATTTTTAGTTGACTCTAGAACTATTCTGTTTCAATATTTTAATTTTTTTTATGTAGTAAACATTGTTGCTAGGAGATTTCAGATTTTGGAATTAATTATGTAGTTAATATCATTACATTTAATAATATATGGATAATATATATATTAAGATGAAGTATACATGTCATATTGAAATGCTTAGACAAGTTTAGTCTCAATAAATTTTATAACGAGAGTGATATAATGGTAATTTTCTCCCATTAATTCGAAGGGAACATATATATATATTTAAATTTTTACAACTAAAGAAGTATATGAATTTCACTAAATGTGTGTTTGGATTAGGAATGAAAATGGGAGGAAGAAAAATAGAAGGAAAGAAAAGGGAAGGAAGAGAAATAAAGGAAAAGTAGGAGGATTTTGAGTCATTTGGTTTGGGAGAAAAAACAGGGAAAATTAAATGAAAGAAAAGTACACTTTTCTTGGTAATTGTTTGGATGAATGTAAAAGGGAGGGAAAGAAAAATAAGTAGGATATATTACTTATTTGCCCTTAAATGAAGTATTATAATTTGGTTTTTTAACCATTTATATTCTAGGATTAACCATTTTATTGCACATAATTTACCAGACATGAGTATCATTTATAAAGCAAGTGTATCAGAATGTGGTTATTTAACCATTTATAGCCCAAAATTAACCAGATTCTTACACATAGTTAACCAGATCAGTAAGAATAAGTAAGCTTTGCAGAATCGTATGGAGAGCACTCAACTTCATTATTTTTGAACTCATCACAAACACATGTTGGCTTTAATTGTCAGCGTCACCCTTAGGATTCGATGGGCTTAACATCCCAACCCATGGCGCTCCTAAACGGGCGCAGCCCCTTAAGCTAAATGCGACTCTATCCCTTAAGGAAATAAAGTTGCGCCCTTGCTATCAGCTATAGCTTTTGGCCTGATGGTAAGCGCTTGATCCATAAAGTGGTATCAGAGCAAGGTCATGGGTTCGAATCCCCCGGCTGACACTGGGGGGGAGATTGTTTGCTTTAATTGTCAGCGTCACCCTTAGGATTCGATGGGCTTAACATCCCAACCCATGGCGCTCCTAAACGGGCGCAGCCCCTTAAGCTAAATGCGGCTCTATCCCTTAAGGAAATAAAGTTGCGCCCTTGCTATCAGCTATAGCTTTTGGCCTGATGGTAAGCGCTTGATCCATAAAGGATTGTGAAGTCTATAAATCTGTTTAATTAATTAAACATGATTATATGACATAACATCCTTTAGTTTTAATGATTAACAAATAAGATTATATAAAGAACAAATAAGATTATATAAAGAACAAATAAGATTATATAAAGAACTAATTAGATTATATAAACAGGTTCTACTGAGAAAGGTATTTGGTTGTTAATTATGTTTCAGGATGGAATACTCTTTAGAAGAAGAAGAAGATTTTGTGAACAGAATCAGAATCAGAAGATCAGAATCAGAAGAACAAGAGTGCAGAATCTGAAGAAGAATAATCCTTAACAGAGTTGAAGCAACTGAAGAATAGAAGTGAAGACTTGAAGATTGTCTGAAGAAGTAAAGACTTAGAAGACTATCTGAAGAATTGAAGACTAAGAAGACTATCTGAAGAACTGAAGACTAAGAAGACTATCTGACGAACTGAAGACTAAGAAGACTATCTGAAGAACTGAAGACTAAGAAGACTATATGAAGAACTGAAGGCAGAAGATATATGAAGAAGTACAGATTCAAATATACATTTGTCTGAAGAACAACAATGAATTGAAGAAATGAATACAAGAAGAAAAAGAAGAAGAAGAAGAAGAAGAAGATACAAGAAGAAGAAGATACAAAGAAGAATGAAGCTACAATTCTATTATCACAAGGAAGAAGCCTTCTGAAGTTTCAACCAGTATGAAGAATTGAAGTTGTCTGAAGGACGCAACCCGTCTGAAGTATTGAAGCTGTCTGAAGCAACGAAGTTGTCTGAAAGACTTGAGCTGTCTGAAGTCATCAACCTGTCTTAAGTGTTGAAGCTGTCTGAAGAGCCAAGTCCGTCTGAAGACTCGAACCCGTCTGAAGACTGGAACCTGTCTGAAGACTGGAACCCGTCTGAAGTTTGGAAGCAGTCTGAAGCTTTAGTAATGACGTGGCATCTTTGCTGAAACCTTGCGTGAAGACTTTTCTAAGTCTCTGCTGCTCGTATGTTTTGAAACACATTTGTGGCAACAAACACAGAGACCTTTCCTGGTGCATTTAAAGTTCATACACCACTGAGGAAATCTCTGCAACGCAGCATTCGCAGCAACAACAGTAGCAGCTTTACAGCAGCACCAACGTTGTACTATGTCAGAACTTTCAAGAAGCGTGTCTCACAACGGATTAAAAGAAGACTATTTGCTATCTCTAAACGATAGCATTTCAACGAGACATTTCTTCATTTGTGCAATCAGAAAGAAAGCAGAAGAAAAGCTCAGGAGACTAAGCAAAAGCAACAAGGAAGATGTTTGAATAAAATAAATTCAATTCAACATCTTTATCTAAATCTCAAAAGAGGAATCTGCAAACAACGACTATTGGTCAAGACATCTCATTCAAAGAAGTAATGGTGTCAGGAGCAAATGAAAAAGGAGTATATGCAGAATAAGCAAAAAGGGCAAATTCAACGGATACACACTCTCAAGAAAATCAGAGGAAATCTGAAGAAAGCAGATGCAAGCCGGACAAAACAGATAAAGGCAGATGCAAGATAATGCAAGCTGGATAAAGCAGATAAAGCAGATGCAAGATAATGCAAGCTGGAGCAAGCAGATGCAAGCTGGATAAAACAGATGCAAGAAAGCAGAAGAATTCAAGAGAGAGAATACACATAATCATCACATCTCTCAAAACAGAGCTCATCAACAGAAGTGTCAGACGGGAATATTCTGAACACTCAATATGCTTAAGGAGAAGCAACTGTTTGAGAAGCTATTACACAACGGCTATATGAGCCACATCATCAGAAGCTCAACGGTATTATGAATTATCTTCAACGGCTATATTCAAGAAGAACATATAAATAGCCTCAAGAAAGAAGTTGAAGATGTTGTTGTTGGAAACAACCATGTAGCTGCTGTTGCAACCAAGTTGGTCAAAATGATCAACCAAGATAGATCAATTGGGATTGTTTTTCAAGAAGGTTCTTGAAATCAATCAGGATGAAAATTGTTAACTAGGCTGAGTGTCTTACAGTTAACAAGAGTTGACTCGAGCTCAAATACATCATGAAAAAGTCAACAATAATTGATCAGAGAGTTAATTCTCAATCGGGCTACTGATCAGCTGGTCAGTTAGTTAGATTGTACAGTTGGTCTGTTGATTAAGTGAGTTGGTTGTCGGGAAGGCAATCATGTTGTACAAATGACTATCAAACCGGGTACGGTTTGAAGCTTTGAAGATACCTTGGTATTCCAATGATACCAGGTGAGAATGTAGCCCATGGAAACCAATGGTTGGAGAATAAGGCTGGAGTTTAATTTCATATCTTAGTTAGCCTACTCTCAGAGGATGTATTCCTCATAGAAAAGACATGGATTGTACTTAAATTCAAACACTTGTATCACTGTCTATCCTTGTATTTAGTTTGTAATGACTGTATCCTGAGTATGTACTCAGTAATCTCTATGTACAAGAAGAATCTAAGTTGAGAGGTTCTAGCGAACATCTAGCTTAGATTGAGTAGTAATACTCAACACTTAGTTAAGTGTCTGAGAGCCTGGAGAGGCTTGGTGGAAGAAAGAATACTCGTGGTAGAGCCTGGAGAGGCTTGATAGAAAAGAATACTTGTTGTGTTGGCCTGGAGAGGTTAACATGTGTATCTGTGGTTTCAGATAGTGGAACACATATGTGGCTGCAAGGGTCTGGGGGATTCGGAGTGGCACATATGTGTTGTTTTTTTTTGTTGTTGTGATTAAAGGCTAGTGGTGGTTTGCCACTAGGACTGGATGTAGCTCACGGGGTTTGTGGGTGAACCAGGATAAATTGTGTGTCTAAGTTTTCTTTCCCTTAATCTCTTTTATTTACAGTCTTTACATTTACGATGGGGATTGAAAAGTATCTTTCATAATAATCTTAACACAGCGATTTCAATAAAACAAGTTTTCATACAAACATAACATTAAAACGTCTCTAGTGTAGGTTGAAGTATTATAGAAGAATATATTCAGAGGGATGTCTGAAATATCTGTCTGAAGTGAGCCCAACAGGAACTCAGTTCAGACACATGATATAGATGGTCTCTGATCATCTAAAGTATTTCAGAAATAGTTCTGAAGGTACTCTTAGTAATATTCTTCAGAAGACACTAAGAGAAGTTTGTTTAAAATCAAAACAATCTTAAGTGTAAGAGAAAGTTTTTAATCTAAATCTTTCATATATTCCGCATGTATTTAAAATAACTCTGATCTTAAGATTGGTTTTGTACAATGATCACTTACGTGATTGTTTATTTTAAAGATTTCCAAAATTGTCTTAAAATGTCTAAAACACTATTCAACCCCCCTTCTAGTGTTGCCTGTGGTTCTAACAACACATTCCATATCATAGCAAATTAAACCCTTCACATAAGACCCCGCCTCTGGCCATCTCCTACGCCATTTCATCACCCCCCTCCATCATAATCAACTCCATTAATTTCATTTTCTACAAAATCTTAACCAATATACTAACTTCTTTATAAGTTTGTGATGTTTGGGATGGAGGTAACTGGAATCTAAATCTTCTCTGGACTCAGCTTACTGACCTATGTATAATGGAAATTCAGAAAGTGCAACCTTTCATATCAGCTGGGGTGAAGGATAAACTTATTTGGGGAGCTGCTTTATCAGGCGAATACACAGCTAGATCTTGTTACCATTGGATTATGCAACAGTCTAGAGCTTTGAATTCTGATAAAACATGGCCATCGGTGTGGAAATTACAAGGCACTAAATCTGTAAGGTTTCTGGTTTGGTTAGCAACAACTGAAATTTTACCAACTAAGCATTTATTCAGATGTAGGCATATCCTTGTCCCTGCTGAGTGCTCCTGTTGTCAGAATCCTACTAAAGATGTTCTTTATGTTTTGATATCTTGTCCTAATGTTGATCGGGTTTGGACCTCTCTTGGATTCACCAATTTGTCTCAGTTCAATTCACATCAGAATAGCTTTGAATGGTTGTTTCGGTGCTGTTAGAATTTGGGTACTTTGTTCCTAGCTGGGATTTGGGAAATCTGGATCTCTAGGATTCAACAAACTTTTGAAGGCAAGCAAATATCTTCGTCTCACATGCTGAGCAAAATAAAATGCCTGGATAATTCTTTCAGACAGTGTTTTAGTATGAAATTCCAGCATTTGACTTCTCAGCCTATTGCTATTAAGTGGATTCCCCCTGACTTTGGTTTCATTGATCTAAATGTGGATTGGAGTTCTATTGGTAATCCAAGACAGGCTGGTTTTGGTGATCTACTAAGGTGTCAACAAGGAAAATGGCTCAAAGGCTTCTATATTCAATTGGTGTTTCAGAAATCTTGAAAGTTGAGCTGCTAGGTATTTTACAGGGGCTACAACTTGCTTGGAGTGAAGGTTTCAGATTAAATGTTGGTCTGACTCCTCTTTGGCTATTGAGCTGATAAGTGGTCCTTTACCAATTTTTCATATACATGCAAGTATCATTAATCAAATACAAATGCTTAAGCAACAGGACTGGGTGATTCATTTTAATCATATCCACCGTGAAGGCAATCAATGTGCTGACTTTCTTGCTAAGTCTGGAACTTTGTCTAATGATCACTTGGTTGTTCTTTTGGAGCCCCCCTTGGGCTCTCCCATTTGCTTATGGCTGATGCCAGTGGCACTTATTTCCCTAGGGGTTAAGTGTTTTAATTAGTTTTTTTTTCTTCTTTCCTTTTTCCCTTTTTCCTTATGTAATACAAAAAAACTTCTTCACCATATTTCTTCTTTAATATCAAGCTCTTAGTCAATACCACTAAAAACCCTAAACCACAAATTTATCACCACATGCCACAACCTCATTTTTCTCCTCTATAGCTATCACGTTTATGTGATTGGGTTTGAACCATTGATGCTTGCCTCGTTTTCTTGAATCACAAGTCCCCTAAAAATCATCTTCCACCGCCGAATCCTAAGGTGACCACCATTTTTCCCCACCAACCACCACTGCCTTGACGTCAACTGCTCAACGATGGGTTTTCAAACAACAAGCAAGGAGAGTGTGTGACATCAATTTGAAGAAGGGCTTTCAAGTCTTTTTACCTGTAATATGCAGTCGCTCTCATGTTTTAATTTCCAAGCTCCGATGCGAGAAAAACTAACAATGTACGGTTCATGTACAATTTCACCTCCCTTTCCATTTTCCTGTCTCTCCCAAACGTAACATGAATCTATTTTCTAACCTACCATTTTTCATCCTTCCATTTTTCTGCAATCCAAACATAAGGGTTTGGTTGGTTTGAAGGAAGGGAGGAAAGAAATTTTAATGGAGGGGGAGGGAAGCGAAGATGATATTTTATTTTGTTTTGTTTGAGGAGGGAAGCAGAGGCAAAATTACCTTTACTTGTTTGATTTATAAGGTGAGGGAAAGAGAGAGAAAATAAAACTAATTTATTTTTACATTGTTTTACTTGTACATTACTCAATTTTATCAATATAAATGGAGAAATATTTAAATAATTAATTTTGATAAGTTCATTTTTAACTTTCATCCCCTCCAAACCCCCCACTTGAAGGGGAGCAAAAATACCCGTAAGAAAAATTTTAGTCCCGTCTAAAAAATTTCACCAAAAGTCTGTAAAAGATGAAATATTTGTTAGCTAAGATATACTCCATTCGTTTTTATTTACAAGACGTCATATAAAATTTTTTTGTGTTTTTTTATAAGTCATCTTCCAATTTCAAGGAAACATTTATTATCATTTTCCTTATTTACCCTTATTAACTTTAATATCTTTCCAATTATTAAATGATAATGGAAGTAGTCAGTGATATTAAATAAGGGTAAAACTAGAAAGTTAAACTATTTTTTAATTTAAAAATCCAATAAATATTAACTATAGTTTTAATCACTTTTATTGATATGTGTAATTGGTCAATTACACCTTATCTATTATAAATAGATAAGAAAGGAATAAAATGCAAAATATGTTTGGTTAAACTTAATTCTCTCATTTTATATTTTTAATTTTAATACACTCTTGAAAATTGGAAAACAAAAAAGGGGCTATCATCAGAAGTTAGGGACTTGTAGAGGGTAGGGGGACAAAGATTAGGGATAGCTGAGATGATGATTGGGTCGTTATCAAATAATGCGAAGAAGAAGAAGAATAAACGAACGTAAAGGCCCTATGTAGTGTGGTTGGTGGCATGGCCTTAAATTCCGCTATTAATTCAATTGTTAGTTTATTGCTTTCCTTTAATTTCTTCTCATTATCCCTGGGAAAATGTCAAGATGAAACCCACTTCGTCTTTGTCGTTAAGCGAGTTCTGAAAAAATAAATAAATATATAAATAAATACCGCACGCATGTACTCTGTTACTTACTTTCGTCCCTGTTTTCTCTGTTATACGCATACATATTATTATAAGCTTATATAAGAGTTGTTGAATATATAACTAATTGGTTAACATGAGCTGGACCAATGGAGGAGTCGTATTCACCATTTTGTGAAGTTCTCTATCCCACCACCTTGCTAGCCCCCACTGCTTAAGTTGACTCTTAAATTGGCCAATGTTTAGCTTCGAAATTATCTCTGACAATATTTGCATGCTTCAATTCCTCTTGGGTTTAATTACATGACGCTTGTTTTAAGAAATGGATATATAATCAAAAAGAAAATAAATTTGCAGTACTTTTTTTTTATAATTAGTATGATAAAAATGCAAATCTTATAGTATAGAAGCAAGTTAAGATTATTCTCCTTTAAGTTTTACTGAAAAATAACGCGTGAAACTTAAATGATTTCAACCTCATTAATTTCTTATTATTTTTATTCATGTATTACTTTTTTGTTCGTGGCTTTCCTTGGGGCGTGGATTGAGTGCTTGTTTAGCATGTCATATATTCTCGTATGCCTCAATTAATTGTGACATATATATATAAATGCCGATTCTTTGATAAATAAGAAATAAAATTGTATCCTTAAATGGGGCTCCCGATATAGGATGAATTCCTAGATAAAATGATTCTTTGACCTGCACCAATGAACCTTCCCATATCCGCAATATTCCCCACAGAAGATGAATATAACTGACTAATTCAAGAAAGAAGTTTGGAAACAGGGAACCACACGTTGCTTGTTAATTTTGGTGTTTGTTGTAGTACTATAGTACTTCTAGATCAGGGATTTTCATGCGCTCCGCCAACCGAAAGGCAAAGCAAGGAAAGAGACCACTTTAAACGTTAAGAGTACTGGATCGAAATATATCAGCCTTAGAATCAATTAATTAATATATAGATTCACTCACTAAAGAAATTAAAAAAATAAAATAAAAAAAATACCATTATATACCCTTTTCCTTAATTAGCCTGGCATGGGAAATTTTCAGCATTGCTAATAATAATAATAAATTGGTGTGAAAGAGAGAAAGAAAGCGAGTGGACCAAAATCCAAATTAAACGAAACCCTTAATTACCTATGCCTTACGTTTGATAATTTGAAATTAAGCCCTCTCCCTGTAGTGGAATGAAGAAGAAGAAGCAGCATTTTGGTACTTAAATTGTGCTCGGCATTTTGTGCATGTAATTGAAGTACGGTTTATGAAAACAACACATTGAAGGTGGGAGTTAATCATAGTGTTCTGTGCTATATATTTGCTTTTGATGAGAAAAATGAAAAGTGGTGGATCACTTTTTTTTACCTTTTACCCTGAATTAGTGACGAAATCAATATGCAAAGCTTACGTAATTAGGAGCCCTCATTTTCTTTTGACTTGCTTAAAGCTAGCTAATCAGAGACAGAGTCTTTTATTAGCCGTCGCTCTCTATGGATGTGAAATTGGTATTGTATATATTGCATTTGTACTGATGCATATATGTATGAGGGGAGCCCATATATATATGTCATTGGGGTACACTTCCCTTTTAGCAAATAGAGAGTACTGTTGGTGCAATAGGACAAGCCCAACCATGGGCTCTGCACCTTCCTCTTCCTCTAACAAACCGACAAACCACGTGACACAAAGCCGAAGAGCATGTGATAATTAGAAACATGACCTTATTCATCATCATGATCTTGCTAGATGAAATATATAAAGTGAGGTCCTTATAATTGCACTTACAAGAACCCAAAACAAAAAATTATCAAAGTCGCATTTCAACCCCAGTTTCCAATTCCTCTAGACACCACCACAAAATTAAAATTAAAATTAATAAAGGTTAAAAAAAAATAATGGTAGACATCGTGATTAAGCAAAGACCCATGGTTGACAATGCCATCCCATCTAATAACTTCAATTACTTCCACCCTTTTCGTCTTTATATATATCCCCTTTTCCATATTCTTATATTCTTATTAATTACATTCAAGTATCATTCATATATATTTATTTTTTTATTTTTGGTATACATATAAAAGTCTATCCATCGATGACGAAGTTAATTAATAATACATTTTAAGGTTATGTTACATCACGAATTTTAGGAAGAACTAATTATGATGGTATATGTATATATATATATAGTGAAGGATTAATTTAGAAAAGACTTAAACAGTATAATAGAAATTGATGAATTACAAGAATGGGATTGGGAAGTAATTATTCTAAGTAAAGTAATGTGTATACTAAGAACATTATCACATTTAACAGTCTGTAATAATAATCGTCTGACTTGATCAGAAAAACTAAAAAACATGATATATGATCAAAGGCTAATTATTTCTATATTTGACAATGGAACATGGGATGAGGAAGAAAAGGGGAGGGGTGGGGTTTTTGGTTTTATTGAGCTAGCTAGCTAGACTGACGTGTTGGACACGTGGCAGAGTGGTTCAGAGGATGACAACGTGGAACGAGCAAAGTTCCAAAGGTCAATCTCACTGGTGTAGTCCTGTGTGGGACTAATGTAAGCAGCAGCAGCAGGATGAACAGCTCTGTTGTGTGTTGATGTTGAAGAAGATGATGATGCTGATCGGAGGGTGGGAAGTTGCAGATCATGTTCACTAGTGCAATATCCTCCTCCTCCTCCCATGGTGGGGTCATTGAAGCATGCCAGTTGCCTAGAAGCCTCTGTTTGTCCATTCAGTTGAGAAGCCACAAGCCTATCCAAAGCTGCCCAGTTAGTAAGTCCACCACCAATAGTGCTTCCTCCTCCACCTGATGCTACCTCCAATGGATGATGAATCATGTTACCATTCACTTGATGGGTTGTGAATGACCCTTCATTATCAGTGCCCATCTCTACTGGAATATTAATGCCATGATGGTACTGATCATTAGCAGCATTGTTGTTAGTATCATTGTTGTTCTGATGGCTCTCCATGCTTGTGGATTTTGGACTCTCAAGGCTTGGGAGTTTCATGAACCTGTCATGGTAAGTACTGCTGCTCCCATTGTTGAGTCCAGTACTGTCAAAAGGCCTTCCACCACCAGAAAACCTTCCATAGTTGTAATTGGCAGCTTCATAATTCTCTTCCTTGCATCCCCTTCCCATTTGCTGAAGTATCTGCTCTAAAGCTCCTTCATCACAACCATCATACAAGTGGCTCCTCCTTCCTTCCCCTGAGATGGAAGAGGCTAAGGGACTGTCTAGGGTTTTGAGATGATTCTTCTTCTTGAATATCCTGCACACCACCCATCCTTCTTCCTGAGCAGCATCACCCATCACATTCGACACCTAAAATTTCGTCACAACAATTCTAATTACAAACACTTGGAGCGCGCAGTTGATGAATCAACTATCTCAAAAGCTTAAACAGACTTACAATATTGGTGTCGTTGGTGTTATTGTCATCAAGTCTATACTCATGCATGATCCAATCAGATTTTTGGCCATGAGGGGCTCGGCCTTTGTAGAAAACCAGAGTCTTTCTCATTCCAATCCTCTTCCCGTTGCTGTATATCACCTTGTCACGACCAGTGGCCTTCCAGAACCCTGCAGCAGTGGCACGATTGGTGCGCGTTCCTGTCGGATACTTCTTGTCTTTGTGGCTGAAAAAGTACCAATCATTTTGTGGAGTTGTTCCTATTTTGCATTTCTCTGCAGAAAAAATGATGACGACATGATTTCATTTCATGACTCATAACATGATAGCTAGTATACAACATGAGATGCTAATTGAAGAAGAAAATGAACCAAAAGGATAGAATTAATTAGAAATTACCTTGTATGTCCCATGGCTCGAGCTTGTTGAGATCAACATCACGAATGACATCAAGGTCAATCTTCTCATAAGAGACCTTCTTCCTCAAGTAGTATTGAAGAAGCTCTTCTTCAGTTGGATGAAACCTGAAGCCTGGAGGAACTTGAGATTGTCCATTCACTGATATACTCATGTTTTCCGGCATTCAGATAAGTGACCAAGAGCAAGAAAAGAAGCTAAGTTAGCTTAGCTTGTTTGTGTGGTGGTGGTGGTCTAGATTCACCAGGGACCCAAGGAGCAGAGAGAAGACATTCAAAATAGCTAGGTACACTATAAGGAAAAGAAAGGAAAGGAAAGAAAGATATATAATGTTGAGGTGGTGTGTGTACTGGAATGAGTATGTAAAGTAAAGGGAGACTATATATATGTGCTGTGGGACAGAAAGGACCAAAGGATACAATAGACTAGAGGAATTTTTCTAATTATTTTTAAAAAAGAGAAAAAAAATGGTTTTGTTTGTTTTGAATGGTGGAAGGGACACCAGACACCAATAACCAATTGGGTATATTATATATTATAATGAAGTGTGGGGTTAGTTTTACTATGCTGGGGAGAAGTGCCACCTACCAAGAAAGATGGAGAAAGAGAGTTTACTGTGTGGGGTCCATGTGTATGCGGGTATCACTTAAGGGACCCACAAAGGTGGACGTCTTAGAAGAGTAAGGGCGCACGCCCACATCCACAACTACGACCCCTGACCTTAAAATCTCCATGGAAAACCACCTCTCAAACAACCATGGACCATGGCCAAAATTAACCTCTCTTTCTCTTTCTCTCTAGAGAGACTAGCTAGACACTATACACAGCCACCTCTTTCTTTATCTTACTTTTATCCCTTTCTCTTTCATGTTTGGCTTGGCAACCACCGCAACAAGAAAGCAAGGAAATTTTTAAAAAGAAAGAATAACGGGGTAGGACCCGTCAGATGAAAATAAGAAAAATGTGATGGATGGTAACAAGTTGCTTATGCAAAAAATAAAAAAAATTATGGTTTTAAATTTGACACTATCACATGTTTAATTTCATACACACATATAGTACTTTGTCTCTCTTGCTCGCCCACCCTGCTTTCTTTCTTCTTTTTCTTTTATTTTTTCAAACATATTCAGCACGTAGTGGTCATACAGAAATTTAAGGTCAAAAGCATATATACAAGTATCAAAAACAATCTTTTTCATGATTGGTACTATAGTATATGTGAATATTTATAAAATATATGCTACACGTAAAAGCCTATGTCATTAATTAATTGGCCATACTATTCTTTCTCTTCAATCTACTCTCAATTGTTTGCCTAGCTAGTCTCTAACTAAAATATTTAATTTGTATATCAAGCATCTCTTAATATCTTAGTTAATTCAATAAGATGTCCAATTTTTCAAAGAGCTAGCTAGCCAGTTTAATATCTTAGTTGCTTGGTCCATGCCTAACTAGGTTTCCATGCTACTATTAATATTGCATGCGCATAAGACTAGTCCTGTTTCAAGTACTAATTAAGGTAATCTATAAGAAATTCTTGTCATGGTTTTAACAAGGAATAACGTAGTCATTGAACTATCATTTCTTACAAGCAGTTTGTTGAATTTTTTACTATATGTAACGTACAAGAGAGTTACAACCTCTATCATTGTTATTTTACCATCAGCATCAGTCGCACTATTATATACTACCAAAAATGCACAAAAATATCATCATCGTTACTTGACTGTTGCATCAGCTCCCACCATATCCTCTCTTCTTTATCACCCATAAATACACAACCACCAATACCTATGGTCTCCCTTGACCACCTGCTTTCGTATGCTATATATATTCTGAGAACTAAATAGGTAGGTCTATAAACTATTCTTGGTATTGCGACTCTAACAGAGTGAAATAAATTAAGTGGCTATTTAATTTATAATTGAGTAACATTGATTTTGATAGATTTATAGAGTCAATAATAAAAAATAAATAATGCATAATTTACAAAACATGTTAAATAAAAATAATTTAAAAATAATTTCACATAATTAATTCTTACTTTCTCCAATTGAGAACGAAATTGGCAACGACACATAAACTGAGCCACCTGCATATGACTCCCATGTCTATCTACGTACTATTCGCAATTTGGTCAACTAATTTTTCATATATTTTTCCTTTTATTTTTGGACTGAAATTAACCTGTTATAGAGTACCATAATTATGTAGTTTGTGATTAAACTACAAGTCCAAAATCTTAGGGCATTATATAATAACGAAAGCATGAATCGCATATGATATGAGTCATTATGATTACCTCATAAGTATTCACTGATGAAATTAGGTGGATGGTGATCAATCTGGTTGTTCTTCCATAGGTATTTTAAGATTACTTGATGATAACAACTAATCAATCGATTAATTAATTTAGTAGCCCTCTGCTTTTTAAATGATTGCTCATGTTAAATAGTTCGAATTGCAACATATGTAAGTTGATATCTCTTGATGGGATATCCTATCCATTTCAGGTTTAATTAACTAAAAAATTGTGCATGCATTAACAATAATAAATTCCTTTAGCAATTAAAGTTCTTTCTTTTCTAACTTCCTGGGCTTCTGTTGCTTTATTTCAAATGTATTATCCTATCAAATAATTTATCGATCCTTCTCTTTTAGAAACTTTTTCTAAATCGCTTTCTTTTTTAAGTAATTATTACAAAGTACACTTATGATGAAATGTGTTTCTTTTATCAAATTCACTCTATATGTGAAGAGTGATTTTCCTTTCCTTAATTACTATATGACATGCATGCATGAGTGTAGTCAGGATTTTTTCATTGGGGGACCGGAATAAAATACTATATTGAGTCCCTTTTATCAAAATTTTTTGATGATTTTATTTAGTCTCTTTTTTAGACTTTGTACAAATTTTTAGATGCATTTATTATCTTTTTTTCATCTTTACCCCTCATAATTATTGAACATTTATAATTTTTAGGTTAGTTAATATGAGAAATACAATAGAGTTTGACTTACAAAATTGATATGGAAAAAAAAACTTACAATAAAGGTAAATTTGGAAGTTGCGTGATTTTTTAAAAACCTAAAATATTAAAACATCTTTTTTTTTTTAATTTTATTATCTAATCCTAAAAGTAAGATTCAAATCAAATCAAAGAATTTTTTTTATTCTCGAAAGATTTTTATTTTTTATCATGCAGATCTAAAAATCAAATTCAAATAAAACACAATCTTCTTTAAGTTTAAGTAAGACTTTATATATGATCTCTAAATAAGAAAAAATAATTAATATAAAGAATATATAAAAAAAAGGAAATGAGGACTCAATACAAGTAGTGAAAGAATTATAAAGAGTACTATAAAATTTACAAAATATTTTGGGGGGACCGGACTAATAGTTAATAAAATATTTTATGTGAGATCTGTATAATTGATAGAAAGATTGAAAAATTTTGAGGGGGTCGTGCCCCTGCCAGCCCCCTTGGCTACGCGCATGCATGCATACATTTTTAGATTAAAGGTCCGATCTGTTTATTGGAGGTGGAGTGTTTTATTTTAGGGTCGCAATCCTGTACCCTCTCCTCAGAGAGGGTTTTGGTACATTTTCATCTATTTTGTTTTATTGAATGGAGGTATAAAGACCAAAGCTATATAGGAACAAGTCGTGTACTCCTGTTAAATCATTTCGAAGACATGAAATGAATTTTGAATAAGAAACACATGTATTGCAAAAGAAAATATGAAAAAAATGAGGGAACACAATAAAAAATACAGGATAATGGTTATAAGGGGTCAGAAAGTCTTTTTAAAAATTAAAAATACAAATTCTAATAGTTAAAACATGTCCACAACTATAAAAATACTAAGATCATTTAAGAAAGCTAAGAAAAATGAATTAAATGATTAAAGAAGGTATCGAAACCCTCTCTCACTCACTGGAGGGTACCTTAGAATTTTCCTTTATTATTTTATAGAATTATATGATAAACCGCGCGTGAGGTATATAGATAATGCATATCAATATATCTTGTTAGTAGTATTATATTGTATATATTTATAATAATTATAACTATTAATATATGTACCGAACAAATTCCGACAAAGGTTATAGGAGTATGTGGCAGTTAGATACTCGCGAACATAATGATTGGAATAAAAGGACCTAAACTGCCATTAAAAAAATATATAGATAAAATACCATACCTTATTTTAGTAGGTCATATAATATAATATAATAAGTTAGCTTTGTTTTTAACGTATTTTATTTATACGTGTATAAGACACATGATTAAAAATTAGATCACGTGAACCTCATCGAAAATCGCCTTCAATGCTAGTCTGTAACACTAGTAATTTACACACAACAATAATAAATGAACACTTAGGGCATGTTTAGTTTGCATTTTCATTTCCTGTTTCCATTTTCTGTTTCCTGTTTTCTGAAATTTTACAAAGGAAAAATTAGAAATGC
Organism: Sesbania bispinosa; assembly: GCA_026901365.1. Taxonomy (NCBI): domain Eukaryota; kingdom Viridiplantae; phylum Streptophyta; class Magnoliopsida; order Fabales; family Fabaceae; genus Sesbania; species Sesbania bispinosa. Next base: position 1,141,727 of record QLOH01000223.1, on the reverse strand, counting down.
TGGAAACAAAAATTTGCTGTTTTCAGCATTTCCAGTTTTTCCTTTGTAAAATTTCATAAAACAGGAAACAGAAAATGAAAACAGAAAACGTTTCCTCAAACCAAACAGACCCTTATATTTTCTACATCTCATTTTTCATTTCATTTCATTTCTTCTTGTTATCTTTTTCCATTACTCATAGTCATTACATTTTTCACTACACATTTTCTCTACATCTCAATTAGGGATGTCAATTGGATTCAGACTCAATGCGGACCCACAATAGATAAGATAATTACTGGTCAAATAAGTCTGGGTCCATATATCAATAATTACTCGCATTATATAATATATATGTTTATATTATTAATTAAAATATTAATTAATTAATACTTTTTTCAAAACATAATTAACATTAATATATATTATAGACATAAAAAATATTAATATATGTTACTAATTTAATTAATTTAAATAATATAATTTATAAAATGTTATAATTTTGTAACCCTAAACACTAAATAGCCAAACTTGAACCGGTTTCTATTTCTCTTCCCACTATTAATGTCTCTTATCCAGTTCCACATAGTAGTACTGTTATTTATGGTTAAATTTGATAGTCTATGAATTATTTTTCATTTATGCTAGAATCATTTTTTTAATTATCATGAACTCTAAATTTATACTTTGAAAAAGTTTTGACGATAACAATTCACAAAAAGATTAAATTTAAACAATCATATTTAAAATGAATAACTTTTATGTATGTGTGTGTATTTATATTTATATACGATAAAAGATGAGGTGTTTAATGTAGAACAAATCACATGGGATATTAAGAATCAGAGAATATAATCAAAATGAGAATTTAATAGGGATTAATTATGGTGGTCAATTTCATTTAACATTTCTTTTTTTAGTGGTGATAAAACCAAATAATGAGATAAATAAGATAATTAAACTCTATTAAAATTATTGTAAGTTTATTTAAAGTTTATCTTTCAATCTTTTATGGATGTAAAATTACTCAATAAAAATTTATAATCATTTTGTTATATTTCTCTTTCAATTGATAATAAAGTCAACCAGTAAAAAAAAAAAATTACTAGATAAAAAAGAGAGTTATAACAAAACGAGATCGATAATTTATTAATTAATAAAATTTTTAGATCCTTGTTTTTAGGGGATCTCAAATAAAGGATTTAGTATTGGAATCCTATCCTAGGATTAAATTGTAACAAACCTTATCTTCAAATTTAAATTGTTATTATATATATATATATATATATATAGTCATACTTGGATGTAACAAATTGAGAATTTGAAATTAATAAACCACAATTACTCTAAACAATTTATGGTCTCTCATCTACCTTTTAGCCATCAACTTGCAGATCTCCTCACAAAGCCTCTATCCGGGACATGTAACTCCTTTCTCAAGACCAAGATTGGTGTAGTTCCATCCTCCACCATCTTGCGGGGGCGTATTGGAATCATATCCTAGGATTGAATTGTAACAAACCTTATTTTCAAATTTAAATTATTATTGTATATATATAGTCATACTTGAATGTATCTAGGATTGAATTGTAACAAATATTATACTTGGATGTAACAAATTGAGAATTTGAAAAAAAACTAGTATGTGACCCGTGCTTTCGCACGGGTAAATTGATGGTATGATTTATGTTGTCCGTGCTTTGCACCGGAAAAAATATTAGCTATCATAAATATTTATATATTAAAGTAAATCAATAAAATTTTTATAGAAAAAGATGGTCTCCCATGGAGGATACATGTGATTCATATCAAAATCACTTTACTAACATGAGAATGAAGAAGAATGATATTATAAGTGCATAATTAATTAAAAACAAATAAAGAAAAACACTACAAAAGAAGCTAAATAAATGGGGACAAGATTTTGATCAAAAAAATGAAAAGAAAGTAAAAAGGATGATACAGTTTTTTTTATGGTCCATTTCTGAATTTTTATTACAAAAAACGCACATTGAGAAATATAATAAATGTGTTGATGTACATTAAATTGAATATAATAATAAAAAAAGAAAATTAACGTGTGAGAAAAAAATAAAATGGTAGGAACGGAACTGCCTTCCGTAAAGAACACCCGCAGTTCATAAAAAAGTTCTTTTATAATGAAACATATTAATAAAAACGAATAGTAAGAGAAAATATTTTAGTATCATCATAAAAAAATAAAATTGTGATAAAAAATAAAAGAAAAAATGACAGGATTAAGACTGCCTACCATGGAGGATACCCGTGAAGGATTAAGACTGCCCCCGTGGAGGTCCATTTCTGATTTTTTTATTACATAAAAACGCACATCAGGAAATATTATAAATGTGTTGATGCACATTAAATTTAATATAATAATAATAAAAAAAAGAAAATTAATGTGTGAGAAAAAATAAAATGATAGGAACAGGACTGTCTCCCGTGAAGATCACCCGCAGTTCATAAAAAAGTTCTTTTATAATGAAACATATTAATAAAAATGAATAATAAGAGAAAATGTTTTAATATCATAATAAAAAAAGAAAATAAAATTGTGATAAAAAATAAAAGAAAAAAGAAAACGACAGGATTAAGTCTGTCTCCCACGGAGGATACCCGTGGAGGATTAAGACTGCACCGTGGAGGTCCATTTCTGATTTTTTTATTACATAAAAGCACACATTAGGAAATATAATAAATGTTTTGATGTACATTAAATTTAATATAATAATAATAAAAGAAAATTAATGTGTAAGAAAAAATAAAATGGTTGGAACATGAATGTCTCCCGTGAAGAACACCCGTAATTCATAATTAAGAAAAGTTCTTTTATAATGAAACATATTAATAAAAACGAATAATGAGAGAAAATGAAGAAGAATGAAAACGATAGAATTAATATTGTCTCCCATGAAGAACATCCGTAGTTCATAAAAGAAGTTCTTTTATAATGAAACATATTAATAAAAACGAATAATAAAAGAAAATATTTTAATATAATAATAAAAAAAATAAAATTGTGATAAAAAAATAAAAATAAAAATAAAACGACAGAATTAAAACTGCCTCCCAAGGAGATTACCCGTGGAGGATTAAGATGTCCCCCGTGGAGGTCCATTTTTTATTTTTTATTACAAAAAACACACATTAGGAAATATTATAAATGTGCCAATGTACATTAAATTTAGTATAATAATAATAATAAAAGAAAATTAATGTGTGAGAAAAAAATAAAATGGTAGGAACAAGACCGCCTCAGGTGAAGAACACCGCAGTTCATAAAAAAAGTTCTTTTATAATGAAATATATTAATAAAAACAAATAATGAGAGAAAATATTTTAATATCATAATAAAAAAAGAAAATAAAATTGTGATAAAAAATAAAAAAAATAAAAAAAATCTTTTATAATAAAACATATTAATTAATAAAAACGAATAATGAGAGAAAATATTTTAATATCATAATAAAAAAAGAAAATAAAATTGTGATAAAAAAATAAAAGAAAAAAGAAAATGACAGGATTAAGACTGACCCGTGGAGGTCCATTTCTGATTTTTTATTACACAAAAACACACATGAGGAAATATTATAAATGTGTTGATGTACATTAAATTAAATATAATAATAATAAAATAAAATTAATGTGTGAGAAAAAAATAAAATGGTAGAAAGAGGACGGTCTCCTATGAAGAACACCCGTAGTTCATAAGAAATGTTCTTTTATAATGAAATATTAATAAAAATGAATAATGAGAGAAATGGACAAAAAGAAGAGAGGTAGGAAAAGCACAAATAGATTGACAAAGAAAAGAAATAAGAAGAGAAATGAAATTTTGGGCGGGAAAATTTTTGTTGAGAGAGTGACACGTGGCGGTATAGGGGTTTTATTTTTCTAGATTGTATTTGATTTGATTTGATAAACCACAATTACTCTATTGTCTTTATTTAACAAACTCAAGTTTAAGTCGACCCTGCTTACAAGGTGAAGAGAAGAAAAGACTCCCGCTCCCCGTCTCCTCATTATCTCTTCGTTCCCTCCCAAAGTCCTCATCTCAGCATCATTTTCTTCTTCATCACTATATCCCCACAGGAAATTCATAATTATAAAAGTTACAAAAATTTATTACAAAACAATAAGAATAATATGATAGAATAAGTAATTTAATTTTTAAAACGATGGAATAAAAAATGAGACAGATTTTCAATTTTTAAATGTGCATGTATGTATAAATATAATTAAGAATAATTTTATTAAATTAATTAGTCATGAATCCCATTGAGACATGATCATCATTCCTTTCGATCCCCAAAATATACTAGAGATGATTTTTTATCCTCGTCCACGTCATTATTATTGGAGAAAATTCCCTAAACTCAGCATCCCAAATGACACAGACCCTACAAGGATCCTCACATAATGGAAAAATTTCTATATTTAAACTATGAAAACAATTTTTAAAAAGTAAAAATAAACAAACTCAATGTTTGGTGGGACACATTTTCGGTATCATATGAGGAATCTTATCTTAAAATTCTACATATTTAATCGTTTTTCTCGTATTACTTCACGGGTCAAACAGTTTAATAAGCTTACACAGGATGGGACTTATTCTACTTTATTCCAAAAGTACTTTACAATCCATTGCTACGTACTGTAAATTTATTTTAATACATCATATTATAGTTTCTTTTACCTGAAAATGATTATTAAAGAATGGCATATATTTTTCTTAACTTATTTAATAAAATCAAATTGTTTTAAATTAATGATAAATAGTTTTTATCATTTAAATAATTTTCTTTTAATTTATACATTTCATATTATACTTGAATTAATTATGTATATATTTTGTAAATTTAAATATTTTTTGTTTCAAATATCTTTATCTTTTAATTTATAATATTTATTTAAATTTAAAATGCTCATAAAATAAATAGAATATATTTACTAATTAGAATATGATCGCGAGATAGTAGAGTGCCTTTACCTTTATTTAGTTAGATGAAAGCAAGTAGCTAGTAATGCAAGATGTTTATTTCTCAAGTAATTGAGTGTATATATATACTGTAAATGGTTTTAATTATGCCTCCACACACCCATACAAAGACACGTTATGCACTAGTTGTAATTCACTTTCTTTGTAACGTCATCAATTGTGAAAGAAATGCATTTAGTTAGGAAAAGTCCACAGGTCACAGCACTAATCATTTTCATCCTGCTCTAAATTCCCTGACCCTAATCATTAATTTTAGCTGATAGACGATGGAGCAACTACTTTTAGTTACTAACCGGCACTTACATTGGTCATGATATTTGATGTCCATGTCTTTTTACATTTTCTTATTTATATCTTTTCACTTCTTTTATGGCATCAGTTAATTTTTATTGTGATGTTAGGAAGCCTTGCAAACTCGAGCTAACGGAAAAAAAAAAAAAGGAAACATCATAAAGATCGAACTCACGACATTAAATACACCACTTAAATACTGACTATTGTCGTGAGTTATGAGATCATTATTAAAAATTTATATATATCCTTATCTTTTTCTTATTCCACCTAGTATTTGGGTTTGAATTTGTGTAATCATTAATCATTCAACATGATTACATTTAAAAAAATATTTCAACCACTATGATCAGCTGCATAACAACAACATGACAGATCACCAATATTCACAGAACCTAGAATATACTTCTCTCCGTTAAATGACAATAATAATAATTAATAATAATAATAATAATCTATTTTGTTTTTGTGTAATAAAAGCTTTTAAATGATTTAATCAAATAGGTATGTTTTCTTTTCTTTATCATTTCGGGCCTCACACTCACACATTAGAGGACCATATTTTAATGTGAACATAAGAGAAGTAAAACTTGATTATATAATTTTACATGAATAGTTAAAATTAAAAGTAATTTAATAATTTTTAAAAATCATATAATTCTATATTTTAATCTTTCATGATTAGATTTAATGTCACTCACGTAAAAATGGCTCTCTCTTATATAGTACATTTTCTATAGTAAAATATATGATTTTTTCCCTAACTTGAAGTCTTTTTTGTTTTCTTTTGCACAATAGGTCCAAGAAACATTAATGTTTAAAAATATAGCGTACCAATTTAAATATGTGGGTATATTCTTTAATATTATATATAACAATTGAAATCAATTTTTGGGAAAGTTGTCAACCTATAATTTCACCTTTCCTTGTTAATTAGAAAACAAAGATGGGGACATCATTGAACTCCGACAACCTAGAAGTCGAAACTAGACGACAAAAACAGCAACCACAAGTTGTTACAGTGCAGATATGTGTAATCGTAAGTGGCTATTCCTAATATCATTCTGAAGAAGAATATACGGGTCATGCCGCCAGCACTAATTGCACTTTCGACTCTGAAAAAAATTATTACTCCAATTGACAAATTGAAACCTTTGCTGTTAGGGTAGTTAGTAATGTGACACAGTGCCCAAATGACAAGGAAAGAATCAGAGAAATTAAGAGAGAGATAGTGAGTTTGTTAGAGTTTCTTTCACACATTATCATATATATAATGCACCTATCAGCCAGAGTTGAATAGGTTTCACTAAAATGAATTAAACACTATCTCAAGAATATTAAATGCTTATGGTACTAACCTTATTTGCATTTCACTATAGTTCCAGTTGTAATTATATCCATCTGAATTTTTGTTTTGGTGTTTTCCGGTGTTTGGTATGAAAAATGTATCTTTGTTTTTCAGTAAAATTAATTTTAAATAATTTAAAAAAATTATTTAGTGAAAAAGACATTTTAGAGATATTTTATTTTTATGGTAAAAAGAAAATTAACAACATTTTCATATTACTTAACAAAAAAATCTCTGAATCAATTATATATTACAACCCATTTGATCATAAGAGACAATTATGCTCGAGTCAGGAATATTGACATTTTGATTGGGTTGTCTCTCTAATAGGGTTTTAGGACTCGAACCCAAGAGATACACTATTGAATCAACCACTAATTGGTAGAAATTTGAATAGTTTGCACATATATAACTATAAGTTTAATATTTATTGCCATGGTACCAAAAAAAAATAGCTTGATTTTTAAAAGGAAAAGTCATTATCTTAAACAAAGTTAAAAAAATCCTAAAAGAGCATATTAATGTATTAAAAATTATAAAGTTATTTGTTATTAATTAAAAGTTCCTCCCTATCAATTCATTTTTCCGCATAAACAGACGGAATTTAAAACTCAGATATGGACATATGGTGTGCGTAGTATTTTACAAAGATATTTAAAACTTTCCCACTATCAATTCATTAATTGTCTGCGAATTATATAAAGAAACGGATTTAATTTAAAAGTCAGATATGTTGTGTATAGTGATTTGTGAAATTTATCTATCTAGTTGGACAATAGGGGAAGGGGTGGTAGCTAGGTATATTTTGCATGGGAAGCAACATTTGATATTGGTGCTTCTTTTATGGTTGGGAAGGTCGTACTCGAGGTGAGACGTCAACATATAGAAACAGAGAGGTTCGTTTAAGTTGAACACGGAATATTGCATACCATGTATGGCTTGCATGTGTTGACACACACTCTGGGTTCTGGGTATATCCCATTGTCATCTTTGGCTATTTTTGGAAAAATTTAACTAATAACTTTACTGAAAGTTTAAAATTAATTAGCCGAAAGCTTAAAATTTGTTAATTATATGCTATTAATTTGATTTAATATTAAATTAAAAGTGTAAGATAAAATTAATTTTTAAAATTTTTTATAAATGTATAAGGATATATTCATATTATGTATTTTTTTTACTTGAAAAAATATTTTTAAAGAATTATATTTTTAGATTTTTTTGTTAATTTTAAATTATTATTGAATTTTTAACTATGGAATATTTTATTAGAAATCAAAATTAATAGTGTAATAACTAAAATATATATTTTATATAAACAATAAGCTAAAATCGAATGATAATTAAAATAATTTATCTTTATTATTTTACTTTTTTATTTTTTAATTGTAATAATCAATATTTTGATAGAACCTTATGAAAAAAATGTAATACAAAAATTTTATTAAATTATTGAGAGTAAAAATAGAAAATATGTTATACTATAAGCTACTTTAAGTAACTCGTGAAAACTAATAAGTTAAGTTATATCTAGGTAAGTTTATTTATCAAAAAACTCTATTACATTCAAATAAACTCATAAATTAGTCAAATAATAAGTATACACTAACTTAAATAAATAGCCAAATACACTACTTGTATAATAAATTTGAATGCTCCTATTAGAGAGTAATGAAATGAAACTTTTATATATATTTTTTATTTTTACATGGTCACATGTCTTTCTTTTTTTAGTGATATATGTCATCTAATCCTTTTTTATTAAGTCATTATAATTTTAATTTGAGGAGATATTTAATTTTTTTTCTAGTATCTCTAATCAATACTTCAATTTTTTTAATCATAGTTAAGCTTGACCGGAGATATTTACAAATCACCTTAAAATAATGGCCTATCAATTAAATCAATTTTTTAGATTCTTTGAGAATTTAATGGACATATATTGTGAATGTAAAAAAAAATTGCATTGTGATGTGTTGTCACACTATTTATTGAGTTTGATAACACTGCTTGATGTTTCATATGCATTGAATGATGATGTGATACCATTATCATATAATAATATTTTTTACCCTATCGGTATATGTCCATTAAATTAATTTTTTAATACTAGAAATTTCAAATGCATGTATTTTGCATATTTTAGTTATAATTGTACTAGTGAAATAATATTCTACTGAAATTTTTTAATTTATTTTTTACATATCGCTTGTACTTACAGGTACATGTCTGAAATTTATGAGATATTTGTTAATAATTCATTTCTACATATATAATAAAATTGATCCTTTAATATTAAGAGTGAGATATCCTACTTAACTCTTCTTTTTCTTTCCATAAATCGTGTCATACTCTCTTTATTTATTTATAAAGACATACGTACACACACACTGTCCTGTCCTTCTCATATTATAACATATATTTAAGAGGAGGGTTATAATTACACCGGTGTAAGTTACACCAAGTGTTACACCGCTGAGTAATTTTTTATAGGATCATTGTATTAAATAATCCACCGTTGGATTGAAAGTTACTATCATATAGATCATACATATAAAATTTTACATTAATCCGAAATTATTTGATATGTCATTGAGATGTCTCAAGATTAACGTTATATATACATTTGAAATATATGAAAAATCCAACCATTTGATTACCAAGTTATTAGTGTCAAAATTTTACGAAATTTGGCACATATAATCATGATGATGAACAAACATAATTCAACGGTTGGATTACTAAAAAACATATTCGATTTGTAGTTATTAGCGGTGTAACACTTGGTGTAACTTACACCGGTGTAATTATAACCCTCATCTATATTTAAACTTCTTTTTAAATTAAATCACATTAATTAATATTGATTATTTTTAATTAGTTATTCAATTAAATAGTATTATTACTTTGCTTAAATTTTTAATTTATATATAGATTTCAACAATTGTTAGTAAATGTAATTAGATATTTGCAGTTCATCATTAAAATAATATTTATTAATTAAATTAATTTTTAATATTTTTAAAATTAAAAGTTTCAAACTTATCTTTCATATTTTAATATATTTTTTATTATTATTAACATACTTTTATCCATCAAATGAAATTTTTTATATATTGTTCAATATAATTTTTTTAGATTTAAAAAATATGCTAATTTACATGCTGGGCATATATATTTACAGTAGTAGATTTTACCAATAAATGGACTATGGTCAAAGTTACAGCAACAACCGCGTGAAAGCCGAGATTCCTTCTCAATAATGCACCTGCTACGGATCACATGATTCACATCTTGAAGATAATTTTCCTTTAATTTGGTTTCTGCGAATCCCACATCTGCTGGCTGATCTACATGACAAAGTTGGTCATTCATAACTATTTGATTAAAGGGTGGGGGCAACTGAAATTATGCACCAATATGTGTGTGTGTTTCAATCTAACACGTGAATTACGCTGTGTAGTGTATATATTAAATAAATTAGCACTCTTTTCAATCACGTTACTGCTTTCCCAAATGAAAATGGCCGGTACTTGGCCTCACCTCACATAATTAATAAACTTGGGAAAAAAATCAATAATAGTAATATTGACGTTTGAACATATAACTTTATATGGTAAATAGATAATTTTCTTGTTGAAAGTGACATATTATTTACTTTTAATCCTATATATATATATATATATATATATATATATTAGTTTTTAAATATGTTAATTTTGGTTATGTAAAGTTGTTAATGCGACACATTAAGTATCACATACAAAGGCAATAATTTGGTTTTTGGGAGTGACACATTATGTATCAATATATACATGTACATATACACACAAATATATATATATATATATATATATATATATATATATATGAAGATGTGAATGTTCGAACATAATTGTTTCATGTGGAAGATAGATAGATAGTCAAACTTTGCAGGATCTTGAAAAGTTGAGTCGCACGCAAATTTTGACGATAATTCTATCCCTTATTTAATTTAGGTTTAATTGTAATTATGGTCTCTCCAGATAGATTGTAAATTTAGTTTCTTAAATTTTTTTCTTAGTAAATTAAGTTTTTATCTTTTTAAAACTAAGTATATTTGGTCTCTCTGTCAATTGTCATTCATCTAAGACTTTAAATTCTTATTTTCAATTCAAATATTTGAGAATTTATGATAATTTTGAGATATGGAATACTTTGAAAGGTTCAACAATAAAAAAATTAATGAAAATTTGATAAAATTTGAAGAATTTAATTTTATAGGAGGTGGAATTAGGGTTTAAAGAGAGCAAAATTTTGAGATTTTTTGATTTTATGTCAAATTTAATATTTTTTTTGGTTAGTTTTCAATTTAAGAAGATAATTTAAAAAGATTTAATTAAATCAATTTGTAAAATCATTAAGTAAAAATTAAAAACTTGAGGGTTTTAGATAGAAAACAAATCATATATATAGGGATTTAATTTGCTTAATTTTAAAAATAGATAAACTTAATTTCTTTGAATAAAAATTTGAGGAACTAAAATAACACATAATCCAAATAATCCAAAGTGAAGAGACAAAAAAAATCAATTAAGTTATTAATTTATATGGCTCGAGAGACATGAAACGAAATCAATAAGGGTATGTTTGATTTGCATTTTCATTTCTTGTTTTCTGAAATTTTACAAAGGAAAAATTGGAAATGCTAGAAATAAAATTTTTTTGTTTCCAACATTTTCAGATTGTCCTTTGTAAAATTTCAGAAAATAGGAAACTGAATGAAAACAAAAAATGAAATCGAGAAATGAAAATGTAAACCAAACAGGTTCTAAAAATCGGATTCTGCATGTTAAAATTAATCACAGTTACATTATTTGACAAAGTAATGGCATCAAATGGACGAAGGTTTTGCTTAATTCTCAGTTTCAAGTCGTATTAACCTTATGAGTTTCATTTTCTTTCTTGTTTTGGTAAACCATAATCGATCATAACAAGACTTAATTTTACATAATTTTCACTCGCTACATACCATTGTTTGTAGACATCAATCTCGACTCAGATTCTTTTAAATTTTAAAAGGTTAAACATCCATTGGTAGCTATATCCCACCAGATGCTAGGTAAGGTTTTACATTTTCGCTTTCCCGGCCCATAGCTTCATCATTAAAGTTGCAGGTAGCTAGCAAAGAAAGTGCATTAGAGCAACTCCAACGGAGTTGTTATATTGAAAAGTGTCAGAGAAAATGTGTTTAGTAAGGAGATGTAACCGCTGGAGCAGTATGGCTATTTACATTCAGTATCCCACTGTAGCTACCGAATGTAAATAGGGAAAGTGAGTCCAATCATTATTTTATTATTAATTTTTTATCTATTAAGTATTAGAAAATGAATAAAGTGAGATAGATTGTGGGGTCTATTTAAGAAACTTTATAGAGTTATTGGGTTGGAGAAAAAAGTGAATTGAGTTGCTTAAAATTATATAGATGATATGATATTATAAAAATACGTGAAAAATATATTTTATTCAATGTAGCAACTCATGTGAGTTGCTCCATTGGAGATGGTCTTACTACTTGGGGACCTATTCCAAATTCCAATTATTTCCACACTTGTATCATAAAAGGCAAAGTTGTTTGTTGCTTAACTTAATTAGCGTACGTAGTATTAAATCATTTAACAATCGTGATTTAGGTGTTTGGTGCCAATATTATGAGTAGGTTTCCCGAGGTCATATATAGGAGTAGAAATCCATGACATATAAGCGCAAAGATTTCACTACTGATGAATGGTAAGTTTGGTTTAGCGTTGTAACGTAATAAATTTACGTTTCCAATACTATAAATAATTGTGTTGAAAGATCCTAATTTGAGTTTAACCACTTCTAAACGCCAAATCAAACACGCACGACCGAGATCTCACTGCTATTCAAGTTTTGCATTTGAGCTCTCCAGCTATGGTCATTTGAGGGGTTGAGACGTAGGATGATGAAGGAAGTGAAGGTGTTTTCAATCCCAGGGTTAGCTAAATTAGCCATGATATGGTAGGCCCCTTATACCATAGAGAGGTCTATGCGAGGATGAGTCAAATTCAACACGAGTTGTGACCCGAATTTTATTAAATACTCTCTCCGCTTCATTTTATCACGTAAATTAAGAAATTAATTAATTAATCTAATTAGTGTTCAGGACTAATTTTGGGAATCCCGGGATTAGTATAAACAAAGAGAAAGAAAAAGGAATTACATAAAGGCAAAAGGCTGCAACAGGAGCACGCTGTCCCAAAAACTGTGTGAAGGCAAGGTTTGGAAATACAACATGTCCCCTGCCAGTCTTTCACAAAAAGGAGAAAACCTCTTCTTTTCCTCAAAGAAAAAGCTTGCAAATGCACACCAAAAAGGAAAAAAGTCGTTGGAAAAGCAGAGAATACGGACTGCACAACACAACGTACAGGCTGACAGCGAACAAGGCATGGCAGGGCGACCAACAGCTGACACAGCGCAACAGGGACAACACATACCTGACAGCGCATAATGTAATAACACAACTTTCACCAAAATGGAAGGACATCCTTCTTGCTTTAAACACAACGCAATATACATATACCAAAAAGGAATAGTGTCGTTGAAGGTTGTACAAGCATGACAGAATGTGTATTTCTTTGTTTATTGTAATTAATTATTAGAACAAAGGGATCCAATGTAAGCTTGGGCTCCAAGTTTTGGTGCAAATATATAAGCACCAGGGGGCAACCAAATAAACCACAGGATCGAGGAATAGAAATCCTCTACTTGTAACTATATTTTCTTAGAACTTGAGATGAATAGTAATACACCCACCGTGTAACCATGCTTCACCATGATTATGAACCCCTTTAATCTCAATCTCCTATTTCCCATTTTTGATCCGAAACATTTGGAGATTCCTCTAGGGAAGCATGGTTGCAAAGCTTGAGGAATAAAAAAAAAGGGAGACATGTTCAGATATGTGAAAAATCCACCCAGAATACAAAACACGTTAAACAATAGGTACGCCCTTATGCAAGGAAAATCCTGTCCATCACACTGAAGGCGCACTCTAGTGAACAGAGTGAGAAGAGGCTCCTTACGTAAAAGGGAGATGCTAAAATCAGTGCCCCACAACAACGAGGAAGGCCATCTCTTGCAAAAAAAAAATCCACTCGAACAAAATGAAGAGTAAAGTCAGAAAGCATGCCCTAGCTCAGCCCAAAGGGAACTCAGTCTGCTACGACAAAAGAATGTGCACGTACAAGGTCATTCCACGATTTTCACAAATAAAAAGTAACCAATGAAGTTGAGGCTATTGTTGAAAAAAACTCGAGTTGAAGGAACGCCTACCACCCATTTCGCGTTTCGCTTGTGGTATCACGTACCAAGTCACCCAGCAGCAAGGAAGCACCAAAGTCATGATCAAATTAGGAGATTAATACAACGTAAATTGCAAATCTTAGCATCCAAGATGAAGAAACCCCAGGAAGCAGGAACAAGGAAAGCCCTCCACAAATGAAAAGGGCACAAAAGTATAGAGACGCTCGTAAAGCGAAGGACGCTGCCTATCATGCTATTCCTTATCCCGAGTAGGTGAAGGCAGCAAAAAGAAGGAACGATCAACGCAACAAATATTGTGAAAGCATATAGTACGCTATGAGCGCAAAAAAAAGAAAGAAGAGAAAGACGCCCTACGCAACAGATATCATGGGAGCGAGGTCATGTTCACAACCTTAGAGCGTGTCATATCTAACTGATCAATGATGGAGAATTGTTAAATGATACACCCCGGTTCAGATGATAACATAGCACATACATCACGTCTCTAGACGGGGAGTAAATAAAAACAAAAGAAGAAGATGCGGCAAGAAGAAATGAAAGTTAAGTTACCCATAGTCAAGACATAAAGGATATCAATGTCGCCCTGGAACCTGAACAACAAAGTCAACCACGGACTAGCGCCCTAGGATGACGCTTGAGGAAAAGAACGCCTTAAACGAAAGATTGTGTGTAGCAACAAAAAAAGAAAAAGAGAAAAATACATATCTCGTGAGACGCTCAAACGATGGATCACGCCCTGACATAATAGAGCGTATAGATTTGATGGAATGGCAAACAAAACGCCCATCACAGTAGAATGCTGAAAAACAGAGTAACAGAAAACCAAGGCGAGCAGAATACGTACGCAGGGCCTAAACGCTCATGCAACCAAGGTCGAGAGTGACCAATATCAAAAGGTATGATAAAACGCATGGACGCAGCGTGACACCCAGACAAGGCGAACTGAGCAAGTTGGAAAAAAACGCGCAGAGCTAGAATATCCCATCCAACCTGAGTTGAGAGCGACCATTCCAGGTTGGATCCATGCTTACTCATAACTATGATGAATTCATTCTTAATACTTGAGTTCCATATATAGAACCTCATTGCATGATTAAGTATTGTTACCTGCTAAGTTAACATGTTAAATCATTGACGCATCATGCATATTGCATAAAGAAAGAAATTGATAGACGATGATAATTTCAAATAAGAATACTTTGCATATGTAAACAAACGAATTGATACATCAAATCCATATATTGATTTGAGCAAAACTGCTAAACATAACCATGCATCCTTGTAAAAGATTACGCTCAAAACGTAATGAAAGAAGAAAAGGTTACACACCCGGATGAATGACAAATCCAAACAAAAAATAAGAAGTCGAACGTAAAAGAGTTCACTCAACATTGCGGGTCTAAGCGAATAACTTGGGAGAGAATTGCGGGCGTACTCTCCTCAAGGACGCTTAAGAACCTAGCACGCCTAGCTATATTGCGGGTCTAAGCGAATACCTTAGGAGAGAATTACGGGCGTACTATCTTCAAGGACGCTTAAGAACCTAACACGCCTAGCAACATCGCGGGTTTAAGCGAATAACTCAGGAGAGAATTGCGGACACTCTCCTTAAGGACGCTTAGAACTTAGCACGCCTAGCTACAACGCGAATTTAAGCGAATAACTTAGGAGTGGTTGCAGGCGTACCCTCCTCAAGAACGCTTAGAACCTAGCACGACAAAAGATATATATAACAAGCTTCATACAAATAACAAAAACTGCAATGTTACTTGTTTCACAGTTGGCAAAAAAAAATGCCTTGAGAAGCTACAAACGCAAAAAGCGTGTCAGAATATACAGTGAGAAAAAGGATTCAATATTTCCCAAAATACAAAGAGAATTATACAAAAAACAATGCTTGAAACATGGAAGATTTGCATATTCAAAAACTTATATTGAACAAAACATAGGATTGGCCCTACCAGGGCGTTTGCAGTTTTTTTCTTGACTAATAATTGTGATATTTCTGACTCATAAAGAGATAAGTCTCTCGATTAATTTTTAGCTTTTTCACAGCTGCAACCATCATGCCCAAAGGCAGCAAAAAGAAATTGTAATATCGCCCTACTTAAGGATGTGTATTGGCATAAACGCCCAAGGCTAAAAGATCAATCACAACGCAACAAGGAGGGCGTATCAGAATCACGCCCAGCGGGCGAAGATATAACAGGCGAAGGAAGGCATATCATTCACAATCGGCCCCTAATACCATGAAAGTATATATTCGTATATTCATTTGACATGTAGGAACCAAAATATCAAAATATCCTTAGACACACGCCCAACAATGGCGCTCAACAATTTTAAAGCAAAGGAGTACAAAAGGAAAGAAAACACATTTGTCCTAGAGGGCGTCTTCTGAATGCACCTTTGAAGCCTCAATTACTATTATTTCTCTAATGTTTTAAGCCATTCTCGCTTGGGAAGGCATCTGTTTTCATTTTAAAGGCATCTTGATATATTAATTTTGTCTTGAAAGCATACTTGGCGTCTTGATACTTCACGCATTCAGAAAGCGCATTTATCAATTGTTCTCCTACTTCATCATCGATACGTCGATCTTAACAATTTTTCAAGCAAATGGTTTATTGATCATTTATGTTTCCAAATAAAGAATGAAAAGACATATTCTGGTAAGACATGATTAAACATCCAAGTACGCTCTCTGCATGCTATATGTAATTAGGAAGTGTGCTTGAACTTTGTTTATACATGAATCTGCATGAACAAATGGTAGCCCTCATAGAAATAATGGTTGAAATAGTCACTTGATATTATGATATCTGGGATTATATTAACTAAGTAAATATCGCCCTTTGATGTTCAAACTACTCTAGACAAGATGCCTGAGGCATGTCCAACGTTTTTTATAGGTAAATAATTCAGGTTTTCCTTGCCAATTACTAACGCATACTTGCATTATGATACACTATTGTACGCTTAACTTCATTGTGTTGAGAATGAACAAAAACAAGATTTTATCAATACCAAAACAATATGATAAATACAACAAATTAATCACAACAAGCCAGCGTCCTTAGATGACTGAATGAAAAGGAGTACGCTGAAGAAAGGATGGCAAGAATGAAACAAAACTTATGCACCTTGGGAGAAGCAGGCGCCTCCCAAGTACAAGGGGGCAAATGCCATAGATCAAATCCATAGAAGACGCCCTCAGAAGACTAAAATGAAATGAATAACAGGGGCAGCCCCAATGGAGGGCGAGCGAAGACAATTCATCCCAAAAGGAGAAGATGAAAGAAAGAAAATGCAAGAGTAAAAAAAAACTCAGAGAAGCAAAAGAAAACGATGATCACAAAACACGCGTGGCATGGCAAGAAGCTTCTATGGATAGAAAACTCAAGAGAAAAGGTTGAGGCATAATAAAGGACGCCTCCCCAGCTAAAGCAGGCCAGTTGGGCGCTACAACCCAGAGAAATAAAAATTACTCTTCCTTTGTGCACATCACAGTACTGCGTACTGCATGTGCAAGGGGGCAAATGTTCATGACTGATTTTGGGAATCCCGGGATTAGTATAAACAAAGAGAAAGAAAAAAGAATTACATAAAGCCAAAAAGTTACAGCAGGAGCACGCTGTCCCAGAAACCGTGTGAAGGCAAGGTTTGGAAATACAACATGTCCCCTGCCAGTCTTTCACAAAAAGGAGAAAAATTCTTCTTTTCCTCAAAGAAAGAACTTGCAAATGTACACCAAAAAGGAAAAAAGTCGTTGGAAAAGAGAATGCGGACTGCACAACACAACGTACAAGCTGACAACGAACAAGGCATGGCAGGGCGACCGACACCTGACACAGCGCAACAGGGACAACACATGCCTGACAGCGCACAATGTAACAACACAACTTTCACCAAAATGGAAGGACATCCTTCTTGCTTTAAACACAGCGCAATAGACATATACCAAAAAGGAATAGTGTCGTTGAAGGTTGTACAAACTTGACAGAAGGCATATTTCTTTGTTTATTGTAATTAATTATTAGAAAAGGGGAGGAAGAAAGGAAGAGTAATCGCTAGACCTCAGTCGCGCCGCTGTGTCATGGTGGCCATGAGTTCACACAGGGAGAAATGTGAGAGAGGTGGCTAGGGTTAAAATTTGAGAGCAGCGGCTAACATTTAGCTTATATATGTCATTCTGTAAGTAATAATCGGGTCTGACCCAAAATTAGCACCTTATTCTTTTAAACAGATAGAAATACAAAGAAGTGGGAACTTACAATTTAAATATAGCTAGAAGCTTATCTGAATCATTAAGACGGAAACTTCTATATCAATATATTGTATATTCTCTTATTTTGTTAGAAAAAATAGTGGGTGTAAGAATAATATGATGAAAATAGTGTGTTCAAATGCCATTAATGTTGTGCAATTATATATATGAACCTTTGAATATTCCATATATAGGCTTACATATCAATGCCTAATCACAATATTTGGTCCTATATCAGGGATTTAATTTAATCAACCAAATTGAACGAGGATTTAATTTAATCAACCAAGTTCGGGTTCCATAACTTAATTAATATATAATACTTTACTCTGCTGGTCTCTCGATCTGTAAAAGCTAGCATTGCAGATTTATATGTAGAAAAAAAAAATAGCAATCGATGCTTTTGCTTCTCTTTATGAATACAACAAGTAATCATCTGGTTTCATCAGCCCCCATCTTGGAATTAAGAAAATATTATAAATCTTAGTCATTGAGATGTCTATCTCATGCTTTAATTTCTCTCCGCTTCCAGCGTGAGATACTGAGATTAATTTTGGTCACATGCGCAATGAAATTTTGTAGTATATATATTAATTAAGATGACATTACTATTCATTTCTGTCATTTTCTCAGGAAAATAAGTCATGGGCCATTTTACCTAGTTATGATCCACGCACACCGCCCAAAACTTAATCAAGATGGTAGTTGATAGATCGATGCTCACGCTAATCGACACGGTTCGATTTTCTTTGGAAAGAAATTAGGGTCGCAATTTTGTACCCTCCCGCTAGAGAGGGTTTTGGTACCTTCTTATTACTTCTTTTATTGAATGGAGGCATAAATGCCAAAATTACATAGGAACAAATCTGGTATTCTGTTCTACATTATTTTGAAAACAAAGTGGATTTTAAATTAGACACATGTGTAAAAAAAATGTGAAAAAAATGGGGGAATACACTAAAAAATACAGGATAATGGTTATAGGAGATCAAAAAGTCTTTTAAAAAATTAACAATACAAATTCTAATAGTTAAATATTGTCCTGTAACTATAAAAATACTAAAATCATTTAAGAAAGTTGAGAAAAAATGATTAAATTATCGAAGAAGGTATCAAAACCCTCTCTCGCCAAAGGGTACCATAAAATTTCCCAAGAAATTAATGGTGTGGTGTATTTGATTTACATTTGATTGTATATAGCTTTAATTAATTAAATTAAGATTCGACCTTAGTGATCTTGATTTTCTTTTCAAATAGATGGAGATAGAATAGCTGGATTAACTTTTTGGATTGATATTTATATCTGTTAAATAGTATTCTTAGATTCACCAATATTAATTAATTCTTTATTTTATCTTTCAGATTTGATTTTAAATGGTTGTAAGTTAGAATACGTAAAAGGCGATCCCTTCTTATGTGAAACCAAATTAAAATTAAAAATTAACCGTTATGTATTTCACTTATTAATTGGAAAGGGGCCGGTTAGATTACAACTATGACATTGCATTTGGTATGTGAGAGTACGTAGTATATATAGAAATGCAGGGGGACAAAATGAGATGGGAGAGAATTTTTAAGTGTGTTTAGATTAAAGCTTGTAAACATTAGTTTAATATAATTTACGTTTGTAAAAGTTTACAAAAATAATATGGAATTATATTGTTCTGAATGTAAATTCAATATAAAAATTGTACTAAAATGAAATTTCAAATGAAAATTCAAATATAATCAAAATATATTTTGTGTTTGCATTCCTACATCTAGAATTACAGATTATATATAATTCAAACATACGCTAAAGAATTCCAATGTTTGGTTTGGTTACAAAGAAATATATGAAGGAAATGCTAAAGAATTCCTGAGATATGCAGATTTGCTCCATCTAGGCAGTGGAGTTGCTCGCGACCTCCATCACAGAGGGATATGATCGCATGAATCAAAATTGAATTACATGTAAAAAAAAAATTACAAGATAAATTAAAATAAAGTTATACTAATTTTAATAAATTAATTTGTTATTAATTTAAAAAACATCCCATTATATAGTCGTTTCATCTTAATTATTAAGAGATGTTGGATAACTCTATTTATAAGTTCCTCAAAAAGAGTTCACTTCACCACCAAGCACGTGGATCAGCCGGTAAGGGAATGTTCCAGCTTAACCAGTGGTCTCCCGTGGAGGATGCATGTGGTATTACACAAAAAAAAAGAGCCGACTCCTTATATCCAGATCTAGATAAATATATTTTACTAAAATTAATTATGTTATGGTTGGCTCACCTCCTCTTTTCATAGTCCTATATTTTACACTTTTTTTACACATTATTTTTACTTTTATTTTTCTCTTAATTTTTCATTACATCAATTATTATATTTTTCGCTGTTTTCTTTTCATTTATTTTTTTATTTTTTTATAATTTCTTATGATATCAATTATATCATTGTTGGGTACCAAATAAAAATCGAGATGTCTGATGCAAAGGCATTGGCCTTTCTGAGTTGAAGAAAGAAAATTCGAAATAAGGAGTTATAAAGCTCGAAGTGGCTTAATCGATAGCCAAATGACAACATTTTGTTTAATGTATTATCGTATTATTTGAGTTGAAGAGATTCGATTAAGTGACCAATCGAAGTGGTTACAACAAACAGTACAATATTACATTAATACGACTCTTCACAAGAAATAAACTTAAATGTTTAAATTACGGCCTAAAGTCCTAAGCTATCCTGGCAGGTGTTTGATTCGAATAACTAAAGGTTTCAACCTACAAGACTATCTACCAGTCTCATGCATTCGAAGAAGATAGGGAGCAAGTGATCAAAAGGGACAAATTGGTGGTCGATGCTTGAATATTCCAAATAATCCAACCTTTCCAGCTTTGCATCTCCATCATCTTCTTCTTTGACCTTGCTTTCTCATCACCTGCCTCCTCCTCTGCACCTTCCTCTATCACCCAGGTCCAAGAGGCTGAGAGCAGAGCAAACAAATTGATTGCTTGCCCCAATCTCGAAGCTGGAACCAAGGAGGTGGGAGTAAGGTCGGACCTTAAAATTGGTCATGACCTGTTGCTTTGGCTGTTCTGTTCGACCTGAGATGATTAATGCGCTCGAAGTGACCTTTAATGTTGGATATCCTGACGGCCTAAAATCCAAGAGATTTGGAATTTTCAGGCCGTGCAGAACAGCCAATATTAAAAATCTCTCAATGAGAATGAAGGATAATGCAGTCCCAGTACTGAGTTTCTCTCTTTTATAAGGTTTTAATTTCGATAACTCTTAGGGAGCTAGCCTGGGAGGCCAATAAGATCTAAGTCTTGATCACAAGGATCAAGGTGGACGGTGGTCAATGGGATTCGAATGGCCGGTGGTTCGAGAAAAGAGGAAATGGAGTTATATTTGAAAAGGACTAATAGATGTCTACCAGTTTCGATTGAGATAAGGATGATGAATCGAAGGCAACAGGTCCAAAAAGATCAAAAGCCTCAGCGTAGCAATTCGAGCAAAGTCATTCTGGGGCAAAGAGGTCGAAAGGGAAGTTTATCAGGTCAAAAGGGAAGTTTATCTCAAGCATCTCCTTTTCAACTGCCAAGCACCCACGTCACCCAGAGCGGTTGTTGAAGAGTAACACAAATGTTTGTGCAACAGAACGTGGGATTGAGCACCCACCCCAGAAGTTGAAGACGGTTATCGGGGTTAAGGCTATAAATAGGAGAATCCTCCTCAGAGCAAAGGTCCGCAACCTGAACACTCACAAGCACCCTGAAAAAGCCGTAGCATCCACCATAGCGATCAAGGCAAGACCAGCAAGCTTAGAGGAAGTAGGGCCTCTTGCAGACCACCTCTTTTCTCTTTTTACGTTTCAGTTCTTTTGTTTTTACTTTCCTTTATGTTATTTCTCTTTGTGAACGCATTAGGCGTTTTATAGAGTAGGATTCACATGACTGAGTCAATCAGTTTGTTGTTCCCTGTACGTTAGTTCTCGCTTTCAATGCAAGTTCTCTTTCACATTCTCACACCTCAAATTTGGGATGTAATTTTATATATTTATATAATATGTGAAATATTTTTCTTTTCCTTTTTTCCCCATACCTTTTTTTTAAAATTTTTTCCCTACTTCTTAATCTAGGGGTGTTTATATCCAATCCAATGCAAACCGTAAAAACTAAACCGAAAAACTAAAAACTGAATAAAATCGAAATTCAAAAATCCGCAAACCACAAAAGTTGAAAATTTTTAATTGGATTGGATTGGTTTTCGGATCTTATGTTGAAAACCGATCCAATCCAATCCAAATCGGACTTATATATACATATATTATTACTTATAAAATAATCATATATTTATACTTGTATACATATATATTTATAAAAATACTTATACTAATATATTTTTATTGATTTTATTATCTAATATCATATTAATATTTTTATAAATATATCAAAATAAAAATAGTTTTAAATTAATTTTCATGTCTCAGGCCATTCTTTTTATGTAATTTTATATTAATTTTAATAAATATAAGTTCTAATAAGAAAATGTTTATTATTACTTCGTTATTTTATCAATTTTATCAAATTTGTATTGTTGCTTTAAAAAATAAAAAATCAAAATCCAATCCAATTTAAATTGGATCGGATTTGAAAAAATATCAAAACCAATTGGATGATAAAATAATAAAACCGCAATAATCGGATTAGATGGTTTTTTACCTCAAAATTGATTCAAACCGAACCTTGAACACACACCTATCTTAACCGAATTCTTTTGAGACCTTTCATGTATTCCTTCTTATTCTTCATATTAAAAGTATTTTTAAATTTTTTTAATGTCTTTATTGCTTTGGTGTGTTATCTTTTAACAATTTATCTTTTATTAATTAATCAAGCAAAGATAAGATTGTAATTAATAAAATATTAATGAATATTTTTATAATTTTTAAATAAAGTATAGTGCGATAGTCCGTGCAACGCATGGATAAAAATTTAATATAAATAAAAATTAATACTAAAAGTTATTTATTATATTAATATAATTATGGTAAAAATTTAATACATGATAATTACATTAATTATTGTTTTTCATTTATTATTTATAAGTTATGTTAAATAATTTCACAAAATAAATAGACAAAATTAAGATTATTCCTTTTGTAAATTATAAATCTAACTTTATTTAAATAGACTATGTAAATATTTATAGCACAAACATGTAAAATAAATAAATTAATAAATTAAATAGAAAAAGATGTTATTTCCATCTAACTAAAAAGTAAAATTTAAGAGAACCAAATAATAATTCTTTAAATAAAAAAATTGAAGACATAAAGATTAAATGATATGCGTGTTAGTTCGTGCAATGCATGAGATCATTCAATCTAGAAAAAAATATGAATAAAACTTATAAAAAATTTAACTTAAGATGTGTTATTATATTAATATAATTATGTAGAAAAGTTAACTTATGATTCATAGTAATTACAATTATTTTTTAGATAAAAAAATAATTACACTCATTTTTTTTGTTGTTTATTAGATATGTTAAATAAATTTATAAAACAATTAGAAAAAAATAAGATGTCATGTAATAAGATTGTCACTAATCTTCGAAAAAAAACTATATAGGTTCTAAATCAAGAACAACAATTATGATATGTAATATTAAAAATAACTCAGAAAATAAAGGATAAATACCAAACTTTAAAAAATAAAAGAACAAACCCATTCTTAAAAATTAGAACAAAAAATGTTATCAAACACTTGCAGAAGATGACGACTTTTAGAGAGGAGAAAGAAGAAGAAGGAGAGCTGGAGAGGATTTTTATTTTGTGTATATATATAGTCATAATATAAAGTGAGAAATCAAACTAACATGATTTTGGCGATTATGAAAAAGTGATAAATCAAATCAATCTTTTTATTAATTATATAATCTTACATAAAGTATTTTGTTATTAACTATTAATTTGGGCCCTCCACATATTTTATATATTATGCAGTATTACCTCTTTAAAATAAAATTAAGTTTAATTTTTCCGTTTTTTATATTCTTTCTATTAATTATTTTTCTTTATTTAGAGATGATAAAATGACATTCCAAATTAAAGAACAATTTTGGTGAGAAAAATATAAGTCTATAAAGAGGTTGATAGAGATAAATTACAAATATTTATAAATTCTATTTGATTCTTTGAAGATGAAATCGATCTGTCGAGAATATGAATTGAAAAATTAAAAGAATGTGGATTTGAAAATTATGAGAAAGTGAGAAAGGAAAAAAATCAAAGATTGTGAAAGACAAATCACAAATGTATAGGAGTGGGGATGACAATTGAGTCAAAACTCAATGGGTACAACCAAAAAATACTCGCAACGGGCATGGTAAAAATCTGCTAACCGGGTATGAGTATGAACTTTTACTCGTAAAATGTCATGAGGATGGACGTCGGCACGGGCACTACAATACTCAGCCCAACCCAGCACACCCCAATCATACACACATGTACACATGTATACATTGATTAATAAATAATAAGGAAAAGAGTATATAATCACCATAAATTTTTACCCTTTTGTAATTAGGCACTCTGAACATTTCTTTGTTTATTTGGTAATTTGGTGAAGTAGAAATCAGTAGAGAATTATGAGAATGAGAAATCGTAGGAGAAATATTTTTAGAAAAAAATGTGTATTTCAATTATCTGATATATGCAATATTCACCGTGAATGATGTGTATGACAAAAGTTCTCCTTTTTAGAAAATAGATGATGACGTGGAATATTCATGACAACAGGAAGAGTGTGGAGAGTGGTGATCATTCCTTCACTCTCTGAAATAAGGTCTAAAAAATTTATTATTGCATTGAGAGATTATTATGACGTGAAATTTATGAAACATAAAATTCGACATAAAAGTTTTCAACCATATCAGCATGTTTCCTAATGAGATATGAAATTCATACAACAATAATTTATACAACAACTCATACAACACATTTTTCTCTCTATCTCTTTCCATCACATCATCCATCACATCCCACATTTCTCTCTCTTTATTTTCTTTTCTATCTTTCTCTTACTATGTTGTATGTTGTAATGTTGTATAATTAACATTACTCTTTCCTAATTGTCACATTTTTTTTTAAATAAGAAAGCACATAGTATTAAATTTATCAAATATTTTACAGTTATATGATTAATCAGGAATCTAACTGCCGATCGATGTGTTGATGTTATCACAGAGACGACAAAAAGTAGATGACAAAAACATTGAAGTAATAATTTACTTTCTTGATAATTACTATCCACCAATAATATATTTGACTTTGAAGATCCATAGAATTAACCCCCAAACGCTTATAATCCTTTTTCGCCTGCTCAGCGAAAATGTTTCGAGAAATTTTGTTGTTTGATATTAATACTACACTTAAACAAAAACATAATAACTTGTAATTAGTTATAGTGAAAATGAATTTCCATTTTAACCTTTATGGTTGGATACAGTAATTTGAAATCACTATATTTTATGTATCAGAATAATAAAAGAAAAAATTTCAAAAGACAAATAAAAATAACTTTTACACTAAATATTAGGAATTTAAATTTATATAATTATATATTAAAAGAGAATTTTAATATTTCTCATATTTAACTTTTTATATTATCATTTATAATTTATCTCATACTTATTGACTTAACATTCTCCATCACAATTTTGAGAATCATAAAATTCTCTACTCAAACACACACAAAAGAATATATTTCGAGAGTTAATTTTTGAAATAATCACTTTAAGAAAATTTTAGTCAATCACTTTTTCTTATTTAAGAAATTAATTTTACAGTTTTATTTATAAAAAATCTTTTGTCAAAAAATGTAAAAAAGGTGATGCATGTATACATGAGATTTAATTTAAGCTAATGAATTAAATTAGAAAACATTTTTTTAAATATTAACCGTTTTAAAATGAAATCTCTCCTACATCTTTGGCTTGTTTGGGTAGATCTGCATTCAGTCTTTTTCAAAAAAAAAAAAAGAAGAAGAAGATCTGCATTCGGTCATTTGAAAAGTCAAAGCAACAGGCATATAATAGCATGCCATTTCTAGAAGTGAACAAAGCAAGATCAACGTGTTCAAGGTGACGAATTAATGCGAGATGCATTTGGACGAACTGAGATGTAGTGAATTATATTTGAAGTTTTGCAGTAGGCAGTAGCCAACTGAAAATAAGTAACACATGTCGATGTCAGACTAGCTCACAGATAGAAATTGTTATTGTTGTTATAATACCAAGTTACAAATAGACCTTTATTCAGAAGTTCCATGAAATTAAAGCACATGTTAAGTTCTAAGTTAGCTTCTGATGTTGAAAATGGTTACAAATATTAGGTTTGATTTCCAAATCACTTTTCTTAATTTAGAGATTAATGGAATTGAAATGTCGCTAGACTCAACACTACTATTCTTTTTGAACTACATCTGTAGGCTTAGATTGATCTTTTCAATCCCACGTGTTTCAAGCGTGAATCCAGCAAACGCTACTGAGAGTAGTTTCTGCTCGGATCCAATGTAAACCAAAAACACCAATATTTACCTTTCACTAAATAGATTGGTGAAACAAACTCATAATACAAGAAATGGATAGTTTGTGATCAGGGTCGGCCCAACATATATGTAGGCCTAAAGAAAATTAAATATGGAGGCCTAATTCTAAGAGATAAAGACTTCAAATGACATTTAAAAAAAAATGAGTCTATTTTTAACATAAGAAACTTGTATTAAATTAAAACTTTTATTTTTTTATAGGAAAAACTCATTTTTAATTATTATTTATTAACTAATAATTAGTAATTTTTTTATATTTGATATAAATATTTTATTAAATTTTGGGTAAAATATATTTTTGAATCCTTATAAATTTAATCATATTTGTATTTGGATCTCATGATTTAAAACCAATGTGCTAGGTGTCTCTTTTCTTAAAATCACCTCAATTTAATCGTTAGAACCACTCTCGATAGGTACTAAAATCACACTTGAAAAGAAATACTTGAGAATAAAAATATACCTAATAATGGGGTGATTTAAAAGAGTGAGAGATTCAACACACCAATTTTAAGTTATCAGAACCAAAATCAAATTTATTTAATTTTACAGAAATTACATACATATTTTACCCTTAATTTTAATATATAAAATATACATAAAAAAATTGAGGCCTTGTTACAGGGGAGGCCTAAAGCGGTTGCTTTACCGGCCTCCCCTCGGGTGGGCCCTGTTTGTGATACTGCTCAAAATCACTGAAAGGGTATATAGCCTTTTCAAATTTGAGTTAAAACTTACTCCTCATAATAACATTTTTAGAATTAAAAAAAACATAGCTTTGAGTTAAATGAACATAATCGACAAACCAATTCTAGATATATAAAAAAAATCACGTTTTTTAAAATATTTTTAAAACCAGAGAATTATAATTTCTAGGCTTAATTGCATTTTTGGTCCCCTATTATCATTAATCCGTGATTTTGGTCCCCCTACTTTTTTTCGCGATTTTGGTCCCCCTATTATTCTAAATTCGCGATTTTGATCCCTCTAACACAAATTTTGAAAATAGGGGACCAATATTTTTAACTAAATCTCGAATTTGGAATAATAGGGGACCAAAATCACGAAAAAGAAAGTAGGGGAACTAAAATCGTGGATTGATAATAATAGGAGGATCAAAAGTGCAATTAAGCCTAATTTCTAAAATTTTTCTTTTAAAATTTTTTTCTGTTTTTCCTTTTATTTTCAGATTATGGTTTCATTATTTTCAAAACACTTCTAATCTTAGAAAAATCAAATCTTAAAAGAATTTCATTATAATTTTTTTTGTTTTATTTTACTTTGGGGAAAATAACAATCGAGTTTTTTTTTCGGCCGAGTGAAAAATAACAATCAAGTGACCCGGTCATTTTGACGCAGGCCCAAATAAAAATGGAACACGAACAGCTTAAGTGGGCTATTTCGATAAAAAAAAAACTAACTGGGTTATAATTCCGACACCCTGTAAACCCAAACCAAATACTAACGTACCCAATAAATATGAAAATTCTGACAAAAAAAAGAAAATATACTATTTTCATAACAATAGCCTAATGAGTATAAGTGTCACTTTTCATACACTCATCTAGAACAACTTTTAGGTAAAAAAAATATATGAATTAAGAAAATAAAGGGAATTCAACTTCTTTTATAAATTGATATAAATCTTTGTAACTCAACTTCTTCAGGACTCTCTCATTTATATTCTTTACACGTAATTAATTTTAATTTATAAAAGAAGTTGAATTCATTTTACCTCTTTAATTTATTTTATTTTTTAGAGGTACTTCTACAAAACTTAACCAAACTGACTTTAAAGAGTTAAGAATATTAAAAAAAAAATAAAAGAAAATACATTTTCTTTTAATGAACCATTTTCATTTGAATACTCTTATTCGTAATCAACTTATATCATCAAAATCATAAAAAAACGCAATGTTAATAGTATCAATTTATAGGACTGAGAATAAGAATATAATAAATGAAAATTTTGTATTGAAAAATATTTATTACATTATAAACATTAAAAACAATAAATACTTTTCATTTTTATAAGCTATGACAAGCATTATTTTATTACATTTTCTTTTTAATAAATATTTTCTGCACTTTTGAAGGTTAACTATGCATCTCATATCGTTTTTAATCTTAAGTTTTAGGCATATACTAATAGTTTATCTTGTGAAATGCAAAAGAAATACATTCACTTTTATATAATTAATAATTTTAAATA
Source organism: Sesbania bispinosa (assembly GCA_026901365.1). Lineage (NCBI taxonomy): Eukaryota > Viridiplantae > Streptophyta > Magnoliopsida > Fabales > Fabaceae > Sesbania > Sesbania bispinosa. Next base: position 1,112,684 of record QLOH01000223.1, on the reverse strand, counting down.
TATATCTTAAACTATGAACCCAGTTTTAATAATAAATAATATAATAAAATATGAAGTATAAGTTGAATTTAAGATGAATAAATTAAATCTAACATGTAAATATTGTAGTATATTTAGTTTCACTTATATATATAATTTGAACACATAAATATTAAGAGATAATTAGTTTGAATTTGAGATTTTATTTTAATATATATATTATTGGATATTTTTTATTTTGAATTATTAATCTATAAAAATGAATTATCTTAACTATATTATTTAAGTAGAACTATTTAATATACCTTTAAAATTGACATATAGTTTGATGTGGTTTAAATTTTGAGATACAAATCAATTATAGATTTAGAGTTTGTTTGGTGGACAAGATAAGAGATAAGATAATATAATTATTTATCACTTATGATGTGTATGTTGCACCAATAGAATATGATAACTCTATCATATGGCTTATCCCATCATTTCCTCCTAGTGTAATTCTTATCATAAGGGGGAGTTGGGTTAGGGAGTGATATGATATAATACAATTTTTTCTTCCTCATTGGTCCCATGGCCGGCCCAAGGGGAGGCTACTAAAGTAATGGTTTTAGGCCTCCCCCAGTATAAGGCCTCAAATTTTCTATAGGTATATATCTTATATATTAAAATTAATAATTTTTTATATCAAATACAAAAATATTATAATTATTAATTGATAAATAATAAATACAAACAATGGTTGGTCACAATGGAAGTGGACTTTGACCACAGACAAACTTTACTTGCAAGGTCAGGGATTCAAATCCCAAAGTCACCACTATTGGGAGGGCTTTACCTAACCACCACTTCCAGCTCGAGGATTAAACCAACGGCTATGCCTGTGGGGGATTCCCGGTCAAAGACAAAAAAATTGATAAATAATAATTAAAAATATTTTTTTCTTTATAAAAAATAGTTTCCTCAATTTAATAGAATTTTAATATAAAAAATAGTTTCCTCAATTCCTGGTCAATTTTTTTTTCAATCCTGGAGTTGTAATTCCTAACAGACCAATTTATAGGATGAGCCCACAAGAGCATGCCGAGATCAACGTCAAGTTGAAAAGTTGTTGAAGAAAGGGTTGATCCAAGAAAGTATTAGCCCTTGTGTTGTGCCAACTATTTTAGTACCGAAGAAGGATGCAAGTTGGCGAATGTGTGTTAATAGTCAAGCTGTTAACAAGATCAGCATCAAGTATCAGTTTTCGATCCCAAGACTCGATGATCTACTCGATCAGTTAAATGGAGCTGCAATCCTTTCCAAGATTGATCTTTGTAGCGGATATCATCAGATCAAAATTAGGCCAGGAGATGAATGGAAGACCGCTTTCAAAACTAGAGGTGGCCTATACGAGTGGACTGTGATGCCTTTCGGGTTATCAAATGCCCCTAGCACATTCATGCGCCTGATGAATCAGGTACTTCGACCCTTCACTGGTAAATTTGTTGTTGTTTACTTTGACGACATCTTAATCTACAACAAAGGCAAAGAGGAACACTTAGAGCACCTCCAACAAGTGCTACAGACTTTTCGTGAACAAAAACTTTATGTCAACCTGAAGAAATGCTCTTTCTTGACCAATGAAGTTATTTTTCTTGGGTGCATCATTACTGCTGAAGGCATTCGAGTTGACCCAAGCAAAATCGAAGCTATTAATAACTGGCACATTCCAAGGTCTATCCATGATGTGAGGAGTTTCCATGGATATTAGCTTCCTTCTACAGGAGGTTCATTAGGAACTTTAGCTCCAATGTTGTCTCGCTCCCAGATTGCATCAAAGGAGACACGTTCCAATGGACAGAGCAAGCTCAAAAAGGTTTTAAGGAGCTGAAGAAACGTTTGATTGAAGCACATGTGCTAGGTCTTCCAAACTTTGACAAAGTGATCGAAGCCAGTTGTGACGCTTCCAACATTGGGATTGGTGCTGTTCTAAGTCAAGAGGGACATCCCATAGCCTTTTTCAATGAGAAACTATACGATGGCAAACTCAAGTACTCTATTTATGACAAAGAGTTCTACGCCATTGTCCGTGCACTACAACATTGGAGTCATTACTTGTTGAATAAAGAGTTTATTCTCTACTTCGATCATGAAGCCCCCAAACACTTGAACTGTCAACAAAAGATCAACCGCAAACATGCTACTTGGATCGAGTTCCTACAGCCTTATCCACTCCTACTCAAACATAAGGCGAGAGTTCAGAATGCAGTAGCTTATGCCTTAAGCCGCCGTCATGCCCTACTGTCAACTCTTCAAACCAAAGTTGTTGGATTTGAAATTACTAAAGAGTTGTATCAGAATGATCCTGATTTTCATAACATCTGGAATTCTACGGATGATCAACCTTTCCAACAATACCACGAGCGTGGAGGATTCTTATTAAGAGGAAAAGTACTGTGCATTCCCCAATGTTCATTGAGAGAAGCAATTATTTGGGAAGCTCACGATGAGGGATTAGCAGGTCACTTTGGGCGAGACAAAATCGTGGCTTTAGTCAAAGAAAATTTCTATTGGCCAAAGCTTGAAAGAGATGTTAATAACCATATTCAAAGATGTAGAATTTTCCACTTGGCCAAAACCAAAAGCCAAAATACAGGTTTATACTTACCTTTTCCGGTTCCAAAAGCACCTTGGGAAGATGTTGGCATGGACTTTGTCCTTAGGCTACCGCGGACCCAGCGACAAAAAGATTCAATAATGGTAGCTGTAGATAGATTCTCAAAGATGACTCATTTCATTCCCTGCCAGAAGACCAATGATGTTGTTCAAGTTACAGACCTATACTTTAAGTAGCTAGATTGTCCATCTTCATGGGATTCCAAAGACCATTACTTCTGACCGAGATGTCAAGTTTCTGAGTCATTTCTGGAGAACTCTATGGAAGAAAATGGGAACTAAGCTACAATTTAGTAGTGCTAGTCATCCCCAGACATATGGGCAAACTGAGGCAATTAACAGGTTTTTTGGAAATTTACTTCGGAGCTTTGTTGGGAAGAATTTAAAGAAGTGAGATCTTATCCTTGCCTCAGATTGAGTTCGCCTACAACAACTCTACCAATCAAGCTACTGGGAACACTACGCCAATTTTAGGATATTAGAGCACTGTCTTTAGGGCGCTCCCGTGTTAGGTAGTGTCTGAAATGATCTTTTTAAAATCAGGGTGCTCCAAAATTTGGGCGGGAGCGCCCTTAAAGGTAAAATAGAGGGCGCTACATCTGCGCGCCTCGTACACCGGGCATTTTTTTTATTTCCCTGAAATAGAGGGCGCTCCCTAGAGCGCCCTCCTTTACTTTTTTAAAAGCAATAGAGGGTGCTCCCAGGAGCGCCCTTCTTTGATTTTTCTTTTTTTTATTTTTTTCTATTTTCCCTGAAATAATTTTTTTCCCTTCAATAGAGGGCATTCCTTTGGAGCGCCCTGCTTGTTTTTATTAATTCTTTTCCAGGGCGCTCAATGGAGCGCCCTCTTTTTTTTTTCCAGGGCGCTCAATGGAGCGCCCTCTTTGGTGTTTTTTTAATTTTTTTATATTCAATATTAATGTAATAATACTCTCTTTACTCATTTCTCTTTTCATTCCCGCGCGAGCACCCTCTCTTTTCCTCTTCCTTGTGTTAGCTTGAACTAGCTTCTCTTCTGTGTCCTTCTCTTTTCCTTCTCCTTCTTCCTCCTTCCCTTTCGCGCGTGACAGTGGGCTTCTCCTTCCCGTCTCTGTCCTTCTCCTTCTCCTTCTCCCTTCTCCGTCTGGTGCTGCCTCCGTCCTTCTCCTTCTCCCTTCTCCTTCTGGTGCGTCTCGTCTCCGTCTCCGTCCGTAGCAGCCGCAGCAGCCGCCGTCAAGGAGGAGGCTTTGATAGGTAAACCCTATACCCTTCTACTCCTTTTTTTTTCATTTTTCTGCAAGTTTTTTCTGCTACACACCTCCTTTTTGCTGTTGCACCATGCTTTCAACAAATGTGTTTTTTTTTTCTGTTAATGTACAATTTTTTTGCCACATGCACCATATGTTTATGCACTTGTTTGTTAGTCTTGTTTGCAATTAGTTAGAATAGTATTATTATTGTTTTTAAAATAATTAGGATTATTAGGTGAACACTAATTTTGTTATATTGGATTATTATGTAAATATTTGAACAAATTGAAACTTGTATGTGTAATTTAGTGATTATTTGAGCTTAATAACTATTATATTAGTTTTTGAAATGTTATACAATTTACTTGTTATATTGCTTTAGATCTTCATCATTTAAGTTGCATACAGCACTCTGCATATTTCTAATCAATCAAATTCACGCACAGACACCCCTTTTGATTTATATTTATATATTAGAGATATGAAATTTATAACATTTAAATTTCCATAAATTATATAACATATTTTTAGGTTATTTGTATGAACATGCATTAACCTTAGTTTCCTGTTTAAGAATAAATTGTATATTATAACTGACATAATATACAATTTATTCTTAAATTGTCCATGGTTGGACAATCTGGATTTGTATGTTCGTATTAAATATATTATTTTATGAATTTTATGTTTTTGGTCTAAGATTCATTTCAGTACGTTTTTCCTCTTGTTCTCCGAGTTCATGCATATATAATCTATGTGAAATATAACTCATAGATTATGTTGTGTGTGCTTGGAGAACCAAAGGGAAATGCTGCTGAAATTTTCATAGACTACGAACAATAGTCATAAACTAATATGATACGAATTTGACAAATCTAGATAGGATAGGAACTCTCAACCCTTGCTAGTTAGTATGTTAGGTGTTAATTAGGCATGTAGTTAGTCATTATATCTAAAGAATATCATATATACTTTTCGAGTTAATTATAAATGATTTCATGTTATGTTGATAGAATATGGATCGTTCTTGGATGTTTGCAAACCGTCTGACACATGAGTATGAGGAAGGAGTGGAAATGTTTATAAAATTTTCCATTGACCATGCAACAAACCCTAGTAGAATTCTCGGCCCTTGTACGAAGTGTTTTTGTTCTAAGCGAGTTAGTGAAACAGAGTTGAGGGACCATCTTTTCTGTTTTGGAACTGATTAGAGTTACACATGTTGGACATTTCATGGTGAGAATAGGAGTGAACAAAGTGGTATGGGAGAGAATAATGTCAATGTAGAACCAAGTGATGATGACTTTGGGACCGGGTGGGAGGATTGCGACCGAATTGATGAGATTCGAAAGGTGGTTGAAGATGACCTCAGAGGTTGTCCCCAAATGTTTGATACCCTAGCCAGTGATGCTGAAAAGCCATTGTACAACGGGTGCACCAAGTACACAAGGTTGTCAGCTGTGTTGAAGTTGTATAATTTAAAAGCAACAAATGGTTGGTCTGACAAGAGTTTCACAGAGTTACTCACCTTGTTGAAGGAGATGTTACCGGAGGACAATGTGATACCTAACAGAACATATGAGGCAAAGAAGATGTTAAGTTCTATTGGGATGAGCTATAAGAAGATACATGCTTGTCCCAATGATTGCATTTTGTTCAGAAATGAGCATGCGTCATTAAGTGTGTGTCCTAAATGCAATTTGCCTCGTTATAAGAAAGAGACTACACCAGCAAAGGTGGTTTGGTATTTTCCCATAATACCAAGGTTTCGAAGGATGTATCGTAGTGTCATTGATGCAAGGAACTTAACTTGGCATGCAAATGAACAAATCAAGGATGGCATGTTGAGACATCCCGCTGATTCTCCGCGGTGGAGGAGGATTGATGATGAGTACCCCTCTTTTGGCGAGGAACCAAGAAATCTTCGCCTTGCTTTATCAACAGACGGAATGAATCCGCATGGTATCCAATCTAGTAGTCATAGCACATGGCCGGTGGTATTGATAATATATAATCTACCTCCATGGTTGTGTATGAAGCGGAAATACATGATGTTATCTATGTTGATATCGGGACCCAGACAACCGGGTAATGATATAGATGTGGTTGTAGCCGACATTGGATTCTTCTTGCATTGAGTCTCAATGGTTTTGACAAGGTTTACTTTTTGGACTCTTTGCGTAATCCCCCGGAACATTATGGTCCCATCAAGAATATGATTAAAAAGTAAGTATTCCTTGGCTTACTATCACATTAACATAGTTAAGAGCTCTAATACAATTTATTTGTTATATTGCTTTAGATCTTTAAAAAAATATAGAAAGTTGAGTGGATTGCAGACACAGAATAGTATTCTACCAGATCCCACATGGCACCGCATTAAGGTAATATTGATCTCTTCTGAGCATTTTGTTTCTTCATTACTAAGCGCGTAAGCATCACTTATTTTTAAATTAATTATACTTGTAGTGTCCTACCCAAATAAACAATGACGATTGTGGGCTCTTTGTAATGCGTTATATGAAGGAGATCATTGATCAAAACCAACTCATAATACCTAGAGAGGTAATTATGACTTGTGATAGCAAAGTACTTTTTTGGACCCTTATTCACTAGTTTATATACTGAAATCAATTTTTGCCTTTTACAGTACTTTGCTCAGTTCCGATGCTCAACCTACACAACGGAGCAGCTTGATGAGGTTCGGGAAGAATGGGCAAACCATGTAGTTGCCAGTTATTTGTAATTGATTTGTACATTATGAGGGTAAGTAAACATGTACATAATGTGAAAATGCTAAACAAAGTTGTATATCAATGACTTAACTAACAGGTTCAGCAGAGTAGATATGATCACTTTTCTTTTTGCAACTTGAAGAAGAGGCCTGTTTGTAATTTGTTCACCTTTTCATATTACATTCCTGACTGGTTTATCACTATTTGACTTGTGAATTCTGGCTGCTGGTATGATTTTGTACAACTGTTTGATAAATTGGGAAATATTGAATAAACAGAGTAAACTATGCCAAAAAAAATTTAGTTTAGAAGACTTATAGTTGTTAAGCATATATATGAGACGCATGTTTATTTACCAACCGAGTTGATTCTTGTGAGATGTCATGTGTTTTGGTTATTTCTATAGTTGTATAGGTACTTCATACTTTCACCACTTATATCTTGCATAGGAAACTATTCATATTATGACAAGTTTGAATTCTTATTTCAAGTAGATATGTGTGTTGTTTACTAAGTGTTGTTCATAGTATGACTAAGTGTTTGAATTTTAAGGAATTAATATGCATGATTTTGGATTAAGCCATTGGGATCAGACTGAAATAAATATGCTGAATAAATATGCAGGTTAAAGTAGATTAAAAAAACAAAAAATTGAAAAAAAAAAGAAAGGAGGGCGCTCCTTGGAGCGCCCTTGTTTTAAGGAACCAGGGCGCTTCCTTGGAGCGCCCTCCATAAGTACGTCTTGTGCTTATGGATGGCGCTCCAGTGTGCGCCCTTTAAGGCTGCACGGGAGCGACCTCTTTTTGCTTCTGCCAGGGCGCTCCAATGAGCGTCCTCGTTTTATTGACCAAACAAGAGTAGATTCTATTAGTGCGCACGGGAGCGCCCTTTAAGGCTGCACGGGAGCGCCCTCTAAGGCCTTTTTTGGCATAGTGGAAATGCCCATTTGAGGTGGTCTATGGAAACTGCCCACTCAGACCACTAGACTTGACACCTTCATCTGATAGTCGTCAGTACAGTGCAGATGCAGAACAAAGAGCGAAAGAAATCAAAAAGCTTCATGAGCAAGTTCGTGAAAGGATTAAAAAGCAAAACTCAAGGTACAAAGCTCAACGTGATAAGCATCGAAGATTGCAAACATTTAAAGTCGGAGATTTGGTATGGATTCACTTGCGAAAGGAAGGATTTCTGAATCAACCAAATGCCGAGTTATCTCCCAGAGCTAATGGTCTATTCAAAGTTGTGCAAAAGATCAATGATAATACTTACAAAGTAGACCTGCCAAGTTCCTATGGAGTTTCTGTCACTTTTAACGTTGCAAACCTTTCACCATGCTTTGATGATGAAGCAGAGCTTGACTCGAGGGCGAGTCCAATCTAACCCTGGGAGGATGATACGGTCGTATAAAATAATAACAGAGTAGCATGCTAAACATAGCCTAATAAAAAAAACTACACATGCTAAGCCACCATAATTTGTCAAAAAGCATGAGCTACAAAAACAGCTACCAGCTTAACCTTCTTGCATTCATGTTACTGTATATAATTCTCATTTATTGTGTACAGATTATTCTACATAGTTTTTAAATAGCTGTAAATGCTAGATTGATTAGATGTAAATCCCTACGTATCAGTTCAACAATCAACCTACCTAGAAATAAGCATATCCCTTTAATTTAGCCTAAACATCAGTGTTATTATTTGTATATTGATCTATATATTGAATGGAAAGTAGAGACAGAGGGCATCAAGCCATTCAGTCATATTCCTGACATGGTATCACGAGCCTAATTTTTTTCTCTGTTGCAAGAAGTGCAACTCTGATATCCGAGTGGGCTTGTTCGTGTTTTGCTTTCGGGTCTTGGTTTTCTTGTCTAGTTTTCTCTCTTCGGTGTTTCTTGTCTTCCAATGAATTTTTTTTCTTTGTTGTGAACTCCATTCATTACTTTGAAATGGATGTTCCTACCCCTGAATTTTGCGTCAAATTTACTGGAAAGAATTATACAACCTGGGAATTTCAGTTTCAATTATTTGTCACTGGAAAGGAGTTATGGGGACATATAGATGGCACTGTTCCAGCCCCCACAGATGATAGACAGCTGGCTCAATGGAAAGTCAAAGATGCTAGAGTAATGTCATGGCTTATTGCATCATGTGATCCTCATATTGTTCTTCATTTACGTCCGCACAAAACTGCCAAAATAATGTGGGACTATTTGAAAAAGGTTTATAATCAAACAAATTCGGCTAGAAGATTTCAGTTGGAGTGCGAAATTGCTAATTACACTCAAGGAAACTTGTCTATTCAGGAGTACTTTTCTGGCTTTCAAAACTTATGGGCTGAATTTTCTGATACTGTTTGTGCTACTGTCTCCAGCGCTTCTCTTTCTGATGTATTGGTTGTTCATGAAGTTAGCAAACGTGACAAGTTTCTGATGAAGCTTCGACCAAATTTTGAGAATATTCGTTCTCATTTGATGAATCGTCATCCTCCTCCTACCTTGGATGATTGCTTTGGTGAATTGATTCGTGAAGAACAACGTCTTCTTACTCAAGTCATTCTTGATCAAGAAAAGTTTACCGCAGCACCAATGGCCTTTTTGGCTCAAGGAAGAGGCAAAGGTAGGGATATGAGTAAGGTTCAGTGTTACAGTTGCAAGAATTATGGTCACATTGCTACAAAGTGTACCAAAAAGTTCTGCAATTACTGCAAAAAGCCAGGACACATTATCAAAGAGTGCCCAATTCGGCCTCAAAATCGTCAGACTATTGCTTTCCAAGCCACTATGGACAATTCTTCTACTAGTCAGATTACAGATGGGACCTCAACTACTTCTGCAGTCAATAACAGTGCTGAATCCACAGTTCTTACTGCTGGCATGGTGCAACAAATGATTATTTCTGCCTTCTCTGCTCTGGGGCTTCAAGGTAATCGAAATTCATCATCTAACTCTTGGCTTATTGATTCTGCAGCATCAAACCATATGGCTAGCTCAGTAAATCATCTGCAAAATGTTCGCCCATACAATGGTTCCGAACAAATCCAGGTTGCAAATGGACACACTATACCTATTACTGTTGTTGGAGATATCACTCCAATTTTTAACAATGCCTTTGTATCCCCTGGACTTTCTGATAATCTTCTTTCAGTTGGACAATTAGTGGAAAATAATTGTGAAGTACATTTTTCTCGTGATGGTTGTTGTGTGCAGGATCAGGTGTCGGGGACAGTGATCGCGAAGGGACCTAAAGTTGGACGTTTGTTTCCACTGCATGTTTCTATTCCTAATCTTGTGGCTTGTTCTACTCGTATTAATAAGAGTGAAGTATGGCATAAGCGGTTGGGACATCTAAATTCTGTCATTTTGTCTCACTTGTTGAACTCTGGTTGTTTGGGAAACACTAAACGGTCTTCTTCTCGTTTATCTTTTGATTGTTCTACATGTAAGCTTGGAAAAAGTAAAATTCTTCCTTTTCCAATTGTTGGTAGTCGTGCAGAAAAATGTTTTGATATTATTCATAGTGATGTATGGGGGATCACACCTGTTATTTCTCATTCCCACTATAAATATTTTGTAACATTTATTGATGACTACAGTCGGTTTACTTGGATTAATTTCCTTCGCTCTAAATCTGAGTTTCTTTCTGTTTTTCAGACTTTTCTTACATATATTGAAACTCAATTTTCAACTGTTATTAAGGTTCTTCGATCTGATTCTGGTGGTGAGTACATGTCTAAAGTACTTCATGATTTCTTGAATAAAAAAGGTATTCTCTCGCAACGTTCCTGTCCATACACACCACAACAGAATGGAGTGGCGGAACGGAAAAATCGCCATCTCTTAGATGTGGTTCGTACTTTGTTGCTTGAATCTTCTGTTCCACCTAGTTTTTGGGTAGAAGCTTTATCTACTGCAGTTTATCTCATTAATCGATTGCCTTCCCAAACACTAGATTTTGACGCTCCTTATTTTCGTCTTTATCATCATCTTCCTTCCTATCAACATTTGCATACTTTTGGTTGTGTTTGTTTTGTTCATTTGCCTCCTCATGAGCGTCATAAGCTTTCTGCTCAATCTGTTAAATGTGCATTTATGGGATATAGTTCTAATCACAAAGGTTTTGTTTTCTATGATCCTTATTCTAAAAGACTTCGTGTTTCTCGGAATGTTGTTTTCTTTGAAAATCAATTCTTCTTCCCAACTCATGGCCATTCATCACCTGAATTTGCTGCTCTTCCTAATTTTGATGACATGTCATCCCATATTAAACGGTTCCTGCCTGGATTTGTGTACACAAGGCGTCCTCTTCCATCATTGCCCCCTTCTGATCCAGACCCAACATCTGTTCCTGCTCCACCAACTTTGAGACGATCAAGCCGAGTTTCTCGTCCTCCTGATAAGTATAGCTCTTACCATACATCATTTACTGCTACTTTGACTTCTATTTCAGTTCCATCTTCTTACTCACAGGCAACTTCCCATGAGTGTTGGCAACGAGCAATGCAAGAGGAACTTCATGCACTTCAAGAAAATCAGACTTGGGACATTGTTAAATGTCCACCTCATGTAAAGCCCATTGGGTGTAAATGGGTTTATTCAGTCAAACTTCGTTCCGATGGGACTCTAGATCGCTATAAGGCTAGGTTGGTTGCCCTTGGCAATCGACAAGAGTATGGGGTCGATTATGAAGAGACATTTGCTCCTGTGGCTAAAATGACTACCGTCTGTACAATCATTGCCATTGCTGCCTCACAAGGTTGGCCACTTTACCAACTAGATGTCAAAATGCTTTTCTCCATGGTGATCTCAAAGAAGATATATACATGAAGCCACCTCCTGGTTTGTTTTCCTCTTCTACTATGGAAGTTTGTAAGTTGAATCACTCTCTGTATGGCTTAAAACAAGCACCTCGAGCATGGTTTCAGAAGTTCCGGTCCATATTGCTTAAGTTTCAGCTTGTGCAAAGCCAATGCGACTCCTCCTTGTTTCTTCGTAAGACTTCTAGTGGAATTATTCTACTTCTAGTATATGTTGATGATATTGTTATCATTGGGACAAATCCTTTATTGATTACCCAACTTCAACAACATCTTCATGATTCCTTTCATATGAAGAATCTTGGTAATCTTACTTATTTTTTGGGGCTGGAAGTTCACACTAGTTCATCAGGTATTTTCTTACACCGACATAAATACACTCAGGATTTGATTTCTTTGGCTGGTCTTCAAGATTCTTCATCTGTTGATACTCCTCTAGAAGTGAATGTTAAGTACCACACTGATGAGGGCGATCTCCTTCCTGATCCTTTGTTGTATCGGCAATTAGTAGGTAGCTTGAACTACTTGACTATTACTAGGCCTGACATCTCCTTCGCTGTGCAGCAAGTTAGTCAGTTTATGCATTCTCCAAGACATTTGCATTTGGTTGCTGTTCGTCGCATCATTCGATATCTACGAGGTTCTCCTTGTCGTGGTTTATTTTTTCCAACCGAGACTCCTTTGCGTCTTCTTGCTTTCAGTGATGCTGATTGGGCCGGTTGTCCCAATACTCGTCGCTCTACTACCGGTTGGTGCATGTTTCTTGGGAACTCTTTGATATCTTGGAAAAGTAAGAAGCAAGATCGTGTCTCCAAGTCATCCACTGAGTCTGAATATCGTGCGATGTCTGCTGCATGCTCTGAAATTACTTGGCTTCGGGGATTGCTGGCTGAACTTGGTTTTCCTCAAACTGAACCCACTCCTCTTCATGCCGACAACACAAGTGCCATTCAACTTGCTGCTAATCCAATCTACCATGAGCGCACAAAGCATATTGAAGTGGATTGTCATTATATTCGGGAAGTTGTAGACACTCGGATCATTTCTCTTCCGCATGTTTCCACAACGTTACAAATAGCTGATGTTTTTACCAAGTCTCTCACTAGACAGCGTCATCAGTTTCTTGTTAGCAAATTGATGCTTCTTGACCATCCAACATCAATTTGAGGGGGGATGTTACTGTATATAATTCTCATTTATTGTGTACAGATTATTCTACATAGTTTTTAAATAGCTGTAAATGCTAGATTGATTAGATGTAAATCCCTACGTATCAGTTCAACAATCAGCCTACCTAGAAATAAGCATATCCCTTTAATTTAGCCTAAACATCAGTGTTATTATTTGTATATTGATCTATATATTGAATGGAAAGTAGAGACAGAGGGCATCAAGCCATTCAGTCATATTCCTGACAATTCATACTAGCTATACCTCTTATAAATATGTACTAAGTTATTGTGTTTTAATCATTAAATACAATTGAGTGTTTTAATATAAAGTGAGAGTTTTCTCTCTTTTCTTTAGGCTTCTGACCCACCCGAGCTTTAGGTGTTGGGTTCGGCTAGGCTTATTTACACTACTAATCTCAAGTATTACGAAAAGATATATTAATACACTTAAAAGAACAAAAAAAAAGAGTTTTGGTAAATTTTTTTGTTTGATGTTTTTCTTCTCTCTGTTTTTTGTCTCATTCTCCTGCATTCCACGCTGCCACTGTCATGCTGGATACATTATGCACATAGGAGACAAAAGCCATGCATTAATTCCCACACCACACACTTCATACACCCACTGTCCCACTACTCTTCTCTTCACGTACAACAAACCTATTAATTGTCTCATCTAGTGATTTGTCTCACTCCCTGTAATGTGGCTCTTTAAGGACCTCAAATTGCAGAGATTTATACAAGTTAGCGTCAGGATAGAGAGTTCAAAAGGGGTGTTTTTTTGAGTGAGAGAAGAAATTACATAAAGAACGGGACAGATCGAGAAAGAAGTTGTTCATCTTTGTTCTTGTTTTTAAATGGATCGGAGGAGAAGCAGAAAAGGCATGGAGATCAGACTCAGAGAGAAAGAAAAACATTTCTATTTGAAGTAATCTGGAGTCAAGTAAGTATCTTCCACTCTCCTCTTTATGTCATGTGCTTTATTTTCATGGAAAATCACGAACTAACATGGACGTTATTGTTTTACTCTTGTCATTGCAAAATCACTATACCCAATATTTCTATTCTATACACAATCACTGTTTAATTGCAACATACTCCTATAAACCTACAGTACTTTTGACACAATTTCTTACCTTTCAATTAATTTACACAACCCATTGCCTAAGAATGAGAGGAAAAAAGCGCCAGGAAAACAAATGATATGCCACTTAGTTTAAACCGTTAGATATATAACTATAATGAATGAATGATCAGATAAAATGTTGGTTAAAATTTTATTTAAGACCCCAATAATAATTTTTTTTTTTTTGCAAAGAAGTCCTTTTAACTTCCACCTAAGGCTCTGATCCAACACTAGAATTCCCTTTTCCACACAATCCACAGCAGAGACCTATTGCAGTCCCTCTTTCTCTCTTCCTCAAGTCCAAATTTCACCATCATGAAGCCACCCACTATGGCCTCTCCACCTCCAATGATACCGGCAAGCATTTTGTCCACTCCATCCATTTCTCTCCCTCCTCCTTTGTACCATAAAACTCTACTCCATCATCCGAGATCTCCAACTTTGACTCACACAAAGCCTATGTTTCTCCAATATGATTCATCCTCTCTGTCACAGTGGGATGCAAAAATATTATATATTATCATGAGGATTAATCTGAAAATATTTTTTTTATGTACAAGAAAAACAATAAGATTTGAACTTGAGATATCATGTTAAGCTAGCTAAATCTTCACCACCAGCCACCGGGCCAATTCTATTGGGTTTAACTGAAAATAAACACTATACATTTGTATTTGGCTCATAGGATTTAAGTATTAAAAGGTTGGTTATTGAGAAAAAAAATTTTATACTAACAGTTATTGTTCCAAAATTTGGAATTAAGAAAAGGAAAAATAACTATAAATATGTATAAAGGTGTTAGAAAGATAAAGTATTAAAAAATTATTTATATATTAGCCAAATTTTAATTAGGTACTTAAATGTTTAAACTTTGATGCTTAATTTTCTAATGACAAAGGTTAAATCGCTAATGATATTTATGTCTTCGGTTAACTACCTTAGTTTTTAACTTATTTTATAATTTGGTATATAGGTTTTTAATGTAATAATAACAAACTGAAACACGTAAGAAGCTAATCAGAAGACAGTCAAACATAAAGGAAGAGTGCTCAAAATTTGGTTAAATGGTAAAATTATAGAGATTTAATTTAAAAAGATGAAAGAGTAACTTTAAAGTTTGTATTGTTAAGATAGGATTGTAACATTATACAACTTATACATTATAAAGATGTCGACGTCAAAGGTTATATTTAGCTCAATTCAGGGCACCTACTTAAGATAGAAATGTTAGTCTAATTTATATATAGAGATTTAGCTTAATCTTCTCTTAATATCTTGTAACTGACAAAGTGCTAAGCTAATTGTATATATTGATCATTCTTGTACCGAATGAAAATGATGCACCAGATCACTGTAACTTTAAAGTTTGTATCGTTAAGATATTATCATGATATATATAAGTTTAATATGTGTACGAATAATAATATTTGTATAGAACAACTGTAGTTAAGAAGGATATTTGATATCATTTTCTTGTAAATGATTGTTGTTGCTAAATAATATATCCAAACATATTCTACAGTACTGAATCGTAATTAAACCATGTTAGTCAAGTGAGAAATGATTATTATTTATCTAAGATTTTGCTTAGTTAATATACATTTTTCACTTGATAATTAATTCATACAGAAAGAACTTTCTTCAACGTCACAATGTATTGATCTAGAAATCGAATTTGAGGGTGGTGACCACAATAGGGCTCCTCACCACATGCTTCACGTCCATCCAATTGAGGTACCCAAAAGCTACTTTCTTTACTTTGGTCTTTGTTATTGGACCCTCAATCCTCAACTTGTAGCTTAGCTTCTCGTTCTTCTCTTTGAACACCAACTTGTTGGGGATGACATTGACACGGAACCCTTTGATGGGAGTAATGCTAGCAGCATAAATTGTTGGTCCCTCCCCAACATTGGTCACTGTTCTCTGAAATTCTTGTATTGCCCCTGAAGAAGAATTGTTGGCATTGAAGAAAGCAATAAAAGAAGGGTAGTTAAGATCCAAGGAAGGTTTAGAGCAATCATTGGAAGAGGATCTAGTTATGGCTGTGATGTTCTTCTGTGTGAAGTTCAATGCACAGAGAAGATTCACATAATCTTTTACTCCCACATCATAAACAAGTCCAGGGTCAAGGGCTCTGTTGGGGTTTATGTAACCAGCTCCCAATGCTAGAGGAGAAGCTGTTTTGTAACCTTCACCAATGTCTTTGATGGGTCCCATAGTATTGTCAAACATGTCCGAGGTTGTCATGATAGCTGACCGAATAGCTGCAGGGCTCCAATCAGAGTGTGCACCTTTTAAAAGTGCTGCCACCCCTGCAACATGAGGGCATGCCATGGATGTGCCACTTAACAAATTGAAGTTGCTATAGAGTTTATGGGAACCTAACTCATCCACTGGAACTTTTTGAGGCCATGCAGCTAAGATTGATGTACCAGGAGCTGTGATGTCTGGTTTCAACACAAATGGACAACTATTTGATGGTCCTCTAGAACTGTAACTATCCACACTTGGTGCTGGTCTAGTACCAAAAGCTGTTATCTTAAATGTCATGCTTGCTTTTGAATCAGAGTTACTCTTGATGTATGCTTTGACAATTTCTCCATTCATTGGGCTAACAATGATGGATGCAAAACTATTCTCTAAGAAGAATGAACTGTCAGTGCTGTTAGTTATGAACACAGCCCCTGTAACTTTTGCTGTGTCTACATTAGACACTTGATCAGAAATTGTTGAATTCTTGTCTTCACACACCACAATCTTGCTCTTTACTTTGGCCAGTTCCTTCACACTGTCACACAAACCCATGAAAACAATTGGAAGTTGGTGGGCAGAGAATTTTCCTGGATAGAGAGACAAGCCTGTGATTGGGATTCCATTGCCAAGCATAAGAGTCCCATGAAATTCTCTATCTAAAGTACCAGCAGCCACTGTTATAACCCATGGTGTTCCATTATGCAGAGTTTTAAGCCAAGGCCCTTCATTCCCTGCTGAAGTGGACACAAAAATACCCTTCTCCATGGCTGCAAATGTGGCTATAGCAACAGGGTCTTTGTACAAGGGGACATCATCAAAACCAAATGATAATGAAAGAACATCTACACCATCTGATATTGCACTATCAATTGCAGCTATTACATCAGATGTGTAGGCTCCTTCTTCCCAAAGGGCCTTGTACATAGCTACCCTTGCCTGTGAAGCTATTCCTGTGGCTGTTCCAGAGGCATAACCAAAGTATGATGCACCCTCAACTTGGCTCCCAGCTGCAGTGGTTGAAGTGTGAGTCCCGTGACCTTCAGTGTCACGGGTAGAGTTCACAATTGTGGTGATGTTGGGGTTTTTGGCAAGCAACCCTTTGTTAAAGAACCTAGCTCCAATGAGTTTCTTGTTGCAAAGTGATGAGTTGAATTGGATGGTATTTTCACAATGGCCTTTCCATCTTGAAGGAATTTTAGTCATCCCATAATCTCTGAAGCTTTCACTCTCTGGCCAAACTCCAGTGTCCACCAAACCAACAATGATATCTTTGCCAAACTCAGAAGCAGGCCATGCACCTATGTGGGGATTGAGGCCAAGGAAATGAGGTGAGTAGGTTGTGTCAAGCTTGACAGGTAAATCAGGAATGGATGAAATGTAACCAGGAGAGGTTTTAAGAGCTTCAAGCTCTGTAGGTGACAGACTTGCACTGAAACCATTCATGACATTGGTGTATGTATAAATAAGCTTAGAAGAAAAAGAGTTAAGAGTATTGGTAGTAGTAGCTTGAGTATTGTACAGTAGTGCAGAGGAAAGAGTGGATAGATACCAACTATGTTGGGTGGAGAATGCTTTGGGCATGGCTGATAAGTCCATGTGGATGATATAATTATCAGACTGAGCCAATGTGGAAACAAATGTGATATAAGAGAACCACAGAGAGAGACAAATGTGGTTAGCCATTACTGAATGGTGTTCTGAATGTGGATGGCTATAGAGATAACCAATGTGTAATTGGGGGCTTTAAATAGAGGAACTATAGATATATATTCCTATTCTAACCCCCCACATGATATTATTCACACTCAATTTTACAAAGTTGTCCCAAAGGAATCTTCGTAGAGGACCCCACTGTTATTGATGAGCTATGTGAGCCCCTGGAGTGGTGTGGACAATTTTTGTTTGCAATTGCAAGGCTTGTTCATCAACAATTCCAAACTTTGACGTCATTGCTTCTTTGGTCCATCCGACCATACTTTATTATCTAGTGTCCCAAGAGATGTATTTGGTTCTTTTCCCACTCATAGGGACCCAATTTTTTTTTAATATCTAGAATTTAATAATCGAGTAGATATAGTATATATATGTATCCTCCATGCTGATATGAATTATCAGATTTAGAACTTGATCCTTGATCTGTAAATATCATCAGTGTCCATAGGTTTTCAATTTCTATAGCCCCTCATTTATATATATATATATATAGTGTCATTTCTTACCATGCACTAAAGACAAAAACGGAGGCACACTGTTATCTGACTTAAACGGTGGTTAAACCTTTTCTTCAGAGGATATGAAATAGCGTGTATGCTAGGGAATGGACTCAGTCACAAGCACAATTTAGGATGTCTCCTTAATCAATGAATTAACACGCACACGGCACACCACAACTAGCGCAGGGTCTATTGGATTTCTGATATTTGTTGATATCAGAAATCAACGAGCGACTTTGAATTTTCCACAGCCAACTTGAAAAACCCCTTTTTTTAATTTTCCAGAGAGAATGTCAATACATTAGTGCATTAACAGTTGTTATGAAATATTATTAGGGTTACTATCACATGTTCTTTGTAATTTTAACGTCACTATACGCTCAATTTATTATAAAAATGGATTTTTTATATATAAAAAATAAGGATTTAATTAGTATACACAGACATCCAATGGTGTGCAGCCAAATCATTTAATGAATATGACACCTCATGTGTTATTGAATTCGACAAATGATGTGGCAGCACATCATTGATTGGATGTCTGTGTAAAATTTCTTTACACTGATACTACAGTTTTTAATAATTTGATTAATTTTAGCACCGGTTCAATTACAGTTCAGGCAGCCAAGTGTAGCCAATTTTCATGTTTAATTTCTTTTTTTTTTGGTGAATTCCTATTTTCAATAAAAAAAACATGAAGAAATATAGAGGGGTCGAATTGGCTGTTTGCGTTGTTGTCGCCTCTCATATCCTCTCTTTGTCGTCGACGACACTTTTGCCATCCCTTGTCCTCTTCTTCTTTGCTTATCTTATTCTCTTTTTCACCTTACAAAGTATCCCAACTGATTTAGTACATTACATACAAAATTAGTTATTAAAAAAATAAGAAATACATCTAAGCACACTCCAAAATTTTATTTAACTATAGAATTCAAAAATTCAAATAGAGAGAGAGGGAAGATAGTATTAAGGATTGAGAGATAAATCTCACTCTCAAAAGTAGTGTGTGGAATTCATCATCTAATTAGAGAAGCCATAATTTTAAAAATTATTAAGATGGAGAGTAGCATTTGTGAATGACTCAATCTGCGAGGTGATATCCCAAAATTAATATTAAATTTAATTTTTTAAAAAGATTAAAGATTTGGTTCAATGTAGAAGTTAGAATAAGTTTTACCCATCCCATTCCCAGTCTTCCTATCCTCCCTGCTAGTTAATTAGTTGTAACATAACAATACTGAAAAGAGACAAAAAGAAAGAAAAAAAAAAAAACCCTCTCACTGTAACGATTTGTGATAAAGGAAAGGGAATTCCGAATCAACATCCAAACCGACTCTCATCATGTGGCCACAATCGCACAATCAGAGTTGACTTAAAGCCTGTGTAAAGGTCTCCACGCGTGAAGTAGAGGTAGAGCATCTCTGCAGGGATGCACCTTGTAACTTTCACCCAGGTTCCTTCTTTGATTTGTTGTTACCTTATCAAAAACAAAATTGAAGTATACACTTTGTTAATTAGTATTAAGATTAATCATCATGCGCACACATATAATGACCCAAGTTCACGAGCTTCAAATGAATATGATGCAACCATATATTTTTTTTCATCGATTCATTTATCCCTTCTTCACTCAACAAAAAGGTAGATGTGTTAAGACTTAAGGGCTCCTAGTGGACAAACGAGGGATATGATATGACAACTTTATTTTATCATATCACTTATTATGTGTTTATTGCAACAATAAAATATGATAACTATATCATGTGACTTATTCTATCATCTTCTCGTATAATTCTTATCCTAAAGGGGAGTTGGACTAGAGAGATAGGATAAAATAATTTTTTTCTTTTTTATTTGTCCTCTCTCCCTCTCCGTTCTCCCTCCCATCTCTCTCCCATCTCTCTCTTCCTCTGTCGTCTCTCTCCCTTATCACTCTCCCCTCTCTCTCCCCTCTTTGCCTCCTCTCTAACAAACGAGTCACTGCGTCTTATACGAATAATTTGTAATAAGGAAACCATTTTAATTAAATATTAACACAAACAATTTAAAATAACAATTTTTATAATAATTTTGATACTATTTTTAATAACTTTATTCTTTTTTATTAAATTTAAATATTATTTCATAAATAATTTTGTGTGCATGTATGCTTATTGAAAAGTCAAAAAGTTAAATTAAATTTATTATAAAATTAAATATAATTTTATAATAAGGATGATTTTGTTATATCAGTATTTTTTATATCATATTTTATCACCATCTGTTCATTTTAAACGTATAATAAGATAAAATAATATTATTTGTCTTTTTATTCTAGTGTGTATCAAACATAAAATATGATCATAAGAACTTGTCATGCTTTTATCTCGTCCCGTTACTATCCAACTTATCTCTCTTATTCTATTATGAGTGTATTTGGCAAGGCCAATAAGCTAGCTACTAGTTTATAAGCTAGTTTGACCAACACAAAAGTGTTTGATAAGGTACATCAAAATAGCTTATTTTAGGAGCTTCTAACTTATAAGCTACAAGCTAGTTCACCTAAGTTCTAGCTTGTAGCTTGTAGCTTATTTATTTTTCTTCCATCACTACCCCTTATATTTTAATACATTTCCCTTATTATTCTTGATTTCTTTTTATCTATTATTATATATTTTCAATTTTAATGACAAAAACATTCCAATTTCTTTTTACCTATTATTACATATATAATAAGTAATTTAAAAAATTACGAATTAATTAAATTATTATTTTCACTATTTTATGAAATTATTTTTATATTATATTATTTATTTTAATTTTTAATTAAATATTTTATCACTAAAAATGAAAATTTAATGATTTTTTATAAAATATAAAATTATAATTACATAATAATATTTTTTTTCTAAAAAATACAAATAGAATTTATATAATAAAATTTATGTAGTTTGCCCTTTTACATCATTTTATATTTACTAACTAACTTATCAGCTAGTTTTACCAAACACTTCTAATTCAATAAGTTAGCTTATCAGCTAGGAGCTTATAAGCTATGAGCTTATCAGCTAAGCTACCAGCTAGCTTATCAGCTAGTTTTGCCAAACACACCCTATATCACATCTTGTCCAGCAAACACGGTCCTAAGAGTTTTTTATTTTTCTTCATTGAGGTGACGGGCTAGCGGACAAATGGGCCAATTAATTAATGGCGATATTGACATTCATGTGCCTTAGTATCAGTCCAAGTGAGACGGAATCCAAGTCTCATGATCATCTCAAGCCTGTCACTTTCTAGTTTCGAATCAACGGGCCTGGCTGGATAATATATAAGGGTGAAATATTAATACACACAATCTGTGAACTCAATGTGGTGACTAATTTTGTTCTTTTTGGTGAAGCTCTCTTGATTTTGGAAGC
Organism: Sesbania bispinosa; assembly: GCA_026901365.1. NCBI lineage: Eukaryota > Viridiplantae > Streptophyta > Magnoliopsida > Fabales > Fabaceae > Sesbania > Sesbania bispinosa. The sequence continues at coordinate 1,091,109 of QLOH01000223.1, read as the reverse complement.
TAGTTAAAAGTAACTCAGATGAATGAGATTAATGGAGGACCTCTAGCGAATTTTGAAGGAGTACAAGGGACCTTCTTTTGTAGTGGGCGCATGTGGATGAGAGAGTCGTGAGCATCATGCATATATATATTCACGTTGAAGCAAAGTAATCATTTGTATTCTTTAGGTCATTTCTAGTTTTTTATTGTTACATTAGGTCATTTCTAGTTTAAGTACATATTATCGATCATTATATGTGGATAAATCCAAATTAAGAAGATATAATTGATGTCATCGTTATACTATGGACACTCTCAAATTGCATGTGTTAATTTCTTTGGACACTTTACGATATTAGTTTACATTACACCATACTAATGGACATGTAATTAACAATCGGGTATATATATATCAATGGTTCAGTGGAAGAATCTCGCTTTCATATCATTGAGATCACATTGCATGTGCAATTCATTCCATATTCTTTGTTTCTTTTATTTTCTTGTCAAAAAATGCTTTCATATTTCATTGCTTAATTGTCGATTTTTATAAGCGATCTATGGTAAGAGAATATATGATTTCTTATTTAGAACGTCTAGCTGACAACACACATATATGAGTGTCAGAATTGGGGTCACGACGGGTCGACGAACAAATTAGGAAAAATTGAATTTTTAATGGAGTCGCCACCAAAAGTTTATTTTAAGGGAAAATATTTGGAAAACCCCTCTAAAATAAATGGTCTTCGAAACTAGATTTGGGTTCGGAAGTCATTTATGTATAGGGAATAATGTAGCACCTACAACATTCATCCTAATACGGTTACCTCTAATTAATTGTGCAAAATTTGTTAACTTTAAAAATATTTATCTTACCACTTTTTTAAATGGAAATAAAATATATTTTTGTTATTTTTACCTTTTTATTTTTTGTATTTTTATAATAAATAACAAAGTTATAAAAATAATTGAATTTTGGATTAAAGGGATTTTTTTTTATTTATTTGGCTTGACGGGTTTAGTTTCCGCTCTTACGTATCTCCGGGTGCAATAGAGAAATCAAAGTCACGTAGTTCTCAAAGTCTTTGGGTTTGTTGAGTTTTGAAAGAGAGGGATTTTTTAGAAAATATTTTTTTTTACTTTGAAGAAAAGAAGATTAAGGGAAATTTAACTTGAAAAAGAGATTTATTTAAAGGGGTTCACATTGCACAGGCTTATGATAGTATTGCTATACAAAAAATCCTTACGATACTCACAACACTTGAAGGGCAACAAAATGCACAATCAATGTCATGGATCACTACGTGAACTTGGGATTGATATTTGATTGACTGTAATCTTAAAAGAGAATTTTGAATTGTGAAAGAAAATTAATAATTTTTTTAGAGAATTAATTTTGAAAATATTTTAAACATACACATAAGCAAAAACTAATTGAATGAGAAATATTTAAAAAGGTGATTAGAAACTTGAGTGGTTTAATTTTGAGAAAGAGAATTTAAAAAACATTTTAACTTTGATTTTTTTTAAGAGAAAGAATTTTAAAATTTTTTGGCTTTTAAATGAAGTAAAATTTGTTGAGAAAAAAATTTAAATGTAGCTGAAATTAAAGGTTGGGCCTCATGTTGCATCATTGGCCCATCACAAAAAACTGAAATACATTAAAATAAATGGGCTCAACATAAACAGAATGACAAACAATCAAAATGGGCTTCAGATTTCATCCTTAGCCCAACAAAGAGAAAAAAATAGGATATGTTAAAAAAAAATGGGCCTCACCAGAAAAGAAAGAAAAAAAAGAGAAACTTAATGGGCCAACAAACGAGCTGGCCCGATTCGCTAACAGGGTTCATCCTAAAAGCTCTAACATCAAAGCGCAACCGCCGCACAGCAGAACCCTAGAGCGCACAACACAGCAGCCCGCCCCTTTGGGGCTCTTTTCCACCATGTGAGGAGCTCCTCCCTCCATGAGAGGGTTTCCTACTCACTATAGGTGAGTTATTCTCTCTCCTTAGTGAGAGTTTTTTTGTTTGTTTGGTTTTATTTTTTTCTGTATTTTCTTTTCTTTTTCCATCCCACCACCATCACCACCTCTCCCTCCTTCCTTCTAGCCACCACCTCCGTAACCTTTTACCTCTCCCCTGTTACGATATTTTGTTAGAGTCTTTGTTTGCAGCACTGTTTCTACTCAGATTCGCTGCCCTCTATACATTTCCATATTAGAGCTCGATTTTGTCGCACTGTTTTACTCAGATTGACTGCAGTTGATGTCATGGATTTTTGTTTGGAGCTGATGTTAGACGTTTGCTGATCCGGAAGGAATAAAAAAAGAAAAGAAAAGTCCAGACTGTTTCAGAATTTTTGTAATGGGAGGCTTTGATTTTATTTTTCTGTTATCAGGACTGCTAAATTGTTTACATTGACCGAGTATGCGTGCTCAATTTGTTATTCTAATTTGTAGTGCATTGTTGCAATACTCTATTTTAGCATCCATAAGCTTTGTAAGTGCCGCTGGGCATTTTTCAATGAATATATTCTCTTAACCAAAAAAAAATCAGACTCATTCAAGCCACCTCATTTTTATCTGCTAGGGTTTCATAGGGGTGAGGGATTGCGAGAGGGGGCGGCCATGGAGGCTGCGCTGCCTAGCCGCAGTGGTGCAGACGCGACCCAAACGGTGGCCTCAAGGAGGGGGTGGCGCTGCAGCGGCTGGAACAGAGCGGAAGGGGGAGGCCGCGTTCTGCGACAACATGGCCACAACGCGGCCGCGAAGGGCGTGACGGAGGTGGGAGGGGGCGGGTTTGTGCGGTGAGGTTGCGGGATGAAGAAGGCCACCTGGTCGCGGCTGAGGAGCAAGATGGAGGGGCTTGATGGCGTCTCACGATGGTTGGGTGACGAAACAGTGGTTCGCGGACGACAACTGCGGGCGCAGCAGGGCGACGCGCGGTGGTGGCTGCGGAGGAGCTGGACAAGGCACGACGGTGCGAGGTGGGTCTTGGCCGCGAACAGCTCCGACGCGGTGGGCGCACGGTGGTCTCCCCTTTATCTCCCTCTTTCTTACTTTCTAGTTCCATTTCTCTGTTTTTCCTATTGTTTCTTTATTCTGATTTTTGGCTCTTTTCCAATATGTTGATTGTTATGGCTGTGAAGTGGTCTTGTAATTTTGTATATGAGACTGTAAAATTTTCGGACAATTTAATGCATGTAAATTACGTGGACATTTTATTTTGATTTGCAAACTCTACATAACTCGCTTTTATTTTGAAAAACACAGCATTTATGCATCTGAGAATTATTTGAAATAGACTGTGTTTAGAAATGGTGTACCAGAACTGCAACTATGTGTGAACTTATTTGTGTGACCTTCCTTTTGATCCCCCTTCTGCACTTCCTCTTCTTATTATCTCCTCTTCTCAATTTCAGATTTTCAATCTCACTATTGTGTACCCTCTGATTCTTTTTTGAATTGGTTTTCAGATGTTAAAAACCAACTCTGTTTTTTTTTTTTCTGAAATTTTTCTAGAACTCCTTTTCTCATTCAGCTTCACACATATATAGCCAAAAAGGAACCAACTCTATAACCACCTCCCCTCTTTTACGCCATGAAAAGCTCCCTGAATTTAGAGACTGGGTTTTGCAAAGGTCTGTGTTTTTTCTAAATAGGCAACTGTTCATGCGGTCAAACCCATTTACACTCCACCGCCACCTTTTTCTTTTTTTTCTTATTTTTTGTTGTTTTTTATAACAATAAATAAAATGGGCTCCACGGCCAGCCCGGTTCGAAACGAGAAAAAAGATAACAGCCCAACCCAAAAAAAAAGGAAGAGAGAAAAAAAAGATAAATAAATAAATGATAAATAAAAATAAAAGGTATTCATTCAAGTAAGTTTTGGCTTTAATTTTCAAGATAAAGAAAATGGGTGAAGGGGAAGGAAATATGGTTGTCAATGATTTTAGTAAAAATGTAAAAAAAAAAAGAATTTAACTTTGAAATGGATTCATTTGAAAATATCGATGTTGAGATCGGATTGGTGAAGGAAAATAAAATATTCAAAACACTCCGGACAAAATTGAGTGTTCACAATGAGTAATTTAATTTTTTTTAAATAATTCAGTGCATATTCCTTTTTTTTCTTTTAGGTCAATTTTTTTTATAAATCGCATGTATCCGTCAATCTTCATAATGAGACAATTCTGCTCGAATTAGGTGCAGATTTTTTTTTTGTTATGGGTCAAATTACTAGCTTTTTTTGTACATATCATATGTAGACAATTCTATTCAAGTCAGGAATATCCACGTTATAGTGGGATTAGCTCTCCGAACGGATATGTTTCATGCACAAGACTCAAATTCGAAATCTTACTTTAAGGGATATTTAAAATATTAACACCAAACATTGGATTATATATTTATATTTATTTTTAAACTCCTAACATTGAGAATAAAGTCATATGGAAATTAGGCTATAAATGTAATTAAGTTTGAGTTTAATATATATACACTGTCAGTGTAAAGAAATTTTACACAGACACACATCATTTATTGGATTTAATAACACATGAGGTGTCATGTTCATTAAATGATGTGGCGGCACACCTTTGGATGTTTGTATAAAACTTCTTTACATTGACAATGTATATCAATTAAACCCATTAAGTTCTGCAAAAAAAAAAATCACTAGATTTTTTAATCAATCTATATCAAGTAATTCAAGAGATTTTAAAAAATATTGGGTAGTAAGAACCAGAGGTAGGTGGTGGAAGAAACCACACACATGGTTTAAACCGTAGGCTATGGTAGAGGAAGTCAAAGAGAACCACAGGGTGGGTGTGGATCGCACCACACCTGTGGTTCGTGTTTTGGATGCACAAACTTACTTAAAAGAAGAAGATCTGACGAGTAGAATCACTTGGTGGGTGGGTGTGGATCGCACTACACCCGTAGTTCGGAAATGAGGCGAAACTAGGGTTGGCCATCGGTCGGTTTCAGTCGGATTCGGGCCCAAAATATCTAGCCCAATTTCGTCTGACTTGGGCCTCAGATTAGTTGGTTTACAGGTTGTTCAAGTGGATATATAGCGACGGGTTTGGGTCATTATTGGACCATGTCAAATTTTTAAGGCATGATAATTAAATTTTTAAGCGCTTTTTTTATTTTTAGCCAAATTTTATAAAGCTAAATATATAATGATCCTTGGGCCATTTAAAATTCAAATTAAATTAGTCCAAACATCATTTTAATTAACAAATACTAAAATTTAACAAGTATAATTTGCAGTCATTCCAGATCTAGTCTTCTAGTTGCAGTAGAAAAATAACCAAAAAAATAAAATAACAAGTATAATTTGTAGTAGAGTCATACAGAAATCCACAAGAAATAGAATCATACATGAAAATAATAATGAAAATTATATACAAATATTGCAAAAAAGAAAACAAAATAAAATAATCTCTTGATGCTTCAGAGTTCACTCTAGGCTGTCCAACGACTTCCTTGCAAAAAATAAAAAAGAATCACGATGAGAAAAAAGCAGAGGAGATTTCAAATCCCAAACCATAATGAAAAACAACCAGGGAGTAATAAAAGAAAATCAAAGAGAGACAAACAATGAGAGAAGGATGGGAGGGACAAACCACTAGTCCACCGCGCCAGAGATCTGGTCACTTCCTCCACCGCGCTACAGATCCGATCAGGGTATCGGGCTGATAAGGTGCGGCCGGGTTCGGGTATCCACAGACCAAAAAAATTCAACCCGAGCCCGACCATATATACCCATTCTTTTCTTAATTTGTTACCCGCCCTAAATCATTTTTTCTTTCTCGGTTTGGTCAATTCCGGGTCGAGTGACAGGTTTATGAACACCCATAGGGGAAACCGTGAAAGCCTAAAACAATGAATGAAAAGGGGGTATACCCCTAAAAAAAAGTGCGTACTGAACTTAGGCTATGCCATTAAAGGCGCGCTTCTTTCAACCAATAAAATTTGGGTTTGAGCCCCCATAAATAAATAATAAATAGGAAATAAGGGTGCTTTATTTCCAACACCCACCACAACCATCCCGTGGTTTGCACCAAGGGTATGGTTCGTAAACACCCCCTCACCCCTTTCACCCTTACTTAATTTTTTCCTCTCTCTGCTTTAATTTATGGGTCGCACTCCAATATTCTCTGGAGAGAGAGGGTTTTGGTACCTTCTTTTTTTTATTGAAGAGAGGTATGAAGGTCAAAACTACATAAGAACAAATTGTGCACTCCCTTCTAAATCATTTCCAAGACATACACGTAAATTGCAAATGAAAATGTGAAAAATAAAAAAAAACACAATTAAAAATATAGGAGAATGGTTATAAGGGGTCAGAAAGTTTTTTATAAAAATTAAAAATACAAATACTAATTTATAAAAACATTGTGTTGTAACTACTATGACCATTTAAGAAAAATAAGAAAAAAATGTATTTATTGGTTGGTAAAAAAATGTACTAAAATCCTCTCTCGCTGGAGGGTACAATAGAACTTCTCTTAATTTATTCCCCTCTACATTAAAACCCTATTGTTTTCTTTCTCTCTTCTGACGACACCCACACCTAGAGCTGGTAAAACGTGCCAACCCGACCAGATCGGTCTGCAAAAATGTAGGGTTCTCGCACTTATTTTAGAAACCTGAATAACTCCCGAGCCGGGCTACCCACAAAATGTAGGGCTCAGCCACATATTTTTAGAAGCTCAAATAACTCCCGAGCTTTTTAACCCAGTCCGACAAAACCCGCTACCTGCATCACACTGGATCGAGCTGGCCAGGTAGCCTGAATTACCAGCTCTACCTACACCTATTTACTATTCACCTCTTCTTCTTCCTCCCATCATGTTCCAACCCACATTTTTCATGATAATACATCCAAATTATTATTCACAAATCCGAGTCATTTTTTTAAAAATATATTATCTAATGGCAATGTATAATACATTAGACGTAAAAAAAATACCTGAGATGTCATCAGTTATCTATATCAAGTATCTCATCTTTTTATTATTTCATACATACATGATAAGTACATTTATGTTCTTATTTTTAATTATCAATATTAAAATTTTGTATATAACTATAAATTTAAAACTTATAAATTTAGATTTTAACATCATGTCAAATTAATAGAGATATATAAATATATCTTTATCCACATCTTTATTTTTTATAATTTTAAAATTAAAGTTTTATCTCCACAATATATATATTGCTTTAATTATTTTTTTAAAATATTTTTTTAAATTTTAAAAATATCATATAAGGCATGGATACTTGACTTGTTATTATAAACCTTGTCAACAACATTTAGTCATAAAAAAACATTTAGGATAGGCCTAAATATAAAGGTGGATAAACCATTGCTTTAGATTCCAAAAATATTTACTTGTTAATATATATATTATTTAAAAAAAATTAGTTAATTATTGATGAGTAATATTAGGGATAAATAAATATTTTTCTCCTAAAAATAGGCCTCATATTACTATAATATTCTCTATTCCTCGGAATATTATTTTGTTAAAAAATTAATTAAAATTTAAAAAAATTGAAAAGATCAGTTTGAAATAAAATTATAATTATTTTAATAATTATTTTATTAATTTAAAATGACTTATTTTTTTAATAAATAAAAATATTTCGTGTATGTTTGATTTAATGTTAAAACGTGGTAAATTCAGATTTCCAACGCTAAAAATAATTATATTTAGAAATTTAAACTTGAATTTCGCCACCAAACACACAGTTATTTTTTTGGGTCGCAATCCTGTACCCTCTCCTATGAGAGGGTTTTGGTACCTTCTTGTTTATTTTTTTATTAAATAGAGACATAAAAGTCAAAGTTACACAGGAACAAGTCATGTACTCCCTGTTAAATCATTTTGAAGAGATAAAATAGATTTTGAATGAGAAACATGTGTATTGCCAATGAGAATGTGAGAAAAATGAGAGAACACAATAAAAAATACAGGATAATAGTTACATAGGGTCAGAAAGTCTTTTTAAAAATTAAAAATATAAATTCTAATAGCTAAAATATATCTACAACTATAAAAATACTAAGATCATTTAAGAAAGTTAAGAGAAATTAATTGAATAGTGAAAAAAGGTACCAAAACCCTCTCTCGTTAGAGGGTACCTTAGAATTTTCCTATTTTTTTTCCTCAACAACTTTCTGATTTTAAACTTTGTTTTTAGACCCATGTGTTGCATCAGTTCGAAACTAGCATGCTCTACCTTCACTGGACTGTTCGAACATCCCTCTCTATATATGCATCTTGTGAGCATTCAACAAATTCACATTATTATTCATCATCAGCCTAATTCGACAAACAGTAATTAATTAAGGAATCTTTAATCTTCTGTTCATCGTAGCTGATAATTATTGATAAACCAAATTTACTGGTTAGTATTTTATAATTAAAAGAGAGGGAAACATGCTCTTGATCAGTAGTCAATTCTGACGGTATTTGTAATCAAAATAGATGATAATATTAAGAGCATGTTTGATTTAATATTAAATTAAATGTAATAAATTCATGTTTTTTAAAAACATTAAAACTAATTGCGTTTGAGAATTCAAATATGAATTTAATCAATTTTAATCTTGTGACAAAACACACACTAAATTTACGTAAAATAATCTTGATCACATTTTTATTTTATATAATTACACGGTCGTATCTCTTACCTTTTACACTCTCACCGGAATATATATAAGTATATGTACTTAATTAGAAATTAGATATATATACATGTTGCCGTTGGTACGTAATTTGATATTCGTTTTTGTATTTGCATCCTGAATGCAAAAATTTCCCCTTCCCAGCTTCATCACATCCGTGATATATATATATATATATGTGTGTATATATATATATATATATATATATATATATATATATATATATATATTAAAGCTACTTGAAATACATGATAACTTAAAGTAAGACAAATCCAATAAAAATGTTTAATTAACCAGCAAGATTATGAAAATAGTATCATTAATTTCTACCCCTGTCCAAATTAAAAAAAAATACAACACCAACACCTCCAAATTAAAATTAAAATAAAATAAAATTCTTTCTAAACAAATTAAAATTAGTATTTCCGGTCTCACAATTTGTGTGTGTGTTTAAATTGTACACAACAAGTTGTGCAATAATATTATACAATATTAAGAAAAAAAGAGAGAAAATAAAGAGTGTGAGATATGAAGATTAACGATTAAGAAAATAAACATATTGTATGAATTATTATATATATTAATTCTATATATTATTCATATATCTCTTTTTTAAATCCAAATTACAATTCCCTTTACTTTGATCAAGAATGAAAATAAATTAGAGAAACCAAGTGTACATAATTTCTAAAGTCTAAGAAATAAAATAATATATCGCTTCAACACATGCATATGCACACAAAGCACCTAAAATGAAACAAATTAAATAAGAAAAGAAAACAACTAATCTTTAACACCTAGAGAAACAAACAAAGAAGATCAAGATCATAATCATGAGGGTGATTAATTTAAAAAAAAATTATTTAATTATAATTATCTAAACCCATCTTCTCTAACATAGAACCTTTCCAACTGCTGGACACACTCCACTGATCGGAGTTAGCCACCGACGACGGCACCCCATTGCCGCACTTGGCCACCGTCCTGACGCTGTCTATCAACGCCTCCGTCCGTGACTCCTGTGACAAAATCTCCGACAGTTTTTCCGGGCTTATTACCAACTTTACCTTCCAAACTCCACTGCTATTGTACCTTGGTAACACATCATGTTCCGACCACATGTTCATGTTGTTGTTGTTGTTATTGTTGGCGTTCTTGTCACACGTGGACAAACGGTACGGTGTTAAGGTTGCGGCGGTTTCAGATAATGATCTGCTAATGCTCTTGTTGGATGAGAAGGCGGCAGCAGTAGAAGAAGGGTTGAGAGGGAGGAGGTAGTAGAGTTGACCTCCTTGAAGCTCTTCGTTTTTTGGAAGTGGTTCGGAGAATATGTTACGGTGTGTTCGGAAGATGCCATGGCCTGGGAACTCGTTGGTTATGCAATCGACGGTTATAGGAGTGTAGAGTTCCATGACGCCGCCGTTTGAGGTCACTACCCTCACCATCATGTCTTCCAATACGCCATGGTGGTGGAACCCTTTGAACACACAGTTTCCCATTATTGATGTGGAAGTGGTGTGTGTGTGTGGTTATGGCTATAAACTTATAATTAAAAGGATTTTGCTTTGGGGAGGAGGTTTCTTGTTTAAGGTGACTAGCCGACACATAAAGGCATAAAATCCTTGTTTTCTTGGTGATGCCTGTGGTAGGGGCCATATGGCATTGGTTGGTGGCTATTATAGTGGAGTGGCCCCACTTTCCTTGTATTATTACAAAAGAACTTCCCCATCCAGGATTATTAGAAAAGAACCTTCACTGTACAATGTGTGATATATCAAACAAATATAAGGTCAACGATTGACGAGTCGTTCATTCAATTTCACAACCAAAAGCAACGTACATATTGCTGTTTAATGAAGTATAAATACATTTATGGTCTCATAATAAATTTTACACAATCATTTTCCTCTCTAGCTATTCCTAGACAATTAATGCTTAGTCATTTTTTAATGTACAATAAAAACACTCGGATTATTGGAATTACATAAATCTCCACTAGACAACCTTTTGGAGGGTTGTTAATGCTTAGTCTATATAAGTCATGCATAAAATTCTAATTTTCTAGCCAGCCTACAAGGCTACAATGATCATTTATAAGTGTCCAATTCATAAAAGCATTAATAAACAGTGATAAATAATCAATTGAATTAAAAAAAACTCAGATTAAATCAATGGAAATCCAAGTATATCATCATTTGAAACCCAGTTAGATGATCTTTAGCTATTTATTTTAATGAAAATATAATGCAATTTAAAAGATACAAGAATCATCACAAGATGTATCTTAAGAATAAAATTATTATGGATGTCTCCAAATGCTTATATCCTTTTAGTCTTCAATATGTATCTTATTAATTTCTAAACTTTATCTACCCCTTCGATGCTCCTCTTGTGTCTATTTATAATCCTCAAAGAGATGTAGGATAGTTAAGGCTATACATAGTATATATCAAGCTTTATTAATTTGTCAATTTGTAGTAGAATAATAAAAATCACCACATTATTAGAGAAATTTGTCTAACAGCAGGTCTGTAGATGTGTTTTTTATTTCTTTCAAATGTCTTAAAAATTAGATCAATCACATTCTTGAAGTGAAAGATATATTTGGTTTAATGAATAGATTTGATAGCAAATAAAAAAAAAACTTAAATATCTTTTGACCAAATTGTTTATTTCTCTCTTTCATTTATTTTTATGAATAAGGAAACAAATATAATGCAAATATGATAACATTTCTCCACATAAGATTCTTACAATAATTAAGGCGATTTGCTTAGGTATTAAAGAGCATGATTGATGCATACCTAAAATTTTAGGATACCGGCTTGATTTTATTAGCTATTTTTTATGAGCCCCCTTGCATATAACTTTTTACCTTCCTAACACATGAAGTAACTAGCTAGGCCTCGATATCTTCATGAAAATTATAGTTAATGTTTTTTTTTATTTTTTCATAAACTTTTCTATATACGCTAGCTACTAAAATCAGCTCAACTGAAGGTTTAATTTGCAATAAAAAAATACAATTAAGAAAGTGCAACAATGTTTCTTCTAGACTAGAATTTAGTAAGTTCTCTCATTTTCACAAAAACTTAATTAAATTCTTACAAAAAAGTAATAAAATTATATTAATTATAACATAAAAATCACTTTAGACGTCATATAATTAATGATGAGTAATATAATTTTTAATTATGAGAAAAAACTCAAATCTATATTAAACAAAGTATAAAACGTGTGGAAGAAAAATCATGATTCACGGTGGATGGGGGATTCGTCTTCATCCATGGGGTTTTACATTTCATTTCCTTTATACAGAGGACCCACTTTTCACCGTCTGACATAAAAAGAAGAGTAGATGGTGTAAAGGTTTCAATATTAAAAAAATGGAATAAATAGTGGTTTCATTTTCATAGATGGGGTTGTTATCCATTTTACTTACCTTTGTTTTAGAAAAGGGACCCACTTTTCACCGACGGACCAAAAAGACAGAGTGGGTGATGTAAAGGTTTCAATATTAAAATAGGTTTATAACATTTAAAAAAATAATTTGTGTTATTTTCATGGTGGTTTGCATGGAGGAAGGATGATTCTGGTTGATCTAAGTGACAATGAGATGTTAACAACATTACGAGTCAAAATCATGATCGATTCCTTGTGAGTGAGTTGTGACCAAACTGATCAGTTTGGCTAGCTAGCTCCACTATTATTGTGTCATGAAATAGGCAACACTTGTGTCGGTTATGATACCAGCACCTGGAAGCGTACATGTTTGGGGCTTCCTTTGCTTTCTGTGGTTAATTTCACTAATACAACATTTTGGGGTTTCCATCCCAGATATATATGATGCCCCACCAATTGGTAGAATAATGCAATTTCTTAACAGCTATGATAATTTAACAAGTTCCCGTTTGGGGGTTCGTATATATATATGCCAAGTTGGATCAATAATTCCGAGTCTCTGTTCGTGAAAATTACAATAATCTCCTTTTGGAGATATGATCAAATATCAAAGATTCCTTATATTAATTTTGCGTATTGTAATGCTCTAGCTACTATTTACTGTTTTTAACTTAATAAAGACCTATGTCCATTAATAGGGTGGGTAATTTGAAATAGGAACTTGACCATATTCTTCAGGAACTTTCCCTTCGCTCTCTCTCTGTTCCCCATCTATAGCATTGTGACAGCCCTACAACTTTCGGTGATACTTGATTGCAATTTGAAACTTGGTCTTATAATGATGGAGTCTGCTGGATTAAAACAATTCTTATAGCATCATGTGGAATATTTCCTTTAGTCTTAGCTATAGGACTACAGGAATTGAGGTCAATTTAGGTTCACAATGTTCGGACCATATATATAATTAACTTTTCAGTTAAATGACGAAAACGGTTATAAGGCTATGTAAATACCACAACTATGACACACTTTAAATTAAAAGGTAATTTCTATGGTTTTTAATTTGGTCACGTCCACATTAATGTTTGCACGAGGTAATTAATTAATTAATTATAAGCATGGTGATGCCTGTCTAATCTAAGGTTTAATAGAATCAATGGTCAATAACGGCATTAAAATGATGGAGAATTTAAAGAGCATAACGTTAACGGCATTAAAATGATGAACTTTAACATGTCATTAATTAAAACGGTTCCAATTATTGTCAATGTGACAGACAGTACTTCTTGACTTATTTCCTTTTATTTTCTCGTTTTCTTTGTCCTCTTATCAACTCAAAATAAATGTAATAAGGTGGGGGTTCGAATCCCGCCTTGGACATGCAGCTCCTTTAAAATCCAGGGCCAGCTGTCCCACCCATCGAGGTGCCTACAAACCAGCGAGGGGATTAATCACTGCTGTCGGCGGTGGATACCCTGGTCAAGTAGCAAAAAAATATAAATGGAATCGTCCCCTGCCCCCTCTCCCACCCCAAGCTAATTAAGCCAATGAGCTATGCTAATTAAATCAAGCTAACCAATATTTAACTTGTGGAATATTAAATTGTGGTCGTGCATGTTCACATAGGGTTTGAATTAGGATTCCTCAATCCCTAACTTAAGAGAGATTTAGAAATTCATGACAATAGAAAAGAAAACAGAGAAAATGGAAGCAAACTCTAAAGTGGAATCCATTAGATTTGAAACCCTAATCTCCAAGGGAGAGAATTCTATATTTCTCAACTCTAATGTATGAGAAAGAATCCTAAAGTCCCCTTTTAAAGGGTAAAATAGCCTATTTAATATACTAAAGGTGTATGTGAATCATTCTTGCAAAAGTCCGTCACGCGTAATTATAATGAATTGCTAATGATTTTACGTCAGTACGTAGAGGCTTCCAGTAGCTCAACGTCACCACGCTCCCTTTTCACCGTAATTTTACATCTTCTGTCGAGGACTTCCAGTAGCGTAATGTAGCTATGCTCGTTTTCCACTGATTTTACGTTCATATACAGAGACTTCCAGTAACACAATGTAGCTACGCTCGTTTTCCATCGACTTTACGATGAAACTCAAAACCTTCCAGTAATACAATGTGGCTACACTGCTTTTCCAATGATTTTAGGTGGCACACAGAGGTTTCCAAACATATTTTCTTGTCCCCCTAAAGCTCATCCAAATTATCTTCCCTTCATCCTTTTGCTTCTAATTAATAAAATACCTACAAAAACACCAAATTGATAATTAATCAGAATATATTTACTATGATTTAACTACTACCACCTAAAATAACACAAATATTTATTCATAAACATTTTAAACTTATAATTTTTCACCTACTTAATGACCTAAATGACTAAAATAATTACCTAAAATTAACCAATAAATCCACTAATGTTATGGATTTATCATCCCTCTACATGAGTCTACTCCAACGTCCTTACTTCTCATCCTCATCTTCTCCCTAACTTCAAAGTATGAGAAGAAAAATTGTTTCCCTTCGGTGCTCAACCATGGCGAAAACGTGGAATAGCTATAGGAATGAGCCCAATTAGGAGTGTAAATAAGTCGAAAACTTAAAGCATAAAATATTATATTTTTAAATTCAATACATACTTGACTAATATAAAAAACTTAATTTCATATATCTAGAGTTTTTATTTTATTTTATTATTTATTTTAAAAATAAACTTATAATTTTATATTTTCTTTTAAAATTTTATTAATCTTACTTTACTTTAATCATTTATATTAATTTATTAAATATTATATATATAATAAGTGAACTATTCACTAAATGAGTACGAGTTTTATATGTAAATTTTAGTGGGAATGGATGCATATGTATACTCACGCCCGTCCTATACTCACGCGTGCACACACACAAGGGCCCAAAAGGCCAAAAAACAAACCAAACTAAACCTTACAAGCCTCTCTGGTAACTAGTACTATAGTGATACTAGTAATGACTTAATTAAAAGTGTGTTTGGTAAGTCATTTCAGTTTTTCAGCTAGCTGAAAGCTGAAATTAGTAGTTGAAATGGTTTCAGCTGTGTTTGGTAAGGTACTCTTTTGGGTAGCTATAGTTTTTGTTGAAAGGGTACATGAGGTAACTTTTTTAAAAAAGCTTTAATTTTCAGCTATTAACTGAAAATTAATTACAAGTTTATCCCTCAACCACCTCACTTATCATTATTTAATAACTAATTATGCCCTTATATGTCATTTTACCATTTTTAGTTAGTTTTACCAAACACATTCATTAGTTTTTCAGCTTTCAGCTAGCTTTAAGCTTTCATCTAGCTTTTAAGCTTTCAGCTAGTTTTACCAAACACAAACATTATTTTTTCTTTTTTCATAAACGTCTGCTTTTTAGTTTTGTTAAGAATATATATATGTTCACATCAGCTCAAAAAACAAATTCATGAACAACATAAAAACTCTCAGAAGTACACAACTTCATCCATTACTATTTACTATATATTAAATGAAAGTGATTCCTGATTAATGACTGTGATGTAGAGCATGTTTGGATTGACGTTTGCCAATCCTATACTCACGTCCAAGGCTTTAAACGTGAGTTCTATAATTTTGATGATGTTTGGCTCTGCAAATTCAAACACACGTATGGGAGCTAGACGTGAGTCCATCTAAATGCACCTATTTGTAGCTTTTGCGTCCAGAATACTTGAGTTTATAAGACTTGAGTCTGCAATGTGTGGAAAATGCATGAATGCCCCTGTTACATGAGCTTATAAACCATTACAGCTTGCCTACCCTATTTGAAGAAATAATTTTGTAATAACTTTTTTTTTTCTTTTAGAATTATGGTTTATTAGAAGCGTTCATTGAAACGACTGATTTTAAATTTTTTTTATTTGATTAGACTTATTATTTATTAGAAATGATTTTAGAAATGTTTTAATTTTAGCAACGTAATAATACACATTTGTTAGAATAAAAACCTAATGTTCTGATATTTTTTTATTTTAGTTCTTTAATAACGTAACATTATGATTATTTTATTTTAGAAATGTAAGTTTTAAAAATGTATAACGGTAACATAAGTTTGAAAAATAAGGCTCAAGTATATTAGTTATAATACGGTTTGATTGTTTTTCTTTCATAGGTATAATAGTGATTAGCATTTTAATTTTTAATAACATAATTTATACTAATTACCCTTAGGTCTATGATGGGTGTTGATTCTTATCCTTTTTTTATCACCTAAAATTGTGAATTTTAGAATTATGAGTACTAATAAGGGAAAATCAACATTAATGAAACTCACTCCAATGAGTATAGAATTAAAGGCCACGTCCTTTTTAGTAATTATAACTCTAAACGTGATTTCTATTGAATCATCCAAATAATATTCACTTTCTTAAACTTATGTTTGCAGCAAAGTATCCAAACATGAAATCACGTTTACTCAAACTCCAGTTTATCCAAAATCACGTTCACTAAATCCACGTTTACTCAAACTCAAGTTTGCAAACGCTAATACAAACACACACGTATTCAAGGAGTTCTATGTATGTGTGTGATTTAAGATATATATGATCTTTTATACTCGTTTATTTTATTTTTTTATAAATTATTATATATTTTTGCAAGTATATGCATATGTGTGATTTTTCTATTTTATTTTAAATTATAATATAATAAATTAATTAATTAATTAATTCAAAAGTTTTTTATTATTATAAACGTATATATTTCTTTTTATCCTTTGATTTTTTATTTTAAAATATATTGATAAAATAACACATTGATCGTTTTTATATGGGAGTCTTCTTATCTTTTAAATAATTTTATTAAAACTTTAAAACATGTCATTTTTTGTACATACCCATTTTTTTAAAACAAAATAATACTAACTAGTTTAATTGACTCAAAATGAAAACATTTTGCTTTTAATATTAAATAAGTGTGATTAATTGATGATCAGTACATTAAAAAACTAGAGATTTAGAGAGGTTAATTGTATGAAGTGATGAAATAATTAAAGAGAGATAGACAATTAATTATGAAAATACAAAGTAATTAACCAGATTGATGTACCCAAAAACAAACAAACAAATAACTAAATAAAGTGCCCAAATTGGAATTTCAAATCACATTAATTTTATTCTTCATTATCCATTCCAAAAAAATAGACATTTAGCCTGCTGGATTTTACCCCATTTTTTGTACCTTTTTTTGGTTAATAGAATTCAATTGCAGCAGCTCCTGGAACAAAGAGGTTGAAGACAACCGCGCACACATATTCATAAAGAGCAAGATATTTCCAGGGAGAGAAACAGAGAAGCATTAATAAAGGAGATTATTTATTTATAAATGTGAAAGTTATCATCATGATCCATAAGCCCCACAACCATCCTAAACAGAGCAAACAATATTAAGATGGACATAAAGGAAGGTTGAATACGACGAAGCAGATGTTTTATGCTCCAAAATGATAAATTATTATGTATGACATTGCACAGAGAAAAGGTTGTCATAGTAAAATAAAGGTAGGTCTTTTTAATTATTTATTTTTCAATGTCATATTCTATCCTCTCCTTTGTGCTGCAATGATTCTTCATATATATTCGGATTTTCTTAGCTTTTCTTTTTCTTCATTCTCTTCCTTTTTACCCTTAAAATAATGATTATATTATTGAGGAATTTGAGGAGTTGTTGTTGTAGATGTTAAAATGACAGTTATAATCTTGTAAATATCATTTCTGAATGAAAGAAGGACAAAAACGAACAGAACCACAATTGCATGAAATTGTTCATATAGATGATTTGACGTGATCTTCATAAAAAGAACATTTTTTTCACTTATTTTTGTTCTGGGTTTTCCTTGTCAACCAAATTTGCGTTTCTTTATTAGGAATTTTGAGGCTGTTATTTTTTCCCTTGTTGGTATCTAATACATAATGTCTCAACAAAAAGCAATTTCAGATGGTGGGTGGTAACAACAATTCGAGGCAATACAATGATGCAACTTGTACCAAAATATTTGTTGGAGGGTTAGCGTGGGAGACTCAAAGGGACACAATGAGGAGGTATTTTGAGCAGTTTGGAGAGATCATAGAGGCTGTTGTTATCACAGACAAGAACACAGGGAGATCTAAGGGTTATGGTTTTGTAAGCCCATTTCCCTTTTCTGTGATTCTCATTTCTCTGCATTGGTACATTTGCTTGTCCATTTCATTAGGCATGTGAACTTGAACAATGAATCTTTGGTTTTGTTGTTTTCCAAGGTCACATTCAAGGATCCAGAGGCAGCAAAAAAAGCATGTCAGAATCCCTCTCCAATAATTGATGGGAGAAGAGCAAACTGTAATATTGCAGCTATTGGTGCAAACAAGAATCGTCCACAGACTCCTCAATCTGGTCTCAATCCTTCTACTCCCTTATTGTTTTTATTTTTCACCTTAATTTTATCATAATGTCCTCTTTCTTTTCATCTGTTTTTTTAATTTCAACTTGCCTCTCTGTAATCTTTGCAAACAGTTTGAGTTTTGCCATTCTTATCTATTCATCACATACTAAGCAAGATGTTTTCTGCCACATTTACTATTTGGTTATCAAATAAATATTAAATAAGAGCATTATATATGCAGCACGGTTTAGAGCAGCACCTGGTATGTTGGCTTCACCTCCTTATCATGGACCTTCCTCTACATTTGTACATCAAACCACTGAGCAATACACATTTCCTTATTCAACTTATGGGTAACATGTCATGAAAGTAACACATGTTGTTTTGGTCAAATTTCTTGTTTCTTCCTATATTTTGTGTCTGTCTAATTCTGCTTCTTTACATATGTATTGGCAGGTACACTGGATATCCACAAGCACAAGACACAATGTACCCTATGGTAACAAATGCTTAAAATTAAAATAATCACATAAATATGAATGACACTTGCATTGAATATTGTTTTTCATTAAGTGTGACATATGCAGAACTGTTATGGTGTCTATGGAGGTCAACAATTTTCAACTTACTACCCCACCAATGGGGCATCTGGGCTAATGGGATTGATCCCTAATATGTACCCTTTGTGTACCCAATATGCATACAATGGCCAGCCCCATGGTTTTGGAGTTCAATATCCCCAAACGATGCAGTTTCCTAATTTCCTCCCTCGACACTTTGGCTCACATGCAGGGATCCTAACATTTCCTTCTTCAATGGCAATGCCAACTATTCCTGCAGGTGATTTAATTGATATTTGTCTCTTCAACTATGCAATTTTAAACGATGAGAATATTAATTGAGGGGTAAAATAATGTAACAGTTACAACAACAGCAACTACAACTACAACAGAGGCTATAACAACAGGTGCAGCTGCTTCACAAGCCACAGAAACAACTTGTGAGCAAAATTGATCTTCGACTTAATCCGTGCAGAGATAAAGAAAAGTTGTCTAAATTGTAAGGCTAAATATGTTGAAAGATTATGAAAAGGGTCTAGTCTAGCATCAAGAAGGGATTACAATGAATGAATACAAGAAGCATATAGTACTGATTCATACATTCAAAAAAGTAGAGATTATGAGCAATATATCAAGAGAAGTAATCCAATAACTCAAAACCGGTAAATTAATGATGTTTCATTATATAAAGCTTGTGCCACTAATCGACCTTAACCAATCCTCAGTTCATGTTCAAAATATTGCAGCCTTGTGCTCTTGGGTGTAAGTAACATCCAATGACATATATATGGACAGTAATAGGTTAAAAAAAATTGATTTTAAACCGCTGAACCCTAGATTGGTTGGTCATTTTGAAAAAAAAAAAGAAAAGAAAATGAAGCCTCTTTGACCATAACACTTGACTTTGTTTGGGGGAAATGTCCAAAATAAATCATGACGAGTATTTTTTTTGGTTTAACCACATGTATCATCCACGTGAGACAATCATGTTTGAGCCGGAAACATCCACATCATCGTAGAGCTAGTTCTTCCGGCGGGGATTTTTTCCATTTACAAGACTCGAACCAAGACCCTACTCAAGGGGAAACAAGCATGTACCACTTGAACCAACCCCGTTAGTTCAATACGAGGATTTGAAATGAAGCCTCTTTTTTATTATTATCATAATAGTTTTCATTGTATGATTAAAATTTTTATTTGAAAATATATTTTTATATAAATGACATAATAGAATTATTAATGATATAAAATATTAATGTTGATCCTCTCTAATCTATATATAGAAAAATATTATTTTATATAAATGATGTAATATAATTATCAATACTGTTGATCCCCCTCTCTCAATATATATTATTATATATATGGTATTATGGTAGAGATCATTTATTCTAATAATAGACTTTTTTTTTGGTGAAGTATAATAATAGATCTTTAGAGTTACCTCAAATTATCATCCATTATTCTATTACAGGTTAATGGTTATGATTAATTACTAGTTTTTCTCATGTGACTTTTCTTCAAACAAAATTAGTTATAAGTATAAGGAAACTCACCTCATATCTATTAAAAAATAAAAAAATAAAAGGTGAAAAAATAAAAAACAACCTAATTTTAATTTTTTTTTATAAATTTATAATTTTTAAATATAAAACACTTAAAATTGAGTGGCACTATAATTTAAATTTAATTAATCAAATATAATGTATATATATATATATATATATATAGCGGATGTCGACAAACATGAGCAAGTAAATATCCTCGGTCAAAGTAATTTTTATCCTATGATAACAAGTTTTACACACAGATATCCATGAGCACAAATAATTTTCCGAGCCATGCCTACAATTGGCAAAAGTTAATGTGAAATGTGGATGTGGACAAATTAATGTTAATATAGATCACGAAGGTTAAGGATGTATTTGTTTGATTTATTTTTCAAAAATTATTTTATAAAATAAAATTTAAAAACAATTTTCTTATAATGAAATGATTTATTTATAGCATTACCATCATAAAAAAAAATAAAAACTACAAATAGATTTACAAAATATCTAGAAATTATTTCAAAATATGTCAAATGTTAAATTTTTTTAATTAGAGTAAATAAGAAAAAAATAACAAATACTTTATTAAAATTATAAAGTGTCTTATAAGAAAATCACTAAATTTTTTTTAGGATTTTTATACTTATAAAAAGAGGCATATCACGCCACTTCTGTTGATTCCATTTTCTTTAATTGAAAGAAACAATTATAATTGTGAGGGATTTAGATAGTTTATAAGACATTTTATACTAAAAAACTCATTGCACTTTTGTTTTCTTTTTTTAAAAAAAGCAATCACGTAATGGTTATTTTTAAAGTACTTGCAAGATATATAAAAATAATAATTAACAAGCTAGGATTTAAAATTGAGCTTGATGAGCAAGGTGAACACTAGCTTTTCTCAAACTCAATATATTTTTTAAAGTCTTTCTATTTATTTATTTTACGGATTCTCCTAATTATTAAATAAAATAAATATTGAATACTTTTATATGTTTAAAATATTAAATGTATTTAAATTTTTATTTAATAGTTTTAAATTAGTATGTAATGGGATAATAAACAGCACGAGCAGCAGCATATAATATTGTTTTTTGTCACAACAAACTCAAAAACAGAATGGGCTGTTCTTGGGCCTATTTAAGCGAGGCCCATTCTTTATCTACTAAACTGTAACCGTTTTATTGTGCATAAACCCTGAAACCCTAGAAATCGTATTGCATATTGGCATTTTGCAACAGAGCAGGGAAACCCTTCCTCGTCTGCGAGACTGTGATCTGTTTTTTTCAAGGTAACTTGCTTCGCATTGTTTGTTTCTGTGCAAAATATTCATACCATATTATGCTAATTTGTTATGTAAATTGAATATTTTTTATTTTTAATATTATTCATTTGCCTTTTTTCTTCTTTTGGTTGTTTGATTTATAGTGTGAAAATGTCGCTCGGAGAGGTTGCTTGCAGCTACTCACTCATGATCCTTCACGATGATAACATTGCTGTCACTGTATCCTTTCTGGAACTCTCATTAATAATGAATATATTTGAATTTGAGTTTGGATCATATAATAGCTCAATTTTCCATTTTCTTTTGTTAGCATAGATTTTCAATCAATTCATGGGGGGTTGGGAATTGGGTTTTGGAAAAACAGAAAACTTTTGTTATTTATTTATTCATCACTTGTTTTTGGAAGAAAAAAGTGGGCATAATAATCGACTATTCTTTGTTGGCATTGATTTGGAAAATCAATTTTTAAATATTGGGAACATGGGATTGGATTTTTTTGTTATGTGAATAAAGAAACTGGGGTGGTAGGGTTTTGACGTACTTTTTTTTAAGATGGTTTTCTCCTTAAGTTATTGTTGATAGGATGAGAAGATCTCAACTTTGTTGAAAGCTGCAAATGTTAAGGTTGAAGCTTTTTGGCCAAGCTTATTTGCTAAGCTTGCTGAGAAGAGAAGCATTGGGGATTTGATGTCCAGTGCCGTAGGAGGTGGGGCTCCTGTTGCTGTTTCAGCTCCAGCTGCTTCTGCCAGTGCTGCCTCTGCGGTTGCTCCTCCTACCGAAGAGAAGAAGAAGGTATATGTTTGGTGAAAAAGTTGTTTTGATGCTTGTTCTTGAACTATGTCTTCTGGCTGTTGGTTTTCTAATTGGCATTTTTCTTGCAATTTCACAGGAAGAACCCCAGGAAGAGAGTGACGATGATATGGGATTCAGCTTGTTTGATTAGAGGCACTTCTTCTAGTATGATCTGGTCTTTTTTTTTTTTTTTTCTGTTGGGTTATAGGTAGTTACAAATTTACTCGTAATGAATTTTGTGGGTCTCAATCTTGTGTTGATTGGATTATTAGGTCATGATTTTGTTGTGTTCTTAACTTGGGAATTTGAATTCGTATCCAATTTTGAGAATTTAAGAATGAGAAATCATGTGTCCTTTTTCTTTGCATGTGCGCCTCCCGCCCTGGGCTGTGCAAATCTGTTAATGACTACAGCCTACTGGTCTCAATTTCTACTTTTTACCATGCTGCTAATCAATTTATGAATTTAACAATTTTTAACTGAACAAATGGTTAATCGTATCATTTCTTTAGCGATTAAATTAGCTGAACAAATGGTTATATCTATATGTAAATAAGTGGTCAATTCAATTCAATTCAGCAATTGTAAAGTTAAAGTAGTGTATACAGTCTGATGGTACGGTAGTAAGGAAGTACCGCAACCTGGATTTAAATTGTAAAAGGATTTATTTGAAGGTTGAAGAATTTATTTTAACATCTTGAGCTTGTTTATTATGAATTGTTATTAGAATCGGCTGGTTTGATTAGGACCCTGTTGGTATACCCACCATCTAACCCCAAAAAACCAGCTAGTTTTGGAACCTGTGGAATAACAGTCGAAGTGATAAAAAAATTAAGAGTAAAATATGTTTTTGGTCTCACTAAAATTAGTGAGTTTTTTTTCTCTATAATTTTTTTTTACATGTATTTTTTTCTCTACCGTATTATGTGGAATAATATTGAGGGTTAATTATAAAGTTTTCTCTCTTTTTTTTTTCAGTTTTAAAACACGCAAATCAATTTTTTTCCCTTCAACCGGACCTCACTTCTCTTTACACTGTATAGTCATTTAGGAGTCTATTTACAAAAGGATTTAATTTTGTTCTTTTGTCTATGTAAAATTTCCTCACACCGATGGTTAATAATGTAATTTTAATCCATCATCTTAAAAGTAGGAATGCAATAATGGAAAAGTTACAACTTACAAGGCAGATGAAGCGATTCCAGTTCCAAGGCATAGTCTGTCATATCATATCTAAGGGCTCTAAGAAACGATTTATGCTAATCTCGCAAACCTGCACAGATGGCACTTGTAGTGTAGATGATTATCACTCCTTTTCTGGGGTGGATTACCCTCTTTTTTTTAAAAAAAATGTGAATACTGGAACCGGAGTGGAGCACCCTGATTCAAATCGAATAATCTTTTTTATGTAAATAAGAAAAAATGGTAGTAGTAGGATGAGAATATAATCAGAAGCTCGGGGCTGGGAACTTCATGAGACTCAGACAAGTAGAGGCTTCCCTCACATCTTTGTTCTTATTAATTATCATGGAGTTGCTATGTTTTCCTTTGCCTGTGGAGCAATTTCTTCTCCATCAATTCCAGGTTCACTCCCAGGAACTCCCAAGCTTAGCAGTATTTCTTCCCACTTCTTAGCAGGTCCCTGATCCCAAAACAAAATTCAGTCACTCATCAGTAGTAAAAAAATCAATTCCTATCATGGCTTTTTTGGTATACAACTTAGGTTTTGCCTTCACGCACCTTCCATGAAAGATCTTGAGCCATGCAATTCTTAATCATTTCTGTAAAAGCTTGAGTTCCATAGACTGCAAGGGCCCTTTTGACAGTCTTTGCTACAGCATCCACATCCGCAGGATCCACAGCATCACACTAAAGCAAAATATTAGGGGGGGAAAAAAAGATAATGTTAGTGCTTAGTACTTAAGCTATTATGGACACACTACTGACACTAGCATATTATGAAAGCTTTCAGGCATTACTTCAACATTGAAGGAACCCATCTGAAATCCAGTGAAACCTTCTTTGACCGTGTCAACTAACCCACCTGTTGAGGCAACAATAGGTACCTGGCACAGTCAAGAATAGAAGTTGAAGTAAGTTTAATGATTAGAAGAAATCTTGTAGCAGAAAAAACCACTAGGAAGGAAGGATTGTGAATTGTACAGTTCCATAGCGCATAGCTTGTAACTGAATGAGACCACAAGGCTCAAATCTGCTAGGAACCAATATAAAATCAGCTCCAGCAATTATCATGTGAGCTAGGGGAACATTGAATTTTGCAACTCCTCTGGCCTTGTCAGGGTATGATATTTCGAGTTGCTGGAGTTGCTTTTCCATTTCCTTTTTTCCTGTTCCCTAAGAAATAGCATAACATATCTAAATGAGATTTCTTGTTCCTTTTTTATGCAAGAGGGCTGAGAAATTATGTCTACTTTTTTTTTGGTTTTATACTTACTAGGGCCACTATCTGAATATTTTCCTTAATAAACTGGGGAATGGCTGCTACAAGAATATCAGAACCTTTTTGCTCTTCAAGCCTACCAATGAAACCGATGAGAGGAATATTTCTGTCAACTGGCAATCCAACTTCTGCTTGGAGGGCTTCCTTCAGAAGAGCCTTTCCTTCCAATACCTAAGTAGGGGAGTTTGTTAAAAATTTGTTATGTAGGTATTTTACAATTTAGAGAAACTTTAACTCTTAAAAGAAAAGGATTCTTACTGTTGAAGCATCATATTTGACAGTTAAATATTTGTCAGTGGATGGATTCCACTCCTGAACATCCATGCCATTCACAATTCCAATAATACCAGTTCTGCGAAGGATGTTGTCCAACTCCACTCCTTTATCCGGGCCTGACACTAGTTCTTGAGCATAGTATGGACTAACAGTTAACACCAGGTGTGATTCTAAAATTCCAGCTTTCATCCAATTGATTTTCCTTCCAACGACTGGTATAACATGTCTGCAAGATTAGAAGAATATAAAGTAATTAAATTTTGGGATTGTATATGATGGTTACAATTCACAGCTGATGAAAAACATACCCATCAATGAAGTCAAAGGAGCTTTTGAATTGATCAGGGAGATTGAGAAGTGAAAAGTCCCCGAATGCAAATCTGCCTTGGTAAGCAATGTTGTGGATACAGAAAACAACCTGATAGTGGCAGCAACCAGAAAGAAAATTTGAAGAGCTTGTGAGTTAGTCATGAATGCTAAAATAACTAAATATATAACAGTGCTACAGTATGATAAATCCAGTGTGATTTAGACCTACTCTGGCATTCTTAAAGATGCCAATTGACTGGTACATACTTTTCAGGTAGCAAGCGAGAAGGGCAGTGTGCCAATCATTGGCAATGAAAATTACATCTTCACCTGCACCAAAAAAATAAAATATAAAATATCATGCTTAAAGATCTTCTACTGTTAGTTTTGAAGCACTTTATGATCTTAGTACATACCATATGGTCCAGAGAAGTACTTACTGCACTGAAGATTCAGAACCCTCGGTGCTTCCAAAGCTGCCTGTAAAATTAATTCAAAGAGAAAAGGTAAGGGAAAGGTAGGACTAGTTAGTGAAGAAATATGAATACAAATGTATATATAGAGACACATAGATGGACATGAGTTATTATAAGGAGCACTGTGTTACTTTATTTGTCATATAATATGAATGCAGGTAGTCATGTCACATAAAGAACTGCCTATTACTAATAAATATGTTGCAAAGAGAAGATTTCCTGTTGCTTATAATCAATTAAAATGTGCTATGGGAATAATATAATTTCTCTACTGAATGCATTATATAATCTGCAATATCTTGAACAAACTCTTGCAACCGAACGGCTATGAGTATAGAACCTGGCAGAACAGGCTAAAACGTAGTTGGTTGTCTTGGTAATCATCTCCAGCAGCAGGTCCATAAAGTTTGGTTCCAGTTTTCCCCCAGACCTTGAAGTTGAGTCATTACTCATCAGCAAGTATCCAAAAGCAAAACAATGAGTGTATAGCTCAAAAATTAAGAAATGTCCCAACCTTTTCAAGAAACATAGGGTGATCTACAAAGATACGATCAACTCCTCTTTTATAGCAATGGAAGAAGCGAACTTTTTCTGTTCTATCTCCTACTTTCACCTGTAGTAAACAGATTATAATGCATTCAACTACAGGAGAACATAATTGGGGTGAAAACATCTTCTATGAAGAAACCTGAATTCTAATAATGTCAAGTATATATACCTCAACTATTACATCTGTATCCCATGCATCTTTGTACTGGTCATAACGTGGAGCAATGGTCATAACTCTATGCCCATTAGCCTAGAGAAGGATTAATTAGAGGGAGTCCCAAATATGCCAATCAGTATATAGATAAAGAGAAAACAATGACAATAAGCTTACTGCTAATGCTGGTGGCAGACCTCCTAGAACATCTCCTAAACCACCAGTTTTGCTCCATGGAGCAACCTCCGTTCCTAGAAAGATCAAATTCATGCCACAGATTATGATACCTGTAGGCCTGACATTCTTGCTCTGAAGACCCTTCTTCCTAGCTTGCACTGCCTTAGTTTGAATTGGGTTTCTATTTAGTAGCTCATCCACATGGTTCAAAATTCTCAGTCCATTATAAGTATTGGTCTGCTTTAGAGATTGAAGTACAATTGATGCCACTTTAGACTCATGTCCACTGTGGACATGAGAAATTCTTGATACTAAGTTACTTGAAGCAGTCACTGTTGCCATCTTTGATACTGAAAAACAAAGATTCAAAATGAGAATTACAAGAATTACTAACTAGCTAGCAACTGAACCCTTCAAAGTTCCAACATTACTTAGGGTGTTATGAGAGTCTAGAGTTCTTAGCTAGCAGACAATCATCAATGGTAGCATCAGAAACCATGTATATATGTTTCACATTGGTTGCTCAAATGGATTGAACAATGAACATTACTAATTAACTAGCACATTGCACACTGAATTAGCACCACTAGATTTAGAAAAAATGAAAAGAAAGAAAAACGTTGAAGACTTAAAATTTGGAATTGGAACTAACCAGGAAAATCAGGGACTAAGAGAGCGTGAGAGAGGTGGTTAAAGTGTCTCGAAGCTAAACTGAGCTTGAAGGGAGAAGGGTGAATGATTAACTTGAAGAATTATTGTGTTGTTTGTAAATGATGCAGAGCAGGCTGTAGCATTTGTAGGGATGAAGTGCTGCTCGTAATTAAAGTGAGTAACTTTTGGCTTTTAGCTTCCACATGGCAACCATAGAATGACCCTTGTGTATTGCATGGCTTAGACACCTCAAACACCATTAGAGGCTTACAACGTTTTGAAATTTTGGGATGTTTTGTGGGGTCATGTTGCTGCATGTGAATAATTGGAATATGCCCTCTTGTGGAGTAAAGTCATAAAAATAAAAAGAGAAAATTACTCCAACCTCCCCTCTATTTTACATTTCCAACACAAAATCCCCTCTATTTTAAAAACTTACACAAAACTCCAATTAATATAATTTTTTATTTTTTATTAAAAAATATTTATTAAAAAACCCAACATTGCCCTCAAGATACCCCTTCCTTTCTAATGGAATTATCATAAATGATAAATGCAATAAAACCCCAACGTGAAAATATTTGTCTTTCTCGTGCAAAATTCATTCTTCCCATTCTCCTTCTTTTTCACTACCCTAACGTTTATTAGTTTACATATTAAGTTTTTTTGATAATTTATGAAGCTTTTTTTTATTAAAATCCATCTTAGTAATTTTTTTAATCTATTAATACTTCATAAATTAATCTTAATAAATTATTTTGGTTCATTTTATTAGTTTTTGAGTTTTTAATTAAATTTTTAATATAAAAAATTAAAAAAAAACTTTATTTTGCTTGTATGAGACTATGATTTTTGTTATTCAAAATAATTCATTTGAAAAAAATGTATGAAGTTATTTTTTTGTGTTTTCTTTTATTCACCAATAAAAAAAGATAAAGAATAATATATTTATAAAATATAAGGAGTTTGTGTAAAGCTTAAAAATTGAGGAATTTTTATATAATAAAGAAAAATTCATAGTTAGTAAGGGTATTTTGGTCAATTTAATATAAAAAATAATTGTTGACTATTGACTAAAATTTCTATTAAATGTACCATAAAAAATTGGGTTTAAGTGTAATGTACTATTAAAATTGGAGGGGTTTTGTGTAGGTTTTCAAAATAGAGGGAGTTTTGTGTTGGAAGTGCAAAATAGAGGGGAGGTTACAGTAATTTACTCAAATAAAAAACTTTCTTTTCGTTTTTTTTCCTTTTGTTTGATAATCAATTAGACCATTTTCAATGATGGAACTCATGAGAGTTGTTTATTGTTTATTTTAATACTTTTTTGTTGTGTCTCACATACTAATGAGGTATTTTTGTCAAATACTAATTAATGCATGAGACAATCTGAAAAAGTCCTTATAAAAGGACCAAGACCCACCTTAAAAAGGTTTTTATAAATAGGACCGGAGGGAGTATAATATAAGCAACTCTCCATTTTAGTGTTAACCACTCTAATTGAAC
Organism: Sesbania bispinosa; assembly: GCA_026901365.1. Taxonomy (NCBI): domain Eukaryota; kingdom Viridiplantae; phylum Streptophyta; class Magnoliopsida; order Fabales; family Fabaceae; genus Sesbania; species Sesbania bispinosa. Next base: position 1,061,861 of record QLOH01000223.1, on the reverse strand, counting down.
TTTTAAATAGACTTTCTAATCTACTATATATTTTTTTTCTTATTTTCCCCATAAAAATCCATAATATAACGTAACTTTATAAACTTTAATCCAAACATATTAGATAGTGTCATTCAAATCCAATTTAAGTGTAATTTCCTCCTATGTCCCAGGAAAAAAAAAAGAGAAATATTTTTAATTAAAATAGTTAAGATTAAAAAGTGAACACTTTGGAAATTAATAGGATAAAGTTCATATATTATGTACTAACACAATAAATCAGGCAGGATACAAGATTTCAAACCATATTTAATGGTAACTAACGGAGGTTAATTCAAGTGGTATATATTTGATTTTGTTGGGTAAAGAAGTAAAAGAAAGCTTAGAAAAGAGGAGAATCAAAGAACACGAAGGAAGAGAAGGAATATGCAAGAGAAAATGCTTCTCTTATTATCAGACAATCAGCTTCAGAAGGTTCAACCACCTCAGCAAGTACCACCTCAGCAAGTTACTTCAGTAAGCACTTCAGCAAATTACTTGTAATCGTTCTCACTTACATTCACCTTTCCCTATACATCAAGGTACTATATATAGGCAGTATTACTTGTAACCGTTCTCAGCTGATTTGCTATCTGAGTATACCACTCTCTGAACTTCTGAAAAGTCTCAGACTTGTTCCTCAGAATGTAAGTCCATACTCTTCTTGAGAAGTCATCAATAATGCTCAGAAAATAAGACCCTCCACCATGTGTCTGAGTCATGGATGGACCCCACAAATCTGCATGAGCATATTCAAAAGGTCTGCCGGAAATGTGCTTGTCTGTCCCAAACTGTACTCTATGAGACTTACCCAAAGCACACTAGTCACAGAAATCCAGCTTCTGAAACTTATCATCCATCAGTAGTTGTTGCTTCTCCAACTCCACCAAGCCTTTCTCACTAACATGGCCCAAACGTAAGTGCCATATCTTAGCCTTGTCTACTATTGACTGACTAGCAACTGATGCATATGCAATGACAGTAAATCCTTGCAAAATGTACAACCCATTACTTCTTCTTCCCTTAGCAACTATGGATGCTCCAGTGGACACCTTCATCATTTCACCCTCCACCTTGGTGGAATACCCCATATCATCAAACATGCTAATGGACATAAAGTTTCTTTTGAGCTCTGGAACATACCTCACTTCATGCAGCATCATCTCTCTGTTATCAAACATCCTCAGTCTGATTGCCCCAATGCCCTGCACCTTGCAAGCTTTGTTGTTCCCAAGAAGTATAGACCCATACTTCTTCAGTTTTAAGGTCTCAAAGTAATCTTTTCACATGGCACATGTGATAGGTATATCCTGAATCCATGACCCAACTCTTCAGAGAGTCTTCAAACGAAGCTACCATAACACCTGCATATTCATATCCTTCAGAAGCCTCTGCAACACCTACAGTTTCCTGTATCCTAGGTTCCTGGTCATCTTTCTCACGACAATGCTTCTTGATATTTGCAACCTTCTGACACTTGTAACATTTGATCTGCTTCTTACCTTCAGACTTTGCCTTCTTCCCTTTACCCCATGCCTTCTTTCCCTTACCCTTCACAGCTGTCAGCCCAGAAGATACCTCCTCTACTCCCTTCGAATCTTGAAGTTTCTGTAACTTTTTGGTTCGAATTGAGGTAACAACCTCCTCCAGAGTATTCATCTGATCATTCCCGTACAACAATGCAGGTCTGAAATGCTCAAAGGTCTTAGGTAAAGAGTTGAGAAGAATAACGACCTTGTCCTCATCTTCAAGCTTCACACAAATGTTTTCAAGGTCATCAACAATCTTGTTAAAGACTGTCAACTGCTCTTCAATCGTTCTTGATTCCACCATCTTGAATGAGTAAAGTTGTTGCTTTAAACAAAGTCTGTGGGCCAACGACTTTGTCATATACAAAGATTCCAGCTTCTCCCACATGCCTGCAGCTGTTTTCTCCTTCGCCACCTCTCTAAGTGTCTTATCAACAAGACACAGAACGAATGGACTCCTTGCCTTGTCCATCATATTCTTTTTCTCTGCCTGAGTCAAAGATGATGACATGTGCATCTCCCCCTTCAACGCTTCTTCACATCCTTGCTGTATCAAGATAGCCTCCATCCTGATCTTTCACACCCCGAAGTCATTGGCTCTAGAGAACTTCTCAATATCAAACTTCGTTGCCATTCTTGATTATCTTTTCTTTTCAATTCCCCACAGACGACACCACTTATTGGGTAAAGAAGCAAAAGAAAGCTTAGAAAATAAGAGAATCAAAGAACATGAAGGAAGAGAATGAATATGCAAGAGAAAATGCTTCTCTTATTATCTAACAATCAGCTTCAGAAGGTTCAACCACCTCAGCAAGTACCACCTCAGCAGGTTACTTCAGTAAGCACTTCAACAAGTTACTTGTAATCGTTCTCACTTACATTCACCTTTCCCTATACATCAAGGTACTATATATAGGCTGTATTGGAGAGCAACGACTAACAACCTAATTGAAATAACAACCTAACTGAAATAACAAACTCATTCCTAAGTCATAACTAACACATTTCCTTTAAGTAATGTTTTGTGTTCAAGTATTATGAATGGATATAATCCCTACTTGAAGAGATAATTTCACCATGACGTAAATATTCCCGATTTTAGCAAAATTGTCTCCTTTGAAAAAATACGCCTGAATTAAACCAAAAAATCCACATTTAGTTGTGAACTAAAGCTTAGCATGGAAGACACGTTGCAAAAACAAAGTGTGGTTTCGAAAGAATAAAAACAAAATATGCAAGCTGCGGAAATTTGGAGAACTGGGTAGGTGCCAATGCACAGTGAGTGTGTGTGATTTTCAGTAAATGAGTTAAGAAATTAAAAAATTATTTTTAAACTTACTAGTAATGCTAGATATTACAATTTCAATAATTTTTTTGTATTTTTTAAGACATTTCAATATGTTACTTAAAATATGTTTTGTTTAACGTTAAAACGTGGTAAATTCACGTTTCCAATGCTAGAAATAGTTCCGTTAGGAAATCCAAACTTGAGTTTGACCAGTTTTAACGTTAAACCAAACACACACTTAGAGTTCACCGAATTTCAAAAAAACGAGTTATTAAATGTTTACAAATAGGGGGATATTACCTCGATCCAAAGTGATGAAAAAAATGAATTTTAGATTTTCATGTGCCAATTGGCACTTAAATGGAATGAAGGGTGAAAAACTTATTCCTTTTCCTTTTTTTAATATCTATTTTATTCTATATCATTTTACTCATTTAGCAAAATCAAAATGCATCATTTTTTTTTTAATTTTATGTCTTATTCTATTCTACTATTAATATGCGCCTAAAAATATAAAATAGAACTCACATATTAAATTTTGTCTCATTTTAATTTACCAACCAAACAGTCTCTTATGTCAATACCAACAAGTTTTAATTATATTTTGAATATTTTAAACATGTAAATTTAATCATTAAGCATGGGCCTCCATTAATCCATGTCTAGGAATTTGTGTTGTTAAGTATATGGAATTAACTCATGCACATTACTTAATCTTTTTACTTATCTTGGCGGAGGAATAGATCCTTTCATGTTATAGTTTCATCTTAAACGTTATTATACTAAAATTTTGTGTTTATCTCTTTATTGATATTAAATAAATGGAAAGTCATGATGGAATTTTAAATACATTGTTGTTTTGTTGATATACCTCATGCTACACGCTTTTCACGTTTCATAATTTCACCAATTTGGTACTTTTTGCAACACTTAGATTTTTTCACTTAATTGCATTTTAGTCCCTTATTATAATTTATTTATAATTTTGATCCTCTAATTTTATTTTATTTTTTTGCGATTTTGACACCCTTAAAATTTCTAATATTGAACAATCCTAAAAATTTTGGTCCCTCTACTTTATACCTCCATGTATGTGTAAGATGAATCACTGATTTAGAATTTAAAATTTTGGGAGAACCAAAATTGTAAAAAATAATAATGAAACCAAAATCGCAAATGAACTATAATAGGGAGATCAATAGTGCAATTAAACCAAGGTTTTTCCCTAAACTACTAAATTCTCTGCATAGGAATACGGATGGAGCCAAATATTCTTGGAGGGTTTAGAGTCTTAAAGAGAAACTTTTTTTTTTTGCAAGAGCACATGTGTATAACAAATATTTTCCCACAAAAAAATGTTTTCTATTTGTTATAATTTTTAGCAATTTTTAATTAATATTTCAAAATTTAATTAGAAATTGATAAAAAAAACTAATTAGATGTTAATAAAAGCAATCGGATAAAAATATTACTAAACTACACTTAATATTTCAAAACATAATGTTAATGATGTTCTTGTATGTCATTTTGTCATTTTCAGTTAGTTTTATCAAACACCTTCAATCAAATCAGCTAGTTTTTCAGCTAATTTTAGCTTTCAACTAACTTTTCAGCTTTTATATAGTTTTTTTAACTTTTAATTAACTTTTCAGTTAGCTTTACTAAACACATTTTAGTGAACATTGAAACCGTGCCTTAAAAGTTTGTCCTTCTAGTGACTTGATGAATTTGTATAGATATTAACTTTCGAAAACAAACAAACATTTCATTTATTGAATAGTATTTATAAATACAAATGTAATAAAAATTATTTGAGTTTTTTTTTGAATAAAAAAAATAATATTTGAGTTAAAAAATCAATTAAGAAAATATATTTAATTAATAATAAAATATATACTAAAATACAGACATTTGAATTTTTCAATTATTAGATTTTTAATAATTTTATTAATGAAAAATATTTAGTAAATTAGATAAAATTTCAGTTAATAAAAAATATCCTATTAATTTAACTTAATATAGAAGTTAGAGAACTTGTATAATTTCCTCATGAGAAATCGAAAATTGAAAATAACAAGGACTCCCTCAACTTTGTTAAGAATATTGTTCTGTTCTACTGAAAACTGTTGAAGCATGACTTGTACATTGAATTGAAGCACAGCACAGCACACGGCAAGCTGAATCAACCAACCATCCTTCCATGGAGCTCGACCTCCGTTCCTTCCTTCCTTCACTCACCGACGCCGATGACGCCGACGACGTCCCTCACCGTACCGTCGACGAGATTCTCAATGACTGCGACACTTCCTCATCATCATCACCCTCCCCTCCCTCCTCTCCTCTCCCACAAACTCAAAACAATTCAATCAAATCCACCCACTTCCACCAATCCGCGCCCCTTTCCCTTTCTCGCCCCAAACCCGCAGAACCCCCAGACCGCACCAGGGCCCAACGCCCATTCTCCTCCCTGTTGGGTCAGGTCAGGTCCAACGCCAAGCCCGGCGCGGCCCTGGCCGCCGCCGCTGCCGCTTCCAGATCCGTCCTCACACCTCATGCGGCAGCGATCATGTCCCGGAGGAAAGCTTCGGTTCCGGGTAGTTCCGAATCGGGTTCGATCGCCACCGGGGGCGGCGATGAGGATGGTTCTGATGTTTCTTCGAAAGGTGAATTGAGTGAGAAATTTGATAGAAAAGTTGAGACTTTTGACAATAAGATGGAGGGTAGTGAGAGTGTTTCTTCTGCTGATGCAGAAATTGCTACTGAAGTGAATGAGTTGAAGGATGGTAGTGCAGACATTCAGGTGCAAAATGATTCTTCTCTTGTGAGTGAGGAGAAGAGAGATTTGGATGAATGTGCTACAACTCCCTCATTGGATGAGGTTGAAAATGGCCATGATCCTGAGAAGAGTGTGGATTCTGCACCTTTTGATGATGATGAGGGATTTGATGAAAAAACTAGTCTTGATTATAATGATGGTGGTGATAAGGGAACGAGTGAAACAGAAGAGTTAGTGAATGGTAGTGGTTCTGTGGAAGATATTAGGAATGAGGTGAATGATGGTGGCGGTGATGATAGTAGTTCAATATGTGATGTTTCTGAGTTAGTAGAGGAAAGACTTGGGAAATTGGAAAGCAAAATGGCTGCTAGTAGAGCAGAGAAAAAATCAGAGCCTTCAAAGAAGGCACTTGAACTGGCAGAGGAATTGGAGAAGAAGCATGCTTCAACTGCTATGCATTGGGAAGAGGGTGTTGCTGCTCAGCCAATGAGGCTTGAGGGCGTTAGGAAGGGAACCACGACATTGGGATATTTTGATGTTGATGCTGATAATGCTGTCACAAGGGCCATTTCATCCCAAACGTTCAGGCGTGAGCATGGTTCTGCTCAGGTCTTGGCAGTTCATGCTAATTACATTGCAGTAGGAATGGCCAAAGGGCTCGTTGTTGTGGTGCCCAGTAAATATTCTATTCATCATGCAGACAACACTGATGGAAAGGTTCTTTCCTGATTTGATCAAACTTTTCAAACTAGCTCAAGTTCAATGTTCATAGAATTCTAGAAATTTACATAGTTGCCTGCAAATATATCTAGTATGATATTACAAATGATAGCAGTTAATTTAATATTATGTTTACTGCTATCTCTTAGCTTCTTAAATTTTTCTATTAGTTTTTGCATGAAAGCAGATTCTCTATCAGATTTTGTCCTGAAATGTCTGAGTTGCTTTCTTTTTGGTGAGTAATATCTGAGTTGCTTGACATAATGAATGAAAAACTCAATAAGGCAATGCAAAAGTTTTTTTTTTTCCTTTTCTAATTCAAATAAAAAAATCAATACAAGATAATAAAAAACCTCACAAAAAAGTACAGGTCAAAATCCCCCATACACACATTATTTGCAGTGTAGCATAAAGATGCAATTTGAATGATCATTTGTCCATGTATATAAATTGGTAATGCTGAATTGCTGATCCTTTTTACTTTCAAGCATTTATTTGATTGAGTTTTGGTATCAGATGTAGCTTCATTTATTGGTGTAATGCCGTTCACTTGTTAGATGTTGATGCTTGGTATACAAGGTGATCGGTTACATGCTCCAGTGACTTCCATGTCTTTCAATCAGCAAGGGGATCTTCTTTTAGCTGGTTATGGAGATGGTCATGTTACACTTTGGGATGTACAGAAAGGTGTAGTGGCAAAAATTATTAGTGGAGAGCATACATCACCAGTAGTACATGCATTTTTTCTAGGACAGGATCCTCAGAATACTCGTCAATTTAAAGCAGTTACTGGTGATTGTAAGGGTCTGGTTCTCTTACACAGTATCTCAGTGGTCCCTTTGCTTAATAGATTCTCCATCAAAACTCAGGTACATCATGTTTTGCATCAATGTTCAATGGATTTGTGAATCATGCAGAAGACTTGTCAGTTAATTTAATATCCCATTATCTCATCTTTCTTTTCTTTGTGAACTTGTATTGATTTCCCAGTGTCTGCTTGATGGGCAAAGAACAGGCTTGGTGCTATCAGCTTCTCCACTCCTTTCTGATGAATTCAGTGGAAGTGCTTTACCTTATTCTCAGGGAAGCACCATGGTCTCAGCCAGCAGTATAAGTAGCATGATGGGAGGTGTTGTTGGGGGAGATGCAGGTTGGAAACTCTTCAATGAAGGCTCATCTTTGGTTGAAGAAGGTGTGGTTGTATTTGTCACCCATCAAACTGCCTTAGTGGTATGAAATTCAGATGTTTGTGCTGGTTCCATGTATCTTTTATCCTGCAATTTTTACTTCAGCTTTGTGGAGACTTTTTTGCATTGTTTAATTGTTGAAGATACTAAATCTTTGTTATAGGTACGTCTGAGTCCTACATTGGAAGTCTATGCTCAACTCTCTAGGCCAGATGGAATTCGGGAGGGTTCCATGCCATTTACTGCATGGAAATACATGACACAAACATGTAGTTCTACAGGTATGGATTCATTTTGTTATAACTGGGTATAGTACTCGTGCTTCATACGAGTTACTTATTAATGGAAAAAAGTCCATTTAATTTTTTTATTATATATTAATTATTATCATATAAAAGAAATCAGAATGAAAGAGTAAAATGAAAAAGAATATTGAGACTCCAAGGAAATAAAACTCGACGATTCTGGAAGAAGTTTAATATCAATATTTTAACAGATAAATTTACCCATATCTAACAAATAATTTACCAATAACACAAAAGTGTATCTTTGTAATTCAAAAGATGCATAAGGATATCATGTGAAGTTGAAATACGTAATAAGGGATCGATTTGGGCAGGAAATGATACTGTTGAGATTGTAGACAGATTCACCTAATTATATAAATTCATGTTGACTTCTTTCTAAATATTGCTTACTGTCTTGTAGAAAATATGTCTGCAGAAGTTGTTGAAAGAGTTTCATTGCTTGCAATTGCTTGGGAACGGAAAGTTCAGGTTGCAAAGTTGGTCAAATCAGAATTAAAAGTATATGGGAAATGGTCTCTTGACAGTGCGGCTATAGGTCTGGCATGGTTGGATGATCAGGTATTAAATCATCTTTTTCCTACCCTGATTAGCTAGAAGTGTGGCCACTTTGTTGGTTCACTGTTTCATTCCCTTTTACTCTCCATGTATCTCTTTGCTTCTTTATTAATAAGGATATTTAAAAGGATACTGTACATGTTCAGATGCTGGTAGTTCTCACTTCAACTGGACAACTGTATTTATTTGCCAAGGATGGAACTGTGATTCACCAAACAAGTTTTTCTGTAGATGGTATTGGAGGAGACGATCTAGTTTGTTATCATACTCACTTCATCAATATATTTGGAAACCCTGAGAAATCTTATCATAATTCTGTTGCTGTAAGAGGAGCTTCTATTTATATACTTGGCCCGACACATCTCCTTGTTTCTCGTCTTCTCCCTTGGAAAGAACGTATATTGGTTTTGCGGAAAGCAGGTGACTGGATGGGTGCCTTGAACATGGCAATGACTCTTTATGATGGCCATGCTCATGGAGTTGTTGATCTTCCCAGAACCTTGGATGCTGTACATGAGGCCATAATGCCCTTCTTGGTGGAGTTGCTTACATCATATGTTGATGAAGTGTTCTCCTATATTTCAGTGGCATTCTGCAACCAAATTGGGAAACTGGATCAATCCAGTGATTCAAATAATAGAAGCAATTCAGTGCATTCTGAGATAAAGGAGCAATATACTCGTGTTGGTGGAGTTGCTGTTGAATTTTGTTGTCATATCAAACGGACAGACATCCTTTTTGATAAAATTTTCTCCAAGTTCATGGATGTTCAACAGAGAGGTATTGTCTTAGCCTTGTGTGGTAGGATATTGTTAAGGGGGCTTCTCATTTCATTTCACTTTTATTCTTTAATTCATGTCACCACCAGCCTCAAATACTTTGTAATTTTTTACAGAAACGTTTCTGGAGATTCTGGAGCCATATATTTTGAAGGACATGCTTGGATCTCTACCTCCTGAGGTATCTGGATCATGTTAGGAATTTTGGCCTAGTTGGATGATAGGCTATCAATATGAACATTTTAATTTTGAACCTATATTCTGGTTGTTAAGATATCTTTCTTCTTTATGTTTTGTCCCTCTTTTCTCTAGATCATGCAAGAACTGGTAGAGTATTATAGCACCAAAGGATGGTTACAGCGGGTTGAGCAATGTGTACTTCACATGGATATTTCATCCTTGGATTTTAATCAGGTTTTTGTTAGAACTTTTGAAATATTTTTCCTTCCCATTAATTTTTTATTGCCATAACCGTGGAATGGTTATTTGACAATTTTTTTAGGTTGTCAGATTATGCCGGGAGCATGGACTATATAGTGCCCTGGTGTATCTCTTTAATAAAGGCTTAGATGATTTTAGGGCACCTCTGGAGGAGTTGTTTGCAGTCTTACGAAATAGCCAAAAGGAAAATGCTGTTGCACTTGGGTATGTTGCTTTTCTCCTTTTTATTCTATTATTCTTATTTTGCTTTATCTATGTCCACATATGACAGTTGACAAGTCACTAAAAAATGACAATTTGTGGATTGTGAAATTTATGGATTTTGTTTGTATTCGTATGAGTAAAACTTTAAATATATCAATTCCTTCTTTTTGAGAAATGTACCTACAAAAGTGTAGTAAGAGAACAAACTGGGGTGGTAGCAGTGCCAGTAATCTAATTCATGATGGGGAATCTCTCTAAAACTTCCTAGTTCAAACATCCCTCCCCCCTCTTCTTACCTCCCAGGGACAGAAAAAATACAAATGGGTGACTATTTCATATTTATCAGTAGCCAATAAATAAAAAAAAATCATATTCAAAATATGCTTGAACGGAACTTTTTATACATGCAACCTTTATGTCCATTGGCCTCCTTATTTGAATTCATTTCCTATCTTCTGTGGGGCCTTCATAAAAAATATTTAGCCACTTATTCTAATAAGAAAGTTAAACTGGAAATCAATTACGGTTCTCAGTGGCTCTCTTTCTCTTGAGTGTACTTGAAAACTAGCAGCAATTTATTCAATACATTTCTTCAAAGTGAAAATTGTTAGTTTTGTCTAAGCTTGACAGAAGTGGTTAAATCTGTATTTTTTCCTCTTTTGCCTCTCCAAACAGGTATAGAATGCTGGTTTATCTCAAGTACTGCTTTACAGGTCTTGCCTTTCCACCAGGTAAAATCTTTTCCACGTTCTTTTATCTTTCTTTGTTTCTTTTTATTTTGTTATGCTTTAAAGGTATTGCAAAAATACTACATCCGGGTGGTTCATCTGTTGCATATAATTGTAGGCCGTGGAACTATTTCTCCTACACGCTTGCCATCTCTGAGAAAAGAACTTGTAGAGTTTTTGTTGGAGGACTCCAGTACTCTGAAATCACAGACAGTTTCAGACTCTGTGTCCAGAAGGAATCTATATCTTCTCTTAGAGTTAGACAATGAAGCTACACTAGATGTCCTCAGATGTGCTTTTGTGGAAGATGAAATTTCAAATGCCCGCTTATCTTCACTGGATTCAGTTGATAGACCTCTTGAAGAAGCAAAACCAGAAAACCATGATGTTACTGAAACTCAAAATACCTTGGTTCAGAATACAGTAGATGCTCTCATTCAAATAATTGATATGAATGTTGTTCCAACAGATACAACCTCTAGTAGTGGTAATGATGGGTTAATAAAAGAGAGGCCTTCAAAGGACATAGGTTATCTGTTTGAGTTCATTGCATATTATGTCGCTCTCCAAAGAGCTAAAGTTTCAAAGGGTGTACTGTGTCAAATATTCCAATATTTGACATCGGATAGTCACTTTTCAACTAATGTTTCAATTCATAGTTCAACTCCTAAAAATAGAGAGAAGCAAGTGCTTGCACTTCTGGAAGTACTTCCTGAGTCAGACTGGGATGCGTCCTTTGTGTTAGACCTGTGTGAGAGAGCCAAGTATCATCAGGTAGGTACATTGTCCATTTTAATGATACTATCTTCGGAAGGATAGTGGTATCCAGGTATTGACTTTTATCTGGTTAAGTGATTTAACCAACTCTTTTGTTGGGTTCTAGGTTTGTGGATTGATTCATTCCATCAGACATGAGTATGTGGCTGCATTGGATAGTTATATGAAAGATGTAGATGAGCCTGTTCATGCTTTCTCCTTTATCAACAAAGCATTCTCACAGTTGACTGACAATGACCATGCTGTTATTCGATCAGCAGTCATATCTCGAATTCCTGAGTTGGTTGAACTAAGCAGGTAATCCCCTTTATTAGCTTTGCTCGAAGTTGGATTCTTTTGGCAAGTTACATATCATTTATGGTTTTTTTTTTTTCATTTATGCAACCTAATAATCTATATTTACTTTTGCTCTTCTTAATTGCCTGTAGGGAAGGTGCATTCCATCTGGTTATCAGTCATTTTAGTGATGAAAGTTCCCGTATCATCACTGAACTTCATTCTCATCGAAGAAGTCTTTTCCTTTATTTGAAGACACTCATTGAGCTTCACTTATTTGGTACCCTAGACTTGTCTAATTTGAGAAAAAATGATATTATGAATCCCCCTAATGGAAAACGAGTCAAGGATCTCCCACAAGGAGTCCTTGATTACTTAGAGAATATATCCAATTTCCCCAAGTACATGCGGGAAAATCCTATTCATGTGCCTGACGATCTCATTGAGCTTTACCTAGAGGTGAGTTTTTGTACCAATGTTTTTGCATGGACAGGATTAATTTGATCTTTGATTTTTTTTTTTCCTTTTATCAATCTAGAACTAACTTGATTATTAATGCGCTTGGTGTTGATATCTGTTCTTTGTTGTCATTGGGGTGTGCTTTGTGCCTATTTATGTGGTTACTGCTTTCTATCTCTCTTAAACTTTCATGTCTCTTTTGGATTGGGCTAAGAGATACAGACATTATTTCTCCCCCTTTTTTTTAAATGTATTTAGGCTTATTTGTCCTTTCATGGTTGGTATTTTTTTTGAGGGAATTTATTTATGCAGTTATAAGCTTGTAGCATGAAAATAGTTTTATTTTTTCATGTTTTGATTTTGCAGTTATTATGCCAGTATGAAGGTAGTTCAGTTCTCAAGTTTCTGGAAATGTTTGATAGCTATCGTGTGGAACATTGTTTACGCCTGTGCCAAGAATATGGCATTGTAGATGCTGCTGCTTTCTTATTAGAAAGGGTTGGTGATGTTGGTAGTGCTCTTTTACTTACACTTTCTGATTTGAATGATAAATTTGTTGAGCTTGATGCTGCTGTGGAAGCTGTAGTTTTAAATCATCGCAAACGTGGTTCTTCCCATATGGAATTATTCAACACTGTTTTAAAAACAAAAGAGGTTTGTATATCTGTTCCTGTAGTTATAACATTTAGTGAAGCTCTTATGATGCAAGTTTTCTTTGATTGGCGTGCTTGTATGTTTGTGAGTATTAGGTAACCTAATATTTTTAATGGTTACTAATCCAATAGGCGAGTGACATACACAATTTATTGCATGCCTGTATTGGTCTGTGTCAGCGGAACACCCCTCGTCTAAATCCTGAGGAGTCAGAGGCACATTGGTTTAAATTACTTGACTCGTAAGTTTACTATCAACATGTGTTTCCTTTCTTTCATGCGTTTCTTTATTAATTTATTTGTAGCTTAATTACATGAATTTTTTAATTTTTTTAACAATCATGATGTTACAAATATACTTTGTATGGTGTGTAGTTTCACAGTATTCATGATAAGATGTATAAAGAAGGAACAAGTTCAAGTTGATGCTTTTTGTCCTGTGAAAATTAGAAAGGAGGAACCAAAAGTAAAAAGGTTAATTTATTGGTTTGAGGGGATGAAGTGATGATTCCAAAGTATTCCTAACTGCTATGGTATAGGGTACACCCTTTATCTAGCACTGGATCCTAATTCCTAAGGGGATTGGTTAGCACTGCTTCTGTAGAGAGGAGCTGTGCTTGCAAGTTGAAACATATCCAGTTGAAGTATCTTTTACCATCTTAAACTTAATCTGGCCGTTGCATGGCATTTTAATGTACAGATATGAAATGGTAGAAGCAACATTGAGGTATTCAAGATAATGGGTAGATATTTAGATAATTTACATGCATGATTTTTCAATTGCTCTGAATAATCATTAATCACTTTAAGGTGATTTGTAATATCAATTGTAAGGTAAAAGTGAACTTTATTTTCATACGAATGTGGTGTAGCAAAGAAATTATGTTTTTTAGGGGTGGGGGGAGGGGACCTCATTTCTTGCATGGAAAAAGCTCCTCTAAAGTTAGTTTGTCTATAAAGTGAGAAAATCCTTAGTTTTTTGTGGGTTAAGATTATCATGTATTTTAAATTAAATCAATGGTTGATATAGCCTTATCGGCTCCCTTTAGAGGAGCCTTATCCTTAGAGTGTAGCCTTGATTCTACATCCAAGCAGGATTAGTCCAGATGCCTATTGTTTTAACCCCCCCCCCCCCTCAAAAAACAGGGTTAGAGTATAGCAGTGATTTTATTTTGGTGAAAGTAGCGGTGTGTTTTTTCATGTGAGGGAAAAACTAGAAGACCTTTTGACTATAGTGTTTTACTATTGCTATCCGGGAACATAGAACTATAATTTTACTAGTGTCTTACTACAATTTATTGAAATTAGTTGTTTATGGAGAAGTTAAATTGGAGAGCTTCTAAAAGAGTTGAGTTGCAAAGATTAATTTCAACTTATGGGAGAAGTTGAATTCATTTTACCTATTCATTCTATTTTCTTCTCCCATAAGTTCTTCTAGAAAAGTTTATCCAAACTGGCTTATGAAAGTGATTGACAAAATTCTACAGTATGTAATGATCAATGAACTATATGTCTGAAAAACAAGCTTTCCTAAATTTTTGTCCCTGACATTTGGGAGCTCTTTCAGTAATAACTACCCTTTGATTTCCATGCAGTTTTTGTGACCCATTGATGGATTCATACGTTGAAGAGAGAGCATATGAGAGAAAAAATTATTTTGGAATGCTAGCTGGATCAGCAGATTCACAACTGGACAAAGACACCTATAAAAGCAGTTGGAAAATTTCGAAGTCACGAAATGGTCATATCTTGAGAAAATTGCTATCCCAATTCATTAAAGAGATTGTTGAGGGAATGATAGGTTTTGTTCACCTTCCAACCATCATGTCCAAACTCTTGTCTGATAATGGTAGTCAAGAATTTGGCTATTTTAAACTTACCATATTGGGTATGCTGGGAACATATGGCTTTGAAAGAAGAATTCTGGTAAGGTTAACTTGTTCATTTTTGTTATTTGTATTTTTAATTTGATTCAATAATCAAGCTTTACAAAGGATATTATTCTTCATACATTTCCTCTTAAAATTTTTCAGTCGAAGCTTTAAATTGAATCTTGTCAAAATATGCTACAAGAAACATGACAAGATGTGTTCAATCTAATTTTTCATACTTTATATTCTTGTTGTATTTGTTGGAAATTCTTTGGGAGTTAAGATTTTGTTGTAAACTTGTGCTTGTACATGAGTTTTATCATGCACAGGTCTGAAGAATGTCACAAATATTTGCTTGGTGCATTTTATTGTTTACATTCACCATGCTAAATTAGGCCGCTACTTGCATTATGGCCTTGATTTCTCATGTAATTTGTTGACATAGTTTTTTTATGTGCTTACTTTTACTTTGCTGTATTGTGTTTCTCTAGATATATGTACTTAGAGGCCTTTCTGACGAACTTGCTTAACTAGATATGTAAATATGACTTCCTTTGGTAAACTACATGGATGATGGAACCTGTAACTGCTTGCTATTATTTTGACATCGCATGAAATATCAAGATTTTTCACTGACAAATTACTCTCTTCTTTCAAGATCTTATACAATAACAGATAATTTAAATTTTCTTTTCATCTTCAAGTGGTTTTATGTTTTGTCCTGATTTTCTTCTCTTGCCTCTCCTTCCGCACTTAGGATGCTGCCAAATCCTTGATAGAGGATGATACATATTATACTATGAGTTTACTAAAAAAGGGGCCTCTCATGGATTTGCTCCCAGGAGTTCAGTGTGTTGTATTTGTAATTGCCTCCTTACAAAAATCTCTGTTAGCTCTGGAATTCGAATTTTCAACTGTGGCCATGCAATTCATCTCCAATGTGAAGTTTCAGAAAATGAGTCATCAAGCAAGGGATCTTCATCTGGATGCCCTGTATGTATGCCTAACCAGAAATCCCAGAAGTCTAGAAACAAATCAGTCATTGCAGAGAATGGCTTGGTCAATAAATTCTCGTCAAGACACCAATACCCTCATGGAAGTACTATTCATCTGCATGATAATGATTCATCAGAGAATATGTATGGACAACAACAGATATCACGGGTAAAGATATAACTAAACCTCTAATCTTCTCATCAATATAATGGCCTTGTTCCAGACTTTAATACTGATCTTGCTTGTGCAGTTTGAGATCTTGAACGGCTTGCAGAAAAACCAGAGATTTATGCAAATAGAAAACTTGCCTCCTTTGAGGCTTGCCCCACCTGCTGTGTACCATGAAAAGGTAAGTAAAGTGACAGACTTTCTGACTGGCGAAAGTAGCAATAGTTCTGCAGTTATAGTGAAACAAAGTAGAAACAAGCAAAACCGGGAGCTGAGAGTTAAGGGTTCATCAATTCGATTTCCTTTAAAATCAAGTATATTTGGTGAGTAATGTTATTTAAGAAAGTTATGGTTCTTTTTTTTGTTGTGCTTAATTCTGACAAGGGAAACTTTTCTGCAGGCAAGGAGAAGACAAACAAGCGGTGACTAACTGTTTTTTAAGAACAAGTGAACACTGTAGGCGAGAGAGATCAGGCACTAACAAACTGTACAGGCTAACAGCAGATATCTTCCCTTTCTGTATAGCTACGAGAATTGATGTATCTCAACCCATTATTATTCTTTTGTATCTTATTCTTCTTGATGTATATGTTACAAACTGTTTTTGTGTGTACAATAGAAAGCCTTTTTAGTGAGCTTAGGATATTGATGAGGAAACGTTGTCTCTTTCATTTCTTTCTTTCCCATTTTTCCTCATTCCCTTTTTTATTCGTTATTTTGTTTCCAAATTAAAACTTCATTTCTTTTCTCTCCCGCACTATGCAAATTTTTATTGTCCAGCATAAGTTTTACTGATCCAGCATGAGTTTTACTTACTAAAAAATGCCCTCGTATGAATGTTATAAAACTCAAATCGGTAATTGACTCGATTAGAAAATTGGATCATGGTTGAAACAATGAGTCATTAGTCGGTGAATATATATAAAAGATCTATAAATTTATACTCAAAGCAATAGGATTTATAAAATGTATGTAATACTTTAAAGTCTTTTATTAATTTTGTATTTTTAGTATTTTACATTAATAAACAAGTGACATGTTAATTCAAAAGATTATAAAATGATAGACAAAATGCTAAATAAGATTGAGTGATTTTTTTTTTTTGTTTAATTACATGTATCCTCCATAATGGGTAATTTTGTTCGAGTCGAAAATATCCACATTATGGTTGGGCTAGCTCTCCCAATGGGGATTTTTTTTCTATCCACAACCACAAGACTCGAACAGTAGACTTGGAAATAAGCATGTACCGCTTGAACCAACCTTCGCTGGTCATTGAGTGGTTTGACATGATTCATGCTATTATCTTCTTGTTTATGTTTGAATTTGAAAGAGTATAAATATTGTGAAAATTAGAATCATTTTAGCATGGCCACAAAAAAGTGGTTTATGGTAGATTTATACTATAAATAGTATAAATTTTAGAGACTTGTTAACGAGTGTCCTGTGAGGGCATTGGTTAAAACATAAATATATAAAATATTTTTATTAGAAATGACGACATTAATTGCATCTATAACATTAAGTGTTTCACATTCCAATATTTTTTTTATTTGGTTCTTTAATAAGTATTTTAAGGCTCTCCTCAATATTTCTCTAAATTTAATATTAAAATATATTATAAAATTAAATTTATTTTTTATATTAATAAAATTAGGAGTCTAATTCGAATTCAAACTCAAAAGTTATGTGCTGGTTGTTGTGTTATGTGTGCAACACAATAAGGAAGAAGAATCAAGGAAAATGAATGACATATAGATGTAGGGGCCCGTTTGGTGCACAGGATAAGGGACAGGATATGATAATTTTATCCTATCCTGTCACTTATCATCTGTTTGTTGCACCAACATGATATGATAACTTTATCCTGTTGCTTATCCTATCCTATCCTTCTAGTGTAATTCTTATCCTGAGGGGGGAGCTGGGTTAGGGAGTGATAGGATAGGATAAGATAAGATAAAAAAATTTCTTCCTCATTTATCCTCTCTTTCTCTTTCCTTCCTCTCTCTTTCTCTCTCCTCCCTCTCTCTCTCCTCCTTCTCTCTCCTGTATCTCCCCCTCTTTCTCTCTCCTCCTCTCTCTCCTCTCTCTCTCTCTGCTCTCTCCTCATTCTCTCTCCTCTCCCCCTCTTTCTCTCTCCTCCCTCTCCTCTCCTATCTCTTTCCCCTCTCTTCCCTCTCTCTCCTCCCTCTCATCCTCTCTCTCCTCTCATTTATCCTCTTTTCTCTCTCTCCTCCTTCTCTCTCCTCTCTCTCCCCACTTTCTCTCATCCTCTCTCCCCTTCTTCTTCTCTCCTCCCTCTCTCCTCTTTCTTTCCTCTCCCCCTATTTTCTCTCTCCTCCCCCTTCTCCTATCTCTCTCTCCTCTTCTCCCCCCTCTCTCCTCCCTCCCTCTCTTTCCTCTCTCTCTCCTTTCTCTCTCTCCTTTCCCTCTCTTTTCCTCCCTCTCTCTCTATAAGAACGGCTTTTGTGGTAATTTTGATATTAATTTTAATATTTTTTAAATTTTTTTGTAAAATAAATTTAAATATTTTTAATAAAAAAAAAATTTATTTATGTGTGCTTGCTAAAAAGCAAAAAAAAATTAAATTTGTAATAAGGGTAATTTTGTCATTTTAATATTCTTTATATCCTATCCTACCATAATTTGTCCATCTCAAACGTAGGATAAGATAAAATAATCATATCTGTCTTCTTATCCTGGTGTACATCAAACATAGGATAGGATAAGAGCATCCTGGTGTACATCAAACATAGGATAGGATAAGAGCAGGACTGCTCTTATCCTATCCTATCATATCCTATCATGTGCACCAAACGGGCCCGTAATATCTTGAGGCATGTGTATTTTGCCGCTTACAATTTTCCTTTTTGTTTATGCATTCATACATAATTGTAAAATTGCAAAAGAAAACCAAAAAATGCAACTTTTAGAGGGCCCAACCGGGTTCGAACCGGTGACCTCTTGATCTGCAGTCAAATGCTCTACCACTGAGCTATGGACCCCTTGGATGTATTCTTAAGGAGTTGTATAATATATGAATACAAAGCTAGGTTGTGGAAACGGGACACTCATTTGCGGGTATGAAAAGGACTTGGAATTTATCCATGTGCAGTGCCATGTCAGCAGGTAACGAGGTTCACATAATCATTCCATTCCACTGTGATGAACTTCTTTCAGTTTTCAGTTCATCTTTCAATATTCTCATTGCCCAAGTCTTTAGCATAATTTCACAATGATTATCACATTATCATTCACAGCAATCCGTGAATTATTGCAAAGAATCTCAAATAAAAAGGTAGTAACAAAACCAAGAAGTCATATTTTAAGCTTTCCTTAGTGTAGATATGAATGATTGAGGAAGATCCATAACCATTAACCTGAGAATAATTAACTTCTCTAATATGAAGTGACCACATATCCTAAATCACTTGCTTTACATCTGCTCCACATTGTTTGGAGGTGTGATGCAACAATACAAGAGAATTTATGCACAAACACCAAGTCCTTTCTATTGCTTAAGAAATGTCAATTATACTATCATACTCAACTTTTTTTGGTTGTCCCCATAGTCCCAAGAGTGTATTAATGCAAGATTCATTGCCTTTTTTTAAAATTTATGACTAGCCTACGGTTTTGACTTTTCAATAATACATATGACCATACTTTAGTTTTTAGTATATTAAAATTTGTGATATTGAACTATTTTCTAAAATTTAATCAAATAACATCCTTTTGTCGAATTCCGAGTGACATCAACTTGAATGAGATTAATGTCACACTCATCTAGAAAACCAAATTAACAAAAATATATTTGTGGAAAAACCAAATTAACAAAAAAAATAAAAAAATGTGGAGGACAAGTAGCAGTTTATTCAACATTTTTTCATCCTTATAGAGAAATGCTACTTATGGTAATGTAGGAAAAGTTGGTTGGATTTTGGTGGCACCCTTCTCTTTATTATTTGTTTGTTGTATGGTATCAAATGAATTTGCACATAGTCATAGAAGACCCCCCAACATTGAACGGTTATCTCCAAGTCTCACTCCCTCGTTTCCTCCGCCCTTTTCACTTGCCTTGTTGTCTCTGACACTTCTTCTATAACACCCCATTTTCGGTTCTTCTTCCCTTTCACTCTTCTCTTGCACATAACATCAAACATTTGGTTTCTTGTTGCAGCGTGAGAAGAAAATGTCTTTCACTGCAACTAAGTTCGCTCACCCTCCTCTTCTTCCTATCAATTCCACAACCCCCAGATCCAATGACAAGCCTCTCTCTTTCTCTTTCGATCTCTTCAGGGCCAACCCTTCTTCCTCTTTCTTTGGATCCACTCGCAAGCTTCTTCGCTCCAATGCTCTCACTAAGCCTCTTGCTCACCGCCGTCCATATGCTCCTGCTGCTGCTGTTCTTCTCGAACAAACCTCCAATCTGGTAACCCTTTATCCTTCTTTATTCCTTTTCGTGTGAAAAATCTCTGCTTTTTGTGAATAGTTACTGATTCTCTGTATTGGGTTTCTTAAAAGAACATGACTTTTCACTCAATTCAGCCCATTGAATTGAACTCTGTTGGGTTTATGAGCTGCATGATTCAAATATCACTGTTTTTCTTATTATTTGAGTTACTGTTTATTATCTTTTAAAAATTAAGATGTATTGTTGCTTCACACTCTGGTGATGTGGATTTTATGGGTTTTATTTTTGTGTTATCTGTCCAATTGGGTTCAGAAGTTTAGATTAGTGAGAGTAGTTTGTTTTGTCGTGTGCTATCAAAAAGTAGCCTTTTTTAGACTATTGTTTTTATCTGGATTTGTGCGTGCAGCTTATTACTAAAGAGGAAGGGTTGGAGCTCTATGAAGACATGATATTAGGGAGGGCCTTTGAAGACAAGTGTGCTGAGATGTATTATAGGGGCAAAATGTTTGGTTTTGTTCACTTGTACAATGGCCAAGAAGCTGTGTCAACCGGATTCATCAAGCTTCTGAAGAAAGAGGATTCTGTGGTGAGTACCTACAGAGATCATGTTCATGCCCTGAGTAAGGGGGTGCCAGCTCGGGCTGTTATGAGTGAACTCTATGGGAAGGCGACAGGATGCTGCCGTGGTCAGGGTGGTTCAATGCATATGTTCTCAAAGGAGCACAACTTGCTTGGTGGGTTTGCATTCATTGGTGAAGGAATCCCAGTGGCCACTGGGGCTGCATTTTCCAGTAAGTACAGAAGAGAGGTATTGAATCAGGCAGATTGTGATCACGTGACATTGGCATTTTTTGGAGATGGAACTTGTAACAATGGACAGTTCTATGAATGTCTAAACATGGCAGCTTTGTGGAAATTGCCAATTGTGTTTGTGGTAGAAAATAATTTGTGGGCCATTGGGATGTCACATCTCAGGGCTACTTCAGATCCTCAGATATGGAAAAAGGGGCCAGCATTTGGAATGCCAGGGATTCATGTAGATGGGATGGACGTTTTGAAGGTCAGAGAGGTGGCAAAGGAGGCAATTGAAAGGGCAAGACGAGGAGAGGGACCAACTTTAGTGGAATGTGAAACCTATAGATTTAGAGGACATTCATTGGCTGATCCTGATGAGCTTCGTGACCCTGGTGAGCATTTATGTAGATAGTATTTTGTTCCACTGTGTTCTTAATTTTGAAGTACATATTTTGATGTTCCTTTGCATTTTTGGTGGTATCTATCTTATTTATGCATAATCCTTATTTATTTTGCCATATAGTTTGCTTAACTTCCTTTTGAATTCTCAAAGGGCCCAACTGTGTTTGAACCTGTTACCCCTTGGTAGTTGCTGTTGTTGTACAGTTTACTTAACTTATCAGTTTCTTAGGAATTTGATCAATTTTTATGCCTACTTTATTAATAAGGTGTTTATTAGTCATTTTTTCAAACCCCCTTCCCCAAAAAGAAGAACAAAAGAGAAAGGTGATTCTTAGTCTTAAATTAGCAATATAAGTCGATGCCTCAATGGAACAGTCTTGCACTCTAAACTTGTTAATGGTGGAAAATAATTCTTTGTTATTGGGTCTTGGAAATATGTATAATTTCATTGGGAAAAGCAATCCAATAGGATCAGGGTACTATACTTAATCAATAAATGAGTTCTATACCCTAAGCAACCAATTTCTTAGTATTCGTTTGGTTCCCAGTTGGGAACCATCAAAATCAATTATGTGGAATTGATTTTAAATCACTTCTGTCCAACGTGCTTTGTAAATCGTGCACCATTTATTTCCTGCCATTGATTCTATAAATCTATCAAAATCAATTCTACCCAACTTTAAACCAAACGGACCCTTAAAGTTAAATTATCATTCTCAATGGTAGATAGAGTTGAGAGGAATATTACTGTATAGTGTATATATAAAGATGGTCTTGATTTAAAGGGGAGGATTTATGTGAAAGCTGAATCAATTTCATATTAGGATCTATGCCTCCATATCCTAAGCTATGTAAATTAAGGTTTGGTTAGTTTGTCACTTACCTGAAAAATGGATTACCAACTCATTTAACGTACCCATACAGTATATTCCATCTTTAGCACTGTTTCATTGATGGTACCAAGCACCTCATCCAGTTTGCAGGTATCTGGGGATATAAAATAAAGATTATACTCCAGTTTGGTTTGAGCCTGGATTGTTTCGTAATCTGACTCCATATGTCATGGTGTTGACTGCAAAGTAGTGTATGTTTTAGCTTGATTTTAGTTGTTTTTGCTGGCTGTTCTTCCTTTAACTATGCAAATTCAAATTAACACTGAACTGTGAAGGTTTCAGTTGCCTAGTGCATCTAGCATGGTGGTACCCTTTTAAGATGGCCTCCTAAATTAATAACTATCTTTATGACTAGTAGCTACATAACTAGTGTTACTAATGTCGTGAGGCCAGTAAATTTTTATCTCATAATGAATTAAGCCACACATTTTGTTGTGGTTTATCAAGTCTTCTGTTTGTGTCCGCGGTGTTCATAATACTAATTACTAATCATAATCTTTTTCTATTATGGCAGCTGAGAAGCAACACTATGCTGGTAGGGATCCCATCACTGCATTGAAGAAATACCTTTTTGAGAACAAATTAGCCAGTGAACAGGAATTGAAGACCATAGAGAAGAAAATCGATGAACTCCTTGATGATGCTGTTGAGTTTGCAGATAAGAGCCCTCTTCCACCTCGCAGCCAGCTTCTGGAGAATGTGTTTGCTGATCCAAAAGGTTTTGGAATTGGACCAGATGGCAAGTATAGATGTGAGGATCCAAAATTCACCGAAGGCACTGCTCATGTCTAATATTTTTTTCTAGTCTGACAGCTATCTGCACGGGTCTTAAAGTTTTGTATGAATGTTCTTATTCATATGCTTACTAGTCATCAAATGATACTCACAGAATGCATTACCTTGTCTAATATAAACAGGACTTGTACTTTAGGTTGGAAATTTGGTTTTTCGTGTCTTATATTTATTATTGTTTGTGGAACTAGTGTCTCAGTGAACGGTGTAGAATAAAATTTTATTTTTACCTCTTCTACTTTCAATCAATGTACTTGTGAGGTGCTATAGGAATGTGTGCTAGCCAAGACAATACTTCTAGTAGTAACTTTAAGGGGATCTTGTTCATTTTACCACCTTCACAAGCTAATTCACTACTGAATGTGTTGGAATTAGCTTGTTATATATTTAAAGTAACTTGTGATCAAAATTTTGTTTTGGTAGACTCAACTGAACTTATTCAAATTTGTTCACACTGAGATAAAATTGCTAGTTAATTATTAAGTTAACGAGTTTGATATGAGATGCAATCATGCAAATATGAGATGCAAATTGCCTAAAAATAACTGTGTTTTATTTTAGACAATGTAAAAAAGAAAAAGTCAAGCTACGTATAAAAATGCTCTAACACGGTCCAATTTGTTATAGTCCTTTTAAATAATTCAGCTATATAATTGTTAACAAATTATGTAAGAATAAATTTATTTTAATTTTGTGAAGAACAATATTATCATATAAAAAGTATCATGTCCTTTTAAATGAAAATAAATCACAATTAATAAGATAAATAGTTATAGTAATATAACAAACAAATAACTGAAAAAAGTTCAATTCTAAAAGTAGACCATAGTGATTAAGAAAATGAAAAATAAAAATAATTATGAAAAAATGTATCAATGATCTCACTTCATTTTACAATTGTTTTTGTACGAGTTTACAGTATTTAAATTATTAAATTATGGAGAAAGACTAGAGTTGTTAGTATTTGTGGGTTGAAGAGGTTTTCTTATATAAAATGTTTTACAAAATTTTGATATATTTCTTTCTTTTGTTATATTACAGTATATAAATAATAAGTCCTGTTTTATGAATAAAAAGATATAAAATTTTTGACATGATAAAATTCGATAGATATTCAATACGAGCTGGAAGAACCCAAACAGCTGATGTAAGTGACGGACCCTCTCGTTTTGTTTTTGGGTTTGCGAGATAACATAAATCGATGGCATTGGCTCTGTTACCTTCTTCTTCCTCTTCCTCTTCCTCTTCGGTGCTGAGCCTGAAACACAAACCCCGATTTCTAGCTTCAGCCAAACGATTCGTTTCGCATTTCTGGCATCCAAGGTATCCATGCTTGGTACTACTGCCGACAACTCTAGAACCTTCTTCTTCTCTAAGGAAAGCTAGGCTTTGTGTGGCAGCGGTGGTTTCAGAAGGGATTAACGGAGAAGAATCCCTGGACACAGAAAACGATGACGTTTTCCAAGAGGAAAAAGAAGAACGGCGGAGTAAAGTTCCCGCTCCCAGACCGTGTGAATTGTATGTGTGCAATCTCCCCAGAAGCTATGACGCAGCAAACTTACTTGATATCTTCAACCCTCACGGAACCATTCTATCTCTTGAGGTTCTTCCTCTCTCTTCCTTTTTTAGTTTTATCTTTAGCCCCAACTTAATTGTTTTTAAAATTTATTAAAAATGCTAAAAACAATAAAATGTTTTTTATTGAAAAAAAAACGCCGTTATTTGTTGTTTTCATTATTAATATGAAAAGCTCGCAGCTTGTTCCATTTATTTATCTATTGTTTTGATTTCCCTTCTTTGTTTGATTTTCTTATTCGTGGTATTATATTGGGTTTTCATAAACTTCTGTATGTAATCTAAAGTTGCAAGGTATTCATTATCAAATTTTAGCTAGTCCAATTTGGAAATTTTGTCATAGATAGTGCTGAATAGTTTAATTGTTTTAGTCTGAATTCTGCTGAGTCAGCAATTCAGAAACAATAGTTGAATATGATGTTTGGTTGAGAGCATGGAATTATGGTTAGGTCTTGGTACTTATCATGTTTTACTTGCTTTGCTGCAGGTTTGCCGGAATGCTGAAACTGGTGAAAGTATGGGGTGTGGTTATGTCACAATGGGATCCATAAACTCAGCAAGAAATGCAATTGCTGCACTGGATGGATCAGTCAGTACTCTGAAAATGTCTCTTTGCTTGTGTTGGATTCATTATGCCCTTGTTGTTTAATCTGGAATTTTTCTTTTCATTTTCTGCTTTTTGACTGAAGGATGTTGAGGGGCGCGAAATGCGGGTTAGATTTTCATCTGAGATGAATCTTGGAAGAAGGAATAATGAGAACATGAACTCCTCCCCCAAGAGAGCGTTGTACTATGAAGCTCCCCATAAGTTGTATGTGGGCAATCTTGTTAGGGCTGTTAAACCTGAACAGTTGAGAAATCATTTTAGCAGATTTGGGAATGTGCTTAGTGTAAGAGTGTTGCATGATCATAATCAAGGGAAAAGAAGAGTCTATGCGTTTCTCTCTTTTCAATCAGAGGCAGAACGTGATGCAGCAATGTCTCTTAATGGAACAGTAAAATCCCCTTCTATCACTTACTAATGTTATTTCATTTTTCTCTACTTGTTACTTAGTGTTTGGTCTTTCTTGCAGGAGTTTTATGGTCGTACCCTAGTAGTTAGAGAGGGTGTAGATAAGACTGAGGCTTAACAGGAGGTTCAGTTTCTGCATGAAGATGATATGGCAGCAAATTTGGTTTTTCACATGGAGGAAGATTGTTAATATGTATAGCTGAGATAGATTTGTGGAGCTTCCTGAACTGGAAAAAGTTAGCTCAAAGAAGAGGTGAACTTAGTTGCATCAAAATGCAGATTCCTGCTTATTTCAATTTTGTTAGCCCCGAATAGAATTGCCTCTGGTAATAGGGGATACCTATGGTTTACAAAAAAAAATGCAAATTCCTGCTTATTTCAATTTTGTTGTATCTTAAATTGCAATGAGTAATGTCAAAGTATTGTAGTAGAGTCCAATTGAGTTTTAAATTTAACTCTAGCTGTCTAGCATGTATACTGCTATTGTGATTGGTGTACCTTTGACAGAGTATTGAGCATGAAATTGAGAACATGATTAGCCTTTTGCATGTTACAAGAGTAAAGATGCCATATAGGTCACAATGGTCTGTGTGAACAGCCTTGAAGACCTAACAATGGTTATGAGTAGGTTTATAGCGGTAGCTCTGCATTTTGAACAGGGCGTGGAAGTTGGAAAACAGCGTGCCTTCAAGGTTAATTTATAGCATGTTTAGTTTATTGTTGAATCGTGGTAAACTCACGTTTTCAACGTTAGAAATAGTTGTGTTGGGAAATATTTTAAACTTGAGTTTAGCCAGTTTTAACGCTAAATCAAACACACACAAAGTAGTTTTGCTTTAAACTTCCTAGTTTTAGGATGATGAGGATCCTCTGTACTTTCAATAACTACGGGGAATTCGCTCATTGAAATTCGGAATGCATGTGTTAAATAAAAAATGGAAAGTATACTATAAAATTTTATAATCATCCAATGTAGAGCTGATGACAGCAACACAGGATGACTTGTAAGATATCATTATGAGTTATTCGAGCTTTTATGCTCTGTTTGGTTGTGGTGGAGAAATAGGGAAGAGAGAAGTAGGGAAGAGAGAAATAGAAGAGAGATAGAGAAGATTTTGAGGTTGTTTGGTGTAAAAGAAATAGAGAAGAGATAAGAGAGAAATATAAAGTTGAGTTGTTTGGTTAGATTGAAGAGGTAGGAGAGAAATAGTAATCTGTTAACCGTTGGTTCATATTTTGGCGCCCCAACAGAATATAATCGATTATTTTCGTCATTTTTTGTTGTTATTGTTTTTAACTTGCAGGAAATCGATTATTTTCCAGCAAGAAATCGATTAGCATGACGACAGAGCCTTGCATATCCCCAGACTCGTCTTCAACGGCTACAACCTCTTCACCGTTTGCACCATGAACTCGTTCCATTCCCACCCAGAGCTCCGTTCCAGTTCACTAGTTCAGATTTGTTTCTCCTTCAAAGTCTTCCCAACCTGATCACCATGTGCGCGAGACCACCGGAGTGGATTGACCGTTTCTTCGAACAGGTGCTTGAGCTAGAGGTGAAGAGACACAACCTCATCGTCAACAATTTCGTAGAGATGGAAAGTGAGTACGAGAGAACCACTGGACACAGAGCTTGGCACCTTGGCCCAGCCTCTCTGGTTCACACCTCCAACCAATAGAAAGCAGAGAGGGGACCCAAAGCGTAGTGCATCTTGGCCCACCTCTCTGGTTCACGTTCCGCCGTGCACCACTCCTCCACCGTCGACGATAGCGACTGCTTGGTAAGCCTCCTTCTCCAACAAGAGAAGCACAACAGAGAAAACACGCTGGGATAAACGGTCTCTATGGAAGGCTAATTTCTTCGCAGAAATGAGTTTAGCGTGGGGCCCACTGGTTTGTCTCACTTCTCTAACATTTCTCACCTGTGCCAAACTAGGGAAGTTACTAACCTCTCTCTTCTATTTCTCTGATAGTGGGTTATTTCTCCTCTATTTCAACACCAAACATAGTGTTAAAGTTCTGAACCTTACATTTTTCCAGATTTTGTTACATTTTTGCCGGCTCAAAATCCTGAGTATGAGGACATTGAAAAACAAATGCATCATCCAATGGCAAAACATGAAACAAAATACCCTTGTCGAGATTGACGTTTATTAATGACAATGAAGGGAAGATATTGGCAAATTGACCAAAATGCCACCTTAAGAGATTTACCAAATTAGGGCTATTCCGAAACTAATTATCATACTAAGGTTGTTTTTGACACATTATGATTGATGTAGAATTCACCTATCCGCTTGGCAAGTTTGAACTAGCCAAGTGAATAGACTAGTTACTAGTTAACTAGTTACACCATAAGTGATTTTCCCCCCAATTTGGAATGAGTCTTGCGTGGAACTGTCTTATAAATTCACTACAACAAAAATCCTTTTTAGCGGCAATAAATTTATCTTTTAACAACCATATAAATGGCCACAAAAAATATTTACAGGCAATTATTATTAATGGGTACTCATCGATAAAAGTATTTCCGCAATTATAACAAATGCTAGTAAAGACTCTTTTAATTGCGGGTAAAATTAACACTTTTCAATGGCAATTATAACGGCATTTTTAATGGCCACCAAAGATAATTTTTCAATTGTTGACTAAACCCATGTACTGACTTTTAGGTATTGTCGATAAAAGTTTCTAAAGACTGATATAAAAGGTTTTTTCATATGTACCTTAACAGGAACTATCTAATTAATTGTATTTTTAACTTTTAACACTGATAATTTATGCCCAAATATGTTACCAAAAAAATATATGCCCAAATAAAGTAAATCATGTACAGACATTCTAAATAAATCAAACTACAAAATCAATTCCAGAAAAAACACATTTCATTAAATTTGTAAGTAGTAGATAACTTCTATCAAATTCAACCGTAATACTTATGTGTATTATCAACAAAGCATAAAAAATTATATCATTTAAATTTAATAGCCAATATAATTCCAAGTTTAATACAAAACATATTATAAACTTTTCTTCCAACTCTTAATCACAAATTTTTTTTTCAACTCTTGATGAAAACAAAGTCTTCCATAATTAGATTCTATGATAATCAAAATGTTTGATCTGCAATGATAAATTAAAAAATATATTATTTCAAAGTATGACACGGTGTCCAACACTTTGAGAAAAGCAATCAGGAAGCATAAAAAAGTAATAGTAAATGATATTTTGAACTTGTTACTTATTTGAACTTTATATGCCTAGAGATTTTGCATGTCTAAGGTGTTGTGTTTGCAGAAGGATGCCTGTAGAGTGTAAAGAATTTATTTAGAAACTAAGCTTTGTGTCTATCAATAAGAAGACCAAAACAATAGTAAATGATACTCCTCCAGTCCAGTCCTATTTATAAGAATCTTTTAACTACTTCACACGGATTAAGGAAGTTGGTTAATTTAGTTGATTGCAATAAATTTGTCAAGAATGTGTATCATATTTACTAAACTATCCTTGAATTTATTGAGACCTATTATCTTTCTCTTTCTATTTAACTACTCAATTGTGTCATACTCTCTCTACTAATTAATTACTCACCTACCTCCACTAGTGGAGTATTTTGTCAAATAATAATTAATGCATGGGACAATCTAAAAAGGTTCTTATAAAAAGGATCAAGGTCAACCTTCAAAAGATTCTTATAAATAGGACTGCAGGGAGTATTAATATACGCACATGTAAGAGAGTCTGGACACAAAGCACTATAACCACTCCACAGACACATTGTTGGGTTGCCTCACATAAATTTATTCGTGCACACGCACACACACATTCCTTGGTGATATCAATTATAAATTTTATCCACTCCCTGTACATAACACCTATCATTTACAGTTCCAAGAAATAGCATATTATCCATTCCTTGTACGTAATTAAATCATGCTTTGTTACAATCCTAAATCCTTAATAATATACCATCAATATATATAATTATATATATAATATTACAATATATATTATATATACATATAATAAAAGTAGTAATGATATAAGTCAGCAACCATTATTTTTACAATTAAATTAAATTATAACTACAAAACAAGTATATTATTGTTTTGAGCTTTGGTTTGCACTTTAAAAGGTATACCATAAATCATGAATCTATCTCATGGATAAATATGTTGAACAACATTTTTTGTAAACGAGACAATTTTTTAACAAGGTTTAAGGCATTTTGCAAAATCCTTTTATGATGCTTCTAACATCCATTAAATTGGTATAATATCAATTAAAAATATCATAAAGTAAGCATTGCCATGAAGCATAATTTAGAATGAGACGACAAATAAAAAATTTAATTACAAATCCAATTAAAATATTATGATATTACCTAGCTAGTCAAATGCTATGGCATGATAGTCCTTGGAGAGTACCGGAAGATCTTTGTGATAAGAATATGCCTGAAAGCAGCATCAATTTGCCAGTAAAATTGTTGCTTCAGAATATTTTTTATCAAAATTCACACAATGCAGTGGAAGTGATAGAAATAAAACTGATTCATGATCATTAGCCAACCAGAATTAGTTTTTTGGTAATGGTTCCTTAACATGATGTGCACCTATATTAATAACAATATATTTCAACAGCATGTCCACAAATTTGGCCCAGAGAAGATGACAAATGGACAATAAATGCCCAGTTAGATGTTTCAATTAAAAGAATGGCCCAACCAACAACCAAGCCTTACTCCACTAGGTGGGGTTGGCTACATGAATCAATAATGCCTATGAACTACATAAAAAACCAAAGTTTTTGTGAAACCATTAAAACAAGGTCCATTTTAATGGTTTCTCCTAATGTTTTAGGTCTATCTCTACCCCCTTTATAATTGGACTAAAAACAATGGCCACATTGACTATTGTTGAAACAGAGCATTTGTGTGCCAAGAGTGCACTCACCACTCAGTCCATTATGCTATGAGTTCATTCAGTACAAGAGCTAATCAATGAATACTTACAGGGTCATTAACAGCTTTTAAGTCTACTCTGCAACTTGTTTGAGGGAGATATTTCTTGCTATCTGGATGTAATCAAGATCTTGGTAATCTGCCTTTACCAAAAAATTTTAATGCCTTCAACTTATTGGCAGATGGAATAAACTAGAATCATGCATATTTTTGTATCGTACATGGTTATGAAGCTATAGAATAAGGTTAAAGAGAATAACAAGAAATTATTAGCTATACCCTTATAGGAGCAACCTTTGTAGTTAGTAGAAGCTAAATAATATAATGAAAAGAGGAGTTTTATTGACTCAAAAAATACTCATTATAAAAAGATTAAATAATAAACTGATCTAGTAAATATAAAAATTCAAACCTTTTAATACCTTTCCATTCTAAGGAATAGATTTGAGGTCCCGCACAATGTAATTCCAAATAAATTCTAACCCTCTAGTACCCACCCAAGGAGGAACCAATCTATGCAATACAGAATTAGTGCCCAGGCTTCCACAGAAAAGGTATTAGCCACTGAGCATAACACAAATATGTGTGAATCACTATAGGAAAATTGGCCATTAGTGATCGAATTTTCAGTCACTACTTTTATGAAATCAGTCACTAAGCAAGATAGTGACCGAATTAGTGACTGGTTTTTATAGTCACTAAATCCTTGGTCGCTAAATATTAGAAACTGATTTAGAGACCGAGTTTTTGAAACCGATTTAGAGATCGATTTTAGAGATAAAATTAGAGATTGATTTTGAGATTAATTTTAATGACGGATTTAGAGACTGATTTAGACGTCGTTTTTAGAGACGAAACTGTTGACTAATCTTATGCCCAGTTTAGTGACTGATTTAGTGACTAAATTTTAGACACAAAATTTTCAATGACTAAATTGGTCATTAATTGCTTATTAGTTAAAATAATAGAATTAAATTCTATTGGTTTGATTTGATGAAATTTTTTATGATCCATTCTTTATATTAAAGTAGCGAACCATGCTTGAATGAGTAAAAAATTATAGATAGAAATTGTAGATAAAAATTACTATTTATTGTTAATTAATTAATAATTTGTTGATAATTTTATAAAAGTACATTGTTAATTATGCTTATGATGAAAATATTGAAAATAAAGATTATTTTTATCTTATAATAAAAATATTAGTATTCATTATTTTTAGTATTAAAATTTATTTTGATATTATATTTCGATAACATTTATACTGATTTAGGCATGATCTAGGTGAGATTGTATATTATATTAAGATCTGGCATAAAATTATAATGTGGACACATTTATTGTAAATTTCAAAATAAAAATTACAGAAATGAGTTTCAATCAACTTTGACAAAAAAAAATAAACAAATACATTAAAAGAAGACTTCATAAAACAAAAGGCAAAGACAAAAAATGGAAACATATAATCAGGGACAAAGGGGGCACAATTTTCATATTGGAGCAATCTTCTTATGCTAAAAACGTTTTCAGATCTAATCGATCCAATCTTCTGTATCCATTAATGAAATCGATCACTACATCGGTCTCTATTAATGACCAAAATTTTTGGTCACTAAATCAGTCGCTAAATCATAACATTCTAGTAGTGAATTAACCACTTCAAAAACCAAAATATATAACTCACCTTTCTAAGCATGGAAACATCATCAATGTTGAAAATAAAATAACTAAAAGGTTTCATGATTATAGGTAGGATACTACCCAACTGTGCAAGCTTTGGTGAGACACATCATCAAGGGTATGGGCCTCCATGCTAGAATAAGGGGAAATATCATTGATGTTTTTCTTTTTTAGGCTAAGAACATAACATTATAAACTTGTCAGACGAAATAACTAAAATTGAAAGAAATCAAAAGCTTCAATATGAACAAGCATTACTTGGGGATAAAAATAGCCATTCATAGGCATTTAAGAATAATGAGACAAGCTAACAGAGCATTGCAAGACTTCCCCAATCTCCAACCGTGTCATCCCCTCAACAACCTATACCAAGAAACTAAACTTGGAGAGGAAATACCACCAACAGAATCATAATACAAAAACCACGAAGAGAGAAAATTAGAGAGAGAGAAAGAGAGAAGGAATGAGGAAAATAACCTCAAACACAGCCACCGTTGCCGCATTTCAGATATACACTAGAACGAGCATCGCCACCGCTTCACGCATGTCATGTCGGGAACATCTCAACCCAAGCCGGAACCACCATGGTCACCCTCTTGCTTGCGCAACCCTTTGTCCACGTAATCTATCTAAGAAAACAACAACCTTCTTCCTCGGCCTCTATTGAATCGGTGCCACCGCGCTTGGTTATTTCCGGCACCGCTCGCGCAACTACGGCCAAATGAGCCTCTTCACTACGCCTTGGCCAACCTCGTTTGGCCGCATGTAGCTTACATAGAAAACGAATCGCGAACGAACATAGTAAGGAAGCAATGGAATCACGAATGAACACAAATATTGAAGCGAACAAAATCAACAAAAAATCTAAAGTGAAACCCAAAGCAGACAAAATGTCTTGATGATGATTGAATTTGAAAATGTTGATTCAAGATTCTTCTTGCTGAAAAAGAGATTGGGGTTTTTTTTTTCTCTGAAATTAGGGCTCAAGATTTTTTTTTTTTAAGATTGAGAAAAGGTATTGGTTAAAGTGTGAGAATCCGACCAATTTTGAGAAAATTGATTTGAAATAACCGAAGATTGATGTTCAGTTTTTCCTTAATTTTAAAAACCCAGATTTTTTAATAATAATTTTTTATGATCATTAAACTAACCATTCTATTTTTAGTGTCAATTCATATTAATTGCTAGTATAAAATAATTTATTATCGGCTAACATTCATTAGCCGCAAAAAGAATAGTTTAGAGGGTAAATTATTGGCAATTCCTCTATGGCAACTAAATAATTGCCACTAAAACTGAATTTTGTTGTAGTGACTTCCCCATATAGATGGCTAAGAATAACGGCCTTTAAAGCAAAAATGTAGTCACACAAAAATTGACGATATTTCATTGATACTTTGTTGCTAGATTTATCATCAAACATTACACCACCAATAAGTCTTAACATGTAGGGTTATGCTAAGGCGAACCAACGCATGAAAGAAACATGGGTGTTTCACCTTGTTAACCTGATATCACATGTAAAGTGATAGGTTATGTTAAAATAATAAATTAACACATTTGCAGAAAATGGGTCTATGTGTAAAAAGTAATTGAAGTAATTCAATTACAATAAAACATGTAGGACCTCACACTTAATTGTTTGAAATGTTAACTCAATGCCAGTCTCGCGTGCTTCACATTATGAATTTCAACTTTATGAGAAGAGGGTAGAACATTAAGGAGTTGAATAGGTTATTTAGTGTTTGGAATTCAATTTGTTGAAGAAATCTCCTTGAGTTTCATGGCATGGTAGCAGAATATCATCCAAGTCATCTCCCTAACTACAAAGTTTTAATTAAGCAATGAACTCAAGATTGCTTGTGAACCATTTCTTTCTCTTTTTGTAAAACGGAAATTAAAAAGTCATTAAAGTGTTCATAACAAAATTTCAATAATGAAATAGATAGAGCCTAATGAGAATATGTATACTCTCTAGTAATACTGAACACAATGAACGTGCATTTATCCGTTTTACTGTATGTGTTCAATACTAGAGAGAAAATTCACTCGTCTAGTGAAAATAATAACCATGGGTCAATTAAGGAAGTCCTAGTATACATAAGCACAAAAAATGTTAAAATGAGAGTTAATGCAACATGACTGCGGAGAGAGGCATCATTTTGTTTAATGAGACGTAGACCGTCACAAGTAAGGATGACAATTGGACCCAGATCCAATGAGTAATTTGATTAGTTTAAATGTTATAATTTTAGAAATGTTATAATTTTATATTAATAAATACTAAAATAGCAAAACTTTAACTAAGAAATTAATCAATTATACATATAAATTTTTTAAAAAAATTAAATATCAATACTGATCATATAATAATCCATATATAGACAATATTTTATAATAAGTTTTTAAAAAGGTTACAAGCTTATCTATAAATATGCTCATAAACACGCGTTTTATATACAACAATATGTTTAAATATTTAAATAAGTGATAAGTGCCAAATATTAGGATATTTTTGTATGGAAAACATGACACTTATGGGTAAATTACATAAATTCTTGTGTTGATTTCCTCCAAATTCTAGAACTTTGAAGTTAAGCAGTAATATCTGAGTGTTGGTTTAATTGAAACCTTTTAATCCTAAATTTTGGTGTTTAATTGCAGGAAAAGTTGAAGAGGAATAACCAGGCTCAGAAGAAATGAAGTAAAAAGAATAAGTCAATAAGTATATGATTTTAAGACAATATAATTAAAATATATAAATAATAAAATCATGTTACATTATGTAGACAATTTAATCTATTGGATTTTTTTTCTTGAGTGGCATAAAGTCCAATCTTTATAATTAACAATATTTAAGGAAAAAAAAAGCTTTAATCTACTTTATTTTTTTAAATTAATCTAAGTTGTCCCAATGGAATCATCAAGCGCGTGGATCAGATGGTACGAGGTTATTCCAGCTTAATCAGTGGTCTCGGGTTTAAGTCAATGGGTATGCAGCTGTACTAGATATTCGGAGAGAGAGTTTTGCCACCCAGAGATCGAGGTCCTACCTAATTCGAGCTGTATTGCCTTCCGTAGAGGATATCTGTGATCTTATCACAAAGTTTTCTTAGTGGAAGAGTGCTCCCCGCTTTAACGTCTGACAGTACACTGAGAAATTAGTTTCTCACATACTAAGTGAGAGGATACTCTAAGAAACCAACATATCCTAAATCTGGTATAGTATTAGGGCTTTTGACGAGTAACTTATTTCCACTCTTTTTATATATGTGTAAATAAATATAAATATAAGTTTAAACCGTTATAAGAATTAAATGCTACATGAGCCTTTTTGAATTTTGTCACTAGTTATCAAACCTGATTTATTATTATTTTTTTATTAATGTCCATATTTAACCCACGATCTTTTCTTTACTTTTTTTTTCCTTCTAATTGAACGTAGTAGTCATAATTTTTTTACCTAAAACAAAATACACCATAACAAATTTAAATAAATCTAATATATTTTAAATAAATAATAATTTTATAAAAAGAATTTTAATTCTTATCCAATTAGACTGTATATCACCAAATATAAAATAGTATTATTTTATAAACATAGTATATTTTTATATAACACTATACCAAATATTATATAGTAATAAAATTATATCAGAGTATAGAATTGGATCTTATAATATTTAATCTTATACTGGCATTCCTATTCTATCGTGCATACCAAATAAGTCCTATATTTAATCCAAGTTTTCAACAAGTTTTATAGTTTAACAAAGTCCATAACCATTAGCAAACAATGACCTATTTAATATAAAAAGTTTTAAACTATAAATACCCATTTTAAAATTTAATAAAATTTTAAGGACTCAAACAATAATTTAATTTAAAATTTTACACCTTGGAACTTTGTATCTTATTATGGAGATAAGAATAAAGATTATATTTCTTTGAAATAATACTAGTAGAGAGACCGTAGCCGGATAGTGAAAAGCTTAATTATAGACGGTAAAAAAAACATATAATTTTTTTTCTTTTTAATTTTGTAGGGACTTGAAGGAAAACGTGAGACAGTTATAAACTTTCCCATAATGATGGAAATAGGCCATACCAACTTGAGCCAACTTCTAATTCTTAAGCATGAGTATGAACCTGGGACATGTTACATGCTTTTATTAAGGCCCGACTTGACCTGTGTGAAAGTTTGACTTGATCGATTTGTAAGTTTGTTTTTGTAACAAAACTTATAAATAGACCAATAGGCCTATAAGTCTATGCACCAACAGGCCTATAAACAGGTTTTTATATAATTAATTTAATATATTATATATTATTATATTAAATAGGTCGACTTATTAGGCTTAATAGACTTTTTCATAGGCATAAAGTTTGACCTATTTAACTAAATAAACTTTTTAAAAAGTCTTAGTCCGACATTTTTAATAAACGAGTCAGACCAGATCAGACTATAGACTATAAACAGTTAGACGGTAGGCTCTTGACATGGCATATTCCCACCCCTAATTACATATTTATTTTGGGGTGGCATTTTTTAAATTTTAAAAAATAATTAAAAATAACTAAAACAATTAAATATAAAATTCAATTTGGGAGGATGAATAGCGGTAACCATGTGTCTCACCATATAGGGAAGGATAAGCATTTTAAATTAATCTTTTTATTTTTAACATTATCTTCGTTAAATGAAAATAAAATGTAGTTATAAATTAAATGTTGATATAAATGAAAATCTTTAATGAAGAAAAAATTATATAAACTGAAAGATGAAACCAGCTTTGTAGGTGCACTTGATTACTTTGACACGATGTCAATTATTCAAATTTTGTCTAATTTTCCCTCATACAGCCCATGGTTTTCTATCAGAAACTAGATTTTTCTTCGATCATTCCTTATCTTTTGAATTAAATAATAATAATAATAATAATAATAATAATAATAATAATAATAATAATAATAATGTAATAAAAAAATTAAGAGTATTTTTAAATATCATTATTCAATTGAATAATCCGAAAAGAGACAAAAAGAAAAGACAACTTAAATTTCTAGAACTCTCTTAGAATCATCTATAAAAATTGATGCAAGAACAAGAACGAACCTCTTGAAGAAAAAGAGTTGAAATGTCATATCTCGCATTAATATCTTACTTGTCTACATAAATATAAATTATTAAAATCCTGTTATTAATTTTTAATTTAATAACCATAGTTTTATATTTTTATAATAGTATACTTCTCGCTTTTAAAAAACAAAATTTCTTTTTATGTTATCAAAGAATTTATGAGTGACATATGTATAATAGAAGCATGACAAATCATGTGCGAAGGTTGTTTGGCATCATCAAACCCTGAGTTCCTGATCCAAGGGCCCCTTTTCCTCATCCAATGCAACGGACTCACATGACAAACCTGCAAGTGCAATCAAGGACGTGCAAAAAGCAATTCACATTATTGCATATCGCATATCCACTTTCTCGTAGGAGTTACAAAAGAAAAACAGCAAAAAGAGTATTTATCTGTTCCATATCTTCATATCTTTATAATAACTTGGATACAGATGCAATCGCACTCGCGGTTAATATTAAACTATCAAATCAAAATGTGTATACATTATGTCAATATATGAACCAAAAAATAAAATCTAAAACAAAACAAAAGATTATTTATGGATAATATGGTATGAACTATGAATTACTTGGTTATTTTATAATGTGTAAACGAAAGGACATGGGAAAAAATATAGTTAAATCTGGGACACTCCACGTGTGAATCTCCCCACCACAAGATCAAAAAAGCAAGGTAAAACAAGGTGATCCTGTGCAAGAAAATATCGACCCCAAAGAGAATACCTAAGAGCAACACGTGTCCATTGGTGGACCCGATAAGATCACCTCAAAACTTATATTAAGAAAAACCAATGGTCTAAGTTCTGCCACGTCACGCTCCAGTAAGCAAGCCACCTTCTGATGATCATCCAGAGAGAGTGAGAGAGATTTTGAAGGGAAGATATTTTAGCTATTTTCGCGGTTGTGGGCGAAAGCTGGTTACAACGCAGAGAGAGTGTGTGGGTGAATCCGAATCGAGAAGGGGCGGTTTTGAAATTCTTTCCCTCTTTCACTAAAATTCAGCAGACTTTTCAGATATTGAGGATGAGGTCAATTTTACTTACTCTTTCTTTTTCTCTTATTCGTCTTGCTCATTTCTTTCTCAACCGTTTTGATGAGTTAGGGTTCTTCTTTTTGCTGTGTGGAATGTAGCTTGTTCGAGAATGGTTGAAGTGGAGGAGTTCAATGTAACAATGAAGGAGGAGGAGGAGGAGGAGCAGAATAACAATAACAACAACGATGATGGTGATGGTGGCGGCGATGGTGATGGCGATAGTAATGGTGATCGCTCTACGGAGGTGGTTAGGTGGGAGAGGTTTCTGCCACGGATGGTGCTTACAGTGCTGCTTGTCGAAGGAGATCGTTCTACTCGCCAGATCATCGCTGCACTACTCAAAAAATGCAGTTACAGAGGTTCTTCTTCTTTTCAAATCCTTGAGAAATCTTCATCGATTTTGCTATTTATAGCGTATTGGCATTCTTTTCTGGATAATGTTTGTGCCATTGTATTAGGTGGTTAGTGATCTAATTCTATGGCTAGCGAAAATGAACCTTCGGCTTTGCTATTTTGATTCTAGTCTCTAGCATTACATGCATGACAAAAGTATCCGAAGGACGCATCTATATAATTTTCCACGTGTTGGATTTGGTCATAATCATCAGTTAAGCAGGTCTATGTACCGCATTTTTTTAGATAATTGAAAAATATAAAGCGAGATCTATTTGTTTGTTTGGGAATCTCTGTTTTCTTTTATTTTGTTGGTCATTCTTATTTCAATGCTTTGTTTGAAACAAGAGACAATGAACCTAATTTAATTACCCGAACTGTAATTTTAATGATTATCCTTTTCTAACCAAAGTTAAACATATTCCAATTGTTTTAATTTTTCCACTTTACTTTAGGTAGTATATTTCTATGCGCCACATTAATGCTTTTTAGCTTTGTTCACCCAATGAGGAAGTTTTTGGAGATGCAAGAGGAAACATTTTGTGATGTTAATGAATAATGATGTAATATATATTCAGTGGTTTGGTATATTTGGTTGGAATATCATGCAAAGATTTTCTTTATCTGATCATAAAAAACATCATTGTTGAATGCTGATCCAATTTCAGCCTGACATAATTGTTTTCATGGTTTATTCCTTAATGATAATATTTTCCATGCAGTTATTGCTGTTCCTGATGGATTAAAGGCATGGGAGACATTGAAGAGGAAGGCACCTGACCTAGATCTCATATTAACAGAAATGGAGTTGCCAGCAATATCTGGATTTGCACTTCTTTCTTTGATCATGGAGCATGATGTGTGCAAAAATATTCCTGTTATAAGTATGTTGACTTGTCACCGCGTGTTTTTAATCTTAAATTGTTGGTATTAGATACATATGGCTAATGGGATCAGATTTATTCTCACGGGCCTGCAGTGATGTCTTCTCACAATTCAGTTAGCATGGTGTTGAAATGCATGTTAAAAGGTGCAGCTGATTTTCTTATCAAACCTGTTCGGAGAAATGAGCTTACGAACTTGTGGCAGCATGTGTGGAGAAGGCATGCTGTATGTCATATTTTTCCATCTTTTTCTAATGTATTTTTGTATTTCCTTCTTTTATTGGGCCTTTAAAATTTAGCATATATTTAATTATGCTTTTTCTTTTTATTCCTCCTCCGTTTTATATTATTCATACAGATTAGCAGGCCTCCCCAAGATACAACATTTCCAGAGAAAAAACTTAAAGCTGCCACAGAAGACATTTCTGCAAGCAATCAATCGAGTGGTTCTGTGGATTCCTCACAGAAAAATGATGAATGCAGTGAGAAATTTAGCGAGGCTCAAGTAAATTCTACAGACAACTTTTCTAAATTTGTCCTGTAACATAATTCTTAGATATGTCATATGTCATTTTTGTTAGACTTTGATATATTGGGTGTGATGTGATTACCTTTTGAGTCAGCTAATATTGTTTCTCGAATTCTATCTACACTTTTTATTCAATGATTGGCTTGGGTAACATTTGAAGACATGCAAGATGCAACCTAAAATTTACAAACGCAATTGCAAAGCCACTTAGCTTAAGGAAAAATTTATTTCTAGTCAGGTTGGCTTGATGAAAATTCACATAAAAAAAAACTACAAAATTTTGCCAACTCTTGTGCAGAGCACATGTACATCACCATTTTTGGAAGCTGAAAGTGCGCACATGGAAAATATGCAGAATCCATCCCAGGTAAAGAGTTCTTCGAAGTTGAGCAACATTGATACAGTGAAGCATGAGGAGTTCACCAAATTTGTAAGTGAAACAGCAAAGCATAATGATGAAACAGGAGGTATTTAAATTTCTCTCATTTTCTACATTGATTAGAATTGTTGTTATCATTTTGTTGTTTATTGACAATTGTTTCATACGTTTATTGCAGAGAGATCAAATACATTTGCACCAGAGGCTGCAAGGTGGAACAAAACTTTTAAATTGACAGATTTAAGGCTAGAGCAAGATCATGGTTCTGCTGAAACTGAAAACAAA
This sequence comes from Sesbania bispinosa, assembly GCA_026901365.1. Taxonomy (NCBI): domain Eukaryota; kingdom Viridiplantae; phylum Streptophyta; class Magnoliopsida; order Fabales; family Fabaceae; genus Sesbania; species Sesbania bispinosa. The sequence continues at coordinate 1,020,959 of QLOH01000223.1, read as the reverse complement.
GATGAAACTTTTAGAGCTGAGTTAAGCACAAACAAGGCTAGCATTAGTACCAAGATACATGGATGCAGTCATGAGCTGGAAGAGCCTTCTAGAGGAGCTATTAATTGATTGCCACATTTGAAAATCCTCCTAAGCACACTAATGAAAACTGTTGTCTTGATGGTGGTAACATAACCAAGTTTGATTATGATACACAATTGGAGCTTTCTTTAAAAAGAGACTTTCCTGGCAGCTCATGTAAACAAGCAAGTGAAGCAACTGAGGAATGGCGAAGATTGAACCATTCAAATACTTCCGCCTTTTCTTGGTAAGACCATTGTTTTCCTGTGACCTTTTTAGTTCGTAAGTCATAAAAACATGAAAGGCAGGTGTCATATAATATTTGTTTTCAATTATCAAAGAAACAAATTTGAATCAGTAAAAAGGAATTTCTTCTTGAATTTTTGTAATTTTGTTTTACACATATGCTTTCTGGTTCCGTTGCTAGTCTTGTTTATGCCATTCTATATTTAGGACCAACAGTGTTAAAAGCTGACTAAATGGTGATCTGGTTTAAAACAGTTGAGTGTGTAGGTTAATAGTCTATGGATGGAGCCAAACGGTGGTAAATAATTAAATATAGCTAGTCTTCTAAGGACTAACAACAAATATGAGGTTGTTTTAGAACACAGTCATTAATAATCAAGAGGAATTACTTTCAAAGAGACTTTGTTAATAACTAATTAGGGATTCTAAGTTTAACCATCATATCATCTTTATGTAAACTGTACTGGTTTGACTTTTTTTTAGATCAAAGCTATGCCTGAGCTTTCATCCTTGGGTGTTGAGAAATTAGTGTATAGTCTTTCATTCAAAAGTATTCTTTCTTTAAACTTATTTGAAAATCAAAATGCAATTATTCTTTGTGACCACACAGGTTTTCTGATAATGGGTGTGACAACATTTCTATATGCAGGTATAGTGGTAGTAAGCTGTTTCAATCGCTTTTTTCAACACCACCAAATACATCTGCTATAGTAAACAATTCCAATCGGGATTCGTGTGAATCTCATAAATCATCTGGAATTACTGCTGTTAATGATTGTCAGTATGATGGCTCAAATCAAAATCAAGAGAATGTGACCAGTAAGATCTTTACTTCTGTGTTTCCTGCTCAACCTGTTCTACATCCCACACGGAATGTGAAACCAGACTGCCAGAAAGAGAGTTCTCCTTTTCCCTCAAGTACCTCCTCCCAGTCCAATGCTGAAACTCACAACTCAGACCAACATAATCACAGGTCCAATGATGCTAATTATACGTGTCCATATGATAAAATGAATTTGGATCATGCAAAACATGATTCTTCTGCAACTGGTCAGAGTGCTAATAATTTTTGCAATGATGCTACAAATCATATTAATAGTGCATATGGAAGCATAGACTGTGGAAATGATGGAAAAGCTACTTCAACTATGATAGCTGAGAACAACCCAGAAATTTTTAGTGGTGGTGGTTGCCAAAATTATGATGGATTTAGATTGATAGATTCTCATCGCTCCAGTCAAAGAGAAGCAGCTTTAACAAAATTTCGGCTGAAGCGGAAAGAGAGATGTTATGAGAAAAAGGTACTATAACTAATCCTATACAATTATTTGTGGTAAATATATATTTAGGATTTTATTAGTTTGGAAACTTCCATAGCATCTTTGATGCTCTAATTTTTTACACAGGTTCGATATCAAAGCCGGAAAAGACTGGCAGAGCAGCGCCCTCGGGTGAAAGGACAGTTTGTACGCCAAGTACACAATGATCATCCAGTAGCTGATGCTGGTGATGCTGGTGGTGATTCCTGAAACGTGTTCTGTTTAAATTACCTGTAGTATTAACTATTAAATTATAACTGACATTAGCACTGATTTGCATTAACAAGGATTGAATTTGGGGTGTAGTGTATATGGTTGAATCTGTTTTTTTTTCCTTTAAACATTAGGCAAAGGCTAATAGGGAGATAATTAAAAGTTAGTGTCAAGCATTCATAGTGTTTTCTTCTATCTTTTGTTTTTCACTGTGGGTTGCAAATTTAGGATTGTAATTATTTGGTGGCATTGCTCAAGTTTTGGTTTTACCCGTGTATATATTTTCTTAGTGAAAACTGATATGGAATGGGCCTGTAATTATGTAGGTTGTAAGTTTCAGTGTGAAAATATCCTGTTAAGAATCTCTGGCTTTGCAATCAAATGATCTCTTGAACATATTTTAAAACCCAATTCACATATTTGACGCATCTATTGCGAAGTTGTTGACACTGGTGTTTTGTTTCCTCGAGATATATATATAGCAATGTGTCCAAGACAGCAAGATTAGTAGATTGCATACCTGTGATGGTTCCCATCGCATATTCATGTACTACTGATTTCCATTTCGTCTTTCCTTCAATGTGTTTTCGCTTTTTCTACTTAAGAGATTGCGACGCAGTTTAACTTAAAATGCAGAATGCTAATGGACAAAATGAGAGGAGGCATTTTCTAAGCTCGTTGGAGCTTGGAACATATGGCTGCGGTTGCAAATCCACTCAGGTTGAAGACTGATCCTTGAAGAAACCAGTGCAGCAGGGACTTTGACAGGGAAAGCATCAATAATGTGCATTTGTGGGACACAGTATGTTTTGGAAGCTGTGGGATGTGACGAGGCATGGTCCAAGTTGTAAACAGGGCTATACATTTGTAGAATTGAGCACATCTATCTTGCATTGCATGCCTAAACTGATCATTTAAATCTTATCCATACATAGGTGAAAGGGCTCAAATCGAGCCACATCGCCTTCGTCGGCTATTCTTTCTGGTCCTAAACACTTGGCATTCTATATCTTCGGGCTCATTCTATCCTTTTACAGTTTTACTCCACTTTTGGGCGTTTTATTTATTTTTGTAGAAGGTAAAATAAAATCACCATCCACCACTACAACTTCACATCTTAAGGTTCATAAAATGAAAAAACATTTCTAAATATTTCAATAAATAAATTAAAGGATCCATGTAAGCAGACAAGGAAAAAAAAAGCATTTCTAATGTTTAAAAAAAGGTGTGCAATAAAATTTTGTATGAAATTTTAAACTTAGATGTAAAAAATAGTAAAAGCATTTCAATTCAAATTCCTTTGGTTTCAACGTCATTAGATCCAATAGCAATAGTGCTCGCCCTATGGTGAAAGCCATTATTATGTGCACACGGTAATGGTAACACGAACATCAACACTTACTAGCAGCAATTATCATTCTTAGATCACGAATTCACTTTCTCCTTGGATAAAGCACTGTATATGTGGAAAACACAATTGATGTGTGGTGGAAGGACTTGAAAGAAAGATTTGCTCAAGGAATTTGATTCAGATATCAGAATTGTAGCAAGAAAATCACGTATTCAAGCAAGGTAAACCTTTGGGTGAATGATTTAAATGATCTGTTTTCAGTGGTCATATCAGAAATCTTACTTATGAACCCTCTAGCATTTTTAAATAAAGTATTCTCGACGATCCTCCAACAAGAATGCCAAGGAAATTTGAGAGTTGTAGACGAGTCAAAGATTTAATCAATGTAGTTGATGGATATAAATTTGCTGGACATGCCAAAGGCATATATCATAATTCAAGTGGAAGAGGATTTCGGAAAATTTGTTCATATTGTGGACACACATTGGATACATGCTATGGAAAGCATGGTCCCCGCCCCAATTTGTTAGTTTTGTATCAATTCTGCTGCAAATAATAGTATAATTCCACTTGTAATGGAGCTGATGTTAAGTGTGAATATCAATCAACTATTAAAAAAAGGAGTCCTCTAAAGTTATTGCTATGTTTATACAATAGCAGCATAAAATCCTTCTTGCCTTAATTCAACATTTGAACTCTCAGAATAATGGTGGAGCTCATACATCAAATTAGTTCAGCCTATCATCTCACAATGGCCATTTGCCAAATGAGAACCACCGAGTCACAAGTATGTCCTCAGTATCAAAATGTTTAGTTCAGTTCCTCTTCCAAACTAAAGCCACTAAATGTCAAATTGCCCAATGGACATTTTGTCACTACCCAATATGTAGTAGGGATTTTTTTTTTTTATCCCAAATACCTCACCAATGTTCTTTTCCTACTTGACTTCTTTTCAACTTGATTTTTGTATCCAAATTATGTATCTCCTTACATTATTTTCTCAACTTTCATATTGAGCATTGTGATATCCTAGGTTCCAAGCTTACCAAGACTCCCATTGATCCCTCAATCAGCCTGTACCATAATACCAAGACTATTTAATGATGTTCCCTCCTATCATTGCTTAGTGGGACATTTCTTGTACCTAAAATGAGTTGTGAAAGAAGTATTATCCTTACCAACTGGTAGTAGTAGTAGTACTACTAGTACCTTAGATGCCAGCGAATCCTCCCTGCATTATCCACGCACATATAAGTTGCTTCGGAAGTGCATCTCATAAATGCTCTATTTTTGTTGTTATCTTCATTATTAATTCACAGTATTCTTATTCTCATACGTTAGTAAAAGCAGAAAGAAACAAAGCTTGGATAAAGAAAAAGCAAGGCACAAACAGAAAAGGCAAAACACACAGACAGCATAATGTACAGGAATTAGATCAATGATCAGCCATTGATCCGAACTAAAAACGAGAAGGGTGCTTATACTTCGATCCCAAGCGACCCAATTCCAAGTCCCTCTGTTCCATTTAAGTCCTATATATACATTTCCTTTCACTTTTTCACTTGTTCACCAACACACTTTCTTTATTTTGTAGCTGTCACAACAATAGCTAGCCATATTCACACACACACACTTACACAAACACTACAAACACATAACCCCTTTAACTAGAAATCAACGAGTTCTCCTCCCATGGCAGAAGTGCAGATACAACCTCAAGAAGACCCAACCCTGCAGCATCATCATCAACATTTCCCACGCAAAGTGCCCCAACCAAGGTACATGGACAAAGGTATTGGCTATCGCTATAGACCCAATGCTCCAAAACGTGAACACTGCATTTGCATCACCATTTTTTTCCTCTTACTTGGCATCATACTCCTTATCCTCTGGCTTGCATACCATCCCTCTAAGCCACAGTTCACAGTAACAAGTGCTGCCATCTATGGCCTCAACACAACAACCCCACCATTCATGTCCATTTCCACGCAATTCACCATCCTCATTAGGAACCCAAACAAGCGTGTCTCAATTTACTTTGATAGCCTCTCTGCTTTTGTGTCCTACAGAAACCAACCCATAACACCACATGTCATGCTTCCACCACTCTACCTTGACAAGCACAGCGCCGTTTCCATGTCGCCGCAGATCGGAGGCACGCCGGTGCCGGTGTCAGTGGATGTGTCAAATGGGTTGGCAGTGGATGAGTCATTTGGGGTGGTGGGTCTGAAACTGGCATTTCTTGGTAGGTTGAGGTGGAAAACTGGTGACATAAAATCTTCACATTATGGGTTGTATGTGAAGTGTGACATATTGTTGGGTTTGAAGAAAGGTTTTGTGGGTCAGGTTCCTCTGCTCGGAACTCCAGTTTGTGATGTGGAGACATGAAGCAACTATATCTCATTAATTGTAATAAAGAGTACAATGTGAATGAGCATCTTAATCTTGCTACATTTAATTTAATAGTAATTAGTAATTACATATCAAAGTTGGATTTTTTTTTAAATAGAGAGTTGGTTTTGCATTTGGGTGCTTGTGTGTAACAGAAAACAGAGGTTTTTAAAGTATTTTGAGTCACATTGTACATTGTCATATCATGGATATATATAGAAAAGCCAAAACTAATTAATTACTAGTGTGTAGTGTGTGTTTGTGTGCATGGATATTTTGGATCTTGTATTCACATACAATTTTCAAGTATATCTGAGTCAGCTGAGTTTGCTAACCTTGCTGGCCAGCACGCTGTGTTCAACGATGGCGCACAGGGGAATCAAAGTTTGGATGAATGGGGCTTCATGCAACAACAAAAGAAAAGGCACTAGTTAGTTGTCTCTATCTTACATAAAGTGCTTACTTTAGTAAAGCTAGAGGGAAGTAGATTATTTGTAGTTCTTGTCTTTACTTGATGAAAAGGAAAGAGATTATGATTGAACTTGTTTACTAAGTAAGGAAGAAATATGGCTAAAATTAATTATCTAGGTCTTCTTTACAGAACTTGGTAAAAATAAGTTATGTCAGGGAGATATGAAGAATAAATTTTATACACAACGTAAGGTTAAATAAAAAGAGAAAGAGAAATTTTATTCAATGCATTGTAATCTCAAATTTTGCTCCACACATACAATCACGGCAAGGCAAGGCAAGGCAAGCTTTTATAATGCAAGAATTATAACACAACAAAAGCAAAACTCCAAATTAGTGTTATGTGATTAGTGTTTGTATTCAAAATTAATTTTGCTTCTCCACACTGTCCAACATGAGCTTCACATGCTAGATTTAATTTGCCGACATTGTCGCCCTTAAATCAAGCATATATCATTCCAAGCATTTTCTTCAACTTGTAAAATAACTCAGCTTTCAGTGGCTTTGTAAAAATATCTGCAACTTTGTTCACTATGCCAAAAAAGCTATTTAAGGGCGCTTCCGTGTAGCATAAAAGGGCGCTTCCGTATGCCCTCGTAGAAACTGCTCTTGTTTCGTCGTTAAAACGAGGGCGTGCCCAGAAGCGCCCTGAAGTTAGTAAACAAGGGCGCTTCTGAAAAACACGAAAGCGCCCTCTGCAATGTGTCAGGTGAGGAGGGCGCTTCAAGGAAGCGCCCTGGTTGGTCAGGACAAGGGCGCTTCCTCGAAGCGCCCTCCTTCCCTTTTTTTTTGCTCTATTTTTTTTGCTCTATAATTTAGATGAAGCTGTGAATACAGTATTTCACACCTGCAAAACTCAATACAGCAGCCATAATTTCATCCTTGAAATTAATTTCAAAAGTTTTGAATTATATGCTTAATATATACAACATCCTTAACCAATACTAAGTCTAGTTATTAACCTATAAAAAATTTGGCAGAGTTTCCTCTGTTTTTACAAGTTTTCCCCATTTAACAAACACCTGTAAAAATCCATACCAACAGCCAGAAAGCATGTCATGAAAGTAATGTCAAAAGTGCATAGAATATGCTTAACAAACAACATCCTAAACCATGAATAAGTGTACTCATTATAAGCAAAAAAAATTTGGCAGAGTTTCCTCTGTTTTTACAAGTTATCCCACTTATCAAACACCTGTAAAACTCCATACCAGCAGCCAGAATTCATGTCATGAAACAAGTGCTTGTCATTAAAGTATATATAACATTCAAATCAAAGTATACAAAATTGAAATTGAACTTATCATTAGTTAACATCTTTGTACAACATTTTCATATTAATAGTACGTGTGTAATTACTTACCATCAACAATTACAAATCAATCACAGACAATTGGTTACAACATGTTTTGCCCATTCTTCTCTAACCTCATCAAGTTGCTCCACAGTGTAACTCGGGCTTCGGTGTTGAGCAAAATACTATATAAAACCCAAATTTCATTTCATTAATAGAAGTTCTAAATGGGGATAAAAATACTTGTTATAACAATTCCAAATTACCTCTCTTGATATAGTGAGTGCATTTTGATGGATTATCTCTTTCATGAAACGCATAACATAAAGGCCACAATCACTGTTGTTTAGTTTTTCGTGGACACTACAAAAATAATTTATAATGAAATCAACTTACGTAATGATAAGTTATGAAGGAACACAAGAGTTCGCGCAACATTACCTGTATGCGGTACCAAATGGGATCAGGTATAATCATATTCTTTGAAGTTTGAAAACCACTTAGCGTTCGAAATTCTTTAAAAGATCTAAACCAATAAAACAAATAATATGTATGAGAACTCTAATTAAACAAATGTAAGTGTGATTGTATAATGTTACTTAACATAGAAAACTTACTTATTAATCATAGACTTCATGGTTCGTAATGGGTAGGGTCTTTGCGCAAGGAGTCCAAAAAGTAAACCTTGCCAAAATCTACCAAACTCAAGGCGCAGAGAACCCAGTGTTGCCTACAATGATATTGTCAAATGGGTCAAACAGGCAATGTTTTATAATTAGTTATATTGAAATATTACGTCACATACCCGTCATGATTGTACGGAATCAGAAAGAGCTTATCTTGCCCCCGTTTGTTGTACAAGATCCTACCCAGCACTTTGTCATGCTTACTTGATGAAACAAAAGTGTGGTTATTTCTGGACCAATGAACACATATCTAATCGCGGCGGGCAGTTGGAAACCAATATCTCCTTGTACAAGTAACTATGCAATACAAAATTTGGATATTGTTACCTAATTTTACAAACTTATCATTAAATGGAATGACATACTATGAAATTTTAAAATTCAAAATACCTTGAGTAGATGTTTATGGCAGAGTGGCTCTAACCAGTCACGATACAACAAAGCATGGAGACTATTTTCGTCAATGTATGTGTTCACTTCATCCTCTTGAATAATCCCCGCAGCTATGTTGCCCAGCAGATGGTGGAACCAGTTCTTTAATCTTTACTGAATAAAACATTTCAAGTAATTGCATGGTTCATTGCCGGGAGGTGCGGTGGGTTTTGAGGTGACCGCCCGTGGAGTACTTTCCCTGATTGGAGACTTATGAATAGGTGTGATTCATTGGAATGATGTGTCTCCATAGGTGGTGCCGCTGCAGAGGTCCTGGGGAGTCTAAAATACAACATATTCAAGGATTAGTAATTGAAATTGAACTTATATTAGTAAACTTTTTTACACAAATAAAACTATACACATACCAATGCTCCAATCCAATATAAGTACATGGCCAAGCCACGAAACACCTAACGCATCCTCCATAGTATTCAATTCCCCAAAACGATCTGGGTATGGAAAGGGTGCATGTGGGTCAGTAGCGACTTGAACCATCACCTTCAATTGGTCGGATGGAAGTGGGCCACTGTTTGTAACATCTGGTCCGGTAAATTATTGTGCTTGCCCCTTACCAACCACTCTCAAGACAGTGTCTCTCCCAAATATAATAGCATTGAAAAATGCCCTAAACAATTGAGGTAAGTAAATATGTTTATGGATAAATAGTGTGGGAAAAGACAAAATGGTTAACAAAAATTATAAAAAATAAATTACCACAGGAAAGGCGGGTCTGGGAGATGTGTTAGGAACCATGCATGCTCCGTTGTCTCGTAAGTTTCTTTAATCATTCTTGTATTTTGGGCAAGTTGTTCTTGTATGGTTTGATAACCATCGTGCATTTTCCCGATATTTGTCATACATTTCATCATATTTCTCTTTGGAAACAACATCTTCCTTGGTTTAGGCGAACGCTTGAAATATTGGCCAGGATATACACCAAAACCCATACCCGAACACGTCCTTATATGTGTCTTTCTTAAGAACCTTGTCGAGGACTTCTCTCTCATCAGAAGGAAGCAGATTCGTCGGCTTGGGATATATTTGTTCCTGATATCCAAAATGTGAAAATCATAACTCAATGATTCAAAAATAACCCTAAATTTAACACATTAATAACACTAAATATATACTTACACATTGTGTAAAGACCTCTTCAATGACTTCATTATTGGCATTTTTTTTCTTGTTTATGCGAGCGACTCTCCACAATGCATGTTGTGGACACTTCGCCAGACTCCTCACCGCTTCTTTTATCTGTTTTACATTCAGTTACTTACTATAAGTACTAACAAAGAACACTGTTTGGTATTTCATGTTAATGACAATACTCACAATTTGTTGTTCAAGTCGAGCATAAACCCAGCGAGAGGCTCTATATGGATATTCGGGGTTCGATGCTCTTTCCTTGTTTAACTTACTTATTTCCTGCAATGAGTTATATATACAAGTATTAAACATATACTTTAACAAACTGGAATTAGAAACATGAGCATATGGTTGATTACGATACCTGAAAACATTCTTGTGTGTCTTAGGGCAACGAAGTATTCCCATTGCTCTTGTAATAGTACATCCTCATATCTCTTAGGAGGATGCGGGATTACTTCTCCGTTCTATCAATACATGGTTGGTGGATAACACAGACCTGAAGGATCTTGCTCTTTTACCAGCCAACATGAGCACATACCTCTTGTGGGATCTCATCAATGTCAAAACATTGACTACATAGAAATCAGAACAAATTACCAATGTATTACTTTAGGTGTCCTTAATTATCTTAAGATATAAAGATGGGAGTGCTAGGATGTACCTTTATAATCCTCCCTATCATGTTCTTAAATGGAAAGAACTTCTTCATCCTTCCATTGTCTAATGGTAATTGGTACCCTTTGCTCGAGCAACTGCACCAATATAACTACTAAGTGTAGTTGCTCCGGGATTATTAACAGTGTTGACCCCTGTCATTCCATGCAACCTAAACAAAAGGATAAAGTATATAAACATAATTTGAGTTAACATAATTTGATGTGAACATAATTTGATTTTAACATACAATTGGTTACCTGTATTTTGTTTCCTTTATTCCGCTCTTTGATGACTTGGGCCATAAATTGTTGCCCACGTCTGTGTATGGAATCCATGTTTCATTATCTGATCCTGACATGATATCGGCATGAGAAACATAAGTCATTAATTTGCATAACTGGACAAGTAAACAATAAGACAAAATAAATATGGAGCAATTTGAATAAAGTAAAAAACATACGTGGCTCATCTTGTTCTTTTTCTAGTTAGTTTGACACTAGTGGGAACATTTCTTAGACGAATTGATGGGTTAACCCAAATACCCTCATTATGGTCCGCTCTCAGGTACAACCCATCATCTGTTGTTGAGTCACCATGTAATAACTGTGATGTCGTAACAAAAGGATCATCTTCAACATCATCCCCTGATTTTCATCCAGATTTGGGTTGTCATTGAATTTGTTACTTAACATGACTATGGAGCAATTCACATTTGCGGGATCACATTACATAGAAAACTTGCCGAGCTTGGGATGCTAGGATAAATGGCTCATTTGGTAACCTTCCTTGCTAAAATTAACTTGCATGAAGCCAAGGTTATCGACCCGAACACCAGTATTGTTGTCAACCCACTTACAACCAAACACAGGCAACCGAAAGTGAGTATAATCCAATTCCCCTATGCGATCAATCACCCCAAAATATGACATATTAGCATAAACTAGATTTCTATCTTTTGCACTTGACATGTGCAATGCTTGGGCAATTAAAGTCACACCACTATTTTGGACTGTTTGTTTCTAATCATCATGGGCTTTGTGTAGAAAGTGTAGCCATTAATCAAGTAAGCCTTGTATGATATTACATTCAAACTTGGGCCATAATGCTAAAAATCTTTGTCTAGTAGAGACTGAAGTAGGATTATGGTGCGCTTCATGAAAAATCCTCGACTGAAAACCATGAGATAAAGCTTCAGATTGTGTTCCCTTGTGATCCAATTATCTCCTCGGTTAGGATTCGAGTTCCGAAGTTCCTCCTTGTGAATTTCAACATACGGCTCTACCCTCATCATCATTGTGCAAGACATACAGGTGTGCTTGAACCCATTCCTCTCTTTGAATACCTATGACTTCATTTGCCCCAATCCCTCATGATTCGAGCTTGTGTTGTGTCCAGAGATCGGAAGCCCTATGGAGGTCACACCACTAAGGTATTCTGTGCAAAACTCAACAGCTTCTTCAACAAGTACCTTTCAACCATACAACCATCAGGCCTTCTGCGACTTTTAACATACCCTTTAATATCTTCATGTATCGCTCAACCGGGTAGCCACGTACATCCATCTCATGTAAGCGGTCCACACAATTGAGTCTCACGAACCAGGTGAACTGTGAGATGAATCATTATATCAAAAAAAGAGGGGGGAAATACATTTTAGCTCGCACAGTGTTACCACTATCTGTCTTGCAACATGGGCAACTTTACAGGGTCAATCACTTTACTGCAAATAGCTCTGAAGAAATGGACACAATTTAGTTATTGTAACACGCACTTTGTTTGCAGAATGACAGCGTATTCCAACAGGAAGCAGATGACCCATAAGAAACATGACAATCATGAGACTTCACACCTTTCAACCTTTGTTCTTTCAATGATACAAGATTTCTCAATGTTAGAGGAGAAACCCTCTGGGACTTTGACTCCCTGCAGGAACTTGCAAAAAACTAGTTTTTCTTTTTTGCTAAGAGTATAGCCGCCGGAGGAAGATATGTGCGTTGGACCCCTTTTTTCTGGGACCAATTCTTTCCTTATACCCATGGCAAGCAAGTCCCATCTCGCATTTATTCCCATCCTTGGTCTTGCCTTTGACATTCAGTAACGTGCCGATAACACTCTCGCACACATTTTTTTCTAATATGCATCACATCAAGGAAGTGTCTAACAACAATGACTTCCAATATGGCAACTCAAAAAAGATAGAATTCTTTTTCCAACCTCCAGTAATAAGTTGCCCGGCAAAGGTTTGCCGAAATTGTTGGACAGGTTACCCACCTTTTCCCACAACTCATCACCCGTCAATGGAGAAGGTTGCCTCCCCTCCTCGGTCTCACCCATTGAATGCTTTCTTCCATCCCCTATAACGATGGGATAAAGGCAAAAACTTACGATGACCCTGGAATACATTTTTCTTACAATGCGCTAACGCATCCAGGAAGTATTTTCATCACACACAGGACATGCACACTGACCCTTTACACTGTAGCCAGACAAATTACCATAGGCCGGAAAATCGTTAATCGTTCCAAACAACATTCCCTCAACAGAAAAGATTCTTCTTTGTAGCCATCATAGACCTCTACTCCAGTATCCCACAAAAAGCTTCAAGTCTTCAATCAATGGTGCCAAGTACACATCTATATCATTACCGGTTGTCTGGGCCCAGATATCAACATGGACAACATCATGTATTTGCGCTTCATACAAAGCCATGGAGGTAGATTATATATCATCAATAACACCGGCCATGTGCTGTGGGTACTAGATTGGACACATGCGGATTCATTCCATCTGTTGATAAGGCAAGTCGAAGATTTCTTGCTTCCTCCCAAAAGAGGGGTACTCATCATCTATCTTCCTCCACTGTGGAGAATCAGCGGGATGCCTCAACATGCCATCCTTGACTCTTTCATTTGCATGCCATGTTAAGTTCTTTGCATCAATGACACTACGGTACATCCTTCGAAACCTTGGAATTATGGAAAATACCAAACCCACCTTTGCTGGTGAAGTCTCGTTCTTATACGAGACTCATTGCATTTAGGACACACACTTAATGATGCATGCTCATTTCTGAACAAAATGCAATCATTGGGACAAGCATGAATCTTCTCATAAGTCATCCCAATAGAACGTAACATCTTCTTTGCCTCATAAGTTCTGTTAGGCAGCACATTGTCCTCCGGCAACATCTCCTTTAGCAATGTCAGTAAATCTGTGAAACTCTTGTCAGACCATTCCATTTGATGCTTTTAAATTATACAACTTTAACACCGCAGACAACCTTGTGTACTTGGGTGCACCCGTTGTACAGTGGTTTTTCTGCATCACTAACCAGGGTATTCAAACATATTTGGGCAATCTCTAAGGTCCTCTTCAACGACGTTTCGAATATCGTCAATTCTGTCACAATCATCCCATCCGGTCCCAACTCATCATCACTAGGTTCCACATTGACATTATTCTCTCCCTCACCACTATGTTCAATTGCCAGTCTCACCATGATATGTCCAACATGTGTAACTCTTTATCAATTCCGAAACAGAAAAGATGGTTCCTCAACTCCGCTACACTTAGTTGCTTAGAACAAAAATACTTCGTACAAGGACACACAATCTTTCTAGGATTTGTTGCATGGTCAACGACAAACTTAATGAACATTTCCACTCCTTCCTCATACTCACTTGTCAAACGGTTTGCAAACATCCAAGAACGATCCATATCCTACTAACAAAACATTTCCAATCTTAATATCATGCCTAAATAACTAATTAATTCTAAAAATTTCATCAGCATTTCAGTTTATTTTTTTAAGTATCACAATTTTATGCAACACATTTCCAATCTTAATATCATTCAATTACATCAATATGAATAATAATAGTTATATCACACATATTTTTAATAAAAAATATGATTCAAACAAAAAAGAGTGCCAAGTAGCAAAAGGGCGGTGTTGTTTTGTAGCTAGCAGAAAAATGATGTAGCATGCAGAAACAATGGTGCAGATAGCATAAACATGGTGCAACAGAAATAGTGGTGCAGTTAGCAAAAAATAGGTGCAATCAATAGAAACAAAAAAAACACATGCACAATGATGTGGCAGATAGCAGAAAAATGGTTGCCAACATTAAAACAATTACATAAAAAAAATAGGAAGAAAATAAAAAACCCTAGAAGCTAACACCACCTTGCGCGCGGCCCGAGGAGGGAGACGGCCGGACGGAGATGGAGACGGCCGAGGCGGTGGGGACAACTAGCTCTCCTTCAAGTGCACCTCCTTGCGACGCCGGAGGAGGGAGGAAGGAACGGAGGGGAGACCGGACGGAGGAAGAGAAGAGGGAGGAGGGACACGAAGATCGGAGGGAGCCGCGGAACGAAAAACGGAGGGAGGAAAGGGAGGAGACGGACGGAGGGGAAGTGACGGTTCGGAGGCGGAACGGACGGACGGAGGGGAACGGGTGGACGGAGGAGGAGAGGGAGGAGGAAAAGGGAGACGGACGAAGGTAGAGAGAGGGAGGAGGAAAATGTTTTAAGAGAGGGAGAAAAAAGGCACTGTACGTGTGACGCGCAAGAGAACAGCCAAAATAATTCCATGGGGAGGGCGCTTCCTGGAGCGCCCTAAATGGAGGGCGCTTCCAGAAGCGCCTTGGATACCAAATAAAAAAAATAAAAAACGCAGATACGTGCAGGGCGCTTCCACGAAGCGCCTTTAATTACCAAATAAGAGGGCGCTTCCTGGAGCGCCCTGGATACCAAATAAAAAAAATAAAGACGCAGATACTTGAAGGGCGCTTCCATAAAGCGCCCTTAATTAACCAAATAAGAGGGCGCTTCCACGAAGCGCCCTGAAAATTAACATATAAAAAAAATAATTACCCAGATAAGAGGGCGCTACAATGAAGCGCCCTGGACGTTAATTTATAAAAAAAATTACTGCCCTTCTAAGAGGGCGCTAAGCGCCCTGCACATTTTAATTTCAGGGCGCTTCCGCCCAAATTTGAAGCGCCCTGAAGGTAAAACGTTCATTTGAAGTGCTCTTATATCCCAAATTTGGCACGTTCTTCAATGGACAATACTTGATCACCACTTCTTTCTCAACTACCAGCTCTCGGATCTTGTGAAACCAAATATCTATGTGTTTGACCCGTCCATGAAAAACTGGGTTTTTGCAAAGTGCAATGGCAGACTTGTTATCACAAATATCTCCGTGGGAGCATCCTGCTTCTGATGCATCACTTCTAGAATTCTTCTTAGCCATACCTGCCTGTGTAGCACAACGGGTTGCAGCTATATACTCTGCTTCGGCTGTTGAGAGTGCAATAACTGGTTGCTTCTTTGAAGACCATGATATTGCGCAAGTGCCCAGATGAAATGCGTACCCTAACGTACTTTTCCTTGTTTCAATATTTCCTGTCCAGTCACTATCTGTATATCCAACAAGATTCGCTGTAGTGTATTATTGGCATAAAAAATTCCATCAGTCAAAGTACCTTTGATGTATCTCAATTTTTTTGGCTCCTGCAAATGATAACATGTGGCTCTTCCATAAATTTGCAGAGCAATCCAACTCCAAAAACAATGTCTGACCTAGTTGCAGTCAAATATCTCAAACTTCCTATCAAGCTCTTATAATAGGTTGGATCTATCTTCTTGCCATAAGTTTCTTTTATTAACTTCAACTTTTCTTCAACAGGAGTGGAAATCGACTTTAAATTCTCCATCTTGAATTTCTTCAAAATAGCAACCTCTTTGTGAACTGCAATATTATGAACTTGAGGTTAATTGTGTGTCCATTAACGGTTAATGAAATAGTAAATTTGATTATTTGCATCAAAATCAAACAATTATCACATGGAATTTATGTGAACACGAGGTTAATTGTGTTTCCAAAAATGGTGAATGAAATAATATATTTGGTTATTAGCATCAAAATAGAATAATGATGACAAGAAACTTATGTCAATCCTTCCAGGAATGCAATCTTGTGAATATGGGGTTGTTTGTGTGACCATTAGTAGTTAATGAAGTATTTAATTTGGTTAATGACACCATAATAGAACAATGATCACATGGAACTTATACTAACTCTTCATCATATAAAAGGCAATCTTGTAAATTGCAATCTTGGTTAATGGACACACACATTAGAAAATAAAATAAATGTGCTAATTTAAATTGAATTTATTGTTTTTTTTTTTTTCTGACATATCATTTATCTCTTTAATTATTATTTTTTCACTTATATCTCTTTTATTAAGGATAAAAGTTGAAAAAAAATAATTAAAATTCTCTTAAATTTTAAATAGGAAAAATAAATAGAGACATTTTTTTTCAAATGAGACATACATTGTACAATGGGATGGAGGTTGAACTAATAGCTTTTTTTTGTGTGGATTTTGGATTATGTATAATACTTTAAATCTACATCATTCAATTCTTAATAGCTGTGATATATTAATTAGATGTGGTTTTTTTATGGTGTAACTGTAAGGTTAATGAGTTTTAGTACTCCTTATATTCCTTATTTATTAATATTTTTGTGCTTAATTAGAACAAAATAGTTAAATACAATTATTTTTTTTTGCAGATTGAATATTAAGTGCTATTAGATATTTATATGTACTTAATTAATGAATTAAAATGAGTATTTTTTATTTTTAAATATAAATTCATATATTGTTTAGAATTATTAATTTTTATATATTAAATCAAATTTAATGAAAAATTACTTCTTCATAATAATAATATTGATATGATCTAATATCTTTCTTAGATTTTGGACCCGGTCTTAACTCAAACCCCAAAAGTTAGCTTATAGGGTGAGAACTGCGCCTAAGACTTATACCATTCACGCCAAAGGCTGGACATCTGGAGCGTGGACAACTATACGAGTGGCGGCCCATAAAACAACAGATCATTTAGGTTAGGCTCTGATATCATCTAGATGTTGGACTCGGGCCTAACTCAACCCAAATACTAGCTTATAGGGGGCCAGGGGGGACGGGGAGAGGGAGGGGAAAAGGGAAGGGGGGCGGGGAGGGTGAGGGTGAGGGGGCGGTGGAGTGACAGTGAGTGTGTGTGTGTGTGGAGGGGGAGGGTGAGGGGGCGGGGGGTTGGTGAAAGGTGAAAGGGGGGATAGGGGGAAGGGGACATGGGAAAAGGGGCGGGACAGTGGGGAGGGGGGCGCTGGGGGAGGAGGAGGGAGGAAGTGGGTAGGCTGGGTAGACAAAAATAGTGAGGGGTGGGAATAGTAAAAAGACCGGTGGGAATAGCAAAGGCCCTTATAGGGTGAGGATAGCCCAATGCTTATATACTACAATTTGGTTTTATCTCCAGGCAATGTGAGACTCTAACATAACTAAAAGTGATTTTAAAATTAATTCATAACATAAATTATTTTTTTTTAAATAAATATACAGATTTTAATTTTTATTATTTATAGTTTCATTTTAAAGTTAATCATAGAATCGATTGTATTTAAATAAGTATAGATTTTATTTTATTGAATAAATTTAATATATTAGAAACTAATTCAGGAAAAATATAAAATATCTTTTGGCATGGGATCTCTACGTACAAATAATTTTCTTCTATATAATAAATATTAGACGACAAGATCCATATCTATATATTAATAAAAAACAAGAGAAATACTAACTAGCAATCCATTGTTTTAACACACTCTTACCATAAAATAACGTTTTTGATAACATTGATCAGGGTTGAGAATATATAAGACTGCAAAATAGAAATTTTTTTATTAAAAAAATATTAATTACATTAGAAATATTAAAAAAATAATAAATAACCCATTTTAATAAATTGTTTCATATTTTTGTAATTTTTTTTACGGAACATATTTTTGTAATCTTATTTACATGCAGTTGTTAGAATTTATCTAAATCGATAAAATAATACCGCAATTTGGTTCGTAAATTTTTTGTTGTTTTCCTCTAGAGCATGCATGCCATCAATGCTGTGAAAGTGGAAGGTCCTAGTGCAACTAATGCGGACGAATTAATGTCAAGAAAACATAAGCATTGAATGTTATTCGAATATACTTCTATACCAACAAATGTGAATTATTAGCAAGAGACAAATCAAGCAATTGATGGATGTAGTGCAATTCATGTGGATTCAAACAAATGCTACGTTGTTTGAATTAGTTGAAATTTTATTTGAAGAGATATAGATATAGGATTAAGCATTTTTTTTTTAGTTTTTCTATATATAGAATAATAAATCAAATTAAAAATGTAATATTTATTACGATCATATTATAAATAAAAATGTTTACTCACGGAAACTATTATATACTTTTTTTTACATGTATTCTTTATTATATGGGCAATCATATTTGGGGCTTAGTCACCGTTAAGACTATTCCCCCTTTCGGAATGGTGTAATTAGTGAATATCAAACACGAGAGTTCTCCCCACAATCTCAATCTGCGTGCCAACTAACTATTGTTTGTTTCTACCGATTTTGCAAAGAGAGATATGGGAGAGTGAGATTGGAGAGAGATACCCAAACCACGTTGCTTGTTTGTACGTGAGAGAGAGAGATTGATAACCAAAAAGTGATGGGGCTCACGGTCAAATGAATCTCCCCCACTTTAGGAGAGAAAGTGTGGAGAGAAGGGGTGTTTATTTTGAAAAGTCTACAATGCCCCTGTCTCTCTCTCATTTAATTAATGATTAATAAATGTTTTTTTTATTTTAAGGGTATTTCATTTTTTTACCTTCTTACACATCTCTCTATTAATTCTCCACAACCAAACAACTATCATAATTAATTTCTCTCCCTATGCTCTCCTCCTATTTCCCTCATATTAAACAATCTCTATTTCTACTTAATTTCTCTACTATTTCTCTTTCCTATTTCTCTCTTCCCTATTTCTCTCTTTAAACCAAACAAAGGGTAAGTAAGTCCCAACTCTTGGGTATGTATTTTGTTTTCTTAAACATAAAAAGAAGATAACAAAAATATTAAAACATGTATTTTTTATTTAATGTATTATTAAACTAATACTAAAAATGTTTAAAATATCAGCAAACTTCAAATCATGACGTGGGATTATGTACTAATTATCAAACACCAACACCTAAATACCAAATAAAATCTTCATGATGTCAAATCTCCCCTGGCCTATCGTCTTTAGACGTATATATAGCTCTAGCAGTAGTCCAAATAATTAATCCTGAAGAGTAGAGGAACAAGAGTTTTTAGTACCAAACAACATACAGTCTCTGTCACTATGATATTCAACATCGTACTTCCTGCAAGCAAATATATATGATTGGATGAAACTTGATAGTAATAGATATATGTTGAGAGAACTTCATTTATGGCAGACCAGTTTTTTTTTGGGTCAAATGGCAGACCAGTTGCCATCCACATCTTTCACTCGAAATGTAATTAGGTAATTTGATTGTAAACTTTTTTCATAATATTTTTATAAAAAAATAAGTTATTTTATTAAATTTAAAGAGAATTAATATTTAAGCTAAATTCTCTTGTATATCCCAATAATTATATTTATATTATATTGAGGGCGGCATTTAACATGGTCTCTCATTTTAATATTATTAGATTATAATTGTTAGCTTTATAAACATAAAAATTTGAAAAAAAAAAAGAAAAAAAACCATAACAAATCACAATATACATATGAAAATAAATAAAAAAGAAATTAAGGACCTTGGGATCTGGTACATATTCATGAGGTTTGATGGCACAAAGGTATTAAATAGTACTACCTCCATTTCATTTTGACAGTCGTTTAAGGTTTCTACACACAATTAAGAACAATAATAAATGACTTAAAAGATATAGTAATCTTACTAAATTAGCCCTTCTTAATTTACTACACATTTTTTCTCATTTTATCTAACTACATTTATGAGTAGTGTGGTGCACAATTTTTTAAGTTTATTTTCCCATAAAGTGGGAGGGTAAAAATGGAAAACTATCATTAATACTCACATAGAAACTAGAGAACGAGTCATATTATGAAAAAAATTTATTTTCCTAAAACGGCTATCAAATTGAAATGGAGTGAGTAACTAGTTCCGTTATGGTGGTTATGGAGGTTTGCGGCGGGATGTTATATTACAGTAGCATCGCTCCAAAATAGTGAAGAAGGGGGCGACTCAACTTTGGAAGTATACTACTTGGCAGTTTTACTCAAATGGTGTCAAATAGGGCCGATCCAACGTTTCTTTGGACCTAAAGCGAATTTTATCACGAGGCCTTTAAATGAATAAAAATAATTTAGAATCAATAATAATATATATAATATATACCGGAAAAAAAGTCACGAAAAAAGCCATAAAGTAGGTAATAAAAATAATGTTTAGAATATATTAATAATTATTATTTATGAGAAGAGAGCCCTAATAAAATGAGGCATTTTTTAAAAAAATATTTTTTTACTCTTAATAATTTAATATTATTTACTAAATAATATTTTTTAAAAAAATATTAATAATAAAAAAATGTGGGACCTAAAATAAAGAGTATTTTTTGGGGCCTAAAGCGACGACCTTATTGGCTTGGGGGTTGGTCCGACCCTGGTGTCAAATCATATGTTGAAAGGAAACCAATGCCTTTTTTTTTGTTGAGTTGCATCTGGTGGTAGCTTCCTCTGTATATCCCTATCTGGGCTGGATCATCTCCACTTGAAATCAATGGGAGAGTGTCCAGTTTTAATATTCGATGGTCACGATTTTTTTAGCAATTTTTTTATTTTTTTAAAATTTATGGATGAAAAAGATAAACGGCCGAGATTTCATCCAATTTTTTATTAATTGGAGAGGATATCGGCCCATCCCCATCTTCCAACTCTTTCAATATCGATTGCATTTTTGCTCTCCTTTCTCACTGTTGTTTTTCTTGTCACAATTCCGGGATGGTTTTAACTTTTCTACCCTATAATACGGTGTTATTTGGGGTTTCATAGCAAATAAATTAAAATCTAAGGAATATGGATGGTCCATTTTTAGTAGGCATCATGTAAAAAGCCACCATATCGAGGATCTTATGTACATTCTACTTTCTACATTTATTATATTTGTTGTTTGGATTCTATAAAAATAGTTTGACTTTGATGTGTTAATGGAATCCTAAGATGTGTTAAGTTTTAAGTTAGATAAAAGACATGATTTTGTTTAATTTGATGCCTAAAGAGATAGAATTGGATGCATAGGTGCTATGAAAATGTTCTTTAGTTCTTTTGACAATGTTGTTATATATTCATGATAAAATACAGTAAACTCGTGCTCTTGATCTGTTTGGTCCAATAAAAAAAAGAAAATATGTAAAAATTATGGCTTTGCTATGAATTAAAACATTTTAAACTCATTTTAGCGCATGTGTGTTTAGTTGGTGTTAAAAAGTGACATCAACCTTATAGAAGTCAACACTAATTTTAACGTAGTCCTGAAGCACGGTTCTTAATATAAATACCATTGGAGCCGATGCTTATATAAATACTCGATTCTTAAAGAATGATTGAACATTTACGGGTCTATTTAGTTGAATTTATAGAGATGTTAGAAGAGAAGATGTGCTTAAATTAGAAAAAGTAGGAATTAATGATGCATACTAATGAGATTTACTTAAGATTTATGAATAATAAAAAATAATGTGTTAGAATGGTGATAACCTAAAAAGACTTTTAACATTATATTTTGGATTATAGCATCAACTATAGGCTTTTGCCAACACTAAAATATATTTTTCTTATAGTGAATTGTTATTTAGAAGTGTAGCGCGAATTTTTCTTAAGTATAAGAATTAAAGATTTGGGGAATAAAATGTATTATGAAGAAAAAGAAGATATGCATGACATATAAAACAATTTTTTTAACATGTGCAATATTGCACATAATAGTTGAACTGGGGAAGTTCTCCGATGGAGGATTCCGGTCGCAAGATTGGTCGCCCACGGTGGTTTCCGCCTGGGACAGAGGAGGGGGGTGTACCTGCAGACACTCCGACGCTCAAGTCAGTTGTGTAGCAAGTATCAGAATATGTTGAGAATGATACCCGATTATTCAAAATCGTGAGTATTTATATGGAGGAAATAGTGGTGAACTGTTACTATCGTGAACATCTGAGTACGCAAGGTATTCCTCCATGTTGGCTTGTTCCGCCATCCGGTGTCAATGCCGGTACACCGCCCGTATCTTATTCCGTTGCTTCAGGTAACTGTCATGCGGTTATTGACTCTGCATGACGTCCACGTGCCCAAGCGATGCCGGATGCCAGCCCCCAGACCAGAACAGTAGTAAATCCCAAAGTGAAAAAATTTTATTAAAAAATATAATTATCACAATATCAATGTATTGATAGTATTAAATGTTATATTTTTTAATAAAAATTTTTACTTTTGATTATTATACTATGCAACAATAAAATCGATATAAAAATATAATGCTACTGACAAATGCTTTACGAGAACATTTTTCCAATATCACTGCATTTCATCTTCTCTACTTGGAATGTGAAGTTGATATATCTCAATTATTAATAAAAGTTGAAAACTTTTTTTTTAATAAATTATGATTCATTTAAAGTGATAGATGAGATAACGACGAAGGAAACAAACAACCTCTAATAGCTCCTCTAATATATAGCTAACCGTGAAAAGCACTATTATAGGTCTTGTTTTTGGCTGAGTCAACCAGGCTGAGGCTGGATCTGGGGTAATGAAATGGCAATTTAAAGTAAAGTTTAAGAAAATGCGATAAAATAATATTTGATGGAAAAATTAATGATTAACATTAAAATCGCAATCTTTTTTTTTGACGATATTAAAATCGCAATCTTAATCGATCCTGATCCTAATACAATAGAGGTAAATATCTAAGAAAGGTAAGCTGTAAGCCATAATATCTTTTTTTATAAGGTGAATATTATGTTTATGTTAATCTTGTTAATAAAGGTTAACTCGAATTATATATGTAATAATTTTTATATTAAATTCAATTTAATTTAATAATAAAAACAATATCAAAAAAATCTCAATGAATATTTTACCAACCTTTTTTCCCAATAACGTTAGTTACCATGAAAGTAGATTAAAATGCTGAAATTAGTAAAATAAAAGATAAATATATTGTGAAATTAGTAAAACTAAAACTAAAGTAACCCCTAGGAACAAATAAAAGAAGAAACAGAGCGAGCGAGGGAAGCGAGAGAAGCAGAAGGATTCAGAATCAGAAGCAAAGAAAGAGGGAGTAGGAAGGTTGAGACGAGAGGATCCAATTGCTGAAAAAGTGCGTTCATAGTTTCTGCGTAACATTATTCTATCTCTTTCTACTCATACCCTTTTTCTCCCTTTCTTCCTTTATGCCTTTTATTATTTTTCTTTTTAAAATAACGAAACACTCTCTGTTTCTTTTTTGCCCAAATCTTTTATTTTGAAGATGGAAGCATGATTGAATACCCATTTCTTGTTTCATCGAGTTTCTTGATTTTTCTTTTTCTTTGGTTTGTCTGAATGCTTTTGATTTGAGGCTGTGTTGCATGTGTGCTGAGTCAGTTTTGTGGTCCTTAGTATGATGAAATTATTGGTTCTTTAGCTTGGGTTTTAAGTTTCAATGTTGTTTAGGTAAACTTTGTTGTTATGCTGTTGCAACTTTTTGCTTATTCTCTGTCATGATCATGGAAGCTATTATACAGGAGATTTTAGCTGCCTAATCAATTGAATATTTTATATGATTGCATCATTCATCTATATTTATATATGAACAAACAATTGACTGTTTCCATGAAATGTTAGAGCATCTTGTTGGGTGCTTTATTCAGCTCCTGGAGGGTAGGTTCTTTTTGCTTATATTAATCAGTGACATCCACCACCACCGCCTGTTGTTTCTGCTCCCTGCTAACTTGATTATGCCATTTTCTTTTGTCCTTCAAGGATTCTTAACAAGTTGTTATCTTTTTCTTCCTCTTATTAATATTCTTTATCTTTTATAAGGATGCTAGATTTTCTTGATCTGTATGTTTTGTATTGGTCATTCCCTATGTGATGTTATATGTTAATTTGAACTTTAAAGTACATTCTTGATTGATTGACCTTGTTGTCTATTGTCTCTGGCTGGTTTATGAATTGTGCATGGAAAAAGGAACTTATTGTTATAACCCATTCATAATCATTTTCCTGCACTTGTGAAACTTTTCTTTCAGTCCTTATTTGCAGTGTGAATCTGAATCTTTCTTGCAGCTTGTCAATTATTAAAACATCATTGAATATTTTCCGTGAACTAAAGCTCATCTTGCTTGAAGATTTTCCTCCATTTTAGTTTCTTAATCTTGGTTAACAGTAGTATAGTTTTGTACTTTAGTTGCAAGTTATAAGTTATTTGCATTTTTCTTGTTATGTTTAATTATTTATTTTGTAATGGAACTCTTCAGACCTGGATTTTAAATCTGTTTTACCATGTTAGTTCGTGTAATTTAGTCAGTCATAGTGTGATTATCATGCTCCAGTCATGAAATTTTAGACGAACTCTTTATAATACACACACATTATCTTGTGTAATCACTTAGTCAATCAGAGTGATCATTATACTTCAACAACCAAACGACTAGTTTAAATGATTTATGATTGACTAGATATTGGGTTGACAATTTCAATTATTAATGCATATTCCTCGCCCTTATATTCAGAGAATCAGAATCAATGGTTTATAACATCATAAAGCTGATACTGTTATACGTAGTTGAACTGGGATTGCAATTGCAATTGCAACCAGAAACTTTCCAGGGCTTTGTAATTTGATGGATTATTAGTCACAATAAGTAATGACCAATTCCTAATGTATTTTTCCAAAGGTGATTTTTTACTTGAGGCGGTTTTTTATGTTTACTTCCTATAGTTGAGCATAGAGACCCAAGCATCTATTAAATGCAAAAAGAATATATCTTTGATTTTCCTTTCATAATCCAATGGAATTTTCAGATCTGTAGATTGTAATGATGTCTCTGTGTCTTATTGTTATGTTGCTTTTCTCTGTAGATAGAAGTCAGAAATATATATTGTTTAAGCACCGCTGCTTGAGGTCTACTTATTTCGTTTTTTTATTATTATTATCATCTATTTTAGTGTAGTTGTGATACAATTTTACTCAATTGACTCAGGTGCTCAGCACATGAGATTATGTCTAACATTTTTAACTGAAGAAAAAGGGTTCATCTTAGACATTTAAAATGGTTTTATGTGACTCTCGTTTTTTTATCAGATTTCTTAAAAGATCTAAACTGAGAATCAGGATTTATATTTTCACCTTCTCAAAACAACTTGCTAAGCTTAAAATTTTCCAGAATGATAAGGAGTCCTACATAAAATACTCAATAGGCATCATTTTATAGTGTTAGCACCTAGTATCTCTTCGATCAACAATTTGTATCTTTTAAATATTTTATCATCATCATCATCATCATTTAAAGTTGTTTCACTTTTCTCCAGGTTTCTTTTTCCAAACAAATCTTTGAAATGTTTTTACAATAACTGTCCTGTTAAGTATCAAACCATATTTGGATGTCAGCCGAGTGGCCTAGCTATGTCTGGTGTGTGTCCTGGCCAGCAAAAAATAATTTTTTTAATTGGACACCAGCTGAAGACATGTTCAGATTGGTGTTGTAGGAGTACTAGTATCAGAAGCGTGTCCAACGCTCATACACTTCAAGAAATGGAAGTGCCAATGCTTCATAGATTATAGAGTTTGTTAAATCATCTCCGAATGCTCACTTTTTTTTAATTTTTTATTAGTGATTTGTTATGTCCAACAAATGGTGTAAAGTTAAGCCATGTATTGAATTGGGTGAACTATAATAAACGGTGAAATTGGTGGACGTTCACCCATTTAATTTATTTGATATTAGATTTAGAAAACCATCTAAGATGATATATAAAATCATTGTAACTGATTTTGGTATTAGATGTATAATTGGATAATGGTTGATACTGCTGGTCATAGTGGTTTCATCAGACCTTATATTTTAGCCATCTTTTAAATTATTCTACTTCTGGAACAGATATCTAATGCACAAAATTATTGATGGCTGATATAATATTTCCTTGGAAGAGTTTATGCATATGTTGTCTGGTTCTTCTTCAACTTAAAAAATATTGCATTTTCGTTAATATATTGCAGATGGAAGCACAAAGCTCTCAGCATGAGCAAGTTGTTGAAATCAGTGGAGATCTTCCTGATGGGGGAAGGAAAATTTGTGGGAAAGCACCATGTGGGTTCTCTGATGCTGGATCTGTCTCTAAGGATTCTCAAGAGCGATCAACTTCAATGCGAAAGCTTTTGATGGCAGTGGTGCTTTGTGTTATTTTCATGACCATTGAAGTAGTTGGTGGCATCAAAGCTAACAGTCTTGCAATATTGACTGATGCAGCACATTTGCTTTCAGATGTTGCTGCCTTTGCCATCTCCTTATTTTCTTTATGGGCTGCGGGATGGGAAGCTACTCCTCGTCAGTCATATGGATTCTTTAGAATAGAGATTCTTGGTGCTTTGGTTTCTATCCAATTAATATGGCTGCTTGCTGGGATTCTGGTATACGAAGCCATTGATAGAATCATTGCTGGTCCTAAAAATGTGGATGGTTTTTTAATGTTCTTAGTAGCAGCATTTGGTCTCGTGGTTAACATCATTATGGCGTTTTTATTGGGCCATGATCACGGCCATGGACATGACCATCATGGCCATGGCCACGGCCACAGCCACGGCCATGGACATGGACATGATCATCATCATGGCCACAGCCATGGATTTTCAGTGTCTACCCACCATGATGTAAAGCATGCAAAAGATGAGCACCATCACACTCATGATGTTCACACACACCATCATGATGAAAAGCATCCAAAAGATGCACACCAACACTCTCATGAAGATCACATGCACCATGATGCCCACAAAGAGGTTACTGAACCACTTCTGGGTGAATCAGAAAGCAGATCAGAGAAGAAGAAGAAGCAGAAGAACATAAATGTACAGGGAGCGTATCTCCATGTACTTGGGGACTCAATCCAGAGTGTTGGGGTAATGATAGGGGGAGCAATCATATGGTATAAACCTGATTGGCAAATAGTTGATTTAATTTGCACTCTAATCTTCTCAGTAATTGTTTTGGGTACAACAATCAACATGCTGCGAAACATTTTGGAAGTCCTGATGGAAAGCACACCACGTGAGATTGATGCTACTGAGCTGGAAAGTGGGTTATTACAGATGGAAGAAGTAGTGGCTGTTCATGAGCTGCACATATGGGCCATTACGGTGGGGAAGGTTTTGCTAGCTTGTCATGTTAAAATCAGACGTGATGCAGATGCAGACATGGTGCTAGACAAGGTTATAGACTACATCAGAAGGGTTTATAACATCAGTCATGTAACTATACAGATAGAGCGCTAGTTTTCTCTTTTTGTAAATTTTTTGTGCTAGCTAAGATTGTGATGGGAAGGATTTAGTTTGAAGCATTATGTTTCTGGAACTCAACTTTCTCTATGACAATAATACTTTCGTATACTCCTTATTTCTAGCAGTTAAGAGTATGGATATGAGCATTGAATATTTGCATGCCAAATTGTTATATCTATAATCTATATGTGATATTGCTGTTAGCTACTTCATTGCCACTCGTTTTTCACTTCCAGATTTGTAGGTATTTTATTAAGTCATTTGAAACTTTAAGTCTAATTCAAGTTTGCCTTGGTCACTTAGAGGCATTATTACTTTTTGATACAAAATGGTCCCTGGTCCTTACCACCCAGTTGAACAATGCCATTGTGTTTTGGAATGTATTACTGGTAAATCCTGTGTTTCACAAGCACATTAGATTGTATAGATTCTAAGTTGTCTGTTTTACTGATAGTATCAATTGAATTTGGGGCTATTACTGGTTTTTAACATATTAACTACAAAGTAAATTTGGGTGAATAACACCAAGTTTGCAAGTTATAACCTGCCCCTATTCTCCCCTTCCCGTGATGTACTTTATGAATAACAAAGATTCTGTAGTCAATGTCAGATAGTTAAAATAATTTACAGGCAGTGGTTGGTGTTACACAGGTATCCCTTATTAAGGACAATCCTTTTCGGGACTTAGTCATAGTTAAGGTTCTTCACCCTTTTCTAAGAGTGTGTTTAGTGGGAATTAAACTCGATATATCTTTCCACAATTTCAGCATACATTGTCAATTGAGCCACAACTCTTTGGTAACGCTTGATATTACCTAAATGCATGAATTAAACCCGTGTTGTAAATGCTAGGGACAAATCCCAAGTTTTGCACGGTTTTACGGGGAGAGAATGCTTGTGATTGTCGTTGAAGTGGTACAGTTATTATACTACAAGATATATACCACAATTCCAAGCCAACAGCTAAGATTTTTACAAATTTAATAAAGTATTTTAATTGTTGATGAAAAAATTAATAGTTAAAATTATTAATATTGTGTGTGTACATAACAAAAATCATAGATTTGTTGAAATGTAATTTATTGTTTTTTTTATTTTTCTCTTCAAAGTAAATTGTACCACTTAAAAAAAGGACAAATTTCAAATGATTTTGGTATTTACAAGTTTTGTTTTTTCTTTCTTTGTCAAAAGGAGTACTCAACTACTCATACGAAGATGGCATGATTACGTAGTATAGTACAGACAAAGGAAAACATCCCAAACTGCTCCTGCCCTAAGAGTGAAGGCATCTACAGGGACACAGTAAACTCCAGAACAATTTTTTTCCTGTCTTTGGGGATAAAATATTTGTTATTTTTAAATTTTATGCAAATATTAATAGAAACTAATTAAATACTTTTAAATTTTAAAAACATCAAATTATATTTGACTAAATTATCCTTTCACTATAAGATTGTTATCTTCCATTTATCAAGATTCCTAAATAAAATTAAAAATAAAATAAACAATAGTACTTTCTTGATTTTTTTAAAGTAGCAAATAATTTGAAATAAATTAAAATTTTTAAAATAATAATTATTTTGAAACAGGAATATTATCACAAGAGATTTAAAGTCAGGAAGATTCTGAGAAATGCAAAGGGTACATTGATTAGTAGTACAAAGGGTTAAGGGTACTTCGAAACTGATCCTGCCCTAAGAGTGAAGGCATCAATAGACACAGTAAAGTAAAGCCATTGAAACAACTAGAGAGTCAACAAGTAATTCTTTTCAATTTGGAGTTCATTTAAATGTGTTCCAAATCTCTTTCTTTTCTGTGAAGTTATGTGCACCTGATAAATTGATTATGGAAAATCAAGTTGTGCTCCGAAGGAAAAATTATGAAGGAGAATATTGGAGACAGATATTTTCTACTCGATCCATTGCTTCATACATAGTAGAATGGAACACGTTTTGGCATGATGAGAAGAGGAAGTGGCTATCAGGCAGCTATGTGGTACCTTTGTGGATGTGATAGAGATGGTGAGTTGTAAAATTATTGGCCGGTGATTTCACAATTATTATTTAAAACTTTATCAAATATAATTAATGAAATATTTGATGATTCAATTGAGGTATATATGATACTATGAAAGAAAAATCAGAAGAGTAAAATCTGAAGTTAGTTCTTCAAGATTACCACCTACAAAAATGTTTGTCATCAATTTCATTCAAAGATCGATCTAAACATTGATTTTCACTCATTGTTTTACAAATTTTTTTCATTCCTTGTTTTGACTTTTCTGTAGTGTGTTCCTATGGTAAATTTTAACGCTTCGTTTGGTTGCGTAAAAATAATATGAAATAATATAGAGACAAGAGAGGTAGGGAAGAAATAGCCTATTTCTCTCATTTGGAAACCTAAAAAATACTAGAGAAATCAAAAAGTAGATGGGCCTACAACATATATGTGTTGTTTAGGTGAGAAATAAAGAAGATGTGAGGAAGCTTTCTACCATATTATTGGAGGGACCAAATTTATCGATTTTGAATTAGAGTAATTAAAATCAAATCTCGATATATATTTCAAGAAATAAAAATATTTAACTCTTTTCTATTTCTATTATATATATTTTTTACCTATTTTTTTTACACCAAATAACTTATACATCATCTCTATTTTATTATTATTTCTTTTTTTCCTATTTTTCACTGCATTATTTCTCCCCTTTCACCAAATAGAGTATAAAAGATAAAGTATGTAATTACACTTGTTATTGAAAAATCAATTGTTAAAATTTTAGAAAGTTCCATAATTTATCAATGGCACACAGCATATATATGTATGTATTATAATAAGTTTAGTAATTAATGATTATTTTTGTACTTTATGCAATTTTATCCTTTAAAGGACTCAAATCCCATTACACTAATATTTCAAAAGTTTTTTTTACTAAATTAATCTTTTGTAAATTTAAAATATCACCATAGTTATCATTAACAGGGATTAAAATGATTGCAGAAATGAATAAAATTGGTAATAAATTAAATATTTGATAGATAAATTTAGTGATAAAATATTTACACTGACTTATTAGAATTTTAATGGATTAATTTGGTGACTAGAATTTTTTTGGACATTATGAAAAATAAATTTTGGGATTTGCTTTAAAATAACTATAATCCAAATACTGCCCATAAGACAATTACCCATGGAAAAGGAAATGGAAGAAACTGAAAATCGCCTTATACGACAGAATACTTGTTTATAGAACAGTGGACCGCGTGAGTGGCTTGACAGCAATCCAAGGAAAAAACACAACACACACTGGATTGGTCTCCTGCAGTGCACATGCTTGTCTTTTGTTGAGACCCAAATTGAATTGGAGATTTTGTGCAAGATCTTGATTGTGCCTTCACAATAAGGTAGTAGTGAATATATGGATAATGTGCATAGCTTTTGCGGCCAGCTATTGGTGTGCCATTTTCCTCACTTCACATAGATACGTGGTTAATATACCAGGTTATCCAAATCTACCATTTAGCAAAATCAGCTACCGTCCACACTTTTTTCTCTATCTTATCAAGAGTGTCAAGTTTAATTATATTGAAGTTGAACATGAGAAAACTTTACCAACTTGTGATAATTGGTGAAGGATATGCAACACAATGATGATAAGGTAGTCCTACATGTTTCCGAATGATCAAGTTAATATGAAACGATTATCCTAAAAAAATAAAATTATTAAGTTAAGATATATACATAATTTCATGTTACATCTTTTGCACGCCTCTTTTGTCCCTTTAGATTTGGATTGTAATAAAATGATCCATATCACCAGTAAGTCAATTGGCATATCCTCAGTGACTAATTAATTAAAGAAAAGTGGCACACACTTACAAACTTAACTATCACAAAAATGAAGCGAATGGGTCTAATTTGGTTAGGAGTAGTGTTGTTACAGTTACACAGTGGGATTCCATCAAAATAAAACAAAATCAAACTGAAAGCCTAGCTGCTGGCATGAGGCCACAGTCCAAATTTTGATCATTTATTAAAAGGAGGACGGTATATAGAGGTATTTGTGAATTGTGAAAGGTGGATTTATCACATTTCAGGGGCAAAGGGAAAGAAAATTATAGATTATATTATATGATAGAATGGCGAACTCCCCCCCCCCCCTCCATTTTTTTTGTAATCTTCTGTTCACTTGTAGTTGACCAGTTGTTATGTAAGAATTAATAAAAATTATTGAACAGTCTTATTAGTGAAAATATTATATTTTGAGGATGATTCTAGGGTGGACCAAACAAAATTTGGTCCACCTAGTCCAACTTATATTTTTTTTACTTATAAACGTTGAATAAATAGTTTTATTTTTTATTAAATAGTCTTTATATGATTATTTGAGTTTAATTTAAGGGAATACAACTTATGCTAATTCCGTTAAGGATATATCAATTTAAAGTTGAAGGGAAAAATTTTACATTACATGCACGATAATATCGATTTTAGTTTTTATTATTTTCAAGTAATATTTCATAAAACTAACTGAAAATTATTTTAATATTAATCATTAATAAAATGGGCATTGAATTTGGCGATTACAAATTTAAATTACTATATTTTCACATTTTGGACTACGTGAATCATTATCCACCCTAGACAAACCCCGAAGATTACACATATAATTTTTTTATATAAAAAAGTCGACGATATGGCGAGAGCACGGCCCATGCTTATCCCATTGGATTTGGGATTGAAGTCATGTATCATCTACTTGTACTTCTACTTCTTATAATTAAAAATGACACTTTAGCAATGACCAAAAAAATGACACTTTAGTAAAAAAAAAAAAGACTAAGAAAGAGAATAATATGTAATAGAGAAAAAATTTCAACATGTCGTTTCATCCCTCGTTCCATCTTATTTTAAAATATTGAAATAACAAAAATTAATGTCATTTCATTTCACCATTATTTTATTTCTTTTTGATTAATTTATTTTCTGTGCTACAGATTGAAAAATAGACTTGTGGATATCGTAACAACTTCCTTTCTGTTGTTTATTTTTTTATTAACAAAATCTATACGTAGAGCCCATATGTGCCATTATTTTGGATATTATAAAAACCTCCTTTATGTTGTCGACTTTTTTTATGGCTTAAATATGTTTTTAGTCCCTATAAATATACGTCCTTTTTGTTTTTAGTCCCTGTAAAATTTTTTTTTGGTTTTTCGTCCCTATAAAATTTTCCGTTTGCCATTTTGGTCCCTGTCGTTAACTTTAAGCTTATGTGGCTAACGGAGTGCCACGTCATCCTGCCACATGTGATTTTTCTTCCAGCTTAATTTTGTTTTTAGTCCCTATAAATATGGTCCTTTTATTTTTAGTCCCTGTATATTTTTTTTGTTTTTCATCTCAATCTCATCTCCATCCAATATTACAGTTTCTTTTTGCTTCTTCTATTACATTGTTACACTTGAAATTCTTGAACTTTTCATGGTGGGTTAAAGGAAATAATTTTTTTATGTATTCAATTATTTAAAATTTATGATTTTAAATTTATCCACATTTTCATCAACCGTTCACCGGTGGCCAATTCTTTTTTTTATTCCCACGTGTCAAACTAAAATAGTAAAACATTATCGTATATTTATTATAATGATATTATAAGCTATACTCCACTTAAATTATAATCCAGTTCATAAAATAAATAACAATTAACAAATGAATAAATTTTAAAAAGGGATGAAACTAATATATTATAATATTCAAAGAAACTAATATATATTATAATGTAAATATACAAAGAAACCTGTGACATAAAATTTAAATTAATTTTTTTCTTCTTGAGAACACAATGTTTATTATCATACTTTATCATTTCTTCAAATTAAATTATTTGAGTTTCTTCATAATTGATAATAGTGATTTAATAGGTATACCTATTTTTATTTTTTTTAAGTATTGATATATATATTCAGTTGAGCATGTTTTGAAAAGCCAAATATGTCATAAATTATAGTTATCACTTCCTCTATTAATATGATAAAATCAATATCTATTACTCAATTAAGTGCTCACGTTATTTTTTTTACTATATGTGTTGATGTGTCAATAAGGACTTAAAACTCTTATTTACCGTGATAATTTTAAGTTTTGTAATAAGAAATATAGTACAAAGAGATAATTTAAAAATATAAATTTATTTATGCAATATGTATTAAAAATTTTATTTATACATTTTAATATATTTTCTTATTAACACAATACTCATTAAAATGTACACTGTTATTCTAGTGTATTGAAATTTTAAATAATTGAATACATGAAGAATTTATTTCCTTAAACCCACCATGAAGAGTTCAAGAATTTCAAGTGTAACAATGCAGTAGTAGAAGCAAAAGGAGACTGTAATATTGGATGATGATGAGATTGAGATGAAAACCAAAAACAAAATTATAGGGACTAAAAACAAAAGGATCATATTTATAGGGACTAAAATAAAATTAAGCTGGAAGAAAAATCACATGTGGCAGGATGACGTGACACTCCGTTAGCCACATAAGCTTAAAGTTAACGGCAGGGACCAAAATGACAAACGAAAAATTTTATAGGGACGAAAAACCAAAAAAATTTTTTACAGGGACTAAAAACAAAATGACTTATATTTATAGGGACTAAAAACATATTTAAGCCCTTTTTTTTATTAACAAGATCTATATATGTAGTAGAGCCCATACGTGGTATTATTTTGTTAAAAATATTTTTGCATAAATATATATATTTTAATATATTTATTAATATATTAAAGTAATTTTTAATAATTTTAAATTTTATTATTTCCAGACCATTATGGGTTGATGTGGACCAAATATTTTATAAGCTCGTCAACTTACGGTTAATCCGGTTTGGTCCGTTAATTGCGTAGGCTTATACGGGTCAGGTTGACCCACATACCCACCCATACCAATTGATAACAAAATTAAATTATATGAATGGCAGTTTTTGATAATTTTTAGTCAAAATCCTCTCGTTTCCCACAAAAATTGTCATTTATGTAATCTATTTTTATTAGTAATTGAATGAAACATCAACACAAGAATTACATTTATTTAGTTAGAAAATAGTAAAATTGGATGACATAGATGTTGTTTTTCTGGTAATTAAAATAATATGAATTTAATAATTATACACTGTCAATGTAAAATAATTTTACACAATCATCCAATAATGTGTTGACACATTATTTAATGAGTTTAATGACATATGAGGTGTCATATTCATTAATTGACGTGATAAAATATCATTAGATAATCGTATAAAATTTGTTTACACTCACAATATATACTAATTAAACTCAAATAATATTCATTCTTTCTTATCACGTTGAAAATCATCATTCATATCACTTGGTTTATTAATAATTGGATGGAATATTATTAGAAGGATTACATTTACTTTATTAAAAGATCTTAAAGATTTCGGGGTTTGAATCATGAATGAAGTTATTATTTTTGAGAGGATTTTAAGTAACTATCATCTTTGCTCCAATTATGCACGTGGCGGATTTATGGTCAAAGAAAAAAAAATAAACTTTATTAAAGTAAAAAAGAATTTATTAAGACCATAACCATGATTTCTAAAAATATAGGAAAATTTATGGTTAAAATTTTTTTAATGAAATACTTAATACAAGTCATTGGATCCTATCTAATTTTAGAGCTGTCAACGTGGGTTGAGTTCGATGAGCCAATCTGGTTCAACCTAGCTTACCGGTGGGTTGAGTTGGTAAAAATTAGTCTCACATTTTCACAGATCAAATTAGGTTAACCCACTTAACTCGTGGCCCAAAGTGTGTTCGAGCCAGGT
Source organism: Sesbania bispinosa (assembly GCA_026901365.1). Taxonomy (NCBI): domain Eukaryota; kingdom Viridiplantae; phylum Streptophyta; class Magnoliopsida; order Fabales; family Fabaceae; genus Sesbania; species Sesbania bispinosa. The sequence continues at coordinate 985,392 of QLOH01000223.1, read as the reverse complement.
TGATGTGAGTTGGCTCACTTTTTAATTTTAATATATTTTGAAGCCTTTATAATTTTTTCTATTTTTTTTACTTATTTATTTTTAAAATTATTTTATAATGTTCTAAATTAGGGGAGTCACGCCAACTCGCTTAACCCACCAGTTCGCAATAGGTCGAGGTGGCTTGGTATTTTTTCAGTTCACCGAAAAAGTGAGTCAACCCAACTCGACTCACTTTTAGCCTAACACGTAGTGAGTCAGGTTGGCTCACTTTGAAAACTCTATCTAATTCAAGTTAAATTAGACTGATTCATTCAAGGAGATAAACTTTTTTTAATATTCTTTTCCATCGATAATGACTTAAATCTAGAATTGTATTTAAAAACCAAGTTATGAAAAAGATGGTGGCTCTGGTTTAGGTGCTGAGATTAGTCTTGTAGAAAATCGGTTATAATGGTAGCGTCAATCCACTATTATAGCAAGCAGGTTAAAAAAATTAAACATATAAAATCGATTTTCTTAAAAAAAAAATCTTCCACCAAATTATTATTTACAAAATTAATAAATAAATGGTATTTCTTTTTATCTTTTCAATCTAACTAAATAACTCAATTTCACATTTCTCTTCTATCTCTTATCTATTTATCTCACACTAAATAATCCATTTTTTATGTTAACCACATGTATCCCTATTACCTGTTCGAGGCTTAGTCATGGTCAAGACCCCTTAAACCCTAAACCCCAATAATACCGAAGGCTAAGTGTTAATTATAATAATTAATCAAAATAAAAGTGGTTACATTGTACAAAGAGGCTTTACCTTCATACCTGCACGGTAATCCTCCATGTGCAGTATAAGTTGACTAGTAGAACTGGAGGGTAAATAAATGATGCCTTCTGGATAAAGTTGAGCTCTGAGGTATGAGTCAGAGTGGTTTGGCTTTAGGAATACAAAATTGTTTGATACACTAGTATAAATTTTATGCACTTAATTTTATCTTACATAGAGCATGACACAAATAAATATTATGTAATTTGTTTTTATGTGTAACTAATATAAAGTCTTTATAGAAAATTGGAATGATCCATCCATCATCATCACACCACACAATCCATACAAGGCCTTTCCAAACCTTTCTAGTTTTTTTTTTCCTTTTCTCCTTCCTTGCTTTGCCGTACTCTCTTTTATGAGAGAGAGAAACAGAGAGATGGGGGAGAGTCCCACAACTATCTGTCCCCGCTGATGGACAAAACTGCCACCGCCAATAATGCTTGGGACCTTGCAAACCAGACAACCCCTCTCTTTCTAATTTCTATCTCTCTTTCTCTTACCAATTCCTTTCACAGTTTCAAATGCATCTACTAACTAGCATTAGCATATATCTCTTGTAACCCCAGTTGAGAAGTTTCCACCTTCCATTTCTTACCTTACCATATCCCTCTCCTCATTTTTTGTTTGTCTTTTGATCACCACTGTTTCAAGCACTGTTCTTTGAGTTTCTACTTGTAACACATTCTCTCTTTCTCTCTCTCAATCCTTGTGACTTGTGAGAGTTGTTCCAAGCACAGCATTTATTATATGCTATATAAGAGAGTATCGTAGGCATCAGAAAACAAAGGAATATATTGCGGGGGTAATACTCATATGGGGTCTCGTTCTGCTTCTTCTTAGGGATTACATTTATTACCATTCTTTTGTTAGTATCATTGCCTTACGGAATGTTGGTCACCCTCACTCTCATAACCATTGAGGGCTAAGGTAAGAAATAGCTAGCATTTAAGACACATACTTGGAAGAATCACTTCTCAGCTAAGCTTTGGCCTTAGATGGAGAGGCTTCAAGGACCCCTCAATTCTTATGTATGTCTTCATTTTTCCTAGTTTTATTTTCTTCCATCCTTCTTCATTTTCCATTTCTTCTAATCCCATTTCTAGAATCATGAAAAGTACTGCATTTACTCCTCAAAACGCTTGCATTAAATGCATTGTGTTGCTATTTTCCTGAAAATACACCTATCTGCCCTGGCACCCCTTTGTTGAGACTCTACTTCCCTTCCCCTTTTATTGCTTACTTTTCTGCATAGACTTACCCCTTTCTCCATTCTGACCAAACCCCAACCCCCAACCCCATTAATAGAACCATATATTCCTTTCTTCTTTTGAATTAAGTTGGGTGTGATAGTGAAATCCTACCAATACTTCACTTTCTTTTCTTTTTTTCTTTTGAGGACACAATTTATTCCTTGTTTTTCTTGCAGTTCTTTGGTGAGCATTTGGAAGTGAATTGTTTGGAGCAAGCTTTGGTTGATGCAGAAAGTTTGAGACTTGAAGAGGAAGAACAACTTTTGATATCAAGTTTAGAGGATAACATGCCATTCCTGCAGATGCTTCAGAGTGTGGAATCCCCACAGTTTTTCCCTTTGAAAGAACCAAGCTTTCAAACACTTTTGAGGCTGCAGCATCTCAAGAAACCATGGGAAGGGATAGCCTATATCCCCAGCATGGAGACCCAACAACAAGTTCAAGCAGCAGCATTAGAGCTAGAGAGCTGTGTGACACATGACATGTTGGAGATGCAATCACCAGTGAAATCAGAAAGCAATGAGCTTCAACACCCACGTTCAGCTTCATGTGTTGAGAAACTGAACTGTTATGAGTGCAACCAGGAATTACCACTCAAAACAGCACAAACATGCCCCAAATCTCAGCCACCAGCAACAAGGGAAAAGAGAAAGCGAAAGAGAACAAGACCAACTAAGAACAAGGAAGATGTGGAGAATCAACGAATGACCCACATTGCTGTTGAACGCAACCGACGACGCCAAATGAATGACCACCTCAGTGTTCTAAGGTCCATCATGCCCCCTTCCTATATTCAAAGGGTATGCATTCTGCAATAATTCTTTTTTTGTGATATATGGAGTCAATTTGCCAAACCCATTTCTTCAAACTCCCTTCTTTTGCTTTATTCATGTTAAAAATCCAATCTTTTTCAATGTTGGATACCAAAAAAATTGTCTTTTTTTAATAGGGTGACCAAGCTTCAATCATTGGAGGTGCAATTGATTTTGTGAAGGAGTTGGAGCAGTTGCTTCAATCCCTTGAAGCACAAAAAAGGATAAGGAAAAATGAAGAGGGTGGTTCTTCCAGTGGATTGTCTAAGGCATCATCATCAGTATCATCTGGTTATGGAATGAGGTCATCATCCACTGAAGAAGATGAGGTGAAGGCAGAAAACAAGTCAGATGCAGCAGACATAAAAGTCACCTTGATTCAAACCCATGTGAACCTGAAAATTGAATGCCAAAGGAGACCTGGGCAATTGATAAAGGTCATTGTTGCTTTGGAGGACCTTAGGCTAACCATTCTGCACCTTAACATCACCTCCTCCGAGGCTTCTGTCCTATACTCTCTCAATCTCAAGGTATTACTCTGTCTTTTCACTTCAATTCCATTTTTTTTTAATTTGGTCAACTCACCACATGAAAGTGGAATCAAGTCAGTGTACTATTCCTTTCTGACTTACAATCTAAGCAAAACCTGGCTTCCCTATTTCCAACATTGTCTATCAGTATAAAAGAAAAATAATTCATTTTTGATAAATTTCCATTTAACATTAGTATATTCATTGTGCTATGTCTTCATTTCATTTAGCCTCTTTTTTTTTCTTTTTGTTTTTGTGATAAATAATGGAGTTGGACTGTGTGGTGGGGTGATGCAGATTGAAGAAGACTGTAAACTAGGCTCAGCAAATGACATTGCAGAAGCAGTTCATCGTATATTCAGCTTTATTAATTGCAGCTAAAGGGTAAAGTCCACTAGCTTTAACCTTAGGGAGTGGTAGCAGAGGAATAAAGGACGAAACATTGCAAACGGGGAACACAGGGCACCCATTTCTTGTCTACATATCCATATGAGATGTATCATTGTTAAGTAGTAGCTCAGAGATAGAGAATACCGCAAGAGGATGAGGCATGTGATGTTTTATGCTTATGATAGTTTGTGTTGATTTAATCAGAATACTAGTATTGTATCATATGTGTTTGCTTGTTAATTTGTTTCTTTGGTGAAATGAGAATTTGGTTTGATGGATTAAGGCATGGGGATAAAGGGTAGGGCCCAAGATGTTTCTATGAGAAGGAGGTCCCACATTGAAAATTTTGGAGTTCTCATCATTACAATTTACAAGGACCTCTCTAGGAAGGGAATGATGCTTCTCTTTTTATATTGACTTTGCGTGGTTGCCGTATACTATAAAAGATGTTTTATGATTATATTTATGTGTTCACTTTCTGATTGGTTCTTTTTGGCCTTGACTTCACGGCAGCATTATACAATTTGCCGGGATCTAACAAAATAAATAAATAATTAATCATAAAAAAAAGCAGTAAAAAAGGTTAAAACAATTTGAATTACAGATATTGGATACTCAGCAAAAAATAGTTGTTCAACCGATTGAGTTGTATGTGTTAATCTAACTAACTATGGAAGATATACTACTATGGTATCAGTTTTCACTTCCTATACATGGTTTCTTAATTAAATTAGATAGTATGCAATGTCGTAAATATGCAAAGGTATTTTATTGTATACACATACATAAAAAATCATGAGTCATGATATTTAATAGGACAAAGGTAGATGTAAATGTTATATATTAGAAATACAAATAAAAGTATAACTAATTGTATATTAGCTATGATTTGATGATAGTTGGTGCAATGCTACCTCAAAATTCTCCTTGAAAAGACAGAATGTATACTGGTAGTTTTATTGTGAGTAGTATCATTATGCTACCTATGATTAAGACACAACTGATAATGACATATCTCTAACTTACACTACATTATATAAAAAGATATTCTCAAATTTTTAATTTCTCAAATTCAAACTTTATTCTCACCTTTTTAATCCAAAAAACAAGTTAACAAACCCCTGTCCCAATTAAGATAGCTAACATTATACTATTGTAGCATACTCCAGATGCTATTTCACAGAGTCATAGTGCATCTTAATTGATGGTTTACAAAAATAAAGTAAAAGGCAATGGTGTGTGATAACTGATAAGAAATGGACCAATGCTCAACATTTATACAATTAGAGTATTGCACAACAACATTACTTTTTTGTATTTTATTCCCCTCTTGGAAAAATCATATCAATTAAGATGAAATTGAAGTAACAGCAGGAAGCCATATCAGGTGAGACACAAGATGGCACCATAGTTGATACCACTGCCAGGTTTGAAAATGGATTTTAATTTGCTTCCAAAGCCGTTCGTGCATATATATATATTTTTTTTCCATTGGCATCACAACACCGATGAGAAAAAAAGGCAAAACAAGAGAGTGACGTGGTGGATGGAAAATTCCATAGTGAAAGGTGTTTGACGAGAAGCTCTATAAAGGGTATAGTGTGTGAAGTCAAAATAATGATGAAGGGCAATCCCAATCCCAATCCCACAGCCCCACACCACACCACACCACAACCCCATGGCCTCAGACTGAGAAAGAGAAAATTATTAATTATTATAATAATATAACATATTTGTCTCTCCTCTCTCTTCCCATAGCCTAGCCAGAGAGATAAAATTAAATAACATATTTGTCTCTCTCACGAATAGAGAAAGAGAGAGCAACAAAAGTAGCACCCATCCCCATGTGCTAATGTGTCAGAAGGACAAAACCACCCTCTCCTTTTCAGGCCCAACCCCAGCCTTAGTCCTATTCATTTTTGGTCCTCGAGTTGCTAGTGCCTAGTGCCCCTTTTCCCATTGTTGATGCCTTCCTGCTTAGCTTTTTTCTTCCATCTTACCCTTTTCCTTTGTGTCTCCAGCAAAGGGTAAAAGCTCCAATTAATTTAGAACTCATCATGCTCTGTGAGGCCACTACCTTCTCCTCCACTCTTTTATTAGTTACTCTCTTCACACATGACTCATGATGACTACCTTTGCTTCTATTTTTCATATTCCAGTACTCCTCATCCCATATTACATGTTAGAGTTTAGTGTTCACAAAATCAAGCAACACACTTACAAGGACAATTTTCTTAGCAGCAGGTACAATTTCAGACTTTGATCAGTACTTAATTAATCAACTCATATATAGACATTTTATATTTGTGTGATTTTTGGCACGAAAAGTACATATTTGGTTTACTGTAAAATTACGTTTTAAACATAGATTCGAGCCAACATTATTTTCTGTAGCATTAGTTCGGATCCACATTTAAAAAATGATTTTATAGCAAATTAAACACACACTAAGATTGAGATATTTTGTCACAAGTAATTAGCATTTGATCAGAGATCTAATCAGGTGTTTACAATTAGAACTTATGATGTAATATATTGTGTATAAATCATAAAATGAGATGCTGAATTGAATTCTATTTGACAGTAGCATGCTTTCAAATGGATGAATTAATGAATTATATATAGAACAAGTCATACTTTATATAAAAACTTTAGTCATGATACTCTAATTAGTATACTAGTGATCAAATATTTTAATCAAGAATTGAAGCATTTAAAATCTACAAACTTTGCATGGTGACACCACCAATATCCTCGGGTAACAACACCAGCCTTGACATCAATGAACCCCAAAAAGAATAGTGGTCAGAAGTTATTGGACTAAGCGATGTTTTATTGGAAAAGAAGAGACATCCTTCGAACTTCCCGCTTAGTCTCGCATTTTCATTCTATCATTAGCATGATTAATTAATGTATACCTTATTCTAAGTTAAGAACAGCACAATTTTTTATAAAGTAAAAATTTCTTATTAATATTGAATCAATAATAAGCAAATCAAAATTTAACTAAACTTTTGTAATTAAATATTAATGCAAAAAGGAATCACATTTGATCAATTTTTTCCAATTCATTTTGCTTGTTGCGGTAGCATACCTAAACCTTTGAATGGAACAGGGCAACCTCTCCTTCGTTTAAGAATTTTTTTTTGGTAAGAAACAAAATAAATCAAATTAATTAAAAATCTAATTTGAGCAATGCTTATTCTAACCCCACATTTCTGTGCTTTATTCAACTACAACTTTCCTCAAATAATAATTATTTTGATATAAAGAGCAGTATTAGCAGTTTAATGAATTACTACTCTTAATTAATTGCATTTGACATAAACTAACATGGATTTTAGTTAATTATATATGGCTCTCATTGTAGGCCTCGATTTACCTTTGATAAGGCCAAGAGCTAATCGTTTGGACCAAAATCAGAAGCAAAAGGCAATGAAAGTTTTGCTTTTGCCTTTGGGGGACCGCACTATATACTACCGTTTTATGAGTACCAGAATCTAAACATTATTGGCCTACACAACACACCAGTATGTGTGTATTATTATGCTTGGCTTGGCTACTTGGCTCGGCCACGGGTTACGTGACTATGCATAGTGCATGTATAAGACTACGTCCCTCACAGGTGATGGGGATGGGACAGTGCATGAACATAAATGCATAAAATCCAATTCCATTTTAATTATTTATTAAATTACACTTCAAAAGAATAATCATACATTTTGAGTTGATATTGACTTAATTATAAAAATGCATGGCATTAATAATATGGGGTAACACACAAGATTTGTCTGTGAAATATTGACTTATATCATGTTTTTAGTGGGTTTGGTAGTGCGTGCCCTTATTTTGGTAGCTATGATATATAGTGATAAGAGAGAAGGCTGTCAAACATGAAGGCATCTGCATCAGCTCTTCTTGACAGACAGGGTTACCAAATCTTATTAAGTTCCAAAGCTAAGATTGGATGCAAAAATCGGAAATTTGGGTAAACAGTACCACTACCAACAACAGCCAGATCTAGTTGTCTTAGGTGCTTCAAATTCCAAAGAGAACCTTTCTGCCCCTTCAATCAGACTTTCAACTTTACAGCATCACGGTGAAAAGTTAAATCAAAATGGGTTAAAAATGTTCAGAATTTCTAACTTCTCTGTTTTGAGTGTATAATTGTATATATATAAATATAAATAAAATATTCATGTGACTAATTATTTGCCGTTAGAAATGAAGCTGTGAGATGTGATTCCTAAGGGGTCTTCTAGGCCTTTTGTATTTTTGTCTCTGTGTGTGTTGAATGTTGATGTGTCTATAACAAATAACAATTGATAAAGTGTGTGAATGTGGGGGAAAGGTGAGAGATGCGAATTGTGAGGTATGCAGATCATTGACAGAGAAGCAGAGATCTTCTCTGAGACTACTCAGACTATATGGTTTTCAGAAACCTAAGCTCAACCCTCAAGTAAGTTTGTGTTGTGTGCCATTCCAAGCATCAAACTTTCCCTGCTCATATTTTGATACCCTCTCTATGACAAGCAAATACTGCTCCTTGCTTTCCCCCACAATCTTCCATGTTCCTTATATAAGTTTTTTTATGGAAGTATCATGTGGATATTGTGAAATATAAATCTTTTATTATGAGTGCAAGAATTTGAAATTAAGAAAATCAATTTTATTTGTAATTATGTCAACTGATTTTAAAATTCCAAATTGTTATATGCATTATTTCTTAATTATCACAATTTTTGAAGAACTTTGGAGATAAATATTTTCAGCATGGGTTTGAGTCCACTTTTATGGGCAGCAACCCCTGCTTTGACCAATAGTCGGCAAAGCAGAGTCAAATAGCTAATCAAATGTAGATTGTTAAAGACTCTTCTTTTTGTGTGATTTTTCAAAAAAAAAATAATTAAATTTTTTGTGATAGTTAATTAATTTATTTTTTTAAAATATACCCTGAAAAAAGTTAGTTTTTGTATTTTTTTTATAAGCTAGAAAGACTAGCTATAAAAACTATCTTTAAAATATCTGGAACTGTGTTTATTTAAAATTTGTCCAAATGCATCTTGTATAGTAGTTACTTTAACTTGTTGTTTAGGTAAGCACACAAATGTTCCACAAAAAGTAAAAAGAAAAAGAAGGTAAGGACACAAATGAACATATGTATATATGTCAATTGTCTAGTTAGTGCAGAGTGATGAATGTGCATGTACGATGGTATGTTGGGTTGGGGTGCATTGAACATTATGAGCCGTGAGAAGAAGGGTAAGTGTGACTCATCGATGAAATGGGTCATGGCTGATGAGCTCATATACAGTAGTTAGTTAGGAGAGGTTGTGAGTTTTGGGCAAGCAAGAATATATTTGGATAGATAGTTGTGTTTCTGTTTTGCACATGAAAAGATCAACAAGAGATGCTCTGGTTGGAACACATGAAGATGAGTTCAATTGGGATGAAGTTATAAGCCAAAAGACAAAACATATTTGGTACAATGGGGACTCAGTGAAGCCCGGTAGGGAAAGGCCTAGTGGGGGTCCTCACAAAATATATATGATTCTCACCTTTTAACCATTTCAATTATTTACTGCCAATGACCTTCTCTTCTTTCACTATAGTGAAATTGTAATCGTCCTTGTCAATTTTCTGAATCATGATAATGTCGTACTTGTTAAAATTAATTTTTGCTAAGTTGCTTTAATAAAACACAGGGAACTGGGTATCTTGAAAGAGCCCATTAAAGGAATGAAGCCTCGATGTGTTGGACAAGCCTGTTAGAGGCCCACCAAAACTATCAGTTCCCACAACAACTGAGCTATGTTATGGACTATGGAGTCACCTAATATGTTTTGGGCCGTCAATTTTTTACTAGTGCCCAAATTAATATCTGTACCACCCATTTGCTGGTTCCGCTAAACATTTAAGAAACATACATTAGTATGTATATCAAATATTGTAAAAATAATTTTGTAAAATATAAAATAATTAAATTTTAAAATATTTAAATAAATATTAATTTAATTAATGGAAAACGATTTTAATAAAAAATAAATATAAAAAACAAATGGTAAAAGGTTTTAATGTTAGAAAATTCTAAAAAATTAGTTCAATTGAAAGAAATTATTTTAATGATAGTTCTTAAATGTCTCTTTATATCTGATATTGATCGAAAAACTTATATATTAATAACAAATCAAAAAGAAAATTAATACTAATTTGATCATATACTAAGAAAGACATGAATTTGTTATGTCAATCTCTTTGAGCTTGGTTTACTTTAAATTTATGGGTTGTTAGGATTCACAAAATTAATATTAAACTTTATATTAATTTTAATTTATATGTTAAATAAGTTAAACTTATATTTTATTTGTTGAACTCATTATTTCATGAACATGTTTAATCTATACATGTATATAGTTATTAAATTTTATTTTACACTACCGTGTATATTACAATTTAATTACTATTAATATTTTATTTTATTTGAACTTTGACTAACTTGATTGTGTGAGCTTATTAATATTTGAGTTCAGCTTACTGGTGTTTATCCTTCAAAGCTCCTCTTGTGGCACCTTCTGGTTGAAAAATAAGCAAAAAACTTCTATAAAGGAGTTACAAGAAGTTAGTCTCAACTCCATTAATTAAAAGATGTGTTTTGCTGCTAGTTTGGCCCTTTCAAAAAGCCCAACCAGGAACCTCCTATCCCTTGAAATACCATAAAACCCCTATCCTTCTGCCACGTCAGCACACTATCCAGATGCAAAGAAAATGAGTGGTTCTGCTGCAGCTTCAAATTGTGGGAGTAGGATCTCCACATTCATTTGCAAATTATCAATCACTATTAAGATTAATATGGCAAGAAAAATTAGAATAGAAACAGATGAAAATATATCAATAAGTTAAGCTATATTCTCTTCTCTCCCAGTAATAAATAATTATAGCCTGAAAGGAGGGTTTCAGTTCACTAATCAGTAGCAAATAACAATGGCCTCAACCTCTTCCTCTGCTCTCACTATATCCTCTTCATCCACCCTTTTTGATGGCAAGGCTCCAAGACAATCACCACCTGCTTCCTCTCAATGTGTGAGCCTTCCCACTCTTCCCCCTCTTCCTCTGCACTCTCAGAATCGTCCATGGAAAACCACTCCTTCTTGTAAGAATCATCATTAATGTTGCTTACTTCTTCTTCTAGTGCTTCTTGTTATGTTATCTATGAGAGAATGCGATGATGCTTTTCAGGTCGCAAGGTTGCTCGCAATGTTATGGCAATGGCCACAGGAGAGGCACCAGCAGAGGTTGCCCCAACTGAGACACCAGAGATTGTCAAGACCCTTCAACAAACTGTAAGAATCTCCAATTCTTTTGTTTTTCACATATCTCCAACCCTAAATTGGAATTTTCTGAGAGTTAGTAACTTACATTAGCTGATCTTGGATGCTACATAGTGGGACAAAGTTGATGATAAATATGCAGTGAGTTCACTGGGAGTAGCTTCTGTGGTTGCACTGTGGGCCTCAACTGGGCTGATCTCAGTAGGTTATTTAACTGCTTATTTTGCATTCTTTGAGTTTCATTTCCCACTAATTATCATTACTTAGTTATACATATGACAATTATATTTGATGCAAAATTGTCCTAAGCAATTATTATCATCACTTGTAACAGGCAATTGATAGGCTTCCTTTGATTCCTGGGGTTCTGGAGGTTGTAGGCATTGGCTACACTGGGGTGAGTCAGATAAACAATTTGATTTCTGGCATAAGTTACTTACACCATTTGTGTTCATTACAGTTGGATAAGAATATAGTATCTTGCTGTATAACCCTTGGTTTCTACTATTTCCTTTCTTTACAATAATTTTTCTAACAATATTGGATGATAGTTTAAGTGGTTTAACAAATGAATCATGCACTCCAACTCACTTAACTAGGATGAGGCTTATTTAAAGGAACCAAGAGAAATAACCAATCATGGCAATTTATTAGTCACAAAAAGCACTCTAAGTACCTGTTCTGTGGAATTGATTCCGTTTAATGTGCTTTGTAAATCGTGTATCATTCATTTTCTGTCATTGATTCTATAAATCTATCAAAATCAACTCTACCCAACTATAAACTAAACAGACCCTAAGCCCTAGCAACACCTTGGCCTAGAGAGAACCACAAAATACAAAATAGCCAAAAACAGAGGGAATTTATAAGAAATATACTCCAGAATAGTTTTTTTTTCTTCTTAGAAGCCTTGTAATCCTGGATTCTCTCTCAAGGAAAACCTATTATTCATGTTCTATGTGTTTCTTTGCAGTGGTTTGCATACAAGAACCTAATTTTCAAGCCAGACCGGTATGCACAATTTCTCTTGAATAATTTACTACAATGAATTAACTTGATGGTTATTGATTGATGTTGTTGAACAATTTTCCCGTGAATAAAAACTTGTGTCTTTAAATCTGTTTAATGGAATAACAGGGAAGCTTTGGTACGGAAAATAAAAGAAACATTTAATGAAATAATTGGGAGCAGCTAAAAGAGTTAGGAAATGCTGAGATGCTGTTGACATGAAAGAGTTGCAGCATTCTGTTGAAGATGTCATCATGCTTCATTTTGTTGCCATAAGCTTCTAACCACACTTTTATCCCATGTAATGTAATATGTACTGAAAAAATTGTATCTTTTTATATATATTAAGTCATTTAAGACAATATAATTTCCTCAATTATCCATTTGGTGGTTGCTGAGGGCAGTGAAGGGGATAAATGGAGATAGGAGAACACTTAAACTCTCTTTCAAAACTCACTTTGTTTAGATTTCTTGCTTCTTGGCTGACTTTGCAAATGCACTAGTTCATGGGTATTTATACATGATCAAGACATCTTATAATACATGTGGTACAGTGTATTTATTTATTTCAATTCATTAAAACTATAACTCTTAGAAATTTCAATTTCTCAAATGTAAAGATAGATGCATAGGAAAATACTATGAACCTCAAAATTATTTTAAACATTGAATGAATCAAGTATAATTAAATTGCTCCAATTTCCAGCATTCCCTTTTAACTTGATTCTTCTTGGTGACTCCAATCCTCTTGCACATCTTTGCAAAACAATCAAACTTCAATCCTATGGTGCCTCCAATTTTCTTGCACATCGTTACAACTTACATAGAAAAGCTCCACCTCATTGTTCTCAATGGACTCCCTTTTGAAATTAAACATTTATCTATGTGCCTACTTCAATGATGGAACATAGGATTCCACTCCACACCAATTGCCTTTTTCCCTTTTGGAGGAGTTGAAAGCTCATATCTGTCTTTGTTTTGAATTTCTTGAATCTCTTAATCCATTGCAAGTCGTTGTTTCTCTTGTGCAACTTCTTTAAAGTGTATTAGCTTGAAGTCTACAAAAAGTTTTGGATACACGGTTGAAGAAGGACTTCTAGAAGGGAAAAAATAGAATGAAATCAAGAGGTAAAATGAATTCAATTTTTTTTTCCATAAGTTAAAATGTGTTACTTATGAAAAAGTTAAATGAGAGAGCTTCTAGAGAAGTTAAGTTATAAAGACCAATTTTAACTTATGGAAGAATTTGAATTCATTTTACCTTCATGATTCATTATATTTTTTTCTCGTAGAAGTTCTTCTAGATAAATTTATCCAAACTGACCCAAAATAAAGTGTTTTTTCAATCACTTCCATGGATTCATAAAGAAGCCTTAGACTCTTTCTAGAAGAATCCTTAGTCACAAACATCGCAAATGGAGATTTAATCTGTATGTCTTCCAAGGAAATTAATACATTAATGTGTAAGATGGATTTTTAACAAATGAAAAAAGCACAATTTCTTTTAATTAAGTGATTTTGATACTACAATTACTATTATTTTCTGGCCTTTAATTAGAAGCATTATTCCCTAAGTGGAGGAAAAAGATACAATCATGGGATCTAGAATTTAATGATGACGATAGAAACAATTTGGATCATATACTAGCTAGATACGTATCTCTACTTGAAGAACTCCATAACCCATAAACCAGAGACACAACAAACGTGTCTAATACCACTAAATCCAGATTGTAATGCCAATTCTAAGAATTCATTTTGGGTTCGCTCTTTCCCTCCTGGATTTTGAGTCATCATTAGAAGATCAGCTTGAAAACCATTCTGGGCAATGGGTGTACTTTCTGGCAAAACGGGAATAATTGAGTCCACAACAATCACTTTTCCATCACTTGGAATAGCTTTGTGGCAATTCTTCAACAACTTTAAACAGTGTTCATCACTCCAATCGTGAAGTATCCACTGAAAAAATTGAGATAGGAAAGTGATTCCATCAATAAGTCATATATTGCATTTGTTGACAATTTGCATTAAAATATTTTATTCCCTTATACACATTAATTATTTTTGTATTACATACTGGGTATACTCATGTAACTTTAATTTTTTTTCCAAACATTTTTTGCATGATATGTGAATGACTAATATCTTGAGGTATGAATAGGCACCAAAAGAAGATTTCTTCTAATAACATTTTCTTTTTCATACACATAAACCTAAAAGATTTAACCAAAAAGTACATATTTAAGGGATGTGCTTAAGAGGTATGAGACTTTCTATGCAAACCAACACATGTTCTAAAGAATATTGATAACTAAATTAATTTTTAATAAAATATTTGCATAAGCCATTTTGTACTCGATCCTAATAAGAAAGTTAACCAAAAAATATGAAAGTAAAGGTGGAAAAAATGTTGAAAATTTGTACTTTTTATATAAAAACAATAGAATTAAAGTCACTAAAGACTGAAATTGCTATAGCTGTTAGTGAGAATTAAACAATAATTTATAAAATAAATTAGACAAATAATTCCAATAAAAACTTGAATTCACCTTCATAAAAATGGCATCTCCATTAGGCACACTCTCAAACATATCCCCTCCCACATGTGTCACGCCTGTAATATCAAACTAATAAATAATTTACAATTTCATTGCATAACATTCAAAAGTTGTAAAGGCTTAATTATATATTTCTTCCAAGTATTTGCAATGAATGAGTTAAATGATAATAAAAATATACCAACATATGTAGGGGCATGCTCTATGACATGAGGCAAATCAAAATTAACACCCTGAACATGAGGATATTTTAAAGTGATCAGCTTGAGATTGATTCCAAGACCTCCACCAACATCCACCAGTTTATTGATGTTCTCAAAACCTTTGTAGAACTCAAGAACCCTCTTCATGAGTATAGTGGTAATATTGAGCATAGCTTTGTTGAAAACATCATTGAACCTAGGATCCACATTTGGATACTCAAATGCATTCATTCCATGAACCCTGTTGAAAGGAATACCTCCTTCCAAGATTGCTCCTTTAAGTTCAGTCCTATAAGTCAATTCGAAAAAATTATTATCATAAATTAGGGAAAAAAACGCATACACCTCTTAGAGACTTCACTGTTAAAAGATCAATTACTGTTAGATGTTTTCTCCAAAGGAATTCCAATAGACTAAATTGCATGCATAAGGTTTTAATTCATGTAATGGAACCAAAAAAAGGTGCATAGATTAGCATTTTATATACTAATAGAAAGGATAGGCAATAATATAGAAAGAAACATAGTTTCAAAACGAAAAAAGTGTTCATGTGTTTGTAAATGTATTTAACTTTTTAAATATTCAATTAATCTAAATTTGATATATATTTTAAAATTTATCTTTACTTATTTTTTATATATTAGTAAAAGTCATAATAAATAAAAGAGAATTACTATAGTAATAGTCTTTTTAACAAACTCTTTTGGATTTACTTATTATTGTTTTGAATTTAGTGTAAATTCCATTTAATATAACCATCTCTCAATAAAATAAGCATTTTATATATATTAAATATTTTCTATTTCTTTCTTAACTAGTGGCTTAAATTATACTTAGCACTTGTGGTATAATTTTTTTTTCTAAAAAAAAGTCAAACTAAATTCCCATAATTTAACAATGAAACTTACCAGCTTTCCAAGAAGACCTTGTCTAGGAGTAAGTTCAAAGTATGTCCAAATGACACACCATCAACATCAGTCACAAAGTACTTGGATGCAGGGGCGAGCCTATAGAGCCTTTGAGGAGGCTCATGCCCTTGATGATCTTCAGTAAGTGAACAATAAAGCATAGAGTGACTAGCCAATAATCTTAGGAGACGATCTAGCATTATGGGTGCTTCTGGGTTCTTTGAGGCAATTTGAATTGCAATGTCCTTTGAAGAGAGGTTGACACCTTCACCTGCTTTGGCTAGGATGTCAAAGATACCAAGCTCAACTGCTGACCGAACCGCTTGTGGAAATACAATAGAAGACATCATGCTCATGGCAAAAATAATGCCATCATCTTCTTGCACATGGCCTCCTTGCTTTGCTTCACCTTTATTATTTTCTAATGAATTAGCCATAATAAGATTTAAATGTTAAACAATTCAATTAGAAAGAAAGAGAGGAGGTGGAGGTAGTAAACATTTTTTATGAATTGGAGTTGCTTACAATACACACATGAACATAACGTTTGAAATGAGAGAAAAAAAAGGAAAGAGGGGATAAAGTGAGAAGGAAAAGGGGTTTCCCTATTTAGTGGTGCGAAAAAAAGGGAGGAGAAAGGAATTATTAGTGTGCAATGAATTGTGGATATAAAATTGAGTCCTAAATTCAATCCGAACCATCCTTTCTCGTTCTCCTTCTCTCTTCGACATTAAAATGGCTCATCAATTGTTTGCATATTAGTGTGCAAACTCGGGCAACAATTGACAAAATAAAGACTCATAATGTTAATTGTTTAAGGGGAAAATGTAATCTTAAATCATGACATAAAATATAAAATGAAAACTTTCATTTTAAGGTAATCCTAACAATCTATTTATACACTATATCTAGTAACAAATACAAAATTATAAAACTATAAGATTGCAGATGGAAATGGCACAAGCTAACTCATTCATTACTTTAATATTTATACCCTTTCCAAAATTTGAGGAATCAACATTCCTAATACTTACATCTTGAGTTATTTTTGGTTTGATTAATGAATGAGATAACTAATTTTGATTGAAATCAATCCCAACAAAATCATTATAATGAAACATGATTTTAATTTTGAACTAATATGTCTTTATAGGGGTTTATACAACTAGTTCCATCTTATCCAATTTTAAATCAGTTTTGAAGGTTATCAACCACACATCCAAAAAATATTTTTTATGGGTGAGAGAATATTTATATATTTGAGATGGTATTACTTTCCTTTAAAAAAATTCAAGAAAAGAATATTTATAAATAATTAATAATTTCCAAATTACCACTTTATAAAGTATTATATAATGGTTAAGAGATTAAATTGAAGTTAATATTCTTCAGTAACAATTTCTTCTTCCGTAAGATTTCATCATATAAAAGGATGCACACACCACAAAAAGGGATAGAGTCTATATATCCCACAAGGAGTGACACTTTTTATACAACTAAGAATGGTTTTTCTCACATTAATTAATTTGTAAAATGAAATTTTAATAAATGAAAAGACACCCATTTTTTACCAAAATGATTATGTTTTATTTTGACACAAAGAATACAAGGCATGAAACAAAACTATAAGAAAACCTTAACAGTGTTATTGAATATGGCCAAATTCAAAAGAGGGTGAAAGGTGATCCATAATTCATCGTCTTATGAAAGATGTTCAAGTTTGGAAATCACTCACTACATATACCGTAATTATTCATTACGATTTAATTACGAATATTACTCTCAAACATATATAAAAACCAAGTTTCAACTTCACACAACTCTGAAATTGCTTTATTAATTATGTGCGAAATAGTGTACAACCATGAAATTCATAATGCAACTATAGATGATAGAAGAAACTGTAGCCATACTAGTTTTTATGTCTACTTGAAGAATTCCATAACCCAGAAGCCAGAGACAAAGCAGACAAATCTAATACCACTAAATCCAGAACCTAATGCCAATGCCATGAATTCATTTTGGGTTCGCTCTTTCCCTCCTGGGTTTTGAGTCATCATTAAGAGGTCGGCTTGGAAGCTAATTTTGGCCATAGTTGTACTCTCAGGCAAAACAGGAATAATATAGTCAACAACAATCACTTTTCCATCACTAGGAATAGCTTTATGGCAATTCTTCAACAACTTCAAGCAGAGCTCATCACTCCAGTCATGAAGTATCCACTGAAAAAATTGGTATATATAGAAAAGCTATGATGTCAATAAATCGTATAATATTCAATTTATTGATATCTTGAAGTAAAATATTTGATCCCCTAATGACTATTTTAGCTTAATTAACTTGATTCCCTAATGCTTAAGGAACATGTTTAAGAGTTTTGTGTATTTTTTTACTCACATCGACACATGTAACAAAATGCATAAGTAACTAGCTAGATTACCCTTTCATTTTGCATAGATCACTTTTAAATTCCTAATAGGAAACTTAACCTAAAAATACTAAAAGGAAAGTGGAAAAGTAGCTAAATGTTTATACTAAAAAAAGCAATAGAATTAAAGCCACTAGAGAGTGAAATTTCTTATAGATGATAATGGGTATTGAGATCAGTTAAAAAAAAATAAATGAGCAATTCTTCCAAAAGCTTGAACTCACCTTCATAAAAATAGCATCTCCATTAGGAACACTCTCAAACATATCTCCTCCCACATGTGTCACACCTACAACATTAAAATATAAATAATTCACAGTTTTCATATACAAATATTCAAAAGTTGTAAAGATTTGTCTATTGTTATTTCTTTCCATTAGTATTTGCAACAAATAACTTAAATGACAATGAAACCATACCTGCATATGTTGGGGCATGCTCTATAACATGAGGCAAATCAAAATTAACACCTTGGACATGGGGATATTTTGAAGTGATGAGCTTGAGATTGATCCCAAGACCACCTCCAACATCCACCAATTTGTTGATGTGCTCAAAACCTTCATAGAACTCAAGAACCCTCTTCATAACTATAGTGGTACAATTGACCATAGCTTTGTTGAAAACTTCATTGAACCTCGGATCTACACTTGGATACTCAAATGCGTGCATGCCAAAAACCCTATTGAATGGTATACCTCCTTCCAATATTGCTCCTTTCAGTTCAGTCCTTTATATAAGCCAATTCAAATAATTTATGATTTAAACAAAAAATAGGAGCCTTAACTGTGACTAAGTCCCGAATAGGATTACCCCGGTAATAGGGGATACCTATGATTTAAACAAAAAATAATTTATTAGCATGAACTTAAAAAAAGAAAGAATTAGTAGAACTCCCTATATTAATAAAAAAGAAAAACAATAATATAGAAAGAAACATAGTTTTAAAAAGAAAAAAGTGTTCGGGTTTTGTGAAAACGATGAAATGTGTTTGGTTTTTTCAAAATATTCAATTAATATGAATTGTTAATAATTTTAAAAAATCTTCACTTATTTTTATAATCATAAAAATAATAATAATAATAAATATTAGTAAAAACATTAATTATCTTTATCGATCATACATTCTTTTCGATGCACACACTTGTATTGTGGTGAATTTTATGTTAGTCCTACTTAATAATCGGAGCTAATGCTATATATTTTGGAAAGAGTAATTGAATTTGTACAACAATTATCTACAATAACAACCTACAATCTAGTGACGGATACAGAAAGAGTTTTAAGGGGGGCCGGATTCATGTAAATTAATATAAAAATATCAATAAAAAACACAATTTAAACATAAGAATTAACTAAAAAAATAAAACATGTAAATTTTTTGTGAGTGAAATATATAGTATACTACTTGTTGAAAGGGGGAGGGGGGCCAAAGCCCCCACTTGCCCCCCTCTAGATCCGTCCCTGCTACAATCATATGAGAGAAGTATAAAATGTGATAGGTGATATGATCGAGGGAGATAAAAAGAAAAAAAGTGTTATATAAATTATTATATAATTTGGTTGTATGAATAATATATCTCTTTTGGAAACCCATCCACTCAATCATAAAAAAAATATATATATAATAAAAGTAGGGGTGCTCACATCCAATCCAATACAAACCACATAAACCGAATCGAAAAAACTGAAAATCGAATCAAACCGAAATCCAAAAGATCGAAAACCGCAAAAACCAAAATTTTTTTATTGGATTGGATTGGTTTTCGAATCCTATGTTGAAAACCAATCCAATCCAAACCGAGCTTATTATACATATATTATTGCTTATAAAATAATCATATATTTATACTTATATACGTATATATTTATAAAAAATATTTATACAAATATATATTTTATGATTTTATTATCTAATATCATGTTAACATTTCTATAAATATATCAATTTAAAACTAGTTTTAAATTAGTTTCCATATCTCATGTCCTTCTTTTCATATAATTTTATATTTATTTTAATAAATGTAAGTTCCAATAAAAAATGTTTATTATTATTTCATAATTTTATCATTTTTATCTAATATTTATCTTCTTTAAAAAATCGAAATCCAATCCAATTTAAATTGGATCAGATTTAAAAAATATTAAAACCAATCAAATGATAAAATGATAAAACTGTAATGATCGGATCAGATGATTTTTTTTCCTCAAAATCGATCCAAATCGAACCACAAACTCCTCTGAATAAAAGTATGTCACTAACCTCTTTCTTTAAATAAAAACATGGTCTTGCTAGTTTTCTAATGAATATTAATTTGAAAACATTAATTTAATATATTTTATTAAATACCCTTAATCACTTACAAAATTAAGTATTAAATGTTTTTATTTCATTTTTTTGTTTCTTGAATTTGTTAGCATTTGTGATTGAAATAGAAATAAAGGCGGAAGATAAACTATAAACACCCCTAAATTTTTACTAGCTATGATCACAATTATACTGACCAGCTTTCCAAGAAGACTTTGTCAAGAGGTAAATTGAGTGTAGGTCCAAATGACACACCATCAGCATCGGTGACAAAGTACTTGGATCTAGGGGCGAGCCTATAGAGTCTCTGAGAAGAAGAAGAAGAAGCATTCCCCTGTTCTTCACCTTCAGGTTCAGCAAGAGAACAATATAGCATTGAGTGACTAGTCAACAACCTCAGAAGACGATCCAACATTGAGGGTGCTTCTGGGTTCTTTGACCCAACCTTAACTGCTATGTCCTCTGCTGAGAGACCCTCACCTGCTCTGGCGGCTAGTATATCGAAGATTCCCAGCTCAACTGCAGTCCTCACTGCCAGGGGAAGTATCACAGAAGTACTCATGTTCAATGCAAATATGATGCCATCTTCTTCTCCTTCTTGGACATGTCCTCCTCCTTCATGTTTAAGCTGCTTCATTTCACCGTTATTGGTTTCTAATGAAGGAGCCATAACAATAAGATTTCAATGCTAAACAGAGAGAAGATGTTCTGTATTATTGATGAAGCTGTATAGGCAGCGGTGGGTATATATAGATATATTTTCCATACCATAAGAGATGTCGTTGTTGCCTCAGCACTTGTAGATTAATTTGTGAAGAGGTTGGGGTTGTTGCGCAATTAATTAAAGAATAACATTAATTGAAAGTTGTATTTGATATATATGTAACCAATTACTTTTGGACAGGCTTGCATTATTTATACGTTAATTTTAAGATAGTACTTTATAAGATTACAAATTCATCCTTACTTAAAATTTAATTCCACTATTATGGTAATAGTGTCACTTTAAAACTTTTAATGGTCAACAAGGGTAAAAATGAGTAAAAATAATAAACACTTTTATATCTGTGTAATTTATCTTGTAAACAGGACTATGAAAAAAATTCAAACATTTTCTTATAAATAGCAGGTGATAAGTATATACTAATAAATTGCTTATTATAATGCTGGCCACAATGACACACTGTACGTTGAAATGGATGTGTTCGCGCTAAACCACAAGTCTCACCTACTTCGAAAGCAAAATGTGCCTTTTTTTAATTCGACAAAAAAAAAATCCTAGTCCTAAAGATATTAATTAAATAATTAAAATTATAAAATTTTTATTGCATTATGAGATATTTAATATTAAAAATAAAATTAATATCCTAATTTTCAATTAAAATCTACTACAAATAGTATTTTTGGCCCTCGTTAATTATTTTATATTAATTTGTACCATTTTCATTGTCAACTATATATTTTTATACACTTAAAAAATTAAAGTCTGATTTTGATAGCGCAACGAATTTGAAAGGTGTGAGCAAGGACGTGAAGATGCATCTGATAATTCATGCTTAATTAAATAGATACCAGTACAGATCAAGAGCAGAGAATAAAGATTTTTTTTTCTTTGATCAGTGATTGAAGAGAATATATTTTTATTTTTATTAATGTGCGTTAAAGTTATTTCGCTAAACCACACATGTCACCTACTACCCAGGAAATAGAATGCAAGACGTGCGGTATTTGACTTTATGGCGAGTAATAATCACAATTAAGTTTTGGTAGATCTTGCGGGTTTATAGGAAAATGTTGAAATAATATTTGACTAGGGAAAAAATGCTATATGAAGACTATAAAAGGATATTGAATATGTGGTTAATTCAAATAATACATGATTAATTCTCCTAAAATAAAATTGAGTTTGAATCTTACGTATAAAAAAATTAAGAAAGATGTAATATATTTAATGGAGTAGTACAAAACACTTACCTACAAATCCGGTATAATATCGACCTTTGTTGTCTCTGGTTATCCGGTCTCTCTAGCAAAATTAGCTATGAAATAGTCACTACCAGAAAAATAAAAAATAGAGATGAAAAAATCCGTCTCTAAAATGAGTTTTTTCCATCTCTAAAAGGGTTAGAGACGGAATCCGGGTCGTGGCTGATCCGGGCGTCGCAAACCTGTTAGAGATAGATTTTTTATGTCCGTCTCTAGTTAGAGACGGAACGTTTCCGTCTCTAATAAATAACAAATTCGTCTCTAAGAGAATTATAAATATTCAATGATTCTGTCTCTACAGAGACGGAATAATCCGTCTCTGAGGATTTAGTATTCCGTCTCTCTAAGCAGAGACGGAATGGGTTTTCCGTCGCCAATTTAGAAGGTGTGTTTCATCTCTAAGTTTTTAATCTCCGTCTCTAACTAGCGACGGACTTATGTTCTGTCTCTAATCCAGTGGATTTTTTTTGGAAATTCCATCTCTAAAATCCGTCTCTATCTTTAAATTTTTTTTCTGATTTTTTTTTATTTTTAACATTTCAATTATCCTGTATACATTTTTTAGTAATACTACTAATTCAAACATCTTGATGTTTGACACCAGAGGACATTAATAAACTCAAGATCATACTACTCATTAAATTCCAAAACACACCAAACATAAAGTTTTACAAAATACATTAATCCAAACATAAATTCCAAAACACACAAAATCACATAATACTAAGTTTTACAAACAAATTAATCCAAACATAAAGTAGTTCATAGCCTTGTTTTGTTAAAAACATGAAATTACAAATAATCACCCTAAATCATCATAATCGTTCATTTCATCATCACCAAAGTCTTCATTGGCATCAACATTCTCTCCTACAGGTTCAGGTGGCAAGACAGGCAAGTTATTTTGTAGCATAAGCCTCTCAAACTTTTGCTCCCATTGGTCCATCTTTTGCTTTAACTTTTCTTGTTCAAGATTCATCTTTTCTTGTTCAAGATTCTTTTGTTGAAGTTCAGCTGTTAAGCCATCAATTTTAGCCTTCATTGCAGCAAGCTCTCCTGAAGATGCTCCATCAGTAGAAATTGATTGTGATGTAGAAGAATTCTTCAAAGTTGTAGTTTGAGATCCTAATCCAAATACACGTCCTTTCTT
The DNA here is from genome assembly GCA_026901365.1 of Sesbania bispinosa. Lineage (NCBI taxonomy): Eukaryota > Viridiplantae > Streptophyta > Magnoliopsida > Fabales > Fabaceae > Sesbania > Sesbania bispinosa. The sequence continues at coordinate 961,722 of QLOH01000223.1, read as the reverse complement.
GTTGATGCCTCCCACAATCTCGAGGTAAATGCTATTAGCAGATTGTTGACTACTACCTTCCCCACTTTGTGATTGTTTTTCAACAATTTGTGATTGGTACATTTCCTAAAAATATAATTATTAGTCATAATTTATAATTAGATGAAACATAAATTTAAGGGTAGTATGTACATACAGCTATTTTCCCTTGTTTCTCATTATGCCACTTATTTGGCTTTCCCTTAGGCCTATGAAGTCGCTCATAAAGCTCGAAACATGTCGATTCCTTGTCCATCTCCATCTCCATCCTCTGAAAAAATAAGAGGCAAACTTTAAGTTTTTTTTTTTTGCAAACAGAATTTGATTAAAGTAATAAATTCACAAGTATTGTCGTAATAAAAAAGATCATATTTTAACAAGGAACCACTTACCATTCTCTTAGCATGTTCTCTTGCAGATAATGATCCTGCACTATGTACATTATGTCCATCTTGAGCCAACCTATTTTCTTTGTTTTTTATGGACTTTTGTTGCCAATCCTCAGCTTCCCATTTAGCCCTCAATTGGTCTAACAAAGCTTGGCCAATCCATTCACCCTTATCATCACCTTTACGCACCTTGAATATTGCATTTTTATATGCTAAAGATCCTCTACTATTAAAGCATTTTCTAATTTTGTCCTCATCTTGCTCAAGCCACCTGAACAATGCCTATAATAAAGGATAATTATAAATTCAACAATTTGGAAGAACATTACATAACATACATTTAAAAAGAGATGCAATAAGTATTCCAAATAATTTGACATATTACCTTAAAAGACTCAAACCACATATCTTTTGTGTCACCATCTACATCAGTCCAACTTGTCCAAGACCCTTCAAACTTTTTCTTGAAAATTCTAGTGATAATTCCCCTTAGTGCGGCCTCTGGGTGAAAGCTGAAATGGAAAAGTATAAGTAAGTTTGTATTAAATATATAATATAGTGTAATGAAAATGAATTACATTAGAAAATAAAGATTACTTATTTCTCGGTGCTGGTTTGATCCAAATTCGTCCGTCTACATCCTTTGTCCCCCACCTGATGTTCTCTGGTGTTATAGATGATGTCTCGAAGTTTAGAGCTATATGTGAACCAATTGAATGGTCAACATTTACAGGGGGCACATTTTGAGAATTTGGAGATGGAGATGATGTTGAGCCAATATGGATATGGGGAGATGTGGTAGACATAGGTGTAGTCCCTAAAGGAGGGGGTATGACTGGTGCTGGTCGAGTGTGAGAAGGAAAGGGGGTACATGTGGGTGCAGTCCCTAAAGGTGGGTTTATAACTGGTGTATGTGGTTGAGTTGTTTGAGAGGCACCCTTTCCTCTACCTCTACCTCTACCTCTACCTATGCCTGTCATCTATGTGATATATTTACAAAAATTATTTCGTTATGGTTAGTCTAGTAATAGCAATGAAAATTCCAGCAAAATCAATGAAGACAGTACCAAAGAGAAGATTTGAAATTGTAAGGACAACATATCTAACATGTTATGCAATAGAAAGAAATATAAAACCAAGAAAAAAAAAAGAAATGTCATTCTCATGGCCAATATCATCAACAAATGAACTTGAAATTTAAAGTAACATTGAAGTACAAAAAAAATCATATCTAATCAGAATATATTTCTTCATTATCATCATTCTCTTCCTCTTCCTCTTCATTTTCATCTTCATCTTCCTCCTCCCCCTCATCCTCTTCTTCTTCTTCCAGTATTTCAACATCTTCATCCTCTTCAAAGTCAATCTCATATAATGATGGTGCATATATTTCCTCAACTTGCCCACCTATATCAACAAGACTTTCTTCAAGATTGTCATTAGCAATTGTAACCGGGATTTGTGTCATCGATTCATCTTGGTACGGAACATCTTTCTCATGCATATTAGTTTCAGAAGTTTCAAATGTGCTCCGTGCCTTCGTCTTGATCACAACCAACCAATCATTTTGCCCTTCAGGATATTGTGAATAGTACACTTGCTTTTCTTGTTGCGGAAATATAAATGGATCGTAATGTTTATATCTCCTAGATGCTTTGATTTCAACAATCCCATAATTATCTATCCTTGTCCCTTGATTTGGAGTAGGGTCAAACCAATCACATTCGAATAAAACTAACTTCTTCACCGGCCATTCTGTATACTGAATTTCAACAGTATCGGTTAAGATCCCATAGTAATCATTTTCTATTGTCTCATTCTCACCCCCTTGAACATGTACACCACAATTTGTTGTGCTCATCCTACCATGGCCTTTTGTGTTAAATTTGTATCCATTCACATAATACATTGGCCATTTGTTGACTTTTTTATCTGGACCCCAGGACAAATGCCTTAAAAAGGCATCCTCAACATATATTGTTATCCAATACCTATTCCAAAAATGATTAAATTAGTTTCACCTAAAATGTAATATCATGAGACTTGGGAGATTGAGGATATTTAATTCAACATACATATTTTTTAAACCAATCAGGAAATGTTGAGGAGATTTGCTTATCAACTTCTGAGTCACTTACACCAAGTTCATGTAGCATATCCATATATATGCTGCATTTGGATGAATTGTTGGTTAGGTATGTCGACAATAGAAATAATGGAACATGATAATGTAAACACTTACGTCAAATATGACTAGGTTCTAAGGTCCCATTGGGAGAGACTTCTCTTACTTTCCAATAAGCTATGAAAATTGGAAGTTCCTGGTGATTACAAGAGAATTGCATATGAGAATGATATTGAGGTAATAGGTGTATCCTTTTAATTATTTTGTAAACCAATTCAAATACATTATGAATTAATGTCTGTTAACTTTCATCTTCTAATTTGAAGGGTAAATTTGATATTCACTCCGACCTTCAAAAGAATTATGTATTTAAATCGCTTGGCTTGAGATGGAGAGAGCATAGGCAAGATTTATGGCATGCTAGGGATGATAACACGCGTACAAGAGATGAACTAATCGCAGTGGTCCTAGAAGGAGTAAATAGAGACCATTGGGCAACTTTTGTTGATTATCGTCTAAGTGAAAAAACAAAGGTATAACTAATTATTTTTATCCACATTATTATTGTCAATGTACTTATTATTTTTTTGTGTCAATGATCAGCTCAATGCCCAGAAAAATAAAGAAAATAGAAAGAAGCAAACAATCCATCACACTACTGGATCTAAGAGCCTTGCATGCAAGAGGGCTGAGATGGTAACATTTAACTATGAATAATGAAATTGTACTTTTGCTATTATCATATATTTTACACTCTTGTTGGAATTTGTAGGAAAAAGGCTTTGGTCGCAAAGTTAGTAGGGGAGAAGTATGGACAGCCACACACAAACGACTCGATGGAACATTTGTGAATGATCAGGCTAAAGAAATCAGTGTAAGTTCAATTCAATCAATAAGTTAGAAAAAGCCTTCATATTGATTGTGAAAAAAGGATTCTGTGAGGTGAAGTTAAAAAAAATAATCAATTTTGTATTTTTGGAATTATGTATTATGTACCTTTAGGAGATTGTATTAGCTGGATATGGTTGCTTGTCAATGTGGTAGCCTAATACACTGATACACTTCTCTATGCATCTACCTTTTCCATTGGAATCTGAAACTGAGTGAGTATATGGGTTTGTTTGGGTAGTTATTATAACAGACTGCATTGGATTTGGAGCTTTAAATAGAGGAACTATAGATATATATTCCTATTACAAAGTTGTCTCGAAGGAATCTTCTTAGGGGACCCCACTGTTATTGATGATTTATGTGAGCCCCTAGAGTGGTGTGGACAATTTTTGTTTGCAACTGCAAGGCTTGTTCATCAACAATTCCGAACTTTGATGTCATTGCTTCTTTGGTCCATCCGACCATACTTTATTATCTAGAGTCCCAAGAGATGTACTTGGTTCTTTTCCCACTGATAATTTACAACAGGGACCCAATTTTTTTTAATATCTACAATTTAATAATCGAGTAGATATAGTATATATATGAATTATCCTCCATGTTGATATTCTAGAAACTTAATTATCTTCTGTGGGGCTTTAACTAGAAAACCTAGTATGGTATACATGATTTGTGTGAGTGTTTATAGTTTACTTGTAAGTTAAATTTTATCTCCATTGCTGCTGGTTTTATTCATAAAAATCTATAGCTCATGTCTCATAAATTTATGAAGGCTGCAAGTATATATGAAGGCTGCAAGTATATATGTATCCATAGCTTAGCATTAGGTAACATGGAATTTATGAAGGCTGCAAGTATATATTATTCTTGCTTTTTGGTCTTAGCAATATCTTTTCTAAGGACCGATTTTTGAGATAATTTCCATCATTGAACATTGTTAAACCAATCTGATTTTGCTTATCTTTTGATGTGTTCTTGCAGGAAAAAATTCAAGAATATGAAAACACAGTGTCCCTTTCACAAGAAATATCAACCCAAGATTCTTTGGCTCATGCTCTAGGAAGTAAAGAACACTGTGGTCGTGTTCGGGGGTTGGGATTGGGTCCATGTCCATCCCAAGTGTTTGGACACCCCTCTCATTATTATAGTGGGATGACCTCATCTTCTCCTTCTTACACACAGTTGCAAAATCAAGTTATTACATTGCAATCACAAGTGGATGAACAAAATAAAAAGTATGATGAACAAAATAAAAAGTTTGATGCATTGATGAGTTTTCTTACTCATAATTTCCCGGGTCAACTACCTCTGGACTTAACTATGTTTCAAACTACACCGGTAATATTTATAAGTTAAATTATATTTATATTTCATATTTTTTTTTATTTCTAACTGTGTTTTACAATATACTTTAGGTGTCTGACGAAGGAAGTGCACATCCAACAAATCCAACTAATGATGCAACTCATTCTCCAACAAATCTTGAACCTGAAGAATAGTTCCATGACAGATGAAGAACTACAAACTACATCTTAGCTTAGTTAGCTTTTTTTGTTTACTGTTGGAATATTAAAAATGTTTGTCGAATGTTGACATACATTTTATAGTTTCAACTCTTAGTACGTAGTACAGTTATGATGTTTGATCTTTTGTTAACTGCTTATTGGTTCTTTTGAATGAACAATTATTACTTTTTAATTTATGCTTGATTTCTTATTTCATCGTGAAGCCTATTTCATCTATTTTAAAATCTAAAATTTAAGATTGGTCAGGTAGAATCTATTACTATGTGCAGGTTGAAAATATCTTTAATCTGAAAAAATTGGGTTAAATTGTTAATTAAAAGAAAAACGGCATTAGCTGCGGTTATAACCTCATGTAATTGTCAATTTTTTTTAAAACAAAATTGACATGCATTAACTTCAAGAATTGCTAAAGATCACATAAAAACGATTCCTATTCCTAGGCAATCAATCTTTATGTTGCTTGCTTCGGATCCAAGCTTTTCCCTAATTTTCCAATTATGAGATAAGCTTTTGATTCATGCAATTGAGTGGCCAATTCAATTGAAGCTTTAAGAGTAGAAGGAAGCAATTGAATTGAAAGAACAAACCACTTACACAAAGTTCAGATCAAGATCCATCAACATCTAACCTAAGAAATTTAGAATTTCATTACAAAAGAGAAGAGAAAAGGAGAGAAAGATGCAAACTCAAGGACGAATTCCATGGAGATGAACCCTAGGCTCCACCTTTGAGTTGAATCTTAAGAGAAAGAGGAGAGAAAAAGAGAGAAAATTCGAGTGGAAGAACTGAAAAGTCTGAGAAAATGAAACTGAAAAAATGAGTAACCGTCCATGTAAAATACTAACAAAACCTATTTATATTATTTCTGTCAAAATCGTGTCCCCACAAGATCCTGCCATGTTCCCACACGAACATGGCAGAGAGCTATTTTTAATTTCTGTAGCCTCTGGCAATTTCGTGTCCTCACACGCATATGGCTTGTTCGCACACGATTCTGGCAAAGAGTAAATTTCCTCATTTCCATCTCATTTGCCTCAACTTTCACTGTTTGACCCTTCCACAAGTTTCACAATTGCTTCTCTTTAAACACTTTATTTCTTATTTCCAGATAATTCCTAAAAAAACAACAATTCAATGAAAAATACTATTATTTACTACAATCACCTAAAACACAAACAAACTCAATTATATACAATTATAGCTACAATTTTACCAAATTATCAAACTAAACAACTAAAAACTACCTAAAATTAATCTATAAATCTACTACTAAAGTGGATTTATCACCTGAGCGAGGACAACAGGAGCCAGCAGAAAATGCCTTTCCTCGCTCAGCTTGAGCGAGAAAGTCAACTTTTCTCCTTTTCCCCATTTTCTGCTCCAATTTGCTTGTTCTTTTCTTTCCTCTTTCCTCTCTTGTCTTCTATTTCCTGAAATTTACATGAAACTAGGATTAAATGGCTTCATTATCATAACATCTCGGAATAAACATATCTAACTTCACAATATCCTTAGATTGGGTGAATTGACTATCAAAATTAGCAAAATTCACTAGATAAGTGCCCACATACAACACAAGATTTCACTTAAATTAGGCACTTATCAAAGAGCTTTCGGTTTCGATCCCCACTAAACACACTTTTAGGGAGGGATGTTGAGTCTTAATTGTGACTAAGCCCCAAATAGGACTACCCCTGATAATAGGGGATCCCTGTGGTGAAAACAAAAAAAATAATTTTTAAACTTTGAATTTATTTACTAATAGTGATTAGTTTTTTTTACTTAATTACATTTTTGGTCCCTTTAGTTAATCTGGACTTTGTGTAATTTTGGTCCTTTAAGGTTTTTTTTCTAGTAAATTAAGTCTCCTTTAAAAATTAAGTAAATTTGGTTCCTCCATCAATTATTTTTTACTTAAAACTCTCAAATTCTCATTTTCAATTTAAATATTTGAGAGTTTTTTTTCTAAGCAAAAGAGAAAATAAATAACAGGGAGTACGAGAGGTACTCCAACCCATATACGATTACAATAGAGTAAGTTAGCTGGGAAAACAAATTAAAAAGTTATAGCAAATATTTGGGAGTTTATGATAGATTTGAGATATGAAACAATTTTAAAGGTTCAAAAGTAAAAAATTGGATAAAAAATTGATAAAATTTGAAGGATCTTATAGGATTTGTAATTAGGGTTTAAAGAGGAAAATTTTGGATTTTTTTTATATTTGGTGAAATTTAATATTTTGATTGGTATGTTTCAGATTAAAACTTGAGGGACTAAAATTACACAAAATTTATATTAGAGGGACCAAGAGAGAATTAATTTTTTTTAAAGTGATAAGTTGTAATTATAAAGTTTTTTTTTTCACGGACCACAGCTATCCACTAATGAGGTTAGGTTTAGTAACCATCATGTTAAACAATCTTTATAATTTAGGTTGAATTTTTTTAACATGATGGTTGTATATCTGATTCTTTTGGGATGAATTAAAAATACAGAGTTCGAACTCTAAACTCTAACACTCGACACATGTTAAGGGCTCGCACAAAATATAGCCAACTGCCAACACAACAGGTAAAAATTAAGAGTACTGCATATTGCAAAAGGCTAAAATGTTTTTGTAAAAGTGGCTTAGATTACGGACGTTTGATTCAAAGTCACATCAAATTAACGAGAAATTTACTTGATCACCTTGAAATTTTTATTCCAACAATTTGTTCACATGACAAAGTAGGTAGCCCGGAGAGTAATTAAACAAATTGCAATTTATTTAATTTGATTTAATATGATCTACTTGAAGAATTCCATAACCCAGACGTCACAGACAAAGCATGCATATCTAACACCACTGAATCCAGCTCCTTTTGCCAATGCCATGAATTCTTCTTCACTTCGCTCCTTCCCTCCTGGGTTTGTAGTCATCATCAGAACATCAAATTGAGAAATGCTTTTCACTGAAGCTCTAGTCTCAGGTTCAAATGGAAGAACTCCCTCCACAACAATCACCTTACCATCATTAGGAATAGCATCATAGCAGTTCTTCAACACCTTCAAGCAGTATTCATCACTCCAATCATGAAGTACACACTACAAATTCAATTCAAACCAAGCATATTTCAATAATATAATGGGAATAAAATAAAACAATGAGATAGAAGCGTGACTTAATATACAAATTAAACCACTAAACTCACCATCATCAAAATGGCATCTCCTTTTGGTACACTTTCAAACATATCCCCTCCCACGTGTTCAACACCTGCAATCAATTAACAATACATATACTATTTAACATACTCTGTGCCATATTGAGTATTGACCCTCTTTTGATTTTTATTTTCAGGTATCAGATCGTACCAGGATAGGGAGAGGCATGTTCCACTACATGAGGTAAGTCAAAATTGATACCCTGAATGTGAGGGTATTTAGAGGTGATTATGTTAATAGTGACCCCAAGGCCACCCCCAACATCCACTAGCCTATTGATGTGCTCAAACCCCTTGTAATATTCAAGAATCTTCTTCATAATTAAAGTTGCACGATTGGTCATTGCAGCCATGAAAAGCTGATTGAAGCTTGGGTTCAAGTCTGAATACTCAAATACATGCTTTTCATGGACCCTGTTGAATGGAATGCCTCCTTCCAAAATTGCATCTTTCAGTTGGTACCTTAGAACAGAACAGATGCAGGCTTTTGTTTTAGCATTTGTCTTAAAATAAATGATACTAACACAACTATCTACTTAATTGCATATGATTAAAATACTTGTGGAGAAAATTAAAAATTTTATGTAGACAAATTAAGAGATATATAGATCGGGCCAGTTTGAATACACTCCTTTGAAAGAACTTCTAAGAGAAGAAAATGCATTGAATAAAAAAGGTAAAATGAATTCAATTTCTTTCATAAGTTGAAATTAGTCTCTACAACTCAACTTCTTTAGAAGCTCTCATTTAACTTCTCCATAAATAACTAATTTTAATTTATGAAAAAATTGAATTCATTTCATCTTCTTTATCCATTCTATTATTTTATCCTATAAGTATTTTTGCAGAAAGTTTTATCAAAACTTATCCTATGTAATGATTTTGCTACAATATCCTATCTATAAAACATTTTGAGTAAACTAACAAATCAGTCCCTGACTTTGTGGGGACAATACAGTTTCGTCTCTGACTTTTCTAAAATAGCACTTTAGTCCCTAACTTTGTTAAAACATATATAAAGTGCATGTTTTTCAATAATATGAAGGACTAAAGTGCATGTTTTTTTTAATAAAATATGGACTAAAGTGCTATTTTAAAAAAGTCAGGGACGAAAGCGCATGGTTCCCACAGAGTCGGGACTGATTTGTTAGTTTACTCAAAACATTTTTATATTATCACATCCTTAAAAAAACTATAACTTCAGTAATAATTGAAGTCCAATAAAAAAATGAAGTGACAAGAACAAGACAAAAAACTGACCAACTCTGAAGGATGGCCTTGTCTTGAGTCAAAACCATCAAAGGCCCAAGTGAGCCACCACCACCATTGCAAGCAAAGTATTTGCCAACAGGGGCCATACTATAGAGTCGCTGCAAATGTGGTGGAGGACCTTGTTCATCATCAACAATAGTGCAATCAATCACGGAGTGACTTGCTAGAAGCCTGAGGATACGATCTAGCATTGTGGCTGCATCTGGATTCTTGCAAGGAAGATGGGCTGCAATGTCCTTGGCAGACAGCTTGGCATTCACACCTGCTTTGTCTATGATGTCAAAAATGCCAAGCTCAAGAGCTGAGTGCATGGCCATGGAAAGCACACTAGAGTTCACCAGATGCATAGCATAGGTGAAGCTTTTTTCTTCTAATATTTCTTGTTGATTATCTTTTGAATCAACATGTGCAACATGGATCATTTGCTCTGTTTTTGCCATTAGGCCTTGGAAACAAGAGGGAGCAAATCAATAACCAAATCAGTGATGATATGTCTCAAGTTTGAGTTACAGCTCCACAAAATTGGCACAGATATATATACACACATGCACATAACACAATTAATCATAGTTTGGTGCCTGCGGGGTTTCTTATCCGAAATATGGCATGTTTCAAGCCACTTATTGGATATTGTTTTATGAGGAGATTTGGACTGTCTGTCAAACCTTCAGTCAACCATGTTAGTTAGATATCAAAGCGGCATGCTTCCTTTCTTTAAGTGGAATATTGCTTGAACGTCCATGTTCCTTTCAATCATCACTCACTCTAATTTCTGTTTCTTTCACAAAAACCCCCCTCTATTTTTTAAATTTATACAAAATCGTTATATTTTATTAGTGGAAGGATAGACACTACGGTAGCATTGAAACATTAGTTAAAAAACTTATAAATATTTTTATTTAAAACTGCAACATGCATAGCATTTGTAATATTAAATGCTATAATTTTTAATTAAGTTTTTTTATTTTTGATTTTTTAATCAAAGATCTCACTATTTAGCATTTTTTCTATTTTATAAATATGTTATACTTAAGTATAGAAGTTAATTAGCCAATCAACTTTATGCTTAAAAAAAAAGCCAATAATCAACTGTAATTTTTATGTGAAATTGATGATTTTTTTTATTAATTATAATCTTTGATTCATTATGAAAAACTTTATTTCTTAAACACTATACCAACTCCTTATACTTTATAAATTCATATGCTCACATCAATCGAACATAATAAAGAGTTGTTAAAATTCTATCTCAATATGTGTCATTTGAAATTCTTTCTATTTGTCATAAGAATCCTTCATATTTTTCATATGAAATTATTTCTTTTTCAATTCTAATACATAAAATCTAGTAATTTCAAATTACTCTTTCCAAACACAAGGTTAAAGTTAAATAATCAATGAGTGGTATATATAAATATTCTTCCTTATACCTTTGGATTGTGTTTTAGGTTTTCAATGCTAATTCACAATGAATTGAAGATAGACTTCACTTTCTTCATTAGTTTCCCTCAATTCCATTTAGTTTTCTCCATATAACTTCTATATCATATAAGCTAGTAGTTTTGTTGTGCCACTCTCCTTTATCCAATCTATCTTCAATTTCTCCTTTATATAGAGCTTTTGGCTCATCCTCTTTTTCATCTTAATCAAAATCCAATTGGTTGATATGGTGAAATCTGATCATAGATATCTCAAGATCCCTTTTTTCATGCACCCCTAACAAGAATCTTGGTGTTATGCTAGTTTCACTTCCTCTTATAATAGGGATAATTACCATTCTTGATCAAAGGCCATAACTATGGCATTGAAGTCAAAGAATAAATTGTAGTTTACCGTCTTCCCAACCCTTATTATGTAGACCCTACATTGGAACAAATGCAACACACTCGTCCTATCTTGGATAAATTAGTTTTTTTGGATCTCTCTATATTGCTATCAAAGTGTTTTATGGATGGAGAAATTATTAAAACATCAGTGGTATGGAATAATTTACATGATAGATATTACCACGGAGATGTCTTTTGAATATCTAAATTGCAAGAAAAATTGTACATGTTTTGTCAAGGAGATCTTTCAATTAATCATTACATATTTTAATCATCTAAAAAGTTTATAGTAATTAAGAGAGCTTGAAAACTTTAGACCAATTCCATCTCGTTCTTGTGGGATACCTTTCACATTTCATCTTGTCGCTACAACAAGTTCATATAGAAAACAATTATATCATACAATTTTTAAAGGGATTAAATGATCAATGTGTAGCAATAAGGTCATAATGCTCATGGACCCTTTCCCACTTATTAATAAAGTGCTTTCATTATTGATTTAGCAAGAAATACAAAAAAATGGGGATGGACCATGGGAAGATCTAAACATATTGCTAACTTTTTTTTTACAGAAATTTAATGAACTTAGAAATGAAAGGTGTGGAATACTTTCAATTTTTTTTTATTTTCTGTTTTTTAGTTTTAATTACAGAAATTCTTTTAATTTTGATAATAAACATTGGAAGATGTTTTCTAAAAGTAAACGAGCCCAAAATTTTCAAGTCCAGAGCGCTAGTTATAGGAATCAAATTAAGCACCAATAACAAGCAGTAGAACATCAAGATTTGTTCTTTTTGTAATAAGACAACACATACAATCGATATATGCTACAAGAAGCATGGTTTTCCTCCTTACTTCCAGAAGCATAGTCATATCATTATCAACATAGAAGCATAAAATTAAAGAAGAGTTAGAGGGGGAAGAGAGAGAAAGAAAAGGAGGGGAAAACAGGGTGTGTTAATTTGATTCACTTTTGTTTTTTAATTTTGAAAAACAGTTTTTAAAAAATATTTTTTTATAAATGAAATGATTTATTTATAATATTTTCAACATAGAAGCATAAAATTAAAAAAAAATTCCAAAACATCTCAAAGTAGTTTTTGGATTTTAGTTTTTAAAAACTAAAAAACAGTGATATTTTTTAAAATTATTTTTAAAAATTGTCAATAAAACAAGTTTTATAATTTTCTATTTTTTAAAATAGAAAACATGTATAGTTTTTAAAAACAGTAAACAAACATGCTCTTAATTAATTTGTAAAATACTCAAACTCTCAAACACAAATGAGAAAGAATTTTTAATAAGCTCTTTCCTTCTTTCCCTTCAAATTAAAATCAATTTACAACATATTCGATTCATGTCTGAATTTGACTTCCAGCTAGTAATTAATTTGGTTATATTTTAATTAAGGAGTTTCTCTTACAACTTAGATCTATTTTCTACCCTCTTGATACAACTCAATGATAAATTAAACTTATAGGAAGCTACTAGAATTATATTAGTGATGTGAACTTAGGTAATTTAAATGAGATTATATATTTAAATATCATTATCAATATTTTACAGAAAAAATTTCTCCCAAACTTCTTCCATGACTGACTTCATTATTTTGTCCTCCTCTCCAAAGTAATAAAAAAAAATTTATATATCTTATATCCAGGGACGGAATTAGAGAGGGCAAGTGGGGGCTTTGGCCCCCCTTCCCCTCCTCAATAAGTAGTATATTATATATTTCACTCACAAAAAATTTACATATTTTATTTTTTTAGTTATTTCTTATGTTTAAATTATGTTTTTTTATTGATATTTTTATATTTATATGAATCCGGCCCCCCTTGAAACTCTTTCTGGATCCGCCATTGTTTATATCTGAACTCTCTCACCAACTCACGGCCGAAAGGCCAGTATTTTGCTTTAATTACTATTTCATAAAAACCTTGTTTTTGATCAATTCTACGACAATATGATAATTAATTAGGTATTAATATAATAGAAAGCAAGTAGCCAATCTTCACAAAAAAAAATAAGGAAAAGAAAAAAGAGGCCAAGTAGCCCACTATTGTATAAAGTACTATATAGTAGTACTATATAACATTAGGTACGGCTCTCCAAAATATATGGCAAATCATCCATGGACAGTCACAGATCTAGATGAGAGGAAACTTAATTATTTGATTTAATTTAATAATTAATACACGATAATATGATAATTAATTAGGTATTAATATAATAGAAAGCAAGTAGCCAATCTTCACAAAAAACCCTAAACCCTAAACCCTAAACCCTAAACCTAGGTAGCGATCAGTTACTACTAACTAAAGAATTAGAGAGAGAAGAAAATGACAAAATGAATTAAAACAAGCCACACCTAATTAAGTAGGACTGTCAGGGTGGATATATATAATTATAAATTATAGTATCATAATAAATTAGAATAATTAATGATCTCATTAATTACCATATGAAAGTAAATATAATTTAATTTAAACACAATTAATTAATGATGTCAGGACTCAAAATGCACCTTCAGAAATATGGCGTCTCCATGCGGAACACTTTCAAACACATCCCCTCCCTCATGCTTCACACCTGCAGATATATAAAAAATGGTAATTTTTGTATAATATTTCAAGAGCATATCAACATTTTTTTTTGTCGAAAGAGCGCTGGATTAAAGAAAGAAGGGCCAAGGCCCAAAGTTACAAGGTTAGCCCAGCCAAAGATAAATCCGGAATTATTTTTGGAAGATTGGTGACCCCAAGAGTTCGGGAGCAGCTGTCAGAAATCCTCAACATTGAAGAATGGGAGTCTCCAAGGAAGTATCTAGGCCTCCCACGGGAATGGGGCAGTTAAAACTTGAATTTAAGTAAAGGATATTTTAGTCCAGGGTTATTAAATAAGGCAAAGTTAATTAAAATTTGCTTATATTTTAGACCAACACAAGTGGATTTTTTTTTGCTTATATTTGAGACCGGAGGGAATACTAAAGAAAATCTAGGCAAAAGTACACCAAATCTAAGAACCCTAGATTCCCGGTTTAGGAGAGAGCACTTGATACTTTTGGCTTGGGAGCTGCTTCAACAATGATCAGAGAGCTCTAAACCAGCCGGTTGGGGTTTCTAGCGATGACAGCTTCTCTAGCTAGTAAGGACTGAAGCGGTGGGTGCGGCATGACCACCCATGAAGGAGGGAGAGAGCCATTTAAGCAAGCTCTGGCTACAAGGTTAGCACATTCATTTCCTTTCCTGTTGACCCAAAGGAAACCACATAGATCAAATGAGGTTTTCTGATGAATGATATCTCTAGTAATAGATTCAATTTCTCCTACATTGATCTCTCCTCGGAATGCTTTAATGACATGTATATTGTGAGATTCGAACAAGCACTTCGGCCATTGGAGGTTGTGTGCGAGCTGGATAGCTTCTCGGAGCGCTAGAGCTTCTGCAACAAGAGGGGAGGGCGAGAGCAAATCAGCATTAAATAAATAATCAGTTTTCATGACTACACGCTAATCTGTATTTGGACTGCCGGACCAGCTCTTTTTTTTTGTCAAAGTCGGACCAGCTCATAGGGAGTTGCTTTTAGAACCCTCCTTTTTGCTATTTGCACCTCATCCCATACCCAATTTCCTATACTACCCTACCCCCACCCCCTCCCCTGCTGCACCTGCAACTCCCCCCACCGTACGTCTCCCCCTCCTCACCCCCTTCCCAACATTACAATCCCCCACCCCCTTCCCAACAACCTCACCCCCCCACTCCCCCACCCCCTTCCCAACAACCCCCCACCCCACTTGTCCCCCACCCCTGTCCCCGTCTCCCTCCCCCTTGGTTTTTTTATTTGAAGTTTTTGGTTTAGAGACGGAATTTTTTCGTCTCTAACCAATTTTTTTAAACCAACTTCCGGAACCTTTCGGAAATTAATTTTCGGAAATTGTTGTGACTAAATCGATAAAAAATTCTGTATTAAAACTATGCAATAAGGACTAAATCAGTATATTTTTAATTTTTGAAGGACCCAAACCACTGATTTTAAATTGCAGGGACAAAAACCAAATCTCGACTATATTTTAGGAACTAAAAACATATTTAACCCTTTATTTTGATAAAATTATAAAATTAATAATTGAAAATAAATAATGTTTATAAAACATATTAAATAGAAGTAGTTTAAAATCAATTTCACCTTTTCAATATAATTGATTATTACTCTTAATACCCACTTTAATTCGTACATGGGTGTAGGGGAACAGGCCTCAGGCCACTTGAGAATAAACTAGGGGGAACCCCGTGTTATGCACGGATACTAAATTAATTAATTTGATGACAATAATTGATACATTGATATTTTATTATATTAATTAACAATTATAATGGTTCCATGAATTTACTGTGGACTACATAAAAACTATATCTTGTCAAAGACTTCTGTATATACAATGTTATCAGTCATGGATGCTCGACCTAAACTGTCATCAACAATAAGAACCCTTAGACCGCCTTTGACTCTCACCCTAGATATTGCCACATATAATTGGCCGTGTTTGAATACAGGTCGTGGCAAATATAAACACATATGAGACAAAGTTTGGTTCTGGCTCTTATTAATGGTCATTGCAAAGCAGACACAAATAGGAAACTGACGTCGCTAAAACTTTATTGAAGACATGCTATCAGTTGGAATCAGGTTCATGCAAGGAATATATACCTTGTCCATTTACCCATTAGCGTCAACAACGGATGCTCCAATGACATTGACGACAAGCTTAGTAACTATTTGTGAGCACCCAATTTTGTCCGAAATACTTTTGATCCACTCTCATCATCCACACTTGTAAGCTTTTTATCCCAAAATTTAAGTTAATTTTCCTAACACATTTTGATAAAAGAAAATAAAGTAAAAACTGATAGCCATAATTTTCCTTCTGACTTCATCCTTTTCTTTTTATAATAATTAGTTAATTGGTTTTTTATTTTATCATTTTTTCCTCTCCTTTTCTTTATGGGCTCAACATTTTTTTTCTTCCTTCTTTTTTTTTCTTCTGAACCATCCACATAACCCACTTTTTTATTTTTAATTAGTGTAAAAACGTGTTAAAAAAATCACAAAATGATAAAAAGGGGATGGAGGTAGCGTGTGAATTCTTTCTGAGCACTTTCCAAACAGCCATGCCATACCCCTACAGTGAATTCAGCGGATTATACTGAATGAAGGGATTGGAGCAGTTAAGTTTCATTTGCCTATATAAACCGAGATTGTGTCAAAAGAAAAGGGGGAAGTTCCAGAAAAATTTCAGAAAAACAGAGTTGGTTTTTAACATTTAAAAACCAATTAAAAAAAAAACAGAGAGCATAGTGAGATTGAGACCTTAGAGTAAAAAGTTGGGAAAGAAGAAGTTTCAGAGGAGAAAGTGAAGAGGGAACTCAGAAGGAGACCAAAGATATAATACATTAAATTACCAATGAATAAAATCATGAGACAAATGATATATTGGGAAAGTGAAAAAAAAAGTTAACATTTTAAATAACAACAGAATTTTAAAAAGTAAATTTAAAAAAAAAAAGCGTCTGTTGGAGAGAAAAATAAAAAAAAAAGAAAAAAAGAAATGTTTGTTGCTGCGTTAGAGAGAAAAAAAATCGGATGAACATTGAAAAGATGTCTGACAATTTATCATGGTTAAGATATTATAGATTCACTATCACATGTCTAACTTGTCATTTTTAACTTGCATAAAACTTGGTTTGTTCAGTAGAGCACAAGGTTGATTGGATTTATTTTAATTTCAACAAATCAAAGCCAATTCATCTCTCTTACAAGGGTTGGAAATAGGTTACTCAGTTGGCCTATTAGGCCATCTTTAACGGTGTTCTTATTGAGCAAAAAAGCTCAATAAGACTCACTGCTTGATAAGAACCACCGATATTGATCGACATGGACACGAATTCTGAAAGAACTGGTGCTTTGTTGAGCACCTGCGAGCTATAATTTTTTTTTATTTTTTTTAGCATTTGCCGGGGTAAACCCCGGCTAAATGCAACTGAAAAAGTTACTGCGCCATGGCAGCTTTTTCAGTCATGTTTAATTTTTTTATTTTTAAATTTGACATTACCGTTAAATTAATTTTTTTTAAAATTTGAAATTAGCGGGTGTTGCAACCCCCGTTAAATAAGTGATATTTTAAAAAAAATTCATCCGTTGCAGCAACGTTTTTTAAACCCAAATAATTACTATTTTAGTTTTTTTATTATTTATTAAATTTATGATTTGTGAATAGTAAAAAAGTGAGGTGCTGGATTAGAGAAGAGAGATGCTTAATAAGAATTTGCTGATGTGTGCTGGTGGGGCCCATTTAAGATCCATAAATAGTGAAAAAGTGGGGTTCTGGGATAAAGATGGCCTTAGGAGCTTGCGGCCTAACCTATTTATATGACTTGACCTGACTCATTTATTAAAAAGAATAGACTAAAACTTTTTAAAAGATATATTTAATTAAAGAGATTAGACGCCTATTCGGGGCCGGCCCGAGGGGAGGCCGGTAAAGTAACCGCTTTAGGCCTCCCCTGTAACAAGGCCTCAAATTTTTTTATGTATATTTTATATATTAAAATTAAGGGTAAAATGTGTATGTAATTTCTGTAAAATTAAATAAATTTGATTTTGGTTCTGATAACTTAAAATTGGTGTGTTGAATCTCTCACTCTTTTAAATCACCTCCATTATTAGGTGTATTTTTATTCTCAAGTATTTCTTATCAAGTGTGATTTTAGTACCTGTGAGAGTGGTTCTAACGATTAAATTGAGATGATTTTAAGAAAAGAGACACTCAACACATTGGTTTTAAATTATGAGAACCAAATACAAATATGCTTAAATTTATAAGGATTAAAAAACATATTTTACCCAAAATTTAATAAAATATTTATATCAAATATAAAAAATTACTAATTATTAGTTAATAAATAATAATTAAAAATAAGTTTTTCCTTTAAAAAATAAAAGTTTTAATTTAATATAAGTTTGTTATGTTAAAAATAGACTCTTTTTTTAAATGTCATTTGAAGTCCTTATCTCTTAGAATTAGGTCTCCATATTTAATTTGCTTTAGACCTACATATATATTGGGTCGGCTCTACGCCTATTAAAAAAATCTACCAGGCTTGACAGCTCAATCTATTTAATATAATAATACATAACATATTAAATTAATTATATAAAAAAGTTGAGAAGTGCTAGCAACACACTCTTTTGAACACTCTCTCAAACACACTCCATGTGATTGGTTAAAATTCACATGGGTCCCACCAATTTCGTGGGTCCCACTCCCAAATGGTGGGATCCATGTGAATTTTAA
Source organism: Sesbania bispinosa (assembly GCA_026901365.1). Classification (NCBI taxonomy): domain Eukaryota; kingdom Viridiplantae; phylum Streptophyta; class Magnoliopsida; order Fabales; family Fabaceae; genus Sesbania; species Sesbania bispinosa. The sequence continues at coordinate 943,120 of QLOH01000223.1, read as the reverse complement.
CCAATCACATGGAGTGTGATAGGGAGAGTGTTCAAAAGAGTGTGTTGCTAGCACTCCTCAAAAAAGTTTGTTTAAAGGCATTTCGGCGTGCATAATCTTATAGTGCTTGTTATAAGCTCCAAATGTTTCATAATATACAAATTTTACTAATTGTAAAGTTTATTCCGTCTAAGTGATGAATGCATAGCTGTTAACCAATAGCAGCGAAGTTGGACTTGATCATCCAACTTGCTTGAGACTTGAGAGGCAATTTTATTTTAAGCTATACGTAATTAGTTAATTTTAGTCAATATTCAACATATTAATGAAATTGGAATTTTAAATTGAGAAATTAAAAAACGCACTAATAAGGCTCTGATTTGGTGATTGACCAAGCAATGACAATGACCTGCCACTTGTACAATTTAATTATCATGTTATTTGATTGTACAATACAACAGCTATTCTTAGTTCTTACACGTAATTATCCCCGTTGACTAATTTTATTGTTTTCTTTGGAGATAAAACAAAGTACTGTAAAGTGTAAACAGCACCAGCCAGATTTTTATTTTTGTATATACACCAACGGGAATTGATTTAAGTGGTATATACTTGATTTTCTTTAAATAATGTCTCGGATTCGAGTCTTATGAATTAAAAAAATCTTCACTGAGAGAGTTAGCCCTACCATGATGTGAATGTTTCTGGTTTGAACAGGATTGCCTCCCGAGAACACCTGTAGCTAAACAAAAAAAAAAAACTCCCGAGAATACCTGTGGTTAAACCAAAAAATATATACTCAGAGGTGCACAAATACAGTAACATAATTTACACATACAAAATTCAATTCTAACATAATTTCCATAATATTATTAATCCTAATCAAATTATTTACAAAGAATAAAAAGAAGTGTGTAGAAAAATATGGTTCACAGCAAAAAAAAATTACAGTTGCAGAAACAATGGCGCAGCAGAAAAAATAGGGTGTTGTATCAGAAAAAAATGCAGAAAATATGGTGCAGCAGAAAAAAAAGGGTGTTGTATCAGACAAAATGCAGAAAAAAAAAACTATCCCTAACCTAGAGCACACAGCGGCAGCGTGCGGAGTGAGGTGTAAGGACGATGACTGCTAGTGACTTGGTCGCGGAGTGAGGTCAAGACAGCTCGTCGAGGTGACAGCGCCTAGGTTGCACACAATGGAAGAAAGCTCGCAGTGAGAAAGATGGGACTTGCTTGCGGTGGAAGAACACTCGTTGTGCAGGTGACGGTGGACCATCGGAGGGAGGAGACTGGCGACGAGAAAAGGAGAAGGGAGAGGTGACATGACCGAACAGAGAGAGAAGGGGAAAGTGAGGGTTTGGAGAGAGGGGAGCTGTGAGAGACGCGAGTGAAAAAATAAAATAATCTGAGTGATATATTCAGTAAAGGAGGGCGCTTTGGAAAAAGGTGGATGGTGCTCCGTATGCACCCTAACCTTATAAAAAAATGGGAGAAAGAAAAACATGTGAGGACAATCAGGAAGCGCCCTAACAGTAAAAAAATTAAATAAAAATCTGGCGTATGAGGGCGCTCAAACAAGCACCCTGTTCAGAAACAATGTCTTATTTAAAAGGGCGTTCGTACGAGTGTCCTAATCAGATAAACAGGTAAAAAAACAAACAAAAATTGTAGGGCGATCATGTGAACACCCTAACTGTAAATATTAAGGGCACTGCCACCCAGATTAGAAGCGTCATAACGGTAAAAAAACTCAATATGAGCGTTAATCCACACGGGAGCGCCCTAAAATAGGTGCTCTTATATCCTAAATTTGGCGTAGTGATTCCTTGAAGAAGAATAGATAAATTTTCAAATTATATGCATATATATATATATATATATATATATATATATATGACCATTAGTTTTCAAGAGTTACAATTCAACTATTTTCTTTTGACACTTTATATTGCTTCAAAGTAATGTGAATATTGTGGATGTGATTAAATGTGTAACACCCAAAGTTTGCCATATTAACGAACAAGGGCTAAACCACTTAGTTAAAAAGGATGTATTTTTAAGATAAAAAAGTGTTGAGTTATAGAAGTGTTATTATTGCATGATGGTAGTTAGACTAGAGTATCTTCCAAAGTTGAGGTTAGAAATTAAAGGTGACTAGAAGATAATTGAAATAGACTATATTGAAAAATATCAAAATTTCAAGGTTTATTTTTAAATAGTTTAAATTGGTAAAAAACCTATCATAACTAGTCATATTTTTTTTTTAACATAATTAGTCATATTTGATAGTGCACTAGTACAGTAGGATTCTCTACAATATTGGACAATATATCCGGTAGGAGAAAAATAGATATATATTCTATGGGTGGGCCCCATAGAATCTATTGGATCTCCCGTAAAATGTATTTATCTCTCTCATACTAAACGCGTCCAATAACTACAAAGAAATAACATACTCTTGATATGGTAGACCACTTTTAAAATGATCCACCTTATACCAGTGTAATAAAACTCGGCTCGGACTGACCAGTCAAATCGGTTGGATTGGGAACCGGTCATCTAACCGGTCCAAGCCGCTCTTTGGATCGACCATGCATGGGAACCGGTGGAAACTGATTTGACTCGGACAGTTTGGGCTAAAAATCGGTGACTCGGCCGGTTGAACCGGGCGAGTTACCCAATTAATTTTTTTTAAAAAATTAAACAAAACGACGTCGTTTTGTTAATTGTAAGGAAAAAAACATTACTTGAATGGAAGCAAGCTAGGAATTGAACTATGAACCTATAGCAAACTAATCATGTGCATTACCACTGCACCAAACCAATCGTTGATATAATATGTGCGCAAAATTATATATATGATATATATTTAACCTTACAATATATAGTTTTTTGTATATACCGGTTTAACCGGTTCAACCAGTGACTCACTGGTTCAACCATTGACCCAATGACTCAGTGCCTCGACCGAGTCAATCACTGGTCCGAGTTTTATAACACTGCTTATAACGATCGAGGAATTTTTTAAAAGTTTTTTTTCCTTTTTTTAAGCAAAATTTTCTCTTACACTTTACCCTTTTTTTCAATTCCAATAGACTTTAAAATTGATAATTTGGTGATATATTAAATTATAGTTTGTTCGGATTATCTTTTATCTAAAATAGTAATAAATCACACATTTTAATTTACTTAAAAAAATTATTCTTTCGTTATGCTCAAGTTTGCAAAAATAATAATAATAATAATAATAATAATAATAATAATAATAATAATAATAATAATAATAATAATAATAATAATAATAATAATAATAATAATAATAATAATAGTAATAAACACAATCGCTCATCTTGCTTAATTTTTAATTAAATCTTACTAATGTTATGCTAGCTAGAGATAACTTCATATTTTTAATTTTGAAAACTGTACATAATTACCTCTTATGGAGGATACATGTGATATTTAAAAAAAATCATATCAAGATTTATGCCTTTCACATATAATTGCCTTTTATTTTCATTACATCATAATTAATTCTTAAACTTTAACCACTAATTAAGTGTCTGCTTAGTTATTATTTAGGCATAATGCACAATCACTTCCACAAAATTGATTTTAAATCACTTCCGTTCAATGTGTTCAATAAAACATCCAACACTCATTTTAAATCATTGATTCTAGAATCAATTTTACTTAAATGTACCAATGGGGCACCAACATAACATATACGTCTTTTGATCTTTTTGCTAACTTGAATTAACTACATAATGGTGAATGTTCTTATAAATAATTTATCTTTATTAAATTTAAATCAATAATTCACTTTTTTTATTTTTAATTAAAATCATAACAAACTATAATTAATTAAATTAAAGAATTATGAATAAGACAAAATTTGATACGGTGACAAATTAAAATTTGTGTGTTTTACTTTATTAATTTATCCAATTCAAAAATATTAAAAAATTAAATAATATTACTTTTAAAATAGGAAATAAGAATAAATAACTTTTTTTGACGAAAATAAGAATAAATAACTTAAATTTGATAATAATAATAAAATTAATAGAAGGGGCGCTGACGAACTAATTCATGCTTAATGTAAATTACAAAAAATTAAATAAAAGAGACGAAGATTGAAGTAACCAAAAACTAAAAAATTTCATTGACTTAGATTGATTTTTGAATCCGAACTTACATATATACATATAGTTTTATTTATAAAATAATGTTATCGTTTAAATTTGTATTAGTAAAATGCATAGAGAACCGAACTTTATTTGATTTAATTATCTTGAGCCTTTAAATATGGATGAAAGGTCTTTAAATTTTTTGAAACATGCAAATAATAAATCGCTCTGTTGATACGAATTATAAATATTGATTAATACCCATGATAATATCTACTTTATTTATATTAAAAAAGTTTTGAAATTTTTATCCATTGTATTTATATTCTTGTTCATAAAATAAAAAGGTAGAATAAACTTAACAACGAAATAAAAGGAGGATTTTTTATTTAAAAAATATTATAAATAAATTTAAAACTATATATTATATATTTTTTTGCTTAAAAAATTAAAGTAAGTGAACAATATCTCAATTTAAAGTAGGAAATGTCTCCCGACTCAAAACAACTTCTCACCCCAAGAAGGCAAGTGATGTTCGAACTGAATGATCATATATGAAATTATATCTTATATATCCCACTCAACCAATATCTTTTTTTTTATTATTATTCACTCAACCAATATCTTGTGGTATACTTCATTCGGTCCTATTTATAAAATAATGTCTAAAACTTTTTAATAATCCTATTTATAAAAGAAAGCATATAAATCTATAAGCATTTATTGTTTTTTGGGTTAAATGTGTTTTTTTGTCCCTAAACTTTCACCCGAATTTGGTTTTGGTCCATAATCTTTTTTTTCATTGGTTTTGGTCCCTAACGTTTTCAATTCATTGAAATTAGTCCCTGTTGTCACCGCAATATTTAACAGAGATGACGACAGGGACTAATTTCAATTATTTGAAAACGTTAGTGACAAAAAACAAAGATTAGGGACCAAATCCAGATTCGAGTTTGGTCCCTAAACTTTCACCCGAATTTGGTTTTGGTCCCTAACATATTCAAATCATTGAAATTAGTCTCTGTTGTCACCCCTATATTTAACAGAGTTGACGGCAGAGACCAATTTCAATGATTTGAAAACGTTAGGGACCAAAATCAACCGAAAAAAAGATTAGGGACAAAAACCAAATTCGGATGAAAGCTTAGGGACCAAAAACATATTTAACCCTTGTTTTTTTTCTCATATTTGCCTTTGTTAATCATTAATGTTTTAAAGTGACACAAATATCATTGTAGTGGAATCAGGGTCAGCCCGAGGGAGAGGCCAGTAAAGCAATCACTTTAGGTCTGACCTGTTACAAGGCCTCAATTTTTTTATATATTAAAATTAAGAGTAAAATATATTTGTAGTTTTTGTAAAATTAAATAAATTTGATTTTTATTCTCATAACTTAAAATTGATGCGTTGAGTTTCTCTTTTTTAAAATCACCCAAGATTAGTTTTTATCAGTGTTTTTAGTCTCCATTATTTCTTATTAGGTGTAGTTTTAGCCCCTAGCAAGAGGGGTGCTAAAGATTAATTTGAGGTGATTTTGAGAAAAAAAGAACATCAATACATTGGTTTTAAATTATGAAAACCAACCTAAATATGTTTTCATTTATAAGGATTAAAAACATATTTTACCCAAAGTTTAATAAAATCTTTATATCAAATATAAAAATATTACTAATTATTAGTTTTTTTTTAAAAAAAATCTCTTTAGAATTATACTTTCATCTTATAATTTGTTTTAGGTCTACATATACGTTGGGTCGGCCCCGAGTGGAATTTAATTTTTAATAACGATAAACTTATAATGTTACGGAGTAATTCGTTGGAAGTGAATACATTAATTATTTTTTTAATACATGTGTTTTTATGTGAACTGTTTTATTAAATACATGCAAATCATATGATAAATAATTTTTTTTATTTAAGTTGTGTATGAAAAGATGTGTTTACAAATGTCAGAAAGGTCAAAGACTTTTTACTTAATTTAAAATGAGATAAAGTACGTTTTAAAAAGTGCGTGGGCACTTTTTAAGCCTTGAACATGTCGACGCAGGTTTCTTTTGAAAGTCCTCTGTTCCAGAACTTGTGATAGTATTCACTGTATGTGAAGTTCGTGTATTGAGCAGGATGATCAGCGTCTATGAGTTGAGGAGCTGGTCTCACCACCGCGTCTGGTGATGGACAATAGAACGTTGGAATCGACATCCTCTCCTTCTCACTATTCACCAATGCTCGATGCAGCACACTCTTGTACCTATCATTGCTTATCACCTATACAAACCCATGATCATCATCAAATTTCCTTTATTTAATTCTCTATTTGGTTTCACATGATATATCATATACATACAATTAACAACTCCACACGCAAAATATATATTACTGATTCTGATTCATATAATCTTTGTAATCATAAAACGATCATTATTGTACACATGACTCAATATAAATTTATGAAAAAAATTTGATAATAGTATTATCTTAATGTATTTAAGAATATTCTTTATTAAAAAAAAATCTTTACTACAGCTACAAGGAGGACATGGTTCATATAAGATTCATTAAATACTTTCATTCAAACTCTTTAACAAAACCATTTCCAGATCCAAATTCCTTCACTCAAATGTGACACGGCTCTAGAATTAGGCTTTAATTTCTGCCTTACCTTTGTTTCAAAAGAAAGAAAAAATTGGAGAAATATAATAACAGGGTAAAATTAAATTTATGTATAACTTGATTAATGAATTACCTGAATTTGGTCCCCAATGTTGATGATGAATGTGTTAGGGACAGGATTCACAGTGACCCATTTGCCATCGTTGAGGACCTGCAAGCCCGGCACATCATTTTGCAGCAGAATGGTAATGGCATTTGGGTCAGCATGGGCTGGCAAACCATATGTTAGCTCTGGCTCAGGACATGGAGGGTAGTAGTTAATAGCCATGTGTTGACCATGTTTGCCTAGTGCTTTGTCTATGTAATCCCTTTCCAACCCCAAACTCTCTGATATAGCCTCAAGCAATCTCAATGATAACCCTCTCATGTGTCTGCTATACTCTGCAACATCTTCCCTGAACATCACAAATAAATTGAATTTCATTTATGACTAATTAATCCCTTTACAAAATTACTATGATTCATTAATTAAGAAAAATTAATAATTGTGTATATAATTTTGGACCTGAAAGATGGGGGGTTAGCAGGCCATTCCTGAATGTAATCCTCAAGAGGATGACAGTGAAGTCTCAAGAAGTCTCTCCAGTTGGAAACTTTCTCAGTGTTCACATTGAAACTTGTGGAAAGCCTGGTTGTCTTGGATGGGTCATCAGAGTAATTCTTGAGCCTCTCACTCTCTGGCAAACCGAAGAATTCTCTAGACACATTCACCATCTTACCTACCACTTCCTCTGGAACTCCATGATTCACAATCTTTAAAAAATAAATATTTAATAAATAAGTGAATTTCATTCATCCAAAGTAATTAGCTAGCAAAATAAAATAATAAAAGAGAAGTGTTTTTGATTGGTTTATATATACTTGGAAAAAGCCATAATTTTGGCAAGCTTGTGCAATCTTTTGGATGACATGAGAACGATTGGAGCCAAGAAGACCTTGAAGGTCGATGATAGGAATGGAAGCAGTGGGGGATTGAAGTTGAAGATTTGGACGGTCACCAATGGGCCTGATGAAATTGGAAGGGACACGACTGACGGTGGAGGCCAGGTCGGTTAATAGTGGCTTTGCGGTGGCCATTGCAGAAACAGAGAACGGTGCTATGTGGCTGTATCTACCTCTCCCTAGTCGTAGCTAGCTATGTTGTAGTAGAATTAGAATATGCTTGCTTTTGCTTAGGTGGTGAGGATTGAAGAGTGTGGCACGTAAATTATATATATTGGCCAAACCAAAAGTGCTTCGGTGGGGTTGATTCAGGCTTACGTAATCAGATGACCTCATTGCCATATCTCACTAATGACGTAATAATATTTTTAATTAGAAAAATGTGAGTACATAATTCAATTTTCACTGCATACGATACGATTGCCAACCACACAAATGCGTGTACGTCACCAAACTGAATGATATTTCTTTCTTAATTTGGACTATATATAGTAAATACTGCATTTAATAATATCATGAGCAATATTGAAAACATACAATCAACATGGGGTTATCACTTATCCCTAGCATGTTTGTCAATTATAATTAGCTCAGAGAAATGTTTTTTATACAAGATGGAGAACATGGAGAGAGATAGAGATAAAATAAAGAAGTGTGAGATGTGATAGGTGATGTGATAAGTGACATGATGGAGAGAGATAGAGAAAAAAAGTATGTTGTATGATTTGTTGTATGAATAATATCACTCATTAGCTCATTTATTCTCGTTATCCACAATGCAGAATCAATTCTACATAATTAATTTTAAATTATTTTTGTTTAATATGTTTTTTAAAAACATGCATCATTTATTTTTAACCATTAATTCTAAAATCAATTTTACTTAAATAAAATGAACATTGTATCTCTAAGCAGAATACGTAGTTATCACCTATTCTATCCATAGAGTATACATGTGTATGTTTGTTTTACAATTGATTCTAGAATTATGATTGAAAATAAGTGATACACATTTTATTAAGCATATTGGATGTAAGTAAAATCAATTCTGTGGAATTGATTTTGTATTATATTGTTGATAAATGTTAACCAAATAAGCAATATGTTTGATTTAGTGTTGAAACTTATAATTGTGTTGAGTAATTTAAATTTGAGTCTACCGAGTTTTCGATGTCAAACCAAACATGTAGTTACTTTGGTAAAATTTACATTAACATGATAAATTTTACATTGAAATTTACAAATGTAAGTTTACAACTACTATCTAAATAGGCTATTAGTGTGTATGCAGTTTATAACAAAACCGTATTATAAATGCGGATCCGGACCAACATGTTAAAATAACGTTGACTCAAATCCACATTTGTAACGTGATTTCGTTATAAATCAAACATGCTATTAAACATGTTAAAGAAATGTTTATTTTTACTTTCTAAAAAATGGACTTGAGATATATCTAATTATCTATTATCTCATAAAAAAAAACATGTACAACACATTATATCATTAAGTGCTAGTCTGGGTTTATGACAATTAGGGATGTCAAAAAAACTCGTATTCATGGATGTATTCGCATACCCGCATATTTATATAATGAGTGGGGACGAATATTATAATACCCGCCCTGTGGGTACCCGCATACTCATTAAAACATATTTTTCTATTAAATATATTTGAAAATTATGATTTTTTATTATTTTATGGTGAGATATAATTTATTTTATATTATTTTTTTATGATATTCTTAATATATTAACACGTAATGGTATTATATAATAATTATTTATATCAATAGTATGATATTATAATATATTATATAGCATTTCTTCTTTTTTTATAAAATTTAAATTCTTAAACATTAATGGATACCTGTGGTGGGGTGAGAGGGGGAGAAAGAGGAGTTCTGTCGTTCAGTGTTGTATGCCGCAAAGGGGAGGCCGTGAACAAGAGGCGGCGAACCGGAGGCCATGAAGAAGAGGTTGGAAATCGGAGGCCAGGAACATGAGGCCGTGAACGGGAGGAAGTGAACCAATCAAACGAGAGGCCGTGAAATGTTGGTTGCAGTGGTGCCACCGTGCTCCGCTCTGCAGTTGTGCGGTGAGTGATTAAAGGGGGCGATATGGAAAAGGGGCAAGAGAGAGACGGCCAGAGGGTGGGAGACTGAATTAATGGGAAATTGAAACGTTATGAGAGTTAAGAGAGAGGGAGAAAAGATGGAGATCTGAAGTGAGACATGGAAGATTGAGAGATTGAATGGAAAATTGAACCGAAAAGGAAGGGAATTAAAGAGAGACGGAGAGAGTAATCTATACCATTGGATTATTACGATGAAAGATCTCAGCCTTTAAAATAAAGCACAATTCGTGTGCTACCTAAATGGCGAATCAGGTTATGCCACGTCGGTCGGTTTGGATACCGATGACATTTTTTTTCACCACCCGGTACCGCCCGTTTAAAACCGTGTTTAACTGATTTTTTCAACCGTTAAATTCTGAAACCCATTTTAATCCAATCGTTCATTCCTTTTCTCTTTTGGTTTATCCAGGTTACGGTCCGATCCCGTATTCATGCCCACCCCTAAGGAGGAGTGGCTTTCTCAAATGGATTGACATGCACATTTTAAGCTTGTACATAAGGGCATCATCAACGCTTGAGCATAAAGTTGCTAGACTGGCAAAAAGAAACGTGAGTGTGGTTCTTAACCATTGGAGAGCAATTTCACATTTTAGCCGGTTACTGCCCTGCAGCAATCTAAAAAGTGGATTGTCGCAGGCATTTTTTATTTTTTTTATTTAGTATATGATAAAATATAGGAGTATAGAGTAGACTGTGGGGTCCATTTTAGAAATTTATGACAATTATTAAATTGAAGATAAAAAGTGATTGAATTGCTTAAAATAATAAAAATAATATAATAATATAAAAAAATGTGAAAAATTATAAATATTAGTTTATAAATTTTTGAGACTGGGATGGTGATCACCTAAGTTGATAATTGATTTTAAAAGGTTGCAGTCAATCTCAACGGCAGGTTGCCAGGTACGACGGGATATAATGAAATTATTAATTACAAACTTTTAAAAGGTTTCTAATTTCTTTCTGCTACGGTTTTAAAATAATTATACGGCGGCCAAGTCATATCCGATATTACTACTAGTACTAGTTCAATTTTGTAATACTATTTTTTGTAATGGGTTCACCCATCCTCGCTGTGGAGCCAAATTGCTGGCGAATTTCCCACATAGAAACGTTTTTTTTTTTTTTGGTCAGAACATAGAAACGTGATATATATATTATTGCATGATCATTGATCGTTTATCTTACTTGTCAGACCACGTGCCTATTATTGTAAATCAAAGAAAAGTTAAAGACAACCCAAAATCAATCAAATATAATTGTTACTTGTAAATAGTATATAAATAATCTAATTAGAAAAATCTGACTGATTTTTAGATATCAATAAGATCGTAAATAACTAGATGGATCTACCTAATCAATCTTGCTTTGATTTGCCTAGCTAGCTAATTCATGTGGGCCAAAAGGTTTTAAGATCCAATCCAGGAGAAATCACATGGCTGGCTAATTAGCTACAGCTAGCTATCACCATTTCCCAAGTCCCTTGATCTCTTGAATATATCTTGATGTTGGACTTGGACCATACCATATTACCAGTACGTTGTGTCCACCTTCGAGTCACATATATTTCCTCACTTTTCAAGCAGCTTGTAGTATTAGCGTACAGCTAAGCTCACGCATAGGCTGGCGTCAAATTCATTGTGCATTCGAGATGACCTCACCACACCTTCGTCACCGCCAAAATTTTAGATGTTTATCAAATTATTATTAGGATCCCCATCTGTTACCCTTCAGTAAACGAGAGTTTTAGTATTTTTTTATATTATTATTTTTATTGAATAGAAACATAAAGACTAAAATTACATACGAATAAGTTGTGTATTTCATCCTAAATTATTTAGAAGACATAAAGTAAATTTTGAATTATGAGACACATGAGAATGTGAAAAAAATGAACAAACACAATAAAAATACAAAATAATGGTTATAGGGGACAAAAGGTCTTTTCAAAAATTAAAAATATAAATTTTAATAGTTGAAATCTATTACTATATACAATAGGAACACCATTGGAAGGAAAGTTTTGATAAGTGTCGGCTTCTTCTTTAGTGGCTTCTTTGATACTCTTCTATCCACTTTCTATTAATAGTAATCTTTTTAAAATATAAATGAAAAATAAAAAGAAAAATCAAATAGTGGAATTTAAATGCATATAGTGGGTTTGAATGGTGAGTCATTAATTCATGTTGAAAATTGAATTACAATAAACCTTAGAAATAGGTAGTGGGTTTGGAAACTACAACCTACAATAAAAAAATCTAATGTAGTGCTTTCCACCCCATCTGATGTAATGGTTGCAATTTATTTTGAATTAAAAAATCTGATTTCAAATTTTATAATATTTTTGAGTGGGATTGAAAACTGTGAATTGATTGAAAAACTAAATTGATACACTTTCACCGAAACCACTTGCAATATTCATTTAATGTTTATACCATTTCCCACACATTGAACCCCTCCTATTTAAATTTTCTTTCTTCCTCACCTTGTGCAAAAGTTTCTCTTCCCCTCCCTCTTCTCTCACTGTAAACAAAATTTCAGCTTCATTTTACTCCCGTTGCTTAATTCCATCATCTTCCATGCTTTGGTCTTTTCATCTTCCTTTCCTCTTCCAACATCTGCTGGAGAAGACAGAGGCAATTTCTACGGAAAATGAAAAGACCTTTTTATGAAAGCTCTTTTTCTACTCTTTTTCCCTTTCCAATTTCTGCCATCATCTTTTCAAGAGCTAGGGTAACAGAGAAGAGAAAAAGGGAAGACGTCGGTGAGGGAGATAGATGGTGCGGCGACCAGAGGGTTTGAGAGCGAGGGATCTCAACGGCGTGACAAAGATAATAGCTGTGTTAGGGCACTAATCCTTTGAAAGTCATTCACTCATTTGTCTTCATCTTTCTCCTCTGCGCGACTCTTCGCTTCTGCCTTTGGTGCTCCCGCTGCTGTGGCTCTCTTTGGGAGGTTCGCCGCGGATTCGCTTCAATCGGCTTCTGTTCATCTTGCATGTGGTGAAGAGAAGCCGTCTTTGTTTGACTGCAGAGATTCGGTGTATTGTAGATGGTAAGGTTAGGGTTTTGAACATTTCTTCTTCCCCTTTCTGTTTGTTCGGTCTACTCAAGGGTGTTATGTGTAGGGTTTTTGACATTTATGCTCCCCCTTTTCCTGTTATGTTTGTTCCCTTATCTACATTTCTGCTCCCCTTATTTCTTCCGTCATCTTTTATGCTTCCGTTCTTCATGTTGCTTTTGGGACGGATGATGGCGCGTGCCTGGCAGGGGTAAGACGATGATTAAGCAAAGGAAGAATGTCTATTTGAGGGTGTTGTGGGGGCGGCGGCAGCCGAGTCTGTCCATGAGGTTGGAGGTGGCAGTGCCCGCGACCTGTGGAATCTCTATTCTCTCTGTCTTTTGTTTTATGTCTGTTTACAATAAGAACAAATGAATAGAAAATGAATACTCTTATTTATGTTGAGTTTTGATGTTTGTTGGATTTGGTAAAATTTTGGTAAAATTTTGTAACTTCTATTTGTTCTGTTCGAATATGATTATACGTTAGGGTTTACGAATATATTTTTCCAATGGGAAAAATATCCGATTTAACAATTTTGTTGTTCTCTGTTTTCCTTTGTTCTCAGTTTGCGCTTTATGTCATATATAGAGCTCTCTTAAAGTGGGATATATTTCTGGAGTAGATGTCATGAGGTCTGGTCTGCGGCTAAGGTGGTGAGGTATGTGCTTCGATTAAGCACATCTGAACTTTGGGATGTATGTAGCATCAGCAGGATCTTTAGTATATTCGATTTTGTACTCTTTTGCAAATACCGATTTAGATAGGCTATATTTTGCATCGGGTTTAATAATTAATATGAATTTCACTTGATTTGTGTTGATGATTGGAAGAGTTGTGAAGGTCTTGATTTTTTCTTTACATATCTTGCTGTGATTGTTGGACAATTTCCTATGGAAGAATCTGCACTCTGTTTATTGTCTTCTTGAGGCTAAGATGTATGGGGTGTCCCATTCAAGATGAGAATACATATTTCACATTTAATGGTTAATAAGAAACTGCTAAATGCATGATTTTTTAAAAATGTTTTCTGTTTTGTTTCATTAACTGATTTGATTCACCCTTAATTTTTTCAAAGATAGATATAGAGAGAAGTAAAAGCCACTCCAGCCGTGTAGTATGACAAAACTTCCTATTCGGGTCTTAAAAAAAATTAGGCTTACTTTCCTCTTTTGTTTTAATCAGAATTTAATTGTAATTTTAATTTGATTTTAAAAATTCAAAAATTGTATCTTGCATATCAATTTAAACCTGAAACATGTCATTTAATAAAGGAAACATATATGTATATATACATAAGAAAAAAATGAATGTTGTTGTATCCAAGTGACGTATAAAGACCAACATATTTACATAAGTTGCAGCAACACTGTACATATTTAAGAGAAGAAATTTCATGGATAATGGAAAATCCATGTGGCAATATTCCATTCGTATCAAAGCACTGCTTTTTATGTCTGACAATATTCTCCCGACATGTCTCCACTTTGTCGACAACAATAATTACGCGTGGGAATATTCCCTTCGCATCAGAGCACTACTTTTTATGTCTGACAATATACTCCCGACATGTCTCCACTTTGTCGACAACAATAATTACGCGTGGGAATATTCATTTCGCATCAGAGCACTGCTTTTTATGTCTGACAATATTCCACATTTGAATGATTTTTGTTTCCCCGCTCTTATATGTCCCCCAATGAACAGCCTCCACGTGTCGGTTTTTTTGTACACGGGCGGGCGGCCATCCGGTAATATTATTCGGATGGCCGCTAAGGGGGAGAGGCTATATAAGTGCTACGTATACCCAATTAATAGAAAGAGAAGTTTGAGAACCCCAACCAGTGTATGTACACAAAATGCCTTCACCTCCTAAAGAACAGGATCAGACGGTGTTCCATTAAAATAGATAGCCGCGAGTACGACCAGAATATAACCTACTTGAAATCGGCCGAATTATCCGTGCTATGGCCCTTTCATGTCATTGTCCGGAACAGGATCAGACGGGGCTCCAGAGTATTCAAGACCTCCACCACAGAAATAAGAGCTTCTAGCGAATACAAAAACATACATCTGGTTTTCCCAGGTTTCGCTGAGACCCTGAAGAACATGATCAAACGGTGTTCCATTAAAATAGATAGATGCCTCATCAAATACATGCCCCAGATACCAACCAACAGCACAGGGGTTGTGCGTGTCGTTATTCACGACAAACGATTATCAGAGGACGATCAACGACAGGCTGAGTTCTGCTTTCCGGTCACATGTGCTTGTGAACTGCAATACTTTGGCAACTGTTTTTCCAGTATAAACGAGGACCAGTGTCCATGGGTCTGTAAATATCAATTGGAAGAGTCCAGTATAAACCCTAATGTTCTTTTCTGCAAAATGAAGGCCTACTTGAAGATTTCTTCCCAGAAATCGCCAGGGGACGTTCAATTTCGTCCGCCCACGGTCACGATTAACTCGCGGATCCACAAGCTGAGTGACGTGGACTTCTGGCACGTGGGACCGAAACCCCAAAATTAAAGGTATCATCGTGTGTAATCTTGATTTCAACAGTAGAGTTTACACGAACGACGCCCTCTACAACGTCATTGATGACATCAACCCCAATTATTTGAAAATGAAACATTGGAAGGAATTATTAGGGGCACAACTAAACTGGCAGAAAAACTGCAAGTACGGAAAGCCAATTCTGATCAAAGGAGGCATCCCATCAATCATCCTCTGTAATCCGGGCCCAGAGTCGAGCTATCATGACTTCCTTGAGAAGCCAGAGAACAATGCACTAAAGGACTGGACTCTACTTAACTGTGAGTTCGTCTTTCTCGTTGAACCATTGTTTTAAATATGTCTCCACCAAACATTAAGATCCAACACAAAGCTGCAAAGAGGAGAAGAATACGAAGACGAAGAGTGGACTGGACCTGTGGTTGCTCGGCACTAATCCAACTTAACTGCACCGATGGATTCACGCACCGGGGAATCACTAAATGCGCAACATTTCGACAGTGGCGTCTTTATTTGGCTCCTCAAAATTCCTCTTCACATTCAAACACTGGATCTAATAGAACTGCTCGATCACACGGGACAAACGAGAATAACATCAGTAATCAAGCTCAACCACAATCTGAAGAAGGAACTCAATCTTCACAAATGCTGGATATTTTTGAAGGCCTGAATGACCTTGACACCATCGATTTCTGGTTGGAATGGGCGTCTATCCTTTCATGTATTAATTATCTAAACAATGTGCATGTAATTTCTATTCAAAATGTAATAGACGCTGCAACTAAATTTTTTAAGAGGTTAGGTTGTGTATTTAAGATCGACTATAATATACAATATAACATATATTAATTTGCTCGAGAAGAGATTATGTGTCTCATTTATTCATAAGTCTAACATTGTGAGCTTTTTATTTCATTTAAATTTACACATTTGCAACAAGAACATCGTCAAATAGTGTTTGATGATGATGACGAAGAAGTGTTGGGGAAGGATGGGGTGATGGTGGATGTGGATGCACGGTGTTGCTGGAACGATTCTCTCGCGCATATCATCAGCCTTGATGAACGGTCCTGATCGACTTGAGACGTAGATCTGCAGAGGGCCCTAACTAATGTATTGCAGGCATCGTCAGAGTTATATTTACCCTCAGAGTTCGACTAAGGTAGGATGCTTCTCGGAGACCGCGAAACATAACTCCCTCCTCAGATTGTAACAAATTCAACCACACAATAACATGTAAAGGACTTTTATGGCCCGTTAGACCAATTGTGGACTTTGGTTTTCCCAGAATCACGGGCCATAAAAACGTCACTTGGATACGTTTTAATGGAACACCGCAGGTCAATAACTTAACTGATTAACATAAGTTAAGCAGTCGAGTGGTGTATTACCACCTGTCCACAAGCTGAGTGGTGTCCCCCAATGAATAGTGGAGACCCCAGTATTACCACCTGTTCATTGGGGGACACGAAGACTTGGCATATTTCCCGTACTCGGTATATGTTCTTTGGGAAGAGAGCACTTGGGATATGTTAAGAAATATTTTTTGGCATTTATACGAAAACGTTTAGGAGGTGAAGGCATTTTGTGTACATACACTGGTTGGAGTTCTCAAACTTCTCTTGCTATTAGTTGGGTATACGTAGCACTTATATAGCCTCTCCCCCTTAGCGGTCATCCGAATAATATTACCGGATGGCCGCCAGCCCGTGTACAAAAAAACCGACACGTGGAGGCTATTCAAGAAACAATGTTGTGTAAAAAATCTTTTTTTTTGTAATCACAAGTATCCTCCACGGGTGGCAATAAGATGAGATACCATTGTATGTGTGTTTTTTTTAATCTAAATATGTGTTAATGAAAATATAATAATTTAAGAGTAAAAATATATCACATGGCGATGACCATTCTTTATGAAAATAATGATAATCAACTTTTAATAACTCATTTGAATACATATGTGTTAGAAGTAAGATTCATATCAAGAAACAGTGTTGTATGAAAAGTCTTTTATTTTTTGTGTGAATCAGATTTATAAGAATGTAGGTGTGAACACTTTTCTTTTTATATCATTCAGATTTATTTGATTAATTATAAAAAACTGCCTTTCTTCCCTAAGAGTCATTAGGGGTATATTTTGAGTGGACTAAAGAAACAGAGGAAAAAAAAGCTATTAGTAATTAGTAAATCAAGGTCTTCAAGCTATAAACTATATAAAAGAATTGACATTTGATTTATTGTAATATGAAGTGTACCAATAAACTCATGTTTTTCCTGGAAAGATTTAAAATTTAAATCACATGCTTTTAATTTATTTTCTCTCTATACATTTTAATTTTAAATCTTCCTCTTTTTTAATTGACCAATCAAATTTTAACTATTTTTATTCAACTTTTTTTAACTATCTTTTCATAAATATGGTTAAATTAAAGTTAATAAATTAAAATGCATTATTCAAAATTTACTTTTGTGAATCAAATTTAAATTATTTTTAAATTAGAATTAATACCAACAATATTTTACGTTATTTTTAAAACAATTTTTTCATAAATATGATTAAATTAAAGTTAAAAAATTAAAATGCATTATTCGAAATTTACTTTTGTGAATCAAATTAAATTTAAATTATTTTTGAATTAAAATTAATACCAACAATATTTTACGTTTCAGTAAGTTTTTAAAATTTTAAAAACTAATTCCATGATGTTTTTATAATTTTTAAACAATCTTTCCATGAATCTGATCTGATTAAAATAAAGATAAAATTGTCTTCTTTTTAATCCAATATTTTCACACGTTTTTAAATATAAATTCATAATTTGAATTTAAAGGGAAAGAGCAATAAATGCTTATAAAATTTTTAAAATTAATTCCATAATTATTTTAAAATTTTAAACAATCTTTTGATGGATCTGATTAAAATGAAGATAAAATTGTCTCATTTTTTAATCCATGATTTTCTCACGTTTTTAAATATAAATTCAAAATTTGAATTTAAATATTCAGAGTAATAAGTGCTTTGAGATCTTCCCATATCTTTTGTATAGTTTCCACACTGATTTCATTTACTGAGCGCTTCTTTTCAATGCAAATAAATAATGAGTCTTTATTTATATCATCAGTTTCTCTTCCTGGACTTCTTCGTTTAGCCATCGACGAGTTTTTCTCTCTCTCTATTTCCTTCTTTTTTTTCAGGTACTCCATTCCTTTCCCTGCTGAATTAATCCATCTCGCCCTCCCCTTTTTTTGCTCAAACTGCCACATGACCTACTTCTCCTTTTGATGAACATGGGTCCAAGTTTTCTGTCCAACGATTTTGGTATTCTAAAAACAATTATGCTTATTTGTCAAGTGGTTTATAGAAATTTTGTCAACAAACACATTATTTATATTTGAATTTCAAAATATATTCTATTCATTGTTCTTTTATACGCATTTCAAAAAGAAAGTAAGTGAATGTTTACCTTTTACTTTATATTTAATAAATATATTATTTTTTTAATATTTGGCCTTCATTTTATATAAATCTTTATATTTAAATTTGTCCTATCTTATAAAATATATTTTTTATATGATTATTTTTTTAAATTAATATTTTTTTATTATACTGTTCAACTTTTTTTAAATTTTTTTCCCGCACATCACACGGGATACTACACTAGTATTGTCCTATAATTATGAAAAATTGAGAGAAATCGATGGAATGGTTAAAGAAGGTACCAAAACCTTGATTATAGCGTAGAATTTCCCTTATTATTATTATTAGACATTTATATATCATCTCATTGACGTGTCTTGCTCCAAGCCCAGGAGTTTTTCCTTTCACCTCTTGTCGCATGCTTGCCCAGTTGCCCTCCTTATCACGATCGGGCTAGCTGCCTAGCTAGCTAATTGCTAAAATACTTTATAAAAAGTTATTAAATGTGTATTTAGATAATTGAATTATATTTATTAATTTCATATTTAAAAAACTATGATAAAACTTTGAGCCGTTATCTGCGGAAAGGATTATATATAATTTTTACTATTTGACTATAAAGAGATTTTTTTAAAAAAAAAATACAGGAATTATTCTCTCATATATCACTTGATGAGAAAACGTAAATGTAAGCGGTCTATCAACCATTAGTTGTGAGTTGTGACAATCAAAGTACTGGCACATTAGATGAAATTTTCCAATTGTTAATCATATATATGGAGGATTCCAAGAATATATGCTGCATGCGCCTAGCTAGCTAGCCTGGAACTTACTTAAAATGTATGAAACCATACCTAAAATGTATGAAACCAGTGGCATCCCAACCATGGCTAGCTAATTAATTGTGGGAGATTTAAATGAGGTGCTTGAACTAGAAGATAATAAACTTGGTGTGGGAAACTCGCACGATGGATTTCTTGTTCAAGTGTAGGAATTCATCTTGGCCTTAAATTATTGTACTCCCTCCCTCCGGTCCTATTTACAAGAACATTTTTTAAGGTGAGTCTTGGTCTTTTTTATAAGAATTTTTTGATAAAAATACCCCGTTAGTGGAGGTAGGTGAATAATTAATCAATAAGAGTATGACACAATTGAGTAGTTAATTAGAAAGAGAAAGATAATGAGTCTCAATAAATTCAATGGTAGTTTAGAAAATTAATATGATACACACATTCATGACAAATTTATTGCAACCAACTAAATTAACCAACTTACTTAATTCGTGTGAAACAGTTAAAAAGTTTTTATAAATAGGATCGGAAAGAATATCTTAATGATTTGAGTTTCCATGGATCTAACTGTATGGTAGACGAAAAATTGGATCGGATCAGGCTATTAAATGACACGTACGTGGAGAAGCAAGGCGGCAATAATTAAGTCTCTGTGTCAAATCTCAAATCTGACTCGTTATTACATTTTCGACCATAATAGAATTCATCCAAGTCCTGCAAGTCAAGGGGAATTGAAAGAAGAAGGATAAATTTTACAGATTTGAAAAAATGTGGCTTTGAGAAGAGATTGTGGGTGGTGTGTTCAGTCAAAACTTAAACTCAATCATTAGTATAAATGAGGCCAAATGAGCTTGAGGACCTGTAAAAACTGAGAAGGTTATATTGCTGAGATAAATTTTTTTGGTCGAAATTTCTAAGATAATTAAAGAGAACTAAAGTGATCATGAGTTGGATGAATCCTCGTAAGAGAAGAAAATAATAGTCTTTCCGACAAAATAACCTTTCTTCATGTCAAGTTGTTCATGTTAGTTAGTAGGATGTCAACTCATGTTGCTAATTATTTTCCTAAATTATCTTTTGATGTGGGAGATGTCTATTGGATAGAGGAAGTTTCTCACGGAGCCTAACCTTTTAGAAGACTTGAATATTTCATCTTTGTAATGAAATATTTTTTTTTCTAAAAAAACGCACCTTTTATATAATTTCATATATAATCCAAGATTAATAATTAATTACAATAGTAGTATAGGCTTATATAAGGCCAATGTAATCACCTAATTCATAACTAATGGAATAACTAACTCAACTAATTTCTAATTAACTTTTACATCTTCAACAGCCCCAAAAGTTGAAACTGTTAACACTTCAAGTTTGAGATGAACAACACAATACAATATAAAAGAAAAATTACAATGAAATTTGTACAACAAATATCATGAAATAGACTCTATGTGCCTCTAAAATCAATGCCAAATTTAGGCAAAAGACAATTAGCAATGCTTGACCACCATAAGGCATAAGCTTAATAGCCCGTTTGGTTTGGAGTTGAAAAACTCAAAACCATGGTTTTACAGAATTGATTTTAAATCACTTCCGTCCAACGTGCTTCGTAAATTGTGCATCACTCATCTCAACCATTGATTTTCAAAATCAATTCTACTCAACTGTAAACCAAACGGACCCCATGCCTAACCACTATAAGGCATAAGCTAACAACATCAATGCTAATTAAGGCCAAAACTTAACCATTATGTAAAACCCATAACTCAAGGCTTAACCACTTAATTAATAGAAGCAAACAATTTTTAATACTTAACCATCCACCATAGACAGAAGCAACAAAACAATTTTTACCAATGTTCACAATGAGAAAATGTCGATAAACATCGACGAAATGAAAGACCCACCGGCCACAGTATATATATCCACCTAATGTGTAGAAATTAAAGGCAAGTCAAAGAATCAATTCACCAAACACTCGGTGTGCGTTACGTATTATAACTTACCGAAATATAGAAATGTAACAACCTCATATTGCCAAAAAAATCCAATCGAGTTTGAAGATGCAAAAAGATGGTGAAATCTTTTGTCGAAGCATGAATAATCTTGTGATTTTTTTTTTTGTTGAATAATCTTGTGATTTGAAACCAATATTTGGTTCAAATAATAGCATATTTGGTTTAGCGTTGAAACGTGGTAAACTCATGTTTCCAACGCTAAAAATAGTTGCGTTGAGAAATCTAAATTTGAACTTGACCACTTTTAATGCTAAATCAAACCCACGCTAAATCCATATATATCCAAGAGAGAAGCAGCATGCAGTGGAACAAAGCAACAAAAAAAAAACCAAATTAATCTTCGTACAAAACGAACCCCAATTAAGAAGCATTATTGGTATATGTGAAGGGTGTGAATAGCAAAAAGATGGTAAAAGCAACTCCTTATGTGTGATGATTCAAGTCCATATATAAGTTTTTGTCCAGAAAAATAGTCCATATATGAGTTGGACTCACCACTTTTACATAGGTATGTCCCTTTTTGCGATATATCCTTGGGATCTCGGTGGCTACTGCCAACACCACTAGGCACTAGCATTAGAAATGATGTGTATTTTGAAAAAAAAAATGAAATGTTCTGCATCCTTTTCTCGAACCCCAACCTTTTTTACTTTCACTTTTGGTAACTTGTTGATGGCTCGTACTCGTGATTTGGGGAGATGATCCACAATCGCAATTTCAGTGTGAATTTTATTTAAGTAATATTAATTATACAACATTATAGTAACATATAACATAGTAAGAAAAAAATATGAAATGTAATGAATAAATTGATAAAAAAGAGATAAAGAAAAAAATATATTGTATGATTTGTTATTATGTGAGTTTTATATCTCATTTTATTTTGCTTGAAATCACGTACGTCACAATCCTAATTTTGAGGAATTGTATGATTGATTTACTCCAAAATTATTTTCAAAACTTAGATGAACCTATTCTATTTTCAATAATATTGATTCAAATTAAAGTTTATAACATAATTTTAATAAAATTAAAAACGCTCCTAATCTCAACTACTTGTAATAGTGTACATGCTAGACTTTCAAGTGCCTTTGGGTAAAGTTTTTTTTATTTCACCCTTCTCTCCTTTTTTAGTAAAGAAAAATAAGTACAATTAACACTTTCATTTTTTTAATCCATGCACACGTTATGAAAAAACAAAAGATTAACAAATTTTCAAATTATCGTAATGAAGTTATTGGGGTACTACTCTAGTCTTGAAAAAATTGTATAAGATATATTCTTATTTTGATTAAAAAATCACATTTACTCCTCCTAAAAGAACAAAATATATTTAGAGCCTGTTTGGGTGGAATTTCTACAGAAGTTCTTCTAGGTGAAAAAATAGCATGAATGACATAGGTCAAATCAATTTAACTTCTCCATAAGTTAAAATTAGTTACTTTTAGAGAAGTTAAATGGGAGAGCTTTTAGAGGAGGTGGTCTACAAAGATTAATTTCAACTTATGGAGAAGTTAAATGCATTTGACCTCTTTAATTCATGCTATTTTTTCACCTAGAAGTACTTCTGTAGAAGTTCCACCCAAACAGGCTCTTAATCTACTTTAATATAATTGAACTTTTTAGTAGTGATCACTACAATATTTTTGATCTACAACAACGCCTCAAAATAGTACTCTAAAATAAATAAACCATAGCCTTAGGTTACCGCAACGGTTTTCCAAAAGTTGTAGTCTAAGGCGTTGCCTATTCTTTAGACAACGATTTTTTCAATAAAAAACAACGATACATGAAAATCGTTCTCAATGCTTTAGTTTACGCAACGGTTTTGAAATTTCAAAAAGACAACGGTTTTTGTCTGTTGTCACTAATGACAACGGTTTTTAGCCGTTCTTATTATTGGCAATGGTTTTAACCCGTTGTGGATCATGAGAATGTTTTCCATCCTTTGTTATTTTATGCAACATTTTTGGACCGTAGCTATGCTAAAAGCAACAATTTTTTCTATTATATGTAGTTTATTAAGAAGTACTAAACAACCGTTCCTATACATTTTTATGAGCAATTGTATTTTACCAAAAATGTATATATAACAAGATTCTTTTATTTAGAAATAGTTTTAATATTAAATCATAGACAACAATTTTACATTGGGAAACAATTTTCATAACAAATTTTGACTATGTTTTTTTGCCTTTTCCTAATTTATTTTGTACCTGCTAATTAAAAATAAAAGACAAAGTAATGAGTCATTCATCACTAGCAAGTTGTCACACAACCTAACTAAAGTAGTTCACAAAAAATAATGTAGTCAACTATCCATATTTCACTACTCACCAAAATAACATGTAATCCGACACAAGAGTTCATAAAACTAATTTAAATCTTTAAAACATGTCTTCATTTTCTTTCACTAGGAAGTTCCGAACAACCTTAAGTAAAGATTCACAAAAAAACAATGTAGTCAATCATCCATCTTTCACTATTCACCAAAATAATAGTTTAATAAAAAAACAAAAGTCCATGACACTAATAAAACATCAAGGCACATGTCTTCATCTTCTTCCACTTCCAAATTCTCAAGCAATTGATCTTCATCCATATCGTCATGATCAACTACAAAATTAAAATAATAAGATCAATAAGTCATTTGCTTTGAGATATTGATAAAAAAACTTTACATGTACCATAAATGCAAATCAATTGTCAATGTTAGATAAACTGTAGTGGTAAGAATTTTTTTTCTAATGTTAGATAAACTGGAATTTCTAAATTCTAAGCAATAAACATTAGTATAGCAAGTTAATCATGTGCTATATGTAATATATTAGGATCTTGTGAATTAAAAAAACTAATAAAGCACAACCAAACAGTAGCATATCAAAAGCATCCAACAATCCCCTCCTAAAGGAGGAGATTAAGAAAGGAATAGGTAAATATATTCATGTGTTATGCCAGGATCACGTGTGAAGTATGAAGCAATAGTACTTTCGAGAGTATGAGACACTACTGCAGTGGTAACTTCCCCTGATCCCTTGAATTTCATTTTAGTACTGTTAAACTTGGATATAGAAATATGAAAAATTGAATTATTATACACAATATTTTTTATATTTTAATTCTTGAAAGTGATCCTTAGAGTACACCAGTAGTGCTCTCATTATTCTACGAGGAAGAATCAATGTCATGGCCTGAACATATTTGGTCAGTTTTAACTTTAAACAAAACAAAAAAAGAATTAGTGAATAGGACTATTTTTTAAAAAAGAAATAAAATAGTATATATGTACCACAAAAAATTAGGTTGATACCCAGGGATACAAAAGAAATGAATGTATTAAAAAAATGAATATATCAAAGAATTAATGTATCAAAAGAATACTACTAAGATTTGTATTACAAAAATTTGGAGAACTTTAAGAATACTACTTGTTCTGTGAGACAAAATAAAACAGAGCATGTAGACAGCCTGCCACCATAACAATACAACTTGATGAGAATTACGCCAAAAACTAATGTATCCCTATTTAGCCACTGACTGGTTCAACATACATTTAAATTACAATGCAAACACAACAACCTTTCTATTTGTTGTAACGTTGCTGAAACAACAGATATTTCAACAACTAATTATGTCAAATGGGCATTGTGCATTTCTTTTGAGAACGTCCTAACATATGACAACGTCCAAATTGAACAACTCTTTTGGGACGCTTAAAGTTCTCCACATTTCTTTCCACTGATTAAAACAGTTAACATTGCATTAAAAAAATGAATGTATCAAAGAATACTACTAAGATTTCTTTTACAAACAATCTACTCAGAGGATTTGTAAGAGCATACCACATGAGGAGGCCTAATCGCCTTTTGTTTATATTAACACCAAAGCTATGTTGCCTCACCAGAAAGCCCCTTATTTTTGTTTTCTGCCCTACCATATCAACAATTATTAACCTTTCTAAGTAAACTATAAACAGTGATAAAGAGAGAGAGAGAGAGAGGTTAATATAACTGAAGGTTAGATGGCCTACATTCTTCCATTATCCGTTGAACCTCAGAAATCAGAATAGTGAAGTAACCAATAATGAAATTAATAGTCTCAGTAGGACAAAACAATAACTTTCAACAGTCAAAAGATTATTCCAGCCCACCCAAAATAGTAGTGAAATCATTGGCTTCCTCTTCTTTCCCCAAAGAATAAGGAAGATGAAAAACCCCAAATGAAAAGCTACTGTGCGAGCTGGATATCTCCCAACTTAGACCTTGTATCAACGACCCGACCGTTCAAAATGAAGAAAAAGGTGTTCCGAACTGGCTATCCAATTTTCAGCCCGATCCAACGGTGAACGAATCTGCAATGGTGATTTTTCAGCAGCAGCTCTGTGTAAATACGGGAAGGACTTTCTCTCCCTTTCTCTCTCAAAGTGACGATGTTCCTTCTTTCCTTTTCTCCACCCTATTACTTCTCTTACTACTTAAGATCCCTCTCCATGTAGTTAAGTGATACCTCACGTGGTCTTCTCAATTTGGTCCTTTTCTCCCTCCTCTTTTCCTAGTTACTTTATGAAATTATTCTCTAATTCTACTTTGAATTATGAGATTGATTTATAGAGAAAAAGTCGGGATGTTACATGGGACAAATCAAACAACTAAAAAGGGTTATTCTGCTGAAGGAATATAGTGCAAGTAAAAAAAAACTATTGCAAATAGTGCTTGATCCACATCAAATTGAAAAGGCAAAAAAACATGAGTCTAGAGCCTTAGTTACCATAGGCAATGCATTTTCAATTGGAATATGTGTGTTTTTATTTTGAAAAATGAAAAGATGTTGATGCATAGATGACTAACACTGCCATTTGCCAACCAGAGTGATGGAGAGTGGGTGTTATGCTAGTTAGTGCTTTGTGCACAACCAAACCAAAAGATTTTTTAAGGAATGGCTTTTTAATACAAAAATTAAAATTTTATGTGAGAGTTATAATCAACAAAATCCACCTTTTACAACTTTACAATCCTTATCACCCACTCTCCCAAAGCTTAGTTGCTATTTTACCAAGCAAGGAGGAGAAAAGATAAAAAAGGATGTGTGACCCTTCGGCAATAGTACATATCTCATTTCATATCCTCTTCTTTTTTATATATATAATATAAGGGATAATCTAATTCTCTGTGTACTATAAACAGAGAAAGCCAAATGCTAGAATTAAGATATCTATCTAATTAAAATATATTATGATTTATGACCCTATAATTGAATACACAGACACTAATCAACCAATGGCCATGCAAAGTAAAGGACTTACGTTATACTAAACAAAGTCTAGATACATTCCGGTCCACCCAGGCATCCACCACAACCAAAATCCATTGTAATACAGCCAATTGAAATGGACAGACAAATGCCTCTAGAGTTCCTACTTCCTATCAGAATCCAGAAATTTCCTTCTTATAGACTAAAATACCTTGGGGGAACACAAAACATATGCAATACACCAATAGTCATCAATACAAAGAATGTTGATCAACATATGTTTAAGCTACGACAAAGACAAGTTCAAATGGAACTAACCTATAGAGGGGGAAAAATTCGGGTAGATAATGCATAACACAGGAGGAATACATAAGTTTTATCAATCTATCATTCTCAGTTTCCAGCACATAAGTTTAAACTATCTTTTCTTTTCCTTTATTTTTTTCTTCTCTCCCTCGTCCTCCCTATATTTTGAAAACCTACCCATGATTGATGCTATCATGGAGGAGAGCAAAAAGAGAAGAAGATCAAGGATTAAGAAATATACAACAGAAAGAGAATATTCACTTTATCCAACCATTTTCAATTCAAAAGGACTAAGAAACATACAACAGAAAGAGAATAAGATCAAGGACCAAATCAAACGAGAAGATTCACTTACTCACACAGAAAACAAAAATCCACAAACAAAGAAGAAGAAAAAGAAGGCTCACGGTGCGGAGAAGAAGAAGGCTCACAGCGCAGTCACATATCGAGTAGAGCCATAGAGGCACGGAGACGAAGAAGAAGAAGGCTCACGGTGCAGTCACAAAGTAGAGCCACGAAGCCACAGAAACGAAGAATAAGAAAAAGGCTCACTGCGCGGAGACGAAGAAGCAATTCGCGCTCGCGTAGATCAGAGGCACGACATCGTGAAGGCATGGAGCTTGGAATAGAACAACTGTTCTGCTTCTCCTTCGCGAAATTTTGTCTTTCTAAAAGAAGAGGGTTTTTGCTTTTGTGAAATAGAGACTAGATTTTGATCTAGGGTTCGCAGTAAAATTAAAACTTTTTTTATTTTTTATAATAGAATCTTCTACAACAACTATTTAAGTGTTTTTGAAAATCAATGAGAACATTTTCTCAATGTTGCATATTATAAATGTATAGACAGTCGAAAAAACCGTTGTCTCTTAGTTTTGAGAACGGTTTTTAATTGTTGTATATAAAAATTAAAAATCCCAATACTTAGACCAACACAATTTTAAACCGTTCTCTAACATTGTTTTTGAAAACGGTTTTTTGACCGTTGCTGACATAGGCGTTGCCATAGCTATAAAATGTTGTAGTGGATATAGAGCCATGAATAAGTTTATCAAAGACATTTTTCTTTTTTTCTTATAACTTGTATGTAAATAGTTAATTTTGAATACCTTCTATTATTTTTGATATTTTAGAAGATGAAATGTATAGAAATGTAATCTAATTTACATGAATCTTTTGTAAAAAAGAAGTTTAACTTGTCAAAATAAAAAATAATGTAATTTACGGAGATAGAAAAAAGAGAGTATAATATACTGATAAAAAGATTTAATAGCAATTCATAATTTTTTTATTGTATGTAAATATGTAATATCACCGTTAGTACCTTTGAACATTGATCCTTCAAGAATATAATCATCACTGATAGACCATATATGAAAAATATTATTCGTTTGTAGAGCATAAAAGAACATTGTACAAACGAAATCTCGATCTTAATTCTAATTATATTACTTTTGCATAATTTTTTAAAATAAATAAGAAATACACTTCCTAATATGTTCCCCTTCTTCTTTAATTTTTAAATAAAAATAGAGTAAACCCTTAATTTGGTCCCTGAAAGATTCGAGGTTGGTCATATTAGTCCCTGAAAGATGGAAATTTCATTTTTGTCCCTGAAAAATGAAAAAGTCATTCAATTTAGTCATTTCCAAGGATTAAATTGTCGTTCTAAAATATCTTTCAAGGACTAAAGTGAACGACTTTTTGCCTTTGAGGGAATAAATTAAATAACTTTTCATCTTTTAGGAACGAAAAAAGATAATTTCTTTTTTTCAAATACTAATATAACCGATACCAAATCATTCAGGGATAAGATATGGGTTTACTCAGTAAAAATATATAAAGTATAAAACACAGGGCTTTGCAAAAAAACCAATTTCATTAACCAACCCATTTTTAAACCAGTCCACACTACAAAAAGGCCCACTTCACTAAAACTAATATTTAAACTAGCCCATTTTAATTTTAAAAACCCAATTCAGTTTTAACTCAATAAAGAAGTTTGGGTAGCATTTTTGACCCGGTTAGATTAATTACCCCTATTAAAACATGATATGACGTAAGGGGGAGTTAGTTTCAAGGTTTTAGATCATATTCCTGGGAATCATGTTCCCGGGAATCCTATTACCAGGAATGTTATTCTCAGGTAAAATTTTTTAATATGTTTGGTAGATATATAATATTCCTGGGAGTATTTTTAATATTTATTTATTTCAAAAATTAAAAAAATTAAAAATAGAAAAAATATAGTAGAATGAGGTGAGAGAGGGAGGTTATTCTAAAAACAACTTCCATTCCCATGGGAATCTAAGATTCCCACCCCTCACCATGGGAATAGAATGTAACTAAAACATGGGTAAATCACTTTCCTGGGAATCAATAATACCCGGGAATATGATTTTTAAAACTTATACCAAATGTGGGAAAGTAAGGGCCTGTTTGGTTTGAGGAAACGTTTTCTGTTTTCATTTTCTGTTTTCATTCTGTTTCATGTTTTCTGAATTTTTACAAAGGAAAAACTGGAAAGACTGAAAATAGCAATTTTTTGTTTCCAGCATTTCCAGTTTTTCCTTTGTAAATTTTCAGAAAACAGGAAACAGAAAATGGAAACAGAAAATGAAAATGCAAACCAAACAGACCCTAACATTCCCAAGTTCACTTTACCGAAAATATATTTCCGTGACTTGAAACAAACTTCCCCAAGAATTGAGAACAAAACCGGAACAAGAATTATTCGAACGAATAAAATAAAACACTGCAAGAACTGTACAGGTTCGCACATGATCTCAGTACATCTCTCTCACCAAAAGCGTGCACGTGTCCATCCCACGCACTCACGGAGCCTCCACCAATAAAGCCCCAGCAGATACGCCACGTGCCGGTCACCGAAAAGCAAGGTTGCCATGCTGGCCGAAAGTCACACCACTAGGGTCACGCGGCAAACCGGGTGACTGGACGCAACCGGTCGACCTTGCCACGTAGTCAGAGGACCCCACCGTCACAAGCTGGCGACGCTTTTACGGACCCGAATTCCTCAGCCAAGGAATTTGTGGATGAGATTCGACGGAGGAAATAGATCAAAAACCCCTTCCCAAAAAATAATACTAAAAATTAGAAAGTGAAAAAAAATAAGAAAAGTGCAAAGGTAAGCATCAGCGCCAAGGGCCAGTAATTCTGGGCCACTTGTCACGATCCCATAAGTCATGGCTTCTCAGTCTCAAAAATAAGAAAACCCTTAATTTTTCAAAGAAAAAAATTAATCCACACGAAATTATAGTGGCCGAGATTGCTCCTCGCGCTTAAACACTTCAGTTGGGTGAGTATGTAGCAGTTTCTGTCTTTCTGATTTCTCTTCTGGTTTTGCTTCAGAGAAAAATTTTCTTCTCTCTTTCTTCTTCTGATTTCACTTTGCGATTTTGTGGATTTTTGGTTTATTTTTATTTTCCGATCTGAACTCGCCACGATTCACCATTGCCGGGAAATGAGTCCGCCGGCGGGTGTCCGGTGATGATCACTCTTGTATAAGACTGTTGTTCTTCTTCGTGGACATGTCTTCGTTTCGAGGTATTCGTTTCACTTTGTTTTTGTTATTTTTTTTTATTTTTATTTTTTTATATTGTTCTGTTTGGTTTCCGAGAAAATTAAGCCAGAACCGATTTACCTCCTTTCGATTTGGATGTGACAGGTGCTATCAGTACTCACAGCTCGACTCTGTTGAGTTGAATTTCGCTGGTTTTGAGTTGCTTTGTGATTATTTTTTTCTCGGCAACCAAACAGGAGGATTGAAAATTTGCAGTGATAGTAAAGTATTTGTGAAAGTGAAGATAGAAATGGTTGATGTTGTTGTGATGTGATTTTTAGTTTTTGTACTAATCGTACTTTCCCTCTCTTTTTTGCTTTCCGCATTTGAAAGGTTTTGGCGCTGTCGAGTTCGTTTTGGTGAGGATTCTGATTAAGGAAATTTTCTTTTATTCATTCGGAGAAGCGTCTCTCTCTCTATTTGCGGTTGATTCTTAAAATTTGTTAATTTTCTTTTCTTCTCCATCTTTTATGTATCATTAATTTTACATGTGACTTGTAAATTGGAATGCTTATTCCTGCTGATACAAAACAGAGACGGATCTCTTCCTATTATTCTCGCTTTGTTTCTTTTGCAGTAGCATCACCACCTAACCTTCAGATTCTGCTCACTTTCACCACGACGGCTTTACTATTTACTGTTTTCCATGTCACCAAAAATGAAAGGAGGTATTCCCTGTATCCACTCCTCGTCAGGGAAGATCTGAAGCAGCGCTAGCTGCTTACGTCCTGTAATGGATGCATACTCCTCTGGCGAAGAAGTGATTGTTAAGGTTAGGCTATTATCATAGATTGGCTAGTTTCTCATGAAAGGGAATCGGTAAGGTTTGGTATTGTTGTCTAAGTAGTTAACTTGCAAGTGCAGACAAGAAAACCATATACAATAACAAAGCAAAGAGAACGATGGACAGAGGAGGAGCATAATCGGTTTCTTGAAGCTCTGAAGCTACATGGGCGAGCATGGCAGCGCATAGAAGGTAATGATAGTTTGTTCCTTGTTAATACTTGAAAATTTTTCTCTTATTCCTTTCTGCAGATTAGTGTATTATCCTATTTTGTGTGTGTTTGGTTTAGCGTTGAGAAAGGCCAAACTCAAGTTTGGACCTCTCAACGCAACTATTTATAGCATTGCAAACGTGATTTTATCACGTTTAACACTAATCCAAACACACACTACTCTCTATATTCTATTAATTCTTAACTGGAACTGTCTTGTTTTTCCCTTTCCCATGGCCTGGCCCCCCCTTTTTGATGTTTTACTTTCCGTTGTGCAGAGCATATAGGAACAAAGACTGCCGTGCAAATCAGGAGCCATGCACAAAAGTTCTTTACAAAGGTCAATGTTTACCTTCTCACCTTGGTTTATATGTTTTAAATTTTGGTCCTTCTATTTTAACTTAGGCTTTATTTTGGCTTGCTGTTGATTTATTTATCAGTTTCATAACTTGTTTGATTCACTTTTGTGAATAAAAATTCCCATCCAACTACACAAAATAGTTATTTATCTGAATGAGTGGACTTCAAACTATATCATGATTTCAACTTAAATGTAAAAAAATCCTAACTAAGTGAATGACTTCCCTGGTAATATTCAAATGTCATGGAAGCTATAGTGCTTCTTTAATATTAAAACACGTTATATTTTTGTTGGGAAAATTGTGAACACAAGTCGAAGGGTTTGTCAGGTTGATTTTAAATGATATATAAAGGGATTGCAAAAGTTAAATTAATTATTAAAGGGAATGGAAATTCAACAAACTGAACGCTAAAAAAATGGAGAAAAGTATTTATAGAGATGATATTGGTTTGTAAAAGTAGTAACATTTAAATAGCTGATTTTATCCTTTTTATGTCAAAAGAATGAGTATTATCTTAAACTAGGCTCTTTCTTTTCATTTCTTTCATCCTTTCATCAGCCATATCTCAAACTCTAAGATTCTCGTTTGGTTTACAGTTAGATAAAATTGATTTTAAAATCAATGTCCGAAAATGAATTATGCATGGGTTAGTGCTACGATGCACGTTTAATGGAAGTTATTTAATTTCAATTATTTAAAACCATGTTATGCACTGAGCTAACATTTAACCAAACGAGTGAATCCTCAAGTGAACAAATTCTAAACTAAATTGACACTAGAACTCCTTTGGAGTCTTGACTAATACAAACAAAGTGATCCAAGTAGCCTTGATCAAATCACTCGGGCTTAATCTTGCATCCGAAAATAAATCCTAAGCAGATTCATACTTTAACATGTACCTACAAAGTATTATTCTCTAACAATAGCTTCTTACTTAATCAACAGATGGGTATACTTTAATATAACATTAGTGAATAGAAGAACCGGGAGTAAGTTATAGCTCATTCGCAAGGAAACTATTTTCTTCCTTTGTTTCTTATTTTGATTTGATTTTGATAATATGAAAATTCGCTAGGGTAGTCTCAGTATTATAGCAATAGTGGGGTTTTTTAACCATAGTGATCTAGCATAGTTGTTTTATATGTGGGTATTGCCATGAGTTGCGCTTTTAAGTTGAGCCAACTAAAGTTATAAAAAGGGACGGGTTAGTGTGGACATGCTGTGCATTGGACATCTTTAGGGAGTAGAAGGTTATAAAATTTGCATCTTCCTTGCTTTGTGAGGTACAACAGTTGATTAAAATTTTAAGGATAGTGGTTCCTGCTGTTTGAGCAGTGCTGCATTGAGGAGAAATTGAAAGTTACCATTTGTCATGTTGGGAAAAATTGTGAGTGTTGATACTTTGCTTTGTTTGAATGAGACAAATATTGCTTTGTTATATATGGGTTGGGTGTGTTAGAAATGTAATTTAAAATCGTTCATTTGTCCTCACCAAACAAAAGCATTTGGGTAGTTGGTTCATGGCATGGTATCAAAGCTTTTATGACCTCGAGGTCTAAAATTTGATACTTGCAACCCTTATTCTTTTATATAAAGGTTAAATTTAAGCCAAAGGTAAGTTGTGCCTATGCGTTGCACATGCTTAAAGCCCAAAGGATTCTTGTGTTAGGGGCGTGTTTATAATCATTCACGTGTTCTTATCGAATAACTTGCGTTTTTGGAATAATTGTTTCATTGCATGATATCAGAGTCTTTGTGGCCAAGGTCTAAAGGATCCTTGTTGTCCCCATTTTTCTGAGAAAAAGTTGAATTACAACACAAATAGGTGAGCTTATGCGTTGCTTATGCTTCAAGCCTAAAAATGCTATTGTGTAAAGGGTCATATTAGATATGTAATATAAAACCATTCATATGTCTTCACCTAATAGCTTAAGCTTTTGGGATAATTGGTTCATCATATTGGGGTCTTACGTGTATGAGATATTTTTCATGTTTGTTGATTATAATTATTTATTTGAATCAGGGGATTGATCTATGAAGTCTTGGATGTAGGCAGTGAATGCCAAACCACGATAAATTTGTTGTGTTTGCCTATTTGCTTGATTTCCACGGATTGGGTTTCTTTTAACCAATGGTTGGTATCAACTTGAAGTTGTGATCTCATCTTTGTAGTTTTTTATGGCAAAGATGCAAGTTTTAGGATGCAGTTAATTTGATTTGATGAATTGATGTGGAGTTGTTTGAGCGAAAGATTCAAAGATAAATTTTAGCATGGGACAATGTACTATAAATGATGTTCTACTGCAGCAAGGATTGGTTAAAAGCTTTGAATGGGAAAGAAAAGAAGCCTTTAAAGGATGACAGATGTAGAAAGGAAGAGTTGGAAATGAAGATGATTAATATGATCTGATGTGTCTCTTACACTTGAAATAAAATATTGTTTTGATAGAAACTTCAACTGTTGTTTTATGGAATAAATTAGAGAATTTGTATATGTCCAAAGTCTAAAAAAAAATACTTGGTTTTAAAGAAATAATGATATCAATTTTATTGGAGGAAGTTGAAAGTAAATATGGAAGAATTTTAGAAGAGAAAAGAAAAAGAAAAGAGAAGTCTGAAGATGTTACCACTGTTCTACAATAATCTTGGAATTATTAAAATTAAATGATTAATAATGGTTGAAAAAGGTAATAGTACCTCTGGTTATTATTGGGTTTGATATTATGCTTGTTCTATTCTTATTTGTTTCAATAAGAAATGGTTTAACACTTATGATGCATATGATGATAAAGAAGTGAAAATGGCTAACAGTGATTGTTTGAATGTTAGTGGAAGGGGTATTGTGAAAATTAAGCTGCATAATGGTAGTGCCAAAGCACTTGGATATGGGAGGTATTTTTGCCTATATTTGAGAGAATTTGATTTACATGGGTAGATTTGATGCATTGGGATATGGATATTCTGCAAGAGGTGGAGTTATGCAAGTTTGTAGAGGTTCTATAGTGATAATGAAAAATAAGAAGACTAGTGGCAATTTGGATAAATTGATGGGAGAGACTATGAAAAGAAAAGGAAATGGTGAAGTATAAAGTAATGTGAAGGATGGAGTTGCACATGCCTGTTGGAGATGATATATAGAAGACCATTCATGTGTCTTCACCTAGTAACTTAAGGTTTTGGGATAGTTATTATAACTGGGTGGTTAGGAGTTTGATCCTTCTAAGCCCCATTTTAATTAATAAAAGTTGAATGTGCAACGTAGGTGGGCTTGTGCATTATTATATTTCAAGCTCAAAGGGCTCTTGCTTGAGGGTGTGTGTTAGTGACGTAATATAAAAGATCATTCATGTGCAGCACTTTCACTTGAGAGCTTAAGTTTTTGGGATAGTTGGTTTTAACCAATGCCAAAGAAAATGATGCTTTTCTGTATTATGGTGAAGCACTGAAGCCTATTAGCACTTACATTGATACTTGTAGTTTGATCTAGTCACAAGGCAAGGTGGAGATATGATGAGTATTGCCATGGGTTAGACTTTTGGGTTCAGCCCAGCTGTAGTTAAGAAAAAGGTGTTAGTGTAGATGTAATGTGCAGATGACAAATTTAGGGAAGATGGGGTTTTAAAATTTGCATCCTCCTTCCCTTGTGACTTGTGAGGTGCAGCAGTCGAGGTGAGGTTTTGATGAAAAGATATTGCCATTTGAGCTGCACTGCATATAAGGACAAATTGAAAGTTACCATTAACGGTATTGTGTCAGGCAAATAAAATTTGAGTCTTGATACTTTTGATGGAGTGCTTTGTTTGAATAAGAAACTGTTGCTTTATCAGATTGTGTGTACTGGGGTCATGGGTTTGTGAGAGATATTTGTCAAAATTGGTGGATTGATCTGTTTGAAGTTGTGGACATAGCCAGCATAGGCCAAACCATGTTAAATTTGTTGTGTACTTGTTTTTGTTAGTTTGCTTGATTTCTATGGATTGGTTGTTTTAGCCAACATTATGAAGGTGAACTATGTTTAATTTACTCACCTAGGGCATCTTTAGGGTTTCCCGAAACTATAAACACCAGCAATTAGAGGTTGGTGGAATTGAAGCATAATTGGAGGAAGGGAACATAGGCAGTGATCAAAATATTCTTGCTGATTTGTCTACTCATTGACACGCATATTACCCTTAACCATATCATGTATGGATTGTTGTCTTTGGTGCTACTGATCACATGACATTTCATTCCCAACACTTTTTATTATAATCTTTCTAATGGTTTTCTTTTTGTAGAGATCATTGTATTATGCCTTTCATAAAGAGAAATTTTAACGTCAGTCACAGGGCAAAATTAGATTTATGAGAAGCATGAGAATTTGAAAGGTGCCTTTATATTTTATGTGGTGGTGGGAGAACAATCAATTTCTATGTGAAGATAGCTAGAGAATGTATGGATGACCACTGGAGGACTTTATTTAATTTATTTTATCTGGCATTGCTTTGGACATGTAAAGTTCTAGGGCAGCTAAATGGTCATGTGAGTAGGGCTGGTAGGTGGTTATGAGGGTGTGTATGGGGGCTATAGTATAGGAGAAGTAAACGCATATGATAAAACCATCTTAAATTTCACTTTAACTTTTGATTTTCCTATAGCTAACACTTGTTTTAGAAAAATGGAGGAACATCTTGAATTATAATATATAAGAGTGGAGTGTCGTGCTCCTAGATTGATTTCTTTCTGATAGGGAAATTGGATGGAAAACTTTATATAAATCGCAAAACATACTAATAGAGAGCCTAACCACTCAAAACAGGGTTTTGGTTATGGAGGTGCACATCATGGGGAAGATAAATAGGAATAGTCAAGTTAACTATCCAAGGATCAAGCGGTGGCATTTTAAAGGGTGTAAAACAAAGGCTCTTTAAGAGAGATTTTTGGAAGGAGAGTTTTGGGAAACCCAAGGAAGTGCCAATGACATGTGAAATGAGATGGCTAAAGGGATTAGAAAAGTAGTTAAAGAAACACTAGGAGAATTGAGGGGTTTTGGTTCAAGGGATAAGATTCTTGGTGATGGGACAATAACATGCAACAAAAGGTTAAAGTTAAAAAAAAGAGTTATAAAACATGGTCTATGTGTAAAATGAAGAAAATTAATAAATATGAGGTAGCTAAGTAGGATACTAGGAATGTGGTAAGTGAAGCTAAAGCAAGAGCATTTGACAGTTTATAGTAGTCCTTAAGCAGAAAAGCAAGGGGGTGAAGTATATACATACTAAAAGTAGGGAAAGGAAAACAAGAGATTTGAATGCTTTGGGTGTGAAAAGTACTACTCAAGTTTACAGGAAAATTTTACTATACAACTATAAGACTTGCAATATTGTGTAAGACTGAGTGTTGGGCAACAACAACCAAACCTTATCCCACTCTAAATATAGGTGCTTATTGTTACTTGAAAATGGATAATATACGTCTAATTAAATGCTCTATGATGGGGGGCTAGTTTGGCCAAGTAATCAATTTGATTATCTTGGTCAAACTAGTCCCCCTTTTTTAATTTAACTATGCCAGTATCCATTTATTGTATATAGAAAAGAACTTAATGTCAAAGCTAAGATTAGTAGCAAAAAAATGTTCACCCATCCAACTCAAAAAGCATCATGCTATTGAGTACAGGGGCTTGTGTAAACAGTTATAAACAATAACTACAACCCTAAATGCAAATATTCACTGCTGATCATACATGGAATTCAAACAGAACTTAATGCCAAACCAGCCCAGTAGAAATTATTGCGTATGAGCTCAAAGGTGAAATAAAACCAGGAGGCATGCTTAATTTGACTGGGCTTACTTGTGGGATCCATTAATGACCAAAACCAAGCTTTGACATCATGTTCAATAATGGTGAGGCCATCCTCTAATGGATAATGGTCTCTGACTAATGTAGGACTTTCCTAAATAGAACATGTGATTTTAAACAGAATCAGGAGGTATTGAAAGATAGAATCTTGTCTTCTGACAAAAATGTGAAAACATTTGAAGGTTATTTTTTTATTATTATTATTTAAGAAAGAGATTAGCTAATGCAAACCAAAGAACATGTGTGTCTGGACAACCTGATACTTGTTTTAAGAGTACGATTTGCGAATAGATCTTTACAGATGCTACAGAACTCAATGGCAATTAGTTAATTTTTAGAATTTAAAATGAATAGAATAGTTTTTTACAGATGCTGCAGAGCTCAATGACAATTAGTTAATTTTTAGAATTAAAAATGAATAAATAATTATTAGTTAATTATCTCAAATGTGGAATCCATAAATTACTTCCAAAAAGAGAAAGTTCTTTAAATGTTTTATATCACATATATCCTATAAAAACAGACTTTGGTAGAACATTGCTTAATAATGTTAACTTGTGGTGACTGGTAGCGATTATGGGTCAATCACTGCAGAACCAAGTGATATGTTTCTGAATAGACCCGGATTTGCTGCAGTTGACTACACTGTAGTCGGCAAATATGAGCCGTCCGATGGAGATACATCTCGGCCTCTGAGCCGTCCGATGGAGATCAGACGGCTCAGATTTGCCGACTGCAGGGAATCGGGATCCGTTTCTGAATGCTATAGGCTAAGGCTACTAATATGTTTAATTTTACTACTATGTGCTATGTAAGAAACAATCATCCTCTTTTACTAGCAAAACCAAACAATATCTTTTTACTTTACCATAAAAAAAAAGAAAGTAGAGTATGCTTGGTAGATGGGCTTGAACGAGACATAACAAGACGTGGGGTTTTATTCTATGCTTGGTTTGTTGTAAAAATAAACAAAACAAGACATAAGATTGAGAAAAATGGTATATCTTAGTGGAACCAAGAATAGAACAAAACATTTCTGTTCCATTTTGTCCCATTGTCTACATGACCTTTTCTGCGAGTGTTTCTAATTGGTATGTCTTTGATAACGTTGCCTAGAAAATCAGTAGAGTGGATGACATGCAACTTGTACAAGTATGCTATATGTTTTTGTTACATTGTCTTTGAAAAAGATTCATTGTAGAGCCAAGTCTTGGTTGGGAAGAAAGCTTGGGCTAGAGAGCTGTAACTGTAAGAGCTATTATGCTTTATGGAATGATTTGACTTTAAGAATAGCCAACTCTTTAAAAGAATTGAGCATTCAACTTAACTAATTTGGTTCAGTAGTTTAAGAACTACCATGCTTGTTATATACGGGCTGTGTTTCTCATTCCAATACCTTTTCTTGACTTAAGATCTTCCTTAGTTTTCAAGGCTCTTAGGTTTCAGAACCATCTGCATGGTCTATCTTCCCCCACATCCGATGTTTAGATTTTTCTGTTTGACCTTTTTGAGCATAAAAATATCACTTTTAGATTTTTAGTCATTGACAATATAGAAAGAGAAATGTTGCTTGGATTATTCTTTTATCCTTTTCTTTTGATCTTTGACAGAGTCAATTGACCTTTTCTTTTTCCTGCAAAATTTGGTGATTTGCCACTTGCCACTTTAGGTTGCTCTAATAAATAGGTATTTTTCTTTATTTGCTATTCAACTTCCGCACTGCATTGGGAGGATTGGCAAAAGTCAATGTTACTTGTTTATAGGGAGAAAATGGAAAGGAAACGTACACTATCATGAATTGAGTCTAGGTAATGCATTAAAGTTTAGGAAGGACGGAAAACAGGTATTACTTAAAGCTTGGATTTCGATATATTCATTTCTAGGATATACCTGCTGTTGTTTCAATCTTTCCATTGAAAAGACTCAAACCTTCACTTAAAGGAAATATGTTTTTTTTGCTTTACACTACATGAGAGAAGTGACTGAATGAAGATTACAGAATTTTTGAAAGAAATATAGTGATGAGGCGATTGTTTTTTTACTAACCAGAAAGTTACTTTTGGTTCTCTGGAGCACCGAACACCATAATAATAATAATACGGTCATTTATGTTTAAAAAACATTTTCTATTTCCATTTCTCATTTTTTTAGTTTTAATTACAAAAAAATCATTTTATTTCATATTTCTGAATTTTGTACAAGAAAACAGAACTAATACAAAGTTGTTTTCCTTATGTACTGTACAAAACTCTGAAAAGAGGAAATACAATGAAAATAGTGTAATACTTTTATAACTAATAAAATTTGAAAGTGTTTTTAATTAAAATTAAAAAATAGGAAATGAAAACAGAAAATGATTTTTGAAATCAAACTACTATTTTATTTGAAAAAGGAAAGACTTAGTAATTATTTTATATTTTTCTGAGTTCATCAAACTAGTCTCAGTAAAACTCGTTTTGGAATCCCTGGTTGTGTTTGTGCACAAGTTAACAACGGTGGCTTCCGCAAGCCTTTTTGTGTCTCGTTTTCGTAATGCCTAAAGCTTCCTACATCTTTGGAGTCTACACTCTACAATGAATCAATGTCGTTATACATTCTTTTAGTTAAACTAGAATTAGTTTCCAGCCGACCAAATCCATATGGATAATCCTTGATTACACACACAGTTGCCCCCCCCCCCCCCCCCCCCCCTAAAACCCCGAACTTGATTGGAGAATATTTGTTGATGTTTCCTTTTCTAAGCTTTCATGAAAGGTAGTACTTGGTTTAAGTATAACCATATAAATAGTTGATTCTGCTTTGTGCTTGAGTATACTGAACTGTCTGTGTTACAGGTACAGCTATTTTTATTTTCCAAAAAGTGTTTTGGGAATCCTTCTTAAGGATAAACTTTCTGAGAATACTAATACAATTTTTACTCTCAGTTGGAGAAAGAGGCCCTTGTAAAGGGTGTTCCAGTTGGACAAGCTCTTGACATAGACATTCCCCCTCCACGGCCCAAAAGAAAACCAAACAATCCCTATCCTCGGAAGAAGAGTGTTGGTACCACAACGTTACATAGTGGAGCAAAGGATGGAAAACTCAATTCAGTTGAATCTTCACATGTTAAACAAGCATTGGACTTGGAAAAAGAACCACTTCCAGAGGTTAATATTTCTTTTATTTTTTATATCTCACTTTTCCCACAATTTTTTTCAGTT
Organism: Sesbania bispinosa; assembly: GCA_026901365.1. NCBI lineage: Eukaryota > Viridiplantae > Streptophyta > Magnoliopsida > Fabales > Fabaceae > Sesbania > Sesbania bispinosa. Next base: position 901,930 of record QLOH01000223.1, on the reverse strand, counting down.
TTCTCTTCTAGTGAAATAATTTAGCTTGTTCCTTATTTTGTTAGAAACATAATTTAGACCAAGGGCCTACAACTGTAAAAGAAAATAATGATGGAAACTGCTCAAAAATATTTACTGTTTTCCAGGAGGTACCCTGTTCCTCTATATCTTCGGCAAACAAGAGTTCAATATCAATGTCAATGGCACTGGGAAATTCAGGCGCCTTAAATGAGATTACACCTTCAGTGAACGAGGTAATAGCACGAGATGGAGCAAATGAATCTTTTATCACCATTGAACTTGAAAATCGGAATTTGGAGAACGATGATGGAAAACAGACTAATGGCAGTAGTAAAGAGTCCAAGTTGGAGAATTCTGATGCTTCTCTGAAATTGGTTCAAAATAAGAAAACAGAGGGTCTTAATTGTGCATTAACAATGGATGGGATGCAAGGCAATCAGAATTACCCAAGACATGTTACTGTGCACGTTGTTGATGGGAACCTTGGAACAAGTCCTCAAAATTCATCCAAAGATATTCGAGACTCCATATTTCAGCCACTAGGAGGGGTTAATGGGCAACCTAATCTTTTCACCAATTCAGCTCCATCAAACACAAGTGAAAGTCAAAATAACACAGCACGGTCTTCTATTCATCAATCATTTCTTCCTTATCCTCCTCCCTTCACACAACATAATCAAGATGATTACCAATCATTTCTTCACATGTCCTCCACATTTTCAAGTCTGATTGTCTCTACCTTGCTGCAAAACCCAGCAGCCCATGCTGCAGCAAGTTTTGCTGCTACATTTTGGCCCTATGCAAATCCAGAAACTTCAGCGGATTCTCCTAGGTTCTCACAAGGAGCTTTTCCATCTAGACAAATTGGCTCCCCTCCAAGTGTGGCAGCCATTGCAGCTGCTACAGTAGCTGCTGCAACTGCATGGTGGGCAGCTCATGGATTGCTTCCTTTGTGTGCACCTCCCCATTCTGTTTTTGCCTGTCCTCCTGCATCAGTGACTGCAGTTCCATCAATGACTACTGGCGAAGCACCAGAACCAAAGACAGAGCAAGGAAAAACTAATCTACAAAATCCTCCTCTGCAAGACCATATACTGGATCCAGAACACTCGGAAGCTCAGCAGGCTCAACATTCAGCTTCTAAGTCACCAGCTGTTACATCATCAGATTCTGAGAGTGGAGGTGCCAAGTTAAATACTTCATCAAAGGCTACTGATCAAGAGATGAACAAAGCTGTTTCTGAGCACATTGATTCCAGCAAAACGAAGGGCAGAAAACAGGTTGACCGTTCCTCATGTGGTTCCAACACAACCTCTAGCAGCGAAGTGGAGACTGATGCATTAGAGAAGGATGGGAAAGGAAAGGAAGAGCCTGAAACACCTGATGCTAACCATTTAGCCACTGAATCTAGTAATCGTCGTAGTAGAAGCGTTAGCAACCTTACTGATTCTTGGAAGGAGGTATCTGAAGAGGTATCCCAGTTAACTCTAATGATATTTTAATACAATGCTTGCATGTGTTGCTTCTTTTCTCATGCCACTGTTATTTTCAGGGGCGACTGGCCTTTCAGGCTCTATTCTCCAGAGAGGTGTTGCCTCAAAGCTTTTCACCTCCGCATGTTTTGAAAAATAAGGATCATCAAAAGGACAACAACATGGATAACATGCAAAACACAGATGAAGTCCTCGACAGCAAAAAATGCAGTTGTAATTTTGAAGGAATGCAGAATAACTTGCTATTTGTAGAAAATAAGGAGGAGGGACTGTTAACCATAGGGCTTGGACAAGGAAAGCTTAAGACTCGTCGAACAGGCTTTAAACCCTACAAAAGATGTTCAATGGAGGCCAGGGAAAACAGGGTTGGAACGACCAGCAACCAAGTTGAAGAGAAATGTTGTAAGAGAATACGCTTGGAAGGGGAGGCTTCAACTTGAGGTTTGATATATGCATGCAATCACATAAAGGCAACCTTTGGTTTTTGCATTTCATTTCATAATCCCCCTGATGCTGTACGTATATTGTTTATTTCTAATTCTGCAGCTCACGAAACTTGTCGTGTAGATGTGTGTACCATATTAAATTACTATATACGCTCTTCTACTATCTTGGACTGATGTTAATGTTGTTAAGAACTCCGCTAAATAGACTTAGATAAGATACATTAAGTATTGTTTGATCCTTGAACAGTAAGTAATTTATGATCCTTCTCATTCAGCCACTTTTCTCGTTTTACTTGTACTTGTTTTTGTTATTTTTGGTCGAAGTTTTACTTCTAATTGTTTGACATCTATGTATGAGCTAAGTTTTCTCTTTTACTCCGCAGATTGGGGGGAAAAAAAATTCCTCAAACTACGGCGGCATATGCTTGTATATTGATGTGTGGCCAACATAAACATTATATTTAGATGTAATGAAAGCTTTTTCTCTTCAATTGGCTACGAAGTTTGATTGCATTGCATAAAAGTAGCGGAATATCTTATCACATTCTATTTCCTAGATAAAGGACTGAAATCCCATGCTTCCATGCCATATCACTTTTGGTCCCTAGAACATTCCTTGGCAATCTAAAAAAACAACACTTGAAGAGGATACAACTAGATTTGAAGCAGAACAAGCAGCTGCACCTGAGTTTGAACTAATGGCATCACCACCAGAAGTAGGAGCACCTTTTGGAGTCATCTTCAAATAATTCATGTTTTCAACATAGCAGAATAGGGAGAGACAAAAACAATAGAAAAATTGAGTGAACAGGGAGAAGGAGCTCAACCAAATGCTGAAACAAAGACAAGTATACAACATGATTGCACGAACCAAACAAAGGGAAATACATAGCTTGAAACAATTGCAAGATCGGAGACGATTACACGTGTCCCCCATGAGGCAAAATGGCAGAGGCAAGTCATCACAGCGGTGGTCTTGGGTAGGAGGGAGGCAATCTTAGTGAATAGTGCCTTGGTTAAGCTAGGGTTCAATTTCTTTCTTTTTTTGTTTTTGGTCGAAAGGGTTCAATTTCTATAAGAAAAGAAACTAGGTCGCTGAAATAAGTTGTGGGTTAGAACTTAGAACAAGCAAAACAAGTATTTTTAGGCATTGTGGAATCCGAGATTAGTAATCCCACAGTCCAACTCGTCGATCCCACTCAATCTCAAAAAAGTTCAATCCCACAAGTTATCCAACACTGAAAGGTGTTCAAGATCATAAAAGTGTTTCTACCAAAATAAACAAAAAAAATCATAAAAGTGTGATCTTATGATTCTAACATGTGATTTTTAACTACATTGACTATAGTAATGGAATTATCAATTATGATAGGTTTTTCTTTGAAAAAAAATAGTAGTCATCCCAATTCTAAACTATTTTCCTTAAATGTTTAATATACCCTATACGAAGCATAGATGACAAGTATCTATACAAGCAAGTTAAAGTTAGACATAAGTTATCTTAAATAAATGTGTTTGACGTATACATTGGGCATGATTATAGTTTATTTAACCCGCTTATAAACTTGTTTGACCAACATAAAAGTATTCGGTAAATAAACTTATTTCACTAGTTTGTAATTTATAAGCTACAAACTACTTAAACTACCTTATAACTTGTACTTTGTAGCTGTTTTATTATTATTTTTATCGTTAGCGTTTCAATGCAATTCTTTTTCCCTTCCTTTTTTCTCCTTAATTTTAAATTTCTATTGATTTTCAAAGATGAAATAAAATTGATAGTATAATAATTAAAATAATAGTATAATATAAAAAAAATAAACCCAAAAAATAGTAAAAACTTATTTTATATATATTATAATTTTAATCTTTAATAGAATGTTCTATCTTTAAAAGTTCATAAAAATAGAATTTATATAAAATTATATAAATATCTTTTATGTCATTTTACATTTATCAACTATATAAACAACTAAACTAAATTTACCACTTTTAATTCAATAAGTTAGCTTATAAGTTTTTAATTTTTCACCTACCAGCTTATCAATTACTAACTAATTTATCAGCTAATAATATCAAATATAATCTAAAGCAACCCAAGGAAATTCATTGATGGCAGTGCTTTTACCTCAACACCAAAATTAATTGAACCAGATTGCAGGAAAACTTTCACGGGAAATAAATTTAAATACAACTTTCTCCTGAGAAATTTGAATTCATTGATCTGGTTTCAAAATTGTACAGGACTATGAGCTATACACTATTTACAAATTCCGTGTCAAAGAATTAACGATATTATATACATAAAATCATGCAATAAAGGTTAAAGTCCTGTACAAAGCCATGGTAGGCTATATACACAATATAGTATTTGTCAAAGGTTGTCTCTGGTCCACATTAATAGGAAGTCAACATTCAAGTCAGCAACAAATTGCTTCACCAATTCCAAAAGTGGTGATGCAAAGACAACTATATACAACCGGTTATTTACTTTGTCGTAAGAGCATGGGCTTCCTTTGTAGAGGACTCTGATGATGATGTTTTCCGAAACTGCAAGTTGCGAATGTATTGTAAGATTCTCTTCTTATTAGCATCATGAAGTGAAAATGGTGGGTTCAGTGGAAGGTTCTCTGCTTCTTCCACAATAAATGAAAGTAGAAGCATTGCTTTTGAGTAGGATGCAGCAGCTCTATTTCCGTTCTTCATATACTCATCTACCTAGAAAAATGGGAAAAAAAAAACAAAAACCTATTTATGTCTATGCCTTTGAGGAAGATTAGGTTAAAAAAAAATTGACAAGTGAGTAATGTTGGTTTACTCACAGCACCACTTGTCCCGATTAAGAGTGCTTGTCGGAATATAATCTCCATTGCATCTGGCATCTCAGCTGCCCCTGCAATAGGGTTTTGAATTATAAATTATAATTATGATTTGTGATATGATTATAAAATGCTACCAACCCTTGTTTATACCAATACTAGACTCTCCTAATCCTAATCAAATAGGGAAATTAATCGTGATCATTACTAGATTCCTAATCCTGATTAAATAAGGAAACAAATCATAAAATATAAAGAATATGGGAATCAATCCTAAAAGATCATCTAAGACACTCTAAGATTAAGATATTCTAACAACAGGATTAAGAGTCTGTTTGGGTGCAACTTCTGTAGAAGTTCTTTTAGGTGAAAAATAATAGCATGAATCAAAGAGGTAAAATGCATTTAACTTCTCCATAAGTTAAAATTAGTTACTTTTGAAGAAGTTAAATGGGAAAGCTTTTGGAGTAGGTGGTCTACAAAGACTAATTTTAACTTACGGAGAAGTTAAAAACATTTGACCTCATTGATTCATGCTATTTTTTTTCACCTAGAAGTACTTTTGGAGAAATTCCACCCAAACAGGCTCTAAGTTCAGAAACAGAAAGAAGTCCTACCATCCATGTTTTGAATATGACGTGTTAATTTCTCAGCACGATCAACTGCAACAATAAACCCATGTTTGGCCCACAAGGAGACAGATGAAGGATCAGTAAAATTTATTTTCTGTTCCATAGTCTGTGATATGCTCCCATCTCCACAGGAAAATATGAATTTATTAGCTGAACTGCTTCCAGGCAGCTCACCCTCAGCCATGGAGGCTATGCAAGAGCTACAAATTTCTAGAGCTTTCTTCCATATAGCTAAAATCACCAACTCAACTGCAAGCGACTCTAGATACAGTCCTGTATTATACTGCAGGAAATAACCATTGAAATTAATGACCAAGACATGCAGAGATAGGAAGATATATCTGGCACAGATGGGGATGCCACATTTTTTTAACATGAAGCTGTTTCGAGGTTTGACACCACCTCCTGAAATTAACACGTGATAATAGAAATAGAAAATATAGATACAATTAAGCATTCAGCCAGTAGTAGATTACTGAGTGGTACACAACCACTATACTTTAGCAAGCCATGGCAAACAGAATAATCCATTAGGGAAATTACAAAGTAATTAGTTGCAAGAATTCATGCAAACCCAGCTGGCTTATCATTCTGACATGCAATACTACATACAACATGACATCCACATGACAAAGAGAAAAGAACAAAAGAAACAAAATCAAAAGAACATTAAATTCTACACTGCAGTTAGAAGGGACCGATGATAATGATATTTCTTTCATGTCAAATTTTACAACAAAACAATAAAAATCTTAATGCAATGGCCTATGATTTGCTGAACACACAAACTTACCTTTTCTTGCGAAATTTCTCCAAGGATCTGCACATACTGATGCAACAACCCTAACCTGTTTGAAGGGTGCTGAGACGAAATTCCCTGCTCTTTCCTTGAGGCAGCAAACTCACAGAATCCCACTGATGCCTCAAGTTCATTTCTTTTAAAACCTTCTAACCCATCAGTGGAGGAAGAGGACAGATCCTTTGTTTGCTTTGCAACTCCAGTCTCCAGGTTAGTCCTCTTTGAAGGACAGATAGAAACCCTGCTTGAACATTTATCTTGCACAGATGCATCAAAGTAGTCAGAGAAAGCTTCCAGTGATGCAAAATGAGAATTGATGAGGACATAATCTTTCTCAATGGACTCCATTAAATGGGATACTGAACAGAAAAATGAAGATTAGAATTTCAAAGAAAAAATGACTAGTGAGAAACGATGGAAAATGAGTAAAGTATTTAGAGACTAGAGAGTATTAGACCTTGAGGTTGGTTTGGCAAATGAGTACCAGCATCAACAGACTTCCCCAGCTTATCACTTGCAATAGTTGGAGTTGACCCTCTAACACTCTTAGTGCCAGCTGTAATCTTGCCATCCTTTCTTTGCAAAAGCATGGTCTCATTGACAGCTGAACTGACTACCACTGGATCATCAACAAATGACTCAACATGATACTCAGAATGTGATTGAGACATCTTCTCAGAGGCAGAGCCAACTAATTGATGAACCGTTGATGTTTCTGATTGATGTAACTGAAACTGCTCAATATTCATGATGGACCTATAAGTTATGAATTATAAGATATTACTGCAATTAGCTACACCATAGAAAGAAAATGTAACAGGGATACAAGAACTGAATTAAAAAAAAAAAAACTTCAAAGAAAATTATGACCTGGGTTCTTGTAGGAAATTGTGATTGAAGAATGCCTTGAATGTTAATCTCTCATCTGCATACCGAAATTCTCTACATGAGCTCTAAGTCTGACCGTCATTTAAAATATATGTATAATAATATTTCAACCTCAGACCCATCACCTTTACACATTCACAAAGCAAAGCAGTGGAATAAAAAAGCACTCATGTACATAACATATAGTTGCAACAAATACCTGGGTTTCGACGTAATAGGCTTCTGCAAAGATCCAAGCAATCAGAATGTAGCTCTTTTAAAGCCTCTGGTGGAAAGTGCAGTTCAGTAGATGCCAAAATATTTTGAAAAAGCTGCAAAAAAAAAAGATATTGAGCAAGAAGAAAGATATTTACAATAACAGAGATGCATAACTATTTACCCAAAAATAAAACAACAACAAAAATACATCACTATAATTTAAAAAAAATGGATAAAATAAAAGTAATATCATGGCTTAGCCTCTTCACAACCTGCAATTGACTATTTCCATCAAATGGTGGCCTCCCAATTACTAACTGATACAATATTGCCCCAACACTCCATAAATCAGCCTGCACCCATAAAATTACCTTAATTTTTGTACAAAAGAAAACAGGAACAACAGATATCAGTAATTACAGTTTGATTCCAGTTCTATCTTTTGTCACCTTAGCATCATACTTTTGACTTTCAATTATCTCTGGAGCCATGTAATAAGGTGAACCACATAGTGTATCTGCCAACTGCTGGGGTGTAAGAGACCTAGTACAACAATATATCAGGAAACTACAAATTCAAGAAATACAAAAACTTTTGTTTCCCTAATATCTTATTGGTAATTCAACCAGATTGGAGATAAAATTAACCAAACATGAGAAGACCGTTTGATAATTTTTCTTATGAAACTAAGAGGGAGATATTATATAGAGCTATTAAAGTAAGCATCAACAAGCAGGGACTTCACTATACAAGATGGCCTAGAGTCAATCAATTTATTAATGACTCCTGAATCCTGATATCAATTGTATTACACACACAATAAAAAAAAGAAATAACATTACCAAAAAAATAATAAAAAAAGCAAGTAATAGATTAGATCACCTAGCTTATAGCAGCAATAAATGGAAAATAAAAAACAAAACAGCATGTGTTAGTATTGTTTAACCTCTTTAGAAACCATCCTACCTTGCAAAACCAAAATCCCCTATTTTCATAATTGGCATAGCTGCAGTAGTTGCCAACAGTAAGTTCTGCATGTTTAGAAAAAACACAAATCAAGACATGAATTACTTACTATATGTGCAGAGCTTATAGGATAAAACGAAGTTTTGCAACTGGCTAATGCAATCATTGACAGGACAAGCAATTAAGATATAGCCAGACAAACATATGAGTAGTACCAAGAAAAGTTTATAATTTTACAAGATACACTCAGATACCTGTGGTTTTAAATCTCTATGTATGAGGTTCTTTTCTTGAAGCACCTGCAACCCAGCAGCTACAAGAAGAACACCCAGATTAAAATCGCTGGAAATTTATCCACTGTCCACCAATTAGCACAAGCAATGCAGACTAAGAGAATATCAAGTTTGATCGTGCAGAACTGCCTAAAAATTTATCAAATACAAATGAATTGATAAATCCTAATTTTGTAGCAAGGTATATCATCACCGAAACCATATTTACTTTTACTCATCACCTCCAAAAAGAATAATTTACTACTAAATATTTTTGTTATTATAGAATCAGGTCAGGTTTATGACAGATCCTATACCTAGCAATATAGTATAGACTATGAATATCAAAAAATTTATAAATATATATTATAAAATTATTCCACAAATGTTATGTAAAATGAGTAAATAGTCAATTTGGTCTTTGAAAGATACAAAATTAGTCATATTACTATATTAGTCCTTAAAATACGTTTCCATCAATCAAATTAGTCCCTAAGTTAATGGGATCAAAGGCTAATTTGATTTTGAGCAATCATGTGGTATTTTTTACTTTTAATCTTTCAGAAATTAATATGACAGATGTCATATTTTTTGGAGGCATTAAATTGAAGACACTTATTCTATCAACGGTCTTGCTAAACCCTAAACCCTAAATTATGGTTTTTTATTGGAAATCACGACATTGATTGCATTTATAGTATTAAATGTTGCATAATCCAATAAAAATTTTCTAATTTTGGAAATTTAACAAGCACTCGTTAGCATTTTCCTTCTATCAATCCAGATATCTTCACACCCAAATTTTTACACTCAATCTCACAACTCTTTCAATCTGTCTCTCTGTTTTCAATCACGTTTCCCTTTTTATCTCCCTCCCCCTTCCCTCCCTCAGTGTATACATCCCTTGAGAGTGTGAAGTTATTTTTGTTATTTTATAAAAAATAACAGCAGCAGTAAAAAAAACAAAGGGCAAAAGGTGGGATAAGTTCAATTCAACTGTACTCACCCAATTGCCTCATGAAATGGCGAGCAATGGGTTCTGAAACTCTGCCATGGCGATTGATGTAACCAGCGAGGTCCCCACCACCACAATACTCCAAAACAAGGTAAATCCTGTCATTGGTCTTAACCACAAGAAAAAATAAAATCCAAACATCACGACACGAACCAATTAAAACTAACAAACAGGGTTAGTTACCATACCTGAATTGCTTCGAAGAGACGAACGATGTTAGGGTGATCGATGGTGCTAAGGATAGAAATCTCTTTGATCAGATTCTCTCTCACTTTGGGACTCAACTGCGTCTTGTCAATCTCTTTCACCGCGAATTCCAAACCTGAGTGTCGATGCCGCGAACGCCACACCACCGCGAATGAACCCGACCCGATTCGAGGACCGAGTATGTAATCCCCAACCAACCGGGTCATAGTGGGGCCTCCTAAATCCATCACCCCAGAAACTGCAACAGCAACACCTACAGAGCCATGGTGAGGAGGAAGAATAATAATAACATTGATGGGGTCGACGGAATCGTTGAAAAGATAGAAACTTTGGATTGTTGGGTGTAGGGAAATGACGCCGAATGTGAGATTGAGTTGCTGAGTGAGTGGAGTGGACGAACATCAACTTTTCTCTCTTCCTTTGTTATCTCTCTCACTCACCTATCGTTGAGTCTTTCTTGCTTTTCTCTCTTTTCCAAACTGTTTAAAGTTTGTTTTTTTATTTAATTTGATTTTGATTTCATGTTTGGAAATTGCCCTGCTTGCCACTCTCATCATTTTAATTTCTAGTTTGTGGATAAGACAAATGATGCTACCATTCCACAAAACAGAAAGTTGACCACCAAAATGGGTTGTTATTTTTCATACGGATGAAATTTGAATTTATGATGTTATATACATTATTAAATCATCATGTGCCATTATTTAACTCAATTCTAGTAATTTAAATGTTTGAATAGAGTTCATTTTAATTTGATGACTTCAAAGGATTTTGAAATATCTTTGTATAAATGATTTTCTATTTTAACTAATGAAATTAAAAGGAGAAAATAAAGCTATTTATATGATTGCATTTCCTGTATTTAAGTATTTTAATGTGTTGATCCAAATAAAACGAATCGTAACACCTTATAGAATTGATTTATATTTAATAATCCTACAAAAACGAATTTTGCTTTTCCTTCTATCAAAATGTATTTTGATAATTTGTTTTTTATTCATAAAAAATCATTAATATTTGAAAATAATATTAAAAAATTAAATTTAAAATAATGAATTTTATTTGAAAAGTGAGATAAAACTACTTTAAAATTGTATATATAGTTATGTTTTATGGATTTAATTATCTTTACACCAAATATTTATCTTTTTTCTACTATCAACTAGTACTAGTTATATATTAAAAAAAAAATTGAAAAAAAAAGTTATATATTAAATCTGAGTCTATATTTTTAAACGTAAAGCATTCACATCTTCATATTAACAAAGCTCACATGATTTTGTTCTATGCAAGTTCTCGTGAATGGGGAGCCTACTAAATCTTTCTCTCCTTCTAGGGGTATTAGGCAGGGGACCCCTTATTCCCTTATCTCTTTGTTCTTTGTATGGAGCGCCTGAGTCATCTAATTGAAGAAGCTAGACTGCATCATAGTTGGACTCCTATTGTTCTAAGTCATGGTGGTCCTTCTCTCACTCATTTGTTTTTTGCAGATGATCTATTGCTTTTTGGTAAAGCTAACATTTCTCAACTTGATGTTGTGATGAATTGCCTTAAATTGTTTTGCGAAGCCTTTAGTGAAAAAGATAGTATTGAGAAGACTATACTTTTCATTTATATAAATGTCCATTCTTCTAGAGCTATGGATTTATGCAATTATTCTGGGTTTAGTCTCTCCTCGGATTTGGGCAAATACCTGGGCCTTCCAATCCCACACTCACGACAAAGGAAAAGAACGTATGATCATTTAATTGATCATGCCCAATGCAAGCTTAGTTCTTGGAAGGCTGATTCCATGGCTTTTGTTGGGCGTATTACACTTGCTCAAACGGTTTTGGAGGCTCTTCCCACCATTACCATGCAGTCTACTTTTCTCCCCAAAGCTGTGTGCAATAAGATTGAGTGGTGTTGTCGCGAGTTTATCTGGGGCGATAGTGTTCATAAAAGATCTTGGCATTTTGTCCCTTGGGATGAGTTCACTCATCCTAAATCAGTGCGTGGTTGGGGATTTAAGGATTTACACCATTTTAATAAAGCAATGCTTATGAAATTATGTTGGGGAATTATTCATAAATCAAATGATATTTGATTTATGGGTTAGAGTTTTACGTAGCAAATACAAGTGTGGGGATGCTTATCTTCCTGTTATCTCTATAAAATCAAATTTGTCAAATGTTTGGAAAAGCATCCTATCTACCTGGCATGAATTCTCTCAGGGGCTAAAGTGGATCATTGGGAATGGTAGAAGTATTTATTTCTGATTTGATAGATGGCTACCTTCTAATGCCATTATTGGTGATGTAATTCTAAGAGATATTCATGATGAGTTAGCACATTGTTCCATTCTCGACTTTATTACTGATGATGGTGTGTGGGATATTGGAAGGGTTGATCACTTACTCCCTGATTTTATTCAGTGTGAAATTAAAGGAACACTCCCACCTAATTCTATTCTTGGCAATGATAAAGTTTGTTGGAGATTAGCTAGTGATAGCCTTTTCTCGACCCGCTCAGCCTATGAGATGATTGAAAAAGTCAACACTATGGTCCCAGTTAGCAAAGTATGGAAAAAGCATTGGAATCTTCAAGTTCCCCATCGTGTAAAAAGCTTTATTTGGCTGGTCCTTAAGGGGGCCTAAAGACAAATGTTAGAAAAGTGAGGTGCCATATGGGAGACTCTGGTATTTGTCCTATGTGTCAAGCTTGTTGTGAGTCGAATTTACATGTATTAAGGGATTGTAATTTTTCGAAAAAAAAATTGGGATCAGGTGCTTGGTCAATATCGTGCATCATGGCTTGTTGATGATATTTGGATTTGGATCGAGCAAAATTTGAGTACTAAAGCATCTGCAACTAGGTGGGATTGGTCAGCCTTATTTGCTATTACTTGTTGGTTTATTTGGAGATTCAGGAATGATTTTGTGTTTAATTATTCAAACCCTCAAATCTCTTGTATGGTTTTTAAAATCCTTGTTCTTTATCGGGATTCTTCAAATGTAGCCCCTCGGTAGTCCCTTGCGCCAGAAGATGGAAGTGCATATGGGTTGGCAGCCACCTCCTAAAGGTTAGAGTAAATTCAATACAAATGGTTCAGTTAAACTCAATGGAACTCAAGTTGCATGTGGTGGTGCTTTGAGAGATCATTTGGGGAAGTAGAATCTGGGGCCCGCCTCTTCTGTTTTAACTTCAAAGTTGACGGGTATCCTTTCGGCCCTAAAAGTTACTTGGAATTTTGGTGTTTGTTGTCTTATCATTGAGAGTGACTCAACAGTGGCAGTGAAGCTTATCCATGATGGTGTTCATTCCTCACACTCACATTCCTCTATTATCTAGCAGATTTCTCACCTTTTAAACCAAGATTGGGAGGTTTTCATATCCCATATATAGAGAGAAGCCAATTTTATGGCTGATAGGATTGCTAATCTTGCTCGTTTGAAAAATTTTGGTGTCCATGTAATGAATTTACCTCCTCAATGTGTCCATGTTAGTTTATTTTTTGATCTTTTTGGGTGTACTTTTCCTCTACTAGTTTGTCTATAATTTTTAGCGTTACTTACCTCCTTTAATCCAAAAAAAGATCTCACATAATTCATGACTTTTTATTTTATTTAAAAATTATAAAAGTTTAAAAAGTTTCTTTTCAATGGAAGAGTTTGAATTATTTTTTATCTAATAATACTATATTGTTTTATTGTTTTATATTAAGTTATAATTAAATAATTAATTAATAAATCTAAAACTTTCTTATTAATTATTACGGTCTCGTTTGTTTGATGACAACTTTTTAATTTTTTATTTAAAAAAAATCAATGAAGTTTTTAAATTTGAAAACTAAAAACCTTTTGTGGTTTTTCAAAACCACAAAAAGAGATTTTCAGCTTTTAATTTTGAGTTGTAAAAATTTAATATATTTTTTTTTAAATTAAAATTGAAAGATCAACTCTAACCCAAACGGAGCCTACATAAATTTAAATTTCTCCTTATCCTTTGGATTCTTTTGTTTGAAATTTAAAATGTATTTAGGCTTAAATGCATTCTTTGTCCCTATACTTTTGTAAATGAGTGATTTTGGTCCCCCTAGTTTTAATTGCTCAATTTTGGTCCCTATACTTTTGTAAATGGGTAATTTTGGTCCCCTGGTTTTAATGGCTCAATTTTGGTCTCTCATCTTTAAAAATTGAACAAGTATAATCCTACCGTTAGCCTCCCATTAATATTTAACAGAGTTTACTGACATGGATTTAATTTTGTGACATGTAAACTATCACATGACAAATATTATTATTTAATTTTTCTCTTAATTTTTTTAAACAAAAAATCGGAGCTTGCAAATTTCAGTTCGCTTTCGATTTCATTTTAAATTTCATTTCATGCTCGAATGAGATTTCAGTTTGCTTGGTTGATGTCTTGAAGCAGACCTGGAATTGTTTTAATTTTGAGACTTGTATGAGAAAATTGGAGTGTAGTAGTGAGATTTTGTTTTTTTATTTTGTTTTCTCATTGTATTAAATTATGCAGAATCTGATTTTATTTTTTGATTTTTCGTTTAAAAAATTAAGAGATAAAATTAAATAATAATCTTTGTCATGTGATAGTTTACACGTCACAAAATTAAATCCATGTCAGCAAACTCTGCTAAATATTTAATGAGAAGCTAACGGTAAGATTAGATTTGTTCAATTGTTAAAGAAGAGGGACCAAAATTGAGCAATTAAAACTAGAGGGACCAAAATCACTCATTTATAAAAGTATAGGGACCAAAATTGAGCAATTAAAACTAGGGGGACCAAAATCACCCATTTACAAAAGTATAGGGACCAAAAATGTATTTAAGCCATGTATTTATTAAGAAACCAACTCTCCATAGTAATTTTGAGACGTCACATTGGATACTGTTAGCACTTGGTTCCGCGTTTCAACGGTACAAAACTATGGCTTCGTGGAATTGATTTTAAATCACTTTCGTCCAGCATGTTTCGTAAAACGTGTGTCACTAATCTCAACCATTGATTTATAGAATCAATTCTACTCAATTGTAAACCAAACGGACATTGAAACATTAAGTCACCTTATCCCCTTCTCTCAACGATTTTAAGTTTTTTTTCTCTCTTTTATCATTGGACGGTGAGTTCTACACACTACTTATGAGAGCGATAACCTCCCTCCTAATCCTTAATAATTAAGAATCTCTTTCTTCCTCTTTGAAATTTTAAATGTTAATCCTAAATTTTGAAATTTATTAAAATTTAAAATCTTATCCTATCATTCTATATTCCAATCCTTATTTTTAATATAAATTTTTATTCTTATCATTATGATTTTAATTTATTTAGTTTTCTCTCTCTTGTATCATTGGATGATGGGTTCCACACATTACTTGTGAGTAAGAGAGGGAACAGGTCAGACCACTTATCAGGGGCCCACAACCCGGCCTACATCAGGCCTAGGCCAGGCCATGCCAAGCCAATTTATCAAATATATCATGCCGAGGCTTTTTCAAAAGTCTTTATAGCAAAACAGGCCAGACTTCAAGTCATCGAAAAAGTCATTTGAGTCTATCAGATCTGCCTATTTAACTAGATGTAAATAAAATACTAATATTTTTTATATCGCTATTATTATTATTATTATTATTATTATTATTATTATTATTATTCATTATATGTCCTTATAATTATATACCTAGGGCTAGTTTGGATACCCTTCTTCACAAAAACTTTTAGAAGATAAAAATAAAATGAATCAAATAGGTCAAATGAATTTAACTTTGAAATCAGTTACAGATGAAGAAGTTAAATGAGAGAGCTTTTGGAGTAGGTGGGATACAAAGACTAATTTCAACTTATGGAGAAGTTAAATGCACATGGCCTCTTTGACTTATTCTACTTTTTCACCTAGAAGTACTTCTGCAGAAGTTTCATCCAAATTGACCCTTATTAATTTGTGTAAATATATAAGTATGTTGTCTTACATAAAAAAACTTGGGCCTATAAGTCTATTTAAATACATACTTATGATATATTCAAGTAGAATTTGAATCATCTCCAGTTGAGAAAAAACTGGACAACATCTCGGCCCTTCAATTTTTTAAATATATCAATTAAAAAATTTAAAAGGTTAATACATTAATTTGTGACCATTGGATCCGGACTGCAGAATCTGCAGTATTGTAGAGGATCCCGACTCATTCAAGTACCTTGCTATAAAATAGGTTTTTAGGACATGTTAGGCTTTAAATAGGTCAGACTCAAACTATAAAATAATGCCTATATCAGGTAAATAGGTCAGGTTCAAGCCATGAATTTAAGGTGCAGACCAGGCTCAGACCTTAAAAAGCCTAGCTTGGCTCGGTCTATTTCCATCCCTACTTGTGAGAGTGAAAATATTCCTCATAATCCTTAATATGAATCATGTCTTTCCTCCTCTTTGAAATTTTAAGTATTAATCCTAAATTTTGAAATTTATTAAGATTCAAAATCTTATGCTATTATAATAAAAAGAATCTCATCCTGTCATTTTATATTTCAATCTTTATTTTTAATACAAACATTTATTCTTATAATTATGATTTTAATTTATTTAATTATATATTATTATTAAATATTAATTTAAATTAAATTTCAATAGTAAAATATAATCTACTATTATAATTTATAACTAAATAATTATCCAAATTATTTTAATTTTAATTATATAAAAATTAATCTTTATTCACGTATTACGCATATTAATATACTAGTATATTAATAATTTTCATATAAGAGTCTTATTATTCTTTAGATATTTTTGTTTAAATTTTAAAATATATTATCTTTCATATAATTATCAATAAAATAGGAATGTTATCTTTAGATTATAGAAATGATTAAAATACTGGTTTTAAATTAATTAACAATCCAATAATATACATCTAAACTAAAAAAGAGAAATTAACTTTGATCTAAGATATAATTAAAAATTCCTAAATAAGTATGTATAATATAAATTGATTAAATAAATTATTACTTTTAAAAGGTATATAAAACATTTAATTCGCTTTAGATTGGACTGATTTTCATATTTAAATTTGAAAATCGATTGAATCCCGTTTCTCTTTTACTTTTCACTTTCAGTGATTAATCTCTTTAGCCTTTTTATTTGTTTAATATCTTTTATTTTTGGGTAAAATAACATTTTAGTCCCTATAAAATATCCGAGTTTTGATTTTCGTCCCTGGAAAATTTTTCTTTTTTATTTCATCCTTATAAAATATTTATGATATTTTTTCAGTCCCTGATGTTGGTTCTACTATTAATTGTGGATATGTCGAACACCCATAATAGCCAACAATACTTCAAAAGTACCCTAACACATTATATAAGAGTGTTACCTTCCTTAAACTCATTTAAAAAGTCAAATTTCATGGTCAATTTGAATATAAATTCTTTGTACATTTCTTCCTTCATATATATCATAAATAGTCTTTGAATGTGTTTAAAGAGGCTAACACTGTTGTATAATGTGCCAAGGTACAATACATATGATTACTAATTGTGATGGACGTTCGAGACATTCGTAATTGATAGTGGAATCAACAATAGGGACTAAAAAAATAGTTTAAATATTTTATAAGGATCAAATAAAAAAAAAAAATTTTACAGGGACGAAAATCAAAACTCACGTATTTTATAGGGACTAAAATGTTATTTTACCCTTTATTTTTTAACTCAACATTTCGATTTTGATTCAATTTTGAAAGAGATTAGAGAACCAATGTGGTTCTAATTCTAAGTGTGGATAGCAGCAAACTTCTATCCGTGGCAGGTCTAGAGTCTAGACCTCTAGACAACAATGTTCTCTTACAAAATGGATCGTCACTACACAAATAAAAACTCATACTAACTGCATGTTTAATGGAGATTTGTTACACAAATAAAATTTCATATTAATAGTATGTTTAGATTAACGGTGAGAATAAGTCAAATGTATATTTAAATGGAGATTTGTTAACCAACGAGGTTGGTTCAAATGGTACATGCTTGATTTTCTTTAAGCAAGGTATCGAAAGTTCGAGTGTTGTGGATGGAAAAAATCCTCGCTGGGAGAGCTGGCCCCAGCATGATGTAGAGGTTCTCGGCTCGAACATGATTGTTTCCCGTGGAGCATACCTGTGGTTAAAAAGAATAGAGATTTGTTATTTCTCACAAGACGAGTCTTAAAAATTCCAAAATTTCGTTTCAATCGCTATTCAAACAACCTATAAATCTCTAGCCTAAATGGAAAGCTGAGCCACCCTCAGGGATTCTTATTAGACAAACACTCTGATTGGTTATGTGGAGGTGTGAGAGAAGGATGAGGATAGAAAAAGAGTAGAAATAGTAAAAAAAAAGAAGAAAAGAGTTATTGAGTCAACTTTCCTTTATTGCAGATTGCACCAGCTTCGCCAAAGTCCAATAAGATTTCCAGGAAATTGGTCAGCCACCAGAATCAATCAGCTTAATTTCTCATATTGTTTTAAGCCTTTGGACCTTTGCTATGAATTTGCTTTTATGAAGTTTGCTGTATTTGTCATTTTTTGTTGGCTATTTTATTTATTTTTCTTCCTGTCAGTATATGCTTTATTTACTTAATTATATAGAAATTTGATGCAATGTGTGAATCTGGATATAATGGATGCAGCCCTGCCATCTACTTGGATATGTCTGTAAGACACCCCATGGTGCCTCTGCCAGTAACACTCTCATGTGTTATGTTTCCGATTAATGTAGTACTATTCATTATGAAACCATATACAGACAAATTCTGAAGTAAATTTCTTTTTTTCTTTATCATATTGAATCAAATCTTAACTTCTAATTTTAAGAGATCGATGATTATTTTTGAAGCGATGATTTTTTAAAATTAAGATATTTTGAATAATTATAAAATTTAGTTTTTTTATCATCATGGATATTTATGATTGATTTGGTCAGAATCTTGCTTTATATTAAAAAAATTAATCATATGTAATGTAAAATGGTTTTAAAAATATTAATCTTTACGAACAGTTATTTATCACAGATTCACAGTAGAACTAGATCGTGACCGACTGACTATACCTGCAAAGTAAAAAATTCGGATTTTGAAATCGCTATTTTAAGGAGGACTTTATTTAATCACAAAATGCAGCCCGTATATTAGTCTTTAGGACAGAGAATAAGATCATTTAAAATGAAAAGTATTTATTATAGCACAAATATAAATGTGAAATAAAAATTTCATTTATTGCACTTTTATCTTTAGCTCTCGGGGCTAAATTTCTAGATTGAATATCATACTCTCATTAATTATATATAGTTTATTCGTTATAAGTACATCGCCTTATTTATTGCTTTCATCGAACGTGCTTTTAAAGCATATATCATTCAACCCTGGGGTTGGTTCAGCGGAGGGGACTGATCCAAACTTAACTAAGGTCGGGGGTTCGAATCCCGCCTTGGGCATGCAGCTCCTTTAAAATCGAGGGTCAGCTGTCCCACCCATCGAGGTGCCTACAAACCAGCGAGGGTATTAGTCACTGCTGTCGGCGGTGGATACCTTGGTCAAGTACAAAAAAAAAGCATATATCATTCGTAGGGTTCACCATCGGTCGGGTTTGCTCGGATTCGGACCCAAAAAACCCAATCCGACCAAAATTGATTGGATTATTTTGTGGCCCAATCTCGACCGTAAAATTAGTCGGGTTTGTCGGGTTTTTGGAAAACGGTTTGTGGGTCTCATCGGATGGGTTGATTCGGCTGGGTTAATTTTAGGCCGGGTCCAATTTCCAATTTTTTTCTTAGCTTTTTTTATGATTTTTTTGTTTATCACTTATAGGCCCTTCATTTTTAAATTTGTGACTTAAATTTTTCAATTGGGTTGTTTAAAATTTAATTTTCCACAATCCAATTTTAAGAATTATTTTATCAAATTTTTCTGGATTTTATTTTTACTTATTCCATGTTCATTATTATATACATATATATGAATATAATAGATTTACTTCAGAAAGATATAATAAAAAACAAAATAAAAAAGAATTAGAATATTAAAAAATACTAACGAGATTATATGAGAAATCAAACGCATTGGTCCCTGACTTTTTTCTCACTTTTTATATGAGATTTTTTTATCAAGGTACTGCCAACTCATATAACCAATCCATATAGACTCACAAAGATTCTAAACATATCATATATTCCCTACCCCAATCTAAAGTGAAAAGGAAAAACCATAACTTATACTTTCAACAAGGACGTTCTCAAGACTCCAACGAGATTAAGGACCATTGATTATGAGAACGTGACAATAAGGAGAGAAAGAAGAGTTGTTGGGGCTCTGCACGCGGTGGAGAGATGGACTCTAGTTACTTTGCGTGCAACTAGCGGTGGTCATGACAATGCGCACGACAGGCTCACGCTTGGTGACCTCAACCACATCGGTAGCCATGTTGGCTGGTTTTTTCCGGCATGGAGAAGAGACACCACCAAATGGAGGTGCTAGGAGGGAGCACACAGAAAACTGCTTTAGACGGTCACACACACAATTACACATGGATATTATAGTAAATTCACGCTTTTGTACTCTAAAACAGACAAAAAATACTAACATGTGACGCATTTTCATAACTTTGAATAACAACCATCCATTGTTTTTAATATTCATCTAATGCCTAAATTATTAGAGACCGTTGATGAACCCTTATTTAAGGGGACCATGGTAAATGGCGCCATTGATTTGTTAGGATTGTTAAATTTAGTAAAAGTTAGAGTTTGGTCTTTGTTGAAAGTATAAGTTGAGGGTTTTTCCTTTTCATTTTAGATTGGGGGTAGGGAATATATGATATGTTTAGAATTTTTGTGAGCCTATATGGATTGGTTATATGAGTTGGCAGTACCCCTCGATAAAAAATCTCATATAAAAAGTGCGAAAAAAAGTCAGGGACCAATGCGTTTGATTTCTCATCATAAAAAGTCTAAGCATGGCAACGGGGCGAGCGAGGGAGGGTTTTGATCTCCCCGTCCTCGCCCTCATAAAAGGTGGGGCGAGTTCAGGTTTAAAGAGACGAGGAAACCGACGGAGATTTCATCTTCTCTATTTTTTATTTTTTATTTTTTATGTACATGTTTTTAAATAAATCATATATATATCTAATATATTCTAATTCAAATAGTATGTAAATTAAATATTGATAATCCTAAAAAATTAAGAAACCTAAGAACTGTATTATATTTTAAGAAAAATATATACGTTTATCTTTATTATTTAACTATTAGTATAACTAAAATTATTTAATTAGTATATCGGGGCGGGTTCGGGGATGGGGCGAGTTCTTGAACCCCCAAACCCGCCCACGTCCCTATTAATGGTGAGATGAGTTTGGGGTTGGATTTTACTTAAACTCGGTCAAAACGGGTTTTTCCCGTCAAAGTCGAGGCGGAAACAAGTCGGTGCCCACGGATTCGAGTTTAATTGTCATGTCTAATCATGATCTAGAAAAACATTGCGAGAGTTATAATCAAATAAAAACTTAAATATGTCTTTAGTAATTTGTATGGAGTTATAGTATTTGTACAACAAACATGTGTACAACTTGATACAACAAGTATGTGTGAAAATTTAGTATAAAAAAATGTTGATAATCAATGAAAATGGTCATTCAGAGGTTGGCAACAGCAAAAAGCTCTGAGCATGACAACATAAAGAATAATTTTGTTTAAAAAAAATAAAAATGAAGCTGAGAGTTTACCCACCACGTGATTGGGTTTTTTTTAAAAAAAATCAAATTGAACTAACATAAAAAAGAGAGAGAACACTCCATGGAGGTATTACCCGTGATTCTGTGCATCGCCTGTGAACCTTTTTTAATTTTGTTATAAACTGATTGCCAATAAGATTATAAACCTTATCCGAATGGGTTATAAACTACATGTTTACAAGTTATAAACTTCGTTGTAATTGCTTTAAAATTGGGCATAAGCAATTTACAATGAGGAAAGAGAATTGTGAAAAAAATTCAAAAATCTAGCAGTTTTTTTATTTTTTTAATAGGTTACTTTTATTTGTTTTTTCAAATTCAAAAACAGTTTTTTTAGGATTTGATGTGTCCAGCTTTTTTTCTGACTTGATAAGCCAATTTCTTTTTAGTTTTTTTTTTAACGGAGCAACAAGAGACACGTTTATGTTGTATCATGTTGTACATATGGTTGTTGTACGAATACTATTACTCATTTGTATGTGAGTATTTTGATGACAAATGAAATTTAATAGTAGTCTTTTTCATTCAATCGTGTCAAAAAACTATATACTCCCACTGTCCCTTATTATAAGACCATCATAACTGTTTCACACAATTTAAGAAAAGTTGGTTAATACATTGATTTTTTTAAAAAAATTATAGCATTCCAAATATATATACCCCTATTTAAAAGTCACTATAGTTTAGAGACATTAATTGTCACACGGTGAAAAACTCCAAAAGTCACCTTTCAATGGTGTAGTTGAACATGTGGATAAAATTTCATTAATTATTTACACTCATCAATATATGGAAATTAAAAAAGTTAAACATTAATGAAGGGCAAACATGAAAAAAATAATTAATTTACCTAAAAATCTACAAAAGATCTTATATTAAGGGACACTCAATTCTTTTAGAAGGGGTCTTATAAATAGGTAGGGATGGCAATGGGTAGGGTTTGGGTAGGGTACTATAGTACCCGTCCCCATACCCGCGTTTAAAAAAAATACCCGTACCCGGACCCATACCCGCGTGGGTAGTGATTCTAGTACCCGTACCCTTACCCGCTGGGTACTCAAGTACCCGTACCCATACCCATTACCCGTATTTTTGTTAACTATAAAAAAATAAATTGATTAGAAAATAAAAATTAATTAAAAGTAAATTAAAAATAATCCATAGATTATTCAAGTTTAACCTATAAAACAATTATCATAGGTGGAAGTGGATGAGAGATTAAAACAATGTGACGAGAAATGGAAATTAATTCATGTTTTTTCTATTTTTAGTGTGTAGGACAAAATTATAACATTTAAATTAATTAAATTAGTAATATATATTAATGTTTTTTTACTATAATATATATTAACATTAATTATTTTTTGGAAAAAATATTAATTAATAATATAAACATATATATATTAAATTAATTATATGTATATAAAATACATTAATTATATATATTATATAAGTGCGGGTATGGGTAGGGTAGGGTACCTTAGTACCCGTACCCGTACCCGCACCCATACCCATTAAAAAGTGCGGGTAATTACGCATACCCGCACCCATATCCATTTGATGGGTAATTACCCTACCCATTGTGGGTAATTTTTGCGGGTACCCGCTGGGTCTGGGTCCAATTGTCATCCCTATAAATAGGGATGAATGGAGTATAAAATAAAACCTTATATTAAGTTGAATGTTTTGTTCATATGGTATAAAAGAGTTTGTTCATATTATAAGTTGAATGGTTGCTCTTTACTTTTTTTTTGTGATTCAATTCATGGTTCACCTATGTTGTTAATTTGTAGGAGAAATCCGCTTAGATCAACTTGAAAAGTGAAGCATTACCGTATTCGGTGAAACTTAAAATCGTTTATTATTTTAATACTTTTATTATAGTCCACCTTTATTATAGTACTTTTTGGTTTTTAACCACAGGTAGGCTGGAGTTATGAAGATTTTATCCATCCACAAGACTCGAATTTGAGACCTTGCTTAATGGGAATTAAACATGTACCACTTGAACCAACCCCCGTTGGTACTTTATTATAGTACTTGAAAAATATAAAACAAATAAATTATACAAAAATATCAATTAATGAATAATTTATTAATTATATTATCAATTATGTGGTTCAAAGATTGTGTAAACAGCACTTTTACATAATAATTTATTGTAATTAACTAAGGATATATTACTATTAATCTAGTTTAAAGCTTTTTATTTTAATCGATATTTGTTGAAATAGTTAAGTTTATAACAAAATCAAATAAATAATTCTTCATCCGATTCTTTTTATAAGAAACATTTAATCGAATTACACATATCAATAAAAATAAATAAGGTTAGTTGATTTTATTAGAGTTTGTTAAACTTTCTAGTTTTATTCTTATTTAATACTCACTCCGGTCCTATTTATAAGACAAAATTTGACACTTTTCAATGATCCTATTTATAAGACAAATTACATAAATCTAGAAGCATTTATTGTTTTTTCTTATATTTGCCCTTGTTGACCATTAAAGGTTTCAAGGTGGCCTATCATGGTAGTGACATTTAATTTTAAATAGGGGTAAACTTGTAATCTTATAGACTAATTTCTTGAAAATCAAAGCATTAATTATTTTTCTTAATATGTGTGTTTTTGTCTGAATTGTCTTATAAATAGGACCGGAGGGAGTATATCATTAAGTAACTTTCCATGATAATTGTAAACACGTTCAAGTTAATAAGGGTAAATAAAAAATAGTAATAAATGCTACTCCCTCCGTCCCATTTTACTTGACTTTTAAGGTTAAGACACGAGAATTAAGGAATATAATTAATATTCTGAGTTTTATAAAAATTATAAACTGATTTCCTACTATACCCTTTATCTCTCATATTAAAAATGCATCATTCAAGAAATACACATTAATTAATTGTTAAGAGTGAAATTGAAAAAAATCATTTAATAGTGTATTGGTATTATAAAATGACAATTAAATTGACACAATTTTTTTAGCTAAAACATCAAGTAAAATGAGACGGGGGAAGTACTTTAAAATTGTAATGTGTCTTACAAAAAAACACCACAAAATTTTTATAACAAGTCCCTTATAAATAAGAGGGGCGAGTATTTATTAAAGTTAATAATCTCGACACTTTCTTACCTTACCTATAATCCTAGGTTTGCCTTTGGATAGTTAGTTGGTTTGTGATATGAAGCTTTAACCATGTTCCACGAGGTGGGGGTCTTTCTTTCTTTCAGGTCGAATGTCTAAAAGCAAACTTTCATACCCTTTTATTTATACTTTTGTTAAATTGTCATCAAATCGCATACACATCAAGTACAAAGAAATTAAGAAAGGAACCACTTGTTTCTAAGTCTAACCTAAGTGACCTAACCTAACACACATAAAGATAACCTTAAAACTCTCTGCATTTTGGCCGCATAGAAAGAATAAAATTGTACAGGTCAGAGTGAATTAGTACGTACACAAGAACATAATTCTGTGTTAGCAATTGCAATTTGATCTTATTCTTATCACCCCTAGCCAGCACAAAGATGCTGATTTAGCTAGTGCAATACACTCACTTAATTATGTTTTTTTTTAATGAAAAGTGCACTGAGCTTTCTTGTAATCCAATTAAACACCACTCTTATGCTTGGCCATTTTTTTAATATTCCTTCTATCCACATAGGTTGTTTCTTTTGCAAAATCCGCGCACCTTCTTCTACTTTTCACAAATCTTGGTACAATCTAAACATTACTTACTTACATAAAATCACACACGATTGCTGCTTTAGACTTTTACTTTATTTAACCATTCTTTGATTGGGAAAAGATTCTTGCAACAGATAGATATAAAAAATCTGAGTGAAAAAATCACACATCGTCTTTAATTTCACCTGCAGAGGGGAGGGTTGAAGTGAACCATACTCAACCCTATATTCTCTCATATTGCATTTAAAACCATTTATAGCTAGAATTAGAAGATGCGTGATTACCTACTCCCTGAATTAATTTTTTCCAAACATGTCATAACTCATCAGTGTATCTTTTTTTGGTTTCAACACCAGTTTTCTTCTATACGAGGCAATTCCGGTGGTAACATCCACATGATGATAGAGCTATTTCTCCCAAAATTTTTTTTCATCCACGAGACTTAAACTTTGGACCATGCCTAAAGGGAATCAAACATGTACCGCTTGAATTAATCCTCCGTTGATTCAGTGTATATATCTTTGTAGCTTAATTTTTTTAAGAAAGTAATATTTTTTTTTCTCAAAAAAGTATAAAAGTTTAATTTTTCTCTTAGAATAAATTGATTTAAACTCACACTAGATTATTAGCGTTACCGGTTATTTGGGCTTTAAGTCCCGCCATCGTTTTCTGCAACAGCAGTAGCTATTAGCAGCACCGCATAAATATAAATATGAATATTAATAACATTAATTTAGCTTTCTCTTTTTGTAAGGTACGCATCCTTACATTGTTGACAGATCTGACATTCCGTAATTCTCAAACTAGATTTAAAATTGTTGTTATCTTTATTTTACTCCTCATTGTATGCTCCAACTCTCATTTTCCCATGCAACTTCACCATACTCTATGATACTATATGCTACGTAACTAAACTTTGTGCAATTTTCAACAAGGTTGAAATTCTCACAACCCCTTGGTCACGCTCACTCAGCACAACACACACTCCCATATATTTTTTTGGTACGAAATGCACCCCATTCCACAGACCAATCGTCTCCCTCTTCCCCAACTTCCATGCCTTCCTCAATACCCAGTACCTCCTTGATCTTGCCACGTGTACATCACTATTATGTCTAAGATTGGAAATCTCAAAGTGTGATCAGAGACATACTATGTACTGTTACTATTCCCATTTGGGTAATTTATCTGTTTAATATGCATGTAGTATCTTTCTCATTAGTTTAATGGCTCATTTACCATTAAGCAATAAAAGGGGTTCATTCCATGAACGTGTTGTTTTATTTAACATCTTGCTCTTCTTCATTTAGAGTCAAACAAGGCCTTTCACTGCCACTGCCAATGTTTCCTCTTGTTACTACTATTAGTTTTGGACTTCTTTTGTTCTTGCCTTGTTCCCTCCAAGTGCAAAGAAAATTAGTGGAACCTCCTTTGTTTCCAAATTCTTGCAATGAAACATGTGGGAAACTGCATGTTCCTTTTCCATTCTATGTTAATACTTCTTGTGTGTCAATGTCTAGTGCTTTCCACCTCTCTTGCTCAAATTCCTCTGCCCTTTTGCTCAAAATTGGCTTAGAAAACTACCCAGTTTTGGAATTCTTCTCAGATGGTTTGTTAGTGGACTTTCCAGGAACATCATCCTGTCGCCAATACAATGACTTGAATTCATTTGGTAAAGGTTTTGCAGGAAAGGGCTATTTTGGGGTCTCAGTTGACAATGTTATTGGCCTCTATGATTGTGAGGATTCTTCCCTGTGTAAAGCAGATTGTGAAACAATTGACCTTCCTGGTTGTGATGGAAGTGGTGGTGGCTCCCTTGGTTGCTGCTATCCACTCTCTGACCATAGCATATGGCATGTTGGTGAAGGCTTTTCAGTGTTTTCTCAGTTTGGATGCAGGGGGTTTTCTAGTTGGGCTGTTTTGAGAGGGTCATATTCAGGAAAACGTGGGGTCAAATTGGAATGGGCTATTCCTAGGAACTCATCCAAGGAAGCTTGTGCAAAGAATGCAGACATGGCTAATGCTACAGCAATTGAAGGTGGAGTGAGGTGTGTTTGTCAAGATGGATATGTTGGTGATGGGTTTGCTAATGGAACAGGATGCTTGCAATGTAAGTAGTGAACAAAGGCAAATGCCTTGTTTTCACATTATATTAACAATTATCTTGTTCTTCTCTGCATTCATCTGAACTCCATAATCTTGATTTTGTTTCTTTTATTACTTGAACTCCATATATGAAAAACCATTATTTTCTCAAATAACATCAGCAAGTTGTGAATGAAACTACAAATAATAGTACGGCTCCTCTGTCCATGAATATGTTGGATCTGAGCTGTGAATCTCTCTGTTCAACCAATAGTAATAAATGGTTAAATTAATTAGTTTGGGAACTTACACTGAGAATTCATTAGCTGAATGAAGTAAGGTCACTTACATATATACAAGATTTGATAGTATAATAGCATTGGATTAAGTGATTAACTTATAAATATGTGTAATTTCAATTCTTCATGACATTTTCAGCAAACAGGCCTTTTTATTTGGATAACTGTTCACGAGTGATACATGACATGTGTGAGAAAATAAACTCACGAGATTTATGACTTCTCTCTCTCTCTCTCTGCAACAAATGAATTTCTGGGCCCTATGTCCTTTGAATTGCTTGATCTTTGGGAACAGTCTCCATTCAGCTCTGATATTTATTTTTGCTTGATGTGTCCATTGCAGCCTGTATCAAGGATGGACAGGAAGCATATGGAAGTGACTGCTACATCAAAAGACATGATCAAAGGAAAATGGTTATCATTGCAGGTAAATAGCATAGCATCCTAAACTTCTAATAATTTTGGTTGCACAAAGTTTTCAGTGTGCCAAATCACAAATTAAAATATGTTTTCAACTTATGAGACATATAGAATATGTTATCAAACTATGATACATACTGCATAGATTAATTGGTATCGAAGGCAATAAAGATTAGTCCATCTTTACAATTTTCCAATGTTTTCCCTTCATCTGTATAGTGTTGTAGTCATGCCCTGTTATGTTTACATTTAGGGTAGTAAGACATACTTAATTATATTGTCCTCTCCTCTAATGTTAAAAATTACACCCTCCTCTTTTGATAAATGAATAAGTATTATGCTTTGATTCATTTTAATGTAAAATTGTAAATAAGCTTTTCAGAAACATTTTTTTACCTCTTTGTGATTCAAAACATCATCTGCTGCTAATTTTGAACCTCTACTAAACTTGAGAAGAAGATGAAATGATTATTTTGGGTAAAGTTCAAAAGCCAATATTGAAAGTGTCCAAAGCTTCATATCATCTACAAAGTATTAAAATCAATTATAGGGTGTTGTTGAAAATTATCAGCCAGTAGCACTGAAAGTTACAGGAAAAAAATGTTTACATTTCATTTCTCATGAGAGTAATGTATAATTTTTAAAATAAGAAGGGAGGGGAGTGTAGTTTAAGCATCTTTTAGAGTAGAGAAGTATAATTTATTGTCTTTTTGAGTCAATCTCATGGCATCCTTAACATGCAGGAATCCTTGGTCCAGTTCTTATTGTTGCCTCCTTGGTTGCACTATTTTACCTTCTTAAAAGAAAAGAAAAACCAGGAATGTTTGATGCTGAGCAGGCTTATTATCACAACATTTCATTCCGCAAAGCTTGTAGAACTAGACTATTCAGCCACCGTGAGCTAGAGGAAGCCACCAATGGTTTTGAAGAGGATCAGAAACTTATGCATGGCAGTAATGGGACAATGTTTGCTGGAGTTCTTGGTGATGGATCTCACATAGCTGTCCACAAGTTAAAATGTGAGAATGAGAAAGACATAATTCAAGTCTTGTCACAAATTGAGGTTCTATCTGCTGTTGTACATAGGAATATTGCTTCCCTTCTTGGATGCTGTATTGACTCTGGCCACACTCCTCTAGTTGTCTATGAGTATCCTGCAAATGGTACCTTAGAGGAGCATTTAAGCCAAAGAAAAGGACAGAATTTAGACTGGTATAGGAGATTGACTATTGCTGCAGAAACAGCTAGTACTATTGCACTATTACATTATGAAATGTCTCCTCCCATATTTCACCATAACCTTAAGTCTAGCTGCATCTTCCTAGATGATGATTTTTCTGTCAAGATTGCAGGATTTGGACTAATTAATTCAGATTTTACTACTTATGATTCTCACTTGTACAAGAACCGTGAATGCTTGCGCCTGTTCAAAAATGATGTCTATGACATGGGAGTGGTGCTTATTGAGATTATCTCAGGCTCAAATCAATTGGACTCACCAACTTCAGCCTTGCAGAAAATAAGGGCTGGAAAGCTAGAAGAAATTGTTGATCCACTTCTTTACTATCATGAACAACCACACCATCGCCAAGAGCAAATACAAATAATTGCAGACCTTGCAACAAGATGCCTGCTATTTGGTGCTGATGGAAAGCTAGGAATGATTGATGTTGCTAGGGAGTTGGTACATATAACTAAAGAGAGTCCTGATGGAGGAACTATGAGAGGACCTGCATTGGAAGAGACATTCTCAAATTCAAGCCTTCTTCAAATGATATCAATGTCTCCTGATTCTATGAATGTTCCTTGAATTTTTCTCCTTCATTGTGCCTGTCATTTTAGTTTGCCAGTTCCCTTCCCCATTATCCCAAAAAAGAAAAAAAAAAATGAGCTACCACAATTGTATGTGTATGTGTGCATTAGAAATTGCTTACCACTATATATCTGGGGAATGGATTGAATATCCTGGTTGTAAAATACTTCACTAAGCTGTATAAGCAAGTGTATGTGGTTAATGTCACTTAAAATTTGAATCAGCTGCTATCTAATATTTATGCTTGTATGTGAATCATTTTCTGTATAAATTAGTAGTTTTTATAGGCATTTGGTATTATAGTATTTCTTTTTTGGTGTTAACCACAGGTATCCCCTATTACCCGGGGCAAGCCTGTTCGGGTCTTAGTCACAGTTAAGGCTCCTTACCCCTCCTGAAGAGTGTGTTTAGTGGGGATTATAGTATTTCTTTTGATAACAATATTTTCATTATAAAACATCAGTACAACTCAAGATGGTAAATGTAGTTAATCACTCAGGTCTCATTTCTTACAAATTTGATCTCAATTTCCCATCACAAACACTGAGCACATGCAAATAACTACAAGAAGAACACATCTGTTCCTTGGAATAAGTTGTAAAATATAATCCCTTATTTATCTCTGTCCACAACTGATTCACTAAAGGCTTTAAAACTATTAATTAATCCCTATGTGAATAGGTAACAAATGATGTTTCAATCAACAATTGGCAAAGTTCACTTCACGTTTTAGAGAAGTTAGAATGTTAGATTCATTAAACCATCGCAAAGGTGCATTACCATAATTTGAATATTATCTATAACTTAAAATTGTTAAAAGGATAAGTGACAGAACCAAATTCCCATATTTCTTTTATGGCCATGTGCTTGGTTTGAATTTCTGATCATGTGAATGGACTAAATGAGTTGGCGTGCCGCATGTGCAACGTATCTCCCTGAAGCAACGAAAAGTTAATTTCTAACACAACGTGCAAGCAATTTGTCAAGTGCAGAAAACATGGTATGGGAGGGTTTCCCTGGTTTTGTGACCTCAACAACCTACTAACCAGCCAAGACTCAAGACAAATCAAGGGTCCACCATTTTATTTATTGAAAAAGAGGCTCTGAGATATTATGATCGTGAAGGGGTGTATTAAAAGTGGACTAAAGGTGAATATTAAAACTTAATAAGATAGCATCATAGGTTACGAAACTTTGAGGATCACATCATTAAACAATTTTAATGTACTTGCAAATATGAAGCTCCATTATGCCTTACCCTTAATATAATTCATGCTCATAGATTCTCCTATCATATATCAGTGCCTAGGAAATTGTATAGGGAATATTTCCTTCAAATTACGTCACTTTCTTTCAAACATTCTTTCTTTTTTATATAAAGGTACACTCACACCATGTTTAAATCAGTAGCCCAATATGTCGAAGTATTTATTTTTTCCTCACTGATGTGAATTGATTAGCAATATTTTATATCATTTTTTTTTTAAAATCTTCGTAGATAGTTAATATTCACAATAACTAACATGAGTTTTCATTATTTCTTTCAAAAAAAGTCTTCTTATTAATTTGCACTTATTTTTTGTTTATTTAATTATATTAACTAGATATCAGGGTATTCTCTGACCTAAAAGCCATGTCAGTTTAACAATATATATGATGAGAATTGAGAAGTTCAAGGGTGCAATGGTCCTTAATCATACAGTAAAAAAGTAATACTTAATATATATATATATATATATATATCAATAAGAATTTTCCAAAATGAAAATGGAAAAGTATTAAAAAAATAAGAAACTCTAGCTTTGATATTTCTTTTTTTTTTTTTTTTCTATAATTTGCCTTTTGAAAGTTCTAAAGAACAGGTGGAGTGGTAAGCTAAGTTGTCTCCGGTTCAGACATGAGGAGTGGTAAAAAATAAAAAAATTGACTGACTCTGTTCTCCTCTTTGACCTATATATATATATAAACATCACAAACCATAACTCTTGCCCGGAACTCTCTCTGCTTTTGCTTTTGTTGTTGTTCAAGGTTCGTTTTGTTTGCTTTATTTCAAAACCTTACAATCTAGCCTTTTTCATTTGTTAATGTTATATATATATGTTTGGTATTGGTTTCTTGCATCAAGTTGTCATCTTTTCTAGCTTTCCTGTCATGGGTAGAAGGTCTCTTTCATTTATTCTTTTGGGTATTTCCATTAATCACTGCACCAACAATCACAGAGTTCATGAAACAACCCATTTTTGTAATTCCATTGATCTGGAAAGACAGACAGTAAGAAAAAAAAATGGTCTTTTGAGATCCAATAATAACCAAGTTTGATTAGATGGTCAACCAAAAAGTCATTGTCATTTGGGGTAGATTCATATGTGCAAGACAGTGTGCTATAATTTTGTCTCTATTACCACGGACTAATGTTGTGAAAACTGCTAAGTTATAAAATAGCATATCATGAAATGGAACAAATCTTTTAGGTGAAATGTTGACAAAGTTAGAGTATGTGGAATTCAGACTATGCCTGGATGTTGATTCATACTCATGTTCTGATGGACCATGAGCCTTGATGGTTCATGTCTTTTCAAAACGTTCTTTGTAGTCTTGAACAATTTTCACTCTTTTTGATTCATTGAGAACCTATTTTTCCCCCTTTTCTGTGTCTTGTCTTTAAAGATGAGTGAGAATCAGAACAGTGAAGAAGCTCGAGAAAAACGCCCAACTCCCCGCCTGAATGAAAGGATTCTTTCATCTTTGTCAAGGAGATCGGTTGCTGCTCACCCTTGGCATGATCTTGAAATTGGTATTTTTTGTTGAACATAGTGCTTGTCCTATTTAATTTAACATTGTCCTGTTTAATTTATGTTCATAATATTCATATTCATGTGCAGGACCTGGAGCGCCCCAAATTTTCAATTGTGTAAGTCCACATTTTCTGATCCTGGAAAGAATACTGCTTGCCTTATCATTCTATCTAATACTGGATCAAAGATGTCTACAATATTACCATTGTTTTGAACATTTACTTCAAAAAACTCTGGTGTAACCATTGCACTGGTATAATCAGTAGGTGGCAATATCTGACTAATGTATTATACCAAAATGATTGTATTGGATTCAAATTTAATCTAGTTTTCCAAAATAACTGCCACACTTGGCAGGTCTATTATTGATACCAAATTAGTAGTTGCACCATAGACATGGCCTTTATTGGCTTTTAGGAAAAGTAGGTATAAAGATAACCTACAAACCAATGTCTTTAGGTAGAAGAGGCACACTGTAGACATGAATAATAAATACAGTTCAAACAGTCCACAATTTATGGCAAGCAGCCTTCTCATCTTTTAGGATGCAGTTTCCAAACTAACAAACTCAACACAAATCAGCATGCAGGGTTCCCTGCTGTTGATGAATCTATAACAAGATTAAGTTTCTTACTAAATCTTTTCACAACTTAGGTCATCATTTCTCCCTTAAATACTGAACAGATTCCTGAACTTGATAAGTGATATAATTTTGCCTCGCATTACTACATTAATCTAAGACCTTTGGCCTGTTGGACTTCCTTGAATCAAATTCTGTAACACTCTTACACTCCTAAAGATTTTTTTTTCCCTATCTTTTATCATTTTGAAATCTCCAATAACTTCTCCTAACAATAGTATTTACGCAAAACATGTAATTCCATTCTTGACCTGGAATTTCCCACTATAATAGGCTGTTTCTGCTTATTCAAGGGTTAATTGCTACCTGCAGGTTGTGGAGATCACTAAGGGAAGTAAGGTCAAATATGAACTTGACAAGAAGACTGGATTAATCAAGGTATGAACTGATTGTCTGCATTTTGAAATGGAACTCTCTAGTGCTATAAAATCTGAAACACATTTTACAGAGAATCCATCTCTTCCAAATGATCGTTTCCAGTCCAGTTGTTAACCAACCAGAAATCAACAAGATGGGTTGGTGGGCAATTGGACAAAACATGAACTTGGAATTTATCTTTTTCTTTTTTGTCTTCTAGATTCTTGACACTTTTCAATTCTGACTTCTACTTTTCAGTACTCATCTATCATTAGATTGTTCTTACCCTCTGAATAATGCTCAGGTTGATCGGATTTTGTATTCGTCAGTTGTATATCCTCATAACTATGGTTTTATTCCTCGAACTCTATGTGAAGACAATGATCCAATCGATGTCTTGGTTCTCATGCAGGTAAATTCTTACCATTTCAAATTCACCCAACTTATACGAGCAGCATTAATACTAATTTATGTATAGTAATATTAGCATTAATCACAGTTCTCTCTTTATCAGCAGTAAATTAAAATCTGTTGCTGAACCTTTGACATATTTGGATTATATTGAAGGAAAGCACACATCAACTTTGAATCCTCAGTTTAATCACCCACATAATTATCATATTTTCCAATTATCCTTATCTTCATTCAAAAGATGATAAACTTGAATGCTGCATTAGCCTATTATGTTTCCAGATTAGTGATTAATTTGATGACTATGTATGAGCTAGATATAAATAGGTTATCTAATAGTAAACTTCCTGAATTACTGATGTGATAGGAGCCTGTTCTTCCTGGTTGTTTCCTGCGAGCCAGGGCCATTGGACTTATGCCCATGATTGACCAGGTATCCCTCTTTGGCTTTTTAGCCAATAAAGCAATTGCCATTTTGTTCCAACCTTTTACATAATAATATCAACTTTGTCCTATTGGTACAGGGGGAGAAGGATGATAAAATTATTGCAGTATGTGCTGATGATCCAGAGTATAAGCACTATACTGACTTCAAAGAACTTCCACCCCATCGCCTCTCTGAGATTAGACGCTTCTTTGAAGACTGTATCCTTAACAATCTTAAATCAAGGACTTGTTGCCTAAGTTTCTTTAAGCTTAGTTTATATCTTCTTCAAAATTTGAGTGCATTTCTTAACATATTTGTTCAGACAAGAAGAATGAGAACAAGGAGGTTGCAGTTAATGAGTTTTTGCCTGCATCCACTGCTGTTGAAGCCATCCAGTACTCAATGTCAGTATATATAGAGCAACTGATTTATTTTATCTTTCTTGCATCTAATTGAAATTGGCTTCATAAGAGATACAATTTATGGCTAACAAAATAGAATTCCAGTAACAAAGTTTTATCTGTCACATATCATTCATTATTCTACCATTCTTACCTGATTTTTTTTTTTCTTTTAGTCATTCCTCTCCCTTAATATTGCACTATCTGTAATATGCATCATTTCACCTCAGTGATATGTTGTCTCTGATTTGGTGCAGGGATCTTTATGCGGAATATATTCTGCATACCTTGAGACGATAGACAAGAATACTATACTCCATGATTCAGAATAAGCTGCACTCTAGACGGTTTTTGAATATATTTTGATGAAACTCTATTGTCTATTGTAATTTTTGTATTGAATTGGATAATATACAAATTGTTTGTTTTATTTAAGTGAAGAACAACCATCAACTTTTATGCTTCATGTAGAATGCTAGTTGATTGATTTTATTTTTTGTTGTTTTTATCAGTTTTGATTCCACACCCATTTGTAACCTTCATTCTTGACTCTTGGGGTACTTTTGGCAGCATAATACTCCAAATTAGCCTAATGTTTTAGGCATTAAAAAGTGTTGTTCCCGGAATATCCTACAAAATTTTATCATCTTTAATCTTTAATAGGAATAACAATTAAGTACCAGTTGTGGAAAAGTTATGTTTGGAATTGGTTTAGATAGTAAAATTGATTTTTGAAAGAATTAAAGTTAATAAAGTTGATTTGTATTTAAAAATACTATTTTAAAAGTGAGTTCAGAAAAACTGATTTTGTTTGAATGGTAGAGTAAAATTCCTTTTGAAGTATGCTTTTAAAAATTGTGAGTCTCTTATTCAGAATCAATCTAATTGTTTTAGTAGTTAAAAGTTTTTACTTCTCTAATAATTAATTTAACTTGCCATGAAATTGACTTTTAAAATGTTAAAGACAATTAAACATTTGATGTTACTTTTGAACTCTAATTTTTTCCCACCACGTTTTTTTTGGTCAATCCCACCACCCTGATTCCTCCATTTTTACACTCATCAAATTCTTTTTTTTTTATGATCAAAGATGAACACACTCTCAAATTCAAAACGAATCAATTCCATTAACTGGTGGTCCATATGAGGCTTCGGCTCACAATAATGGGCAGGAAAATAGGTTATCATTCATTATATTGTGATAGTATTTTTTTTTGGACATTATATTGTGATAGTATATGAATACAGGTGTTGTCGACATGCTTCATACTTTTGGACCAGTATGCTATACACTGCATTGTGCATGACACTTGATATTTGATTTTTTTTTGTTTTGGGCTCGCTTCACTTTCCCCAGAAAAAAAAGTAAATAAATATCTAAACCAATGAATTTATTTTGTATATGTATTATTGGTGTAATAATGTTTTACACTTTTATCTAATGTATTATCACATTATTTATAAAATTTTATAACACATGAATTACATTCATTGAACAATGTGACAATATATTATTGAATAGTAGTGTAAAATATTATTACATTGGTAGTATATACAAATGAAACATTTAAACAAAAAATAAAAGAAATTTCCTAACAAAAAATGTAACACTAGTTTCCTAACAAAGAAATTTCCTAAACCCTAAAAATGTCAGGAAAGAAAATCAAAATGTCATTGATTGTCAAATAAAATCTAACACTAGTTTGCACATCAAAACCAACGGGGGTTGGTTCAAGTGGTACATGCTCGTTTTCCTTTAATCAAGGTCTCGAGTTCGAGTCTTGTGGATGGAAAAAATCCCCGCTAGGAGAGCTAGCCCCACCATGATGTGGATGTTCTCGGCTCGAACATGATTGCCTCTCATGGAGGATACCTGTGGTTAAACAAAAAAAAAGGAGATTTAAATGACCTTAAGGAATTATTTACCTAAAATATAGGATGTACAATAGAAGAACTTGACTAAAAATGCTCAACTTAGGTTGATCTTGTGCAAGTGAGCCTAATCCTCCCACTAACTGTTTACTGGGCCCAAAACACAAGTTGAGTTATAAACCATCGAAGTGCTCCTTATCTATAAGGAATGTAGGATTTAGTCCCTTTAAAATTTTTGAAATACCTTTGAAAACACATAACAATCCCCCACATATTTCAAAATATTTTAAAGAAAAACATTTGAGAAAATTTGAAAAATTATTTTCTAGGTTAGCATCTGAATGTAAATGCATTGAATCCAGTGTCTTCTAGACTATGAACCAAATCTAGACTGATATAATATAACATACAAGGTGAACTAGTGGGCATTGGTGGAACTTGGATAAAAAATTTGGGGGTGCCAAATTAATTTTTTATATATAAATTAATTTTTTTACTAATTTAAAAAATAACAGAATTCCTCATTTTCTCTACTCAAAATAAACATGCATGATAATGAAATCCAAGAAAAAGTATTATCATTCACTAGTCATTTTATAAAATAATTATAAAAGACTATCATTAAATGTCAAAGGTTACCTGGAATGAAGCGAGCCAAAGTAGTTGAAGTAAACTCCAAGTACAAGATAAGTTGTACACTTGTCTCCTACTAGATCCAAAATAATATACTAACATAGCCCAAGCTACTTGTATTGTATAGTATGACTTGCACACGACATACCCAAAAATTGTGCAATGCAAGTCAAGCAAAAAGAACCACCCAAAAGCCAATAATTATCTATAGGTGGGCCAAAATTCAGGAGCAGCTGCATAAATTAAATATTGACATTATTATATACATCTAAAATTTTAAATGCAAGTATAACATAAAGTTTATCATTAAAATAATATAAACATAAGCAGAAGTTACCTTTAGTCAAAGTGCTGCTCTGCGCTCTTTCAATGACTTGAAATGTTCAATAATTGAGTCAGAACTAAAACTTGTTGCAATATCCCTTTCAATATTGGCGACCATACTATCTGCTAAAAAGTCAGCTTCCATCTTATTTCTCAACCTAGTCTTGATTATTTTCATTGCAGAAAAAGATCTTTCAGTTGTAGCTGTAGAAACTGGAAGAATCATGATAAGACGAAGTAATCTATCAATCAAGTAGTAAACTTCTGCCTTTTTTGTTGTTGCCAAACATGTACATAACTCTTGCATTGTTGATAAATTCTTCAAATTTGAATCTTGACGAGCATCAACAATGAAATGCTGAAGTTGGAAATGCAAATTAATCTTCTTCTGCTCACTGAAATCCATGTGATAATATTTGTCTACAAGAGTGCAAATGTTTTCAATATTAAAAGCTTTATAAGCATCCTTAGGAACCAATGTCGAGCTTAGAGTTAATAACTCCATTGCTTGGTCATTAAATCTACAATTCAGCTCCTGTAATTGCTTATCAATTGTAACAAAGAATATTTCAACTCTCAAATAATGCTCCATTGTGATTTGATCTTTTTGGTAACGAGAGCGCCCTTGCCTTGCTACATAAGAAGCACTAAATTGAGGAACCTCAATATCAAGTTTTCACAAAAAGATGTCACATTTTTTAATAACTTATCCCAACCTTCTTCTCTCAAGTTTTGAATAAGTGCTTTTGTAGAATGAACTAAATGCATAACATTAACTACATCCTGAGATTGTTGCTGTAAAGCTTGACAAAGAACATCTGTTATCCCCATAATTTCTCTCATCAAATGCAAGATCAATATAAACTCAAATGAGGTCAAACTTTTGTAAGCATTATCAGCATCCCCACGTTGAGAATAAGTAGATCCATCAACAATAATTTTTTCTAGAACATAACAAGTTGCATCATACATATTTATCAAGCTACAAATAGAAGAGAAATGGGAGCTCCAACGAGTATCCCCAACTCGTTTCAAAGTACCAATTTGATTTGCCCCTTTACCAGTTTCAAGCTCATCAATCTCTAACAAATATGCAATTCATCTAACTTGGCAGCTTGTAACTCATCATGACGCTTACTAGAAGAGCAAACAATATTCATAATAAAAGTCAATTTTGAAAAGAATTGATGAATTGGACTAACTTCTCTTGATGCAACAACCAAGGTAAGTTGTAACCGATGGGCAAAACAATGAACATAATATGCATAAGGACAATCATTTAAGAATAATGCCTGTAATCCATTCCATTCTCCTCTCATATTACTAGCACCATCATACCCTTGACCACGAATATTAGAAACATTAAGATTATGTCGAGAAAGTACAACAAATAATTCATTCTTCGGAGTTAATGCCGTAGTGTCTTTAACATGCACAATATCAAAAAACCACTCTTGTATAAAATCTTTTTTATCAACAAATCTCAAAACAAGAGCCATTTGTTCCTTTTTTGATTCATCACGAGCTTCATCAACAATTATACAAAACTTGGAATCCCCAACTTCCTCACGAATATGATTTTTCACTTTACTAGAAAGAATATTCAATATCTCTTTTTGAATTTTATGGGAAGTATATTTGGAATTATATGGAACATTTTCCAACACAACTTTTGCAACCTCATCATTGTATGATGCTATGAGTTTTATCATCTCAAGAAAATTACCTTGGTTCCTTGATTCACTAGTTTCATCATGACCTCTAAAAGCACAAGCTTGAAGTGATAAATAACGAACCGTGTCAATTGAAGTCTTGAGACGCAAACGATTCTTCATAATTTGATCTAAGCTTTGCACATGAAAAACATTCCTAATATGACAATTTTGATTCAACAAGTCTTGACAAGCTCTCACCGCATTATCGTGTGGTGAGCAAGGATCCTTCCCAATGTATTCAAGAAAAGCACAATTCTTTCCATTATTAACTTTTCTCCAACTTTTAAAACCCGTAGAAAAAATAATCAACAAGGTTAAAACTTGTTGATGACAATCAACTCAATGCCAATTAGAATTCAAATTCAATCACCTGTAGCAATGAAAACATCTGAACCCGGGCGCCCGCTTGATTTTTTACTAAAAAGATAGCAAGGCAAGCAATATGCATCATCTTTTGAAGGTGAATACTCTAACCATGAAGGAAATATGCTAAACCAAGTGTATTGAAATCTCCTTGGATGATCATCTTTACCAGACAAAGGATAATTTTCTAAATGCATTTGATATGGACCCCATTTTAGATAAGCCCTTCGTACCTCATCCGTTTGATCTGGTGGGTATTGCCAAATTTGAGGGCGTTTCCCCGGATCGCGTTCCAAAGAATTTTCAAATTCATTATATGTAACTCTAGGAACCTTTGAGAGTTGTTTCTCATTTTCTTCAATTCTTGGATTCTCAGGAAATTTCTCAAGTTCACTTGACATACAAGTTGCATTTTTTTCATCTTTCTCACAAGTCTTCCTCTTGAAAAAAGAATCAATTCTTTTACTCTTTATCATAATTTTTCTAATATAAATTTATCACCTTTCACCTATATAGAAAAAGGAAAGAAATTATCTTCACAAATATCACAATGCAAAATATACCGAAACTCATACCAATATACTACTATATTTAAATAGCCAATACTATATATTCCTCAATCAGTCAAGCTAGCTATGCAAAACTTTGAGCAAATCCAATTTTCTTGAATTCTTAGTAGTTACACCTGAACAAGTCGTGAACCTCGTTGTCCGGTATATTCCTGAGCAACTGAGCTTCTTCTTCAGTGGTCCTTCAAATGCTTTCAGTCTCAGACCGTGAATACTGAATGATTAAGTCTGAATCGCCTCTTCCCTCACAAATCACAACCACTGCTTGCTGTCCATCCAGTGCCGCAACGCCAACAGCCATTAGCCAACAAGCTTTGATGAAAAAACGAGAGTGAGAATGTGAGAATGAGATGCGAGATTGGGAGAAGAACAAAGGCTTGGCCGAAAATGTGAAATGGGTCTATTGACAAATGAGAGTAAACAAAAGGCTTGCTTGAGAAGTTAATTAGCTAATCTTGTTTGAGAAGTTAACTGGGAGAGAGAGAATAAATTTACACTTTCAATTTTTTTATTTTTATTAAATACAAATATAATATTAATATATATATGGGTATATAAAAAAATTGAGAAAAGTTTGGGGGAGCCGTGGCTCCCCCCTGTCACATAAAAGGTTCGCCACTGCTAGTGGGGTAAATATCTATGAAACAAAATACTTTGGTGTATGTTAGAGGTTTACCAATCACATTACATTCTAACAATTCTCGCTATTGAGCTACTCTGTGTTAGTAGACCATGCATGCAGTTGGTAATTCACGTGCCCTTTGGAGATTAAGCCACAATCTCATACAAGTGTGGCTCCACTTGAGATTTATATAAATGATTTCATCAAGTGTATGTTGCAATTCATTATGCCACCTATAAAGGATATGAAAATAACTAAAATCTTTTAAGCTTGCCTTTAAATATCTACCATTTCTTACACCATAAAAAGAGAAAAATATTAATAGTGTTAGAAGAATTAATAAGTGGCTTTGCTTTCACACTCATATGAACATTATTCATAGGAGATCTCCAATCACAAAGATTAAGTTACTATCATTGTTAGTTTCAAATTGGCTTTAAGTCTTATTTCCTCTTAATGTTTCATATATTAATTTTCTTCCAAAGCCTTTGCCAAATGATCGACCAAAATCACATCTAACATTACTACAATGGATATTATTCCTTTTTTAGCAATTGCTTCTTAACCCACATTATTCCTTAGACTTATATGTCTATTACATTGAAAGTCTTGTTCTTTATAATGGAAAATGCATTAATATGCTGCTAGGCAATCACAATGTATGGACACAATGGTTTTGGTTTTTATTCCTAAGGGAAATTTTTCTAAAAAGTTTCTTAACCATTAGTCCTCATTATTAGTTAATTATATAACTACAAATTCTGACTCTATAAGTTTGTTTGACTAAACTCAAAATAACCACACCACTATCAAATATAAATACATAACCACTAGTGAATTTTTGTTTTCTAGATTTGAAACTACACATCCCTTAAGTTGCATCATTTAAATTTATTATTTTAAAACATGATTTAGAAAATTCATTTTCACATCCATTTAGTCAATAACAAGTTTATAAATTGAAGCTAAAACTATTAAAACTCAAACTAAAGAAATTATGATGAATAGAGAAAATGTGTCAAATAAATTAATATTTTACTTTTTTAGTAGAACCTTTTTGTTATTGATCAAGTTTTATACTTTTCAAATGAATCATACCATTGATGAACAAGCTGAATGGGAAGGAGAAAGGAAAATAAGGTAGACACTTAATCAAAGGTGAAATTAAGGTTTTGGGTTGGAGTTGGTGTCTAGGTCACTTGTGTGGTTTGCTCATTGACCCTGTGTTGGAGGTCTCCCCCATAGTTTAGGCTCCCCTCGCTACCTAACAATTAACCTTAAGAATTTATTCGGTCACAATGATTTAGAAAATCTCTCGGAATATATTCCAAAATTAATTTGGATGCAAACAATAGAGAAAGTAGATCTTTTAACTCAGAAGTTTCCAAAAAAAGGGGGAGGAAGAGAAAGGTCAATTCTCAATATGATGAGGAAAAAAAATGCGGTGATGAGAAAAACGATTGATGTTAAAATGTCAACGCTAGTAGGTTGGTGGTAACAAATAATAGACTAGAAAAATTAGGTGAGTTTCTAAAACAGGATAAGGGATTGACTAGTTCAAATTAACGTTACCCAGGTTTAATTAATAAAAATGTGTGCTAAATTAAGATAAAACCATATCAAAAAGCCTCATCTTAAAATGAAAGGTAAAACTGAATTGAAGTTGTAGGAGGAAATTAAAGAACTAGTGAAGCCCATTTTTCACACGGGAGACAAACAAAAAGATCTGCATTGAAAAGTGCTAATTTGGCCCAATGCATGCAAGTCTAATACTCTCAAAAGAAATTTATATTCTTAACAAAAAAAAATGAAATTTATATGCATTATATCCCTAAAACACAACTTGTCTTATAAACCCTCAAAGTATTCCTTATCCAATCAATTAGTCTCTTCAAAACTTTTTAAAATACCTTTTAAAAACACAACCCTCATATCAGTTGGCATGAACATTTATAAATTAAAAAAAAAAAAATAGGGAAGTGCTAACTAGTGCCCTAAGACATTTGTTAAGGAACCAAGAGTGGAAAGTTTTTATTGGAGTGTGTAACATTTAATGTTACAGATGCAATCATTGTCGTAGTTTTCAATAAAAACTTTTTTATAGATTCTTAACTAGTGTCCTTAGGGTCAGGGTACTCGTTAACCTCACCCTTGAAAGTATTAAATAAAATATATTAAACGCTTCGTAACCTCCTTAATAAGACACATATATCTTAAAATTTATTAGAAATTCCCCAAGAAACAAGGAAGCAATGCCGTTCAATGTATATGGTGCTACGTACAGGAACCAGCTGTCCCTTGGTTCTCTAGTTGGGAAGGAACTTCACGTTTCGAAAAGAGAGAACATGACATTTGACGGCTATTGGCAAAACGGCCAACATTAGTCATTGAAATGTGAATATGATTTCACATGGCAAAGAGCCCAAAAAGTTAGAAAGGATCAACAATTAAGAGTAGAAGAGTTCTAGTGATATTCTTCTGTGTGTGAGAGAGAAAAAGAAACATAATTTTCAAAGGGCATGTGAATCACACATTCAGCCTTTCATGGCATAAAATCGGAATAAAGTCTTAGATTATCAGGTGGTCGGCAGTCCATATCCATTGTCCTCACTTTCTGCAGACTCATACTTTCCTCACCTAATTTACACTTACACTTTTTTTTTATCTTTCCCTCTGATTCATTATCATCCACACACCTAATTAAGCAAATCAATGTTGGAGAATATTATTTTTTTTGTTACCCTAAAATTTAGGATGAGAAAAAGGTATTTTAATTTAAGAAAAAAATACTTTTAAACTCAAAGAACATTTATAAAAATATTTATATATATTTACATTATTTGAACATGTGACCTCTCAAAAGCGAGACTTTTCTTTATTGGAGAAGACTTGTCATACTCACACACTCCTCCCAAACTTTCACCCACTTCCACTCATTAATTACTATACTTTTATTTATTTATTTTTTGTTAGTATTATCACAACCTTTTTGT
Organism: Sesbania bispinosa; assembly: GCA_026901365.1. Taxonomy (NCBI): domain Eukaryota; kingdom Viridiplantae; phylum Streptophyta; class Magnoliopsida; order Fabales; family Fabaceae; genus Sesbania; species Sesbania bispinosa. Next base: position 858,011 of record QLOH01000223.1, on the reverse strand, counting down.
GAAGAGTATATAAGTGCTAGCTGGTTACACAAACATTAACTCACTTTTGGAGGAAGAAAAATTCTCCACGTCAACTATGTATCTCCCCTCCTCATGACACTGCATACAGTCAATAAGCCATTGATGTGGATGTGTGTCGGCATCTGAGGTCTGAGCAATGCCACTTGCATCTGAGCAATATACGATCGGGTCTCCTATTCCTACATGCAATCAAAGTCTCACAATGTTTTCATGTCAAATTCAAATCAAATGTATCTACACCCTGGGATATATAATGTGAGGACAATTATGATTGAGACTTTAGGTGAAATTCATTCAAATTATAAGATATATCTTAAATTTCAATTGTTGATTTTTTTTTTATTTATTTAGGAGGGTTGAAGATCACGTTTTTGTCATTCTTTAAATATAATTAGATTACATATAGGTTGTGATATATTGATAGATACTTCAAGAAAAAAATAACACATTTAATATTTTATTAAGATCAATCTTAAAACTCAAGCGCAAGTTCAAGTAAAAATCAGTATTTTTTTTAAATGTCAATCTATAAATAATTCCTAGTTAAAAATTAAAAAATTTGGAATTGGTTTTATTTTATAATTAGTAAGTAATGTCCCATTTGTGGAATTTAAAAAGATTAAATTTTAAAAAATAAAATATTTATATAAATATTAGTTTAACCTGATAGAAAAGTTTAAAAGTAAGTATGTTAAATAGTTTAAAAGTTTCACCAAAATTTTAACTTGGCAATCTAATATTAATATATATTAAATTTCAAATGATTCAAAAATTTATAGGTATTTTCTATAGTGAATTTTTATTTATATTTTAAAAATATATTAGACGTTAAAATAAAATTGAAATACTTATTAGTTTTTTATTTATTTGAAATTTTGTATATTAAATCTATTTCGTAATAATTTTCAATTCAACAGTTGCATTGATTATTTTCACATTTTATTGAAAGTTATCAATCGGTGTAACTGTAAAGTTTTGATAACTGGTGTTAAATTTTTAGAGTTACATCACTTAATATTTTTTTATAAAATATGAATTTAATCAATTCAATCGTTTGATTTTAGCTCGTATGTTAATATTATTGATATGATTTGATTTGATTCTAAATTTTTTTCAAAGGTTTTTAATATTTATTTTTATGTAGTATTTATATTAATTAAGTATAAGTATATAACCCTGGGGTTGGTTCAGCGGAGGGGGCTGATCCAAGCTTAACCAAGGTCGGGGGTTCGAATCCCGCCTTGGGCATGCAGCTCCTTTAAAATCCAGGGCCAGCTGTCCCACCCATCGAGGTGCCTACAAACCAGCGAGGGGATTAGTCACTGCTGCCGGCGGTGGATACCCTGGTCAAGTACCAAAAAAATTAAGTATAAGTATATGATTTATCTAAAAGAAAATATATGGATAAAGAGAATAACTAAGTATCTGATTAGACAAGTCTAAAGTTCAATGGGATGGACTTTATATGCAAATAATATCTATATTATATCTATAGTAAGTATCAATTATATATCGCTTTCATGTTAATTTGATCTTCATATTTAATTGGCATATAAATTTTATTTTAATTATAATAATATAAGAAATTACGATTATTGAGTAGTTATTAATTTTTCTATATAAAAAATAAATAAATTAGCTGGTAATTAAGTTGGCTATTCAATTATTTAAAATTCTAATAATCTCTTAACTTTACATATTTATATATAAAAAATGAATGAATTGCATGACAAGACGCTTATAACTGTAAATTAAATGTGTCTCTAGTATGTCAATATCTATATCTGAAAGATATGAACTGCTAATTAGGTTGACTGTTTAAGTGCTAATTAATTTAATAGTAAACAATATGTTATCTTTGAGATAGGTATATATATGTTTCAATTTGGATGTCCCATATGTCATGAATCATGGACATGCATTTGGGGCCAAATTTTAAATAAAGAAAGAAAGAAAATTGTGGAGTGCAATAATTTATTTATAGGGTCACATTCTGTGTATGACATTATTATACACATCTGTTGGACCACTACCATTATCTGACATAATAGTTTTCGACCATCATAACTCTGAATATTATCCTTTTTAGCAAATTCATAATATATAGGACCTCAGAAACTAGAGGAGCAGTCTAGGTTCATAATGTTTGTTGGCATTCAAGTACTTCTAGTTCAAATACAACACAAAGTTGTCACTAGCTACCTTTTAATTATAATTAAGCAAACTGTTTTAATATGCACTTAATTCTAAACGATTTAGTACTAAAACTGCAATAGTTAAAAAATTGTGTGATTTGAGAAATTAAGATCTTAAATTTATTAGATGGAAACTCCATATTTTTGCATTAATTTTTTTTGTTTTCACCATAGGTATCCATTATTATCAGGGCTAATCCTATTCGGACCTTAGTCACAGTTAAGACTATTCATCTCTTCCTAAGAGTGTGTTTAAAGTAGGGATTGAACCCATGAACTCTTCCCACAATCTCAGTCTGCATTATCAACTGAATCACAAATACTTTTTGCTAAACTCCATGTTGTTGCATGATTTTCAATTCTTAAAAGATGGGGAAGATAAAAGTGGAAATTAGCTTCTGGGATGAGGAAAAATACGATTTGGACCATGATAATTTTATTTTTAAAACGAGTTTTTTAATATGTGTAATATTGCATAGGATAAAAAATCAGAAGTGGAAATATTTTATTGTAAAATGTAATATTTCATATTACCAATATATTAAATGTTATGATAATTATATAATTTTTTAAAAAAAAATTACAATTTTAATTTATTAACATGTGCAACATTACACAAATTAAAAAAATTGTTATTAAAATTACCGATTTAACTTTAGTCAAATGAATTCCAAGTGAACCGATTTAACATGATCTCAAGTGAACTCCCAACTGTATATAAGTTCAGTAGAACCTAAGTTTGAGCTTAATTATAACATGTTTATTCTCTCATGAAATACAGAATCCGTATTTTTTCTATTATAGAACAAAATACCGTAGTATAAAATGAAGGAATATCCGTTTATTTTTCACCATTACTGTCCTTGCGATTACGACGATCATGTCTTGTCTTTTCTGTAACTTAATTAGTTACGGAAGTATATGGACACACGACACCTATATATACAATATAATATTTTTCTTCGAATTAATTAATAATAAAGTGCTATTAGTTGAGATTCAATTACTATTCAATCTAGATGCAAAAGAAAAAAAGAATTTATTTTAAATATCATTACGAGTCAAAGTTTAGAAACCTACATTAGAATTAATAATGATAATAATAGTATTGATTAGATTAACAGTTCTGTGAATTACTAATATATAGTTTGCTTGTTATTAATGTATTAAACAGACAGAATGTAAGGATCGTAATTATTGAACTATATATAAAGGTTTGACCATAACAAAAACAAAACAAAAAAAAACTTCGGACATGTTTAAATATGTTTTTGGTCTATCTAAAATACATGTGTTTTTATTTTCATCCCCCTAAAATTTTTTTTAGTCATTTAGTCTTCCTAAAATGTTTTCTTTTCAAATCTGTCATCTCTGTTAAAGTAGCAATCCCTCTAAAATACACGTGTTTTCACTTTAGTCCCTCTAAAATACATGTATTTTCATTTTAGTCCCTCTAAAATTCTCTCTATTTCATTGTAGTCCCCTCTATTAACTACCACATCAACACTCTATTAACTATTCTAACGAGGAGGACTAATTTGAAAAGAAAAAATTTTAGGGGGACTAAATGACAAAAAAAAAAATTTATGGGGACGAAAATGAAAACACGTGTATTTTAGAGGGACCAAAAACATATTTAAGCCAGTTGGGATACCTCTTGCCAAAATGAATTAAATAAAAAGCGTTTATGAATTCATCCAAAACAAATCTCTCTAGACTCTAGAGATTTGAACGTGTACAAAGTTAATTAATATTGATAATTAAGTATATCTATCTATCTGTCTAATTTAATTAGTTACACTATTCAATTTTATTTTTTTATAATCATATAATGAGATTTGAACGTATGATTTCATATAAATTATCCCAATCCCCGTACAAACAACACTATGAGTCTATGATAACATGGACTTTAAATCAATTGAAATGATTTCCTGTACATATATGCATCCAATAACTAAGATTTTATTAATTTAATTATGCATGTTGAAATTTTGGTATTAGCACATGTGTCACACAGTTTATAGCTAGCACATGTGTCACAACAACGCATTACAATATTGTACATAAGAACTTCAATTCAATTCAGCAGTTTTTATATATATAACAATATAGCATACATACATACAAGTCAAGACAGTGACTGGTATATATAGCTAGCTGTAAATTGATGTGTACCTAAGGGGATGTGTCATGTGTGAATTTAGATGAGGGATTTTAATGCAAATAAAGTTGGAAGCAGAAAGAAAGAAATAATATACTGCAGTCAGGGATACAGCTTGGCAGATATATATGCATATTGAAGCCCCTCCCTCTCCCTCTCCCTCTCCCTCTCCCTCCTCATAATTATAGTCATACATTTTTTGCAGTGATGGAAAGCAACAAAAGCGAGAAACACAAACAAAAGCAACACATGCTTACAAATACATGAATAAATGTAAGAATTCAATTTGAAGGAGCTAGCTAGCTTAAGAAAAGAAGGTGTAGCATAGCATCTAGTGGTCTAAACTTTACTAATACTATAGAGCCTATATATGTAATTGAAGCTTAGAAAGCGACCTAACAAGAAGCATAACCCAACGGTTTTCTCAGAGGGTGATGGTGTAGTAGTAGTAGTAAGGGCAGGGGAAGAAACAGGGCACTTAGCATAGTATTAGTATAGCTACTAACTAGAGTGGGGTTAGTTTAGTTTTCACATTTTTGTATGATGAATGAAAGAATTGCTCTAATCTAAAGCCTGAAAAATCGAAACTGTAATTACATATGCTTCTACAGCTACCTTACCTAGTAGCTAGCTGCAGGCTGAAGCTACTGTTTTGGCTTATTGCAAATATTGTAATTGCCTCCTTCTTTCTTCACCATACTCTGTTGCCTTTACATTTAGTTATATATACACTTCAATTGGAATTATTGGGTAAGCTCGCCACCACTGAATAAAGTTCCTTTTCCAGTAATCTGGTTGATTTGTATGTGTCCCCATTCCCTTACATATGGTCCCACCCTGTATTTTTGTGGTCTCCTTTTATCCCTTGGTGGTAGCAGAATTTTTAGATCATTACATACAAGTCTCCTCTCTGATAGACCATGAGGTTTTGTCCTTTGATAAAAACTACCCCATGGGATCATTTTGTCCCATCTGAATGTATGTGTTGGCTAATGGCTATTTTGGTAGGGTTATACTCTCCCCCATCCCATTTTGTCCTTTGTGCATGCTTTGGCTAATTAATGGGTATTTTGGTTAGGTTTATAATTATATATTCTCTCTATCCCTTTCTTGAATGCCAATTGACATGATAAAAATCTTGGTTTTCATATTTTCATTTGCTTATGTTTATTAATGGTATGATTAAGGCCTGATGGCTAGCTGCATTGACATATGGTGCTACTGCTACACATGTAGCTAAGAATAATTGGTAATATTTTTAATTAATTGAGCCATCACACATTGGTGTACTAATAAAAGTATTGAAGACTATTTCCATCACCTGAAAATATTGGGTGTGAACCTATAGTTCAAGAACAAATTGGACCACCATGTGAGGGGGTTGAATATTTTGCTATTCATGTTAGATATAAAAAAAAATTGTAAATTAGATGGATGCATGTATATAGTGACAGATCCAACAGAGCAAGTGGGGGCCTGAATTTTTCACTGATCCAAACTTTAATTTATACCATATTGAAAATTCTTGTTTTACTTGGTCAGTTTTTTTTTAGGAAAAAAAATTCTAACCCTTCATATTTTATACAAAGAAAATTAGATGGACAATATATATTAATACACAAAAAAATTGTATAAAATCGTTTAATTAATTTCTATATATTAAATTAATAAAATTAAAGTATACCTTTTTCTTATAATTAATCCACTTGATATATTTTACCTTAAATATAATATGGGTAATTTTAGTATACAGGCGTTAGCTACAAAATTTCCATACCTAAAACCATGGTGTGCTATACATCCCTAGAATCACTCAAATAAATAACACATGATTTTTAGCAATATGGGCTAACCAGTTGGCTTTAGATTAGGGATAGAAATAGGTCGAGTCGAGCTAGACTTTCCAATGTTTGAGTCTGACCTGCACCTTAAATCAATGGCCCGAGTCTAACATTTTTACCTGATATACATTTTATTTTATGGTTTGAGTCTGACCTATTTAAAGTATGATATGACTTGAAAGCTTGCTTAAAATCTTGTTTTATAGTAAGGTACTTGAATATACCATAAACATGTATTTGAATAGATTTATAGGTCTCAAGTTTTTTATGGAAGACAACGTACTTATATATTTACAAACTAATAAGTATATAATTATAATGCAATATAATAAAAATCTTTATAATAATACCAACAATATAAAAATTTATTAGTATTTTATATATGTTTAGTTAAATAGGTCGACCTGATGGGCTCAAAAGGTTTTTTCAATGGCCTGAAGTCTGGCTTGTTTTGCTATATAGACTTTTCAAAAAACTTTGACCTCATCTATTTAATAAATTGGTCTTATATACCTGACCCATGCCTAATGTAGGTCAGACTGTAAGCCCCTGACGAGCGGTCTGACATGTTCACACCGCTACTTTGGACATCCAAATTTTAACTTATAGTATATGAAATTTTTTGTTTAACTTATGTTTGTTTTTTCTAAATTTTATTTTTCCCCCTTTATTCTTTATATAACTACAATTAGATAAATGACTTTTTAATATACAAAAAAAAAACAGTATAGGATCATTTAATTCATTCCTATATATTAAATTGGTATACAAGTTCATGATAATTGCTTAAGGTTTAGTGTATTATAATTTAAAGAATGAAACTTATCATTCTTAATTTCTTTTCTTTTAAATTTTAACTTTAAATTATGATACATTAATTATGCATACTTTTAATAATTTTAATTTATTTGAATCTATATTTTATTATTCATTAACCAGTCAATTATATTGTTTATAAATATAAAAATTTATTCTCTTCATTTTTTATTTTTTATTTTAATTTAATTCACAACATAACTTTAAAATACTTATACAATATATTGAATACTTGTTATGTAAAACATTGTATAGAATAAGGATTTAATAACTATACTTTGCCTATGTAAAATAATTTTACATAGTCATCCAATGATGTGTTGATACATCATTTAATGAGTTTAATGACACATGAGGTGTCATATTTATTAATTGATATGACAAAATATTATTGGATGACTGTGTAAAACTTCTTTACATTGACAGTGTATGATAATTAAACTCATAGAATAAATAATGTAATCAATATAAATTTAGCTTTATTCCATAGTTTATTTTTTAATTTACTTTCATTTGATATAACTAAAATTTTAATTTTATTTAATTATACTCACTGTATTTGAGAATGTAACACAAAGTTCTTAATCACGTTATTGTCTATGACTTGATGCCTCTGCTAATTTGTAATTGTAATTAATCTTTGCTTTTGGCCTTCGGGCCTCCCATCAACCAAAAAAATATAAATAAAAGTTGCATATGATGTGGTGAGATAATTGCTGTGAAAATTTTACTACATTGACATATATCTTTTAAAATATATGGAAATTAAAAATAATTTAGCAAATAGGAAAAGATAAGCTAGTTAATATTCTTAAAATTTATACATTCTATTGAAAAAAATAAATTTATTTATTATTTATTTTAGATTCCCCACAACACCTGTTGCCTAGATCCGTGCCCTGCACGTATATATATACTTTTTTTAAAAAAATATTTTGATCATTAATAAGGATTATATTCTCATCAGTAGTTTTCCTCATAAAGTAGTAACCTTAGAATGGTAGCACCAGTTGATTGAAGTAGGAGTTTTTAATGAAAAAAATTACGTGGAAAAAGTTCTACCCTGAAATCAATTGAAAAATTAATTGAGAAAAATATAAAAGAAGTCTCCGGCTTACTATAATTAAAGTTTATCCTCAACTAGGATGAGCTGTACAGATAAACTTTTTTTAAACTCAAATTAAATTAAGTTAAGCTACTTTGACTAAGCCCTAATCCCGTAGACCACTTTAGGTCACATGCATGAGGTAACAGAAATAATTTGAATCTCTAGGAGCATCCATCAATTTAAAGAATAGACATGTTTATTAAGTTTAACTATTCATTAATTGTTTTTTATATGAATATTTAAAAGAGAAAACAAAATATGCAAATCAAATTAAAAACAAAATTTATTTCCCTAAACTAAAAGGCCCAATTCCTTTAGTTTATACCTTAATTTGCAAAGCAATTAACAAAGTAGCTTTTTGTTCTCCTAGTTACAGGACATATGTATTAAGCTAGCTAGACGCTTTAGGTGACTTGCAAACACATATAATAATGGCTAAATAGAAGACTACTCTGAAAGTCATTGTTAATAGAAAACTTAAAAGCTTCTATTATAATCGGCTTTTATATTTTACCCAAATCGTTAACCTAATAAAACTGAAAATGCACCCAAGTGAATGTTGAATTAATGAGGAAGAACTCGACCAAGAAGTTAGTAAGGGGAAAATGAAAAGCACAATTTAAGGAAGGTTGGGGTAATCGAGGCTAACTCATGTATGGTTAAAACCCATAACCGTCTCTAAAGTACTTTACCAGAACATGGCAAATGTACACTAGTGTATTATGTAATTGTCTCTCTATAAGAGCCAGATATATAGTCTCTGCCCAAACTCCTAATTCTATACATCCCCTCTTCATTCAAAAGACTTACAGTTACAGGGCTGGTTGGAAAAAAAGGAGGAAAAAAAAAAACTACTCCAATCCTCTAAACTCCAAGGAAATCTGAAAATTAGGCATTATTTGATTTTTTTTTTACTTTGAAAACTATTTTTTAACTAAAATAATAAAAAAATTATTTGGGTTTTTATTTTTTTACTATCTTTTTTTGAAAATCATCAATTTAAAAAAAGAGTTTAGTATACACTTTTACACTATCATCCAATGATATATTATCACATCATCATTTAATAAGTTTTTTTTTATTTAACCACATGTATCCTCTACGAGACAATAATTATTAATAAGTTTAATAACATATGAGGTGTCATAATTATTAAATGATGCGACAATATATTATTGGATGAAAGGTTTACACTGTCAGTGTGTATACATTAAATCCTTAAAAAATAAAACAAATTTAAAGATATTTTCAGTCTGAAAATATCATTTACAATAAAAAAAATAACATAAAATAAATTTTATCAATTTTAAAAACTAAAAATAGAAAAAGTGTTTCAGCATCCATTTCCTAATGTAAACTTGCAAAGGAAAACGATATAAAAGAGAACACCATATATAAAATGGAATTTAGAAATGTAAAAGTGTATTGTATAATAGGTTTTATAATAAATAGAAGAAATTTTAAATAACACATATTGAGAGATAATTTCAACATTACTCTTTCATATTTTTTAACTTGATCGGAGGGATCAAATTATACCAGTGTAAGTCACAATAAATCTTACACCATTGAATAACTTTTTAATAGATTATTATATTAAGTAATCTACCGTTGGATTGAAAGTTTCTATCATATAGATAAAATTCAACATTAATCCAAAATTGTTTGATATGTCATTAAGATGTCTCAAAATTAACGTCAAATATACATTTGAAATATATGAAAAAAAAAAATAATCGTTTGATTATAAGTTGATTAGTGTTCAAATTTTATATATGAAAATTTACACAAATAGCCAATATGATGAAAAAATATAATACAATGGTTGGATTTAAAAATTATTATTCGATTTGAAGTTATTCAACGGTGTAAGACTTGGTGTAATTTAGACTAGTGTAATTTGATCCCTCCTCATTTAACTTTTCTTATTATCATTTATAATTTCTCCTATACTTGACTCTCTTTTTAATCATCACTAATAATTCATTTCACAATTTTAGAAATTCTAAAATTCTTCATCCAAACACATGACAAATAAATTGAAATGAATGGAGTTAGTTGGAATAATTTTAATTAAGGGTATTGTTGGAAAAAAGAATTAATTAATATTGGATTTCTGAAACAATTAAGTTTGAAACATAAGTAAAATACTAAAAGCTTGTTCGGACTAATTGCAAGTTTTCAGTTTTTTGTTTTTTTTTTGTTTTTAAACAAATTAAATTAAGTGTTTACAACTAAAACAAAAATTGAAGACTTCTTTTTATAGTTTTTAAAATAAATATTTTAAAAATCACAAAAAAAATTAAGTTGATTTTGATTTATAAAAAAATGATGTAACATTTTTAAAAAATAAAAAATTGAAAATTCATGGTCACCCAAACAGGATCTAAAATAACAAGAGTCTTGTAATGGAGATAATAGGATGGAGTAGTTATGCGAAATAGTGTCAATGTTTGTGTGCATTATTAATTATTATCTACTCAATCATCTTAGCTGTTATTACCAAGCATTTAATGTAAAGTTAATTTTTATAATTATTAACTGAGAGCTAACGAATAATTAGTTAACATTTAAATGTATCCCAACATGAGCCACATGGGTGATTACCGTATATAATAGAATAGTTACAAATAAGTCTACTTCATATGAATATTATATCTCTTTTAGCAAATGTCATTTGCATATGATTCGGAGCACATTGCTTTCACAAAGTGGTATAAACCCTGAATAGAAAAGTATGTTGGGGAAGGAATTAGAATTTGATTATTAAATAGCCTGGAAAACAAAGGCTAGCTACTAGTAGTAGTAGACGTGGGAATATCAAGCCCATTCATTAATCACCAAATACAATTACCCCACCTAAACAAGAAAGAATTAAGGCATGTAAGAAATTAAGAATTAAGAAGAAGAAGAAATTGTCATTATTGTGGCTGACACATCCATTTTCCTTGTAATAATCTCAAGTTGTTTTTTAATTAATATTGTTACTAGTCACAACCAATATAAGTGGACTTTATATGCACTTATAATCAAGCCCACCCTACCATTCACTAAGGCCGAAAGAGAAGGGAGGCCACCTCATAAAGCTGGTTAGAGAGAGATTGGGACTGTTTATGCATTGTACAGTTGGGTGTAGTGTAGGTAGGACTAAATAGGAGGTGGTGGTCCAAACTCGACACGCTATACATATATAGCTCAAGCTATAGCTATATTTGAGAAGACAACAGTTGCCCAGTACCTCTAATTATTGTCATCCATACCAGTGTTACGCCACTCTCGTCTCTTGTGGAAGCATTTATTACATGGTTCGGTGTAATACGCCTCAGAATTCATACCACTCACCGTATATGGGATTTTAATTAGGGTTAAATATATTTTTTTTTATGAAATACAGCTGAAATTTGGTTTTAGTCCTAATAATTTAAAATCGATGATTTTGATTTCTCAAAAATTAAAAATATATTAATTTAGTTAATATTGTATAATTTTTTTACTGATTTACCTGTGGATTTTTTTATGATTTTTCATCGATAAAACTAAAAAAAGATATTTAATCATTAGCGATAAAATATTACAAAAAATCTATAGAAAAATTATATGATAAGCCATTGTAAATATAACCTAACTTTACGTGTCATTTGGTAAGGAATTTTAGCATGAAAATATATTAAGATAGAATAGAAGAATTAAAATCATTTAAGGAATTTTATCATATGTCCTATTATATTTTTTTAGTGTAAGACCACGAGTATTTTTATGGGAGACAATGTTGGGTAAGGCTTTTTTAGGCATCAAAATTCCCCCCTAAATATTTAACTTAGTTGCAGCATATACATGTATTTAATAATTTTTCTTCAGAATCAATTTATGCAATAAAAACCAAATTGGTTTAGGTAATACATATGTAATCCCGCTTAAGTAATATTTTAAATTTGAGTCTTGTGTATAGAAAAAAAAAACCTTGGGTTTTAAATTAGGTAATACATATGTATTTAAATTTGAGCTCCGTGGGTTTTGAACCCAAGACCTCAGGGATATAGTCTTACATTTCTCAAACTCACTACCAATATTGAGCTAAGATTCCTCAAACCCACAGCTCAATTGGTAGTGGGTTTGAGGAATCTAAGACTATATCCCTGAGGTCTTGGGTTCGAAACCCACGGAGGTTCCCTGAAGGGGGAATAAGGCACTTTAGAGGGTGTCAAAGCTAAGTGTGGTAACATGCTCAGTAAAGTCCTGGGCCCTGAGGGGGGGTGCCAGGAGAGAGCTGGGTAGGGGTGGCAAAGTGGGCCAGCCTGCCCCGCCGTTGGCCCGCCAAAAAACGAGGTGGGGCGGGGTTGGCCCGCCAGAAAAGCGGGCCATGATGTACAACCCACCCCGTTTTAAGGCGGGCCGACGGGTGACCCACCCAAAAAAATAAAATAAATATAAAACATAATAAATTTAAATTTTAATAAAATTTTAAAAAATTATTTATACTTTTTTGTCTTTACATAACATTTTTCCTTAATATTTATAAAATTATTATAATTAAACACTAAATATAAATAAAAAAGAGTTAAAAATTGAATAAATTTGGCGGGTCAACCCGGCGGGCCGCCCGCCCCCGCCGGGTTGGCGGGCTGGGCGGGGCGGGCTGAGTGGGTTGGCGGGCCGGAGGGACCTAACCCACCCCGCCATTTTTGGCGGGTTAGGCGGGCTGGCCCGCCGGGCCCAACCCACTTTGTCATCCCTAGAGCTGGGGTGTTACACATTTCTCTTTGATTTTTCATCTCGCTTTCTTATTTTGATTTTGAGGGTTTATCGATCAAAAACAGTTTGGGACAAATGCTCTAAAACCGATTCATCGAACCCAAAAAACCAATACAGTTTGATTCACTTAAATTCATTTTGCAGTTCAGTTCATCTGAACTAGTTTCAGCTGGTTCAAAACAGTGCAGAACGATTTTTCTTGCAAACTGTACTTGGGACACCCCTAGTTTTTAGAGACGGCTCCAGCGACGGCCATACCGTCTCTAAGTAGCGACGACGTACTTTGCTCATCGCTACTGCATTTACGACGAGCTCTATAGCGACATCCACGTGGTTGTCTCTAAGTCGTCGCTACGTAGCTTGTAGTGATGACTTTTCGTTTTGTAGGGTCGTCGCTAATTTGCGTTTTTTCTTGTAGTGACTTATCTTGATCATTAAACAATAAGATTTAATTCACAACAACTTTATAAAATTAAAAACCTCAAAAAATAGAACTAGAATCATAAAACTAAAAATGAGTTTACTTGTATAAAATTTTAAACCTTAAAACTGGAAATCACCCTAAATAAATCTAAGTTAAGCATTTTCTTAGAATAATAACTTAATAATATTCATAGTTGAGTATTTCATTAAATTTATAGTAAAATTAGAAAAACTGAATTGAGTTAAATACTCTTAGAAAGATAAAATAAATATGTAATTGTATTTAGATACTTAAATTACAACCGTAAGTCTTTTGATTTTGAAAAACAAATTCAACTTAACTATTAATTATCAAATTATTGGATATTTCCTATCATGATTTTATTCGTCCATCATACATATGTGTTTTCTAAGTATCCAATAACTTGGAAACTAATAGTACAGTTGAAGTTCCTATAAAAAAAGCTTAAATTTAAATCTAAGTATTGAAGATCAATTATGCATCTAATTTTATCTATAAAAATATTTAACTTCACTCAAAACATTGTAATTTAATTATAATTTAATGAAATATTCAACTATATATGAAGACTATATATCACACTATTTTGTAAGGAAATGCTTAACTTAATTTATCTTGCACCATTTTGTAAAACTCTCTTGACTTTGAAGATTACCATATGGTTTTTACTTTGATTAAGATTTTTTTGTAAAATTGATATTTTTTAAAAATTGGGACACATTTATTTAAACTTTTTAAAGAATAATTTTAAGGCTATGTGAAAAAAATCTTTATTTTTTTAGAGATTCTATATACAAAAAAAACTATTTTTTGTTTCATTACAATTAAAAAAAAGAAATTTTCATTTGAAAAGATAGTGATAATTTCATTTTTTTAGAAACTTCTCATAATTAATTTCTCAAAATAACTAGATGTCTATTTTGTTTTAAAAAGCTTAAACAAGCACACTAAAAACTTTTAAATGTGGGCTTTTTCTATTAAAAAAAGTCATATTTTATAAAAAAACTAAGAGTTTAATTATTATGCATTGTCAGTGTAAAATAATTTTACACATGCATCCAATGATGTGTTGCCACATAATTTAATGAATATGACACCTCATGCATTCTAAAATCATTAAATAATGTGTCAATACACCGTTGGATGACTGTGTAAAAGAATTTTACACTGGCAGTGTATAGTTATTAAATTCAAAAACTAAAATATCTAATTTTTTTATATTATACATTCCTCATTTGTCTGATGGGTCATTAATATTATGCACATGTGAATATCTCTAATCTTTTTAATGAATATTTTATTTGATATTGTTAGCATTTTTCTTTTTTATTGATTCCTTAATTCCTTGTTAATTATCACATGAATGAGTGTAATCTATTTAAAATATAATATCTATGATGAATCATTTTGATTATCATAACAAGGTGAATTTTCTTCAACTGCCTATTTTTTCCATTCACTACCTTCAAGTTGAGATTTGTCTTTAGAGATTCACTTTGTGATTATATACAAGCACATATCATGGCGTTGTTTAAAAGTTATATATCCATTGGTTTTTTATTTAATGGTCATTACTCCATACTTAAAGTGAATCGCTCACTTTAGAGTTAGAGGAGTTAAAACCCAAAATTAAGACCTTACTAAAAATGGACAATTATAAGGTGGACCGAATAAAATTTGGTTCACTTAGTGTGATCTATATTTAATTGGTTATTAAAGGTGAAAAAATAATTTTATTTTTTATTAAATGACTCTTAATTATATGACTATTTGAGTTTAATTTAAGGGTAAACATGAATTTACAATACAATCAATGTTAGTTTTATTGAGGATCTATTAATTTAAAGTTAAAAGGAAAAATTTTTACATCACACACTACTATTGATTCGGGGGGTTTTTCTAAGGTGGATCCTGGTCTATGTGATCCATAATGTAAAAATATACTAATTTAAATTATTAATTGACCATCAAATTTAATGCTCATTTTATTAATTATCGATATTAAATAAGTTTAAGTTACTTTTATGAAATATTGGTTGAAAAGAATAAAAATTTAAATCGTTAATATCACATAATATAGAAGTTTCCCCCGTTCAACTTTAAATTGATAGATTTCAACGCTACTAACATATGTTGTATTGTAAATTCGTATTTACCCTTAAAGTAAACTTAAATAATCATATAAGAACCATTTAATAA
The DNA here is from genome assembly GCA_026901365.1 of Sesbania bispinosa. Taxonomy (NCBI): domain Eukaryota; kingdom Viridiplantae; phylum Streptophyta; class Magnoliopsida; order Fabales; family Fabaceae; genus Sesbania; species Sesbania bispinosa. Next base: position 842,470 of record QLOH01000223.1, on the reverse strand, counting down.
AAAATTAAAACTATTCATTCGTCTGTAGTAGTCATTAAAATATATGTTGGACTAGGTGGACCAAATATTATTTGGTCCACCATAGAATTGTCCTTGATTTGGATTTTTATTTTTTTCAATTAATATTTCATAAAAGTAATTGAAAACCGGTTTAATATTATTTATTTATAAATAAAATGAGCATTAAAATTGAAGGTAAATAATTTAAATAACTATATTTTTACATCCTGGATCACGTGAATCATGGTCCACCCTAGACATACCCACAAAAAATAACTGAACTCACACTATTCTAAAACTCTAAATATCATTTACTCCCTTTGTCTCTATTTATAATACCCCATCTAGAAAAATTGAATGTTTTTAATATAAGACCCTTTATATATTTTTAGATATGAATTAATCATTTTATTCATATTTATCCTTTATTAATGTTTAACTCTTTTTAATTTCCCATATATTGATAAGTGTGAATAATTAATGAAGTTTTACCCACATGTTCAACTACACCATTAGAAACTGACTTTTGGAGTCTTTCACCATGTGACAATTAATATCCTTAAAATACAATGACTTTTAAATAGGGATATTTATTTGAATGCTATAATTTTTTTTAAAAGACCAATGCATTAACCAATTTTTCTTACACTACGTGAAACGATTGAAAAGTTCTTATAATAAGTGAAGAAGAGAGTATTACTTACACTAGTTTCATCATTATAAAGATGTCCTCACCAATAATTCTATAATAATGTGTGATTATATTTTCGATAAATATAATTAATTAATTATTCAATTCTCACCATTTCATTTTAAGCGTTGTTTTGCAACATCAATCAACAATTAAATATTTTATCCATTACCCTAGCTTGAAAAATAAAAATGTGATCAATTTATCCCATTTTAAAATCAATTTAGTCATTTTCAAAGACTAATTTAATAACCCTTTTATCTTTTAAGGATAAAAATTACAATTTTTACATAATATTTTTAGCAAAGTTTATAGGCTTTTCGAAAATATTTTTTAGTTTTTTTCATTTTCATTAAATGATTTTTATTAAACAAATTTTATATAGTTTTTGCATGTTTCACAAATAATTAAATTTTAAAATAAAAAAATAAAGGGTTAAATATGTTTTTAGTCCCTACAATTTAAAATCGGTGGTTTTGGTCCTTCAAAAATTGAAAAAACATTAATTTAGTCCTTATTGCATAGTTTTGCTATAAATTTTGCTACCGATTAGCTACGAATTTTTATCGATAAAGACTGAATTGGTATATTTTCAATTTTTGAAAGACTAAAACCACCGATTTTAAATTGCGGGGACTAAGTGACTAAAAACATATTTAACCCAAAAATAAATTAATGAAAAAAAATAAAGTAACACATGGCATACGAACAATGCATATACATTAAATTAAAGTGAAAATGTTCTTATTTAAAGTTTATATAGATAGGTTTATATAAAATTATATAATTAATTATATGTAAAAAATTATATAGAGCTCAAATTCATAACCACTAATTAAATTTTAAAACACACGTTGGATGGTAAATTTAAGTGTATTTAATTATGTTTAAGGTTTAAGTATATTTAATTATTAGCTTAAGTATGTGTGTAGCATTATCCTATACAAAAGCATGCCATGTTATTAATTGAAATATATATCAAAGAGATGGAGGGGTCCCCATTAGATATTACATATATTATTTTTATTTTTGCTGATGTGGGGTTTCACTATATATATAGGCTTTAAATTTGTTTTAGTAGCTAAAAAGAGAAGGGTGAGGGCGGCGGAACCACCTTCCTCCCAATTTACTTTAACTGGAATCTAGCAGCTAGCCTTGCAGTTCTTTTCTTTCTATCTGTCCTCTCCTCTCCTCAACATATGTATGTGACATTTCCTCGGAAATTCTCGGTAAGTGTTACTTCCCAACTGTTTGCAGTTTAATACCAGAACCTAACCTAACAATTCGTGAAAAAGCAAAATACTATATATTACTACAATTAATTAATATGCAAAACAGGTACTGTGACAAATAAACTTATTATTTTGGGTATGAAATATATTTCCCCATTTACTTTCTCTTTCACATTGAATAGTTTCAGATTAGTTGGTAAGTTTGAATTTCAATCGCTTTCTGTTGCATATGTCCACTTCCAATTAAACAAACAAATAAAGAAATGAAACCAGTCTTTATGTTGCTCTTTTCATAGCATTATTACTTTCTCTACTCTCAAGCCACAGTCATAACTACTCATTCCAGGAAATAAAAGATGAGATTTTAATTTTAATTTTTAATTTTTTAATTTTTAAGAGATGTGTGATGATATTACACATCCACATCCGTTTAAATTACAATTTTTCATGTTATATATAATTTTTTTAAAATAATTAGGATAAGTCTCGTGCACTTAATCTTTCGTATATTTTAATTATTATTATTATTATTATTATTATTATTATTATTATTATTATTATGCTACCTAAAGGCTAAAGAAATAATAAAGGGTATTTTCAGACTTCACTTCTGACTTTTACATGAGAGGTGTCGTGCATAATTGCAATTGAAATGTGACTAGAGGCCATTCGTCTTACCCAGGCATAGCAACTCGTTCGATCTTCTTTTTTTTTTCTCCTATATTTTTTGTTTTTCCCTATATATGTTTCTAGCTCTACAACTTGAGTATGACAATGTTAATCTTTTTGCTTGTCTATATCATAGATGCAAAATATTGTACAATTTAGGGTGATTGGAGACTCTGCCCAACTCATAAAAATAGGCACTAGATAACACTGGACCACATGATACTTACTTTTCATAAACAAGGCCATCTATTACGAATGGAGCTACCTAGCAGCAATTTCAATTAAGGCTGGTGCTATGTTATCTATGTAAATCAATAAATAAGGATTAACATTTAATTATAACACTTAATGTTATTTATATTTTTATAAGGAGTTAATTAATATACACTGTAAGAGTAAAATAATTTTACATAGACATCTAGTTATGTGTCGTCACAATAATTAATGAATGTGACAATTAATTCATATGTTATTAAATTCAATAAATGATGTGGCAACACATTATTGGATGTTTGTGTAAAACTTTTTTTATATTGACCGTGTATATATATTAAACTCTTTTTATAATTAAACTTACGATTATTTCATCACCTTCCTCTTATTCCATTTAATATATTTTATTCTTCTAAATTTAAAATTTTTATTAATTCAAATTTAAAATAAAAATAATGTTTAAAATTTAAGTAATAGGATTAAAACTGAATTTGAAAGTGGATTCATAAATTGGTTAAAGAATCTAAATAGAATTGTCTTCTCCTTTACTAGACTGGTCAATGTTTGACCACAATGGACGACGACGATTGACATTACAAGCGGTGAATAGACGCGAAGGGAAGTTACACACAACGTAGCGACCACGAGTGATGTTATTGGCAGTGGATCGATGCCGAGAGAGGTTACACAAGGCATATAAAGAAGACGACTAACATTATAGGCAAGGGATCAATGGATGATGTGAGATCAAAACAAAACGAAATCAAAATCATAGACAAACAAGATACATGACATTTATAGAACAAAATACGTCAATGAGAGCAGAGCAAAAAAGGTTTTAATTTTGACCAACATATGGAAAATAAACATAATTTAATAATAAATATTTGGGGAAATTGCACTCACCTCCCCTTAGGTTTGTCTAAATGACAAAGACCTCCCCTCTAGTTTTTGAAATGCAGAAACCTCCCTTCTCATTGACACCGTGAGGATTATCTAGGGATATTAACGGAGCGGAATGAATTATACACTACCTGTATCCATACCTGCTAAAATTAACAACTACCCAAGCGGGTAACGGGTATTCACGGGTATCCATTAATACCTAAGAATTCAGAATTTATAGAAAAATAAAAGAAAAAATTACATATAATATATTATGGTATCATATTATATTAATTTTATATAATATAAATTAACATTATATAATATTATTACAAGTTAATATATTAAAAATATTATTATAAAATAATAAAATTAAATTTTATCTCATCATGAAATAATAAAATATCTTAATATTTTAATATATTTAATAGAAAATATATTTTAATGAGTATACGGGTATCCGCGGGATGAGTAGTATAATATCCGTCTCCACTCATTTAATAAATATGTGGGTACTCATCGCTGGTATATCTACGAATATCCACAAGTACGAGTTTTTTTATCTTCTGCTTTAGGCAAGGGAGGTGAGTGCATTTCAAAAGCTAGAGGGGAGGTCTTTGTTATTTAGGCAAACCTCAGGGGAGGTGAGTGTAATTTTCCCTAAATATTTTTTAAAAAAATAATTTTTAAAAATTAATTAACCAAATTTTAAATTTTTATAAGAAAAAATATTTTTAAAAGATCAAAATAAAAAGCATAATAACTAATTTTTTTCACGTAAAACTATAAATAAACAAAAAAGTCTTTTAACTAAATGAAAGACATTCATGAGGGGTACAAAACCTTATTTTTGATATGGGTACCCGGGAATTTCTCTTCATTTAAATGTATAGTGTATAGTATTAAAATACTGTGCTAGTGCTGCTTATACTATAAACACCAATTATTTTTGTACACATTAAGAGGTGTATACACTTTTGGGAGTTAAAAAAAGGGGTAAATTTAAAGTGAAGACTCATGCATCTCTATTATGGTTTCTATTATTTTTTTTTTGTACTTGACCAAGGTATCCACCGCCGACAGCAGTGACTAATCCCCTCGCTGGTTTGTAGGCACCTCGATGGATGAGACAGCTGGCCCTGGATTTTAAAGGAGCTGCATGCCCAAGGCGGGATTTGAACCCCCGACCTTGGTTAAACTTGGATGGTTTCTATTATGGTGAAAGACCATAAATTACCTGCTAGTTCCATAAAATTCATACTATTATTAATGAATCCTCACGTTTTATAAAATTATTAAAAATAAATACTTCTAATTAAAATGCGGATTGGTGTATCATTAGAGCTGGTAATTTGGGATACTCACATCAGACATTATCGAATTGGACTGAAAAATCGAGGTATTCAAGTTGTTTCTGCCAATGACTACTAATTCACATGAGCATATTCAACATAATATTTTTCTATTTAGCCTGGCATATATTGAATGCAAAATCCATCATATATACTCCCTCCGGTCCTATTTATAAGAACCTTTTAACTATATAAATTAAGGAAGTTGGTTAATTTAGTTGATTGTAATAAATTTGTCAAGAATGTGTATGATATTTCCTAAACTACCCTTGAATTTATTGAGACTCATTATCTTTCTTTTTCCAATTAACTACTCAATTGTGTCATACTCTCTCTACTACTGATTAATTACGCACCTACCTCCACTAATGGGGTATTTTTGTCAACAAGACCCACCCTTAAAAAAAGGTTCTTATAAATAGGACTGGAGGGAGTAGTAAACTTCAACATGCGTGGGAGGTTTCCTTAGTCAATTAGGGTGATTTCATAATTGAAACTTGAGGTCTTAAACGCGAGTTTATTGGCTGTTCATATTATTCTTAATGATTTTGACGTCTAGAGACCTCAATTAATTCAAGGCGAGTGTAATCTTCCAATAAGACAATTTAAATTATACGATGATCTACTTTTCCTTTTCCTTTTCCGTGAATTTAAAAATAAGCTACCAAATATGCAAGTGTGTTAAATTTATACCTGAATTAAATATCTGGCTTACATATAATATCAAACACACACAATAACATTATAATTATAAGGAAAATGCTAACGAGTGCCTTAAGGGCACTTGTTAAGAATAAAAAAGTTGAAATGTTTTATTGGAGTGTGTAGCATTGAATGTTGTAAATGCAATCAATGTTGTGATTTCCAACAAAAACCTTCTTTATATAGATTCTTAACCGGTGCCCAGGACACTGGTTATGAGGACCCTAATTATAATTAAATTGAAGAAAAGGTACCTAATCAAAGGTCAACCACGTGCAAGTATAAGAGCGCGCGGCTTAATTATTGGTTAATTATGCATAATTGCATATGTCAACTTGTTTTAATTTTAACCTTCTGATTTATACCCCCAAGTTACATACATAGTTTATCAACAAGCTAGTGTGAGTAAATGAGAAAGACACCAACTTTCTATCTTCTTTAGGAATTTGTTAATTGTCGGGGTGACACAACTGCTTATTAAATTTGTTTTATTTAAATTTAATTGATAATTGCATTGTTTTGTACAATCATCTAGGTATCTGCTGCTTGCTCTTATTAATTAAATACTTTAGGTCAGCTTACACACTTCAACTAATTCAGTTTTTTTTTTAATTTTTTAAATTAGGAGTATGTTTTTTTTTAAAACCACAATTTTTTTTCCACAAAAGGCAATACACTTTGAATTGTAAACATCCACACAACATAATAAAACAAAATCTTTTAACAGTATTTGTTTTCATACATAAAACTTAAATAAAAAGCTTGATTTAGAGAGAATTAAACATGTATCACCTCAATCAACCATCTAATTCAAAACATGTTATTTGATCATGTCAAGACTGAAAGTTATTTATATAAAAATATTTTTTACATGCTGATCCCATATAATTGACATAACTAAAATTTAAATTTATAATAACATGACCAACCACACATTAAATATATACTCTCCCTTTATCCTAAGTTCATAAAATGTCGTGATATACTAATTAAGCAACTCATATATTGTGGCTACAAATTTAACTTCTCTTTCACCTTTTGTTCATTAAGAAACATTCGTGATCTTACATTCATAAAAGAAATAATGTCCATAATTTCAATATATTAAATAATGATATTTAGTAAAATAATTTCAATAAGAAGAGAATAAAGGCTTTTTTCTCTTTGTTTATTATTATATATATGGGTGGTTTTTAATTTCTATTAAATATGTGGGGAAATAGATTAGTCAGCTCCAAAACTGAATTTTGTAAATTAAAGTGAAAATGATCACTTTATTAGTTCATTATATCATATATATTTTTCCATTTTACAATTCCTAGCTATAACAATATATCTTTTATTAAAAAAACATTTCTATTCCTGAACAACAACTTAAGAGTCAAGGTAAAAAAAAGTTCCATATTGTAATTCAAAAAAGTAAGAAAAGGTAATAATAATTTATATATATACATGATGATAATGACAATACTGATGAAATCAACATTAATTATTACAAGCTGGAACTAAATGGCATTTTTGGGGAGATGTGGGTTATTCAATTTGAAGTGAATTCGGGGGTTGAAGTTTTAAAGGAGAAAGTTATTGTTTGATATTTTTTCTTTTTCCCTCAAATTTATTCGGTTGGAGAATATAACCATGATTGTTTAGGAGGTAGTGGGAGATGAAATGAAATGATAATTGAAAGAGAATGAAGCGGTTGGTATACATATAGTATTATAGTATAATAATAATTATAATATACAGAGAAGCAGAAGTATATATGGCACAGGAGAAGTAGTAGGGTGGCCTCCAGAGAGGTCTCTGTTCTCATTCTCTCAGCTCAGCTAAGTGCCTTTCCTTAGGAGGGACCAACACTCAGCACACAATCAATGGCACCAAAAGTCAAAAAAAAAAAAGTAAGAAAGCTCAAAATTAAACAACCTAACACTGCACCCCCCTCTCTCTCTCCTTTGCTACACCGTTGGCATTGCATCCCTCTCTACTTATGTTCTGTCTGATAACAACAACTTGTCATTGATATTGTTTTATTTTTTCTCAATAACTAATATTTTTTTATATAAAAAAATAAGGGTGTAGATTTAACAAAACGAAGGCTAATTGCTACGGGAACAACTGGCCTTTTGGTCTCAAACAAGAAGCATATTTATTTGGTTAGAACGTGTATATTCCACGGGAGATAATATTGTTCAAATTGAGAACATCCATATTATTCTGAGGCTAGTTCTCTCAATGGAAATGGTTTTTAATACATAAAACACTAACTGAAAATCTTACTTAAAGATAATTAATCATATATCACTTGAACTATATTATTGGTAAGCAAAAACATGTATATTGTACATATTATTATCCCAAATATTATGAAAACGACTAGTTGCTCACATGACCCCAATACGCACATTATTCATGGGCCCCTCACGTAAGTATAGTAACCCTCTTCTCTCTCCTCTAATCTTAAGAATAAAACTGGGTTGCAACAAACATTTTTGCTTCTTTTTCCTACATGTAAAGAAGCTTCCTGTGAGGTAACTATACTTGGTTAGCTAAAACTCACATCACCTTTCCTTTGTTCATCTTTCTCCCTTTCTCTTTCTCTCTCTAACTCCTCATAACATGTTGTTTAGGTCAACAATAACCACAACTTGACTCCGCTTGGAATTCTCCATGGCTTGTCTTGTCTTTAGGGTTTGATGCCTCATCATGGTCAAATATGAAGGCACCGACTCTTACAATTGTCTTGTACTAACTAAGAACCTGCTTTTGTTAGTTTTCCTTTACAGCCGCACAAATCTGGGTGAAATATCTTCCTCAAACTAATTTGGTTAATTGGTAATGTTTTTCTATGTATACAATCTTCAAATTTCTTTTTTTTTTCACATCCATTTTCTCAAAATTTTTCCAATTTCATTTTTGGTTTTTTTTCTATTTATTTACTTATTTAATTATTTCCCCCTTCCCCACTTCCTACTTCCTCTTCCCTTCTTCATTCTAATCATTTCATTTTTATTCTCTTTTCAGTGACATTATTGTTTAATTTTGTGAGATCCAGGGGTTATAATTACCAGAATTCAAGGTGGGTGAGTCTACAATTTGATGGAGTTGATGCAAGAAGTGAAAGGGTATTCTGATAGCAGAGAAGAGGAAGAGGAAGAGGAAGGAGCTGAAGAAATCATCACAAGAGAAGAAAGCAGCAGTAAGCACCACTGCCCCTCTTTCTCTTTATCTTCTTCACCTTCAATAACAGATTACACTACACCTCCACCTCCTCATTATCATTATCATCAACAAAATCCATGGTTGGGGATGACTCATGATCAGTCTCCAGAGGCCACCCCAGCTACTGAATCTCACAATTCATCATCTGGGTTAGGGTTATTACACCAGCAACAAGATGCAGCACCTTCCAATTTCATCAATCAAACAAAACAGCTAGACTTCATGGAATTGTCACTGGGGAACAACAAGGATGCTAGTGATGAAGCCGATTTCCAGCAAGGATCAGGAGGAGGAGCTCCTTCCCCTTCTGTTTATGGCCATGCAACTGCTAGTTCTTCTGCCAACAACAGTAACCAACAGCCTCAGCCTACTGAGAAAGAGCACATGTTTGATAAAGTTGTGACACCAAGTGATGTGGGGAAGCTCAACCGCTTGGTGATACCAAAACAACATGCTGAGAAGTATTTCCCCCTTGATTCCTCAGCCAATGAGAAAGGCCTTCTTCTCAATTTTGAAGACAGAAATGGGAAGTTGTGGAGGTTCAGGTACTCTTATTGGAACAGCAGCCAGAGCTATGTGATGACCAAAGGATGGAGCAGATTTGTGAAGGAGAAGAAGCTTGATGCTGGTGACATTGTGTCATTCCAGAGAGGTGTTGGGGAATTGTACAGGCATAGATTGTACATAGATTGGAGGAGAAGGCCTAATCATGGCCCTGATCCCTCAACCACACTCTTCACACCTTTCTTTCTTCCCAATCAGCCTCACTTGTCACAGTACTCCATCAGGTGGGGTGCCACTGGCAGATTGTACTCCCTTCCTTCCCCACAACCACCAAGGCAGCAGCAGCAGCATGACCCTTTGCATCACCTCAATTACAACAACAACAACCATATGTATCCTTTTCATCACCATGGTGGTGGAAGTCACCACCACTACAATTATCATGATCTCAATTCAGGATCTGGGTCAGTCTATTACCTGAGGTCAGCACCATCAATGCCAATGGCTGATCAAACCTTGACAAGGCAACAACAACAACAACAACAAGGAGGAAATAGTAATATTAATGCCCCAATGATCATTGATTCTGTTCCAGTTGCTCATCATCATCATCACCAATATCACCATGGTGGTAAGAGTGGTTCTAGTAGTGGCAGTAGTACTAGTAATAGTCCTAGTACTGCAGCAAAACGGCTAAGACTATTTGGGGTGAACATGGAATGTGCTTCTTCACAGCCTGAAGACCCCAAATGTTGTAACTTGTTGTCTTCAACTTCAGTAGCACATCATGTAACAATGGCTAATTCACTCCCCTCTTCTTCTCTACCACCTCTTCATCAACATTTGAGGGTACCCCATGAAGACACAATTTCACCATCCGGAAGGTTTGGGGATCAGAGAGGAGAAGCTTCAATGCTTTTTGATTTAGACCCCTCTTTGCAATACAGGCAGTGATAAAACAAATTGAAGAAAACAAATAATGAAGAAGAAGCAAGTACTTCTAAATTTGTCTTGGGTCTAGCTACACTCTTTTTGCAGCATTTTTATTATATTTTATTTTCTTTTTTTTTCTTGCTTCTTTTTTTTTTCTTTCATATGCTACAAAGGAAAGAGCTCCCAGATTATCTTCTTCTTCTGATCATCATTAATTAGCTTATGAACTTTTAGTACGTTTTGGTACTGCTCAATGAATTAATTAATTAGTTGGGGATTTGGGTCCTGAAGAAATGGCACATCCATCCATGTTTCACAACCTAAAAGAGGGAAATGAAATTCATGGAGATCAATTACGTTTAGACCTTTCAATTGTGTATAATACAATACAAATATATATTTTTATTTTAATTATGAGAGCATAAATGGCTAGTTTTTGTCGTTTTTATTTCTAATTTTATTATTACTTTAATAATAACTGTGTTCTCTCTCTTTCCGTTTACTGCATTTAATGATACACAGAAAAGCTTGTTGCTTTCTCCTTTCCTCTAATGTTTCTGTTAGCCTTGTTGGGTTGATGTCGTTCACAACACTGCTCTTCTGCTCCTCCTGCTGCTTAGTTAGGCATTTTAGCTTTGCAGATAAAGCGCAGAAAGTTGTACAGCTGTAAAAGGGTAATTTTTTTCTCTGTTCTTATTCCTCCTCCATCCATTTGTATTACTTTTTCTACTTCCTATATGCTATGTTACCATAAATCATTTATTGGTTATCAATGAACAGTTAATCCCCTTCCCCCACTCTTCTCCAACACAAACACATTTCTCTCTCCCTTTCTCTCATTGCTTCTTTCTTTTTGTTTGTTTTGCTGATATATCTTCTTGACTTCTACTATTCAGCAGCCGCCTTCTTGTCTGGCATGGATTAGCATTACACAGTGCACACAACCTTGTCTTAGGTAAGTGTAAAAAAATTGGAAATTTCCACCCATTTTCTCATGCTTAAGTAGCCTTATATTCTGATGCTTATTTTATTGATCTGTGATGCTTAATTATTTATCCTGATTTAAGGGATACGATTTGTGTAGCCTTTTAGACTTGGTTATTTACTTTATGGATTTAGATTCCTTATTTGATGCTTAATTGGTCTTTGGCTACAGTGTTGTTCCTGTTGAAAGTTGAAAATTCATTGATCATTTACATATATATTTTTGGATTTGTCACAGTCATTGTAATAATTACAGCTGAGACTTTTGGTCTTTTGGACATTGAATCAAGGCACTTTACTTTGGTGATCGAGGTGATCAATTAAGTTTACCAATATATAGCTTTTCTACTTCTGTGAAACTTGAGGGATATATACTATAATAAGAATTTGAAACTAATTTTTCCTTTTTACAAAAGAAAAAAAAAAGAAACTGTCTTTTTGATTCAAACAAGATGTATATATGGTGCATGTCAACTACCTGATTTGGTTTGTCGATCTAATTAAAGGACAAATGTTAGTTTCAAATTATCATGTGCATTAGTATAGTATTTGGACTGGGTAAAGAGAGTTGTCTACCTATAGTGGAACAAGTATGCACTTTGCTCTCAAAAATGCTTTTCATTCAACTCACTTATTCAAACATTTTCTTCATGTTTATTTTATGTTATAGATTGATAGAAATCACACTCAGGTTTGAATAGATGTTAGACTCACATTCAATGCAAAAGACACTGTTCATAGCATAAAAAGGAGATATCAAACAGAATGTTATGTATGTCCTCAAGGTGTGACAATGGAGAAAGCAAAAGCAACATGTGTATATGACAGTAAGATCAACAGTATAAGTGAGACAAGACATACATAGGAGCAGGACTTTTTCCTTTGCTACACAGACTTGAATGTGATGCTTTTCTGTTAAAATATCTGAGATCCTTGGGTAAAGTCAATTTCCATGAGCTCACCTCCAAAGTCTTGGAAGAATCCTTATGACTGCTGGAAAATAAAGAATGAAAGAGACTAGAAATGCAACCATTCTTTTCTTTTGGGGTGGGGGTGATGATCATTGATCAAATTTAGAGGCTTAACCCAGTAACTCAGGAAAAGATGGTTAAGATAAAATAAAGTAAAAAAAAATATCCAAAATCATTTCTTTTCTCTTTAATTTTTGTTGTGTTATGTATTATATGTATGCTTCAGGTTTACTATGAATAATGAGTTTTATATTCATATGATGATGATATAGTATGAATGTTGTTTTTTCTTAGCAAACTCTTTTGTGATTGCATCATCCCAAAACACAGTGTATATATGAGAGACAATGTCTATCAGTTATAGGATGGTATTGATACTAATGTTAATTGGTTCTATCAACTTTTCATTAATTATTGTTTGCTACTTATGGGTGTTATGCAGAAGGGAAAAAACAGAAGCACCACCATATCAGGACTTATGATTTAAAGATGTGAAGGTTGACCTTTAGAAAAGGTACAATTTTTTTTTCCTGAATATATATGAGTTTTTCTCTTGTAGGGGTCCGGATTCAGATTCAGTCACTAATATTTGAGTCAGGTTGCATTCATCATATTAATTGCAATTTAATTTCTCCTACATTGTGCATTTAATTTAGTCTGGAAAATGGATATTACCTTGCATAGATGTTGATATCAACATAAAACAGATATATATGAAAAAAAAAGGTAGATGTGGAAAATGATTATTTTTCAGTGCTTTATTGATTTAATTTCAGCATATTTTCATAGGGAAATGTTGACAGTAACAATAGCATGTTTGCATGTGCACTCCTTCACCTCTTATGTTACAAAAGAAATTTAGATTCCCCCAACCACTGAACCATTAATACCTACTTGTTGATACATATTGCATGAAAAGCTATAGGATTGGGTTCATCTTCACCTTAGAAGAAAAAGTAAAACAATATTATTAATAATTAAAAATTAATACTCAAGATTATGATCTATAAACACAGATATAAAAAATTGTGAAGTTATATAAATATGTTGATTTATATGGAGTTGTATAAACCTTGTACTCCTATAATGAATTTATTTTTGCTGTCCCAAAAGAATATATATGAAGTTGTTTAAATATACTCAAGGATCATGAATTTGATTTGAGAAACAGTTGAGAACTTAAACTTCTAAGTTAACACTAAATTAATCATCTCACTCCCTGATCCAAATTGTATTATCCTAATATGAATATAGTTGGCTGTTCAATATGGCTGATTTTATTCTCTCCCTCTTTATCAACATGTAACAAATTTCAAATGCCATGTATATATATCTCATAGCAACATATATAATGTGTTATAGTTGAGTTTCCACATGAATCTCAAACTCTAAATATATAAACTTAATTTTGATATATTGTTAATGTACAAAATGTTTTATACTTATATCTAATAAAGGGTGATCACATTATTTAATGAATTTGATATTTTATGTAACATAATCAAATATATTAAATAATATATTAACATAAAATTAAATGGTATGTGTGTTGTAAATTTAGAGGCATTAATTCTGATTAGTTGGTTTAAAGATAAAAGTTCAAGCAATTAAGGACCATAAAATTGATCACATGCTAGTTCTGTAATCTCAACATTTCATGAGAGAAGCATGATTAGGTAGGCTTAATGATGGTATTCCCTGTGTCTTTCAAAAGCCTTACAAAAGCTAATTCCAAATTATAATAAAAGTGGCCGAAATATACTACTGTAATTAGTCTTAGTAAAAAGGAAAAAAAAAAAAACACGTGAGTTTATGTTTAAGGACAAAAGGACAAATTATAAACCATTTTAGGAGTTTACTTTTGACTAAGGTTTTCATTTCCAAATATATAGAATAATTAATTTTCATCTCTTTTATAATTAGATTTTACTTACACAGCTTTTGAAATATCGAAATACTATCATAGTGAGTTTTTTTTGGTTACATATCATAGTGAGTTTTAATCTATATATCATTAAATTTATAGCCAAAGTTTTTTTTTTTGCAAGATTTTATAGCAAAAGTTGACAAGTTGTCAGATTAATTAATTAATTTAAAATAATAAATAAATTTAATGTATACAATAGTTTATTACATATAATGATGCATATAATAGATTATTATTATTATTATTATTATTATTATTATTATTATTATTATTATTATTATTATTATGTTGGCCCTTATCCTGTAAATCAAAATTGAATCCCCTCACCCAATATATTCATACTTAATTCAAGAACTTGTGAGAATTCTTTTAAATATCCAATCGTCTACAAGAATATCCGTGTGTGTGTGTATATATATATATAATGTGTAGTTTTTGTTGCAAGAAATGTTGTTGTGATAATATATAATTTACGTAAAACCTTTTTCGGTTGTGTTAAACCTTAATGAACTTAGTACCTCGGCAAAAAAATTGAAAAGCACGCATATACCAAATTTATATCTCTGTACATTACATAAATGATTGCTACCTTTATACATTTGTATTAGTTTCTTATATATGTGAGCAGTAAATTATGATTTATGACATTGCTTTTAGCTTCAGCATTCCGACATCAAATTATTATTTTTTATTTTTTGTATCTCCAGTCTTTAAATATTTGCAACTTAATGACCTATTCTTTGGTCTATATAGTCAATTAATTAAGCGTGAAAAATAGTTTAAGTGATATTAAAACCTATCAACTTAAAAGTATTACTTGTTTGTAAGAAAAATAAAGGTTTGTGATACATCTTTCTTATGTTCTAATCGTAGACAGAAATTTCAATTTGGGCCTTATCAAACATTTTTTTATTTTTATTTAATTTATTTACACCGCATGCACTTATCTATTCTCTGGTTGGGGGAAATAATACCCTTAATTTTTGTCTTCATTAAGATGAGAAATTTAAAGAAAATGATGAATCCATTTTAATTGCAAAGAATGACCGGCAAATACTGAAAGTAGACAAATAACTATGGTACATGTCCCAGAAACTAATATATATATATATATATATATATATATATATATATATATATATATATATATATATATGACAAAAAGGATACTTCATATAATAGTTTATATATACTTTTTTGCTAAGCGATATCATGTATATATTGATATTTTCAATGCAAGTAATTTGATAGGAGTACTTGATTACTCTTTTCTCCAAGATTTTCTGTATTTTAGATTAGAAAAAAAGTAACAAGTGTTGGGTTTTGATTAAAGTTTAAATTTAACTAGAGTTATAATCATTAATGAAAAGTTCATAACTAGAGTTTATATTTTAATAACTTTATAATGTGTTATAAATGTGCATATATTTTGTGACAATCTCATCTTTTGATTCTTTAATCAATAGTTATAACTTTATATTTTATCATTGAGAGTGTTTCTCTCATTTTAATGTTTGTTTCAAATGAGATAAGAGAATTGAATGGTCAAATGAGATAAGAGAATTGAATGGAGTGGATAAGAGAAATATAGAAGGGAGGTAAGAGCTCCCCTTCTCTGCCTCCGAAAGTGGGGGAGAGCTTGATGGATTTTGATCCATTTACTTTTTCTCTTGCTCGCCTCTAATTTTTTTTTAATTAAACTAAGCAATCTATTAAAATTATTCTATTTTCTTTCTTTGTTTTTGAACCAAACAATGGAACTTGATTGCAATCCTTTTCTTTTCTTTTATTTCTCTTCAACCAAATATTTAAAGGAGTTAGAGTAATTTTATAAAATTATTCTTTATATTGACAATGAAAGTCCTTCTTTTTAAAGTAAACATCTCACTTTAGTATAATCAAACAGTGGTAGGTCACAATGAGAGTAAATTGTTATCACCCCATATGGATTTTACCTGAGGTTTGAATTTTGGAGTCATCACTCTAAGGAGAACTTTACCTGACCACCACCCTGGTTGGGGGGTTAAACCCATAACTATGCCTTTAAAGAAATTCACGGTAAAAAAAGAGTCATTAATTATAACTACAGAAAAAAATACAATAATAAGGGTACTATGAATAAAGGCACACTAAGAGTACTAGTGTGTTTGGTTTGCCATTTCAACTAGCTGAAAAGTTGAAAATAGTAACTGAAACCATTTCAGCAGTGTTTGGGAAGATAACCTTTTTGGGTAGCTACAAACTTTTCTTAAAAAGTTATTTGGGGTAGCTTTTCTAAAAAAGCTCCAATTTTCAGCTACTAGCTAAAAATTAATTACAAGTTTAGCCCTCAACCACCCCACTTATCATTATTTAATAATTAATGTTGTTCTTAAATGTCATTTTACCATTTCAACTAGTTTTACTAAACACATTCAATAGCTTTTCAGCTTTTAGCTAATTTTACCAAACACACTCTAATTAATGAGGTATATAAGTTTACATAATTATATTAGCAAATATTTTGCATGTATATTATGTAGTAAACTGGAAAAAGAATATTAAGTAAAAATATGAGAGGGATATAATATTTAAAATTATAAAAAAAGATATGCATAAATTGTAAAGATGAGAAATCAATTTGTGAATTTAGATATATTATCATTTTATTAATTTGATATAGTGTGTAAAATTTTAAATTTATGACTTTTAGCTTTATACTTATGTGTTTTGACATTCATAATGTAAACAATTATTGTTGACAATATTTAAGAAGAATAAAATATATAAAAATAATAATAGTAATTTTTAAGACACTTGATATGGAATTAGTCATGTTGCATATTAAAAATAAGAATAGATTATGAGAAGTCTCTCATTAAAAAATACGAGACTCAAATTTAATATATTGGAGTGAATCTGAAATATTATTTATCTATTTATTTTTAATTATGAGTATATATTATAGATGGGAAACCAGCAAAGTAAGATGTATATACGTTATAATTTTAAGAAGAATAAAGTTAAACATTGAAAACGATAATTATATAGATGGTGATAATTTTTTAAAAACTAATCTCATAAAAATTAAATATAAAAATATTTTACTTAAAAAAATGAACATTGTTATATGGAAGAAGGTTGAACCACCAAACGTAAAAAAAAAAAGGTTGAACCACCATTCCTTGCCCTAAATTTTATTTTGTAGCTAAGAGGGCAATATATATTCTGAATTTAATTTTTCTATTTTTTTCCTTTGACAAAGATGAAATTTGACAAAGATGATATCAAATTTTCATTAACAGTTACCAAAAAATGTATATATATATATATATATATATATAGTATACAATTTTATATATAATACTTTTAAAAGTTACCAAAAAATTACATATATAATATTTTTAAAAATTTATATAGTATTTTGCAATTAACGATTATTCAAAAAAAAAGTCAATTAAAATAAACGTAAGATTTTTTTATCACATATAGGGGCTGCTTTGGATTTTGTGATGTTAAATGTATTTGTGAAACAAACATTACCCAATAAAAAAATATATTTGAAATTGCGGATGGTCGGATATATATATTGATGGATAATAATTAATTAATGGATATAAAAGTATTGGAAAGATTGCCCTAGGGAGTAGTCCTAGAAGTGAAATGGCTTTTGAATGAATGGTATCCCCATCTCCACCCCACCCTATAAAAGTAGAGAGAGGATTGTGTGTTGTATAGCATATAGGTATAGGGTAATTAAAAGGGATTGGATGATATGAGGTGGCATTATCACTAATATTTAGTGATCGACGATCATAAAGTAGATAGATTGTACCGTAAAGTTAGCACAAGTTTTTCCATCTATCATCTTTGGCGTGGCCTTCCATTTCATTAATTAACTGAAACTCGGATCATTGGACGCATGCACTCTATCATCAGTGATCAATCCAAATCATTGTTATCGTACTCTAACTTCAATGGACCACTTCCCTTCCCATTCTTCTTCACCACTATTTATCAAATATAAATTTTCTTTTGTTTTTTTCCCACCAATAGCAGTGCATATACATTAAAAAAACAAATGAAAGGAACATTGGTGCACTTCCCAATTTGATCAGCCCAGCAGCTTCTAATTAATGAATATATATAGCACCTATTAGTATATATAATATCTTGTGCATTTCACTCTGTGAAAGGAATCTTTGTTGGTATGTTAATTAATATATATATAGTACCAAGGTTAACTTTAGGGTTAAATTTTTTAGGGAAATATTAGAGGCACAAGGCTGGCTGATTCTTCTAATGTGAGTGCTGCTAGCTAGTAGCTTTCAAAGCCCTAAAACTTTAAAAGATACATTACAAAAGTAAATGTTTAAAGCTACTAGCAGCTTTACAAGTTGAGCATATTTAGAAAGTTGAGTTTATCACGTTTCAATGCTAAACCAAACAATCTGTTAATCGTTTTTTATATTAATAATAAAATTGTGGAGGATGACAGGCAATTATCATGATTGTTACTTGTTGTCATTAAACATTATCAAATTTTATTAAGTTAACACTGATAATGTAATTTGCTAATGTAAAAAATAAAAAGGAAAAATGTGTGTGTGTGGAGGACCAGAGAGAGGGTGAAGATCATGGGAGTGTCCAGGACAGAAGTGAACCCCAAATTAAAGTGACAGATCCTTTCTATCTAAGTATTTGCTACTGGGGCTTTCTATGCTTTCCAAGATGATAAGTTAACAGATCAGATGCATGCACATTTATTTGATATCAAGTAAGGACCATGCAGCCAAAAAACAAGAGAGGACCAGAGAGAGATGAAGGAAGGGGGGGGGGGGGTTGTTCCTGGTGGTGGCCAAGAAAATGAAATTAGCTAGGAAACACAATCAAAAGTTATAATTTGATCAACTCATTTTTAGTACTCATAGTTAGATAGTTACATTTGGATTATCTTCTTCTCTCTTTCAAATTATAAAATATATATAAAAAATTAACACATATTTCATTAAATTTTGCTTCATAGGTTTTGCTCTTGTAAAAAAGAGATACAAATTGAGAATAGGTTTTGTATCGATTTGCACAACAATTTGTATATATATACATAATCAGCAATTGTTGGTTGCTTTCTCATTTCTCAAAACCTAAGGTAGAAGGTTTCAAGTTACATGAAGGGGTTTGGCTAGTTAGCTTCCACACATGGCTTGTTGTTTCCTTTTGTCTGTTATGGTTTTATTGCACCAAATTTGAAAGGAACAAGAGAATGTAATGTGTACGAAGCTTCTTTAGTGGCACCCATGTTGTTACTTTGGGATGTGGTATTCGGACCCCTCTCACCTCGATTGTAGTGCATGTGTGGGTTATATGGTTTTGGCCTGAATGACAATTAGTGGTACTATGCAACAGATCGCATGTGGAAATTCATCAATCTCTCGTAAATAGCAATTGCAGTTAGGTAATGCACTAATGCTGGATAAGAGAGAGCAATATTGGAACTTATATTGTACAGTACGGCATGCACAAAACAACAATATACACAAAATCATTTGGAATTGGAATACTCCAACATTAAATTTCAATTTTCGGGCATTCTCTCTTGGGATCGCACTTGGAAAGATCACTACTTGGAATGGTTGGTCTTTTAGTTATATATGTAATGTAATGACAGCGATTAATAGTGAATTGAGGTTAGTTAGGAGTTAGGACTCAGGTCAGGAGTAAGACAAGCACATGTGAAAATACAGGGGACAATGCAATGGTTTAGGGGAGAAAATTAATATTTCTATTTACGGTTACTCACGAGAAAGAAGGAAAACAAAAAAAAAAATAATTTGATTAAGGTGTGCAGCAAGGGGCTTGAACACCTTTCACTCACAACAACACATGTTAGTGATTTAGGTGTGTGTACCAAGGGTCTCTTAACTAACAGTTATAACTAATCCCATTTAATTTGAGGCTAAGAGATTATGGAAAGGACTTTTTCTTTCTCAACAAAGAGTGTGTTTGATAAGTCATTAAGTCGTGTTTGGTATGATATTTTTTTGGGTAGCTACTAATTTTTTTCTTAAAATTAGGTACTTCAACTATCCTCACTCATCATTATTTAATAACTAACGATCGATGTCTTTATAAGTCATTTTACCATTTTCAGCTAGTTTTACCAAAAACATTCAATCAAATCAACTAATTTTTCAACTTTCAGCTAATTTTGTAAGTTAATTTTACCAAACACACTCAAATTCTTTTTTCATACACAATCAAGTATCTTTCCCTTGTCAACATCCATACCATAAGGGACCAGCTATCTATCATATGTGTTGGGTTTGGTTAGTAACACGTGTTTGTAATTAAAAGATATCCCTTGAAGTTAAAAAAATTGAAATTTTTAAAAATTATTTTAATGTTTCTACAAAAAGAAAAACTTATTTTAAAAAATATAATTAAGAAACTTATATGATTATTATTTATTATAAGTCGATTTAATTTAATAAAAATTGAAAAAAAAACTAATAAAAATAAAAAATTGACAATTTGGAAAATGTAAAATTGATTTTTTTAGTTAATTGGATTGTATATTTTATTTCATTTTTAAAATTAACCAATTCAAATTAAACTCATATATGTATATGTGTGTGCGCTCTTGTGCATGCGTGTATATATCATACAACTTATATTTATTTATGGAAAATATATTTAAGTAAAAATAATTTTTTTAATAAATATTTGAGTAAAGGCGTATTGAAGTGAACAAAAATAGTTGTAATTCGATATCAATCAATATAATTTTGAGACCTCACATTGAAGAATGAGACACTCACTCACTCTACTCTCCCTCTCAATGATTTTCTTCATTCTCTCTTTTCTCTCATTAGATGGTGAATTACACACATTACTTGTGAGAGTCATATTCTCCCTCTTAATCCTCAATACTAATCTTTTCTCTTATATGAATTTTTTTAAATGCTAATAAATTTTGAAATTTATTAAGATTTAAATTCTTATTGTATTAGTTTCTATTACTTTAATATAAATATTTATTCTTATCATTACAATTGTAATTAATTTCAATTTATTTAATTATATCTTAATAATTAGTATCAAATAAACTCTATATTGTAATTTTGGTTTCTCATCTCGGAGAGTGCAACACTCACTCACCTTACTTTCCCTCTCAAATGATTTTTAGCATTCCCTCACTTCTCTCATTTGATGGTGAATTCCACACACCACCTGTGGGAGTGAGATTCTCCTTCTCAATTCCTAATACTAATATTCTCTCTATTTCTATTTGAATTTTTAAATATTAATACATGTTAATTCTAAATTTTAAAATTTATTAAGATTTAAAATATTATACTATCATTTTCTATTTCAATCCTTATTTTTAATATAAATATTTATTTTTATCATTGTGATTTTAATTTAGTTAATTATATGTTATTATCAAATAACAATGTAAATTAGATTTCGATGATAAAATACAATATATTATAATTTAAAATTGAATAATTATCCAAAATTATTCTGATTTACCAGTATATTTATGTTATAACTTATCAACGATATATTTGAAATTTTGAAATAAATCGATTAAATGATAAAGAAATCAATGAGATTGACTTAGATTATTTTTATCCTAAAAACTAATATAGTACTACTATATGTGAATACCCTTAAATGAAGTTTTCTCATCAATATTAATTCATTTTATTCATCTCATCCATGCCCAGAACTTTAATTTCCTAATTCCTATGGTAGATTTGAACAGAATCTCTCTATACACTCAAATTTTTGTATCACACTAATTAATTGGACACCACTAGTACTATTTTTTCCCGAAAATCAAACACCTCCCAATATATTGACATGTAAATGCCACACGGGACTTAAGGTATCTTGGATAAGCAAAAAGAAATGGTATCTTGGACTTAAGTATTTGGAGTGGTGGTTTGGATGAGCAAAAACTTTGTAAAGTAGCACGATCTAAAATTATTTTGCCAAAAAAAGGTAGAATTGGAATTGAACTGCTGTTGGGAGAAAATCTCTTTTGTTAAAATGGATATGAGATTTATTGAAGAATATAATAAAATAATTCTTAGGAGGATTTTATGTAACACCTTGGATTTCTAAATCCTTCCTTTCCTTGCTTCAATTCAATTCCTCTTGTTTTTTCTATCCCTTGTGTTCCTTCTCTTGACTTTACATGAATGATGGCCCATGTACTCCAATGACTTTCTTGTTAGAAGAGGTTTGTTGCATGTTTCAGATAACCTTTGCCCCTTATATATATATGTCAAAACTCTATAAAATCTTTAAATCATCTTCTACTTCATTGTCCCTATGTTTGGGGATTATGGCGCAGTACTATTCTTGGGTGGTGGGTTTCACATGGTGTCTACCTTTAAATATTGGAGTTTTTTTTTTCTTCCAGCAACGGCACTCCTTGCCTTGGGTTTAAATTCAAGCTAGACAATCTCTTTCTTGTTTGTTTTTCATATTATATGGTTATCACACAACAATTTAATTTAATTTTCATATAACAGATTGGAATAAATATTATACAGGTTTGGGTATTCACCTTTCCCTCAAATCTTGGAAGTTTTAATCTTGCTCTCTAGTGCATTATAGTATATCAACGCATTCAAATACATAGCTCTCTCTTTGTTGGTTCAGTGTTGGACTTGTTTTTTTTATTTTATTCTGTATTTTTGCATATATTCTATTAGTATTTAGCAACTTATCATTGCTGCTGGCGTACTGAACTTTAGTTGTTTTTTTATCCTGTTTCAATAAAAATCCAAAATGGCTGTTTTGGCTCTTGCTGTTGTTTTTGTACAAAATAAAAGAGGTATGATTAATATTTTAGTGTCCGTTTGATTTACAGTTGAGTAGAATTGATTCTAGAAATGAATGGTTGAGATGGATGATGCACGCTTTACGAAGCACGTTGGACGGAAGTGATTTAAAATCAATTCTGCAGAATTGATTCTGGATGCTCCATAATTTAAACCAAACGGGCACTTAATCTTTTTAAGAAAAAAAAAGCAAAATCACACATTTGTTTTTGTAATTTAACTTATATTTGCTTTTTGTAATTTAACTTGTATTTGTTTTTGTACCAATTTTGTAATTTAACTTGATTTTTTTATGTATTAAAAAAATTCTATCAAGAGAAAAAGTAACGGTTTTTTTCCTTAATGTCCAAACAAACAGTTATTACCCAAGCTATCCTTCTCTGCTTTTGGACTTTTGGTCAAGAAGGTTGAGATTTCATTCAAGGTAGGCCCAATTAAAAAGGCCGATTAGCAAAACAAGACTACAACAGCTCCTACGTAACCATGCTAACTAACTAGTTCTCCTAAAATTTGACAAAAATAAAACACTAGTTCTCCTAAGAAACTTGCAAACAGGCCCTAAGCCCGTCCGAGCAAACTTTTAGAGTTTTTGTTTTTTAATATCAAACCTTTAGACATATTTATTTACTCAAACTTCTTGACCACATGACTCAAGTGCAATGTGGGTTGGTTTAAGTGGCTATATGCTTGATTTCCTTAAAAAAAAGTGGTACATGCTTGATTCCCTTAAACAAAGTCTTGGATTCAAGTCTTGTGGATGGAAAAAATTCTCATTGAAAGAGTTAGCTCCATCATGATATGAATGTTCTTGACTCGAACACGATTGTCTTCCATAGAGATTACATGCGGTGAAAAAAACATTCACTCTCAGCCCATACTCTATGCACAGTTAATATAGATTGTCGTTATGTAATGAAAAACTTAAAAGAGAAACGAGAGAAAAAAACAACACACAAAAATTTAATTTGCTCAATGAATAGCGTACTTCTCTATTATATAGAAATGTAACAAAGAAACCATTCATCAACTGGGGTGGTGGCGCAGTTGGCTAGCGCGTCCTGAGGTCGAGAGTTCGAGCCTCTCTCACCCCAACACATTTTTTTCTCCTTTTGTCATGAAAATATCATTTGTTAAAGCTTTTCGTTCATAATAAAATATTTCTTGGATGTTCAAAATTTTCAAGATATATATTTTTTACGGAAAACTTTTCAAGATATTAAAACGTGTGAAAAGTGTATAGGAAGTGTATAGGAAGAAAAAAGGAAATAAAGAAAAAAACTAAAATATCTAATAATTAATATAATGATTAAGGAAAAAAAGAAAGAGAAAAATAAAGTATGAAAGAAAGTATAAAATGTAGGTGTGTTAAAAAACAATACTTTTTTTTAAAAAAAAATAACTATGAACAATCATCTTATATTTATTTATATTTTTAGTCAACATACTATATAATATCTTATCTAGGAGAGTTCAACTTACACCGCTTTAAATTACACCAAGTGTTACACAGTTGAATAATTTTTTTATAAATAATTATTTTTTTAAAATCCACTATTGGATTGAAAGTTATTATCATATAGATCATATCTATAAAATTTCATATTGTATTTAATACATCATCAAGACATGTCAGAATTAATGTCATATATACTTTTAAATTATATGAAAATAAAAACGATTTGATTATTAAATTGTTAGTGTTAAAATTTCACAAGATTTGACACAAATAATCAAGATGATGAATAATTATAATTCAATAGTTGGACCTATAAAACTCACATTCAATCTAAAGTTATCAATAGTGTAACACTTGATATAACTTATAATGGTGTAAATCGAATCCTCCTCTATTTAGTCAATACGTATAAAAATAATGAAAATATATCAAATGTAAAATTCATTTTCTTTATGGTGAGTTATTTTAAAAATATTTTACACTATTACACCCCTCTTACTAAAGGTAAATTATATGTTTAGATTAGCTTATTTATTGTTTAAAATAATTTATAATAAACCAACAAAGCCTACACAGTTGGCAGATAGTTGGGTCCCTTAAGCATCTTGACATGGTTCGATCCCTAACGGTGTGTATGGAAAAGAATTTGTTGAGAGAGACAAAGTTCACTTCCATGCCTCGAAGGGATTAGCCTCTAGTTATCGGCTAGGATACTTTTGGTTCACACCAAAAAAATAATTTATAATAAAAAATTAAGTAACACGACTTTTGAAAAAAAAAAATCCAAAAAATTAACCTACCAAATATAAAATAAGCCAGTTAGAGATTAAGTGTGTTTGGTTCCCGTCAAAACCACATTTAAAACATGACCAAGTGTAAATCAAACACGCTATAATTCAAAAGTAAAAACATCCATTTGAAGCAAGATACTATGCAGTGAGGGAAAAAGAAGCAATGTTGTTGAAGAGCTTTGAATCAACACCTCAATAAAAGCAAACACGCTATAATTCACTCAACACTGCGCTCTCAAGAAGTAACAAATACATTGGCTCCGTGGAAGAAAGTCTACATTCATATTAGAATATTCCATATTTCTTTTGTTCAAAGTTCAGGTTTATACAACACAATACAAGTTAACATTTATTTTGATCAGTGATGCAGTATCCTTGCATTATTGAGAGACCCCCTTGAGTTTCACCTTTCATGGTGAAATACTGAAATTCAAAACCATGCCAAGACGAAGCACAACTCCACCTGAGGGATAAACAAACCATGACCTTTGCACTAAAGGAGCCTCCAAGTGGATTATAGAACCCTTTAAAATGACACCAGATGATACATTGCTTGTGGTTTCCAATTCATTTCTTGAACTGGTACCCTGCTCTATATTTGACTCCAGTATGTGTGTTTCCATCAGTGCCTGCAGAATAACATCATATGGAGTAAAGGCTTATCAATGGCATGCTTAAATTAAAATTTGCTTCAAATGAAGCATGTTTCTCATCATAAAGGCAGGAAATTTTCATATCTCTAGTGCAACAGCTTGGCTTTCTCACCTCTTGTTGGGAAACTGCTTGGCTTGAAATGCTAATGTGTGTTCCCAGAGGTGAAGAAGAGCCAGCCTGAGGTGGAGGAGAGCAAACACTCTGAAAAAGGAAAACAGAAAAAGATGCATTTGCAGTTGCGTTGTCATCAAAGGTATTGTTATTTCCCTCTATGTTTGATTCATTTTCAGATGACACTGGAGGAGGGCCAGCATTAACAGCATCATGTGATGATTCAACCATTGACAGAGCTGGGTTTTCCCATGGATTAGTATGTTCTTTCCACACTAATGGAGTAGTGTGCAGAATATTTTCATGCTGTAAAAATTTCAATAGAAAATATATAGATGAAGTTAATAATTGAGGCGTTTGGTAAAAGGCCAACCTTAAAACACCATGAGAGAAACTGAATTTCATTACTTAATCTGAATGTAATGGCAAGAAGCCTTTTATATACAAAATGACATAGCAACTAGCAAACTTAACGGATACTCATAGCCAACAGATTACAATTGACATAACAGGAAGTAAATAAGTCTGCTCTCATTGAGTTGCCTCCACATGTGCTGTGTCCACATCAAGATTATGTGCTAATAAACCTGATTCTCAGGTACTTGTAAACTTAATTTATATTACATCTGGGATTCTTATGTTTGCTATGTCATAAACTAAACCAAAATGGGGCTTCAATTTCTTTTTTGTATACATAATACTCTGAATAAATAGGTTTCTAAGTAATAAGAAAATCAAAATGCTTGGTTAGTATATTCATGAGCTTTGCTTCCAAGAGTTTAGGGTTTAGGTTTTAGGGGACACCACTCAGATGCTTGAAAGAATATGCTTCAGTGGTGTGGTTATAAACACTCTGCCCATGCAAGAATTCTCTGTCTTTACCAGTGCAGAGAGTAGTTCAGTGTCTGTTGTTTCTCTGCTTTCATTATAGACCTTGCTCAAAGACTGTGAGGCAGTGGAATCATCAAAAAAAGCAGGTGCTGTTTCTTGTCCAATAAAAACATCATTATTAGCTAAAATTGAATTCAGGAATGAATCAATATTGCCCTCCTCCTCAGTAGTTAACTCCATAAGGCTATCTTCATCCCCAGAAAAGGAATTCAGAAATGAGAAATCTTGGAAATTTGGCGCCTCTTCAGTGACAACTGGAGACTGCTGTGCTAAGAGGAAGTCATATTCCTCTGCTACAGGTGGTGCTGGAAAGAAAGATTCCAAATTCACTTCTGGTGAAGCATATACCACCTGAAACCAATATGATGAACCAAGAGTCACTGTATGTTTAGTTTAAAGTTGAAACGGACTAAACTCAAGTTTGGATTCCGAAAGCAACTATTTCTAGCATTACCAAGTTTTTTTTTTTGGTCTATTGATCACTGCAAAACAGCCCAGAAGGCTGAGGGAAGGCTGAAGCCCACAAAGGGCCCAGGCAGAGCCCAATGACAAAAGCTGGAGCTATACAGCAGAATCCACCTAAGATGAGGGAAGCTAAAAATTGGATTCTAGCTCACTATACTGACTGAGGAATAAACAAGTACAACTAGTTTGGATGCGTTACTATGCACTCAATAAAGGCTCATAAAGGATGCTTCTCAAGGTTTTAAATTATGGTCCAATTTAAAACCTTGATGCTTCTACTCACATCTGGATCCCTATCTGCTGTTGCATTGTTTTCATAGTCAGAAGCAACATGGCTACTTGGCTTCCCTTCATCATGTATTAATTCATCAGCACCCCCTTCTCCTGTTTTCTCTGGTTTCTTAATTAAGCGACACAAGACAAAACCTCTCTGCACAAGAGGAAACCTTTCTCAGCTTTCTTCTCACTAAATAATGTAATTGTTGAAGGAAATTGAGCAATATAGTCAACAGTAACTTTCTATTGTCAAAATGACCGACAGTAAAAATGGAAATTTAAACACATGTCCAGTTTAAGTTTCAATCAATTGTAATGACAAAAATTAAGTACCAAAATGAATTCAAAAGTGGTAAAGCTATTTTCCGGATAAGTATACTACACATACCTTGTCATTAGGAAAGGTAACTGCATGATATTCATGAATGACCCAATTGGTCTTGTCACGGCGACGACCACAACCCTTGTAGAAAACCAGGGTCTTTTTTGTGCCAATAACCTTATTGGTAGCTCTGGTCTTGATGTTACGGTCTTTACCAGTGATCTTCCAGTACCCAGTCTTGGTTTTCCTGTTACATCTCATGCTTTTTGTGCACTTCAAATCAAGAGGACTGAAGAAATACCATTCTGGGTCATCCGATTTTACCTTGGAAAATGCTAACATCACAATTTGAGGAAGGAAGCACAAGAAAGATGAAAACAGAAAAAGCAAATAAATAATCCACAGCAACATTGAAGTAGGAAAAAAAAAAAGTAAAAAGGAATGTTCTTTTTGGTTCATTGAGGAGATACAACACCTGGTAAGTCCCAAGGTTCAAACTTGCAAACATCAACCTCAGCTATGATATTGTGCACCCCGGAATCATCACCAAGCAACCTGTGTTTCAAGTAATGACCCACAAGCTCTTCATCAGTTGGATGGAATCTATAACCTACAGGCACCGTTTCCACCATTGATGTTGGGTTCCCCATTACTTACTTGAAGTATAATTTACACCTAGAAAATAAGAAGAGTAAGTTAGGAAAGTGGAAGAAGAAGAAGGAGCGGCTCAAGTTAAGAGAATGAAGTTAAAGCTATTAAGTGATTGTTATAGCTTACCGTCAATGGTGAATGACTTAACTCAGAACCAACCCTCACCGTAAATAAGTAGAAAGTAGAAATAATTTTATAATAAAATTTTATTTATCCATATATTGAGTTACTTTCTCTCATCATATCAAATATCAACTCATTAAGAAGTTAAACATCATTACTTTAACGCTCTGTTTGGCAATTCTTATGTCGTCTCTTCTTCTTATTCTTCTCCGGCAATGGCATATGGCAGTGGTAGTGGTGTTTGGCGGTGGATGCCTGGGACTAGGTGGCTGTCTTCTCCAGCTATGGCTATCTTGACTTCACTTCACGGCACCTAAACATCTCCACCCTTGTGTCTTTTATTTTTCCCTCACCTAAAAAGGCTTGGCATCACATATGAAAGAATCAGCACTACCAACTCAAAAATAAGTGTTGTTAGAGTTACCAGAGCAAAGAGTTCTGTATGAAGTATCATTCCAAGAGCAAATGGCAAAAAAAAAAAATCTCCACGTCTTCACTTTCCTTCACTTTAATTTTTGGTGTCTCAACTTTCTAATATAATAATAACAAGGTAACAAAATAATAATAAAAAAAATAATGGTAATAATTAATAATAATAAAATAATAATAATAATAGTAATAATAATAATAATTTTTTCAACATGAGAGTAAATGAGTAATTATACATCATATTCATTTCACTTTCTCTCATTTTTTTACTTTTTTTATCTCTAACCAAACAACTAAAAAATTCTCCAATTTTTCTTTTATTTTCTCTCTTTCTTTTCTTCCTTTCCTTTTCTTTCCTTCTATTTTCTTTCTCTCATTTTTACTTTAAACAGAGCCTAAGGAATTCGAAGAAGGGATGTATTTGTAATTATATTTTTTACTATCACATCATGAAGTGGAGGAAAATGGACATATTTCCCTTATTTGGTGGCACAGTGGAAATGAAGAGAAATGCATTTTTTCGGTGGATCTCACGCCTTTTGTATTGCTCTCCAAATTTGTGGAGAAATGAAGAGAAATGCACTTTATGGTGGGTCCCACACCAACCCCTTTCACATTTCTCTTCTATTTCTCACATATTTCACTCACACCAAACAACCTACTTTCACATTTCTTACTCATTTCACTCACACCAAACAACTCTTATTTCTCCTCTATTTCACCTCCATTTCTCTTCTTCCCACTTCTCTTCTATTCATTTATTTTCTCTCCATTTCTCTACTCCCACCAAACAAAGCCTAAAGGAATAGAAAGTAGGGATGTGTTTGTAATTATATTCTTTCTTATCACATCACATCACTTCACTTCAAAAAGAAGTTGGTCATCATTACTCTAAAAGAATAGGAACTAGGGGTGTGTTTGTAATTACATTTTTTCTTATCACATCACATCATTTCACTTCACTTCAATAAGGAGCTGGTCTTCATTACTATAAAAGAATAGGAAGTAGGGGTGTGTTTGTAACTTCTTGTTACTTGACACACAAGAAAAGATTCCTCGATCTAAACCATGTATGTCGGTAAAAGGCTATGGGGTAGGGATTGTAATTGGACCCAAATTCAACGAGTATCTATAAAAATTACTCACATTGGATAGATACTTACTCATCAAATGACTCCGGGACCAGGTAATCACCTACATTTTTATAATTGGCACGAGTGCGAATACGGGGATAATGGTTTCCAATCCTACCCATATTCGTACTTATATAATATATAATTACTTATATTAATATACTTTTATAATTTTATTATCTAATACCATGATATATCTTTATATATACATTAATTTTATTTTAATTTTTATATTTGACATTCTTCTTATTATATAATTTATATTTATATTAATAAATATAAATTTCAATAAAAAATATTTATTATTTTATAATTTTATCACTTTGATCCCGAACTAAAATTTAATCCTATTCGATTTAAATTATTGGATTCAATCCTATTTAAAAATAATGAAAACCATGAAAACCTCTTAAATGAAGGTACGAAAAATGGAAGTAAAAGACAGAAGCGTTAGTGGAGATTTATGGCCCGTTTGTTTTAAATTTTCACTTTTTTGTAAAATTGATTTTGAATCACTTTCGTTCAAAGTACTTCGTAAAACGTGTACCATTTATCTCAACCATTCATTTTTAGAATCAATTTTACTCAACTATAAACCAAACGAACACTTAGAAAGTAATAGAAAAATAAAAGTGAAAGCAAAAAAGTTTGCTCAAGCCATTCAATTGAGAGTTTTCCAGGTGGTATAGCATATAGAAAAAAGTACAAATGCATGCAGATATAAGCAGTCAAAATAGAGAGAGGAAAAGGAAGACAAAAGGCAAGGAGTAGGAAGAAGCATGAGAGAAGGCAATGGAAATGGATCTCTGGAGATTTGTGTGAAATATTTGACAAGGCTTTTTTATTGTTAATTAATTGCAATCTGGGACTATGATACTAATGAAACAGAAAAGAAGTAAGCTCATGGACATTGAGATAAAAGAAAGGTAAAAATTTGAAATTGTTGCATGTAATAGGAAAGTTGAAAAGAGCAGGGCCTCTGCTGCGAGAGGTCAGCTAATCTAATCTTACTGTTCAATTTTTAATAAAAAATAATTAAAAATGGTTTTGCTCTCTCTTTCTCTAGTCTAGCTTCCTAAACTGAGACTGAATTCAGCAATCTAGCATTGCACTGCACTATATGAAACCAACCTCCTCAACCTCAACTCAATCCTTTCTAATTCCTAGTAAAACCGTTTCCTCGATTGTTGCTCCCTCAACCGCCCTCGTGCACGCGCGATCAAATACATCTACTAGCACCTCGAACCTTCCCATCAATAATTTAAAATTGTTGTATGCAATGCATTCCACTTGAGTGTGTTAGCTAAAATAGCTTCAATTAAAAGCTAACAAGATAGTTAAAAATTGAAAAATTAATTAATATGATTAAAATTGTTTAATAAAATTAATTTAAAATAATATTTAAGGACATTATTAATTAATATTAAGTAATGATAAACGAAAATTCTTGAGAAATAAACTCATAATAAATTTTTAGAAAGTAGTTAAAAAATAATTTTCTTTTTAAAAAATATCTTAAGTAACTTTTCAAGAAAATCTAATAGATCTTAGAAAAAAAATATAAACTTAAATTTAAAATTATATAATTATAACAAATTTAACATTAAGAATAAAAAATATATAATTGGCTATATTTAAGAAATAAAATTTAAGAGAGAGAAAAAATTTATTAAAAAGTTATTGAGGTAAGAAAAGTCATGTGTCACATTTAGTGATGGGGAAGGGGATAATATTAGGAGAGGTGAGAATCAAGGTTTTGGTTCATGCTAGCAAAGTGCATGTAGAATTCTTTCAACTGTGAGACATAGAAATAACCTTTTGTATAATAGACTTAGAGGATAAATATGAAACGAAAATTTATAATTGATTCACCCTATAACAAAAAAAAAACTTGCTTATGACAAAATCATGGTTTAAGAGTAGAAATCAATTATTGAGTAATGAAATCAAACATGTTTAAATTGATTATTTCAATGGATATAATCAATTTTCTATTCTCAAAGGTGGATCCAAACATACATTTATAGCTTATTTGGATAGCCGTTACAATCTTACGTTTATAAATTCCAATAAAAAATTTATTATCTCAATATAAATTTTATCAACAAATTAAACTAGTTGTTTATAAACAAACATATGTTTAGAGAGATATGTGAATGTCCGGCTAAACCAACTACTCCTTCAGTTCTTTTTATAAGATATTTTTTTAAAATTTTGTTAATATTTTTACAAGGCACTTTATAATTTATAGCAAGTATTTGTTACCATTTTTTATTTATCATTATTAACTTTAATGTATTTTCAACTATCAAATGAAAGTGGAGTTAATTAATGATATTAAATAAAAGTAAAACCTAAGAATTAAAATATTTTTTAAAATCCAATAAAATTAATTATTTTTAATCATTTTTATTATTTCGTAGAATTCGATTAAATGTGTTTTATATAAAAAAAAGATAAAAGAGTATTTGTTAGGGATACTTGTTTGTGAGAGTTTGAGTGTTTGAATGAGTTTATTTGAATTAGTGCCAGAGATGTACTTAGTACTTGATATATTTTGACTGATGTAGTGGAAAGATATGAAATAAATATTCTTTTCTTTTCTTGTTTTGAGTTTGTGCGAATCTAATTTTTATTTGCGCGTAAAAGAGGTCATTAAATAGAATATATGTTTTCTTGTGAGCAACATCACTCGCAATGTCAGTTTCCATTTTTGCTAGTGCCATAATTTGTTTGGTTCTTAATGTAACATATAGTCATATACCTTCAGTCAGGTTATTTAGACTAATATTGGTAGTCTAAACATTAGTTGCAAGACTGATAATTGTGAGATAGTGCGCTTTGATTCGGTGTGAATAATTTGAATTTTTTTCACACTCAATTACATTACTTTCTTTTATAATTATCTTTTTATTATATCAATTATCACAACATTTATCTCCTCATTTCTTTTATAGGATCTTAATAAAAAAAATGTACTATACATTTTTATTATAAATATTATAAATTAAAATTACTTTTAAAATGAAAAAGTTGGAGTATATAGTAGATTCAAACTCAAAATGTTTACCACCGAGCACGTGGATCAGTTGATAAGGGGTTGTTTCAGGCTTTCAATTTAACTAGTGGTCTCGAGTTCGAGCCCGGATATGCAGCTGTGTTAAATACTCGGAGGCCTGTGTTAAATACTCGGGGGGAATGCTTTACCGCTCATAAAGGTCCTACCCAACTCGACAGGATTGCCTCCCGTGGAGGATACCATTACCTGTGGTCTTGCAAAAAAAAAAAAACTCAAAATGTTTACACCAATAATTATTGGCAAAACATTGTTTAGCATTAGCGGTGAGGTAGCTTAAAAAATTGCAAAAAGATGATGAATTACGTAGCAACTACCACGTAATCCAGAAGGAAGAAAAATAGTCCTTGAAGATTCTAGAATTGTGGGAACAAAAAATTCAAATAAGAATTTGGGATCTCACATAGTCGAGTATCTTAGCTAAATTAGCTAAAAAAATAATTAAAAATTAAAAAATAAAATAAAATCGAAAAAATTACTTGAAAGTTGAAAAATTAGATGACTTGATTAAAAGTGTTTAATAATACTAGCTGAAAATGATAAAATGTCATTTAAGGACATCATTAATTATTAAATAATGATTAATGAATGTTGTTAAGAAATAAATTTTAAATAAATTTTTTAAGTTAGTAGTTGAAGTAAGAGCTTTTTTAATAAACTAGCTTGAGCTTTTTTTTAAAAAAAAAACTAGTAGATATTACCTACAAAAATTTCCCTTATCAATCACTGATAAAATGACTTATTTTAATTTTCATTTAGCTAAAATGTCTTAGGGTTTATGTGTTGAAGAAGGGCACTCCATGAGTGGGAGATTCATGTAGCACTCCTTAGGGTTTAGTATTGAAGAAGGACACCATTTCCATGGTAGCAACCTAAACTTAATTATGTGATTTTCATCCAAACATGTTTTATTTGGTCAAAAATATGTTTAACCACAAGAGAATCATGGTATGGACTTTGGAATGGCTGCGTCTATCGTACATTATAGCATGAGTAATGTACCAGTACCAATACCATATTTGACCGTTGGATATATTAATAAACAAATGAAGGGCTGTGATTAATGACCCATTACCGGTTAAATATGTAAGTAGAGAAGTTCTGATTTTAGTGTTTCAAATTTTCTGGTTTATCCCTCAAATGTTTGAAAATAGTGATTTTGTCGTTCCTTCTTCTCATCCACCATTCTTATTCCATAGTCTTCTCCAAAAGACCAAAACAACACCATCATTGCTACTGCATCTGTTGATACCTGCCTGTTTCACCCCATCACTGCTGCCATGCCACACCCAGCAGTGTCCAACCAAGTTTGCCGCCCACCACCCTTCAAGTCGCTAGTCGCCGCACGGTGTTCTCTAGGCGACATCTCACCACTGCAAGGCCACCACGCAACCACATCGTCCTCGTCCCACTGTCCATTATGACGCATCGTCGTCATTGCCCCATCACTGATGAACCTGAAACCATGCAAAACCCGTAGTAATTCCTCCATGTTGCTCCTTTTCCTGCATACTAGAAACCATAACGAAAGCTGCAAGCCGCCATCACACACTTGCTTGTTTCACCGAGCCACCTCATCACCGCAACCGCACCGAGCCACCCAGTCACGTGGTGTTCTCCAAGCCATCGTCGCTTTCTTTCTACCTCTCCGATTATGTATTGTGCCTTGTTCTAGGTGCAGGTGGTGGTGAGAAAGAGATTTTGTAGCCAAAATGAAATAGAAACAGGGGAGATCAAGAACCAAGTGATGGTCACTACCATAAGTTGTGGAGCTCGTCCCACTTACAACCAAGTTCATAAAACAACAAAAATGAAGTCGATAATCACTTTTGGAGTTTTCGCACACACGTTTACACAGAGAGAGGGTTGGAGAGATCGATTCCACTCGTTGATCTTGAAAGGATCGAATTTGCATTTTGCAGTATGTGCAAGAGAATTTTCATTTTCCATTAATTTCATGGATGCAATCCAAGATACCCTCCAACAAAAAATCTCTGGCTTTCCCAAGTTGGCTCTCCTCCTCCTTCTTCAATACGATTCCCTCTTCATATGAAGATGCTCTGTTTCTCACTCTATTCACCACCACTCTACAAATAATGCCTTTTTCCTTTTCTTATTACAGATAACAAAGAAAATTTAGAATACATTCAACAACATTTAATAGTTTGATTATTTTAAAATATGATGAAACTATCACAGTGAATAGATTGCTGAAGATTTGAAAGAGCATGAACAGATTCTCGAAGTCATCCACTATATGGCCTTATCATTGTGGACTATATTAGTTCTCTATACAAACGAATGAAATCTCTTTCTAAGTGAGAAAGTCATGTGGTGTTAATCTTTCCATGTGTCAAGTAGGAAATCGGAGCATGGTCTACTATTATATTCATCTTAACGCTTCCAATGTTTATGCCCATTTGCACGCAGGATGTTTTGCAACAATTTTATGAAAAGAATTCATTACAATTTCATAAATATAAGGGGCTTATATATAACATTCTATTTTTTATTATGAGGTAAGAGAACCTGTTGCAGCAGGCAGTGACGAATCTTGAACAAAATGTTTGAGGGAGCCGAAATAATTTTTTGACATATAAATTAAATATATAATTAATTTTTTATAAATTTGAGACTTTACTTTTGAAAGTGAGGCACTCATTCATCTCATTTTCTCTCTTAATAACTTTTCATGTTTTCTCTAACCTCATTTCATGATAAACTCCACATACAACTTTTAAGAGTGATATTCTCTCTCTCAATCTTGAATGCTAACATTTTCTCTCTACTTGATCTCTCTTCCTATTTGATTTTTTTATATGTTAGTAAATGCTATTTTTTTATTTTAAAGATATTAATTTATTATAAATTAAATATTCATTACGCATGTTAATATACTAGTATTATATTATGTTTTCTCAATCCAACTGTTAAATAATGTTGTATTGACATATTGAACAAGCACACTAAGTTTTAGAAATTTCAAACATTCATAAGTAAACAATCTTATAGTCACTTATATTAATTTTAAGAAGTATATTATACATTAAAATAAATTTATTTGATGAAGTGTTAATTAGTTTTTAAACGGGTTATGATTAACATACACCTTATTTATCTTATATCTTCCTTTCCACCTCCACTTTCTTTTTACCTTTTTATTCCTTTTCGATCATACCATTCTTCCATCTCTAAATTTTCACTTATTCATCCATTTTATTTTTAGGTGTATCCACCTCAACACGTATACACCAATATAAAATTTAAGGGTAAAATATGTTTTTTGTCCCTAACTTTTAAAACATTTGTTTTATATCCCTATACTTTTAAAACACTTTAACCAGTCCTTGACGTTAAATAATTTTGTTAAGTTAATGAAGAATTCAATTGTTTAATAATTGGACTTAGCTTCTACATGGATTAAATGAGACTCAACACTAAAGTCAGTAACTTAATAGAGCTAATTTATATTAGGAACTATGATTGATGTGTATAAAAGGTATGAGGATATAAAACAAATATTTTAAAAGTTTGGGACGAAGATCAAAGTTGAACAAAAAAAATAAGACCAAAAAATATATTTTATCCAAAAATTAATACCTATATATATACCTAAAAATATTTTTCAAAAAATTTGACTCCCCTGTCATAACAAAGTTCCGCCATTGGTAACAGGTCAGTTTTTACATGTACCGATACATGAACTATTGTGGTCATGTAAGGTAGAATCACCCCTTTGGAATTAGTAAAAAAGGTTCCAGACATGCACTAATTTGGAGTGAAAAGGCAGGGTTCAAGGATTAATTTAAAATATTGGTCATGATTTTATCATATTACATATATTTATTGGCTATATCACCTATCACATGAGACACGTCGGGAAGTGATAAAAAAGCGGTGGAATAATTTGAAGACAAAATGGCGATTCAATTAAAATTGTTCATACTTTGTAACTGTATCACTCGCTAATACGATGTGAATTTATGAAACAATAAGGCTTGCTCCCCAAGTTTCTTTGTTGGCCCCACCATCCCTAGTCATTGTCTTTTCAACTTCCTCTTAACCGAAAATTCAATCCTTTGAGTCAATTTTCTTTGTTGCCCCCACCATCTCAAGTCATTGTATTTGGTCTCATGGTGATTTTCTTTAGGATGGTTTGTGATGTTCCCCACCAACTTATGTCCCGCTAGAGGATGAGAATTTCCCTAAAAATTTTTTTAAGAGAAGAAAATAAAATGAATTTAAAACGTAAAATGAATTTAACTTTTGAAATTAGTCTTTGTAACTCAATTTCTCTGACAGCTCTTTCATTTAACTTTTTTATAAGTAACTAATTTCAACTTATAAAAAAAGTTAAATTCATTTTAGGGAAAAATATGTTTTTCGTCCCTATAGTTTCAGTCAACTTTAGCCTTCGTCCTTGTACTTTAAATCCTTTTTTTTCCTAAACTTTCTAAACCCCTAAATCGTGGTCCCTCCCCGTCTATGAGATCCGTTAACCTGATGAGCTGGCTAACAAAAGTTACATGTCAGCCTCAATAGTGAATCCCAAATAATCGAATGATCATGTAATTAATTTTTTTATTAATTTTTAATTATTATAGTAATCATAGTTGCTAAATTAGGGTTTTCACCTGAGCAATTCTACCCGATAAAAAACTAATTTCATAATTATGGTTATTTTAATAATTTAAAAATTAATAAAAAAATATTAATTAGATGATTCAGCTATTTGGGGCCCATTATTAAGGTTAACATGTAACTTTTGTTACCCGGCTCATTAGGTTAACAGATCTCACTAACGGCCAAGGACCATGGTTTGGGGGTTTAGAAAGTTCAGGGACAAAAAACAAAGGATTTAAAGTACAGGGACGAAGACCAAAGTTGACCAAAACTATAGGGACGAAAAACTTATTTTTCCCTTCATTTTACCTCTTCCATTCATTTTATTTTTCTCGAGGAGTTCTTCTACAAAAATATATCCAAACTGGCCTAAGCAGATAATAATAATTAATAAGATTCTTGTTCATGTTAAGATACTACTAGACTAGTATTTATAAGTGAGATAACTTTTTCATATAACAACTCATACAACACACTTTTTCTTTCTATCTCTCTCCATCATATCACACATCACATCTCACATTTCTCTCTCATTCCTCTATTTTCTCTCTTTCTCTTTCTATGTTGTATATGTAGACTTAAGAGCATGTACAAACAACATTTCTCTTTGTAAGTTTATGCCTGCTTCCTATGTGTTACAAGCATCCACAAGAAGAATGGAGCAAATCAATCAACCAAAAGGTCGGGAGGAAAAAAAAAGCCGTGAGGATGAGATTTGTGTTTAATGTTTATCGATTGATTGATTAATTTAATTCTTGTAATTTTAATTTCCTTTTAGCTGATGGAAATGGAACATGCTGGATTTTTTAAAATCACATTTTGAAAGGAAATATTAACCTTTGACCAAAAAAAGAGAAATATTAACATGAATAGACTTGGTTAGTTTGCATTTTTATTTCCTATTTTCATTTTTTGTTTATTGTTTTCTGAAATTTCATAAAAGAAAAACCGAAAATGCTGAAAACAAAAATTTGCTGTTTCCAGCCTTTCCAGTTTTTCCTTTATAAAATTTCAAAAAATGGGAAATAGAATGAAAACAGGAAATGAAAATGTAAACCAAACAGGTCCTAAGCATTCCTTTGATTTTCATTGTCTGTTTTCAATTTAAATTACAAATTTAATTTCCTGTTTTAAAAGTTTTATAGAAAAAAACAGTGAAAACAAAAAAAAAGTTTGTATATAAAACTTTAAAAACAAAAAACAAAATGAAAATAATTGGCCATTTCTATTTTTATAATAAAAACTTAAAATAGGAAAAAGAAACATAAACCAAACAGATATTTCTATTTCCTGGTTAACCATTTCTTATTACAATTACAACTAAAATCTTTACACTATGTTCTCCCCTTGCCTGAAAAAATTGGCCAGGGCTCATCAATAGTGGTCACAAGTTGTGCTCAAAGTTGATAAAATATACATAATACAAATTCCACAACTTTAAATATTTCTTCATAAGACCTATAGCTAGCTACCGTTTTGTGATCCAAAATAAGGCATACTTGCTGCAGAAAACAATGTTCAACTGAGCATATGATTAAAATGAAAGTAGTTATCTCACCACAATCCTTTGTTCAGTAAAATCACTGTATTCTTCACCTTGAAACTGAAAGCTTCCTGCTCATGCTCCAAACCAGTGTCCTCCACACAGCCATTGAGTTTTTCAGCACAGGCTCTGCACATTAAATATTTAAATATTCTTCTGATTGTGTGACCATTTTCTTTGTCTATATTCAGTATTTGGGAAGCTTAAATGTTGGAAGTTCTGATTTTGTCAGGAAAGAAAAGTGAGAATGGATGGTTTCTCTTCATCTGAGATGAGCTGCTTCTGGACCTTTTTCTGTTTCAAGAATTTCTTCACAATGAGATACACAAGGCAAAAATCACATGGCCTTACAATGATACAACTCAATGCATCTTTCCTATCATAATGAAACATATAAAGCTGCAATAATAGCTTTTTCCACAGTTATTAATTTAACAAATACAGTCCTAATACCCTGTGTGGTTTAGAACTTATTTGGTTTGAGAAAATATTTTTTAATTTCATTTTATATCTTCACTTTTAATTACAAAATCATCACATTATGTTCACTTTATCTCCTATTTTCAAATATTTGTATAAGAAACAGTGAGAACAATATAAAGTTGCTTTCACTATTTCTTGTACAAATCTTTAGAAACAAGAAAGAGAGTTAAAACAGAGCAACATTTTTGTAAATAAAAATGAAAACAAGACCATAAGCTTTCTCATATGCAGCTAATATAATTAGTGTCATGAGGCCTCTGGTGGCTGTTCCTATTTCCTAAGAAACTAAGCCAGGCTCCATGCTACTGTTGCATGTGTATCAGACTTTTGTATCCTAAAAATGATCATTAAATAAATGAACCATGGCTTAAATTCCCATATGAGCTTCCTATTTCATTCTTTTGAATAATGATTTTGGTCAGGTTCTACTAAATGCTATTTTTCATTTAGGCACATTCAGAAATTGGCCGTGCAGATTTTAATGGATAAAAGAGCATCTAATTACTAGAGCTCCAACTAATTTTCATTTTTAATTAATTTTGTGATGATTAAATTACAAAACTTTATTGGGAAAATAGGCTTCTGAAGCTGACTACACATTGAACAATTGACCTGATACACATATTATATCAGCATGTTTTGAACAGCATCAAAATATTTTCTGGACAGGCCAACATAGGCTTATTCAGGTATGTTGTCTATATGATTCAACACTGCTTAGAAGAAACCACCTATATATTAGCTAAATATAAGAAAGTTCATCTTGATAGAATTGTTCAAAATTCATCAAACTAAATAAATTTACTTAGTCTTAATGTTCACATCATGACAAATTTAGAGGTTTACTTTGAGAAAGTAAACTGATAGCAAGGATCCTTGAACAACTAATGTAATAAAACACAAAAATGTGGAGAACCAATTTAGGGGTTTACTTCATATTTAAATTTAAATTACACAGACTATCAAGATTGCAATTGTAAAATTAATGATTATGGAAAAAGCTACAAATGATGAACATAGACATTTCATTATGATAAGGATGATGCAGTAAGCTTGCATAAGTGCAGAATCCATGTGAATTATATACCCTTACCTATCTTATAATGATGAAATTACTAAAACAAAGCTTGCCTAGCAGCAGCACCATATGAAAAGCAACCATGGTACCCCTCACCAGCCCTTCACATGCACTAACCACACTCCTAACATGATAACACTTCCCAAGTAATGACTATTAACAACAAAATCCCTATAACTACATTAACAAGATATACCGAGCGAGGAAATGGGCCTTGGCTTGATGAAGGTGTCTCCAAGCAGATGAAAGAACCTTTTCTATTGACATTAGAGGTTTGATGGCTTTTGGTTTCTAAATTCTCTCTCGAACTAGTATTTTGAGCATTTTTCTGATCTTTTTCTAATTCCATGATAGGCGATTCCTTCTCAGCCTGCACAATACATCACATGGAGCATGGCATTATCAATGGTCTGTTAGAATTAAATTTGCTTCAAATGAAGCATCTGTCTACTTGGTAAAGACAGGCTTTTCCATTTTTCTAGTGCAGCTGCTCGGTTTTCTCACCTCATGATGGGATACTGAATTGTTTAAAACCTTCCTCTGTGTTTGAGATCTTCTTGCAGCAGCTCTTTGCGATATAAAGTTGTCTGGTTTTGGATGATACTGGTTTTTCATTCTCCTTAGAGTGGAAGGAGAACTAGAAATTTCGATACAATTGATCTCCATAGGCTTATCTGCAGTTGAGTCACAAGAGGATGTCTCCACTCCCCAGAAATCATCTCGAAAGGTACTCTCCCTTTTCTCTTTGCTTGCATCATGAATAGAAAATGGAAGACATGTGCCACCATGGACAGCACCATGTGATGATTTAAACATTTTTGATGCATGATATTCACCTGAACTAGAATGTCCATTATGTACTGTTGAAGTATCCAGAATATTGCCACACTGTCATAATTCAGGAGAAAATAAACATATGAAGTCAATTCTTTACCTGCTAAAAGAAGATCACAAACCCAAGAAAAAAGTACTTCTAAACTCTAAGGGCCCATTTGGGTTATGTTTCCATTTCTTGTTTCTTGTTTCTATTTCCTATTTTTAGTTTTAATTACAGGTGCCACCTTGTTTTAATTTTGTCTCCTGTTCTCAAAGTTTTGTATCATTGTTTCTCATACAAAACTTTGAAAACAAGAAGCAAAATGGAAACAATGTGACATTTTGTAAGTAAAACTACAAATAGAAAGTGAAAACAAGAAATGGAAACATGAACCAAAAAGGTCCTTAGGGTCTT
Organism: Sesbania bispinosa; assembly: GCA_026901365.1. NCBI lineage: Eukaryota > Viridiplantae > Streptophyta > Magnoliopsida > Fabales > Fabaceae > Sesbania > Sesbania bispinosa. The sequence goes on along the minus strand of QLOH01000223.1, from coordinate 800,018 downwards.
CATTGGGGAGTGGATAGAAGGAGGGTTAAACATGGGGGGGGGGGCAGAAATAGATTGCTTTATCTCCACTTCCTTCCCTTTCTCAACTTTTCACTTCACCCAAGCATGTAATAAAGTGTCAGTAATGTACCCTGCATCATTTAGACTCATAATAGAACATCAAAACCAACTCAAACTAGACATTTCACTCACTCAAGTACCTTTTCACAATCTATAGGATAAAATCACTAAGTATTGCAAAATGATCACCACAATGCACATGGCTATTTAAACCTATAGAACTAATGAATAGTTCATAAACAGATGGAGATACACTCCCCAATATCATTTGGACTTTGGACCATATATTTTTACCAGTGCAGAGGCTACTTCAGCATCCGTGTCACTGCTTTCATAGTATACCCTTCTCAATGACTCTGACTGAGTGGAACTATTGACAAAAGCATTTCTTCTTTCTTCAGTGATAAAAAAATTCCCATCAACTAAAATTGAATTCACGAACTCATCTTCCTCTTCTGTAGTCTCCAATGGAGTCTGCATACTGCTGTTTTCATTTCTAAAATAGGCATTGAGAAGTGGGGAGTTTGGGAAAGATGCTTCCTGCTCAATTCCAACTGGAGACTGTTGGTTTGAGGGGAAGTAATTCTCTGCCTGATGCGGTTCCTGAAAGATTGATTCCATATTCATTTCTGGCAAAGTACCACCTACCTGAAACAAATACAAAACAAGTATAAGTTCTCAGATGGCAAAGTGTAAACCAAGAATTGGTTCTCAATATGTGTATCCAGGATGATGCTTCTGCTCTGCTTACATCTGGAATTCCTTCTGCTGTTGCTTCATTTTCATAGTCGGAAGCTATGTGTCTACTGGGCTCCCCTTCATTACATATCATTGCATCAGTTCCCCCTTCAGCTTTTTTCTCAGCTTTCTTCATCAAGCGACATAAAACAAAGGTCCTCTGCAAAATTTGGAGGATAATCAGCATTTATTCGATACAGTTGGGAGAAATAAAGAGCCAAGACAAATCAGGAAAATGCTTCAAAATCAGAAGCTGTGATAGGCCAATTTGAGAAATTGGGCCATGAATAGAGCATGACACAGAGAAACAAACATGGGATTCATTCAAGCAATGGTCCCAATGAGATAGGAAACATCAAAGCATTAAAATTTTATGCTATTATACTCATTTCTAGTTACAAGAAATTCAGCTCAAAGATGATTTCCAAAACAGTGTTAAATTTTCTCAAACAAAAACAAACCTGGCTATCATCAAAGGTAACAGCATGATACTCATGAATAACCCAACTGGTTTTGACACCAGAAGGAACACGGCCTTCATAGAAAACAAGAGTCTTCTTGGTCCCAATGACATTGTTGGTGCCTCTGGTCTTGATTTTACGGTCATTCCCAGTGGCTTTCCAGAAGCCACACTTAGTTGCCCTGTTAAACCTTTTACTCTTTGCATATTTGTAATCACGAGGACTGAAGAAAAACCATTCTGGGTCATCGGACTTTATCACCGAGAAAGCTAATATCACAATTTGAAAGTGAAACCATGAAAAAAAAATCAAAAACGGCAAGAGCATTGAAGCAAAGATTAAAAAGAACACATTTTTAATCAATGATGATGAAGGGGTTTACCTGGTATTTCCCAAGGCTCATACTTGCAAAGATCAAGCTCAGGGATGATATGAACAGGGAAATCATCACCCTGCAACTTGTGCTTGAGGTAGTGCTCCACAAGCTCTTCATCTGTTGGACGAAATCTGAATCCTACAGGCATGAAATCTAGTATGGGAAATGTGTTATCCATTGGGTTTTTTTTTTTCAACTATGGTTTGCTGTTTGCAGAGGAAAAGAGAAAGAAAGAAAGAAGGGAAGGGAAGATGATGATGAAGCAGCTATGGAGAGTGAAGGAAGGAAGAGTGTGTTGTGGAATGGCATTGGAGGGTTCACTCCTCAATTTGTAATGCAAAGCATTGGCTGACTTCGAAGTTGATCATGGTCTTCCCTTCTCTTGGCTTACCTCAGAAGTTATCGATCAAAGAAAAAAACAAAAAACCAAAACATGGGAAAATGTCTTGTACGTGTGTGTTTTATTTTATTTTTTCCTTTTTCCTTTTCCTTTTGTTTTTCTCAAACGAATGAATAGGATTGGGAATAAGGCTTATGCTAATAAGGTATTAATGTGTCTAGTTAATATCAGTTAGTAAAGTATATTTGTTTATGAAAATAAAATGGTAGGCCCCTTGTCGTTTCTGAAATCTTTATTCTTTTGAAAAGAAGGTGGGATTGGACCTCTACTTCTCTGCAAATAAGATTTTATATATTTTTTTAATATAATCTAACTACTTTATAAAATGATATAAATATAATTTATAAATGTTATCTCTTCCTCTGATCATATTTCTTGGCTTTCATGGTATTATATCCCAAACAAAAACTTTTTGGATACTTTTCATGTCATTTTATTTTAAGTTATACCAAATTATGAAATTGAAATAGAATTTCTATTCCACTTTACTTATTATCCCTTTTCCTATTTCATAAAATTATTACTACCATTTCCACTAAATTGTAGCATTAATTAACTTTTTTTTGTTAACTGAGTGACTTGAGTTGCTTTTCTTCGAGCTATTTGTTTTTGAAGTCATGAATGAAAGAAGCCTTTTGCTTGTGTGTAGTAGTGTGAATGCAGAATAGGACCCACATGTACTGCATTTACCGCGTAAGAATAAGAATCTTCTTCCTCACAACTCCCGGAGTCACTTTCTATGAAATGCACAGATGGTTATTTCAAAATATTTTCTTATTCAATTCCTATAAGCTGTTATGAGTCTCTATCACTTTAGACTAGTGAGCAATGAGTATATATTAATAGTTAATAGTATTAATTAATTATGGGGTTTGCTTGAAAAGGTCCGTCCATAAACCATTTGATTTTGATATTTCAGGGCTAAAAGAATACAAGGGCCATTCTCTAGTGGACTGTTATTTTGTACTTGTGCAGAATTGGTTAATGCATTTCAAATCAAACTGCTAAAAAAGGGCAGCTAAACAGGTTGTGGTTAGAGTAATCCTACTTGTACAAGTTCTATATCATAGAAGAGAGAGAAAGAGACAAAAGAGGGTAAAGAAAAAGTAACGTGAGATGTGATAGGTAATATGATAGAAAGAGATAAAAAAAGTGTGTTGTATGTGTTTAATTTTATATTCATGTGGTTAATCTAATTGTAGATGAAAAATGTAGAAAGCCATGACTTTGATTTTTAGCGTGACTGATTTAAATTTCAAACACTCCAGAATCAATTTTATAGAATTGATTTTAAATCATTTTTATTTAATGTGTTTCATAAAATGTGCATCATTCATTTTCAACCATTAATTTTAAAATCAATTTTACTAAATTAAATTGTAAAGCTAATCAACACTTTGTGGTTTATTATCACTATGTTCTTGATCCCCAAGTTTCTTCATTGGCCCACCATGTCAATCACTTGCTCTTTCTACCAACAAAAATCAGAATCTTTTCGGAGTCAATTTCTAATGCTTCTTTCTTTCTTTTGCTTTCTTTTTTGGGAGGTTTGTTATGCTCCCCACTATCATATCTCATCTGTGAGACAGAAATAAACTCATTCTGTCAGACTTTTATAGTCAATAGATAAGCAGATGATTATAAAGTTTGGAGCTCCTTTTCAAGATTCAATATAGTATAATTAAGTGAATGGAGTCATCATGCTAACTTCCAACTGTTACTAGCACTCATGAACTGAAACTGTATCTGTTTGTTTGGCTGATTAAAATAGTATGGTATCATTCTTTCCCATTGCCTACTTTTCTGGGCCGTGAAAATGTGTGCAGGGCCATAAAATCCATGTAAATGGCTTTTCATTCCCCATGGGCCAAGGGTTGAGAAAACAAGAAGAATCAGAAAAAAAAACCCTCGTGGAACAAAAAATTCTTCCTTTCGTTTTTTTTTCTCTTTTACTATCGTTTAAGATTTATGCAATAGAATTGAGAAAATAATTGATACTGCTTTGGACTTGATTATGAATAAATATGATGGTCTAAAATATAAATAAATTTTAACTAATTTCATCCTTCTATTTAATGAGATCATCCTAAAATACTTTTTATTTAATTCAGGTTTTATTTTTCAATGACTCTAATTAATGAACCATATACCAATAGAAGGAGAGTATTTCCAATTGAAACAAATTTCAAAAAAATTGAAGTATTCAATGGAGGGTGATTTAGGGAGTGCAATTCATATTTTACATGACAACAAGAAAATGAAATGGGGTTAACTAACTTTCTTAATTAGTGTGCTTTTTTTTTATATTCAAGTCCGGAGAGAGTATTATTTTAGTTTTCAAGAAAATTTATTACTTACTTTCATTCTCTCTCTTCATTAATTATTCAACAAAACACATTATTCAACGAACATTAATTAACTACAAAGGATAAAAATAAAAAATAAATGTTCATTAATCTTATAAAAATGTCAAAAAAAAAACAAAAAATTTAAAACGACTAACAATTAGAAATACAGGAGTACTACTCCGGATTTGCCGAATTTGAATATAAGCAAAATAAACTAAATTCAAACTGATTAAGAGAGTTAACTACATTCAATTTTCTTGTCGTCTAAAAATGAATTGTACTGCCTAAATTATCCTACAATCAATTTTATTGAAACTTGTTTCAAGTGGACATACTTTCTTTCTATTGACACATGGTTCGTTAAATAGAGTTGTTGGAAAATAAAATCTGAATTAAATAAATGGTATTTTGAGATGATCTCATTAAATAGGGTGAAATAAATTAAGATTTATTTATATTACAATCCACCATACATGATTTTTTTTACTTATATTCAAGTATGGATATAGTATATTTTCTTTTAATGGTAAGATGAAGCTATATAACCTAGAAAAGAGAATAAGAATGTTTAAAAAATAAGAGTAAAGAACATATAATTATATAAAATTTGTAATATATCCTTATTATAGTGTAGTAAAATGATATTTAAATACATTTCTAACACTTTTTTAACTGACATTTAAATTAAATTAATCAAATAATTATTTTATTTATTAAAAATAAAATTATCATTAATTATAGAAGAGCAAGTTAACTAACCCACATACAAAAATGTAAAATAGATTTTTTTCACCAGAAATATAAAAGTTAATTCTCCCCCATATAACAAAATTGAATTTTCAATGTTAAAAATAAGAAAACTTATGTCAATACACTCACTTTTACAATACCAAGTATCAATTTGTAATTCATATGTTATATTCCATATTAAATTAAATTAAATTAATATTAACTTTTATACAATAGATTATCAATTACAATTTTTTTATTTTTTTATTTCATTAATCAATACTCAAAACTTCTTCAATCAAAATTAAATATAACATCATTTTTAAAAAATAAGTATTTAAATATATTTTATCAATTTTAAAAATTTTCCAAACTGACAATCTCAAACAATTATAATTTTATATCTTAGCTCATAATTTATTATCAATAAAATATTTTTTTATAACTTAAATCAATATTCTTCTAAATATTTTAAAATTTATATTTTTACCACTTATTGTAATAGACGGATATTTGCTAATTGCATATAAATATAATTAGGTTTATGCTCACGATTTGTGAAGAAAATTAAAGTTCTCTTTATTATTTTATAGATTAGAAATGATTACTAAGTATTATAAATCTATCAATTATGAAATTAATATTGTGAAATAAAATATAATCAAAATTTATAATTAAGTGAACATAAATTTGACTTTCAAATATTGAAGCTGCACCGTTATAGATGTATGGGTCCCACGCCGACCTCAGTCCTTTTGTCCCTTTTTGGAACTTTCAAATAGGATTCAGAATGGGCCCCACCTAGGTGACCCATCAGGAGACGCCTATAAATAATATGGGCACACTCTTGACCTAGGTATAGACCTATACCGACCTCCGGGTCCCACGCCGACCTCCGCCTTGTGGCCCTTCTTTCTTGCTCCTCCAACTAGGTTTATTTAATATTCAGTCAGGACCCGAGCTGGACCTCACCTAGGTGGCCCATCAGTAGACTCTATGAATAAGAGGGTCACATCCTTAACCTAGGTATCTGACAACATTCTCACTCTAAGGACTAGGTTCAGCGTCGCCTAGATACTTGAACTCGGTCTTTAGAGGCTATTTGAGAACATAAGCTAATAGAAGAAGAATATTTATCAACATTGTTATTGTGTCAAGGAGTCATGCATTTTTATCAAACAATATTAATATTGTTGTAGCTATTTCATTTGACACTTACAATTGTATCTTGAATATAGAAATATTTATTAATATTTTAATTGTATCGTTAATAACTTAATATGATGGTAATCGAAAAGAAATAATTATAAATGTTTTATGTCTTTTGTTGGGTATTTTGATGGTTTTTTTTTTTTTTTTTGCATAAGGGGCATATGGAATGATGTTCTTCTTGTGTTAATTTCCTTACTTAATTATCACATGGGTGCAATATAGTTCCAACCAAACATGTCATTGATGGTGGCATAAATTGTGAAGACATTTTCTTATTTTTTATTTTTATATTAATGGCGAGAAATGCATTCATATTGTGAAGTTATATTTTTCGTTATGAAATTGTAAATATAGTCATGCACTTAGCTTCCCAGGCACTATATTTTACAAAAGTATTTTGTTTTTTTGGTATAAACCATAGGTATCCCCTATTACCAGAGGTAATCCTATTCGGGGCTTAGTCACAGTTAAGGCTCTTCACCCCTCCCGAAGAGTGTGTTTAGTGGGGATCGAACCCGGGAGCTCTTCCCACAATCTCAACCTGCGTTGCCTGTGTTTCTTACCATTCTTTTCTCTAATGATTTTTTTTAGCTTCCTTATTTAGATCTCCTTTATATCTTTGTCTACAATTTTTTTTCCTGTGTAATGAATTGTTATATAAAGTAAAACAAATTAATTTAATACACCATACAAAAGCAAATAAGAGTAACATAATAGTTTTTCCGTAAAAAAAAAAAACATAATAGTATTAGAAAATTTTATGTATAACTTCTTATTTACTTACATATTTTTTTATAATAAATATCATCAATTGAATAAGTGATAGTGCTACACGATGTAAGTATATCATATAAAAATGTTTAAGTTATACTGCATTATATAATCTTATTATCACATAAAAAACAATCTTATAACTAAAAGAATTTTTTTTAAGATTATTGTCTCTACTCCATTATTAATGTATTCAGAACTGCACATTATTTGCCATGTTATAGACTAAAATCTATTTATAAATGAAATTAAAAAAATTTGTTACTATACATAATTTTTTTAAAGGTTTTCAAAATTTAAAATAAAAAAGTTATGAGACTTGAGAGTATTGATTTCTAGCGGTACATTACCCCTGCTTTGACTGAAATAATAATAATAATAATAATAATAATAATAATAATAATAATAATAATAATAATAATAATAATAATAATCACTTAATATTTTTAAAAAAAATAGTTCCACTAAAAAAATTAAGAAATCTTTTATAAAAATAAAACTACCTCTTCATCAATAATTGTCACATGTTTTACAAATCATATTGCGTAAATTGTAGGTTTAACAAGTTTAATTGCTAATAAAAGTTAATAAAAATTGTTAATATATAATTTTTTAATAAAAATCTTGTGAATTTTAAAATAGTTAAAATTTATTTAAAGTAAAAGTAACTAAATAGTTAAAAGTGATATTTATTTTGATGCTATTATTTGAAGTGGAAAAAAAATTGAGGTGTATTTGGTACCAATATTTTTTGAGTTGTGGAAATCATAGTTTCAAACAAAGGAGTATTAAATTAATTTTATGACAGTGTTGGTATTGTGTGATATGGGGTAACTATATTACTACTTTTATGTTCTTACTTGATCCCACTAAAAAATTTCCAAACTGACAATCTCAAACAATTATAATTTATATCTTAGCTCATAATTTATTATCAATAAAATATTTTTTTATAACTTAAATCAATATTCTTCTAAATATTTTAAAATTTATATTTTTACCACTTATTTTAATAGACGGATATTTGTTAATTGCATATAAATATAATTAGGTTTATGCTCACGATTTGTGAAGAAAATTAAAGTTCTCTTTATTATTTTATAGATTAGAAATGATTACTAAGTATTATAAATATATCAATTATGAAATTAATATTGTGAAATAAAATATAATCAAAATTTATAATTAAGTGAACATAAATTTGACTTTCAAATATTGAAGCTGCACCGTTATAGATGTATGGGTCCCACGCCGACCTCAGTCCTTTTGCCCCCTTTTTGGAACTTTTAAATAGGATTCAGAATGGGCCTCACCTAGGTGGCCCATCAGGAGACGCCTATAAATAATATGGGCACACTCTTGACCTAGGTATGGACCCATGCCGACCTCCGGGTCCCACGCCGACCTCCGCCTTGTGGCCCTTCTTTCTTACGCCTCCAACTAGGTTTATTTAATATTCAGTCAGGACCCGAGCTGGTCCTCACCTAGGTGGCCCATCAGTAGACTCTATAAATAAGAGGGTCACATCCTTAACCTAGGTATCTGACAACATTCTCACTCTAAGGACTAGGTTCAGCGCCGCCTAGATACTTGAACTCGGTCTTTAGAGGCTATTTGAGAACATAAGCTAGTAGTAGAAGAATATTTATCAACATTGTTATTGTGTCAAGGAGTCATGCATTTTTATCAAACAATATTAATATTGTTATAGCTATTTCATTTGACACTTACAATTGTATCTTGAATATAGAAATATTTATTAATATTTTAATTGTATCGTTAATAACTTAATATGATGGTAATCGAAAAGAAATAATTATAAATGTTTTATGTCTTTTGTTGGGTATTTTGATGGTTTTTTTTTTTTTTTGCATAAGGGGCATATGGAATGATGTTCTTCTTGTGTTAATTTCCTTACTTAATTATCACATGGGTGCAATATAGTTCCAACCAAACATGTCATTGATGGTGGCATAAATTGTGAAGACATTTTCTTATTTTCTATTTTTATATTAATGGCAAGAAATGCATTCATATTGTGAAGTTATATTTTTCGTTATGAAATTGTAAATATAGTCATGCACTTAGCTTCACAGGCACTATATTTTACAAAATTATTTTTTGTATAAACCATAGGTATCCCCTATTACCAGGGACAATTCTATTCGGGGCTCAGTCACAGTTAAGGCTCTTCACCCCTCCCGAAGAGTGTGTTTAGTGGGGATCGAACCCGGGAGCTCTTCCCACAATCTTAGCCTGCGTTCCCTGTGTTTCTTACCATTCTTTTCTCTAATGAATTTTTTTAGCTTCCTTATTTAGATCTCCTTTATTTCTTTGTCTACAATTTTTTTCCTGTGTAATGAATTGTTATATAAAGTAAAACAAATTAATTTAATACATCATACAAAAGCAAATAAGAGCAACATAATAGTTTTAGAAAAATTTATGTATAACTTCTTATTTACTCACATATTTTTTTATAATAAATATCATCAATTGAATAAGTGATAGTGCTACACCATGTAAGTATATCATATAAAAATGTTTAAGTTGGATTGCATTATATAATCTTATTATCACATAAAAAACAATCTTATAACTAAAAGAATTTTTTTTAAGATTATTGTCTCTACTCCATTATTAATGTATTCAGAACTGCACATTATTTGCCATGTTATAGATTAAAATCTATTTATAAATGAAATTAAAAAAATTTGTTACTATACATAATTTTTTTAAAGGTTTTCAAAATTTAAAATAAAAAAGTTATGAGACTTGAGAGTATTGATTTCTAGTGGTACATTACCCCTGCTTTGACTGAAATAATAATAATAATAATAATAATAATAATAATAATAATAATAATAATAATAATAATAATAATAATAATAATAATAATAATCACTTAATATTTAAAAAAAAATCAGTTCCACTAAAAAAATTAAGAAATCTTTTATAAAAATAAAACTACCTCTTCATCAATAATTGTCACATGTTTTACAAATCATATTGCGTAAATTGTAGGTTTAACAAGTTTAATTGCTAATAAAAGTTAATAAAAATTGTTAATATATAATTTTTTAATAAAAATATTGTGAATTTTAAAATAGTTAAAATTTATTTAAAGTAAAAGTAACTAAATAGTTAAAAGTGATATTTATTTTGATGCTATTATTTGAAGTGGAAAAAAAAAATTTGAGGTGTATTTGGTACCAATATTTTTTGAGTTGTGGAAATCATAGTTTCAAACAAAGGAGTATTAAATTAATTTTATGACAGTGTTGGTATTGTGTGATATGGGGTAACTATATTACTACTTTTATGTTCTTACTTGATCCCACATTTCATATTTTTGGGATTGCTTTTAGTAATTGCCATTTCAAATGAATCAATTTAATTATGTGAACAATTGCTAATTGTATGAGTGAGTTTGAAAGATGGATTACAAGAAAAAAATATAGAGATACACTTCAGAATTTTTTCAACGTGACAAATGTAGAATTATGTGTCAATAAGTTAGGTCAAGTGACAACATATCATTCTGCAGATATATTATATAGATTTATAGATTATATAGAAAGATAAGTAAGATAAGTATGTAATAATATTTTAGCCAGCCATTAGATATTTAGATATGAGTTTAAAAATATCTAAGGATTAAAATATAATTGTGTTATGTATGATACAATAAATAACCTTTATACTGGTGCAACTCAAAAAGATATAGATGGTTAATAAGATATCTTGGATATGGTGCAGCCTAACTTGTGCCGTGGGGTGGAATTGTAATTTTGAATTTATCACTTATACATACACTTCCAGAGAGAAAAGTTTAAGTAGACCCCATAATTATTTTCCCCTGTTCCACCCTCTTTACTTGTTGCATTCAAATCAGAAAAGATGAAGATTTTATACATTTCCTCCTCCAAAAAATGGGTAAAGGATTGCAAAAATATCTTTACACTGTTCTCCCATTGCCAGAAAAAAGCATGGCCAGGGCTTTATCAAAACTGATTACAGTTATACACACTATTTTGACTCTCCACAAGCATATACAAGACAGACTAATGACACCTTTGCTATGGGATCAAAAATGAAAAATGAAAAATGAAAGATCATCAGTTCTATTTGCAAAGCCCATCCATATTTCATTCCCATTTTCACCCCTATACCAAACTAATCCTAAAAGTGAAATTTTCCTGTGGCCTATACCTTACATTTCCACACTTGATAGGAAAATAAAAATTCCAATTAAGGCTTTAACATGGCATCTTTGCTGGTGAAAAGACAACGGTCAACTTAGCATGATCAGAAAGAGAGTAATCTTCTGGCCACAGTCCTTTCTCCACTTCATGGGGAAAGAGCATTGCATTCTTCACCTTAAAACCAATGGCTTCTTGCTCCTGTTGTTCTGTATTAGCATCCTCCATGCACCCATTGAAATTTTCCAACACATGCTCTGGACATGTGGAATTCCAAATCTTCTGCTGCAAAATGTCAAATATCATCATTTCATTCAATAGCTGATAAAAAGTGCATTACTAATGATCATTATCACAAAGATTTAACATTTCAAGCACAGTGTATTAGGCACATGCAAGTGCATACATGTCCATAGAAATCATCCAAAAATGAAGACATACAATAATATACCTTGAATTCTTCAAAGTCGATGACGCCATTTCCATCAACATCTGCTTGATTCCATAGATCTTGCAATTGTTGAAAGCATAGACCATAAGGCACACCAATTAACTTCACCTGCAAAAGTTCAGATACAGTAAGTCTATATTATGTTACTTGCTTGTTCCTTGTTGCTATTGGAATTTTATATCATCATGTGTTAGTGGATATGAATTACCTGACGGAGAGCTTCAGAGAAACTAAAATATGTCACAGAATCAGAACAGTTGTCACCCTTCAGAAAGGCAAATGCATCATCTTCAGACATTGAAGCTTTGCGTAACTGGAACTGAAATCCAAAAGGAAAGGAAGAAAGAAACATCATTAGATGCAGAGCTAAAATGGTCATGCATATATCTTCTCATTACTTCTTCATAAGGAGGTAATGTATTGTTTCACTTTTAACATAAGTTGGGAGATTACAGCTCAAAGTCCATCAGCAATTTTTATAAAGCTTCTCAAAAGCAGAAATATAAGCACCTAAAAACCACATTTTGCCAGTAAACTAAAACCTCCAATCAACATAAGAAGCTGGCTGTTTGCCATTTCATATACAACTAGGGTTATCCATGCATATTAATTATTAACTTCATAAGATCACATTAATAAACAAAAAATTGTTAACAAGGCTGATGTAAGATATTTCATCTTTTATGAAAAGCCCCATCCATAGTCTTCATTTCTTAAACCTATCATTTGTCACACATACCTTGAGTTGCATATTTTATCTTTCAAAAGTATAAAAGACAGAAATACAAAGACATCCAAACATATATTATAGTTACTCACCTTTAGTATACTAAATACAGCTTCAGCCCAACTTGTCTTCAAGGGTTTCCGTGCTTGGTTAGGATTGCAAAGCCAAATGAAGTCAACACCACAGATATTTCCTCTATGATTTCTGTGACTAACCCACTGCTCCATTATTGGGAAATTAAAAATTCAAGCAAAACAAGAATCTGTTAACAACATGCTTTTAATAATGGGAAAGCATATTTAGAATTATTTAATAGAGATATTTACCCTGTGGGCATCTGCATAACTGTCAGTATACTGATTAGCAATATCATATGATGATACAAAACCCTGTGATCTAAGGAACTTGTAAACATGACCACGCTTGCTTCCATTCCAGTCACTGCATTAGATAGAACAGAACATGGAGTAAGGACATCTGATTCCATTAGAAATACCATCATCACAGGAAAATCAAACAATAAACTCACCCACAGAGTATAATAGGCATGGGTTTGAGCCTGTTTTCTCTCTGATACAATTCCACATATTGTAATATTTGGTAAACCTACATCAAGGCAAATGAAACTGAGTATTAGGATTGAAAGCAAAATGGCTACACAAATCATAAATGAATAAGAAGAAAAGAAGTTCATATTGCTGGGGGATTCACATACCTGATGCAATCTCACTATAGAAAGACTTGAATCATGAGGAAACAACAAGTGGGTATTCACAATCAGAAACTCTTGTTGGAAATTTCCCTTTTGGTTTTGTGAAAAGGGACCAACTGACTGAACATGTAACAACTGAGCAACACGATCACCACAATCATTAAAATGCAACTCTCTATAATTCACAACATTGAAATATTCTTTGTGTATAGCAGTCAGAAGACCTGCATAATAAATATGAGCTTTTAAGCCAAAGTACAATAAAATTACTTGGAGAAGCATAAATTTAGACTATGAATAAACAAATCGAATCAATACCCTAGAAATACATGGAGCATTCATTAGTACTAAAATGAGTAGGAGGATGAATGTTATTTTCAAACACTTACCATCTCCCCGGTTGTTGGTTCGAGCAAGCTTGAAGAGATGGTAACCAGCATCCCCAAGTCTCTCCTCATACATGTGAACAAGTTCTTCATTTCCAACCCAAAATTCCTACACGTGTAACAAACACCATAACCTAGAGTGAGTGATAGCTGGTTAGGAAGAACACTGATCCATTAAGATTGATCTATCACTACCAAAGATATTATTATAAGTTCATAAGAGATAGTGCTCTCTCAGTCTCTCCACCACCAAAGAGAAAGGAGAGAAATTGCTACCTGGAGGCACATAATGGAAGATGATTCAGAAAGCAAGCAATCCAGAATCCTTTCATTTCTGGCCAACCAGAATGATCTGAACTCACTCTCTCGGAGGCCCTGGTTCTGTTTGAAACAAAACATAAAAAATTCAGAGTGAAGCTCTCCAAAACACACCAATTGAGACATGATTTTCCACATAACGCAATAAAACCAGGAAACAAGAGTATAAAACAATACCTGTGGGTCAATCCGTTTGTAAATCGGAGCCAGGATGTTGAAAGTGGTGAATGAAACGCAGGAAGGGTCTTTATCCACCTCTGCCATTGATGAAAAACACCCACTTTTATTGATTCTAGAAAGTTCTCCATCACTGCTATAATCATTGATAATATTATGAGAAGAACAGTTCCCTCTTCTCAAATTGAACTTAGAACCTGTAGCTACCACCTGAATTCCATTCAATATCAAAATAGAATCAGAGAAATTTTTCACAAACAAGAATCAGCAAAAACAAAACTTTTTTGAGTTTTGAGAGAGAGAATCACTTACCATTCTCAAGATCCTTGCCAGAGTCAAAAGGGGTAAGAGCAATGGTTCTGGAAGCGTAAATTTATGTTCTTTCCAACGGAATCTGAAATGGGTCACGGATTGTAGCAGAGCTATATGAGCGAATTGAAAAAAATGTAGCTTCCTTAATCTCTTTTGTTTTTATTTTATCATCACCGCTATTTGCTTTCTCTCTCTTTGTCTTTGTTGTGGTGTGTAATAGTGCGACAAACACATAAATATATAGAGGAAAAAAGGGGTTTCGGTTTGGTGAATACAGAAGAAACAAGAGAGACAAGACAAGGAGTTGGGTTTCAGCGTTGCAGCAGCGTGTGTTCACTCATGTGATATGCTGTAAAATGGAATCTTTTTTAATTTATTTTATAATAATTGATAATTGAAGAGGGACACACACTTCACTTTGTTAAGTTACACGTATTCATGATTACTGTCCTTAAATTAATGAGATAAAATGGAAAAGCATGGCCAAATGTTTTGTTTTTTAAGGCAAATCTTTCCCCATTGGGATTCAGTTTTTCATAAGTATGTGATGATGATCATTAGTTTAAGGTTGTTCATCTTTTACTTCATCTTAATCAACCGAACCCGAATCCCCAACCTCTTTCACCTGCACGGCACGGCTCAAGGTTCGGTTGAGTTTAATGTGATGTGACTTCATTAAATTTAATTGTATTGTAATTGTAACAATTTTGTACACTAAATATATACTCATTAAATTCTATTTTTTTATGGAATGGGTTTGAGTTTAGATTTAAAAAAAAGATGAATAGAAGTTAGATTTAATAATGAAAATCCCTTTCTACTCTCTAGTTTCTAGTTCCTACTCTACTCACCTTAGGATATTAGCTTGATTGTGATCCAAAAAGAAAATGTTCAATGTACATAGCATTTTTATACATTGATTTTGCTGGAAATAGAATCAAAGGCTATAAATAATTTTGGATTATAAATGAAGTGACGGCTGACAAAGTTTCTTCCATCTGAATCTGATATTCCGATACTAATTATGTGAGGTTGAGTAAAAAAGGAAAAAAGAAAAGTTAGATAATTAAAAAAGGGACAGACGTAATATAGAGATTGGTTATGTACCAAAAAAAATTATAGAGTTTGGTTACAATAATAATAACAATAGAAAGGGATAGATTGGTTATCAAATTGAAATTATAGAGAACGATAATTCAAATGAGTTTTTTTTTTGGGGGAATGGCGCATCAATTAGGTACTAAACCTAAAGTACGGTACTTGATTTGGTACCTAAAATGATTGCTTTTCTGTAAAAATCATTAATTCAATCAAACTTCCAAAAGAAATGATACTACAAATTAATTTTGATTAACAAATTTGACTCCATTTTTTTTATGAAATATGATGTTATTATTAACATGAGTTACATATCAATATCATAACAGTACGTGTTACATAGTACAAACACAGTCGGTGCTCTACATAATATAAGATATGTACATTATATTATGTGAAAATGTACTATCCTAAACAATTATAATTTTTTAATTTTTTTTTTCAAAAAATGTTGCATTCTATCTGTCAACTTGCATTTTTTTCTCTGTACCTAAAACAGTTGCATTTCTAAAACCCCCAAAAGAACAGTGGCATTTTTTTTATTATTATAAACATTATTTTACCTACCGACAAATAAAGAAATATTAAATGTTACATAATCACGAGTCAAATGCTTATTTATTCCTCCCTTTCCCCTATAATATTCATCCTTCTATTTTATTATTATATAAAGGAGAAAATTTAGAATATACCTTGTTCATGTAAGTTAATTAATTAGTACTTTATTTATATATCACCATTTTATATTAAACAATTACATAAATTTCTATATAGCACTATTATTTTATAATTAAAATTATAATATATTAGTTGTTGATTAATTTAATTTATATAACTTGTGAAAATAATACCTACACAAGTCTTTATCTGAAAGGGACGCGGAATGCAAATTTCAAATTATAAATAAATAAATGTCGGTGTCCCTTCTCCTTTGTTTAAAAATCCACCTCCACATATACAACCAGGACAGGTACTCAACTAAATACCAACCACTTGCGTGAAGACATGAACCAATTAAATTAAGGATTAGAATAAAGTAAATAACTCAAATAGTGGACTTAAAGAATTTTTATATTTTTTTTTTCCACCCAAGCTTATGGGTTTGTACGGCCTAGGAAGAAAAAATGCACACCAATATAGGAGACCAAATAAAGTAATACCTGGGGCTGCATGTGACACCTTATGAAGTGTCCAATTAGATTCATTCTTCTTCAAAGTGTCGAAATGTCATCTTCAAGATTTATATTTTGTGGAATTCTTGCTTGGCAGTGGATTGTATTGTAACTAAAAATTCCACATGTTTAAGTGGTGTCCTGAAATTGAAAGGGAAGCCTCAGATGATCTCGGTCATTGATCATCTCAACCCAATCCAAAAAAGATGAAAACTTGCAAATCTCTATAACTTGATATTTATTGTGAGTGAGTGTATCCATGGAATACAGTTTTGGTGATACTTATCCAGTTATCCGTGTGGACCTAGTTGGGCAGCTTTCGAATCATATCATAAAAGACTTGTGTTGTGTTGTGTTGTGTTTGATAAGGTCCAGCTGCCTGCAGCTTGCCACATCCATCAATCGTACTCTCTCTCAAAGCAGGATGAGTGTGTGTTTTGGATTAACATTTACAAATTTGATTTTGAATAAATTTAATTTTATTTAAAAGTAATTTTAAGGTAAATTGATTTATGTTTAGAATTTTTTTTTCTCAAAAATAACTTTATAATAAAATTCAGTATAAATCTTGTAACTCAACATAAAAATTATGTTTGTATGTATTTGTATTACTGATATCACCAATTTGAATCATGTTTAAAATAATAGTGTTCTTTTTTAAAAAGTGCCCCAGAAGACGACAATGCAAATACCAAAAAAAAAAAAATACATGCTAAAAGTGTATTTGAAAACCACTTTTAAATCAATTGATATATAATTGATTAGAATTAATTCTAAAATTCAATAGTTAGAAATGAGTAATACTCGCTTTATATAACGTATTGGGTGAAAGTAATTTTAAATCAATTGTGTGGAATTGATTCTGCACCATTTAAAATTTAAATCAAACAAGCACATAGAAGCTACATATTATAGTATTGGGTTGGATTGAATGTACTAACGTGACAATATGATATGGTTCCAAATATATACAAGCATGTGTACTCAAATGTAAATTCAGTAGCAAAATCAATTTTAATTTACAGTAATTGAACATATTGATACAACAATTAAAGCACATTTAAATCCTCCCAACATAATTCAAAACAAGTGTTTTGAAACTTGTTAAAAATATAATATAAAATTATTTGTAACGCCCTAATTTCTGGAGTCAGAAATAATGCCTGTTGGAGACACTATTCCTGAACTCCTTGAAATCATTTCGTTAAATTTCCGATATCGTCATACATTTGCTTAAAACTTTCTAACGATAAGCTTAAGCCAAAACAAGACAAACGTTAAAGATCTTAAATAAGTATGAAACCTACTTAAGTTCAGGGAAGAATCTACACTGGGAGAAGTGTGATTCAATGAACTCATACCAGAAATCCGGCAAAGTCTCCCCTTAATACTGGACAATTACCAAGAACTCAGCTTAACCTGGAAATCAGCAAAAGCCAGTACAGTTTAATAGCATGCATATTATAACATTAAAACTAGACCTCAGTGGTCAATTCAGAAATATTTACACTTATACCATCTACATCAATACAATTCAGTAATAGCCAATTAACAAATACAAATGTTCCAATAACCAATTGTAATAAACTAATCCCCCTGCTGAAATAAGACTCAGCTCCACCCACACCTGAACTGCCTCAACCTCACCGGAGGTACCTGTACCACTAAAAAAATGTCCCTGAAACGTGGGGTGAGATAATAATCTCAGTGAATACAACCGCATGCATGAATGCAAGGAACATATATCAATGACAGCTTCACAACTTAACGAACTTCATATATTTTACTCATTCATAAATCCAATTACATAAAGCATGGTTACCAATGATTAATAACAAACTAGGAGCAATAAGTAATTCACTTAACATGATTTGCTAAGTAATGCAAGATATGATGCTCATGATGCACTCACTGCTGTGCCCAGCAGGCATGATCTTATCACTTTCTAGAGTTAGACCTGAGCTCAGACTACGGGAACCGGCTTTTTCGGGGACGAATCCCACCCAAACTGGACCGAAGTCGTGTTTTACTTAATTACTTGATTTTTAACTCACGGCGCAAGGCCGGCTTAATTAACCCACGGTCGAAACCGGCTTACATTATTCAAATGCACCTAATAACACTTTTCGTAAGTTTGCACATATCATAAACTTTGGCATTCATAGGTTTTTCAAGCAAATCCTAACCTCAATCACTCAATTTCATACAAACATTACCAATTCAATCAAATTAACTCTATAGAAAGGGAATTAAAGGAATGGGGTTCATGCAAAGAGCATTTCGACAGTTTCGAAAGTTCGTTTCTACAAACATACATCTCAATTTCCAATCCAAACATCGAATTAGACATTTCAATCCATAAGTAGTATTATACGAAGGGTTATAATCGAATAGAATACCCATATGAGTTACAATCGAGGGGTTTCGTTAGTTTTGACAGTTTCGTTAGTTTCGATAGTTTCGAAACTAAAGATTCCGACGCTCGATTCTATACTCATATGCTCAATCTATCGATAATCAGTCCAAACATCAAGAAATTAACAACTCAATCATCAAATATCCAGCATCAAGAAAGGGAAAGAGAGGAGGGTGGGAACATGCATTGAGACCAATAGTTTCTACTCTAAAAGTGAGTTATACTCACCTATTCAAGCAATTCAAGAGGGAAAAGAGGTTTGGAGGTGATTAATTGATGTTTCCTTGCCCAAAATTCCTTCTTCAAGCTTCAATTCTTCTTTCTCTCTCTAGAACCTCTCTCTCTCTAGGTTTAGGTTTTTCTCCAAATTCTGTTTTTAAAATCGCTCCTGGTATATATATTTTCCGTGTTGGTAATCGATTACAAACTCTCTGTAATCGATTATCATAGGCTAAAATACACTCAAGAACCCTTTCTGGTAATTTGGTAATCGATTACCACTCCTGGTAATCGATTACTAGGAACCCCGATTCCTGACAATCGATTACTAAACCCTTGGTAATCGATTACTAAAAATCCAACTCTCTGGTAATCGATTACCAACTCTTGTAATCGATTACCAAGAACTCGGTCCTCAGGTAATCGATTACAACCCTGTGAGTAAGCGATTACCTAAAAACTAGCTCTCGGGTAATCGATTACAGACTCCCTGTAATCGATTACCATAGTCCAATCTTTCTTGAATTCACTTAAGTTAAAGCCTAAACTTGGTTTGTAATAGGGTTTTAACCTATAGCTCCTTAATTTTACCCTTCCTTACTTACTAATACCCAATTCTTTTGTTTGCAACCTAATAAATTATTTAAGCTCCTAATTTACGGGATGTTACATTATTCACATATCTTTACCTAATTTAAACCCTGTTCCTAATAGTTACCTTTGGGATAGTTAATTCACCCTCAAAACCATGTTTAAACTTCAAACACTACTTGAAGACAATTACTATCAATGTATTTGGTAATGTATAATCCTGATCATATTGAAATGGTTCCGTGAAATTTGGCCCTAAATGCAAATCAACTGAAAAAGTTGCATTAGTCTGTGTTTACATAAAAAAGTTGACTTGGGTAGTGTTTGGAAGAACTTATTTGAGTTTATCCTATGACATAAACACTTATATAACTGTTTGGGTAAACTTATGAAAAGAGCTTAAGACATGCTCATAAGCTGTTTTCAGCTTATTTCATTAAGCTACTGAGAATAGCTTATGGAGAATTTAAGTACAATGCACCTTCTTTAATTTTCATCTACTTTTTTAAGAGCTTATTCATTAAATGCTTATTAAATAAAAGCTTATGTTATAAGCACTTAAATAAGCTGTATTTCCAAACGGGACCTTAGACATATTACACTGCTTATTTTTTTTGATTTGCCTCCACCAATTACACTTTAAATGATCTTATAATAAGTAACTGAACTATTAAGATTATTTTTTATGCACTAACTTTTTTAAAAAAAGAAATTCAAATTAGAATAAAAAAGTTAAAACTGTTAATTATAAAATCAACTATCAACTATTAAATTTAAACTTCATAATTTTCTAAAGCTATGCATATGTGCTATAAAACAATAAATAAATAGAATCCATTTTTGTTTATCAATTCTTTTACTATTAAAATCTAAACAGGCAGAAGTCAAAATAGCATAAGGCTTTCTCAGCCGGAGTTTCAAGAACTCCCAAGTTTTGCTTAGTTTCCCCCGCTAAAGCGATAATCACATCCTTGACTCTTGTTCATAAGAGCCTTGATTGTGTTTGATAAGTGACTTAAGCAAACGAGTTCAAAATAACACCAATATATATCGTCACCGTGAATAGAAGCAACCTTTGATAATTAACAATCCAGTACCGATGGCAGATATCTAACGTCCATTTGGAATCTGTACACCTCGGGATATTGGGCCGGGCGAGTACAACGCACAGATAGAGGCCCAAGCCCATGCAGGCGACCTATCTAGTAAGTAGCATCCCGGTAAATAAGGGGTAAAGGTGGTTAGTGACTGAGAGAGGCCTAGGTGGTGGGACATAAAACAGTTAAAGCAGAGGAACATAAAAGGCAAGAAGAACCAAAAAGTTGGGTAGGTTCACAATTTTGGCAAGCATTTCTTGCTGATGCTGAGAACAGAATCTATTCTTTGACTTTAGAGGCCTCAGCGCACAGCGCATCAACTCGTCAAACATGAATAGCAGAACCAGTGCTTAAGAAATGAGATCTTAAATATAGAGAATTGATATGGTAGACGCATACCATCTCAAGGTAACAAATTATATTGCTTATAAGAAACATGCAAATTTGTTCTCTCTTTCCCCAACCACCAATGGATTTGAGGTCAAAATTGATCGCTGGTATACAGAGATGATAGGACTTCAGCCCCAAAATAGAAAGAAGAAAAAAAAATACACCAGCATTATATAAAAACAAGTTGAAAGATTGCAACACTTCAAGATAACCAACCCTCTTGCCCAGATAGAACCTATTCCAGCAGAAATGATGTCCAAAATGCAACGTTTCCACACAAGGTCATAGGAAAAATCTCCTCCGGCTTGTGTCCATTTCCGGCTAAAAGAGGAAAAAAAAGGACGGGAAGAAAATAAGATAACAGGAAGTGAGTCAGGAATATAGGAGAAAAGCTTCAAAGGTCAGCCAAGAAATGAAACAGCAATATAGAGTTGGTTAGCATGTAAATTACCTTGTGAACCCACTCATATTCTCCACCCTTAGTGTCAAATGTTCCATTCTGCAGGCTAATCAATTTCAATGTGAAACGAGGGCCACATTCCTGCAATTTTAAAGGGGAAAGTTGTTGCAGAGGCAAGTTTGGAAACCATAATAAATATAAAAGGTAAACAAATACAACTAATGCAAAACTTGAACGAATAAGCTAGAACAATACTTAAATCCTTGGGCAACTTTAGCAACAGTTGATCATAGTGAAGGTAAATATAAAACAAACGCAAATTGAGAGTATACCTATCTTTAATGAAAGCATCCATAATCCATATGATCTCATATAGATAACTTTTAGTCTGACAATATATGTGAATATATAGTAAATAATAAACAACTCATGTAAAAAGCTACTCCCTCCGGTCCTAATTATAAGAACCTTTTAACTACTTCACACGGATTAAGGAAGTTGGTTAATTTAGTTTTTTGCAAAAATTTGTCATGAATATGTATCATATTTACTAAATTACCCTTGAATTTATTGAGACTCAATATCTTCCTCTTTCTATTTAACTACTCAATTGTGTCACTCTCCCTACTAATTAATTATTCACCTACCTCCACTAATGGGGTATTTTTATCAAAAAATAATTAATACATGAGACAATCAGAAAAGGTTCTTATAAAAAGAACCAAGACCCACCTTAAAAAAGGTTCTTATAAATAGGACCGGAGGGAGTATTACTTAATTTTCACAAAAATACAAAACTCTTTCTTATGATAACTTCAAATCAAATATTACCCTAGATCAGAGTTGTCAACTTTCTGAACAGGTCTATAAGTATGAGACATGACTTCAGGTACCATACCACCATTATAACTTAGGTTTAGGCACACAAAAAAAGCAATGAGTACCAGTGAAAAGCATAAAAAGTAACTAAAATATGATGCGAGAATTTACACTCAGTAGTCTACAGCCATTAAATTCTGAAAAAGTGGTAAACAAAAAGCAAATAAAAAAACTAACACCAACCTGAAGACGCGCAATTGTTTTCTGTTCAGGAACTTTCTCACTCTTGTCATCGTTGTCCTTTTTACCTTTAGTCTCAGTCTTTTTAATTTCTTTAGTTTCAAAAATGTACCTTGAGTATATGATTAAACATTACACAATATCAGGAAAATGAAAATCATAATACTTTGAAAGAAATGACAATATAGTAGCTTGTAAGACTTCTGGATTCAGGATGTATACCGATGATGCCGAAAGAATATGAAGTCTCTCTGGTTGTGGAAGGTGGCTACTCGCCGGCCTTTAAATTCTGGATTTTGCGGGAAAAGTGACTGTATCAATCTATTGAAAATGAAATCAACAAATAAGGAGTTAAATGATAGGTTGAA
Source organism: Sesbania bispinosa (assembly GCA_026901365.1). Taxonomy (NCBI): domain Eukaryota; kingdom Viridiplantae; phylum Streptophyta; class Magnoliopsida; order Fabales; family Fabaceae; genus Sesbania; species Sesbania bispinosa. The sequence continues at coordinate 776,828 of QLOH01000223.1, read as the reverse complement.
GCTTATTCAAACTTATCATTACATAGAAGCACCAGGAACCAGAAGAGATATTTGTCAATGAAAAATGATAATAGCAAAAATAGCTTATTCAAACTTATCATTACATAGAAGCACCAGGAACCAGAAGAGATATTTGTCAATGAAAAATGATAATAGCAAAAAAAGATGGCAATGCGGGCTGGCCCGCCCCGCATCGGCCCGCAAAAAATAGTGCAGGGCGGGCTGGCCCACTTTTAGAATATGGGCTGGAAGTTGCAGCCCGCCCCGCATATATGCGGGCTCGCGGGCTGGCCCCCAAGAAAATTAAAATGAAAATTTTTTTAATTAATTTTGCAATTGTTTCTTTTATAATTAATTCTGATTTTGCGGGAAAAGTGACTGTATCAATCTATTGAAAATGAAATCAACAAATAAGGAGTTATATGATAGGTTGAAGCTTATTCAAACTTATCATTACATAGAAGCACCAGGAACCAGAAGAGATATTTGTCAATGAAAAATGATAATAGCAAAAATTAAAGATGGCAATGCGGGCTGGCCCGCCCCGCATCGGCCCGCAAAAAAAAGTGCAGGGCAGGCTGGCCCACTTTTAGAATATGGGCTGGAAGTTGCAGCCCGCCCCGCATATATGCGGGCTCGTGGGCTGGCCCGCAAGAAAATTAAAATAAAACTTTTTGAAAAAATATTTAATTAATTTTGCAATTGTTTCTTTCATAATTTATTCTGGATTTTGCGGGAAAAGTGACTGTATCAATCTATTGAAAATGAAATCAACAAATAAGGAGTTAAACGATAGGTTGAAGCTTATTCAAACTTATCATTACATAGAAGCACCAGGAACCAGAAGAGATATTTGTCAATGAAAAATGATAATAGCAAAAATAAAAAGATGGCAATGCGGGCTGGCCCGCCCCGCATCGGCCCGCAAAAAAATAGTGCAGGCCGGGCTGGCCCACTTTTAGAATATGGGCTGGAAGTTGCAGCCCGCCCTGCATATATGCGGGCTCGTGGGCTGGCCCGCAAGAAAAAAATTTTTTTGAAAAAATATTTAATTAATTTTGCAAATTTTTTCTTTTATAAATCATTTTTATATCAAAACTTAATTATAATATCACTTTTTAAAATTTATTTCACAATCCTAATGTAAATATATTTATACGTAGGATATATAAATTTATGATTTAAACGTGATTCTTATATAAAAAAATAAACCTACATGATATGGCAATTATAGCATGTTATAGTCACATGAAAATTGATTCCATACTTTACTAATCATTGTGAAGTATGAAATACCCAAATAAATCTTCAATTTTAGTCACTTTAATATTATTTTGATTATTTTAATTTAAAAAATTGGCCCGCGGGCCAGGCTCGCCCGTTTCTGACCCGCAAAATTAGCGGGTTAAGTGGGGCGGGCCAAAGCGGGTTATGGGCTCAAAATCCCCAGCCCGCCCCGCGAAAAAATGTGGGCTGTCCGGGCCAGCCCAGCGGGCATAGCCCATATTGCCACTGCTAAGCAAAATAGAAAAAGTAGACTTAGATTCATTTACACCTCTTTTCATAATAATTCTTATAAATATGACAGGCAGTACAAAACTATCTCAATCAGACCTTGCATCTGTATATAACAAAATGTTCAGAGAAAGCATTAAAAGTAACATATAAATGTTTAACAACAAATGGGACATAGAATAAGAATAAAGGGTTACCTTCCAATTCGATGCCCTAGACGTGTTGTAAAGTTATTCAACACAAGCTCAGGCTTGTGACTGGTTGGAGTTCCATGATTCTGCAAGTGGACACAAAATGCATGCAACAAAAATATTAAATCTTTTATTTTCATTAACATGAGCTTAAAATAAATCCATCCACCAGTCTTTCCTGATAACAAGGTCCAACCCAAAAGTGGAATTCATCTAATATAGGAAACACAAATTGTGGGACTTATAATAATGTGTTTCTTAAGCAGAACAATGCACAAAAAAGAAGAAAGGAACAAAAAAAAAGTTCCAATTGTGTGCACCACTTGAATCAAAATATTTTCTTTCTTCCTCTCTAAGAATTTAAGTGAAATCTATGCAAATTATTGTACAACAGTATCGATTAGAAGACTAGATATACTTCTATATTATTATTAAAAGTTATTAATGGCAATGTGGCCCGCCCCGCCCCGCATCAGCCCACCTTTGGCCCGCAAAAAATAGTGCAGGGGAAGCTGGCCCACTTTTAGAATATGGGCTGGAAGTTGCAGCCCGCCCCGCATATGTGCGGGCTCGCGGGCTGGCTCGCAAGAAAATTAAAATAAATTTTTTTGAAACAATATTTAATTAATTTTACAATTGTTTCTTTTTATAAATCATTTTTAAATCAAAACTTAATTATATTATCACTTTTTAAAATTTATTTCACAATCCTAATGTAAATATGTTTATACGGAGGACATATAAATTTATGATTTAAACGTGATTCTTATATAAAAAAATAAACATACATGATATGGCAATTATAGCATGTTATAGTCACATGAAAATTGATTCCATACTTTACTAATCATTATGAAGTATGAAATACCCAAATAATTTTTCAATTTTAGTTACTTTAATATTATTTTAATTTAAAAATTGGCCTGCGGGCCAGGCCCGCCGGCCCGCAAGAATAGCGGGACGGGCCAAGTGGGTTATGGACTCAAAATCCCAGCCCGCCCCGCGAAAAAAATGCGGGCTGTGCGGGCCAGCATATTGCCACTGCTAAATTATATTTATAAACAACAAACATCAAACCTTAATATCCTTGCGCAAAACAAGCTTTGAGAGTTTGAAATGAGCAGTAGGTCCATCAGGCAAGCCAATGATTAAGAGAGCATCTGCAATTCATAGGAGCAAAGAGTTAAAAACTTGTAAGGATGTTACGTCTGAAACCTAATGGCAAAGGCATAAAAGCATCTTAAAAACAATCTTTAAATAATATAAGATCTGTACAGGACCTTTAGTGGAAAGCACCACCTACCTGGTTCCCTACGATTGGTGTGAACAACTATGATAGAAGTGAAGTCCTTATTGTTTGCATATTCTACAATCTGCAATCCAAAAATGAAATTAGAAAGAAAAGTTCAAATAAATTAAGCTGCATATTGTTCACTCAAGTGAGGAAGAGACACCCATCACCTTTTTCAAATCATAGGTTCCTCTCTTGAAGTAATGTGCATTTGGTATAACTGAAAGCAATTCTGATATAAAAGCAGGTCCCCTCTGCAGATCAAGTATTTCGATTGAAAGATGGAAACATGTTATTATAATAAAGAAGTCATGGTTTCCTCTGACTCTATTCTACTCCTAAGAGTGTGGGGAAAAAATAAAAAACAAATTAAGGAGGAAAGAGTCCATGCTTCAAATGTACTCAAACAAACTTGAGATTACAAACAATGGCATATAGGAAACAGAACATACAGTAGAATTGAAGCGGCACGTGGTGATTAATATCTTGGGAGTTTGTTGCTGATTTAAAATTGAACTGAATTCATCAGCATCATTTCCAGCAAACAACTGCAAACAAATATAATTCATTAGTCCACATAACATAAGTAATTAAAAAAAAATGTTCGACTAGCTCCTAGACTGCATGTGAGTTCAAAGTACTAAATAGAAGTCCCTCATAAAAAACAAGTCATCCACCCAAGAATGACTTTTTTTTTGGTTTGCAAATTCCATAAGTTATAAATTTATAATCTCCTCCTGTTCCCTGCTTTTTTCCTTCACTTAAATCTTTACTCCTGTCATTAAACTTGTATCATCCCTGGGATGCATAGTCCTTTTTAAGAAATTCTAATCTAACACTTTATCTGAAAACTAAGGATAGTAATATTATACCAGTAGTAACTGACACAAAATCTGCAATGTTAATGTTGAAACTTGAAATCTAATCTTAACTGGACTCAATGCATAACAAAACCTAGTTTTCAACAACATTAAGCGCATAATCCAAGTTGAAAAACAAAAACCTCTTCGTCATCAGGCCTGCAAATGGTCTCGTCGAATTCCCTAGTGTTCTCAATGGTACGAGGGACCTTCTTCTCCGGAGGCTGCAATAACGCAAAGAAACGCCAAGTAAACAACAAATTCAAACCAAACAAAAAGAGCGATTGGATCCAATTTGTTCAGAGAATGAGAGTAAAGGACCTCCTCACCGAGCTCGAGAGCTCTCTTGACAGCAGCATCTCGAGCCTTGGATTTGGCGCGCTTTTCAAGTTTCTTCTGGCGCTTGAGCTCGGCGTGAACCTCTGATCTCTTGTCCTTGTTCTTGATCATCGAAGGAAGCAACTCCTCCTTCTTTTTCTTCGCTTTTTTGTTCGATTTTTCTTCATCGCTAAGTGAACCCTCGCTATTCTTCCTCTTTCCCCCCATTGTATGGTAGCTAGCAGCAACCACTCGAGTTTAGGGTTTTCGAAGAGTTAGTTAAGGGTTCTGCTTTGGGTGGCTAAGGTAAGGCGGCACTGACTGGTGGTGGTGAACCAGTAAATTTACTGGTTATAATTTAATTTATTTCGTTGTAGTCCCTAAGGTTTTTGAAGTTTGCGGGTCCTAAAAGATTATGTAATTGCTAAACAGGTCCTAGTGTTAAGTTTCGCTAAACGACTCGTTTTGATGGATGACCTTCCTTGAGACCAAATTCACCATTAATCTAATTTTTAAATTATTCAAATTCTAAAATAGTTTTGTTTTCATGATTGAGGCAAGCCAATCATGTACGATATATACTGATGTTTATTTTGTAATACTTATGTATTTTTTTTTAGCGTAGTGTATGTTTGGATTGCAGTTTGCAGTCTCATCTACGTTTGTAAACGTAAAATATTTTTTTTAATATGTTTGATTTTCTGTTTAAAATTACATTTGAATACAATTTTTATCTTGAATACACGTTTACACCAACGTAACTCCATGTTATTTTTACAAACTGACGTTTGCAAATGTAAGTTAGGTTTAAACTTACGTCTGCAAACTTTAATCCAAACACACACACACACATAGTTGTGAATTTAATCCTCAGTGTGGGAGTCATAGTTAGATAAAGAGTGGCGACTCCCATGGCCTTTCAGGTAAAGTCCGTCTGAGATCACAATTCACTTTTACGTTTGGTTTAAACTTACGTATTAATCCAAACACACACGTAGTTATGAGTTTAATCCTCAGCGTGGGAGTGATGGTTAGATAAAGAGTGGCAACTTTCATGGTCTTTCAGGTAAAGTCCGTTTAAGATCACAATCCATTTTCGTTGTGATGTATCATAATGCATAGTCCTATTAAGTTGATAACAAACAAGAACAAGAATGAAAGATTGACCATGTTGACTGTGATAGGAGCATGGTTCTAACACATATATACACTAGCACGGTCCTATATATTGACAACCTCTCCTTCAGCCACCTTGCAGATCCTGGCCATGCTATTATTTTTACTAGGGGTGTTCTCGGGTCGGGTTTGAGGTCTTTTTTTTTTGAACCGACCCGAGACAAGGAGACGGGTTGGGTCGGTTCGGGTGCAAAAAAATCATGGGTCAAACCCAACCCGAGGATACATAGGTTGGGTGGGGTTGAGCCTTTGTTTTGGGCCAGAAAAAAACACCAAAAACAGTTTTTTAAAACAACTTTTTTACTTGAACAAAAGAAAACCTTCTTGGCCCAAAAAAAATCAATAACAATATATACCAAAACTTCAGAAAATTTCTCAAAAAGCTACATCTTTGTCCAAGTTCTTCACATGTGAGTGACAATTGAAATATTTTGAAAAAAAAAACTGAAACATTAATGTTTTTAGGGAATATAATTTTATTTGAACTTTTTATATCTTAAATAATCGATTTAGAAATAATTTTTCATTTGATTAGGCAGTGAATTCTTTTATTTTTGGCTTAATTGCATTTTTTATCTCCCTACTATCATTAACCCGCGATTTTGGTCCCCTACTTTTTTTCACGATTTTGGTCCTCCTATTATTCCAAATTCGCGATTTTGGTCCCTCTAACACATACTTGAGAGGTATAGAGGGACCAAAATTTTGAACTACATCGCGAATTTGGAATAATAGAGGGGACCAAAATCGCGAAAAAAAAAGTAGGAAGACCAAAATCGCTGATTGATGATAGTAGGGGGACCAAAAGTGCAATTAAACCTTTATTTTTTATTTGATTTTGTGTATTCTTTCTAAATTTAATACTAGGATTAATTCCTGAACATAAAATTAGAAACATAAGTATAATAGATTTCTATTCTGAATCAAGAATGAATTCATTTTTTCTTCTTAAATGAGGTGTTAGGATTTAATTTTATGAATGCGGGGACACTAAAAGATCTTTATCCCCTAAGTGACTGCCCAAATCGAATAGACTAATCAAGGCTCAAAGTGATTGCTAAATAATAAGCATCTAGAATTTTTTATTAAAATAGTAACAAGCATTTACTTTATGTTAAATTATGATATAAATATGTGTCATATGATAATTTGTTTACTATTAATTAATAATTAATTATTTAATTTACTTAATCTGTGTAAATGTTCAAATACTACCTGCAAATTATATTTTATAAAAGTTAGGTAAATTAAATTAATTAATAAAACTACATTACATGTTATATTTAATTTAATTTATATAAAAAGCACAAAGCCCCCAAATCATAAGTGCCAATGCAAAAAGATTAGCACAATGCACTTTCTGCTTGTGGCTCCAAATACACAGCCAAGCTCGCCTAGTGATCAATTAGATGATCCATTATCCCACACAATGATTAGGTGATTCTATGGACCCACAGCCAAGTTATTCACGTCCGTTTAATTTGATGGGTCATAGTGTTCTAAACTTTTCATTTAATTTCAAAGAACAATTGAGCTATATCATCTTTGCAATACCATGCGTTTTGAGTTTATCCTAAATTGAAAATAGGTAATAATAGATAAAAATAAATTAAGGATAATAAGAGAAATGTATTAAAATATAAGGATAATAATTGAAGAAAATTAAATACAAACTACAAGCTAGAAGCTAGTTGAAGTAGCTTATAGCTTATAAGCTATAAGTTCCTAAAATAAGTTACTTTGAGGTATCTTGCCAAACACACTCTGAGTATAATCATTTTTTCAAAAATTAAAATGAAATCACTTTTATTAAAAGTGTGTTATATTTCATGTATAACTCATTTTCGGCTATTGATATAATAAAACAAATAGACACTTAATCGATGATATTTATCTCATAACGGAGAAAATAAACAGAATAATAGGTGAAGATTATTATATGATTTCATATTTTTACTCCTTTTTTTCTGGAATTTGGAACTTAGTCCTGAAAACCTTCCCGCATGAATTTACCAAATACACAACCATTAAGGTTTTGTTTCCTTAAGAACCATGTTTATAATATCACAAAATGTTAGTATCAATTAAAAAAAATGGGATGTTAAAAAGAATAAGGCAACCCACATTAATTCCAAATATATATGAGTGACATGCCAGTTGATATAGATGCATGGCGATAAACACAAGGTAATGTTTTCAGGAAGCAAAACATCCATCCAAGTTGAAATCTACAGTCAAAATCGTGGCTCAGAGCACAACAATCTTCTAAAAGAAACTTTTTATATATAAAAAAAAACTTCAAATTAATGACATTTTCTTAAAATTGGGTATGGAGTATGGAGGATAGTTGCAATTTCAGAACATACAATCACTGCGCCTCGCTAATGAATTCTCAATTCCTTCTTTTTTGCTCTTTATCAAGCTACCTTCTATTGCAGTATCAAATTACATGATATGTATATCAAAGTGTTTCCAATTTCCATGAATAAAATTTATTGTATAGCAACTCATAACAAATTCCAAAATAAGTAAACCTTTGTATGGATACTAAAACTTGTCAGCATCACTTTCAAATTCTCAAGTGCCACCATTTTCATTTTCTCTACGGTTTCCTGTAATGAAAACCAAAATAAACAATCAATCCAAGGAGATAACATTAAATAAAAAAAGAACAAGAAGAAATTATGTAACACAGATGCCATAGCTAGTGTCTGACATATTATAAAATAAATTAATTAATTAAATAAATAAAAGCAACGAAGAGCAGTCAGTCGAAGGATAATGAACTTTGAGGCATTGCCGTAGATAGGGGAGAGGAGGGAGATGTTAGTACATAGTACATGTTCACACATTGATGAACATGAGCTACTAATCATTGAACCTTTTATCCACTTTGCTGTCAAACTACAGTTTCAATATGCTAACTTTAAATATGAGAAGAACTAAGAGCATATTTATCACTAGCCAGGGAAGCAATGTTGCTTCTTGAGCAATTGCCATTGGAAGCAATTGAAAAAAGTTGCTTCCTTGGCAAAGGTTGCTAGCTAAAGCAACTTATAAATCAACCAATAAATAATAAAAAATGAGTTGTTGTGTATTGAGAAGCACTTGAAGAGAGTTGCTCCATTGTAGAGGTAAATTGCTTGGAGGTGCTTATATTGGGAAGAGTAAAAAATGAGTGATGTGTACAGGTGGGTCCCATTGGAAGCACTCAAATGGAGTTGCTCCATTGTGGATGCTCTAAGGTGATCTACAGTACACTGGGGTTGCTGATACATTTATAGAGCTGACAAAATGGGTTAGCCCGACCGGCCCAGCCCGCAAAAATGTAAGACTCCAGCGCTTATTTTAGAAGCTTGAATAACTCCCGAGTTTTTAGCTCAGCACATCTAAACAAGCAATAATTTTATCTCATGTTATCTTGAACTGATGCTAATCCATTCTAGGAGATAGCGATTTCAACTCTTAAAATTTTTGTCTTTGATGTGCTCATCTTTTGGACATTTAATCACTCAAGCTAAAATTCTTTGCCATAGAAACAAAGTAGAATACTTGATAAATACTCTAGCTCTCCCGAGAAATACCCTTCAATCACACACTATCCCTATGCATCTCTCACTTCACCAAAGTACTTCTACTACATATGCATATTCACTATTTCACTTCAAGTGCAATGCTATTACTGAAATATTCATTACTGAGTACCTCATCCTCTTGCCTTCATTAAATAATACAAACCAAATGGAAGATCACTTCCATTCTTTGTGTATTATCTGTAAGTTTCCTTAGGATATAAAACTTCCAAGGAAGATTTCCTCAAAAAGAAATTCCAATCCTATAGCAGTTGCTCAATTCTTATCCTACCTTGGCAGAACCATTTTCTATCAACATATCATTGCAATTCATGAACTGTACTCTGCAAATTACATTTGTAATTTTGCTCTTACGTCCAAATTGGTAATTTGGTCACCATTCAGTACCATCAGAGCCTTCAGGTTTAAGTATTTCAGAATCTTAAAAGGAAGAGATACAACTTCAACATCTCTTCTTACATTCATCTTGCTCCAGATAGCCTACTTCACTGTAGTACAAGGCTTTTAAACTAAGATTGTACTTTTAATACTGTTTTCCTAACTTCCTTGAAAGCTTTCAGTTGACAATAAAAAAGTAAACATTATGATTTCCATTTTTAACATGCTCAGAAAATATATATCCCAAATGTTTCTTTCTTCAAACTTCATCTATCAATAATTTTGCCTATATTTTAATTTTCTTGTCATGTTTTGTTTACATCCAACAGGCATCTCTTATATAGACACAATTCTGAAGTTAGATTCCATCCATTCTTTTCAGTCTGTAGCATAATTTAAGAACAAGCAAAAGAGTATTCCAGGTATTATAGAATATCATACCTCCAAAGCTCTTACTCCATAGGACCTGACCATCAATTCCAGTAAGATGTGGATCATCAAGGCGTTTCCATGTTTTAATTGTGTTGACATCTCCCCAAGTGCCTTTCCCTGTCTTCTCCAAGCTAGCTACCACCACTCTTGCTCTCCTAGACCATCCAGCCTTTCCATAAGCATGGTATCCAAATCCCCCACCATAACAAAGTTGTATACCTGTTAGCTTGCCACAGAAGTCATTGATGTGATCATGGCCAGTGAAAACTGCCTTCACATCTCCTGCTCCAACCAAGGTTGTGAAGAAGCCAGAGTTCACAGAAGCAGAACTAATGCCAGCTTCCTGTTTCACACCTGTGAAGTTTGATGAGTCAAAACTAGCATATTCTGGTAGTGGGATGTGAAAGTATGCAAGACCAGGAGCAGCTTCTTTCTGAGGCACTGGTGCATTTATGTATGCTTTCTGCAAAAAAATAAAGTCAAGTGATCAATCCAAATATTAACAATATAAAGAACTGAAAAATAAGCCACATGTTGAATGAGGATCCACAGAAACTTCTAATCATTAGCAGCTACTAAACAAGAATACAGCAAGATAAGATAATAGAAAAAACGAGACAGTACCCTAAGCTTTGCAGATGTTCGTTCAAACCAAAGTTGCTGGGAGGGCTTGATCCAATCATAACCAGGAATCAAAGGAACTTTGGAATAATCTCCACTATCAAGAAAGTACAGATTGAGCACTGATTTGTTTTCAAAAGCAGTGCCTTTAACTCCTTCAACCTCCAAGTTATAGTTCCCAAAACCATCAATGATGTGTACTTCTGGAGGGTTGAGTTTAGATAAAGTGTTTTTCATCCCAACAATATGTTTCATCACCCCTTCCCTAGAGAGGGATCCTTCCTGGTCATGGTTGCCCAAAACAGCTACCCAAGGAATGTTTGATGCAATTGCAGGAGCAAAAGCAGCATCCAATGATTTAGCTGAATCCGAGGAATCAAACCCAAAGATATTATCTCCTGTCACAACACAAAATAAATATGCACAAAGCACAACAGGTTACCTCATATCAACAATCAAAGAAACTTGTAATTGCAGCTTGCTTAGATGTACAAATGATGATTGAATAAATTAAAAAAACTAAATTACAAGCTCCAAAACAATATAGTGCTAACTCAAATTCATTTCTTTTCTATCCAGTTATCATGATCTTTGTCTGCTAGTAAAAGATGCCAGAACATGTTCACATGTTGTTTCCAGTATCTAAATTATCAAATCACTGGGGTGTTAAATATTGTTAACAAAATAGGTGAATGAATGAAGGGAAAAAGTCCTTTTTCCTAACAAGAAAAAGGAAAGCTAAAAAAATTAGAATGAAATGATAATTGGAAACTAAAAACAGGACAAAAATTGAATACCATACCAGTGAAGACAATAAGATTGGGCTTCTCAGCAAGGATCATCCGGTGAATAAAGGCAGTGGTGTTGAGGTCAGAACAAGAAAAATTCTGGGAAGGGAGCACATCCAAGCAAGGTGTGGTCTTTCCATCTGCATAGTGCATGTCTGCCACCTGCAATATCTTGAATTCTCCATTTGGGCCAAACCGCAGCTTCTGGTTCTGTTGTTGTGGTGGTGGTCGGTATGAGTGTTTCGCCGCCAAGACACTCAAAGGAACTGAACAGAACGATGAGACCATCAACACTAAAACAATGAAATCCAAACCCATTTTCCTCTTGGTGCCAAAAACGTTTCTTTTACTCGAGATCATCACTGTTATTGGAATTGGGGTGCCTAACACCAATCACAAATCTCAACTTGCTCAGCTGCACCTGGTGGAGTTGGGCTGTGGCCTGTGGGCGATGTGAAGTCCCTTTTCTTTTATCTTCTCTTTAGTGAATAATGATAATTATCATTGTATTAAATCACTTTCATTGCTTTGTGGTTTTATAAGAGAAAGGAAGAAGACAACGTAAGGATGCATAATTGCCTAGTAATAGTAATGTGAACGAGGAACAAGAAACAAAAAAGGGAGATGTCTCTGTCTTGTTGACGATGACAAGTTTAGATTAATTGATTCAAAGTAAATACTCAAGTCAAGTCATGTGCCAACTAAGAAGATAGTATTGTCATATCATCTTTGTAATTCTCAAAAGGAATTTCATTTCATTTTTTTATCATGACATTTTCATTTTACTTAGAAAAGGAAAAAGAGAAATAAAAAGGAAGATATTTATAACAATTAAATACACTTGTTTAGGTAATTGATCAATAATGAATTGCTACTAGAATTGTAGTTTGAATGATAGTGAAAGATAAAACTTTTATTTTTATCTTAATATTGGATACTTAATCACATTTAAGATTTTTCATTTTTTCTTAAAAATATATTTAGTAGAAATTGAACTAAAAAACTCTTTCCACAATATCAACTTAACTTGTGTTACAATTATTTGGTAAATAAAACTTTCACTTTCAATTAAAGTTTGAATTTGTGAGATAGTAATTAATTATTTTATGCATATATAATAGATGTAAGTAATAACGTATCATATCATCATATTTAATACATCTAATATAATTCACCTACCTTCACAGATATGCATCTCCCTTCCCTTGGTGTTCTTGGACGTTAGTGTCAATAAGAGACAATCAATGCCCATGCTTAAAACCAGGATTCATTCACTGCTCAACACTGATTTGGAATCAAACAGTTCACAGGTGACAGGTGACGCCTGCGATTCACTTGAATTAGATTTATTGTAATTAATTCAAATCCTAACCACCATCAACACCTACCCAAATAAATAAAATATTTAACATTGCCATGAACGTAGTCCCGTGAGCGAGCCAGCCTGAATTTTCATTTTTTTTTTGTGTATTGGTAAATTTTCCAGCAGATTTGTTTACATTAAAAAAAATCTAGTTAATGATTGCTTTAAAAAATTAAAAGTATTTATTAAGGAATTAAACAATAAAGATATTTAATAACATTTAATATATGAAAAGTTTTAAAAAATTATTAAATATTTTCTATTTTTCAATTCTCAACTAATGTCATAAGAATTAAAGGTATTCCTTACCATTTGCCTTTAAAAGCATCTTGTCAAAGTAAACAATTAGAAAGTGTATTCATTCTTAAATTTTAGTAAATTAAAATCAAGAATTCCTTATTTTTTATTAGTTTCTCCGTGGCATATGTTACTTTTGAAAATGGGAAATGATAATGGTCAGGTCCACATAGGTGTTGATTTGCGTTCATATGTAATTTTGGAAATTGCATTTGCTTTTCACATGTCATGCTAGTCTTGTAAGACTGTTATGTCCATGATATATACTAGCACTGTCTGTTCTGTTTGACTAGTAAGCAAAATAAAAATACCATAAATGAAGGCATCTAATTCCAAGTTAAATGAGAAGCTATGATAGCGGTTACAACTTACAAACACGTCACACCCTCATCTCATTAGCATTACACATGACTCATGACCAACCTAACCAAGACGAACTTTTGATGCAAAGGGGATCCCTCAATGCTATTTTGTAATTTCAAGACAAATGTTGAACTGGATTCTATTTATACTGCAGAAGTAACTCGCATATCTGTTTGATTAATCATTCTTGTTATCTTTCACAACCAGATCTACTAATTATCATTTTAAACACATTGAAAACTACCTCAATAAAGATCCCACAAATCTATCTCAAACTTGTTTCCTAGAAGTTTGGACTCTGGAACCAGCAACACCCCAGGTACTATTCTCCAAGAAATTAAATAGAACTAATGAGATTACATAAAGAAAACTAAATCAAAATATTCAATCAGAACTTATGCACTCAAAAGAGGTTGACTATTCAAGTCTAATCCAAAGCTGGGTCTCACTGAATCACCTAACAATCAAAACAAAATTCTAATTTCAGCACTCCACTTGCTATCAACTGACCTGCACACCAGTATCCCAGAATTCACTACACTCATGAGCTGCTGAAAACGTAATTTCTGTTACTCTTGTCTGATTGAAAATAGTTTACAATGTTATGTGCCTAAATGAAATATACAATAACTTCTGTCTTTGCATTTGGTCTAATTGATGAACCAACTGACTTGAGCAAACGTTTCATAAACTAAAACTGAAAGCCTTCTGAGTTTTGACATATGCATTGCGGTGTGACAGTTTTCTACCATACTTTATCAAACACTTATAATATCATCACGTTTTTAAAGATGTTATGGAAATACTATTGCTACCTTGAGGCATCCAAGAGTTCTAAAGAACTACCACACACTAAATTTCTCTACATTAGAAAATTTAGTGCATGTTTGGATTTGCATTCAGATGATGCAGAATCACCATGTTCATTTTATTGTAACGTAAATTTTGATGTTTAATTGTGCTAAACCAAAATTGATTTTACCTTTGAATTCACTTTTAATAGAACTGATAAAAATTTTTACTGAGTTTTACCACAAACTTACTTTTAAGATAAAAAATTTCAAATACAAATAACATGGGTGATTTTAGAGTAGACCTTTTTAAGTTTGGGTCTACAGTAGATCCTCAATTTTATTACTATAAAGAGTAAATTTAATTTTATAATAAATATTATTACAAATTTTAATATTAAATTTATATTTTTTATGGTAAAGGTCTACCATAGACCATTTTTCCTGTGGTCCATCCTAACATTCCCCTTCGAACTTACTTTTAATCAAACTCAATTTTACAAACACAAGTTCATCCAAAATCAGTTTTACTTGTGCCCATCCACACATGCAATTAGTTGGATCTAGTGATATAACTATTTCCAACACTAGATGGTCTATGGTATTCCTTTAACTTAAGCATCTTCAAAAGTTAGATATTATGTTATCATGGTTAGGGATTTAGACATTCACTGGATGTCAACATGTAACCGACTAACCATGTTAAAGCATCCCGATGACCCTTTTTACAATATGAGATCTTGATCTTCAAATAACATAGCTTCTATAACAGTTATTAAAGCTCATCTGTAAAATATTTATTTATGTATTTATGGTTTCAACTTTCAAGCTATCGCATGAACAGTATAAGAAGGCTAACTAAAAGGACTATTGGAAACATATCCATAGCCAAATATACTGCTTCACTTTCACTAGTCATCAAGACACTCATAAACTATCATTTCGAAGATGAAAAACCAGGTTCAAGAAGATATCTTGTTCTTTTAGGAAATTCTGGCATATCAATGTATGATAACTCCAAATGCAGCAGATGCATAAAGATTTTATACAATATCACAGCAACCTACATGTCTAGAACACATACAATTCATGATTCCATTAAATAAACAACAAAGAACAGTACAACGTTTAAAAAAATACCAAGATGATCATTTTACAAAACCAACCATTGCACGAAGAAAAACATCAAGCATTCTTATTTTTTTGTGAATTTACTCCTGAAGGGGAGGACTTGAACCAAGGTATCCACACAGAAGTTGTCCTCTGATACAGCCTAAATGCCTGAGCTCTACTTTCTTGTTTCAACATTCTGTCCTCCACAAGCTTAGTCACATAAGCCAAACACATGGTATTAACCAATGCTCCAATTAAGGTCCATCCATATCCTAGGCTCCATGCAAACACAACTAGTCCCCACCACCAAAGTTGCTCACCTAAGTAATTTGGATGCCGGCAGTAATACCACAAGCCATTGTCAAGTACAGGGACCAAGGGTTTACCAAGCCCTTTCAGCTTATTGTTTCTACTCATAAAGTCATAGAGCTGTGTATCAGCAAAGTATGCTATGACAATGCCACATAAACAGACAACAATAGCTACCAAGTCCCAGATGCTCAAAGGCTGATTGACAGAGTGGACTACATATAAGGGAAGGGACAATCCAATCAAAAACATCTGCAAATATGAGAAACACGGAGAAAAGAAAAAAAAAAAAACTCATTTCAATGGCACAGCAACTAAACCAACCAAACAGGTAATTCATCAAGCAGGTTCAGGGGGTTCATTTAAACACCCATGATCATGGATGGAAACAAACCACCAAGATAAAAACTGACCTGCTGAGAGACATAGACAGCAAAGAAGGAAATCCACCACCATTGCTTTCCATATTGTTGGCTCATCTCAGTGAAACGCCAATCCTCCCTAGCACCCCATTGCCACCTTTCTCGCCTGAAGTAGTTATGGGTGAGCCTGATACTCCACACCCAAGTCAAGAAGATCACGATCCTTGACCTCCACCAATCATATTTAGCCAAAGGGTGAGTTGCATAGTAATGAACAAGCATGACAGGTATCACTGTCCAATATGGATCAATCATCTGCACAATCACTAACAGAAAAAATGTCAACTTTAAGAAAGAAAATGTGAATGTGAGCGGAAGAAGAAAAGGGGGGAAATTTTAGTATGTACCCAGTGACTGGACTGGATTTGGCCGATGACCCAGAAGAGGACATTGACATTGAGGAAGAAGAGAGCATTGGCTAATAGCAGAGGGTGGTGATAGCACCATGCCCACAAAGTTGACCAAAAAGATGGGTCAGCCCCAGTGGCAATTGCTGAGCCATAGTGGTTGAGGAATGAGAGATAGAAGAAGATGGAAGGAAGAGGAACCAAGAATGCTATGACAGCGTTCTTCACATTCCGACTACTAGCCATTGTGAGTGTCTTGCCCAGTTTTGATCCTGTGCAGGTGTCTGTGTGTGTGCTGTGTGTTGGGGAGGTTGTTAATAACTTCCACTTTTATAGATGAATTATGAGATTTGAGAAATACTTGTTAAATTCTTACTCATCAAATTTGATTAAATTGAGGTAATCAATCAATAACAATTATCCCGGTGGGACTCGGGCTGGAGTCTTATAGATAAAAAAAGAGATGTAAAGAAATTTTATACAAACATTCAATGGTGTGCTCCCACGGGACGGATCTAGAGGGGGGCAAGTGGGGACTTTGGCCACCCTCCCCCTCCTCAACAAGTAGTATATTATATATTTCACTCACAAAAAATTTACATGTTTTATTTTTTAGTTATTTTTTATGTTTAAATTGTGTTTTTTTATTGATATTTTTATATTTATATAAATCCGACCCCCCTAAAAACTCTTTCCGGATCCGTCACTGGCTGCCACCTCATTTAATGAATGTGACACCTCATGTGTTATTAAATTCAATAAATGATATGGCAGCACATCATTGGATGTTTGTGTAAGATTTCTTTACACGGACAGTGTATATATATTAAACTCTAAAATATTAAAATCCCCGTGACAGAGTTAGCCCCAATATGACGTGGATGTTCCCGCTCGAACAAATGGTTTCTCGTGGAGAATATATCTGGTTAAACCAAAAAAAATCAATAACAATATATACCAAAACTTCAGAAATTTTCTCAAAAAGCTACATCTTTGTCCAAGTTCTTCACATGTGAGTGACAATTGAAATATTTTGAAAAAAAAAACTGAAACATTAATGTTTTTAGGGAATATAATTTTATTTGAACTTTTTATATCTTAAATAATCGATTTAGAAATAATTTTTCATTTGATTAGGCAGTGAATTCTTTTATTTTTGGCTTAATTGCATTTTTTATCTCCCTACTATCATTAACCCGCGATTTTGGTCCCCTACTTTTTTTCACGATTTTGGTCCTCCTATTATTCCAAATTCGCGATTTTGGTCCCTCTAACACATACTTGAGAGGTATAGAGGGACCAAAATTTTGAACTACATCGCGAATTTGGAATAATAGAGGGGACCAAAATCGCGAAAAAAAAAAGTAGGAAGACCAAAATCGCTGATTGATGATAGTAGGGGGACCAAAAGTGCAATTAAACCTTTATTTTTTATTTGATTTTGTGTATTCTTTCTAAATTTAATACTAGGATTAATTCCTGAACATAAAATTAGAAACATAAGTATAATAGATTTCTATTCTGAATCAAGAATGAATTCATTTTTTCTTCTTAAATGAGGTGTTAGGATTTAATTTTATGAATGCGGGGACACTAAAAGATCTTTATCCCCTAAGTGACTGCCCAAATCGAATAGACTAATCAAGGCTCAAAGTGATTGCTAAATAATAAGCATCTAGAATTTTTTATTAAAATAGTAACAAGCATTTACTTTATGTTAAATTATGATATAAATATGTGTCATATGATAATTTGTTTACTATTAATTAATAATTAATTATTTAATTTACTTAATCTGTGTAAATGTTCAAATACTACCTGCAAATTATATTTTATAAAAGTTAGGTAAATTAAATTAATTAATAAAACTACATTACATGTTATATTTAATTTAATTTATATAAAAAGCACAAAGCCCCCAAATCATAAGTGCCAATGCAAAAAGATTAGCACAATGCACTTTCTGCTTGTGGCTCCAAATACACAGCCAAGCTCGCCTAGTGATCAATTAGATGATCCATTATCCCACACAATGATTAGGTGATTCTATGGACCCACAGCCAAGTTATTCACGTCCGTTTAATTTGATGGGTCATAGTGTTCTAAACTTTTCATTTAATTTCAAAGAACAATTGAGCTATATCATCTTTGCAATACCATGCGTTTTGAGTTTATCCTAAAGTGAAAAATCACCCTAAGTTCTTTGCTAGAGCTGGATTGCTTTGGCATCATCACAAGTTGTTAATAGGGAAGTAAACAGATGGTCACTTGAGAAAGAGGTTACAAGACTCCATAAATTAAGTGATGCTGTACAATAATGCTAGCTAGCAATGTTGTAATGATGTGTGCAACATATAGTTGTGCCCTTAATGATATATTAGAATCCCCTCACATGACAACTTTATCATACAAACTTCACCCCAAACTCGGTCCCCCACATCCCTCACTGCTTCTTCTACTGTCTTCGGAGGCTAACCTGTCCCAATCCCCTCAATCTACGCAGAAAGAAAGAAAAGAAAAGAAAAGAATGTTACACTGCCATGCTTTAGCTGGTGGAACAAAGTACGCTGATATGCTCCACTCACAAGAAGGCCAGGTTAGTATTTTTTATTCCTCAGCATGCTTAGGCCGGCGTATTAAACAGCCTTTCTGCATTTACCTTGTAAAAAGCTTGCCACTGAGAAATATCATTATACGCATGGTAATGGTAGAGTCTAGAATATTGTACAATGTGGTGTAACTGTGTAAGTTCTAAGCCAACAAACAAATGGCATTATAAAGTCTTAATGTATATTTGATTTCTATTATAAAGTCTTAACGTTACTAAGAGTAGCATTAGTCTGGATTTACAATTGATATAAATCAAACACTGTCAGTATCTCGTTAGCCTATTTTAAGTTGAGTAATATTATTCTTGTAACTATTGCAGTTAAACCCGCATTTAAAACAGAAATCATGTCAATTATTGCGAACATATGTGACTAGTGTAGTTGTTTTTCGTGGCATTATCACAATGAAGAAGGAAAAATCATCCCACATTGGAACATGGTGTATAGGCTAACATCTATTTATGCATGCCTTTTGAAACTCGCAGAAGACTTCTTAGGATTTTGTTTAGGGTATAAAATAAATGCAGCTTATACACATCTCAAATTGTTCACTAATCCAAGGGTTAAAGGCTCAACCGCTTATGCAATGCAGCCAAGCTATCTTGAGTTACACACATCTAGAATCTAGGCCCCATTTGGAAATACAACTTATTTAAGTGTTTATAACATAAGCTCTTATTTAATAAGCACTTAATAAATAAGCTCTTAAAAAAATAAATGAAAATTGAAGAGGGTACAGTGTACTTAATTTCTCCATAAGCTTATTGAAATAAGCTGAAAACAGCTTATGAGCGTGTCATAAGCTCTTTTCATAAGTTTACCCAAACAATTACATAAATGCTTATGTCATAAGATAAATTCAAATAAGCCCTTCCAAACACCATTCTGGAATACAATGGGTGAGAGCTTTGTTGAACAGTAGCAAATATACATTAAAATCTTGTTTCCACCTTATTTTTCATTATGGTAACCAATACAGAGATATCTCATGAATGCTGCCAATGCCTCAAATGAGTAGATGAACATGGTATAGGTACACAAGAATGTGTCCCACACACTACTATACCCGTGTTGCCTGAACCACAATGAGATGCTGAAAATGTTTACTTTTGATCTAATGTATTCATTTTACACTATCATGAATCATCCAATTGTGCTATTGTATCATAAGAGAATTTGACATCTCAAGTAGTTGTTATCATAGTTAAACTATCATGTGACAGTACAAAAATAACAGGGTGAAAAAGTTTAGAAGTATATCAAAGTAAAAATTCATAATGAAAAAGGTATAACATTTGACATCAGTATTCCCCAAAAACAGACACCACAGATATATGGCATATATATGCATGTAGTGTTCCCAGATGGTTTGACAAGGATCAACATAATGGCAGAAGGCATCCAGCTCCCTAGGTCGTCGCCCTGTACAAGAATGACATCTCATAATCGAGTTCAAAACTCTCCCCCAAAAAAAGGTCTTTGGAGCAGAAAGGCCGAGTTGCATCCAGCATCATTGATTGTGCTGCTCGTGTTCATCAAGTTGGTTATCACCAGGTCCACCATCCTCCCTATCCTCATAAGTAACCCAAGGTAGCATTGATTCAAATAAGACAGCTAATGCATTCCTATTTGCAACACCACGAGGAGCATGGCCATTGCCAGGCAGATTAGCAAACTGGTTCTCATCCTGCATAGCCTCCCTCATCCCAGGAACACCCATAAATTGTTGTAGATTTTCTTGTGGAATTGATGTCACGGAATCAGAGAAATCAGATACCAACAAATGTCCATACCTAACAAACAAAAGATTGTCAGTTGAGTTGCTTATAGACCAATAGACGTTAAAACAGTGTCGTCACATCACATGTCACATATATCACACATAAGCAAATGGACAGCATCCTCAGTTTCATAAGGAATAAGATTCAATGTGCTACTTTCTTTTCCTTAATACTCTCTTTTTTTATGACATGAGAATATGAGATGATCATTTAAGTTTAATTATATGCAACTTCATCACACAATTATTCGCCAGTTATGTGATTATCAGCAAATTTCTGTAAGTTTGTATTCATAATTTCAATTGGTCAACTACCAAATGCTCATACCAGATTGAAATAATTTGCAGAGTTTTGAAGACAAAAAATTCAGATGCATCCAAAAACCTAGTTGAAGATGGTTTGTATAACAGCAAACTTAAATATTTGATGCTTTTGGAATTCAGATAAGGATTCGCTTCAACAAAGAAATGACACAAAAGTAAACATGCAAAATTTTAGCTAAAACAAAAAATAAATAAATAAAATGAAAAGAAAGAATTATTTACTCATTTTTCTCAGATGAAAATGCTTCTTTTCTGACACAGGCCCAATCTTTCACTTCATTTTTATTACTTTCTAGGGCTTCAATCACTAGTTTTGCAGCACCACTGAGCAGTTTTTGCAGATCAGGAAGCCTCCAAATAAGATAATTTCTCTCAACATATATATTAATCAAGTGATCTTGAGATGAAATTCCTGTTTGATCTGATCGGAAAAAGGCATGCTTGAGAATATCTGTCCATGTGCGATCTTTCAAAGGTACCTTTGTCACTAGCTTCTTTATCACTGAAGGATGAAGCATCAATGCTTGTTTCATAAGATCAGATGAAGAAGCCTTTGTAGAATCAATACAAGCATCTTTAGAGGCCTCGCGCTCAAGGTAAAACCGACAGATGGCAAGGGAAAAAGAGAAATTTGGAAACAACCAAATGGAGTTATCACTATTATAATCTTCAGAAAATTTTTCCAACCATGCATACTCCTCAGACCTTAAAGCAAAATAGTCAATGCAGAAAATAGCCCCCATGGGATCATCAGAATCTAGCGAAAGCAACAATTTGCAGACCTCTAAGGCAGATCTATGACAGCCACGCCTGTCCAAATTTTTCATGTGATTGAAAAGAGCAGTGAATATAGGTTTGTTTGTATCATGACCGTACTTCAACTGGCAATTACCCTGTAGTGGAGTGAACATGGGATGCCACGCACATTCAAGGGCATATAGGCACCTGGCTAAAGCGTCTGCGGACATATGTTGTTCACCCAATACCTTCAAATATTCTGCCATTGTAAGAAGGGAAT
The DNA here is from genome assembly GCA_026901365.1 of Sesbania bispinosa. Classification (NCBI taxonomy): domain Eukaryota; kingdom Viridiplantae; phylum Streptophyta; class Magnoliopsida; order Fabales; family Fabaceae; genus Sesbania; species Sesbania bispinosa. Next base: position 754,929 of record QLOH01000223.1, on the reverse strand, counting down.
CTAGATGATATGGACGGTGCTGTAATATGCTTGCTATGCCATCTATGTCATTGATTGCTTTGGCAGCTTCAAATGCTCTCTGAGATTGGGAGTATGATGGTGAGTGTACATATCTACATTGTCAAAAGGGGGAATGAACAGTAGTTAAAAGGGTTACAAAAAGATGGAACTCTTATTATTACTTATGATTCACATCTGAATAATCTTTAACCAAATAGGTTAAAGTAGGAAATCAGAACAAAATATAAAAGACATAGGGTCAGTTTGGATAAACTTACATAGAAGAACTTTTAGGAGGAAAAAAAAATAGAATGAATCAAGAAGGTAAAATGAATTCAACTTCCTCCATAAGTTGAAATAGTTATTTATGGAGAAGTTAAATGGGAGAGTATCTAAAGAAGTTTACTTGCAAAGACTAATTTCAACTAATGGAAGAAGTTTGAATTCATTTTACCTTCTTGATTCATTGTATTTTCTTCTCCTAGAAGTCTTTCTAGAGAAGTTTATCCAAACAAGCCCATATTCAATTATTTAACTTCATAAGTAAACCAAAGAATACTATGACAGGTTGAGAACTCCAAATCCCACTCTCCACTCTTGTTAAGCCCTAAACCCTAAATACCAAACTAATGGACTCAATCATGCATGGTTCAATCAAATATGTGTGTGTATCGAGAATTGAAAGGTGTTACATATATGTAGTAATAAAAATAAAAATTATCAATGATCAGGCCAAAGTAGGCAATTTCCCCATGTTATATCTCATAACAATTTCCCCATTTTCATCTCTCTACTTTTCATAACTCGCCCATTCAGTACTTCTATTCTATTCAAGATCATTATTACTGAAACTGGAACCTTTGTGTTCATCCAGAGTTCTTCGTAAGTTTTATTCTATACTACTTATATATTTTATTCTTCCCACCAATGGACACAGCATCTCTTTTATGTCCTTATTTTTATAGTGCATGTTCATGATTCATTAGTAACCTCACAAATCTGAAGATATGATACTAAACTAAGTCCCTAGCCTTTAACATATACAATCTTACACACATACAGAGAGGGTGGTGTTAAGAGAAAACAAAGCAGAAAATATTATCAATCAACTTAATAAGAATTATCCTCAGTTCCTTACCTAAAGTGGTTATACCCAATCTTTGTTTCAAGAAATTCCATGGACAAAGAATCATCACATTGGACCCAATTGTATGCTGGAGTGACAAGCACAGTCTTTCTAAGATTTAAGCGTCCACGCCTCACCCCTCGTATCTGCCTAGAACTGCTTGCTTGGTTGCTACTCTCAAATGATTTCACAACTTTAGATCCAAATATTCTTTTCAGCTCATTTTCGGCATTCAAATATTTAGGATCCACTAGTAATATGGAGATTGAATGCTGTTTAACAGATTTACTTTTGTCTTTGGCATTCACTGATTTAGCTTCTCTAGAAACATGTTGTTCACCCGAAGAGTTGACATTCAGAGATAAATCTTCTAGAATCAAGTCCAATTCTTTTTCAGCTTCCGTTTTATTGGCAACAGCGCTATCCTTGTTTTTCTTCTTCTTCTTTTTCTTTGATTTTGAATTGGATGTTAAAACCTGAGCAGAATCTTTCAATGAAGATGACTTCTCTTTATCATCATATCTCGCCAATGTTTCATTGGTGGACATCAACTCATCCCCCTGCAATCAAAACAACCAAATTATCTATTAAGAGCTAAAGATAACAAGTCCAGATGAGTAATTAGCATACTCCTTAGTCCTTACTAATCACCTTCTTTTGTGTGAGTACGAGTACAAGCATCACTTTTAAGCTAAACACCCAAGAAAATTTTCTAGAAAAATCAATACAATCATAGAAATCTCTAATATTAAATGGCAATGACATTTGATTAAAAAAAAAAAGGTTATCTTGAACTTGAATACAAATTATATTGTTTTGTTGTTTGTTTCTGACCCCTTTCCAAATACAAAGGCCAACTTCGAATTTTTCACTAATCCATTTCCCTATAAGCTTGATTTCAAAAGAAAAACAAAAACCCACTTGGCAAATTGAAAGGGGGGACAGGGTAATGTTGCATGAATTCAAGAGCTTCAATACCAACAAAAAAGGTGGGATTTTTAGAACCTGGTTTTCGGGCTCAGAATCTTGATCGTTGAGGAGGCCGAAGGGGTTGATCGAAGAAGGGGCGTTGGAGCTTTCTTCTTCATCTTCTTCTTCTTCGCTGAGTTGTTTGGGAAAGTGGTGTTGCTCATTCAAAACCTTCTTCACCAATCGAGCCGACATCGTTTTCGTTCGTCACAGCTGAATAACTTTCAGAAGAAATCAGGGATACCCAGAAAGGAAAAACAAAAAATGTTTAAGCTTCTCAAAATTCAATCACAGGAAAGAAAGAAGAAACAGAGAACAAGCTCAAATGAAAAACACAACGTAGGTGTAGCTAGCTCCTTCTTTCTCATTCGGATTCTGTTTTGTTCTTTTGTGTCTCTCTGCAACATTACCAAGTGGGCTCACAACTCAACTCAAAGCGGCCCAATCATTTTTTTCCTCCTTTTGGGCCCTGTGGGCTTTCTCTCCCCCTGTGATACAACTCATGGATTGGTGATTAATGGATTGTTGAAGAAAAGGTGCCCTGTTGACCAAAAAGAAAAAAAGAAAAAGGTGCCCTGAGATATTTAAGGGTTAATAATATAGTCAACTGAATGAGTCTTTCTATTTCTATTACCCATGAAATGTTACTCAAGTTAACGAGTAATTTGATATGCGAAGGAGGCTGGAAACTTGCTTTGGTTTGGAATAGAGATTCAATGAGGAATTGTCATGTGTAAGCTTAGTTAGTAATTTTGTTTTGAAAGAAGCTTAGTTAGTAATTAGTACTACTAAATAAAGAGCTAAAGTTGCATGTATGAGAGACATTTTGGGAAAAGGAGAAATTCCTAGTTGACAAAGTTTGAATCAAGAAACTAGCCTCAAATGAGGTGTTAATACTAGCTAGGATTCACATTATGCAAGTTTGGTAACTTTGATATTGACGTATTTTGCTATAGTTGTTGTTCTTGTTGTTCTTGAAATTATAAAAGAAGATGGATTAAATGCAAATCAAATGGTGAAGCCAATGGTCTTTTATATATATATATATATGTTAGTGGATTTTGATTTTACATATGCATTACATTTGACATCAAATGACTTGGGTGTTTCAAAAGAATTGTCATGGCATGGGCATTGCAAATGAAAGATCAAGACACGATCAATGCTATGAACTTGGTTACAAGCTACGAGGGATAATGGATGAGAGGCCTTACTACATGGGGTAATTTTATTTTAGAATATGCATTGCATTAACGTTCTAATATGGGAGACAATTTTTTTCTAATGGGAGATCATAGTGTGGAGGCAAAACTCAAGCTATATAGAGCATTACTATCATGCTGAATTAAATACTAAATAGAATAATGATATATATGCGATTGAGCAATAATCTTTGTTATATTTTGTAGGTACCAAATATAACACACAAGACATTATTTGTTATAGTACAATACATTTTCTTCTATTCTTTTTTATTTGGTTTTGTTTTGTTTATGCATCTACCAAATACTATCTTAATTTTTTAATTTATTTTCTTTCTAAGAGTGATATACCTCTATTTTTATTTTTTCTTTAAATTTAAATTTAAATTTAAATTTATTTATATTAATAATACATATTTTTATAATTAATATTATAGTTTTTTAAAATATGCTTTTTACATTCCAGTGTTCTACAAATGAACTATCCATATTTTTAATTTTTAAATATTTATAATTTATTTGAATTTGAAAATATCTTTATAATTGACCAGTTGTTAGTTGTTTATTAGACATTAATAGACACTTAACATATTAATTTTATGCAAATAAGTGATGCAGGCTTTAGAAAACATATTGGACGAGGTGATTTAAAATTAATTATGTGGATTTGATTTTACAGTGTAACTGACTAGAAAACAAACAAGCACTTAGATAGTTTAACCTCATGTTGTAGGTACATCTGTATTAGTGGACCTGCTTTTTGATAATAATATTGAATGTAATCATCTTATTAAGAAGTCATGATTGAGTTAGTCGGGGGATTTGAATTGTTTATGTGAGATCTAAAATTAAACAGTCATATAGATGTAATTCAACAAAACATTTAATATGATAAAATGGTTTTAATTAGTTTTCCACTTGGTTCAGCAATCACAGAATGACATAATACATGGACAATAGGATTCCACGCCATGTTTCACGGCATTGCAGCAAAGTCCCACCGCCGCCAACAGGCCCGGTGGAGTCAAACGCAGGTCAACAACGGGATGCAGAAAGTCAACCAAAAGATAGCCATAATTCTCAGATTAATGTCAACACGGATTTAGGCGAAAAATCTGCTGCCCCTGCTGTGCATGGTGATTGGCTTACGGTTGCTAGACCAAAACGGCAACAAAAATCAAGGAGTAAATCAAATCAGAATAGCAAGGATAGTGGGAAAGGGGAATCCTTGCATGATCATAATAGATTTGAGGCATTTAAGAATGATATAAATTCAAAATTAAATGATGGGGAGAAATTGAAGGAGCCGGTTAAGTTTGTTGGGTCACCACCAAATTCAAGTGGCCCAAAAATATGGAGCCGCAAAAAAAAGGCCACGTAAAGAGCCTATATCACCTGAAATTAAAATTGTGAGTGATGAGGAGTATGCCAAGATTCTTCCGAATTTTAAATTTATTCGTCCAATTCAGGGGCCCACAATTTCTAAAGAGGGAGGTCAACAAAAGGAAGATGTGGCGAAAGCTAATGCAGGAGCTTCTTCTAGTGTGCGAACTCTTCCATATGGGATCAAGACCAGGATGAACGTTGAAGTAGTATCACCCAATTGCCTTCGCTTTATTGATGAGGCCAAGCCTCCTGACTTGCGGGGTGGTAATAATGACAACACCGAAATTGTGCCTGACTCACAACCGATTCTTATTGGGATTGAGGAAGTTGATGACGTGGATACCGACAGGGAAGACCAGGACATGGCTGATGAGTCTCCTCAACATTAGCCTAGAGCTTGTTTGATCTTTCTTCTGCTTGGTTTGTTTTATGATGTTGTCCTTTGCTGATTTCTCTATCCTCGCATGGAATGTGCGAGGTGCTGCTAGCAGGCTTAGTCATCGTCATATCAAAGACCTCCTTTGTAGTGACAAGCCATCTCTTCTTTTTTTATTTGAAACCCATGTCTAGTTTGTAAAGACAAAGAAGTTTTGGGATCATGTTGGTTATGATTGTGTTGCTATTGAAGAAGCTCGCGGCCATTCGGGTGGTATATTGGTGCTAGCCCCTCTGGGTAGTATTTACAAGTTTCAGATTTTGGACCATCATTCACAAGCCATGACTCTTCTCATTTCGACAAGAGGAGATAGTTGGATTTGTTCTGTAATCTATGCAAGCCCAAGCCCAACTCTTTGATCGCAGCTTTGGGCGCATCTATGCTCACTTAGACAAACCTTCCATAAACCTTGGGCCTTAGTGGGGGATTTCAATGAGATTTTATTTTCTCATGAGTAGATAGGTGGAACATTTAGTAACTCGCGCGCTGCTGCTTTTGCTTCCATGTTGGATAATTGCTCCCTTATGGACCTTGGCTTTTTTGGGGGGTAAATATACTTGGCAAAGAGCAGGATCAGGGGCAGGTATTTTTTCAGACGCTTGGACTGGGATTTAGGTGATACTAATTGGAGTGTTGCTTTTCCAGATGCATCTTTGGAAATTTTGTGTAGGGTATATTCTGACCATAATCCTTTACTGTTGCGGTGTGGCCCATTGCATAGAAGACAAGGAGAAAGGCCCTTTCGGTTTGAAGCAATGTGGGCAACTCATGAAGATTATGAAAGGTCGGTGCAAACTGCATGGGAGGAGCATACAGACAACGTTATCCAAGCTTTGTACACAGTGCGGGATAAGTCACAGAAATTTAATAAAGAAAATTTTGGCAATGTTTTTGCAAGGAAGAAGAAAATTGAGAAAAGGCTGCAAGGAATTCAACGGTGTTTAGAACAAGTTGACTCAGCTACTCTGTTGGAGACCCAAAAGAAGTTACAGGTCGAGTATGATTCTATTCTCTTTCAAGAGGAGGTCCTGTGGTATCAGAAGTCCAAGGAGCAATGGGTTCGGTTTAGGAATAGGAACACTACCTTTTTCCACACTCAAACTATTGTTCGAAGGAAGCGGAACCGTATTAATGGGCTTCATATTGGTACTGGGGAGTGGTGTACCGATAGTGACACCCTTCAATATGAAGCTATCAAATTTTACAAAAATTTGTTTTGTGTTAAAGAGGCGAATGGTAGATCAATAAGCACGCCAATTCTGCAAACTTTGGAGGATGATTGTAAAAGTCAACTTATAAAACCCGTGTCCAAAGAGAAGGTGCACCAAGCTCTCTTGGCGATGAAGTCGCACCAGGACCAGACGAGTTTCAACCAATCTTCTTCAAATTATATTGGCATTTTGTTGGAGATGAAGTTTGGAAACTAGTTCGAGATACTTTTGCTTGGGGTAGGGTGGATGTTAGCATGGCTGAGACTCTTATTGTCTTAATTCCAAAGATAGATGCTCCTCAACACTTCAAAGATTTTAGGCCCATAAGTATTTGCAATGTGGTGTACAAGCTAATTACCAAGGTGTTGGTGAACAGGTCGCGACCTCTTCTTAATGATCTTATTAGTCCTCTTCAAAGTAGCTTCATTCCTGGGAGAGGAACTTTGGATAATGGGATTATTCTTCAAGAGGTGCTCCATCACATGCACAATTCAAAGAAGAAAATTGGAGATTTGGTGTTCAAATTGGATTTGGAGAAGGCTTATGACAAAGTGGACTGGGATTTTCTGAGGCAAGTTCTCATTGATTTCAGTTTTCCTTCTTCCTCCCTTTGTTTGCTTTGGAATGGAAGCAGATCTTCTTATTTTTCTCCTGTGAGAGGCCTTAGGCAAGGGGATCCTCTTTCCCCTTACCTTTTCATTTTGTGTATGGAAAAATTGGGTTCTTTAATTTCCCAGGCTGTTAGTGAAAGGAAGTGGCAGGCTATATCTCTTACTCGACAGGGGCCAAAAATCTCGCATTTATTCTTTGCGGATGACTGTCTTCTATTTATTAAGGCCAAGAATAGTCAGATTCGCTTCATGACAACTCTCCTGGATGATTTTTGTAAGGTGTCAGGTTTCAAAATTAATTTAGAAAAGTCAAGAGCCTTAGCTTCTAAAGGGGCTTCCAATGCTAAGAAGGATCAGATCCATGCCATCTCTTCAATTCGTTTCACTACTAATCTGGGCAGGTATCTGGGTTTTCAAGTGTTTCAAGGGAGACCAACTAAGGAATACTTTCAACCCGTTGTTGATCGTATTAATGCTAGATTGGCCACATGGAAGCAAAAACTGTTAAATAAGCCAGGGAGGGTGACACTGGCTAATTCAGTGCTGGCAGCGATTCCCACACATACAATGCAAGCTTTTTGGCTGCCCCAGTACGTGTGTGACAAGATTGACAAATCTACTGGGAATTTCATTTGGAAAAATGGGCACAATAAAGGTGTTAATCTGGTTAGTTGGTCCAAAATTACACAACCAAAGAGATATGGAGGTTTGGGTGTGAGGATTGCTAGATTACAGAATATATCTCTTATTGGAAAACTGATTTGGGACATTATGTTCAATAATAAATTTTGGGTGCAGATGCTAAGGGATAGATATTTAAAAGATGATTGCATTCTGGACATTTCAATAGGAAGGGGATCGTACATTTGGTCATCTATTCTAAAAGCTAGGCAGCAGCTTCGCGCAGGATTTTGTTTTAAGGTTGGGAAGGGAGACACAAGCTTCTGGTATTCTAACTGGCATAGCATTGACCCCTTATGCTCTCACGTTCCATATGTGAATTTTCATGATGTGGACATTAGAATAAAAGATGTATTTGTCAATGGTGCTTGGAGATTAGACCAACTCTGGACAACCTTACCTGCTGAATTACGAGATGACATCCTAGCCACCGAGCTACAACTTTGTGATCTTGTGGAGGACACCGTAGTTTGGGCTGAACATGTCTCCGGGGTTTACTCTGCCCGCAACGGATATTCCTGGTTGTTGCACCAGAATTTTACTTCAGGGGAGTCTTGGAGCTGGATATGGAGGCTGAGCATTTCAGAAAACATCAGATTTTTTATTTGGTTACTCTGTCATAATTCCCTCCCTACCCGTGAAGTTCTTCGACACGGGTATTCCCCTTGATGATCATTGTCCGAGATGTACAGACACAGCTGAGACCATTTTTACTGTCTTCGGGACTGCAAGAAAGTTGCTGGTGTGTGGAGAGCAATGGGTCTTTATGGTCAACAGTGTTTCTATTTAACAGGGAATTTGAAAGAGTGGATCTATGATGGTATTAAGGTGAATGGTGTGGTGTTCCTAACTACCTTATGGTGCATTTGGAAGGACAGAAATTTATTTCTCTTTGAAGGAAAAAACAAGCCTGTTTGGGAGATAGCTTATGTTATTATTTCTTTAACTAATGTTGTTAATAAGTGTAGTCTCACACCCAACAGAGTTCGTGAGCCCAGGTTAGTGCGTTGGGAACCTCCCCAAGGTGATCAAGTTGCTCTTAATTTAGATGGCAGTGTCATTGATGGTAAAGCTGGCTACGGTGGTTTGGTCAGAAATTCTAAGGGAGAGTGGATTATTGGCTTCATGGGTAATCTAGACAGATCTGATATTCTCATGGCAGAACTTACTGCTATTCTAAGAGGATTGAAGTTATGTTGGGAGAAGTCTTTCTCTAAGGTTTGGTGTATGAGTGACTCTTTAACTGCGGTCAAACTTATTATGGGGGGAGTCCCAAGTTTCCATAGATATGCCAATCTTGTTCATGAGATTCGTGGCCTACTTGGCAAAAATTGGATCATCTCTTTCTCTCATGTCTTACGTGAAGGGAACGGTTGTGTAGATTTCTTGGCTAAAAAGGGAACTGAGTTGAATACTCCTCATTGTGTGCTTCAAGTCATCCCGGAGGAGATGAAACAACTTCTTCAAGTTGATGTTGCTGGTTCTATTTTTACTCGCTTTTAGTTTTTTGTTTTTGGTTTCTTTTGCTTTTATTTTGCCCCTTTACCAAAAAAAAATAATACATGGACAATTATTGACAGTTGATTGTGAACAATCGAATAACCCTTCAAATGGAAAATTATTAAATGGTGTAACTCTTACAGTTTGACACCTGATATCAAGATTCTAACTCTTTAATAATAATAATAATAATAATAATAATAATAATAATAATAATAAAAGGAATTCTAATTAAAGATGAGTGAGTTCTCTTTAACCGGAAATTCCCAAAGACATAGTTGTCAATTTAATCCTTAAACAATAGTGGTTATTAAGTAAAGTCCTTCTAAATATAGCGTATTTAAACCCCTAACCTTATAAATAAAATTCTAAGGCTATCATGCACTCCCACTATAAGTCTATAACTAGAGCTTTCAATTTGGGCTACCCGGCTCGGCCCGGCCCGCCTTGATGCGGGTAGCGTGCTTTATTGGGCTGGGTTAAAAAGTCCGGAAGTTATTCGGGCTTCTAAAATAGGTGCCCGAGCTTTACCATTTTGCGGGTAGCTTGGTTTTTTTAGCGGGTTTTTGCGGGCTACGCGACCTTTTTGCGGGTAGCCGTCTTTATCGGACTGGGCTAAAAAGCCTGGGAGTTATTCGGACTTCTAAAATAGGTGTCCAAACCCTACATTTTTACGGGCTTTTACAGGCCGGCCCGGTCGGTCTAGCCCATTTTGCCGGCTCTTATCTATAACCCACTATTATTTGGTTTTTTTTGTCAAAACTATTGTTTGGTGTCTAATCAAACTCATATTACAGAACTTGGTATTGGACCGTGCACACTGCACCATCAATTTGGTCTTCAAATAAGTAAAATAATATGTGTGCTTTTAATTTTAATTTAAAATATATTATGATTTTAATTCTTTAAAATTTAAGAATTGATATATATATATATATATTAATTACTAAACAAAGAAAATTAATAGGAATTACAAGAGTTATTTCAATCAATAAACTTTTACAAGGATTTCAAGTAATATATTAAGGGTTGATATATTATATATATTCTTTATTTCTAAAAAAAATTATTTCAACGATCTTTTCCTCAAGGTTATATTATCATTTTGCTCTCCCTCTCTTATATATCTTCTACCCTTTAACATAAAATTTATTGGTTGCAAGTGATCAAATAAGGTTATGACAAAAGATTTACAGATTTAGAAATATAATTAATATTCTTATTTTTATGAAAAAATTAAACTCCCTATTATATCATTTATTTATTTTTGAATTATTTTTTAATAGTAAATTATTTATTATTACTTGAAAATTAGTATAAGAATATGATTGAGAAATATGTAATTAATATATTCTTGAACTTGTAAATAAACAAATAAATAGGAACATTTTTTACTTTTTTGAATTGAAAAAATAAATATAAATAGAAACAAAGATATTGTAGTACTTTTTAAACCTTACACATTTATCCTTATGAATAAATAATTTGACATTTGACAAAATGTAATGGGTATTCTCGTGTTTCATGATAAGAAATCATTCTAGTTTACAGTAACATAAAAGTTAAAATTTTAATAAAATATGATGATAAGTGAGGATAAAAACTTAAAAATATATAATGTTTTTATTTTAATCTGATGAGGTAAACTAAAATTGATCGAAATTTTTTTTAAAAATTAAATTAAATATAACCAATTTGAATTTTATTTTAGCCAAATCAAAACCAACCCTAAACACTCATATGATTACATTTGTATAACAATTTTTTTATTTGTTTAATAAAAATATAAAATAAGCTTCATTTTTATCTTCTGAGTCAATGAATTCAACGTCCTAAATGGTACTCCCTCCGGTCCTATTTATAAGAACCTTTTAACTATATCACACAGATTAAGGAAGTTGGTTAATTTAGTTGATTGCAATAAATTTGTCAAGAATGTGTATGATATTTCCTAAACTACCCTTGAATTTATTGAGACCCATTATCTTTCTCTTTCCAATTAACTACTTAATTGTGTCATACTCTCTCTACTAATTAATTACACATCTACCTCCACTAATGGGGTATTTTTGTCAAAAGATAATTAATGCATGAGACAATCTGAAAAGGTTTATAACCCAGACCCATCCTAAAAAAGTTCTTATAAATAGGACCGGAGGGCGTAAATGCTGCGTACTTTCACAACAAAAGAAAGACTCCGTTTTTATCTTCTGAGTCTCTCTTGTTCTCTCATGAGATCAACCCCATCAAGACCCTCTTCTTCCTCTGCATATTCATCCACTTGTATATACAATTACATGGTTTCCAAGTTGATGGTCTCTGTCATAATACCGTTACTCTTTTTGTCCTTGTTGGTTGTTCAAGTCTCTTCCTCTTGTAACAAGAATGACAAAGACTCCCTCTTGGCCTTCTCTCAAAACATAACCACTTATCCTCCTCTCAATTGGTCTTCTTCTTCTGATTGTTGCCATTGGGAAGGCATTACTTGTGATGGGGATTCACGTGTTACTCATCTTTTGTTACCTTCCAGAGGTCTCACTGGCTTCATCTCCCTATCTCTCACAAGCCTCGATTCTCTTTCTCACCTTAATCTCTCCCATAATCGGTTAACTGGCAATCTCCAAAACCAGTTTTTCTCTCTGCTTAATCACCTTTTGGTTCTTGATTTAAGCTACAACCATCTCTCTGGTGAATTGCCAACTTTTCTGGTTGATAACCGTAGCAGCACTAGCACTGGTGTTATCCAAGAGTTTGATCTGTCTAGTAATTCATTCAATGGAAAAATCCCATCTTCTCTAATTCAGCACCTATCAGGAGGAGGGAGTTTGGTATCTTTCAATGTTAGTAACAACAGCTTCACAGGTCAAATTCCAACTTCTCTCTTTTGCATTAATGACCTTAACTCCTCCTCTATCAGATTCTTGGATTATTCCTCCAATCATTTTGATGGTCCCATTCAGCCTGGACTAGGAGCATGTTCCAAGTTGGAGAAATTTCGAGCAGGTTTCAATCTTCTATCTGGGCCTATCCCAAGTGATATTTTTAATGTTGTTTCTCTCACAGAAATATCATTGCCTCTAAATAAACTCACTGGAACAATTGGGGATGGCATTGTTAGCCTTACCAATCTCACAGTTTTGGAGCTATATTCCAATCATTTTACTGGCCCCATTCCCCAGGATATTGGCAAACTTTCCAAATTGGAAAGGCTACTTCTTCATGTCAACAATTTGACAGGTACTCTGCCCCCATCCATGATGAACTGTGTCAATCTTGTGGTGTTGAATTTAAGGGTCAATGTCTTGGAGGGAAATCTCTCAGCCTTCAATTTCTCAGGACTCCAAAGACTTGCAACACTTGACCTCGGCAACAATAAATTTACTGGTGTCTTACCACCAACCCTTTATACATGCAAATCACTTGCAGCAGTAAGGCTAGCATCTAATCAACTTGAGGGACAGATTTCCCCTGAGATACTTGGACTTAAGTCTCTTTCTTTCCTATCAATTGGTACTAACAATATGAGAAATATCACTGGGGCTCTGAGAGTACTCACGGGGCTCAAGAAACTCAGTACCCTTATGCTCTCCAAGAATTTTTTAAATGAAATGATACCAAACGACACAAACATATTAGACCCAGATGGGTTCCAAAACCTCCAGGTTCTAGGCATGGGTGGTTGTAACTTGACAGGTCAAATACCAGGCTGGCTTGCAAATCTGAAGAAGCTTGAGGTCTTGGACCTGTCCTTTAATCAAATTAGTGGTTCCATTCCTCCTTGGTTGAGCACACTGCCTCAGCTTTTTTACATGGATTTGTCTGTTAACCTCCTTACAGGTGTATTTCCAAAGGAGCTCACAAGACTCCCAGCACTAACATCTCAACAAGCAAATGATAAAATGGAAAGGGCTTACTTTGAGTTACCTGTTTTTGCTGCAGCCAACAATGTTTCCGTTTTGCAATATAATCAGCTTTCCAAGCTACCACCAGCAATATATCTGGGAACCAATCGCCTTAGTGGCAGAATACCAATTGGGATTGGCCAATTGAAAGTCCTTCACGTGCTGGACCTGAAGAAAAACAACTTCTCTGGCAATATACCTGTGCAAATTTCAAACTTGACCAACTTAGAGAAACTGGACCTCTCAGGAAATCAACTATCTGGTGAAATTCCTGATTCACTCAGAAGATTACACTTCTTGTCTTATTTCAGTGTAGCATACAATAATCTTCAAGGACAGATACCAACAGGTGGTCAGTTTGATACTTTCTCCTCCTCCAGCTATGAAGGAAACCCACAATTGTGTGGTTCCGTTATTCAGCGTTCTTGTTTTTCTCAACAAAATAATAATAGTAATAGTACTTCAGCTAGTGGTAGCTCAAACAAAAAAATACTGATCAGACTTATCACTGGAGTTGGTTTTGGCACTGCTTTCTTGATAGTAGTGTTGACACTGTGGATAGTGTCTAAATGGAAGGCCAATCCAAGAGGAGTTCCTAAAAGGATTGATATTGTTCATCCTGAGGTTGACAAGGGGACTAGCCTAGTGGTATTGTTCCCTAACAAAACTAATGAAACCAAGGGTCTTACCATATTTGATATCATAAAAGCCACTGAAAATTTCAGTCAGGCAAACATGATAGGATGTGGGGATTTTGGTTTGGTTTACAAAGCAACTTTACCAAATGGAGCAACTCTAGCCATCAAGAAACTTTTAGGAGATTTGAGCCTTATGGAAAGGGAATTTAAAGCAGAGGTAGAGGCTTTATCAACAGCACAACATGAGAATCTGGTGGCATTGCAAGGATACTGTGTGCATGATGGTTTTCAGCTTCTCATATATTCTTACATGGAGAATGGAAGTTTGGATTACTGGCTGCATGAAAAGGCTGATGGTGCATCTCATCTTGATTGGCCAATTCGTTTGAAGATTGCACAAGGAGCAAGTTGTGGTTTGGCTTATTTGCATAATATATGTGAGCCACACATTGTGCATCGTGATATGAAGTCAAGCAACATACTCCTTGATGAAAATTTTGAGGCACATGTTGCTGATTTTGGGTTGTCCAGATTGATTCTTCCCAATCATACTAACGTTACAACTGAACTTGTAGGTACCTTGGGTTACATACCACCAGAGTATGGACAAGAAAGGGTGGCTACTCCAAGAGGTGATGTGTACAGCTTTGGGGTTGTCATGCTTGAGCTTCTCACTGGGAGAAGGCCTTTTGATGTTGGCAGGCCAAACATGTCAAGAGAGTTAGTTGGTTGGGTTCATCAGATGATAAATGAAGGAAAACAAGATCAAGTATTTGACCCTCTTCTGAGAGGGAAGGGCTTTGAAGGAGAGATGCTGCAGGTATTGGATGTGGCATGCATGTGTGTTAGCCAGAATCCTTTAAAGAGACCAAGCATTAGAGAAGTTGTTGAACGACTAAGGAATGCAAGATCATCCAACCAATCCAGATATGAAGACTAGAGAGAAATGTTTGTATTGGATATTACTTAGATATTTAATTGTTTTCAATTGCAGTGTTTTGCTTTGGTCTGAACTTGAAATTAGGTGGAAAGACATGCTTGAAGTTGCATGTTTCAACAGTGTGCCTCTTCTTACCACAAAATGTGCACTCTTTGTTTGAGTTTCCTCTGCCATTTGCCTTTCTTGGAATCTGCAAAGACTGCTCCTCCAATCTGCCTTCTTGCTGTAACACTAAAGAAACACTTCATATTTATGGTAAGGGCTAGAATTTGACTTTTGATGGTATTATATTGATCATTCCATGCCATCCTTTGAGAAAACATACCTCGGTTACTATTTATAAAATCCTTTTGATTTTTTTTCATCATTTATAAAGTTTAAAAAACATTTATTATTTATTTTTCTTCTTTACCCTCTATAATGATTAAACTTTTATAGTTTGAATTTTTTTATTAAAGTGAGATATTAGTTATAGTTTGATTTTAAATAGAGGTAAACTTATAATTTCAAGAAATGTTTTTAAAACATATACTTTAAATAATAATTTTTTAATATGTATTTTTGGACTATTGGGTCTTATAAATACGACTAGAGGTAGTGTAACATATTTTGAATCTCTATATTTCTTCATTGATCTAGTAACATATTTTGAATCTCTATATTTCTTCATTGTCTTCAATAAGGGTGTTTCACAAATTGGATTTGATCAGGTTTACTTGATTTTTCAATTATTTCTATTTTTGTTATTATGTTATGAAATATTTAACAAATCATGAAATATACATTAAATATTAAACATGTAATATAAAATCTCATCTAATAGATCAATTATTGTAAACCTATAATTAATAATTTATTTTAAACTCCAAAAACTTACTAAATGTTACAAATAATATTTTTAAATAAGATATTACTTATTTATTTGTGTTATGTTTTTATTTTGTAATTCTATTAATGATAATTTATTTTATTTTATTCTCTTTACACATTTTTATTAATATAAATACAAAATTATATTTAAAAATAGCTTGAAATTAAGATATATACTTATACAAATATAAATATATGATTTTTTTATAAATATAATCTATATGATTTAAAAAACAATTAAACCCGATAAAAAAATTAAGTTTTGCAGTTTTTCATCTTTACCCTCTATAATGATTAAACTTTTCTAGTTTCAATTTTTTTTGTCAATGTGGAATATTAGTTATGTTTCACTTTAAATAAAGATAAATTTTTAAGTTCACATAATGTTTTAAAAACATATACATTAAATAACATTTTTTTAATATATATTTTTGGGCTAATGAGTCTTGTAAATAAAACTAGAGGTAGTGTAACATATTTTGAATCTCTATATTAACTCCCATTGTCACAATAACTAGAAAGATTTTCTCTACTTTTATTGTTATCCAACACATTTCACAATTCTCTTCACTCGATTCTTTCCACCATTATCACCATCGTTGTCTAACACCTTCCATTGCTGCTACCATGAGACAACCTCCACTACAGTCACTATCTAACACCCCTCACTATCATTCTTATTTCTTGATACTCTCCACCATCTCTATCACCTGAGATCCTCCACCACAACGATTAGGGATGAATATGGGTTTTGCAAACCCAATCAACCCAAACCAAATCGATCAATATTTGATGGAATGAGTTGGGTCATCGGGTAATTTTGGTTTAAAGATGTTTGGATGCGATCATACTTGTTGAGGTAGAGGGTTTGGTTGTTCACTACCCAACCCAATAAGCGTATAAAAACATTTAAAAAATTGGCAATACTAAATTTCTATGTCTTGGACAACTCACACATAATTCAGATTTCATTTCATTCACAAATTGAGGCAAAAACTAGCTTTCATTGATCTGTCTCTTCGTCGTTGGCTTTGTGTTTGGTGATTGTCCCTTCATCTGTTGTCGTTTGGTGGCTATCACAGCCGATCATCTCCTTATTTGGCTTACATTTAGTGATCATCTCTCTGTTCATCCATTGCCTCCATTATTTATTGATTGTGTCATCATGCCTTCCGCACCATCACGTCATCCCCTTCGCTGCCACTAAATGTGAAGGAGATTGGAATTGTGTTTGGGCTCATAGCTTTCGGGCTCATTTTATTAGATTTTATTTAATCTTTATTGGGCTTAGCCCAAGAAGAATATATTATCGGGGTTTCTTTTAAATTTCCCCTTTTTTAGCATTTTCATTATATAGCCAACTTAATCCAACCTAAATTGAAACAATTGATTGGGTTGGATCTAGATAACCCATCAACCCAACTCAACCCATGTCCTGTCTTAACAATGATGATGATAATAAAGGGTATCTAGTTAACGACGGTGATAGTTATGGGTGGTGTCCAATGGCAATGGTAGAAGATGCCTGAGTATGATGGTAGAAAGTGTCTAATAGTGTCAATACTTATGAAATTATAAGATTAACCATAACTTTTTGAAACTGAAAATGTAATGATAAACTAATAACTAGTTTTGATTTTTAAAATTTCAAAACCTAAAATGAAACCAATAAATATAATTAGTGATTAATACCAGTAAATAAATAGCTAAAGTTGCATGTGGATAAACATGACACAAGAAAGGGAGGGAAATATAGAATGTGAAAATAAAATTCTGAAATTGATAAATGCTACAAAAGGTATATGATACTATCTTAATGTACATACATTAGAGAAAGTAATTAATCACATATATATCAACGTCTTTTTTAACTTGCGCAATGTTGCACATGATATTAAATCAAAAGTGGAACAGTTTTATTGGAAATTACAACTATTATAACATTCAATGCATTGGAAATATGAAATGTTACATTTTCTAATAAAACATTTCCACTTTTGATTTATTATTCTATGCAACGTTGCACATGGTAGAAAACCCGATATATCAAACTAGTCACTATCAATGTGTTTGATAAGGCAACAAAATGAGTAAACTAGCATTTTGGTCATTGAAAGATTCGGGGTCGGTCAACTTAGTACTTGAAAGAAAGAAAATAACAAAATAGTCCCTGAAAGATATTGACGTTAGTCAAGTTAGTCCCTTTGTCACTTCCAATCAGTTAAAGTTAATGGAACAACCTACGTGGCACGTTTTTTTAGTGGATGCTGATATGGCTATATATAGAATCTTTCAGGGACTATAATGAACATTCTTCCCCTTCATTTTGGTCCCTGGAAATAAATAGTCACTAGCAGAAGTTCCCTCTCATTCTCTTTGCCTTTAATCGTTTATGAAGTCAACTCATACACGGTGGTTCCATATATTATTTTTTACAGTATGGGTGTTATTGGTGCAAATTTCATGCTAGTTAAATTTGGGTAGGTTTATCTTTTTTTTGGTGAGCTTGTATAAAAGTAATGATTATATTTTTAAATAATGCAGTCGTCCATAGAAAGAATTGCACTCATTCTGCACCGTAAGGGGAAATCTGTGAGGAATGAAAAAAGAATACTTGATTACGTTGATGGTGAATTCTGTGGTGGCATATTCTAGATATGGAGAATGAGGAGACTAGAAATGGTTTCTCACTTTATTGCATGAAGACTTAGGTGATTACAAACAACATGATTAGAACTTCAGGTCTGACATGCAAAAGGTTCTGTCTTTGTTTGGGGACTTCTTTGAATTTTATTATGTTCTTTCAGGGACTTATTTGACTATGTATAATGCAATCATTTAGGGACTAATTTGATAATTATTGACATCTTTTAGGGACTAAATTAACCATCATCCATTTTTTTCTGTTGGTGGAATCTAATTATTTCCAACACCGCAGGAAGTCATGTGTGGGGTTCCTCATAGGTTTTGCACAATGCACTTATGGAAAAATTTAATCAAACAATTCATATAGGCCTCCAGTTCTTATTTTAAGGAATGCTCTAAGGCCAAAAT
Source organism: Sesbania bispinosa (assembly GCA_026901365.1). Classification (NCBI taxonomy): domain Eukaryota; kingdom Viridiplantae; phylum Streptophyta; class Magnoliopsida; order Fabales; family Fabaceae; genus Sesbania; species Sesbania bispinosa. The sequence goes on along the minus strand of QLOH01000223.1, from coordinate 736,403 downwards.
TGAATAGTAGAAGATCTATTATTTATCAACAATCACAGTCTCGTGCTATGAGCAACAACATGAGGCCTTAACTAGTGAAATATCCACCAATGTCTAATTCCTCTTCTGCACAGCCTTTAGCAACAACTTCAACAACATGTCAAACATTCATGCATTCTATACAGACACCCCAAGGACCACCTACTTATCAGACCAAGAAGAAGTGAACACATATGCACCTTCGAGTGCTTAGTAGTTGCACTTGTTGTTTAAAAAACCTTCCAGTTATCTTCTTCTGTACTATTGAAGTCAAGACTCAAATCCCCCACCCATCATCTTTGCTGAAAAGATGCAACTTATTCAAATTGGAGCTAGGGTTTGACAGACCAAACATTTGGGGGGAAATGAGATTTCAATTTTTTATATAAAAATTCATTGCAAGGACTAAAATGAAGGGATATGATGTTCATTATAGTCCCTGAAAGATTCATAAACCACATCAGCATCCATCGTCACAGAATAATGTGTCACATAAGTTGTTCCGTCATAACGGATCCTCTACAGCGTTGCAGGAAGGTGCAGCAAAATAGTTAGGAAATAGCTAGGGAATAGCTACCAATTGTAACTACGAATGTTTCTCTAGCTGTTCCCTAGCTATTCGGTAGTTAATGTTGCTGCAGAGACATCCTGCGCTGCAGAGGATCCGGATCTGTTGTTCCGTTAACTTTAATGACTGGAAGTAACAGGGGGACTAACTTGACCGATGTCATTATGTTTTAGGGACTATTTTGTTAATTTCATTGTTTCAGAGACTAAGTTGAGCGACCCTAATCTTTCAGGGACCAATATGTTAGTTTACTGGCAACAAAATGTTTAAGGATATACAAATTAGAGAATTTAATTAATCACATATCAATCTAATCACGTTTATATAATTATTTATATGAATATACACAAATTATTAAAATAAAAATATAATATCTATTATAAGGATATTTTTTTATATACCTTAAATGAGATTTTCTTTTACCCTTAAAAGGCAACAAAATGTTCCTTTTTTTTATTAGATAATAAAATTATATATGGTTTCAATGTAAAATTAATTTTATAATATAAAATTATCAAGAGACATTGAAACAAATTCCAAAACATGGCTCAGTTGACAATAAAAGATCTGTGGGTTTATCCCCATTAATACACCTTTAGAAAATGATGAAGTGACTAAAATGTTTATATATATTAACACAAAAAAAAAATTCAAACCATATTTACCTCATCAAACTTAGCTACAAAGGTCTGTCCAGACTGCTACGTTAGGCTGACCATTATGTTCGCAAATGTTATGCGCCCATGTAATTTGAAACTTTGAACATTTCAAGCAACCATTGCCGTCATGTTTTGTCCTCGCACATGATAAAAAAAACTAACTGTAATTTCTCTTAAGCTTAACGCTGACAGTGATCTGTATATTAATGATAAACATGTCAAATTTAAGTGTTAAGATTCTTCACATCCTTTAGCCGTTTTTTTCCACTTTCAATAGTATATATATAAAACCAAGATTTCACATAATTGATTTTAAATCACTTTCGTCTAATGTGTTTCTAATGTGTTTCGTATAAAATATGCCTAACTCATTTTAATAATTCTAGGATAATTTTATTCAATTATAAACCAAACATACACTTATTGCTTATAAACTACCACCACTGTTAAATTTAATAGAAAATGCAAAATTCTACTTTATTTTCCATAAATATAAATATAATTTCATATAAAAAATAAAGACACAAGAGAATACTAATATGTAATTTATCTTATTTTTTGTAAGAGATAATACGAAGTCAACAAAAGAAGCCATGTAATTAACAATATACAGAAGAAACGTACAGTTTCAAATTTCTCGAACATTTTGAAACTAAAAATTTTCAGCCCCCAAACAATAAAAGACCTAGAAGTCAATTTGACTAAAATGGGAATTTTGAGGGAATTGCCTATGCATCATGTCCATTCCTTTTAGCACCTCCATCCCAAGAATGATCGCATCTAACTAACTAAATTATAAAATATGATGTATAAATTAAATATACATTTTAAATTAACTTTCAAAGTAAGCACCCAAAAAGTCAGCTAAACAGCAAAAGAATTAACTTTATAAGTAAAACTTCATGAATAGTCAATGTATGCAAAAATTTCTCTCCTAGCTGTAGTTATATGGTTTTGGTAATTGTTTCGATGCAAAATTTTGGTTGGTTATTTTCAAAAAGAAAAAAATGGCATGAAAGATATCATATAATCCATGCCTAAGAAACGTATATAAACCTCAATTACGGGTTGGTTCAAGTAGTACATGCTTGATTCCCTTAAGTAAGGTCTCAAATTTGAGTCTTGTGGATGAAAAAATCATTCTTATTAACTAAATTGGCATCACATGTCTAAAGTATTGGTTGTTAAAAGTATATCATTGTAACATGATATATTTACATGACTATATATGGAAAAAACGGTCACATACGAGCCTGTTTGGGTGAAACTTCTGCAGAAGTACTTCTAGGTGAAAAAAATAGCATGAATCAAAGAGGTCAAATGAATTTAATTCTCCATAAGTTAAAATTAGTCTTTGTAGACCACCTACTCCAAAAGTCCTCTCATTTAACTTCTCCAAAAGTAACTAATTTTTAACTTATGGAGAAGTTAAATGCATTTGACCTATTTGATTCATGCTATTTTTTTCACCCAGAAGTACTTCTGCAGAAGTTCCACCCAAACAGGTTCCAAGATGCCTATTTATGAATAGTTTTAATTTGCTTATATATTAAGGATTTAATTGTTATACGCTATCCGTGTAAACAAGTTTTACACATATATCCAATGGTGTGTCGCTGTATCATTTAATGAATGTGACACCCCATGTCTTATTAAATTCAATAAATGATGTGACAACACATCATTGGATGCCTGTGTAAAATTTCTTTACACCGATAATGTATATATATTAAACTCATATATTAAAGGAAATGCTAACTACAAGAATGTCGTCTAAGAATATTGATTAAGAAATTAAAATATGTTTTATATGTAACTAATTAATTAATATCATGATTTATCATAATTTTTTATATATTAATTTATTAGCTAATTTCTTCAGACAGTACTTGTTATTTAGCATAACGTATATATTAATTATTGGTTATTTGCTCTCAATAAATAGTTAATACTTAATATTGTAAAAGAAGTTATATGTTAGATACATGGGTTAAGAAGAAAATTACAAAGAGAGATTTGTATTTTGTATATCAATAGCAATATTTTCTCAAAATATGGAAAATATTAACAAGTCTTCATATATTAATTAAGAAAAAAATAATTCTTTTTGTATTAAAATGTGCATATATTAATTAAGAAAACAAATAATTTTTTGTATTAAAATGTGTAATATTTCATATTATAAATATGATATAAATGTTGCATTTTTAAATATGATTCCTTAACTCTTAACACATATAGGCCCAAATTATAACTAAATAAAAATAATTTTAAAGTTTAATTGCACTTTTGGTCCCTCTTGATTTTTTCAAGCAAATTAAGTCCCAGTGCTTTCATAATTAGGCAAATTTGGTCATTTTATCAATTGTCTTTTACAAAAACTCTCAAATTCTCATTTTCAATCCAAATATTTAGAATTTTATGATAGATTTGAGATATGAAATAATTTAAAGGTTCAAGAGTAAAAAGTTAATGAAAATTTGATAAAATTTGAATGATATTGTAATATTTGACATCAGGGTTTAAAGGGGGTAAAAATTTGGGATTTTTCCATATTAATTAGATTAAATTTGATACTTTGATTGGTGAGTTTGTAAATTTAAAAATTTAAAATGATCTAATCAATTAAATTTATGAGGATGTTAAATAGAAAGTAAGAATTTGAGGATTTTAGGTAGAAGATAATTGAGGAAGAGCCAAATTTATTTCATTTTAAAAATAAAAAGACTTAATTTACTTAAAAAACTTAAGAATCAAAATTACACAAAATTTAAAATAAAGAGACTATAAAAATACAATTAAGCCTCATTTTAATTAGGATGCAAGCATGTATAGTAAAAGAAAAAAGCGCGGTTGTTGTCCACTTGATTCATCAATCACAGAATTTCGTTATCCAACGTGGTTATATAACATTGACTATTGACCGCCAACAACTTGATAATACTTCGAATATATGGTTCTTCTCTTGTTTATATATATACATGAAAAGGAATTCTAACCTTTCGGCCTTTCTGTTCTAAAATGAGCTTAGTCTAATCAAATTCACACACCAGACCAGAACTTGGTTTTGGACCACCATACGTGCATTGAAAATTACAGTAATTTTTTTAAAAAAACTCTTAAAAATATGTGTGTGCATTATGTTAACTTTAATTTAATAATGTTATGAGAGTCTATATATTTTATTTTTTAAAAAATCAACGATTTCCCCCCCTTAATTTTATATTATCAAGTTGCTCTCGTGTGAAAACTCTCGTCACCTTCTATCCTTAGACGTATAAAATTTATCGGTAGCAGCAAGTCAACAACGATTATGTATATTATAATCCGTTTCAAACCTTATATATTTTATCCTTATGAATAAAGAATTTGACAATTTGCATAATATGCGTTGGATATTCCAGTGTTTCATGATAGTCTGTTTAAGAGAAGTCGAAATTGTTTTATGAAATAAAAAGAATGTCAGCATTAGCAAGAGGGTTTGTGTTCTTCCTTAAAGGAAAAGCAATCTAACATTGTTTTGATATATTATTGGAAAATGACTCAACAAGTTTAAAAGAGTTTTTTATACATATATAAAACAGTTTTTTTTTAAATAAAACTTATATATGTCATACATGTTTGGGTTTACATATCAATTTTTATTTTTAACAATGATGTTATGGAATTAGAATATAAATGAAACTATGTAAAATTACCTATCAGTGATTTATATTAAGAAAAAAAGTTAATAAAACTTTTCAAATTAAAAATTCATCAATTTTTTCGGCCCCGACAATAATTCTTGGATCCCTCCCTGTAGTGTGCAGACCATAGTTATCAAAACCGGACCGGACCGACCGGTTTAACCGGTCCGATGACCGGACCATATCTCGTTAAAAATTGATTGATTTAATTTTAAAATCGGTGGGAATCAATCAAGAACCGGTCAAATCGGTAAAAAAAAACAAGTTGAACCAATCAATTTTTTAATTTTCAATTTTTTTATTTATTTTAAAACATTTTTGTGACAAATAAGATTAATTTTTAAGGATGACATATAAATATTTATTATTTAGTCAATTATTAACAACTTTTTATCATATAATACATATAATGAGGTCCTTTTTATTTATTTATAATCTTATATATCTTTTTATATATAATTTTTTATTATTTTATTACTTAAAATATTATATAATATATATTAAAAATATATATTTAATTATTACCGGTTCGACCATGATTAATCGAGCGCATTGAACCATACGTGAACCGGTGTCTTCACCGGTTCAATTCGCATATCCGATTTTAAAAACATTGGTATATACAACAGACCTATTCTTAGACTCTCGTACATTATTTTGTTATGGTTTTATATATATTTTGACATTTTTAGCCACCTAACCAGTTTTTAATCTAGAACATATATAACCTAAACAAGCAAGTTTGTATTACTGCCTTCTTAATTTTATTTTTTGTCTTTGAAATCATAAATCTTCACACACATTGTTAAAAGATTAATCTCCAAATCAAATGTGGTAATTAGGTAAGATTTAAATGATGACTTTAACAGTTAACATTAATTATAATAAAATTCATTTGAGGTTAAAGTTCATTTCCATGTGATTAATTATTAACTTTTTATACTGTCTATATATTGGTGAATTATTTGCAATCTTTCTTTTTCATCTTTTAATTGGACCACTACTATTCCTATATGTTAATTAAATATTTTCATATATCTTACAAGTATATAAATTAAACTCTACAAAATATTGTCAGTTCCTATTCCCTATTTATTTTACGTACCAGCTAAATAACTGCATTCCCTGATTATAAAAGAAACAAATTTACAAATTAAAAAAACAAAAACTCTCTCACACACAGAGATTAAGGGTAAAACAAAAGTTAAAAATAATTAAGTAGGTTCATTTTAATTTATTATTGGTTAAAAAATATTAATTACGTACATCTTGAATGGCTAATTAAACTAATAAAGATGAAATTTTTTAAAATTAATTAAAATATATTTGAACCTTCCTATTTCAAGAAACATAAACTAATAGAAGCATATTTTTTTATTTTTGACCGGGAATCCCCTACAGACATAGTTGTGAGTTTAACTATCGGGCATGGGTGATTATTAGGTAAACTCTTCCAAGAATGAAGACTTCAAGATTCAAACCGCTGACCTTGCAGGTAAGATCCGTCTGGAGTCACACTCCACTTTTATTTTAACCGCTATTTGGTTATAAACAAATAGAAGTGTACGCAAGTTCACGATCCATCTAATATTTTGAATGATAAACTGATTTTAGAAAATATTAAAATAAAAATAATTTTTATAAATCAAATCTAAAACATAAGTCTTTGAATAAGTCACATTTTTTTACAAGAAACTTAGGGTCAGGGGATGATGTCTCATTCTAAGGCAAGGAAAGCCGGCTCAAGAAGCATTTACGAGATGTACTTACATTTACCTCAATCCAAGAAAATGAGTGGAGATTCGAACCCGCGATCTGTCAGTTATGAGACTTTATCTTGCTTCACTCAATCAACCCATTGGGTTATAAGTAGGGGTGGGAATAGGCCAGCCGGCCTATCAGGGGCCTGCGGCCTAGCCTGTTTATGGCATGACATGGCCTGACTTGTTTATTAAAAAGGCCAAGCTAAAGCTTGTTAAAAGGCTTGTGTAGTTAAATATATAGGCCAGGCTTCAGGCCTATGAAAAAACTATTAGGCTTAACAGGCCGGTCTGTTTAATATAATAATATATAATATATTAAATTAGTTATATAAATAACTATAAATATAATTAAAAAATTTATAATATAGTAAAAAATAGAATATATTAAATTAATTATATAAAAAAGTCTGCTTAAAAGGCCTGCTGGCCTGCTTATAGGTTTGTTGGCCTGTTTGTAGGCCTTGTTATAAAACAGGCTTCTAAACAGGCTTACAGGTCAGGCCAGACTTTTTCGCGGGCCAGGCCTTACAAAAAGGCCTGTAACAGGTAACAGACCCATGCTCAGGCTTAAGAATTGAGAGTCAGACCGCTAAAGCCTGGCCTGGCCTGTTTCCACCCCTAGTTATAAGTCATTTTTTTTAGTCGCAACAAAAAAAAATAGTTATCCCAAAATTCTAAACATGAATTATCTATTTTTGACATATTTTTACTACTCCCTAACAAATAACTCCAAAATTGTGTATATTTAATCAAATAGCAAAATATAAGACATAATTAAGTGTGTTTGGATTAGTGTTTGTTTGGTTTATAGTTGAGTAGAATTGATTCTAGAATCAATTATTGAAAACGAGTGATGTACGTTTTATAAAGCACATTAGACGAAAGTATTTAAAATCAATTATGCGGAATTGATTCGGATTTAAAACAAACGAGCACTAAATACATGTAGAGTTTACTTGTGTGTGTTGGTTTGGCATTGAAATTGGCCAAACTCAAGTTTTGATTCTCAAACGCAACTATTTTTAGCATTGTAAATGTGAGTTTATGACATTTCAACACTAAACCAAACATGTTCTTAGTATACATGGTTCACATTATCATTTGATGATATATATTATCATATTATTTAATAAATATGATATCACATGTGTTATAAATGATATAGCAAGATATCATTAAATAGTAATAGAAATTCTTTTAGAGTGATATATAATATATATCTATTCAATTCATATATATGTATGATAATTTATTTTATTATTTAATGGTTTAAACTTTATTAATTTTCAACGCTTTTTTATCGGGTGCATTTTCTCTCTAGTACTAAGAGAGAATGACTCACACAATATGTGGGTCCCACACAATAGGTGGGGTTCACATATTAGATGTATTACACTGTTTCTCTCTCTCCAACTGAACAAGTCCAATTAATGGAAAGGATCTCAACCCTTCCCTTCTTTATATGTTGAGTAGGATTGAGTGAGTTGAACTTCCAAAATGGTTAAACATATTAACACATCATGCAAGATTACTTCACTGGTGGAGTCTAGATCTCGCAAGGTTACATCTGTCCAATTGTCTCAAAAAGTTAAAATACAGTGTCAATTAATCTCGTGTATCGCAGCTCCCATGTTACAAAACTGCAGATGCAAGTGCAAGTGTGCAACAATAAGACCCAACCCATTTGTAGAAGAAAATGTTTTCTTTAATTTAATTGTTCCCACATCTTCAACCATGATAATAATATTTTAATTTATCTAAAGGGAGGCAATACCGAGCTAATGGCCAGATAATTAAACAAAAGTTTTAGGTCTCCTTTTCCATAAGACTTCAATTTTTATTCATATGTTACATTCACATAGATAGTTGAAATATAAAAATATAATTTTTCTCTTAAAAAATAGATGTATTGTTTCAAAGTAATTTATTTCTATCTTCTTAAAAAACAAGTCTTTTATCTCTTAGAAATCATTCTATCATCTTATTTTACTTCAAATCTAAAGATATATATTAACCCAGCTTTAAGTGCAAAGGTAAGAGATGATTAAAAACTTTATCTTTTCTAAAGTATACTACTTTAGAAAATCCAAATCCTAGCAATCCACTTCCTATCCTTTCCTTCCACCCCACCAGAAACTGGTAGGTGCTTTATCAGATGGGTGGCAGCATAGCTGCGTTTTTCTGTATCTTTTGTTGTTTGGTGGATCCATTCATCGATCCAGCTCCACACGTTTATATGTTTTTTTATATTGTTATTGTTATTGGCATACATACTTGTCAATCATGGTTTTGATGATCATCGTAGAGAAATTCCACTCTCCCACTACTGGCCGCCCCCTCCTCCTTCCATCAAAAACCAAAAAAGTAAACGCTCATTTTTATTAATGGGAAGCAAAGCATCCACTGGTCCTTTTTTATTGTATTTATCTTCTCTCCAGTTGTCAACGTCATCCCCACTTCCTCTCTCTCTCTCTCCCTCTCCCTCTCCCTCTCCCTCTCCCACCCTTCATTTTGCTGGGTCAATGGATGGTCATCCTCATTGCCATGCCTTCCCAAATATCTTCCTCCCCATTGGCTCATGACACCCTTATGTCTCCTTCCTTCTGCTCTTCTTCCTCCTCCTCCTCTCTTCTCACCAACACAAAAAGACTCCATTTTTACCTTCTGGGTATCTCTTTTTCTCTCATGAGATCAACCCCATCAACATCACCCCCACCACCTTCTTCTTCCTCCTCTGTATATTCCTCCACTTGTAGATACAAATTCAATTACATGGTTTCCAAGTTGATGGTATCGGTCATAATACCCTTACTTTTTTTGTCCTTGTTGGTTGTTCAAGTCTCTTCCTCTTGTAACCAGATTGATCAAGACTCCCTTTTGGCCTTCTCTGGGGACATATCCACTTCTCCCCCTTACCCTCCTCTCAATTGGTCTGCTTCTTCTGATTGTTGCCATTGGGAAGGCATTACCTGTGATGGGGATTCACGTGTCACTCATCTTTTGCTACCTTATAGAGGTCTCACTGGCTTCATCTCCCCATCTATCACAAGCCTCGCTGCTCTTTCTCACCTTAATCTCTCCCATAATCGGTTATCTGGTAATCTCCAGAACAAGTTTTTCTCACTGCTTAATCACCTGCTGGTTCTTGATTTAAGCTACAACCATCTCTCTGGTGAGTTGCCGCCTTTTGTTGCTGATAACAGTAGCAGCACTGGTACTGGGGTTATCCAGGAGCTGGATTTGTCTAGTAATTCATTCAATGGAACACTTCCATCTTCTCTACTTCAGCACTTGGCAGCTGCAGCAGGAGGAGGGAGTTTGGTATCTTTCAATGTTAGTAACAACAGCTTCACAGGTCAAATTCCAACTTCTCTCTTTTGCATTAATGACCATAACTCCTCCTCTATCAGATTCTTGGATTATTCCTCCAATAATTTTGATGGTCCCATTCAGCCTGGACTAGGAGCATGTTCCAAGTTGGAGAGATTTCGAGCAGGTTTCAATTTTCTATCCGGGCCTATCCCAAGTGATATTTTTAATGCTGTTTCTCTCACTGAAATATCATTGCCCCTAAATAAACTCACTGGAACAATTGGTGATGAAATTGTTAGCCTTACCAATCTCACAGTTTTGGAGCTATACTCCAATCATTTCACGGGCCCCATTCCCCAGGATATTGGCAAACTTTCCAAATTGGAAAGGCTTCTGCTTCATGTCAACAATTTGACAGGTACTCTGCCCCCATCCATGATGAACTGTGTCAATCTTGTGGTGTTGAATTTAAGGGTCAACGTCTTGGAGGGAAATCTCTCAGCCTTCAATTTCTCAGGACTCCAAAGACTAGCAACACTTGACCTTGGCAACAATAAATTTACTGGTGTCTTACCACCAACCCTTTATGCATGCAAATCACTAGCAGCAGTAAGGCTAGCATCTAATCAACTTGAGGGACAGATTTCCCCTGAGATACTCGAACTTAAGTCTCTTTCTTTCCTATCAATTTCTACTAACAATCTGAGGAATGTCACTGAGGCTCTGAGAATTCTCACGGGGCTCAAGAAGCTTAGTACCCTTATGCTCTCCAAGAATTTTTTCAATGAAAGGATACCAAATGATACAAACATAATAGACACAGATGGATTCCAAAACCTCCAGGTTCTAGGTTTGGGTGGTTGTAACTTCACAGGTCACATACCAGGCTGGCTTGCAAATCTGAAGAAGCTTGAGGCCTTGGACCTGTCCTTTAATCAAATTAGTGGTTCCATTCCTACTTGGTTAGGTTCACTTCCTCAGCTTTTCTACATGGATTTGTCTGTTAACCTCCTTACAGGTGTATTTCCAATGGAGCTCACAGGACTCCCAGCACTAACATCACAACAGGCAAATGATAAAGTGGAAAGGGCTTACTTGGAGTTACCAGTCTTTGCTGCAGCCAACAATGTTTCCCTTTTGCAATATAATCAGCTTTCCAACCTACCACCAGCAATATATCTGGGAACCAATCGTCTTAGTGGCAGTATACCAATTGAGATTGGCCAACTGAAAGTCCTGCACACGCTGGACCTGAAGAAAAACAACTTCTCTGGCAATATACCTGTGCAAATTTCAAACTTGACTAACTTAGAGAAACTGGACCTCTCAGGAAACCATCTGTCTGGTGAAATTCCTGATTCACTTAGAAGATTACATTTCTTGTCTTATTTCAGTGTAGCATACAATAATCTTCAGGGACAGATACCAACTGGTGGTCAGTTTGATACTTTCTCGTCCTCCAGCTTTGAAGGAAACCCACAATTGTGTGGTTCAGTTATTCAGCACTCTTGTCCTTCTCAACAAAGTACTGATAGTACTGCAGCTAGTGGCAGCTCAAACAGAAAAGTATTGATTGGGCTTATAACTGCATTCTGTTTTGGCTTTGCTGCCTTGGTGACAGTTTTGGCACTGTGGATACTCTCCAAGAGGAGGATCAATCCAGGAGGAGTTTCTGATAAGATTGAACTGGAGTCAATTTCTACCTGCTCCAACAATGGGGTTCATCCTGAGGTTGACAAGGAGACTAGCCTAGTGGTATTGTTCCCCAACAAAACTAATGAAACCAAGGATCTTACCATATTTGAGATCATTAAAGCCACTGAAAATTTCAGTCAGGCAAACATAATAGGATGTGGGGGTTTTGGTTTGGTTTATAAAGCAACTTTACCAAATGGAACTACACTAGCCATCAAGAAACTTTCTGGAGATTTGGGCCTTATGGAAAGGGAATTTAAAGCAGAGGTAGAGGCTTTGTCAACAGCACAACATGAGAACCTGGTGGCATTGCAAGGCTACTGTGTGCATGATGGTTTTCGGCTTCTCATATACAATTACATGGAGAATGGAAGTCTGGATTACTGGTTGCATGAAAAGGCTGATGGTTCATCTCATCTTGATTGGCCAACTCGTTTGAAGATTGCACAAGGAGCAAGTTGTGGTCTGGCTTATTTGCATCAGATATGTGAACCACACATTGTGCACCGTGATATAAAGTCAAGCAATATACTCCTTGATGAAAAGTTTGAGGCACATGTTGCTGATTTTGGTCTGTCCCGATTGATTCTTCCATATCATACTCATGTTACAACTGAACTTGTAGGTACATTAGGTTACATTCCTCCAGAGTATGGACAAGCATGGGTGGCTACCCTGAGAGGAGATGTGTACAGCTTTGGGGTTGTCATGCTTGAGCTGCTCACTGGGAGGAGGCCTGTTGATGTATGCAAGCCAAAAATGTCAAGAGAGTTGGTTGGATGGGTTCAACAGATGAGAAGTGAAGGAAAACAAGATCAACTTTTTGACCCTATTCTAAGAGGGAAGGGCTATGAAGGAGAGATGCTGCAGGTACTGGATGTGGCCTGCATGTGTGTCAGCCACAATCCTTTCAAGAGACCAAGCATCAGAGAAGTTGTTGAATGGCTAAGGAATGTAGGATCAGGCAACCAACACAGAAATAAAGACTAGAGAGGAATGCCTGTCCTCCAACAAATTGTGATAGTAGTAGATATGTATACTTGTGCAAAAAAATTTTGCTTTTCTATAAATACAGATGATCATTTTTACCATTGTAAATGTTGATTCCCCCTGTCAGAATATTATTGCTAGAAAGATTTTGTGAATTATATGATGTCATCATCCATTTTCAACTGCAGAACTTTCTATTTTAAGAACCAGTATCACTGCTTATGCAGAAACTTTTCCTGCACATTTCAACAGCATCAAATAACTCTATCTGATGAAGAATGCAACATCTTTGGCAATGCAAGCCTTTGTCATATCAATTCTTTGCAATCAATAATACAGCAGTGCTACAACTTACTGATTTTAATTATTACCATTCACATTACTAATTGCCAGGCCCTTTTTATTGGAGGGAGTACATATAGTTTAAGTTCAATAGGTAAAAACATACCAACTTTTTGTTTATAGCTCACACCATTCAGCACAAGACCATTTATCTATTTCATTCTTCTCAGCAAATTATATTGTTAGGTACTGCATATTTCAAGAGCAGCTGAACTGAATGGTAAGTGGTATAACAAATTCCACTCTCTAACTTCACATTTCTGTATATCTCCTGCACAACAGAAGGTAAGTGTGTGTTAATAGATCAATGAAGCTATTTACAATTACAATACATACTGGAATTTAAAATCTCAAATTGAAGCCAATTTCACATTCCAAATGGTTTACTCTTGTTACTAAAAGAAATGCCACAAAGAAATTTGCTGCCAAAAGATATATGGAATAGCCTCAGTTCACACATGCAGTTTGTCATGTTTTCTATTCTATGAACCAGTGATGCAAAGGATAATTATTAAAACAAATAACAGTTTCTGCACCTTTTTGCCTGCACATCCCTGGTGTGTTTAAGCATGTACATTAATAGTCTTGGTTTTGTACATACACCTGTGTGTAATCTTGTGACACCAGAACCCAGAATAGAAAACCATTTATGTCCATTCTCTCAGCCAGGTATCTAAAGGGGAATATTTGTGCTCAAGCAACCAAACTATGTTCTAAGCGAAGAGAAAATACACAGTACATAAATCTTCAGATATCATGAACTTCATGAATTGACAATTTGTGATTCAAAAGTAAATTACATTTTAGAATCTGTAAAGATGACATGCTTTCCCGAAATGAACATAACAGCTGTTTATTAGCAGATACCTTGAGTCAATTTGATGTTTTATGCATCAAGACAAAATCCAAGGCCAAAAAACACAAACGCAGTCATATGTTTTGATTTGTTTTTTCAGAAGATGTGTGTGTGTGTTAATCATATGAGGAGCAACTAGTAATGGCTAAATTGGAAAAAAAAGAGAGCATATTTTATCTAAATTTATTAATAGTATAGAAGTGTTAAAATATTATACTAGCTAGTACTGGTATAAAGCGATCCATTATTTATGTATATATAGAATATAATGTGTGTATTCAACAGAAAAACCTGTTGGAAGCTTATTGGAGATATAGCATCATTGTGACTTGCTCATGATTACTTTTTTGACTCTCCATATCTATCTTTTTGGCTGTTTTTGGGTAGAAAATGGAAAGTCTTTCTTGCCCATTAAACGTGAGGTTCATTTTCAGTGGTGGGGCAATGAATAACATAATGGCCTGTTTGTGATGTGCATGATATATGAAATATTAACCATATTTTCACCAAACACAGAATCAAATGGAAATTTCAACATTGTGCCTTTCAAAGTGCATGAAATCAAATCTAAAAACAGAGTAGTACATAGTGGCTTGGGTACTATCTTTCAAACTTCAATAGAACGTGCAACGCAGCGCAAGCTTCCTCTGATAAGTACGGATAGCTGATATTGAGATTCGGGATCATTCATGTCTGCTACAACTTCAAATTAAAACTATGATTTCTAACACAATTAGCTACCCTGCATTACATATGTGATTTTGGTCCTCTTAGTTTTAATAGCTCAAATCAAGTCCTCGTAATTTTAAAATTGAACAAAATTAATCTCACTGTTAACTATCCATCCAATTCTTAACGGTGAAAGATGACATGGTTTTAGTCCAGTCCCATGTGTTCACGTACGGCCGCCAACATGGAAAATAATATTAAAACAATTTTTTAAAATAAAATACAATCAAAATAAAGTTAAGAAAATCATATTCTCTAACATTGAAAGCACACAAAGCCATAACTTACCGATCCACCATTTTCTTCCTATTTGTTCTAATGCTTCAAATCTGATGGGATAAACCCAGAAATATGTGTGGATGAAAGACTGTGATGTTTAAACATTTTCAATCAACTGAATCACACCAAATCGAATAGAATAAAAAAATCAAATTGTTATAAACGTAGAGTGATTAGTGAACCAAACAAGGTAAAAGAAAAGGAATCGCTTTGTCAGCGCCAACACTGTACCCAACCTGAGTATTGTATTGTGAAACAATGTGGTTTGTTCATTTGCTTACAAAACTGTGCAATTTGCGAACCTGGTTGCGTTTTTAATTTCTTTACTTGGTTTTCATTTTAATCGTACCACTGTTTCTAATTATTAGGTCTTTCTCATGCTTTACCTTTTGTACAACTAGTTGAGAATTGAGAGGGTTTGATTGGTTTATGAAAACATTTTCTATTTCTGTTTCATGTTTCCTAAAATTTTACAAAGGAAAAAATTGAAAATATTGGAAACAAAATTTTGCTGTTTCCAGTATTTCCAGTTTTTCCTTTATAAAATTTCAGAAAACAGGAAACGGAGTGAAAACAGGAAATGAAAACAGGAAATGTTTTCGTAAACCAAACAGGTCAGGTTTCTTTCTTTCCATTATCAAGAGATGCAATATTGCTTTGCACGTTAGCATTCAATATTCTATTTTTTTTAAAAAAAAATCTATTCATTATTATTTTATTTTTAAATGTTGAACATCCATGTCATTATTTAACATTCACCCGTTAAGAATTGGACAGATAATTAACGATGAAATTAAATCTGCTCAATTTTAAAACTATGGGGACTTGATTTGAACAATTAAAATTAGGAGGATCAAAATTATCCATTTATAAAAGTATAGGGATCAAAATTGCATTTAAGCCAAATTGAATCTAGAAATTCATGTAAAAACAAATAATGGTGGTGCAGCAATTTTCCGTAAAATTATAGCTACGGTATAGCTATGACTTGCTTCTTTGATAAAAGCTCCAAACCCCAGCATATTCAGAAATCAAATGGGTGTGACATTTTCATTTCTTTTTTTTTAGTAAACTCTCGAAATGGTTCCTCTCGGTCAATTTGGTCCCTGAAAGAAGGAAAATGTAAAAAGGTCCCTGACAGATGTTAACGTCAAGCAAATTGGTCCTTCCGTTAACCCAGGCCTGTTAAAGTTAACAGAGTTGATGATGTGACACTGTTTGTACACAGTCAACACTAATGCTTTGTTTGGTGAGAGTAGAGAAATGGATAGAAAAGAAATGAATAGAAGAGAAGTGGGAAGAAGAGAAATGGAGGCGAAATAGAGGTGAAATAGAGGAGAAATAAGGGTTGTTTGGTGTGAGTGAAATGAGTGAGAAATAAAAGAGAAATGTGAAAGTAGGTTGTTTGGTGTGAGTGAAATAGGTGAGAAATAGATACAAAATAATCGATTTTTGATACAAAATAATCGATTATTTTCACAAAGTAATCGATTATTTTGACAAAATAATCGATTATGTGTATCAAATCACACAAAATAATCGATTTTTGTATCAAATCATACAAAATAATCGATTATTGAGACAAAATTATCGGTTATTGTGTGACCACAACTCCATTTCTCTACACTTTTGAAGAGAAATAAAACTCTGGTGGGACCCACCGAAAAAGTGCATTTCTCCACATTTCCATAGTGCCACCAAACAAGGGAAGTAGGTCTATTTCACTCCACTTCCACCCATCTCACTTCTCTTCTACCCTATTTCCATGCAACCAATCAGGGGCTAAAAGACTGAAAATCTTCATTTTGGTCTTTGCATAATCAAACAAAAACATTAGAAACCCATCAAATTGGTCCTCCTCCCTCTCTCGTGTAAGTAGCCCCCCACGCTCTCTTTGCGGGTCTCTTTTGGCAAGATTTTCAGTCTCTGCAACTCAATTTTTCATAAACTCACATATATCTAACTTCTCCATTAACATGCACCTATGAACATACAAGAATTTTTTTACAAGGGTTTGTTTCAGAAGACACCTTTCTGCATTTACCATACGTGGCCTCAAATCTTGCGGACTTGACAACAGCCTTCTGAAGCACAGAAGTTGGAAGCCCTGAAATAAAAATTAATTTGCTTTATTACAATAGAAAATTGAGGTTTCGCACATTATCAATCAATAAAATCAACACCACATTTAACAGTTTTCCCATCTTTATAAACATGCACACCCATCTTCTTGATATATATATTTTGCAATATTCTCACCCTCAAGTTTAAGATATAGCAAGAATAGAGGTGAGGATTCTCTCCAGTTCAGTTTTGAACGGGATCTGATTCATTAAAATTTAATTTTAAAAAAATAAAATATTTATAAAATTATACACTGACGATGATAGATTAAACTGGACTCCATCTGCTGTTTTTTTTCAACTGCAAGGGATCCGCATCCCAAGAATAGACAAATACTTTAATAGAGTAAGCCTCAAGTTTAAGGTCCCAGAGTTGAATGTTCAATGAACCAAAAGTTTACCTGCCATCAGGAGTCCATGACCATGACTGTTTAATAAACCCTCACAAAATCCCATCCCATATTCCATCTCCCAAAACTGCATAAAGTCAAGGATATAAACCCAGTACCATCTCCAGAGCTAGCAGTAGCAGACTCAGTTTCCCCGGCTTCCAAACATTCCTCACCAAAATCTTCTGTGCATGTCCTCCTTCTCTTAGAAGTACTATCTTCTTTGGGGTTCTTGGAACAATCACCACCACCCGTGCTAAAAGGCCCAACGAATTGTTAGAAAAATTACAAGGATGTTTGGGGTTCTTGGAACAGTCATATGTTTCCTACCTGA
Organism: Sesbania bispinosa; assembly: GCA_026901365.1. Taxonomy (NCBI): domain Eukaryota; kingdom Viridiplantae; phylum Streptophyta; class Magnoliopsida; order Fabales; family Fabaceae; genus Sesbania; species Sesbania bispinosa. The sequence goes on along the minus strand of QLOH01000223.1, from coordinate 718,660 downwards.
AATAATTCTGATTTCCATGTCTCGGGTCTCAAATTTCAGGAACAATGATGATGCACAATCCTTTTGTTAGTAGTGGCTTTGGGACTTTATGGCTTTTAGGGAGTTAGTAGAGGGTAATTATTCTGTTATGTCTTATAACAGAATAACCGTTTTTGGTTAGTAGTTTTTTGTTCTATTTGTAATGCCTATATAAGGCTTGTAAGAGTATCTTTTCTAATAATAAGATGAGAAGCTACTTTACTCCCATAACTCTCTTCTCTATGTTCATCTTCCATCATTCATTAGTGAGTTTAATAGAGTTTTGCAGAATCTGTTTTTTTATAACAAATTGGTATCAGAACAAGGTCGGATATTCCAGGAGGTGAAAATGAGTTCTGCGAAATTTGATATCGAGAAATTCACGGGCAAGAATGATTTCACCCTTTGGAGGATGAAGATGAGAGTTCTTCTGGTTCAACAAGGAATTGAAGAAGCGCTGCTTGGTGAAGCAAAAATGCCAGCCACATTATCTGATAAGGAGAAGAAGGAAATGCTCAATAAGGCCCATAGTGTCTTGATTCTTTCTTTGGGCGACAAGGTTCTAAGAGAAGTCTCGAAGGAGAAGACTGCTGCTGCGATTTGGCTCAAATTGGAAAACCTGTGCATGACCAACTCTTTGGCGAACAGGCTGTATTTGAAGCAGAAACTGTATACATTCAAGATGCCAACAGGAAAGGGGTTGGAAGATCACTTAGATGACTTCAATAAGATCATTCTTGATCTAGACAATATTGAAATCAAAATTGATGATGAAGGCCATGCCTTGTTGTTGCTGAGATCGTTACCTAGTGAGTTCGATACTCTCGCAGACACGCTCATTTATGGCAGAGACACGTTGTCATTGGAGGAGGTCCATCTGCCCTATTCTCAAGGAACTGAAGAGGAAGTCTGAGGTTGGAAGAGATCAAGATGCTGAAAGTTTGTATACGAGAGGCAGGTCAGAAAAGAAAGATTTTAGAACCAAGAAGGGTGCAAGATCAAAGTCAAAAGAGGGGAAGAAGAGGAAATGTTTCATCCGTGGGAGTGAGGAGCACTTGAAGAAGGAGTGCCCAAAAAACAAGAAGAAAAAGAAGCTCGGAGATCAAAAGGGTAACTGTGGTGATGCTGATATAGTTTCGGTGGGATACGAAAGTGCTGAAGTCATGTGCATTGCAGAAGAAAAGGGCAAATCAAAGTGGGTTCTTGATTCAGGATGCACATTCCATATGTGTCCTAACAAGGACTGGTTCATTTCCTATGGTGATAGCCATGAAGGAAGGGTTTTGTTGGGCAATAACAAGGCCTGTAAGGTGATCGGAATTGGTGCCATTAAACTGAAACTTGCTGATGGAGCCATAAGGATCTTGCAAGGGGTAAGGCATGTACCGGAACTAAAGAGAAATTTGATTTCTCTTGGCATGCTTGATACATAAGGCTATGTGCGCAAGGTTGAAGGTGGAGTTCTGAGGATCACCAAAGGTTCTATAGTGATGATGAAGGGAAAGTTAGATCATGGTTTGTATTTTCTTCAAGGAAGTACCCTGGTAGGAACTGTTGCCACTGCAGTTTCTGAGGAAGTTCAGTCCCAAGCAAGTCTTTGGCATAAAAGGCTTGGTCATATCAGTGAAGGGGGATTGAAGGAGTTGAGCAAGCAGAGACTGTTGGGCAAAGACAACATTGATGCATTAGAATTATGTGAACATTGCATTTTTGGGAAGGCAAAGAGATTGAAATTTTCCACTGTTGTTCATCATACAAAAGGTACTCTTGACTACATTCACAGGGATTTGTGGGGGCCATCAAGTGTTCCTTCTCACAAGGGAGCAAGATATTTTCTATCCATCATTGATGATTTTTCAAGGAAGGTATGGGTTTACATTCTGAAGAATAAGAGTGAATCTTTTGCAAAATTTAAAGAATGGAAGGTTTTAGTTGAAACTCAAACCGGTAGAAAGATCAAAAGGTTTAGAACTGATAATGGCTTGGAGTTTTGTTCTGGAGAATTTGATAAATATTGTAAGGAGAATGGTATTGTTAGGCATACGACAGTTAGAGGAACCCCTCAGCAGAATGGGCTTGCTGAGAGAATGAACAGGACAGTCATAGAGAGAGTTAGGTGCTTGTTGTCTAATGCGAATTGTTCTGCACAATTCTGGTGGTGATCTCCTAGGCAAGTGTACCTATTAGTCAACTGTAGTAATATGAAAATAAATTCAGAGTGTCGATCCCACGAGGAGTTGGTAGTTCAAAGTTGTACTAATTCAAAAAGTAAATATATACAAAAGAGAGTGGTTTGATTCATGAGTGATTTAGGTATTTAAAGTAAAAATTTAGAAATTAATAAAACAGAGTATGAAACTTGATTTGGGATATCAGTGAGAAAAACTGGGATTGAATTTCATCTATCTCCCTCGTTTATATTCTGGTTGTATATCAATATATAGCAATCATAATTATCAATATTGATGCACACATAATAGTCATTTATATTGATTCCTCACATATAAAATTCATAAGATTGATTTATTGAATATTGATTCCTCATATACTCAACAAATCATCCAGCATTAAGATCAAGTGTAAAAGCATTCGCTATATTGAAATCTATTCCTAGTAAAACAATATAACGACTATTTTCGTTCAGATCGGATTTTCAGAAATACTTTCCAGTTAGATCCAAAAATCTAAATCTAGAATCTATTGATCAGATAGAATCAAGGACATATAAACATAACGAAAATAACAATATCGATAGAAACAAAATCACTATATAAAAATATAACCAGAATATATTCGAGTTCGAGTCGATTTACATTCAATCCCAAAAGAGGAGATTAGCCACTCATGGTGACTCTACAATCAATAAAGATGAAGGAGAAAAACCAAAGATCCAGCTTCCGCAGCTCTCGTTCTTCTTCGGAGTCTTCGTTCTATTTTTAGAAATATCGAACTTTCGAAAACTTCCTTCGAAATTGGTTTTGGGGTGCTGGTAAATGAAATTCGCTCATGAGCTAAAAATTTAGCTCATGAGCCAATTTAGCACCCAAAAACACTCTTCTCTGGTCCATTTTCGCTCATGAGCTAAATATTTAGCTCATGAGCGAAAATAATTTTTACTTGTATTGGAATTTCTTTTTTTCTCCTTGCTTCTTCACTTCTTTTGTTCCTGATTGATCTCCTTTAATCTTTCCTGCAATTAAACATCAAAAATTGGGATTAAAAGGTTTCAATTATATCAGTACTCAGATATTACTGCTTAACTTAAATGTTCTAGAATTTGGAGGAAATCAATTAAAGAATTAATGCAATTAACCCAAAAAGTGCCATTCTTTCCATACAAAACATCCTAATATTTGGCACTTATCATCTGGGCCGAAGCTGTGATGACAGTAGCTTATTTGATAAATAGATGTCCATCTACTGCTATTGGCATGAAGACACCAGAGGAAAAGTGGTCCGGTCATTCTCCAAACCTTGAAAACTTAAGAGTATTTGGGTGTGTGGCTTATGCTCATATCAACCAAGGCAAGGATCCAAGGGCTCTGAAATTCATGTTTCTGGGATACCCTCAAGGTGTTAAAGAATTCAGATTGTGGTGCATGGAGAAGGGGTAGCCAAGAGTATTAATTAGCAGAGATGTTGTGTTCAGAGAGTCTGAAATGTATCACTCTGAGAAGGTTTCAAGTCAGGAACAACAGAAGGGTGATGAGAAAATTCAGCTGGAGGTGGATACATTAAAGGGGCAACCTTCTCTTGACTTTCAGGAATGCTATTCAGAATTTAATCAAGAAAGGAACACAGAAGTTGAGACAGACACTGAAGTGCAGAATAATGATGATCTGCAGGAGTATCAACTAACTAGGGATAGAGAAAGAAGACAAATCAGACCTCCAGTTAGGTTCGGACATGCAGATATGGTTGCTTTTGCACTCACTGCAGTAGAGGAAGTTGAAGGAGATGAGCCTAGGAGTTATAGTGATGCTGTGAATGGCAAGCAATCTCAAGAGTGGATTGCAACCATGAATAAAGAATTAAGCTCTTTACATAAGAATGGCACTTGGGTGCTGGTAGACAAGCCAAAAGGGAAGAAACTTGTCAGCTGCAAGTGGATTTTCAAGCTGAAGGAAGAGATTCCAGGAGTAGAGAAGGCTAGATTCAAAGCAAGATTGGTGGCTAGAGGGTTTACACAAAGAGAAGGCATTGATTACAATGAGGTCTTCTCTCCGGTGGTAAAACACTCTTCAATCAGAATTGTCCTAGCCTTGATAGCACAAGAAGACATGGAATTAGAGCAGCTTGATGTGAGAACAGCTTCCTTACATGGAGAGCTTGAGGAGCAGATTCACACGACTCAACCAGAAGGTTTCATCAAGAAGGGTGAGGAAGATAAGGTTTGCTTGTTGAAACGATCACTCTATGGTCTTAAGCAATCTCCTCGGCAATGGTACAAAAGGTTTGATACATTCATTATGAAGAATGGTTTTAAAAGGTGTGAGTATGATGGTTGTGTCTACTTGAAGAACACTGAGATTTGAGTTGTCATCTACCTTCTCCTCTATGTAGATGACATGCTCATTGCTTGTAACAACAAGGTTGAAAGAAGGTGAAGCTGATGCTTGAGAGTGAGTTCGAAATGAAGAATATGGGGGCTGCTAGTAAGATTCTGGGTATGCAAATCACGAGGGATAGATCCAAGGGAACCTTATTCATCAACCAGAAGGGCTACATAGCTAAAGTTTTGAAGAAGTTCAATATGGATCAATCTAAAGCAGTGATGACTCCTATGGCGCAACATTTCAAACTTTCTCAGCAGGATTCACCCAAGACAGAGGAGGAAAAAGCCTATATGAAGAAGGTTCCATATGCAAATGCAGTAGGCAGTGTCATGTATGCTATGATTTGTACTAGGCCAGATTTGGCTTATGCCATGAGTTTGGTGAGTAGATACATGGGGAAGCCAGGAAAGCTGCATTGGGAGGCTATGAAATGGATCTTCAGATATTTGAAAGGAACATCTGAAGTTGGTTTACTGTATTCTAGGCATGATGGCAGTGCCGCTAATGTTACTTGCTTTTGTTGATTCGGATTATGCTGGCTGTATGGATTCAAGAAGGTCTTTGACAGTTGTGTTTTCATGTTCTGTGGTAACACTGTTAGTTGGAAGTGCAATCTGCAAAATGTAGTCTCTCTATCCACCACTGAAGCTGAATTTATTGCTGTTACTGAAGCGATAAAAGAAACAATCTGGATGAAGGGAATGGCAGCATGTTTGAAAGGCAGAAAGAGCAGTTCCTAAGGTGTTTTGTGATAGCCAAAGTGGGATACACTTGGCTAAGAATCAGGTCTACCATGAGAGAACTAAGCATATTGATGTCAAGCTCCATTTTGTGAGGGAGGTTGTTGCAAAAGAGGGAGGTGAGTCTAGAGAAGATTAGCACAAATGAAAACCCAGCCGATGCATTTACAAAGGCACTGCTAGGGCCTAAGTTCAAACATTGTTTGAAGATTTTACAGGTTGTATAGCATAAAGTCCAGCCAAGGTGGAGAAATTGTTAGTAGTGGCTTTGGGACTTTATGGCTTTTAAGGAGTTAGTAGAGGGTAATTATTCTGTTATGTCTTATAATAGAATAACTGTTTTTGGTTAGTAGTTTGTTGTTCTGTTTGTAATGCCTATATAAGGCTTGTAACAGTATCTTTTCTAATAATAAGATGAGAAGCTACTTTACTCCCATAACTCTATTCTCTGTGTTCATCTTCCATCATTCGTTAGTGAGTTTAATAGAGTTTTGCAGAATCTATTTTTTATAACACCTTTGTTGCATATGGCGGCAAAGAAATCAAATCATATGCCAAAGTGCCAAACCAAAACCGTGTCCACTAAGTTAGCATTTGGTATTTGTTTGTTCACTTTGGTTTTATTCAATCGGATTAAAATGTATCATTTTTTAGGTATCAGAATTGACACACACACACACACTCACATGGTTCTATTTAATGATCTATCAAACTCTATCTATAGGTCATGGTGAGGATTAATTCACTCTGGCAAGGTATAGATAGAGGTCTGGTTAGCTTATGACAACCGCGCTTTTCAAAGGATATCACCTATAATCAAGGTTCAAATGCTTTACAATTTGGCAGGAAAAATAGTGAAAGATCAGGTGGGTTTCACGGGTATTATTTGGAAGAACACAGATCTGTGCTCTGGTGTGCAAATGCATATCGTTATTAAAATGTTGCAATCACGAAATATGAAAGAGTATGTGGCATCTAACACTCCCATCTTTGAGGTGATTGGATTGTTTTACATTTCGTGCTTTAGCAACACTCTTTAATAAAGAAAAATAATGAATGCTTTAAACCTTGTAATGGAGAAGTTAGATATATGTGAGTTTATGAAAAATTGAGTTGCAGAGACGGAAAATCTTGCCAAAAGAGACCTGCAGAGAGAGAAGGGGGGACTACTTACAGAACGAGAGAGGGAGGGGGACCAATTTGATGGGTTTCTAATCTTTTTGTTTGATTGTGCAGGGACCAAATGAAGATTTTCAGTCTTTTAGTGCTGACTGTGCATAAACAGTGTCACATCATCAACTCTGTTAACTTTAACAGACTTAGGTTAACGGAAAGACCAATTTGTTTGACGTTAACATTTGTCAGGGACCTTTTTACAATTTTCCTTCTTCAGGGACCAAATTGACCAATAGCCAATCTTTCAGGGACCATTTTGAGGGTTTACTCTTTTTTTCCTATTTGTTGCCTTTTATATTAAAAAAAATTTATAACTGATAACAGGATGATGCAACTTCTCAATTCCAAAGGGGACCAAAATGTTTTTTTTCCCATAACCTGTACTAAAGTGCTCAAACTCCAGTGTCATATGGTAATTGTAACATCCTAAAATTTGTAGGATAAATAAAATAAAAATAAAATAAGATAAGAGGAATAAATAATAGAATTATTAATATTTTATTATGAATAATGTTATATTAATAAAAAGAGGAATGAGTGGGTTGGGGTAGGCCCAACCCAATTAAGTATTTATTTAAGGAGGGGTTCTCAGTTCACCCTAATCCTTATTTTTCAAATCGTCAGAGAGCAAAACCTTAAGGAGGGGAGAAACGACTTCGTAAGGGGAAGGTGCTTGCAGAGTGATCATCAAAGAGGAAGCCAACCGTTTGTTGTCGATCTTCACCTTCAAGGTACGGTGGGGAAAGGGTGCTGCTTATGCGTGTATGTTGGGGTGCTTGGGTAGTGAGAGCAACCATAAGACCCTCTAAGAGTTTTAAATTCAAATTTGTTATGTGCATTATGAGTTGTATGATTAAATCTGTTTGCTTTGATGTTTAAACGTGTTAATCTTGATTAATTGAATGATGGTAGCGAGAATAGCGAAAAGGGATAATAAGGGTTTAGCGTTGAGGATTAATAATGGATTAGATGTGGTAATTTGTGGTAAAGATTAATGTTTTCATTGAATTTGTTCGGTAAAAACGTGTGTGGATTGAAGTATTAACAATAAGGATTGATTAGGGTTGGAGAAAAGGGTTTAAAAGGGGTTAAAAATCACAAGAACCTGTCGTCTCGCGTCGCTGGTACATCGATTAAAGCAGTCTGTAATCGATTACAAGGTTTTTTGGGCAGCGTTGAGTGAGTTGGGTTTGCTGGTAATCGATTACAGGGGGCCCTGTAATCGATTACCAGAGAGTTGACATGCTGGTAATCTATTACAACTATGTGGTAATCGATTACCAGAGAGGTGATTGACTGTGATAATCGGTTACAGGAGGCTTGTAATCGATTACCATAGTGTATTTTGTGTCCCGAGTTGCTGGTAATCGATTACAGCTGTGTGGTAATCGATTACTAGGTCAAAATGTGTGTGAAAGTGTTGTTTACGTGATAATTGTGATCCCTTAATCTGTTGATGTTATTTATATAGTGTTTGTGGAATTGAGAGATTAAAGTGGATGTTTAGAGTGTGTTAATTGTGGTATGATTACTTTGATGTGGATATTTTATGTGAAATCATATATTTATAATAATTGTTATGTGATGTGCTGATGATGTCTTGAGTATAGAGAATGTATGAGATATATGTGAATTGATGATTATGCATTGTGCATAGAGGTTATGTGAGAAGATATGATGTATGATGATAATTGCATTGAGCGTAATCCTTATGAGGTGTGATACATGAGATGCACGGGCCCATAGAGGGGGTGCAGTGACCATGATGGGAACATTCTATGCACGAGCCCAAGAGAGGGGTGTTGTGCAACCTATCGGCCAAGAGAGGGCATTTAACGGTAGGGCCATCATTGCGGGGCGGATGTCTCTGCACGAGCCCAAGAGAGGGGTGTTGTGCAACCTATCGGCCAAGAGAGGGGCGTTAACGGTAGGGCCATCATTCGTAACAACTAAGAGGATTGATAAGGTGCGCCCATTGTGCGGAGTTCCGAGTCATGATCCTTAGGATGAGTTTGGTGTGCATGATCATAGAGTGAACATACATTGCATTTTATGATGGTGTTGAAATGTGAATTTATGTTATGAGTGTTATGTGTTGAGTGTGGAAAGTGTGTCCTTGATGATTTGTGAAGTGTGACTTATATAATTGTGATGAGTTAATATGTTGGATAATAAGTGTGTGAGATGAAATGAGCGATGATGATTATGTGATGAATTTAATGAATATGACTATGTGTTGGGTGAGGATAGGGTAGCCTTCTGCGTGCATGTATGAGTTGGTGTTCTTTTTCTCACCGTACACTCTGTGGTTATTTATAGGTGACGACGATGGCACTCAAGGTGCCGAGTATGGAATTGAAGGGGTCCCGCTTTGATACGTGTGACATCAGGGCATTAGTAATAGGGTTTACCTTATTATGTTATTGAGTAGAGATAGATGAAAACTATTTTAAGTGTCTGCATGGCCATGATGAATATTTTGAAGTTGACATTTAATATTGATGTTTTGGTTGTTTTGAAACCATTGTCCTTATCTTTTATTATATGAAGTTGACTTTGAGTTAAATGGCGTATTTTAAAAGAGAAAAATGTGAACATTTTTACCCGATGTGGGTTACAACTTTTCCTTTTATTTCGATTTATTCATTGTGTTAGAGATTGGGGTAAAAGAGTGTCACATTAATGGCATTGAGTATTGGTGTGTTTCATTAATTCGTTTAGATTATCGTGGATTTTGAAGCTACTCTTAATAGTGTTTACTCGGATCTATGTTAAAACGTGATTTTAGAGTAAATCAAATACATAATATGTAAGATAAAATTTTTAAGTTATTCCTTCAACACTTAAACTCCCAAATCTGGATTTTGTCACTTTTAACTCCTTAAAATTTTTCTATTATGTTTTTCCCCAATTACACACAAGCTTGAGTATTACAAAACACATGAGAAAAAATAACTCAAACCCAAAATAATTGCATATGTCCTGCTTTACAAAAACTAAGAGGAATGTTGGATGTGATGGAATAAAATACACTTCATCTTATTTTAAAATCAAATAAACATAATATTATTCTATTTTATTCCATAAAATCAAATATAATCTTGAATGGCACTTTTTTAATCACAATTAATACTTGAAACACCCATTCATTTGATTTAGACTCATTTGAACTAGGGCTGTACATGGATTGGATAGACCCTATCACCCGACGAACCCAACCAAACAAAGATAAAAATGACGAGTCAGGTCGAGTCATCAAGTTAAGTGTCTATTTGGTGTGCCATCCGGGATCCACTTTCGCGGCGTCCTGAGTCACATTTTTCAAGAGCAACTCATAGTTACTTCCAACTAAACGTTGATTTGGGTGTGCCACAACGATAATCCAAGCACATGCTAAATCAGATTCGATGAAGTGGAACCTAATTTATTCGGGTTGGGTACTGGGTCTCCGCATTTTCAACTTGAATAACCCAACCCAACTCAACCATAAATATAAAAAATAAAAATGATATAAATACTAAAATATCTAAAAAAATTCAATGGACCCGACCCAATACATGTTATTTGTGTTTTTTTATTTTATTCATTTTCAATTTTTATATAAACCTGACTACCCAACCCAATCGGAACATAATAGAGTTAGTTTGGGTCGGGTTTCAAAAAAAAAAAAAACGAACCCAACTCACACAAACTTATTTAATCAAGTTGGATCCTAAAATATCTGCCATGAACTCCCCTAATTTAAACCATATGGTTTGCATCTCTTTTTCTATCATCATTTTATGTAATTAATATAAAATCCTTGAATCATATGACTTTATATTATAGTATGATATTAATTCTCTCCTAAACTACTAATGTGTAGTTCCTATATTAAACTTACATTTTATATCCTCCATTGCTTGAAATTATTAAGTTACAACTCTCCAAAATTTACACTCTGTTATAATGGATCTGTTTTATTTAACAAGAGAAATTACTGATTGGTAATTTCAACAGTGCTAATATCAGAATTACTTTGGGGGAAAAAAACCAGAAGAACAGAAAACAAAGAATTTGATAGTATAGTTCCTTGCCCCGTGATGATTCAAGCATTGATTTGATTCAATTGAAGGAGATCAAGAAGGTCAGTGACATGAAGCAGCAGGAGTTGAACTGTGTTGCTGTGCCTCACATGGGCACTGACCCTCCTCTATGGAGAGATGTTCGCTTTCTGGGTTCCACCCCTCTTCACCTGTTCCTGGCCTCATCTCCGCACCAACACTCCTTCTTCAACGGTAAACCATAAATCTACAACTTTCACTTCCTTCATTTTTGGGTCGCATTCAATTTTTAGATTGTTTACAGTTCACAAGGAAAACCAGAAATTTCTTATTTTTGTTGGAAGTTGTTTATGGGGTGGAGATTTGATGAACAATGAATCTGTAGCTAAAAAATTATGGGTTTTGTAAAATTATAAAATTTAAGACCACTCTGGTAGCTGGCATCTTCAAATATAAGTTTTTAGTAACATGTAATGATTCTACCAAGGAATTTGAGGGGATTATGGGGTGGATCTATAATTTTTTTTTTGGAAGTTATTTATGGAGTTTTGTGAAGCATTGAAGAGTTTGATCATTCCTGGCTGCTGTAGCTAAAGAGGTGAACATAAGTCAGCTGACTGCTTCTTTTACACCACATTATAAAATGTGTGCACATTACGGTTTCATATTGTAAAGTAAGTAAAATGCATAACTGAATAGCTTGATTTTGTGAATTTTTGCTTGCAGGTTCAAACAGACAGTGGAAATTATCAAGATGATTATGTAAAAGTTGCTGTTATTGCAGATCCACAGGTGAACTTTCTACCCTTTGAATTTACTTGCATTGCATATTCATGTTTATGCTCATTTGTTAATGTATGTGTCTGTGCATGTGCACCTCTCTTTCTTCTGATATGTCTTGTTTTTATAAACATAACAGCTCATGGATAAAAACTTCTCTTCGCGTTCCTGAAAATTCACTTGCACTGGAGATTGCAGAATTCTACACTGATTTAAACATGCGTAGATTCATTCTTTGCATCTATCCTGCCTTTTCAAGCCCGATGTCATATTGTTTTAGGTGATTACTTCGATGGGGGTCCTTATTTATCGGATGAAGAGTAAGTTCTGAAGTAAATATCTATTCGTTGATTTGGCTTTTAACAATTTTATACTAAGCTTTTATGAGTGGGTGTCCATTGTTCTTTTATTTTCTTTGCTTCCAAGAAAGAATTTTTTGGACAGTAAGGTCAAAAGCAAAGAAAAAGATATTTCCAGCCCCTCTGCATGTAAAAATCAGATGAGCACCTCAAAGAATCCAATTGAAAATTTATAGACAAGAGTATCTGGTCAAACACCTATGCATTATGCTCAAACCAAACCCATGACAAAACCTTTAATACATATATCTCTGCTTTGTAATACCGGATGTTTTCACAATTTGGCTGGTGCTTAATGTTAAATTTTAATCCTTTCTTTTCCCTGAATCCTGTATTTCAATTGATTATTTAATCATTTAATTTCATAATTAGCTCATATATCAATATTGTAGAAAAAACACAAAAAGAAAAAGAAAAAGAAAGCTTAGATTGCTGTAGTCAACTTCTTTTAAATGATTATATGCTAAAGAGAAGTCCCTGATTATTCAAGTAAATTGTTGTTTGACTCATCTATCTTGAAAAGATAGTTTTCTTTGGTTGTATCTACAGGCATGTTCACTAAATTTCCTAATATGAAATTCTTTTATGAACTTTTGGATGGATAGATAGGAAGAGTCTTTCAATCGGCTTCAAACATATTTTGGTTTGAATGCTCAAGGAAAATATGCAGACAGCTAGATTTACTACATTCCTGGAAACCATGATATTGGCTATGAAAGTATTAATTCTCGAAAGTCAGAGGTACTCATCATGCTATTGCTCAACTTTTTATGCCCAATTTCCAAGAACTATATGGTTGCTTGCTTGATGTGTTGATATATAGCTGTGGTGGAGTCAAATTCCAAACACATGACTAAGATGTTGTCAGTGTGATATTTAAGTCTTAGGGATGAAAATTAGATTTATTTTGCCAAGAGGAATGCTAAAAATACACTTTTTCAACACACTTTTCATTATTGGTTGAGATTAATGTGCGTCCCACTAAATCATGTGGGTCCCATTTCTTATTTGGTGGGGCCCAGATGAATTTCAACCAATAATGAAGAGTGTGTTGGAAAATGTGTGGTGCTTAGATTTTTCTCTCGACATTAATATTATTGATATTATCTAACGATGATGCAAATGAAACATGGGAAAATTTTATTAGAACAATGAAATGTCTTCATCTTGTGTTGGTTGGGGATGTCATAGAATTTTTTGAAAGTTGCCTGATGATTGATTTTGACAACTCCTGTAAAATGACATTTGGCACTAAAATATTTCAGATAGCTGTCCTTTTTATTGTGATTCACATAAACCAAGCTTTATCTCATATTAAGTTTATCAAAATGCTTTGTCAAGAGGTTCTATACTCATGGTTTTCTGTTCAGTTTTTACATAATTCACAATCTAATTCATGGAATGTGATAAATGTATTTATAACTTTTACACTTTCTGTTTATTGCATGGTCCCCTTTGTTGTCTTCTTTGCTCTTAATGTTTTTATCATTGCATGAACATAGGTTATCCGGCGCTATGAGGAAACATTTGGGATTAGGAACTACAGATTTGCAGTTGGAAAAGTGGATTTTATTGCTGTTGATGCACAAACTCTGGATGGTAAACTTGGTTTTGCCTTATAGATTTGAGCTGTCAGGTTTCTTAATTAGTGATACTGTCTCATATTCTTTGGTACCAAGATGTTACTCTTTCATTCCTTTAAGTGTATTATGCATCCCTGATTTATCGGAATATATTCAAGTTTTTTCATTGATCTCTCTCTCAGCTGTACCTTTTGCAATAGATGTTTTTGTATCTGTTTGCTGCCTCATCCCATTTACTAAGTTTCACATGGAACTTTTCCTCCTTTGTCATGCCTAACAATGATTGTTCTCCATATGAATGGGGCTTTCTTATGGATATTTCTTTCTTTGACAAAAAGATTCTTTGTTAAACACAGCAATCATACTTAAACTATTTAAATAACTAACATTATTTATATAACTAAGTTTCAATCATATGCTATTTGTACAAGTCACTGCTTGCAGAATTTTGAAAAAGTTGAAATTACTGAACTCATTATGTTTTCTACAGGACAACCACAAAAGCATCTGGCTTCCCAAACTTGGGAGTTTGTGAAGAACCACTCTGTCGGTATAAACTGGCCTATACACATGATTATTGTTAGGTTTGTATCATGCATCTCATTATAATCCATAAATCTTTTGTACTTACTAGATGATGTAGTTCATCCCAGAGTCCTATTGACACATATTCCTTTATATCGACGTGATGATACTTTACTGTGGCCCTGATCGTGGTTCCCCAATTATTAATCAGGTAAATTTTATTGTAGTTTCTGAAGTGAATCTATAGTAAGCATATTGGATTTGGTATGGCATTAACCCTCACAATATTGTGGTGCAGTAGGTTGTGTCTGAAAGCTGAATTTTCTCTTAACCTGCTATTCTTGAAACTACTAATGAGTCTTTCTTTCTTTAATTTTTAGAGGATAACTCATGCCATGTATGATAATACTAATGATATACGTAAGTTACTCATCTCAGAAACTATACAAGAACTGTGAAAATTTGCACGAACTGTGTAAAAAATGGTTTGTAGATACTGAGGTTTGATTTGACTTTTGGTTCATACAGGTATCAGAATTATGTTTGTTTGAGGAGTCGTCAAAGTTTTTACTGGATACAATCAAACCTGTGAGCCATCCATCTTCTCCTTGGATTTTTGTGCATGGCTTTTTTTCACCCTGATATGGATGTGGGGAGAAACAAATTAATCCATGATGGATTTTCCAACAATTTGTTTATGCTTGTGTGTAGTGTGCTATTCAGTTATGTCTTTCATTTTTAAAAGACCTTGTGCTATGGTAATTAATTCAAATACTTGGGGTCATTTTCATTAAGTATTTCTGTCATGATGACTGGAAATTAGAAGATGACTGAGTATAGAGCGCGATTTGACATTGAGAGTAGAGATGATAATGAGGGTTACACTGTTCTGATCTTCCCCTATTGGTTTGGCAGAAGCTTGTTTTATCTGGCCATGATCACGACCAATGCACCGTCACTCATCAATCTAAATTTGGGCCTGTAAACGAGGTAAGAACTAAGAACCTAATCTTCTCATCTGGACAGTCTTGTTCAGTGTTTGGACACTTATACTGACAGTAGAGTGCAGGCACCCTTTAGGTACTATAAGTTGGCAACAAGGAAACCCGTATCCTTCTTTCATGCTGTTATCAGTTGACAACTCAACTCGTTCAAATGCTTCCATTCCAGAAGAGGTTTTGTTGACTCATCTATGTTACCTTCCAATGCAACACACATTTATATATGGTAGATCTAAATGCTGATAATGATTTTAATATAATTTTCACCTGAGCTTTTCAGTCAGCTTTTTTTAATGAGTCATTTTTGCCATAATTGTCAGGTATGCTGTGCTATTTGTTCTGACCCTTCTTGCCCTCCTACTTTGGCCAACAAATAGCACAAGTTTCTGGCATCAGTGTTGGAGCTTTGATGGGCCATTTTAAACAGCTAATAGCTGGCATTGTATCTAGAAACGAAACAAAGAGAAGGACGAGGATGCTAACTATGAATATGAGATGATGTGGGATGCAGAAGGATCAATGCATCTTGTAAAAAACCTTTGAATGCATCTATTGTAAATTCAATGAACGGAGCTCAGGAGAAAGGTAGACTTTGATTGTCATATTCTCTGCTATTACTATTTACATGGAAAATATATTTGGCAGTTCAACCCTGTAGTAGTGTTATCTCTTGACTTTGCTTTGTCATAAAACATAAAAATTAAGTACCCCAACTCTGTTATACATTGAAGACATTAAAACCTTAGCATCTTCCTTTATGTTTTAATCTTCTGTCAGGGGTAATGTGTGATGCGGCCAACTGCTAGAAAAAATACTGAAGCAGATCACTCTGTGAATGTGGATATTGCTTCAGGCATTGGGCTGGATCCTCTAGCAAGAATACCTCCCAGAGCAGGCAAATCAAAGACAACATTCATAATCCAAAGATTACTACGCACACTGCGAATGCTGACAGTTATTGCAGCAGTGAATGTTCCTCTTTACATGATGTTGCTATTCAAGGATTGGATTGACAAATGAAGACAAATTCCTACTGGAGTGATATCATTCAGGTTTTCTTTTAATGAAGATTTATAGATTTTATAGATTCAGTTAGATAGTTTCAAGTACGTAATTACTATCAACATGATCTATTTAATCATCGTGTTGATGCTTCTGTATGTTGTTTACATGGTAGCTTGAAAACATCAAACTATAGTAGATGGTTTTGTATTTGATTATTGTCTCTGCTGAGTTTTCTCAAAGTTTACATAGCAAAGGTCACTTTGTTTCTTTATTTTTTTAACACAGTCTCGTCCTTGATATATCAGTAGTAACCACGTGTAGAGACAAGCCTCGAAAACACTCACCTTTCGCCTTAAGTAGAAGTAAAACAAAATACATGAAATGCTGAGTTTAGTAAGAGATACTTGAATTCTAACTTAGAAGTGAAAATTGGAGAGCTACAATACTACGAGTCTTATGTTTTAAGTATTTTGGGTCCATTGTACAAAATGATGGAGAAATAGAGGGAGGTGTCAACCATAAGGTAGATGAAATGGGGAATGCTTTGAGTGCGGTCTTTGGTAGAAAAGTATCACTCAAGTTAAAAGGAAATTTTATCAGACAACCATAAGACTTGTAATGTTGGATGTTGCGTGGTACAAAACCAACAAGAAAGTAATGTCAGCGTCAAAAAGATGAGAATGTTAAGATAGGTAAGTGATTACACACAATAATATTAGGATTATGAATATTATTCTTGAGAGAAAATTGGTGTAGCTTCTATTATAAAAAAGATGGTTAGAATTTTAACTTTGATGATTTGGGTATGTGTGGAGAAGAACCAATTACGAAGGCACCCATAAGGAGGGTTGACCATAGTTCAATAGTTAGATGTAGAGGGGGACTAAGATAAACTATAGTTCAAACTATTAAAAATATTTAGAGATAAATGGTTTATTTTATTTAACTTAATTTTTATAGGGCAGGATTTAGCCTCTCTGAACTATTGAATCCACTTTAGACTTTAAAGAATAAAGTAAGGAATAATAGTAATAAACTGAAAAAATAATGGCTGAGAATCTTGAGATTTAAGTAATTCGATAATTTGTTATGCATATACATGTATATGATTATAATCTCGACTATTTATATTCTTATCAGTGGCTATTCCTTTTTACATTGTTCTCTAAAGTGAATAAGTTAATCCAACAAGACATTATTGTTGTAGATTGATCCATGTAGTAGGCCTCAATTATTGGAAAAAAATTTGGTTGTTAGTACTATTGTTGTATTGTGGCTAAAAGGTGTTTGATATACCGTAATGAGCTTGAAGATTATGGCATGTTCTATTTTTTTTTGAAAGAGTTTAGTATATATATATATATATATATATATATATATATATATCTATATATATATATATATATATATATATATAAAAATAATGTCAGTATAAAAGGGTTTTACAACATGTGTCCAATGGTGTGCCACCATATTATTTATTGAATTAATAACACATGAGGTGTCACATTCAATAAAATGATGTGGCAACACACCATTGGACGTTTGTGTAAAACATTTTTACACTGATAATGTATATCGATTAAATCTTTTTAAAATGAGACAATTTTCTCCCTTCCTAAACTTCGTCGGAACAAAAATTATATGATAAAATGTGAATTATATGTCTTCATGTTAAATCCTATGCAATCTCATAATTGCTTACATTGAATTTAAGCTTCCCCAATTCGGAGCTATAAGTAAGCTTTATAAAATGTTTAACCTAAACTCCTGCAATTATCATCTTAGCTGAGTTACAAGCTTATAGATATAGATACTCTCTAAACATAAGGGCTTTATTTTTCCCGCTATGCTTTTACTCTCTTGAGTTTACTATCTTGAGTTTGACTCGAATTTGGTTTTTAGTCTCTAAACTTTAAATTGTTGGTTTTGGTCCCTCATGGTATGGTCTGAAATCACGAAAAAGTTTAGTTCCTCATGTTCTGAAATCACGTAACTTAGTCTCTCCCCTTAACATCGTTAACTTTGACACTGACGTGACCAAACGAATTTGTGTATCAGTTTGTCCCGCCAGTTACAGTGACCATGTTGTAATAATTGAATTACACCTCATCCAGTCAGATTTTTTTAGGGTCTTATTAATTCGGTTTTTCTAACATGTGTAAGGTTGCACATGATAATAAAGCAAAAGTTGAAAGGTTTTATTGGAATTACAACATCACAACATTTAATATATTGGTAATATTAATAGTTGTAATTTCCAATAAAATATTTCTACTTTTGATTTATTATCATGCAAGATTACACATGTTAGAAAAACCGTTATTAATTTTAACTTTATATTTTTCATGAATAGGGAATGCCACAAAACTAAGTGGATGGACTGTGTTGTAATTCAAATGTCATATCATGATCATTGAAAGTGACGAGACAAACTAGACATAGAAGGTTCGTTTATCATGTCAGCGTAAAAGTTAACGGTGTTAAGGGAAGGGGTTAAAGTTATGCGATTTCAGAATATGAGGAACCCAAATCAATGATTTAAAATTTAAGGATTAAAACCAAAATTCGGGCTCAAAAATTCAAAAATTAAAATCATATTTAACCCACACAATAATTATAAAAAGCAATTTTTTATAGTGAACTATAGTGGACACATGAGGATTTCATTGACCTAACTCTTGCTTACATATATAATAAAAGACTAATTATAATGGCAAAGACTTGTTGCGAATGACTCATCATGAACCATTCTAAATAGATATCTACGTGACTTGCTTATTTGAGATGCAAACCACCAGCTCACGCTTGGTTGGACTCTCACTCACACACCTAAGATGTTATGTCGTGAAATTGCGATGAAAAAAACATGGATCAATATATGTGCCTGCCTTTGCAACGCCGGGCATTATAAGGGAATTTGGACTATCTAGAGCCAATACGTATATGCTGACAGTCAAATCAACATTTCGTCAATCATTCCATCATTCCTCCTGATAATGCTGTCAAATCAACTCATCTAACTATTTTTATCTCTGTTACAAAATTAAGATAATCTCTATCCAGCACCTCTCAAAAAATTCTTAAACTAATTTTATAATTTTTCACACATTCTTATATTATTATATTATTTTACTATTTTAAACAACCCAATCACTTTTTATTTCCATCCCAATAACTCTATAAATTTTTTTAAATAGATCCCATAACTCATCTATTAACCAATCACATACCACACAATAATTACTTTATACAACAAAAAGTTAAGACGCGGGTGCTTATACTCTAACATTCATTTTAATCCAAACCTTCTCTTCAATGTTTCTTTTGTATTAAATCGCGCAATATACTGCATTGCTCGAGCTTGGAACCGGAGTTTGTATGTTGGCAAGTATAACAAATTTATATAACAAATCATACAATATATTTTTTATATATATTTCTCCATTACAGTACTCATCATATTTTTCTCTTTTCTGTTCATATAAACATGTTATACAAATACAATTCTATGTTAAGATTGCTTTCTAAGTTCTAAATAAATAGGCTTTTGGATTCAAATATTATGAATGAAAAAAATGCTGATGACAACTTTTCATTGAGCTCAACTCAAATCAGTATAGAAACTGAAAAATCCCCAGGAAAAAAAGATTAAGGATTCATATAAATTATTCAACGAAAAATGGCTCGTAAAAAACGAAGAAAAAATCAACAATCTCATTATAGAGGAGAAAAAAGTCATTATCATCCCTTTTTCTTATGCATCATATGATTCTATGATAACAATCCTGTCCTTAGATCAAATAGCTTACTCTATCCCTCATAGCACGACAACTTTCATAATAGAAATTTCTGATGATGAAGGAAAAAAAAGCAACTTTATGTAACTATTTGTGATTTACAACTTGTCTTCTATAACATAAACATTGAGTTTCTCTTGTGTAACTTTCCACCTTTTGCATAGTGACCAAATCCTAGTTCTTTAGTCATACATGTCAATTGTCAGAGCAAAGAGCAATTGATGTAATACAAGAAATTTAAAAAGGTTTTGGTAAAAAGGAAAATGCCATGGGGTTATATAAGATGGGCAGAAAAGTAGGGGTGCCATGTGAAAGGACCTACATTCCAATTGCTAATTATTCTAGCATCAGCTGAAAACAAAATTCTGTTAATTAGTTCCTTGCCAGCTCCATAGTGATCATTGCCATGCCTGCCCATGTTGTAGAAAAAGCAGCAATCTGAAGGTATCCATAAAACTCTCCTCTCCCCATAAAAACCCATGGGTTTATATCCAAATGGGTAAAAAAAAAAGGGGACAAAAAGTACAGAACCCACAGTGAAGCCCATATAACCCAACTGGCTGGCCTCTATGCATAGCAAGGTGTCACCTTTTGGGAGATAGATGGAAGAGAGAAGAACATTAGGAAGTATATAGCTGATGAAAAGACCAAAAGAAGGTGAAGTCAGAAGAGTGGGTTTTGATGAGTTCAATCATCTCCTTTAACCAAAGAAGCACACTTGCTGCTAATCCATACCCCTTTCTCTTTGAACGGACCTTAGCTCCCTGCTTGCACTTGTAGTTTTATTCGCCTTCAATATATTAAATGTGATAAAAAAAAAAAGAAAGAAAAAACACAAGCCAAAAATCTTTTGAAGTTAAAAAATTTGAAAAGATAAAAATTTGAAAATAAAATCATTAATAGATAACAACTTAACAATTTAAACATAAAAGAAATTCCTGCTTTAATCAGATTAATACAACTTAATTGAAAATAGTGTTACTCCTTCATTAGTTTACACATTCTTACTTTCTAGACTACTTTACATATATTCAATCAAAAAATTATGTTGAACATATATTAATCAAAACACACGCAACACATCTTTGTTCTTAATTCCTTTACATATCCAATCAAACATAGCAATATTAATTCAAAACACATACATAACGTCACGACTTCTTAGGGACTAGCTAGAGATCTTGGATATATATACTATTATATAAGGACTCTAGCAATTTATTACTTATATATGTACAAACATATATATTTCCTATTTAGATATGATAGGAACGGGTTGTATGATCAATGATAGTATGAGACTCTTAGTTTCATGATCTTGCATTGTAATAGCCATCGCCATTGTGGTAAACAACATTGACGTTCTTGCAAGGTTTCCCACAATATCTATGAAACTCTTAGAGAAAGGAGAATTACTAGCTTCTTCATTCATTTTCTTCCATGTTGTACGTATCATGCACTTTAAGTACTCAAGAGAATCTGCTTCAGAAGCTCCGGTTTCATTCATGTAACAATGAATTGATTTGGAAACATCACCTGCACTCCTCTATCTCACGCTAAAAATAAAATTAAAGAGGAAAACTATAAGAAAATGAAAAAATAAAAAGAGACAAGGTATATATTATAGTTTTATAACGCAAATAAAGGAATAAAATTATATATATCATGGTACCTTATATGTTCCAAGGTCATCTACTAGGCGAAAAATGATTGATAAAGAGCGAATTATGTCGGGGTATTCTTCTTCTAAGCTAACCAAATCCTCCTTTTAAATGGATTTTCAATCAAAAAGTAAGCATGCACTAGTATTAATGGTCCACTTATGGATATCCATGCGTTTTCCATGTATTCTGGAGTCTGGTATGTATCCACCGTAATACCATTTTGCCTCCGTGAAATATGATTTACATAAATCAATCCACTAAAATTATAAAAGAAAGAATTATATCTTCTATATGATTAGATAAAATTTATAACAAAAATAAATAATAAGGGGACAATATTTTTTTTATATATATTAAACGGGCCAAAGGCCCATAAGGGGACAATATTTTAAATCAGGGAAAGCATCTAAATTCAAAAAGCACATATATTTAACCTCATTTTAAGAAATGAGTGTGGTTTAAACTTACGTTCTGTAGATATAAGATTTCTTCACTCAACCAATTTTTTAGAGTTAAATAATACAAATTTAAATATGAGCAATATCTTTTTTGTCCCTAAAAAACACATCATTTATTAATTCAAATTTTTAAACTTAAAATCTCTTCTTTTTTTTCAATTACCAATATCTATGTAATTAAATTTAATATTATTAACTTTAATATAAAAGCTTTTTTTTTTCTATAACACATATATATATACACACACAACATTCAATCATATTATATTATATATATATATAATCAGTTTTTAACATCACAAAGTAAAAGTTAATTAACGTTGTTAAGTTAAAATAAATAAGGTGAAGGAATTAACAATTCTAAATTTTAAGGGTTAGTTAATTGATAAAAAAATTACTTTTTCAGAACCAAATATAATTTTTCTCTAAAATGAAAAAAATTAGTGATTGCTTACCGCTTTTTTTAGGTATGGAAGAATGTTGTGTCCATTCTCTTTAAGGATGTCAAAAGCTACTTCATTGACAAAGTTATAGAGTGACAGGAAGCATATCTTCATGTAGTGCGGGGAGGCTATCTATGGCATTGACATCCCAACTATTCACAAACAAAATGATAGTAATATTCACTAGAGGAAAAGGAAATTTTATAGAGGAAATAGATCAAAAGGAGAAATATATATAGAGAGAGATAGAGTCAGATCCGTTGACACCAAGTGTCAAACTTTAAGAGTTACATTCTCTTAATAACTTTTGTAAAATGTGAAATTTCACCGATCCAACTGTTGAATAGTCGGGATTCGTTGATACCATGTGTCAAACTTTAAGAGTTACACCTCTTAATAACTTTTTATAAAATGTGAATTTCACCGATCCAATCGTTGAATTGAAAGTTCTCATAAAGTTGATCAACCTTATAAAATTTCATAAAAATAGAGGATGGAAATTAAAGTCCAACATATACTAACTAACCTATCAATTGCTTCTGTGAAGAGTTCTAATTCTTCCAAGGTACCATATACATCATAAACATCATCAAGGACGGTTGTCAAGGAAATGGCTTTTGTTATGACCTTTCTGAAATTTCCAAGATTTGGTTTAGAATCCATTCCCACACTCCAAATGAAATTCTCCACCAATCTATCCCTAAAAAAACTCAATTCTTCAACGAGGCCAATTCTTTTTCCACCATCTTAAAATGAAAGAAAATTGAAGTATTAGTATGCATAAAAATATTATTCTTCAATTTTTTTGTTACACAAGTTTCAAAAACTCAAAAGGTTAATTAACCTAGCTTTAATATGAAACTATATGTCACTCAATATATATAATTACCATCACCTTGATATATACTTTAGTTCTTCTTGGTGGACGCTTTGAACCATATTGAAATCAAATTTAGCAAACTGAAGTAAAGCATGACTTGCATTTTTCCTTCTCTCATACCCAAATTGATGAACCACAAAGCCTCCCATCTTGGTACCGTCCATTGCAAAGGAAACTCCAAAGCATGATTGATAAGGAGTGAGGTGTCATTACCTTCATTCTCGTTCACAAATTCTTTGAGAAATTTTGAGGTGAAATCTCTTGCTTCATCGAGTATGGGTTCATCTTCTGTTGAATGAAATGAAGCTTCATATAGTGATAGCAACCCCTCGACATCACCATACAAGCTTTTCTTGAAATTGCCCATATCGTCTTCAAAACTTACAAAAACATCTGCAAATATTAACTTTTTAGGAAAATAGCAAAAATTAAAGTTATTCAAAAATTATGCGACAATAACTTATGAAATATAACTTATTCCATCGTCCCATTTTAGCATTTTTTTCGGTCTCACGCTCTCCTTTATTTATTATTTTATAATATCAATAAATTATTCCCTCTTATCCTTTTAATAAGACATATTAATTGAATTACACGTACCAATAAAATTGATTAAGAGTGTATTTGATAAAATTAGCTGAAAAGCTAGCTGAAAGTTAAAAAATTAGATAAAAGTTGTAAAACTAACCGATTTACTTGAAGGTGTTTGGTAAAACTAGCTGGTAAATTGATATATAAGGACATAATTGATTATTAAATAATGATAATGAGGTGGTTGAATGATAAACTTGTAATAAATGTTTAGCTATTAGCTGAAAATTGGATTTTTTTTTAAAAAGGTAATCTCTCTATTTTTTATCTGTCGTTTAAGGATTTCGCATAAGGAATAAAGAATGCAATAACTATATCTTTTAAGCTCCACTTTTTCCAAAGATACGTACCCTTCTCTTTCTCTAATTAATGCAATTAATATCTTTCTTCTCTCAATAATATGGCATAAACACCGTATGTTTATATTCACATTGTTTAGCTCTTACGTACCATGAATTTTTATTGGAAATATAAAATGTACATTAATATTTATTAGAACTTTAAAACTCTTAAAACATTTATGATATAATTTTATAGTAATAAATTTAAAAAATCTTGTTTTATCCAATATACATATTGAATGAAATGACAATCCCTCACATCAACGGACAAACATTTCATGAAATTACACATTTTATTTTGAAAACTAACAAAAACATCTGTAACAATATTTTTTTATATCTGGACATAACAAAAAATTAAGGGCACTCAATAGTTAAGTGATTAATCTTAATAAATCAATAATAATTTTTTCTAGATGCAACCTTAAAGTGTATCCAATATTCCAATAATGAAGATCAATATATACCTGTAGATATATGATATCCATGTTGCCTTAACAATCTAAAAGCAAGGGTCGTGGCATACAAATTCTTCTTCCTCTTTAACGTATCGATATTGTCGTGCACATTTTCCAACATGTTCCCTTATTTCATTTTTAAAATGATAAGAAACTCCCAGCCTTTGCAAGACATCGATCCATCTCAAGTTGATCAACATGATCTACCATTTCACGAAGCATTACCCTAACTTCTTGCTTCAGCACTCTGCTTTGCTCTGCGTATAATTCCTCCTATATACAATAATTTAACTATTATTCGAATTATATTTTAGTGGCTATATATTTTATAAAGGACCAAACATGGTTGTTTTCTGAAATGTCAAGTGTCGGAGAATCATTTTTCAATTAACAAGTACACAACACATGATGAGATCATGAGACACACTGCTCAATTAGTATCTAATTAAAACAGTAATTGTCATCAGCTCAAACACTAGACATGACTTATACAACTTATAAGATTGAATTGCATAACTCATACAATATAAGAGATTTACAAGAAGGGAAACGGTTGTTTATACCAGGCGGCATGATAGTTGTGCCATTTAACTTAATGGGAAGATTGATGGTAGTGTTTGAACTCAATGAGGTTTTTGGGATTTGAAGGTGGAGAGGTCATGAGGATTGAGAGGCTTGTTAAGCAAAAAGACTTTTGATACCAGAAAGATATATTTCATTCATTCAAAATGAGTATGAGTACAAGAGGATATATTTATACAACATTTGGATAACAATAAGTTTGAATTTAAAAATTAAATTCAAGTTGAAAAATCCTAACTATGAGGAGATAAAATAGTAACAACTATGTGAGTACTCCAACACAATACACTTTTTTCTCTATTTCTTTTTGTCACATTATCAATCATATATTATGTTTCTCTCTTTTTATTTTTATCGGTGTCTTTTTTTATGGTATTTTTACGGGTCTTAATTGTACATGATGTTGTATATTAATACATTGTACAAAAAACCATTTCTCAAAATGTTTGACATTTTATGAAATACAACCGTTGTTAAATTGATTATCTCAAAATATATTTGCTATTTATCCTTAAAAGATTCGGAAAATATAACTTAAAATATTAAAAAAAATTGAAAGAATAATAATGCTTACATTGTATATAGGGTGATGTTTTGTATAATGATAATGGTTTGTACTTTGTAGAGACAATATCAATTACTAGTATATAGAGAGAGAGAGGGAGGGAGAACCCACGGACATGAGTATAGCTCAATACTCACACTCGCCTCGTTAAACGGATAAAGAAAAATATTGTTTTTTTCATAAGTATCCGTTTAAATACTTAAATTTGCCTTGTGATGGATTTTACCGGTGGATATTTGTGAGTGCATGTAATTTATTATGAGAAATGTTATTTGTAAAATAACAACATGTTATATAAAAAGAGATATAGAGATAAATGAAGAAAATGAGAGAGAAATGTAGGATGTGATATATAGAGTTGTCAAAGTGAGCCAATTTGGCGGGTTGGCTCACCACGGGTTAGGCTAAAAGTGAGCCGAGCCGCGTTGGCTCACTTTTCTGATGAGCTGAAAAAAAAAATCAACCCGGCTCGACCCACCACGGGTTTGGTGGGTTAAGCGAGTTGGTTAACCTAACTTAAAAAATTATAAAAATAATAAAAAAAGGTCAAAAAATTTAGAAAAAAATTATAAAAAAATACTTAAAAATATATAAAATCAATAAAAATTAAAAGTGAGCCAACCCCTTGAACCCACTTGGGCTCGCGAGTTAAGTGGGTTGACCCACTTTTGACCCGCAAAAAGTGAGCCACTTTTGACCAACCCGGCTCACCGAGTTCTAACCCAATTGACACCTCTAGTGATATATGGGTGATTTGATGAAGAGAGATAAGAAAAAAAGTGTACGTGTTGTATAAGTTGTTATATATTTTTTATTGTATAAAATGTTATCTCATTTATTATCATCCCCAGACCCATTATAAAAATAATAATAATATAGGGACACTCATTTAATTATAGTTCATAGATCTATTTAACACCAATTATCTTATCTTCTTTTTATATTATTATAAGTTATCATATATATTCACTTCTCTCCTCTCTTTTCATATTTTATTTTTATTTTTATTTGGGTTAAATATGATTTTGGTCCCTAAACTTTTACCCGAATTTGGTTTTGGTCCCTAATCTTTTTTTCGTTGTTTTGGGTCCCTAACGTTTTCAAATCATTGAAATTAGTCCCTGTCGTCAATCTTATATTTAACAGAGTTGACGGCAGGGACTAATTTTAATGATTTGAAAATGTTAGGGACCAAAAACAACAAAAAATAAATATTAGGGATCAAACCCAAATTCGGGTTTGGTCCCTAAACTTTCACCCCTGTATAACCCACATCACACCCCTGTATTTAACAGAGTTGATGGCAGGGATTAAATTCAATGATTTAAAAACGTTAGGGACCAAAAACAACGAAAAAAAAGATTGGGGACCAAAACCAAATTCGGGTGAAAGTTTAGGGACAAAAAACATATTTAACCCTTTTATTTTTAAGTTATGAATGGTTACCGATCTGTCCCGCTTCATTTAGCACCCCTAAATGGATTTGAGCTTGTATTCAAATTAATATGGTAAGAAAAAATGGCTTACAAAAACAATGATGTTTTGTGAGTTTTTTTTGGGGGGCTCGTTGTCCACAAGAAAAATGTAAAGGATAATAAAACTTTCACATTTGAGTTTTAGGGTTGCATAGGAGATATAGAAAAGAGAGATAGAAAGAAAAAAAAAAAAAGAAATAAAAAGTGAAAGATGTGATGGAAAAAGAAAAGAGAGATGGATATAAAACCAATATGTGAAATAGAGTGTAAAAATCTTAATTTCATCAAAGGACTCATGCCTATTTATTATATCTATTATAAGCTTTTTTTTAACATTCCAATATTTTTTGGTGAATTAAAGAGGGGAAAGTTCCAACAAAAACCTAATCCGAACGACCCGCGTCACACTAAGATCTGCGCAGAGTCATACAACAACTTAACATAAATAAAAGAAGGAACAAAAACATAAAACTGAACAAGAATCTACATAGCTCAACCATGCTTGGCAAGTGCATCTGCCACTGAATTTACCTCCCGAAAGATATGAGAAAAACAAACTTTCTCAATCTCTTACACTCCCCTTCACACCTCTTTTATATATCTTAATTTTACCTTTTTCTTTAAATATCACATTTGTCATTTTTCCTCTCTTCATTTCCTTTTTTTTTCCTTTTTATCTCATACTCCCTACACTTCTCACACCTAACTTTTGAGTGTGAGAATACTTTTTTCTTATTATCTACTATATATCACGTAAATCTAATGT
This sequence comes from Sesbania bispinosa, assembly GCA_026901365.1. Lineage (NCBI taxonomy): Eukaryota > Viridiplantae > Streptophyta > Magnoliopsida > Fabales > Fabaceae > Sesbania > Sesbania bispinosa. Next base: position 690,851 of record QLOH01000223.1, on the reverse strand, counting down.
TTCTTTTTCTTCAGTGTCCTCTTTCCAATCACCTTGGCAACAAAAATGATTTTACCCATAATTAAGCCATATACTTTGTAGTTGATTACCTGACCGTTCGAGCTATCTGACCGAGCCCGATAAGATAGTGAATTTTATCAGAATGGGCTAAAATGTTCGGAAGTTAATTACTCGAACTTCTAAAATAAGTGATTGGACCCTTTATTTTTTTTGGTAGCCCGATTTTTTGTGGCTACCTGATCTTTTGCGGGTAGGTAGTGAACTTTATTGGACTGAGCTAAAAAACGCTGGAGTTTTTTCGGCTTATAAATAAATGCTTGAGCCCTATATTTTTGCAAATGTTTGCGGCCTGGCCCGATCGGATTACCCATTTCATCGGCTCTACTTTGTTAGGAGAGACTAGGAGGTTAAATAAGAGAATAATCTTGGTCTCTATTTCAACAAATTAGTGAGAGGTTCCACCAAGATCGACTAAGATATTTATTAGAGATTGGTGATGTTGTGGTGTAACTCTTTATAGCTATAAAAATCATAGCAAATTGAACTATATATATATATGTTTTTCAAAATAAACAAAGTCCCGTTAACGGTAGAAATGCTACTCGTTAATATATATATATATATATATATATATATAAAATAAGTTTAACATAATTAAGGAGTAAGGGTTTAGAACTTTAGAAGAAAAGAAACTTGAGGGTGTGATGAATTTGTTTTAATGAATAAATAGATCTCAACTTTTAAAGGGAAGTAAGATAGCTAGAATGATAAGATTGACATAAGCTAGTATGATTTCATGTGATGGTGTTGTGTTTCAGTGTTCTATATTTCGGACATTGATCTGTACATGTGTCTTGTGTTTGTGCTTATTCATATATATATATTTCAGAGGACATGCATGCATATATATATTTGAAAGTGCATGAAGGTTTGATACATAGATTGACTTATTATAAATTAATTAAAGCAACAAATTAATTAATTAATTAAAAAGAAAACATGCATACCGTATATTCACTTGACAATGACTGGATATAATCATGATGCCAAATTGTAGGTTGGAAGTTTGCAGATCGACGAAGAACAACATCGTCAGTGATTAATGCCTTGCATTGGACCTTGGTTGCTAGGGATATTGATGATTTTGTTTCTAGTCCTAGAGGAACCATTTACTAAAACTGATGGAGACCAAAGAAGTTGAAGGCCGGCCATTATTAGTTTCAAAGGCTAAAAGAGAATATCAATATCTAAAAGTCGATTGATATATATGTTCGTAGATTTTTCGCTTCACATCGCAACCAAAGAATTGAAGCCTTTATATAGGAAAGAATTAGAACAATTATTTACACGTTATTAATGTTGATTACTCTATTATGAATTTAATTATTTTCTCAAAGTTCTTTTTTTCACTATATATTCAAGAATAAAAAAACTTTTATGTGCGTTTCACTATATTAATTGTTTTCTCTTTCCTAGCTGTTGTCTCTGTCCTGGTAGCTTTGCGCATTGTCCGAGTCTTGGCCCTTGTTCACTAACAACAGAAGAAACCAACCGCACAGCATATGGTATGTTTGTACCCGGGAAAAAAGAAACAGTAAATTGCACTCCCCTCCTCTAAATTATACTTAGCTCCTCTCTTATTATAAAGCTAACACTTACCTCTCTCATGAGAAACGACAGAAAATTTTACCTGGAAAATTTGCTACAATTCAATTCATTTTCTTTGGGATGTTCAGCGGTGATCCTGCCATTTTCTCCTACAAATTTTCTTTAACTAAAATCTATTAGAGTAGTGCTAATTAAATAACGCAAATTAATCCATTTGGCACGAAGCCAAGAGAGATATGCACAATGAGAGAAAAATCTTCACATTTATTAATTTATTTTTTGTCAGTTTAATTGGTTGATAAAATCATCAGAGCAATCAGTGGCGGATCCAGGACCCTGAGTCAGTGGTGGCAATTTATTTTTTTTAAAAAAATAATAATTATTTTCGTATATAAAAAGGGAATGAAAGGTGAGAGGGAAAAAAGCTAGCTAATAGTTGCAACTATATATTAGAGAAAAGATAAATTTTGACTTTCAAATCAAATATTTAAATAAAAATAATAATAAATATATAAGGGGAATGAGAATTTGAAGAGTAGTGGGTTCAAATATATAAAAATAGAGGGGGCAAAATATAAAAACTCAATATAGTTACTTATAATTTTATCAAAGTGAGAGTGCATCTGCACACCCTCACTTGTATGTAGGTCCGCCACTGAGTGCGATGGATTGATAGTTTGATATTGTATTATATAATAATGCACGTTTTTTATAGATAGTGGTCATAGCAGCTATTTATATGCCAGAAGTTCCCCACACTATGTTTGTGAGTTGAATTTTGGAGGAAAAGGAAAGGAAGGGAAGTATTTATTGGAAGTTTTCCCCCTTTGTGTTTATGAGTTTAAGTATTTTACAAAATCTTTTCCTCTTCCTCTCCTCTTCCCTTCTCCCTCCATTCTTCTTTCCCTTTCCCTCCTCTCTAAACTCACAAACACACTCTACCCTCTACGAGAGATCGTACGTGTCCATCCAACTGAACGCTGCGCTGGAGTCTTATTGTGGCACAACTAGCAACTTGTTGTTGTTGGAGATCGAAGATGAGAAAGAAGAAGGTGAATAAATAAGGGTGAAGTTTTGTTTCACAGCTTCAGCCTTGTCTTCTTCTCTCGGTTTAATTTCTTCGCAACCATAGAGGATGAAGGAGGGGTGAAAAGATTTTGTGTGAGTACTCACACGTGTTTTTTCTTTGAATAAAAGGAGTAATATTAATTGTACGTGTACACCATAAAGAGAGAAAGGAAAAAAAGAGAAAAATATATGAGATTAATAAAGAGATAAAAAATGTTATTGTATAAATTATGGTTGTATAAATTTCATGTCTCGAACAAAAATTACTGTACATACTTTTTCGGTGCATACGCCGTCTTAATTAGGATAGAAAAAACATGGAAATATATAAAAAGGGTAAAGATATTTTTCACATTAAAAAATTAAGTGTGAGAGTGTAATGAAAAAGGAAATAAAAGAAATTAAAAAAGAGAGAAAATGTAAAATATATGATAATGTAATGGTAAAGGAACAAATAGATAGAAGAAAAAATAGATATGTAAATAGAAATGAATGTGAAAAATTAAAATAAAAAATAAACAAATAAATATGATTGGTAATATTTTTTTGGTAAATTGGAATAGAAACAACAAAGAAAGCGACAAACCAAACTAAAGAACATGTTTTAAGATTAATAGGAATGAATAATGAGAGAAAATATTTTAAGATAATATTAATATTAAAATAAAGAAAATGAAAGTGTTATACAAAAAAAAAAAAGGAAAATGACAGGAGCATGAATGTCTCCCATAGATTATTGGTTTATAAAAAAACCACTTTACTAAAGTGAGAATAAAGAAACGAAAAAAAATAAAAAAAAGCAAGAGAGAAAATAAAGAAACGAAAAAATAAAAAAAAGAGAGAGAAAACACGACACGTGTTGTGACACCCTTCTACCTCATACTCTTAGATGTTTAATAAATCGAAGTTTAGAAAAGGTAATGTCCCACGATGGGTAAAAAGGTTCACAAACGCTCTTATTAAAAACCTCATGAGTTCAAAAACACTTAATTAAATGAAAGTATACTTTAAATATAATCCAACAATTATGCAGCGGAATCTCTAAAGAAATAAAACAACTAAAACGACCTACTTGCCGAACAAGGTATCCAAAATAGTTCATAAAATACTCCTAACTAGAAACATAAATAAGACTCCCAAGTACACCCTGATGTCACATCTATCAGAGCACATCCCTTAATCATACTCGACACCCATCGTGTCCTCATCAACACCTGTAAAAATATATCCACAGAATACGGTGAGGAAAAAGATACTACTCATATACACACATAGGAAATGTCATATCCTCACCCACAGATAACAACCTCATCATATATCATACTACCAATACATCAGATAAACCATCATATAACAATTATCCCAAAACTCAGTATATAGCTATTCATCTATATCAACACATATATTTCATACCATCATTCACATTTATACACATAATACATCCATCATGTATTCACCAAACCCATCATCATCATAATATAACTTGAATATCATCATATATATCACTCATCAATATATGCACCAAAATCATTAACATTATCAAATAACTCAATTCCATCGTTGAGTATTCCAATTTTCACATGCACCAGCACCCATCTCATTATCTGCCCAAAGGTCATGACTTGGAACTCCGCACAATGGGTGCACCTCGTCAATCACTCTAGTTAGTACCAAGATAGTCTACCGGAGTCACCACACACAATCCGATAGGTTGTACCCCCTCTATGGGCCCGCACAACGACATTCGACCCTAGGTTGCACCCCTCTATGAGCCAGTACAATCACTTCTAGGTTGCACCCCCTCTATAGGCCCGTGCATCGAACGCCCCATCTTGATCCCCTGAGTTGTACCCCCTCTATGGGCCTTCACAACTCAGTTCACTTCCCGAATTGTACCCCCTCTATAGGCCCGGACAATCCAGGTCTCATCACATATGCTCAAGGCATCTCTCTTAAGTTGTACCCCCTCTATGGGCCCGCACAACTCAAGTAACATCATCATTAATTATACCGCATGTTCACCAACCACATGCATTCTAAATAACATAGCATACTAACCAACCATATGCATTCCAACATATCTTAAGTTGTACCCCCTCTATGGGCCCGCACAAATCAAGTAACATCATCATTAATTATATCGCATGTTCACCAACCACATGCATTCCAAATAACATAGCATATTAACCAACCATATGCATTCCAACATAACATCAATTACATAGCATATTAACCAACCATATGCATTCCAACATAACATCAATATATTAAGCATATTCACCAACATATGCATTCAACATAACACCAATATATAGCATATTCACCAACATATGCATTTCAAATAACATCAAATATATTAAGCATATTCACCAACATATGCATTCCAAATAACATCAAATATATTAAGCATATTCACCAACATATGCATTCCAAATAACATCAAATATATAGCATAATTACCAAACATATGCATTCAAGATAACATCAAGTATATTAAGCATCATTAAGCACTTAGGCTCTCAAAATCCACTCTGATAATCGATTACCAACCTCTAGTAATCGATTACCCACAAACAAAGTCTCTGGTAATCGATTACAACCACCTTGTAATCGATTACCTGCAAGCAAACACTCTGGTAATCGATTACAGCACCCCTGTAATCGATTACCTGCAAACAAACTCTCTGGTAATCGATTACCACAATCCTGTAATCGATTACCAACGAACAAACAACACTTCTGGGTTGCCCAGAACACCCTGGTAATCGATTACCACATCTGGTAATCGATTACCCGCGACGCAGATCGCAGATTTAACGATTTCAAACATCTCTAAACCCTTCCAATCAATCTCTAATCGATCCCTTTCGATCAAACATCATTCATAATCATAAACATTCATCAAACTCATCAAAATCATCAATCTTTAACAGTTTTACATGGATTTCCCATCAAACCCTTATTTAACCCCTTATCACTATTCTCATTATTATCATTCTAACCACTCAAGATTCGTCAAGAATCATTCCAAACAACCATAAATCACAGTTTATATCAACATTCTTAGTTATAGCATACATCTATACAAATATCTAATCTTAATTCACTACCCAAGCACCCCTACATGTATATACAAGCAACACCCTCTTCCCCACCGTACCTTAGAGATGACAATCCCAAAGCGAATGGTGCTGATCTACTCTGCAGCACATTCTCCTTGTGGAATCGTTTTTCCCCTCCTTAAAGTTTCACTCTCTAACGTTTTGAAAAATAAGGATTAGGGTGAATTGGTAACCCCTCCTTACTTAAATACTTTACTGGGTTGGACCCACCCTCAACCCACTCATCCTTATTTTATTAAATAACATTATTCATAAAAATATTAATATTACTAATACTATTATTTATTCCTCTTATTTAATCAATTAATATTATTAAAAATAATAATACTATTATTTCTTCCTTTTCTTTTATTTATTTATTCATTTATATTAGGAATTATTAGTATATTACGGAGTCCTTATCCGTCTACATTCAAATTTAAATTCAAATTATATAATTAAATCTTATCTTAGATTTGTATTGATTCTTACCCTTAATCCTTGTGATCTCATTATCCCTATTTTAAAATCTGATCTTAATTTAAAATACTAAATCATATCTCTCTCCTAAGATTATCCTTATTAAAAATAGGTAGATGTGACGTGACAAATAAATAAAAATAAGAATGAAAAAGTTACTGACTTGAAAAATTTAAAAATGAAAGAAAATAATTAAAAAATAAAAAAATGTATAAAAGAGCAACTTCCTTGAAAGAATAAAAAAGGGGAAAAAAAGAGAAAACGACATGTGTGCATGGGAGAAGAGTTTTCTTATAGTAGTAATAGATAATAGAATAGATAGAATAGAATAGATAAAGAATGAGTAAACAACAAATTTTGTTCCCAACATATTCCATCGACTTCAAATTCGTCCCCAATGTTACAGTAATTCATTAATAGTCCCTAACCTATGTTAAAAACATTAATTTAGTCCATATACTTTACATCAATCAAACAATTTAGTCCATATACAGGGACTAAATTGATGTTTTTTTTTACATAGGTTATGGACTATTAATGAATTATTATAACGTTGGGGACGAATTTGAAGTCGGTGGAATACGTTGGGAACAAAATTTGTAACGGCAGGGACTAAATTGCCTAGCATGCCACGATAGGCAATTAACATGTGGCATGCTAGGTACACGTGTGGCATGCTAGGTAATTGACACGTTACAGGTTTAACGGACCAAAGTAACGACAAAGACTAATGTTTAGGGGTTTAGAAAATACAGGGACAAAAAACCAAGGATTTAAAATATAGGGACAAAAACCCAGATTGACCGAAACTACAGAGACGAAAAACATATTTTTTCCTTATTTTTATATTACTTTTTTTAACAATGTGAAACATATTTTTCCCTTATTTTTATATTACCTTTTTTAACATACACATTAACAAACCCAAGTATTGCTCTCTCTTTGCAAACAAGCGTTGCAGACTCTCTGCATATGATTATATTATTATTTATTATTTATTATCACTTTTAATTACTTTTATCTGACCAAAAAGCTATTTATAGCTATGTTGCCTTATTGCTGAGAGACCCGCATACGGACTCTGTGTGTCTATTCTATTCTATCTATTTCCTACTATTAATATTGTTTACAATCTAATACGTGTCAACTCCTCATTCAATTACATCTATTTTATTTCTTTTCTTACTACTATTATTGTTTACAATGTAACACGTATCAACTCCTCATTCATTTACATTCCTACTTATTTTTTTTAACAAATTGACAAAAACTAGCGTGCCCCTCTCTCTCTCCAAAGGATGTACATTATTTTTTATTATTATTTTTCATTACCTTTATATATTTTCATATTACCTTTTTTAACATACACATTGACAAACCCAAGCATTGCTCTTTCTCTGCAAACAAGCGTTGCTGACTCTCTGTAAATGATTATATTATTATTTATTATTTATTATCACTTTTATATTACTTTTAGATTACTTTTATCTAACCAAAAAGCTATTCATATGTCTGCTGCCTTATTGCTAAGAGACCCGCAATCTGACTCTGCGTATCTATTCTATTCTAATCTATTTTTATTTCCTACTACTAATACGGTTTACAATCTAACACGTGTCAACTCCTCATTCAATTACATCCCCGCCTATTTTTTTAACAAACTAACACAGTACCCGTGCGATGCACGGGTGACGTTGAGTTGCGGGCGATGTTTGTTTTTACATATATTACTAAATAAATATTTATAATAAAATTAATTTAGGAGATAATCATATAAATCACTTAATAGATTGTGAAGAGTATATTATTACCATGTTTATAGAAAATAATAACCAATACATCATTAATATAATTATGAATTTAATATATATATATATTTAATCCTACAACCCAATCACTTTAAACCAATATAAATTGTATGGAAAAAAACCTTATTGCAAGAGTTAGGCTCACCGTTATGTGAATGTTCATGGAAGGAGCATGATTGTCTCCCGTGGAGAATACTTTGTGTTCTTAAAAAAATCACTTTATTTAGGTGAGAATAAAAATATAAAACAAACTAAAAAAATGGAATGGAGAAAATATGACACATGCTGGATACTCAATTTTAATATACAATAATTAGATATATAAGAGAAATAATAAGTGAAAATATTAATGAATAAAATAGAGAGATAAATGATATATTACAGAAAAAACAAATTGAAATCAACACATTGATTGTATTTTTAAATATGAGTTTTTGTGTAATGAAACATATTAATAAGAACATATAATAATAAGAAAAAATGTTTTAATATAATTAAAAAAGAAAATGAAATTGTGATAAAAGAAGATACTGGCAAGCGACAGGAACATAATTACCTCTTGTGGAGGATACATGTAGTTCATAAAAAAATGCGTTTAACTAAAGTGAGAATAAAAAAACTAAAAAAAAAACGGAAGTGAAAAAAGGTGATACGTGTATTGGGAAAAAATTTTAAGATAGAGAGTAAATAGATACATCGAATAGATAAGAAAGATAATAAGGGAAAATATTAATGAATAAAATAGAGAGAAACTATTTTAATAAATTAAAAATAAAAAAGGAAAATTAAAAGTGTGATAAAAAGGGGGGAAGAAAATGGTAAGAGCAGGACAAAATAGAATGACGAGAACATGTTTGTCTCCCGTGAAGGATACCTGTGGTTCATAAAAACCATCACTTTACTGAAATGAGATTATAACACTGGTACTAGGCAACAATTTTAATATAGAGCAAATAGATCAATATAATAGATAAGATAGATAATAAGTGAAGACAATGATGAATAAAATAGAGAAATAAATTCTACATTGGAAAATTCATATTAATTTAATGTAAACTAGACATAATACCCGTGCGTTGCACGAGTTTGTTTATATTTTATAACTATAATATTTTATAAGGTAAATTTTTAAATAAATGTGTTAAAGTTATTATAAGTTGCAGTGTTAACATTAAATTTATTTATTTGCAGTTGGGTGCCTAACAACCGCCATCACGGCCATTGGTCATGCGATCCGATCACAATTTTGGGGTCCTCACTATTTGTGGGAGGTCACCCCGAAGGATGTGAGGGACAAATGGTGGGAGGAATTTACAGTAAAATGTTCATTTTACTTATTTTTTTAACTTGTTATGACATTTTCAAATGACTTATCCTAAAAAAACAATCTTTTACAGAGCAGAGTTACTTGGGCCCCTGAGGACGAGACCCGAATTAAGAAGGTGTACGAGCAGAGGATTGCTAGACGCTTTCGGGATATGCTGAACAAGGCCCGTGCGAGTGGGACTAGGCCCACTTAGTGTGGTGAGGAGGCCTGGAAGAGTCTTTTGGCCTACTGGGCCTCTGATGATTTTAAGGGGAAGTCCGAACGTAACAAGAGCAATCGGGCTTCTCATCGAGGCGGGGCAGTCCACACCACGGGCCCAGTAGGCCCACATTGAGTTCGCGCTGGATATGGTATGTAAAAACCTACTATTCTATATTATTATTGTATTTGTAATTAAAATAATTAATTATTGTAATTTTTCTGTGTAGCAACGACAGCTTAGGCCGGATATAGATCTCGATGAGTTTTTTGTGGCCACTCACACAAAAAAGGGTGGTGGTTGGGATGACAACTGGGCGCGGTCCACATATGTAACTCAAAATTATGCTTAGTTTTGTTTTTTTATATAATTTCATATATTTGCAATAGAATAACTAACTTAATATAAGTTTATCTCTACTTAACAGACAAGTTACCAGGACCTCCTAAGGGAGGTGGAGTCACGGATGGGGGACAACTTCATCACTGATTAGGGGTGTTCATATCCAATTCAATCCAATGCAAACCGTAAAAATCGAACCGAAAAAACCGAAAACCGAAATCCAAAAAACCGCAAACCGCAAAAACCGAATTTTTTTTATTGGATTGGATTGATTTTCAGATGCTATGTTGAAATCCAATCCAATCCAAACCGAACTTATATATGCATATATTATTATTTATAAAATAATTATATATTTATACTTGTATACATATACATTTATAAAAATACTTATACTAATATATTTTTTATGATTTTATTATCGAATATCATGTTAATATTTCTATAAATATATCAATATAAAACTAATTTTAAATTAGTTTTCATGTCTTATGTCATTCTTTTTATATAATTTTAATAAATATAAGTTCGAATAAGAAAATGTTTACTATTATTTCATTATTTTATCAATTTTATCAAATATTTATTGACGCTTTTAAAAACCAAAAATCAATCCAATCCAATCCAATTTAAATTGGATCGGATTGGATCGGATTTGAAAAAATATCAAAACCGATCGGATGATGAAATGATAAAACCGCAATAATCGGATCGGATGGTTTTTTTGCCTCAAAACCGATCCAAATCGAACCACGAACACCCCTATCACTGATGGGTCCACCAAACTATAGATCTGGAAGGATATTGCCGGTGGCAAGATTCGAGGCCGCTGTTATGGCACCGGGGACTTATCAAGCAACATTCGTCCTGGTGTGACCAGCCTCACAGAGGAGTCTCGGGCCCATACCAACAGGAGCGATGGGTCATGGCATTCGTCTGACGAGGCGGTGCGCCAGGAAGTCATCGAAGCAAAGCTGCAGACTAGCCGAGCTAAAGAGATGGTTGATCATTGTCAAACCATGTACGCATGGTGGTGAGGAGGACTTCGCACGACTCCCATAACAGTTGCAGTTAGCGTTGGATGCCCGCAGTGCTGGTAGTTCTACCAGCTACAGTTAGGCTCAGCCGCACTCGCACTACGATAGCGACCTAGATGACCAGCCCGTGGATGAGGATGAGGATGAGGATCGTGGCTCACCACCACAGCAGCGTCGTTGTCAGCTGTGATTTTTTTTATTGTATTATGTTTTTATACATTTTGTATATATACTATTTATATATATATATATTCTATATGAGTGTTTTTATATAATATTTATTATTTTTCTTTATATTTTAGATCGTTAACAAATATGATATAATTTACAAAATAAATAAAAAATTGAATTTCAATAATAATTCAACCGTAAATTCGTAAATTAAATATAAAATCCTAAATTCAATTAAAAATTAATATAATCATTAGCGACTTCCATGGCCGTCACTAGTTATAATTTTTTTAAAAAAATAATATAATTAGTAGTGACGGCCTAGGTCGTCGCAACGATGTGACGTCTTAGCGACGACCTTTGATCTTTTCACTTTGCGACGACCTTCAGCATAACGACGAATTTAGCGTCGGGAAAGCAGACGCTACGTAGTGACAACTGTTTTTGCTCGTCTCTGCGGCATTAACAACGAGTATTTTAACGACGTCCTTGTGGTCGTCGCTAATTGTATTGTAGCGACGATTTTCCCCTTGTAGGTCGCTAATACGCGAATTTCTTGTAGTGATTATTGATATTATCTAAAGATGGTGCAAATGAAACATGGGAGAATTTTATTAGAACAATGAAATGCTTTCATCTTGTGTTGGTTGGGGATGTCACATAAAATTTTGAAAGTTGCTCAATGATTGATTTTGACGAACTGTAAAATGACATTTGGCACTAAAATATTTCAAATAGCTGTCTTTTTAATTGTGATTCACATAAACCAAGCTTTAAGTGTTATCTTAAGTTTATCAAAATGCTTTGTCAAGAGGTTCTATACTCAAGTTTTTCTGTTCAGTTTTACATAATTCACAATCTAATTCATGGAATGGGATAAATGTATTTATAATTTTTCACTTTTTGTTTACTGCATGTTCTCCTTTTTGTTATCTTCTTTGCTCTTAATGTTTTTATCATTGCATGAGCATAGGTAATCCGACGCTATGAAGAAACATTTGGGATTAGGAACTATAGATTTGCAGTTGGAAAAGTGGATTTTGATGCTTTCGATGCACAATCTCTGGATGGTAAACATGGTTTTGCCTTATAGATTTAAGTTATCATGTTTCTTAATTATTGATACTGTCTCATATTTTGTGGTATCAAGATGTTACTCTTTCATTCTTTTTAGTGTATTATGTATCCCTGATTTATCTGATATATTCAAGTTTTTTCATTTGATCTCTCTCTCTCTCTCTCAGTTGTACCTTTTGCAATAAATGCTTTTGTATCTGTTTACTGTTGTTGTCATCGGTCGCCAAAGATCCCTGAATAAGAAGAAGAACTGAAAGGCTAAGACGCGTAGATATACGAAGTCCTTAAGAGTTAATTCACGGGGTGCGTAACTCACTGGATTTAACAGCCCCTTCACGGATTCACCGAGGTATCAAAACAATGTCTATTGTCAGCAGAGCAGAGCAGAAAAGAAGAGAGGAGGTGGAAGAAGCATTTCAGTTTTGATAGATGACAAGTAATATATAAGCATTCAACCATGCTTTACTCCAAGCAATGTGGGAGTTTGGATTTATAAAGGTTTTGAAATACTCTGAAACTCACAATAATCCCCCACATATTTCAAAACATTTTCAAAAAAAGAAAGATAAAAGAAAATTGCCCTGCTTTACTACATGGATGTCAATGCGTCGAATCTGGTGTCTTTTGGACTATGAACCAGACCTAGACTGATAAGACTTAACATAAAAGTGAGTTGGTGGAGCAAGCTTTATGAACCAAAACACTTTGATGTATGTTAGAGATCTACCAATCATATTACACCCCCACAATTTCCACTGTTAACATTGTTTTGCGCTAATAGGCCATGCGCGTGTCTGGTATTCATGAGTGCTCTAGAGATTTCACCTCAATCTCATACAAGCGGCCCCACTTGACACTCATATAGGTGATTTCATCAAGTGTATGTTGCACTTCATACACCACCCATAAGGGATATGAAAATCATTATAAGCTTTTAAGCTTATCCTCTCAATAATGCAGTCTAGCACACCTCACACTATAGGAAGGGACTATATATATATTGCGCTAGCAGAACTAACAAGTGACTTGTTTTTACCCAAATGAACCTTCTTCATGGGATCTCCAATCACAAAGGTTGGGTTACCATCACTTTTAATTTCATATTGGCTTAAGTCTCATTCCCCTCGATATCTCATATATATAAATTTCCTTCCAAAGGCTTTGTCAAAGGATCAGTCAAAATTCACTTCTGACTTCACATAATCAATGGATATAATTCCATCCTTTATCAACTGCTTTACCACATTATGCCTTAATTGCATATGTCTGTTTTTACCATTGAAAGTCTTATTCTTTGCAATGACTATTGTCGCTTGGCAATCACAATGCATTGACACTGATGGTGTTGGTTTTATTCCCAAAGGAATATCTGCTAAGAAGTTTCTCAACCATTCAGCCTCACTACCGGCCAATTCCAGAACTACAAACTCTGACTCCATAGATGATCTTGCAATTATAGTCTTTTTGGCTGATCTCCAAACTACCGCACCACCACCAAGTGTAAATACATAACCACTGGTGGATTTTGTCTTATTCGAATTTAAGATCCAGTTAACATCATTGTATTCTTCCAATACAGCGGGAAATCCACTCTACTCAATACCTTAATCAATGGTACCTTTCAAATATCTCACGAGTCTCACAAGTGCAGCCCAATGATCATGATTAGGATTTTGAGTATATCTACTTAACCTGACCACAACATATGCTATGTCAGATCTAGAAAAATTCATCAAGTGTAGCAAACTCCCAATAATTTGGGCATGCTCAGATTGAGCAACAGGATCACCTTTATTTTTCTTTAATTAAGTGTTAGAATCATAAGTGGTACTCATTAGTTTGTCATCAAAATGACCAAACTTCTTAAGAACTTTCTCAACATAGTGTTCTTGGGATAGTAGTATGCTATAACCCTTCCTTATGATTTTAACTCCCAATATCACACTTGCTTCACCCATGTCTTTCATGTCAAACTTTGATGCAAGAAAGCACTTTGTAATTTTCACAATATCATCACAAGTACCAAATATAAGCATATCATCAACATATAGACAGATAATCACACATTCACCATCCATAATTTTTGTGTAAACACATTTATCTACTTCAACAGCAGAAAAGTCATCATCAACCAAGGTCTGATTAAATTTTTCATGCCACTGTTTAGAGGCTTATATCAAACCATATAGGGATTTGAGAAGTTTACAAACTTTGTTTTCTTGACCATAAATGACACATCCTTTAGGTTGAGACATATATATTTCTTCTTCTAAATCACCAGTTAGAAAAGCGATTTTTACATCCATTTGACGTATAACCAATTTATGAATAGAGGCCAAAGCTATTAAAACTTGAATTGAAGAAATTCTAGTCACTGGAGCAAAGGTATCAAAATAGTCAATATTTTTTTTTTGAGAAAACCATTTGGCTACAAGTCTAGCTTTATATTTTTCAATAGATACATCAGGATTATATTTTCTTTTAAAAATCCATTTGTAGCCAATTGGTTTTGCTCCAGGAGGTAAATCAACCAAAATCCAAGTTTCATTTTTTGAAAGAGAATCAAATTCAGTTTTAATAGCTTCATTTCAAAATTTGGCATCAGAAGAAGAAACATCTTCAGAAAAAGTTGAATGATCATTTCCAATTAAGTAAGTATAAAAATCATTTCCAAAGGAAGTTTCTTTCCTTTTTCTTTTACTCCTTCTCAAATCCTCATATGAGTGCTCATTATTATTTTGAACAGTTGCACGAGAAATATATTTACACTTCAAAGAAAACACATGTTCTAAAAATTCAACATTCTTGGTTTCCACAATTGTATTATAATCAAGCACATCACTTTTTAGAACAAGAAACCTATAAGCAACACTATGCTTAACATAACCAATAAACTGTAGGAACACAGGGAAACACTAGAAGGGGGGTTGAATAGTGTTTCTAAATATTTTAAGAAGCTTTTCGAAAACAGATTTATAAAACAGACTTTCAGACAGGTTGCTAGAGGGCTGTCTGAAGTTTTTAGATAGCTGTTTGAAGTTGGTTTCAGACGGCTTTAAAATGGTTCTAAAAGAAGTTTCTTCCTTTTTAAAATATTAGATTAAATATTCAGTCCCCTTAATTAGTTTAAAACTGAAATGACAAAGATAAGGGAAAGAGAAACTTAGCCACAGAAATTATCCTGGTTCACCCACTACCACTTGTGAGCTACGTCCAGTCCCAATGCCAACTAGCACTTGGATTTTCTCTTAATCTTGCAAGATTACAAGTATTCTTTTCTATCAAGCCTCTTCAGGCTCTACAATCAAGTATTCTTTTTCAGACAAGCCTCTTCAGGCTCAACAACACAAGTATTCTTTTTCAGACAAGCCTCTCCAGGCTCAACAACGATTACAGAGAAGAGAAATGCTTAAGCTCACAAACTGTATCCGTTTTGAAACTTAAACAATTACAGATGTACAAAGATAACTGAGGTATGCTCAGGATAATACAATATGTGTGTACAAAGATGATAAAAATCTATCAGAGTGTTACAGCGAAAAACTTGCAGAGTTTCTGTTCTTTTTCTATGCTTCTCTATATTTCAGGTCTTCAAATGAGGGGGTATTTATAACCAAATGATTTAGCTCATTGAAGACTCTCATGCTTGTGAATTCCATGCTAGCCGTTGTGAGACAGCTGCTGCAGTACAGAATATTCTCTGACATATTCTGATATTCCCTGACAAATTCTAACACTTTTACAGGGTTTGCTCCTGCCAAAACGGTGCTCTTTGTTGCTGCTGCAATTGCTGCGTAGCAGAGGACACGTTGTGACAGAGGACGTGCTTGAATTGCATTGCACAGGTGCCAGCTGTTTGTAGCAGAGATCATGCGTGAAAAGCGTGCAGAGGTACATGGATTGTCACAGCTTCAGACAAGAGATGCCACGTCATCAAAAGCTTTTAGACGGCTTTGATGCTTCAGACGAGTTGATCATCTTCAGACCCACCGGCTTCTTCAGACGGATCCAACACTTAGTCTTATATAGTAGGCTCCTTGCTGAAAATCATAGATAAACAATTAGACAATTGTATCTTATGAGAAACAACTTAAGTTGAATTTGTTGATCATTAAAACTTAGAGAAATTTCAGTCTTTAAAACATCATAAACTTCTTTATGATATTTTTGAGACTCAACATTCTCCCCCTTTTTAATGATGACAAATTTAACTTAAATTATGCAAAATTGAGAGATTAAGATTTAGCTCCCCCTGGGACAAATATATCCTTTTAGATGCTTTTATATATGATTTTCTCAGAAGTTCAAACAACTTTGAACTTTTTTCATGTCACAGGTTTAACGGACCAAAGTAACGACAGAGACTAATGTTTAGGGGTTTAGAAAATACAGGGAAAAAAAACCAAGGATTTAAAATATAGGGACAAAAACCCAGGTTGACCGAAACTACAGAGACGGAAAAACATATTTTTCCCTTATTTTTATATTACTTTTTTTAACAATGTGAAACATATTTTTCCCTTATTTTTATATTACCTTTTTTAACATACACATTAACAAACCCAAGTATTGCTCTCTCTTTGCAAACAAGCGTTGCAGACTCTCTGCATATGATTATATTATTATTTATTATTTATTATCACTTTTAATTACTTTTAGATTACTTTTATCTGACCAAAAAGCTATTTATAGCTATGTTGCCTTATTCCTTCTTTTTCGCAAAAGTCATCAAATAGCATGTATTCACCTCCCCTATAAGATCTAACTCTTTTAATTTTCCTATTTAACCGGTTCCCTACTTCTACTTTATATGTAAGAAACATGTCAAATGCTTCATATTTATTTCTAATTAAATAAACCTTGGTAAATCTAGAAAAATCATCAATAAAGGTCACATAATATTTCTTACCACCTCTAGTCATAGTTTGTTTTAAGTCACCTAGGTCGGTATGAATTAAACTAATTAATTTAGTTTCACGTAGCACAGAAGGATGAGATTTCTTATTTATTTTAGATTCAATACATACATCACATTTGATTGGGCAATCATTGTTAAGATAAGAAATTATACCAAGATTTTGCGTTTTCTTAATATATGAAAAATTCACATGTCCTAGTCTACCATGCCACATAGCAATAGAATCAATCATATAAGCAGAAGAAGCAATTTTATTGATAACTTCAGAAATATTGAGTACAAAGAGTCCACGATCACAATAACGTTTCCCAACAAAAACATTATTTTTGGTCATTACAATCTTATCAGATTCAAAAGAGACCTTAACCCCAACCTTTCCTAACAATGATACAGAAACAAAATTGGCCCTATTCTTTAGGACATGAACTACATCACTCAAAGCCGGTGTTTTTCCATATGTGAGCCTCAAAAGAACCTTTCATTTTCCTTGAACTACAATAGTTCTAGAATCACCAAGATAGACCAGTTCTTCTCCATCCCCTACAGGTGTGTAGGAGGTAAACACATCTCTATTAGCACAAATGTGTCTGGTAGCCCCAGACTCTACCACCCATTTGTTCACATTTGTCACAACATTCACTTGAGAAACGACCGTAACAATTATGTCATCTCCTTCAGCCAAGTTAGCCCTTGGCTTGGGAAAATTGTCGTTCCTTATCTTGTGTTGGCATTGGGGTGCATGGTGACCTAGCTTTCGACAAACAAAACAGAAACCTTTCTTTTTGAAATTGGGGTTAGAAGGTCTAAGCACATAATTATCAGGTCTTTTAGATTCGTACCTTTTTTTCTGAGTCTTGTTCTGAATATTAGATTAGCCCGTGCAGCCAAGGCTTTTGCTCTTGCCTCTTTGATCTCCCTTCTGTTGGTGTCTTCAATGATGATGTGGGTAATCAAATCCGCGAGAGACAATTGCTTGTGTTTATGTTTGAGTTGTTGTTTGTAATCCTTCCACGACGCGAGCAGCTTCTCAATCAAGAGTCCTGTTACGAATTCTTCTTGTAATTCGATATTTTCTCCCTTGACATCCTCGAGCAGTTTGTGATATTCATTAATCCGCACCTTGATGACTCTGTCTTTGGTCATCTCCCACTTGTAGTAGTTGTCGATGACGAATTTCTACTTCCCAACATCTTCAGCAATGTATTTGAGATGTATGGAGTCCCCAATCTTGTTTGCCTCCTTGTATGAACAGTAGACTTCGAAAAGGTCGTTAGATAAGGTACTAAGAATAGTGTGACGACATACCTTATTTACAATATTCCAACTTTTTATGACTGTTGCGTCCGCTGATTAGGATGATTTTGGATCGGTGAGAGCAACAACCACTCCATGCATGTCAAGGATGGTGTGGAGTCGCTTTTTCCATCTACGATAAATTTGAGACTTCAATACGTAGGAATAATATGAGCAAATAATATCGACGTATAGCCTGAGACGTGTGAAATCATACTGTCCTCAAGGATTTATTCGCTTGGAGCTTGGAGCGAAAATCCCCCGGGATATAACAGGCTCTTGCCGAAAAATTCCGAGGCATCGGAACGGCAAGAAACTATCAATTGCTCAACCCAGGGATAACCTCAAATAAGTGTGGTGATAGAGATGATGAGAGTGGAGGCTAGACTGAGACTCTATGTATCAGAAACGTAACTTAAATATATAATTATATCAATAACTCTAAAATAGTAACGGTAAAGTAATATTATAATAATGAATTTAAATTTGTAACTAATAAAAACTCAAACAATTAAACTCATTAAATTTATAACGGAAACTAATTTAAATTTAAAGCTTCAAATTAAATAAAATAATTTTTATAACTTTTGAAATATCTATTAAAATGACAACACAATAATGTAGAAGTGTTATCTCTTGGTTTGTCATGAAACATAAAACCTTAGCATCTTCCTTTATGTTTTAATCTTCTGTACAGGGTAATGTTGTGATGCGGCCAACTGCCAGAAAAAATACTGCTCAGGAAGCAGCTAATCTCTCTGTGAATGTGGATATTGCTTCAGGCATTGGGCTTGATCCTCTTGCAAGAATACCTCCCAGAGCAGGCAAATCAAAGACAACATTCATAATCCAAAGATTGCTACGCACACTGCGAATGCTGACAGTTATTGCAGCAGTGAATGTTCCTCTTTACATGATGTTGCTATTCAAGGATTGGATTGACAAATGAAGACAAAATTCCTAGTGGAGTGATATCTTTCAGGTTTTCTTTTAATGAAGATTTATAGATCCAGTTAGATAGATAGTTCAAGTACGTAATTGCTATCAACATGATCTATTTAATCATGTGTTAACGTTGATGCTTCTGTATGTTTACATGTTAGCTTGAAACATCAACTATAGTAGATGGTTTTGTATTTGATTTATTGTCTCTGCTGCTGCTGAGATTTCCTTAACTTATTCATTTGCAGAGTTTGCTCAAAGTTTACCTAGCAAAGTAATTTGGTTTTCAATGTAATTTTCCATAATTGTTTACATTGAATTTAAGCTTCCCTAATTGGGAGCTATGAGTAAACTTTATAACATGTTTAATTAAACTCTGCAATTATCATCTTAGGTGAGTAACGTACAAACTTAAAATACCCTATAAACATAAGGGCTTTATTTTTTTCCACTATTTTTCTTTTTGGCTAAGCTGTATATATATGAATTGATATAGTGCTGCAAAGGCACAATAATTATAAAAAGCAATTTTTTATAGTGAACATAGTGTAAACACATGAGGATTTCATTGACCAAATCTGCTCACATATTTGATTAACCCTTCTTTTGTTTTATATAGATAAATAGGGAAGATAGAAATAGGGAAGAGAGAAATAATAAAGAAATTAAGTAGAATTAAAGGTTGTTTAGTATTAGAGAAATAAGAGAGATAAAAGAGAAATTATTTTTTATAGTTGTTTGGTTGTGGAGAAATGAAAGAAATTTGTAAGAAATTGAAAAAAAAGACTAAAACCACCCTTTCAAAAACAATTTACTTTCGTCAACAACAATAACACAAGGGTAAAATAATACATTCATAATTGAACCCCCAATCTCCCCTATTTCTCTGCTATGCTAAGGAGATACACAAATCTGCGGGGTACACCACCAAACTCAGTTGAATCTCTCTCCCCCGTGAGAGACCAAACGCGGTGGATACTGGATATCACCTCTAATTCTCTCTCTCACGTCTCTCTCTTCAGCAACTCTACTAAAACAAACAGAACGTACAAGAGGGTTAAATATGTTTTTAATCCCTGAGTTTTGACTTGAATTAGGCTTTAGTCCCTAAATTTTAAAACCGTTAGTCTGGGTCCCTCATTTTATGAAATCATGTAACTTTAGTCCCTCATGTTCTAAAATCACGTAACTTTAGTCCCTCCCTTTAACACCATTAACTTTGACATTGATGTGACGAACAAATTTCTGTGTCAGTTTGTCTAATCAGTTACAATGACCATGTTGTGGCAATTGAATTACACCCCAGCTCATCCCGTCAGATTTTATTTAGGGTTTTACTATATTTAACTTCACATTTTCCATGAACAAGGAAAACCACAAAACTGGAGTTTTGTTATAATTCAATTGTCACATTATGGTCATTGAAAGTAATTGGACGAACTGACACAAAAATTCGTTTATCACGTCAACGTCAAAGTTAACGATGTTAAGGGGAAGGACTAAAATTACGTGATTTTAGAACATGAATGACTCAAACCAACAATTTTAAAATTTAGAGATTAAAATTAAATTTGAATCAAATTTCATGAACTAAATGTTGGATTTTTTATAATATTTATTTATTTCAAAAGTTTTCTAAGAGAGTTAATAAATCAATGCTTTATTTATTTTTTCATAATATATTTTTGACTTGGTCAAAACCCTTTTAGGACTTGGTCAAAACCTACTTTAGGCTTTTTAACCCTAACTATTTTAATATATAAACCCCTTTTTGCTCAACCTTATGGTAGTTTCCACTCTCTTTTCTTCTTCACAAAAACACTATGAGTTATCAATGGGTTTAACGGAATCCTTCTTACTAGTTCAATGTGACCTCGTGCCTACGACACGGGACCTGTTGTATCCTGGGGGAGCATCGCAACCGGCCGATGAATCCTTAAGGACAGCGTGCTTCTCACGCGCCTCAGGTTTAATTCTTATTTTTTCAGGTTGCAGGGTCATCCGGCGACAACAATCTTAAGGATTCAGTGTATCTTTGATCGGAATTCACCTCTGCAGTTGCCATTTTGGGTTCAGTGGCAGCCATTAATGTGCTTTCATTCAGAGCTTTGTTCTACCATCGACAACCTCACACATCGATTATTCCCAATTCAAACCAATGACTTGAGTTCCAAAAGTCCCTTCCTTTCTCGAACGGATCCCAGCATTCAATCACTTTTGGAAGAGTGCGATGCCAAGGCTGGGGAAGCTCATGAAGAATGACCCGTGCAAGGCGAAGGCGTCGGTGCCGGTGCGCATGGGAAGCGTCTTGGTCGTGGGCGACGGGGAGAGCTGAGGTGCGATGAATTGGTTGGTTCCGGTCGCGGCGTGAGATGAGGAAGTGGAGAACGTTTTTGAGGACATTCTCGAGGACCCGGTCAGGTTGTGCAGATTGGATCACAAGACTCGTGGGGCAAACTGTTTACGGTGGGTGATATGGAATCCGTGACATCTTTGAGGCCTTTGCCTTTCTCGAGAGATGGGAATAAGGTTCTGTTGGAAGCCTTATCCCACCAAATTTACTGAATCGAAGTGATGATATGAAAAGAGCAGCTGCGAGCGACACAAATTGAGGAAGAAAATAAAGGACCAGGTTTTTCCTCTTAAAATCTTTGTTTAATTACTGATGATTATTAGATTGGTCTTTCTATTTTGTCGGTTTGGTTGCAGATTATGTTTAAAAATTTTAGTCGTGATCCTATAAAAATCATATGGTAACTTGTTCATTTTAAATTTGGAAGTCTGCTCAGGTTATTAATGGATTGTTATAGCATGTGTGATAATGGACAAATGATCACTTTTTTTTAATTGTTTTCTGTTTCTTAAAAGGAATTTACTCTTCAAGTGAGTTAATCTCCAATGCATGAAAGACAAAAACTTATAAATGCAATAAAAAAAATTCAATTCGAAAACTTGGTGTTTAATTATATGATGCCATTTGACTTGTTAAGGACCATGAAAGTGTTTTCTTTTACTGACTAAGATTCAATGTTGTGTAGACCATTATTTTAATAAATACTCTAAACTTTTGATTGTACCAAAAAAATATGGTTTTATAACAAAATTTGTATGCTAAATTGCTAATATTTGTTTTACGAGTGGTACCTGATCTCTTGAGTATAATTTCTCGATGAAATTATTGATGATATATATGCTAGAAGCATTTTTCCTATATCTAAGATTTGTTTGCATCATTCATCTGTATTTACATATGAACTTTAACGCATTCAAACTTCTTGATGCTTAATTTTTAGTGACTATATTGTTAGTTTGTTGGATTTTTATATTCCTAAAATTCATGTCTCATAAATTTTGTATTCCTTGGAGCAAAGTAGTATAGTTTATATTTTCATGGTATCTGTATTGCTTTTTTAAGAGACGTGGAATATATATTCTTTAATCAATTTTAATTTTAACCTTTAAAAAGGTTATTGGTGAAATTATGAGATTTTGAGCATTAAATGTGGGGGTTGTTTTTGCTTGAGAGGTTTTGGTGTGTTTTGGAAATATTAAAAGAAGATAATGTTTGTTTTTTATATATTGATATATGAAATTTTATTCTCATTGCTCTATGTGTATTATGGAAATATGAGCACAATGGTTTGAGATGTCTCATTTATTATATATCATAGTTTTTATACACTCTTGATATGAACATTATTGAAAGTTACTTTTATATTAAAGGTGTGAGTTAGACAAGCTGCAATTTGGGAGTTAATTTCATAAGGAAGTGTGATAATATTTTATTATCACAAAATTATTATTTTAAGGAACTTCTTAGAAAGTTTGATTACTTCGAAGTAATCTATTGAGTATCCCTTATGATATTAACTTTTAAAAGGAAAAAAATAGAGATATTATATTGTCCGATTTGGGTAAGCCCAAATTATTGTGAGTGTATTACATTTGATTGATTTATTGAAAATAAATTTATTTGCGATGTCAGCACAACTCAATAATGAATTGAGAAATGCCATGAATTATGGTATTGCATATAATGAGTTTGCCACTATATTATTATATAGTGATGATATTTTGATTTGATTTAATTAGATGAGAATAAATTCACAAATGAATTTATGTTTACCCTCAATGGAGGAGTTGTCGCTTGGTAATCCAAGTAGACCTGTATAGTCTCATCTATGATGGTGGCCAAGTTTATTCTTAATAACTTGGTAGGATGTGAAAACGGTTTGGCTAAGAAATCTCTTAGCATATATTTCTTTGTGGAAGGAACATGAGTCTTCCATATCGGTATATTGTGAATGCTATCTTGAAATAGCAAGACTAAATTCAATTTATAATTGAAAATTGAGACGTATACGTATACATTATTATTTTTTGAAGTAGCTACTAAATGATGGGGTTATATCCCTAATCAATGTGTGGTCAAAATAAATTTGACTAAAACATCGAGGGGAATGAGACTAAAGCCAATTTGATACTAACAGTGATGGTAACCCAACCTTTGTGATTGGAGACCCCATGAAGAAGGTTCATATGGGTAAAAACAAGTCACCAGTTAGTTTTGCTGGCACTATTTACTTGTCCCTTCCTATGGTGTATGAGGTGCTAGACTGCATATTGGAGAGGATAAGCCCAAAGGGCTTTTAATGGTTTTCATATCCCTTATGGGTGGTGTATGAAGTGCAGCATACACTTGATGAAATCACCTCTATGAGTGTCAAGTGGGGTCGCTTGTATGAGATTAAGGCAAAATCTCTAGAGCACTCATTAAAACCAGGTGCGCGCATGGCCTTACAACGCAACACAACGGTAACAGCGAGAATTGTGGGGGTATAATGTGATTGGTAAGACCTCTGGCATACACTAAAGTGTCTTGGTTCATAGGACGTGTTCCACCGACTCACTTGTATGTTACGACTTATCAGTCTAGGTCTGATTCATAGTCCAAAAGACACCAGATTCGAAGCATTTATCCCATGGCGTTAACCCAGGAAGTTTATCTTTTCAATTTTAAAACTTTTGAAATATGTGGGGGATTGTTGGATTTTTTATAATATTTATTTATTTCAAAAGTTTTCTAAGAGAGTTAATAAATAAATGCTTTATTTATTTTTTCAGAATATATTTTTGACTTGGTCAAAACCCTTTTAGGACTTGGTCAAAACCTACTTTATGCTTTCTAACCCTAACTATTTTAATATATAAACCTCTTTTTGCTCAACCTTATGGTAGCTTCCACTCTCTTTTCTTCTTCACAAAAACACTATGAGTTATCAATGGGTTTAACAGAATCCTTCTTGCTAGTTCAGTGTGACCTCGTGCCTACGACACGGGATGAACCTGTTGTATCCTGGGGGACATCGCAACAGGCCGATGAATCCTTAAGGACAGCGTGCTTCTCACGCGCCTCAGGTTTAATTCTTATTTTTTCAAATTGCAGGGTCATTCGGCGATAACACTAAAAACATATTTAACCTAGAATTATTTAACCTAGAATTCTAATTATAATGGCAAAGACTCTGTCTTCACAAACATCTCAGAGTGAATGACTCATCTGGACCATTCTAAATATGATATCTGCTGCGAGACGTGCTTATTTTAGATGCAAACCACCAGCTCACGCATGGTTGTGCTGTCAATCACACACCTAAGATCTTATGTTGTGAAATTGCGATAACAAAAAAACATGGATCAAGATATGTGCCTGTCTTTGCAACGCCAGGCATTATAATGGGAATTTGGACTATCTAGATTAGAGCCAATACGTATATGCTGACAGTCAAATCAACATTTCGTCAATCATTCCATCATTCCTCCAGATAATGCTGTCAAATCAACTCATCTCACTATCATTTTTATCTCTGTTACAAAACTAACATTCATTTTAATCAAAACCTTCTCTTTCAATGTTTGTTTTGTATTATGCAGAGTGAAATCGCAGCAGTGCTCGAGCTTGTGAACCGGGGTTTGTATGTTGTCAAGTCAAGTATAACAAATTTATATAACAAATCATATAGTATTTGTTTTTATATATTTCTCCATCACACTACTCATCATACTTCTTTCTTTTCTGTTATACCACATGTTATATATGTTATACAAATACAATTTCTATGTTAAGATTGCTTTCTAAGTTCTAAATAAATAGGCTTTTGGATTCAAATATTACGAATGAAAAAAATGCTGAGAAAACTTTTCATTGAGCTCAACTCAAATCAGTATAGTTCAAAGTAATTTCCAGAATGGTTTTTATAATTTTAAACCATATGAAAACTGAAAAATCCCCAAGAAAGAAAGATTAAGGATTCAAATAAATTATTTAATGAAAAATGGCCCTTAAAAAAGAACGAATAATCAACAATCTCATTATAGAGGAAAAAAAGTCATTATCATCCCTTTTTTTATACATCATCATATTATTCTATGAGATAACTTATTCATACACCAAAAATTATACAACAACTTATACAACACAATTTTTCTCTCTATATCTCTCCATCACATCATCTATTACATCTCACATTTTTCTCTTTTTTCTCTCTTTTCTCTCTACATCTCTCTTTGTTGTATAAACAACATTTCTCTTATTCTATGATAACTATCCTGTTCATAGATCAAATAGCTTCTCCTAAAGCTCACTCTATCCCTCATAGCACGACAACTTTCATAATAGAAATTTCTTATGATGAAGGAAAAAAAGCAACTTTATGTAACAATTTGTGATTTTACAACTTGTCTTCTATAACATACAACATTGAGTTTCTCATGTGTAATTTTCAACCTTTGCATAGTGACCAAATCCTAGTTCTTTAGTTATACATGTCAATTGTCAGAGCAAAGAGCAATTGATGTAATACAAGAAAAAAGGTTTTGGTAAAAAGGAAAATGCCACGGGGTTATATAAGATAGTCAGAAAAGTAGGGTCCATGTGAAGGACTACATTCCAATTGCAATTATTCTAGCATCAGCTGAAAACAAAATTCAGTTAATTAGTTCCTTGCCAGCTCCATAGTGACCTGTGACCATGCCAAGCCTGCCCATGTTGTAGAAAAAGCAGCACTGAGGATGTCCATAAAACAATCATCTCCCCCGTAAAAACCCATTGGGTTTATATCCAAATGGGTCAAAAAGAAGGGGAAAAAACAAGTAACAGAACCACAGTGAAGCCCATAGAACCCAACTGGGCTGGCCTCTATGCATAGCAAGGTGTCACCTTTTGGAAGATAGATGGAGGAGAGAAAACATTAGGATATATATAGCTAAGGAAAAGACCAAAAGAAGGTGAAGTCAGAAGAGTGAATTTTGATGAGTTCAATCATCTCCTTGAATATACCAACATAGAAGCATGGTGGCACATCGGCGTAGGATGTAAAGACGAGCACGTTGCTCTTTAACCAAAGATGCACACTTTCTGCTAATCCCATATCCCTTTCTCTTTGAAGGGACCTTAGCTCCCTGCTTGTAGTTTTGGAGCTCAGCCATGTTATGGTATAGACTATAGCTAGAGCTTCTTTGTTTTTCAAAGGGGAACCCCTAAAAAAACAGTCTCTTAACACAGCCTAAGGAAGGAAGTACTTGTTGGGAGTTAAAATATAGTACTACTATATATATATAAGCAAAGGCCACACCACACCACACACAATGGTTGACTGAATTAACAATGAAGAGTGAAAAGGAAGTGAACGTGGGCAAGCTCGAAAACTGAGGGATTTGCAGCCTTTTGAGGTTTAAATTTCAATGAAGTGAGTGAAGGAATGAACGTGGGTCTTGAACATTTTTTTTCTTAATGTAATAAAATAATGTTACCAATGTAAATCAGAATTGAATGGGGTGCAAAAGCAGAGGAAGGTTAATTAGAAAAGTGGCAAAGGTGAACATAAAAAAAAGGGGACATTTCTGTAATCTAGACAGAGCATGGAGCCAGGGGAACATGAACCCGGCAAGGTTACCTCAAATCTGAGGTGGATTGGAGGTTTTGTTGGATTCTAACTTCCCTCATGTTACCAAGTTCCAACAACATCTCTCTTTTTTAACTTCAAAATTATTAAGGCAAATGTGGCCAGCTGGTTCATAACAAATTTTTATCCATCAACCAGAGTTTGTTAATATATATTAGCAACTATACAAGTAGTACTAGTGATTGGTCTTGTGCCAAAGATACTGTCTCATTTTTTTAACCCCTTATCCTTGGATGAATCTTGATTATGTTGGTGGATGGAATATTTATTAATTTTCCCTTGGTTGTTTACTAAAATATATATTGGTCTAATCCTGTCCCTTTGTGAGTCTGATTATTGATGATCCATGTTCAATTGTGATGCAAAGCCAATATGTCATCTGGAGTACTTATATTATGTGTATATATGTTGTCTGTGAGGATATGCAAAATCAGAATCAATGGATCCGAGCTAGGTGGACAGAGGACCCATTCATAGTTAGTCAAATTGAATTCTTCAGTTCTGGTGTAATTAGATGGCTGGCTTCCAGCTTTAGATGATATCCCAAAAACTTGGATTCAAAGCATAATCTTGAGTAAGATCCTTGTAGGAGGCAAAAATTTTTAACATGGAAATATTTACATGATTTGGCTATGGCATCTAGTTCTGTTTCTCCTACTTCTGATTTGAACTTGATAAAAAATGGGAGGAAAATATAATCTTGATCTAGAAAATAGATTCTATTTATGTTTGGAATTAAATGTAAAAATACAAACATATGTATGCAAGGAAATTTTATATCTAAATATATAATAGAGAAATTATTTTTTTTTCTTTTACCGGGAATCTCCCACAGACATAGCTATGGGTTTAACCCTCAGGTCGGGGGTGACGACTCTATGATTTAAATCACTGACCTTACAAGTAAAGTTCGTCTGGGATCACAGTCCACTTCCACTGCGACCGACCACTGTTTGGTATAATAGAGAAATTGTTTTGTGCAACAATCTCATATAATTATAAGAGATATGAAAATAGAAGATAGAGAAATGTAAAATGTGATAAGCAATATGATAAGTAACGCATCTCTATTCTAACTTTTACATATTCAATCAAACACAGCAATAATTAATATTAATTACTTCAAAATACACACACAACACGACTTCTTTAGGGGCTAGCTAGAGATTGAATACTATGAAAAGACTCTAGCTAATAGCTATTACTTATTAACAACATATATTTCTATTTAGATATGATAGCTAGGAACGGGTTGTACAATCAACGATAGCATGTGACTCTTAGTTTCATCATCTGGTATTGTAAAGCCATCGCCGTTGCGGTAAAACAACATTGATACTCTTGCAAGGTTTACAGCAATATCTATGAAGCTCTTGGAGAAAGGAGAATTACGAGCTTCCTCATTCAACTTCTTCCATGTTGTATGTAACATGCACTTTAAGTGCTCACTAGAATCTGCTTCAGAAGCTCCACTCTCATTCATATAACATTGAATTGATTTAGAAACATCACCTGCACTCTCTATCTCACGCTAAAAAGTAAAAATGAAAGAGGAAATTAAACTCCATAAGAAAATGAAAGTAATTAAGGCGTGTGTGTGTATTCTATACATTGAAAGGAATAAAATTATTGTGTCATGGTACCTTAGATGATCCAAGGTCATCCACTATGCGAAAAATGATTGATGAAGAGCGAATTATGTTGGGGTACTCTTCTATGCTAACCAAATCCTCCTTTTTAAATTGTTTTTCAATCAAAAAGTAAGCATGCACTAGTATAACTGGTGCACTTATGGATATCCATGAGTTTTCCAAGTATTCTTGGAGTCGTGGTATGTATCCACTGTAATACCATTTTGCCTCCGTGAAATATGCTTTGCATACATCAATCCACTGAAAAAATTATGGAAGAATTAATGAGTAAAAAATATTATATCATAAATGAATATTTATAATAAACATATATAATAGGTTTTTCGTACGGTAAATTTTAAGGTAAGGAGACAATGTTTCAATGTAAGACATGAAAAGTCTCTAAATTTAAAAAGCATTTATATATAAACAATTTACATTATTTGACTTATTTTAAGAAAATTAATATATTTTTAATTTCATCCCCAAATTAACATATCATTTACATCTTCATTAGTTCTCAAGCTAATAAACTTTGCATAAAAAGATTTTTAACTTTCATAATATATCCGTCAAATTGGTCCTTGTGGAGCACTGATATATGGGATAATATGAAAATTAAAGGATTGACGTGACAAATATTTTAAACTTAAAGGATTACTTATATAATTAATTTAGTTTAATTAGAAATTAACGAGAAGAAAGATTACAAGTTTGGGGATGAATTTGAGAATTTATCCTTAAAAAAATGGGTGTTGGTTCGATCCTACCTTCTCTTATATAAGATCTTTTCGCTCCCCATCCTCAATGGAGTTAAATAATACAAATTTATAAATGAGTAGAACCTTTTGTTTGTCCTAAAAAAATAAAATTTATTAATTTAAATTGTTTAACTTGAAATCTCCCAATGTTTTTCAATTACCAATCTATGTAATTAAATTTAGTGTTATTAACTTTAGAAGCTTTTTTCTGTAACATCAAATTAAAATATGACATTGACTTATATATAACTCAATCATTTATAGCTTAAAACGATATCGTTTTAAAATATATCTCCTTTAGATGAATTTTAATCAAATGATATGATTTTGGCCTAATTGACTGAATTATATATATATTATGTAAATTTTTAAATCACAACGTTAAGTTGAAATATAAATAAAGGGTGAAAAATTTAAAATTTAAAATTGGGTTAAATAACTTTTTAGTCCCTGTAAAATATATGTTTTTTGCTTTTGGTCCTTATAAAATTATTTTTATTCTTTTGGTTCTCATAAAATTCAGAAACTTTGAAAAATGACCTTATTGCCACTTGTCATACATCCAACCATGCCACATAAGTAATCATGTTGAGGTGGCATATGATGTGAAGATGCATGACATATCATCAAAAAATAATAATTAGGACCATTTTCAAATTTTTCAAATTTTATGAGGCCCAAAAGAATAAAAATAATTTTATAAGGACCAAAAGCAAAAATCGAATATTTTACAAGGATCAGAAAGTTATTTAAGCCTTAAAAATTTTATGGGTTAAATTGATAAAAAAAATTTAAGAACAAAAATAAAATTTACTCTAAAAAGGAAAAAAAAAAAGTGATCATCATGATAGCATACCACTTTCTTTAAGGATGGAATGATGTTGTGCCCATTCTCTTTAAGGATGTCATAAGCTACTTCATTGACAAAATTATAGAGTGATAGGAAGCATATCTTCATGTAGTGCGGGAGGCTATCCATGGCATTGATATCCCAACTAGAATGATAATTCACTAGATGTAAGGAAATTTTAAGGAATAGATCAAAAAGGAGAATTAATATAGGATATATAATTCACTAACCTGTCAATTGCTTTTGTGAAGAGTTCTAATTCTTCCAAGGTACCATATACATCATAAACATCATCAAGGATGGTTATGAAGGAAAGGACCTTTGTCATGACCTTTCTGAAATTTCCAATATCTGGTCTAGACTCCATTCCCACACTCCAAATGAAATTCTCCACCAATCTATCCCTAAAAAACCTCAATTCTTCAACGAGGCCAGTTCTTTTCCACCATCTTAAAATAAAAAAAAAATTAAGTATTAATACGTATAGAAAAATGTATTCTCCAAATTCTTTTTTGTGACATAAATTTCTAAAACTCAAAGGTGAATTATCAACCTAGCTTAATATTAAACTATATATATGTCACTCAAAATATATATATATATATATATATAATTACCCATTCACCTTGATGTATACTTTAGTTCTTCTTGGTGGACTCTTTGAACCATATTGAAATCCAATTTAGCAAACTGAAGTAAAGCATGACTTGCATTTTTCCTTCTCTCATACCCAAAATTGATGAACCACCAAGCCTCAAATCTTGGCACCCTCCATTGCAAAGGAAACTCCAAAGCATGATTGATAAAGAGTGAGGTGTCATTATCTCTATTCTTGTTCACAAATTCTTTGAGAAATTTTGAGGTAAAATCTCTTGCTTCATCGAGTATGGGTTCATCTTCTATTGAATGAAATGAGGCTTCATATAGTGATAGCAACCCCTCGACATCACCATACAAGCATTTCTTGAAATTACACATCTCATCTTGAAAACTAACAAAAACATCTGCAACAACATTTGTTTTAGGAAAATAGAAAATTAAAATGAAAGTTATTCAGGACCCCAGTTTATTTGTGCTTAAAAAAAAGCACTTTTTTTAATTGACTTTAACGTTGCTTCTTAAAAAATAAAAAATTGATTATTTTTTATTTTGTTTCTTAAAAAAAGTTTAGACAAATTTTAAATTTTTTTATAAGTGATTTCTTTTAAAAAAAAGTGATTTTTTCAAAAAAAAATTTTAAACAGACTCTCATACGGCAAAAATTAATTAGTTTATTAGAATAATGAGTCATCACATATATTCTTGTTAATAAATTCTTTGAGAAAATTTAAGGTATTAATTAGTTAAGTGATAATCTTAATAAATCAATATTAATTTTTCTAAATGCAAACTTAGAGTGTATCCAATCCAATAATAAAGATCAATACCTGTAGATATATTATATCCATGTTGCCTTAACAATCTAAAAGCAAGGGCTGTAACATTTAAATTCTTCTTCCTCTTTAACGTGTCGATATTGTTGTGAACATTTTCCAACATGTTCCTTATTTCATTTCGAAAATGATAAGCAACTCCAAGCCTTTGCAAGACATCGATCATCTCAAGTTGATCAACATAATCTACCACTTCACGAAGCATTACCCTAACTTCTTCCTTTAGCACTCTGCTCTGCTTTGTGTATAACTCCTCCTACAATATTAATTTAACTATTATTTGAATAATATTTTAGTGGCTACATATAAAGGACCAATTTAGGGTGCTTCTATACTATTATATAAAATCATTAATTTATATTATCTCCATCCATTCAACTTTTGAAATATGATTCATGCTATAGTATCAGAATTTCTGTAACCAATTGATGAAGAGTTTCTCACACGTTGCGCATGTGCTCCTCTATCAGCTCGCTCTAATTTTCTTCCGTGTCGCAATTTGGTACCCTCCCGCCCTAGAGAATTTTAGTACATTCTTATTATTTTTTATTAAATAGAGACATAAGGTCAAAACTACATATGAACAAGTCGTGTACGTCATCCTAAATTATTTAAAAAACATAAAGTAGATTTTAAATGAGACACATGTGTATTACAAATGAGAATATGAAAAATGGGGAAATACGATAAAAATACATGATAATGGTTATAGGGGTTAAAAAGTCTTTTCAAAAATTAAAAATATAAATTTTAATAATTAAATATAATCCCGTAACTGTAAAAATATTGAGACCATTTAAGAAAATTGAGAGAAATTGATTAAATAATAAAAAAAGTACCAAAACTCTCTCTCACAAGAGGGTACCATATAATTTCCCTTTTCTGTACTTCTAGTCAATTCGTGTTTAATAAGACCCTCTTGTAAAATTTATTTTGATTTTTTTATAAGATTATTTATAAAATTTAAAAAACATTTTTTTATCTTTATCCTTCATAATTAATAAATTTTGTAATTTTTAAAATTTAGTTAATATGAGAAACTGAATAGAGTTTGATATTAAATATGGATAAATTTAATAGTTTGAGAAGATGTTTAAATATTGATGCAGGACATAGGGTGCCTCAACATTAAATAAATTTTGAGAAGGCTATTATTGATTCAACACGAAGGAAACACTTGTACGGCCCAATTCGCATGTTCAAGACGCACACATGGGCTTGTTAATGGCTTATTAATAACGGCCTGATTAAACAAACATATTTTCTTAACATGCGTTTTGAATCAAATATAATCTTATAAATAGGATCGGAGGGAGTATAAGTACTTGTTTGGTTTGGCGTTAAAACTAGTTAAACTCAAGTTTGGATTACCCAACACAACTATTTCTAGTTCTAGCATTGAAAACGTGAATTTATCATATTCCAACGCTAAACCAAACATGCATGCTCTAAGTAAAAAAAATAACTAATTTATGTTTATTAAATCTCATTAAATTTTCTCAAATTCAGTTAAAAAAATAAACTCTGCTTCTTCCTAATCTTTATTGTAAACCAATTAAAAATAATTAATGATTTAATTAACCCTTTACCTTCCCTTAGACTTTTTGCTTCTTTAACTACCCTTCCTAATCTTTATTGTAAACCAATTAAAATCAATTGTACATGTTAATGATTTAGGGTTTACGTTTGGTTTACAGTTGAATAGAATTGATTCTAGAAATGAATGGTTGAGATGAATTATGCACGCTTTACGAAGTACGTTGGACGTAAGTGATTTAAAATCACTTTTCAAAACCATAGTTTTGTTCTACCACAATTTAAAACAAACAACCCTTTACCTCCCCTTAGACTTTTTATTTCAGGTTTTATTTGGGTGATGTTTCAAATCTGAACATTCCTCAGCTTATTTTTTTTTTATTTCACGTTTTTAGTTGTGTGAATTGTTAAAAATTGAAATCACAAGTTCTATTTTTATTAAACACATTTTAAGGAGGAAAGAAGAGTTTTAACTATGATTAAGCTCTTAATAGGATTACCCGATAATAGGGAATACGGATACCTATCGTAAAAAAAATGAAATTACAACATCCCCTCCAAATTTTCAATTAATTTTTTTGGAATAATGAACATAAAAGAAGACCGTACGTAAGTCCTGTTAAATGGGCTTGAAATCCAATTTTTCTAAAAAGACTCGTAAGGAAACCGAAAACAGAGACCTCCAATTGCATGTGTTGATATTTCTTGAAATTTATGTCTCTTGATATGAACGAAGATTTAAGACTTATAACATGTTTAGTTTAGTGATAATTTTTTAACGCTAAAAATAATTGTGTTGAGAAATTTAAATTTGAGTTTAATAGTTTTCAATGTTAATTAAACCAAACATACACTTAATTAGTGTGAAAAAAAACAGAGACCTTTTACATGAATGAACTTTCTTCAGCATTTTTACGTGAAAGTGAGTCTTAGGAAAGAAACAAAATTGATTATTGAAAATAAAATATGAATTAAACAAGAGTAGTGTGAGAATGTTATCATTTAACACGATAAAGTTAATTAGAATTTACTTATACTTAAAATTGTTAAAATGGAATTTTGAGTTATTTATATTTAAAAATTATAATAGTATACTTTCAATGATTCGGAAGCTTCTTTTATTAAGATGGCTTGTTCAAGCTTTCACTATGTTACTTATTGATTTTTTTCATTTTGTAATTATTACTTTTTTATTTTTTAAATTATTATTTTGACTTCATTGTTTTCACCGTGTTACTTATAAATATGACCAGAGGTAGTATTTAAATATTAAAATAAAAAATGGCTAAAAATATGGTAATTAAGTTTTTTTTTAAAAAATAAAAGATAAAATTGAGTGTTCAAAGCGAGAGGTTCTACTAATATCAGCCAAGATATTGAGCCTGTTTGGGTGGAACTTCTGCAGAAATACTTCTAGGTGAAAAAAATAGCATGAATCAAAGAGGTCAAATGCATTTAACTTCTGCATAAATTAAAATTAGTTACTTTTGGAGAAGTTAAATGGGAGAGCTTTGGGAGTAGATGGTCTACAAAGACTAATCTTAACTTATGGAGAAGTCAAATGCATTTGACCTCTTTAATTTATGCTATTTTTTTCACCTAGAAGTACTTCTGCAGAAGTTCCACCCAAACAGGCTCACTTTATGAGAGATTGTGAGATTGTGGTGTATTAATTCTTTATAATAATAATAATAATAATAATAATAATAATAATAATAATAAAAAATAATAAATAATAAATAATAGCTAAATGTCGAACTAGCATGGTTTCCGAATTGCTAGAGCTGATATATAAAGTTGTATAATTAGTTATGGAGCAAGGGTTTAGATTTTAGAAGTCTCAGTGAGAAGAAAAGAAACTTACATCTCAACTTTTAAATGGAAGTAATTAAAATAGAGTGATAAGATTGGACAGGCTAGTATATATGAATACAAGTTTAATTAATTTCATGCCATGCATATATTGTATTGTGTTTCAGTGTTCTATTTCTATATGCATATATTTGAAAGTGCATGAAGGTTTGATAGATAGATTGACTTATTATAAATTATATAAAGCAACAAATTAATTAATTAATTAAAAAGAAAACATGCATACCGTATATTCACTTGACAATGACTGGATATAATCATGATGCCAAATTGTAGGTTGGAAGTTTGCAGATCGACGAAGAACAACATCGTCAGTGATTAATGCCTTGCATTGGACCTTGGTTGCTAGGGATATTGATGATTTTGTTTCTAGTCCTAGAGGAACCATTTTACTAAAACTGATGGAGACCAAAGGAAGTTGAAGGCCGGCCATTATTAAGTTTCAAAGGCTAAAAAGAGATCGATGATCATCAATATCTAAAAGTCGATCAATTATATTGATGTTTTTTCGCTTCATATCGCAACCATATATATATAAATACAAAGATTAATCAAGTGGAGCAACAGTCTCTCATATATTTTACATTTTATAAAATAAATTTAGCGGTTCCTTTATTTTTTGTCAGTTTGGTTGATAAGAATCATCATTATTGTATATATAATAATAATTAATGCACTGTTTTTGATAGATAGTGGTTAATTATAGCAGCTTTTATCTTATCGTTTACGCCAGAACCAGAAGTCCCTACCTCTACAGGAGAGGTGTCCAAATACGCTGTGCTGGAGTCTGATTGTGGCACAGCTACCAACTTGTTGTTGTTGGAAATCGAAGATGAGAAAGAAGAAGGTGAATAAAATAAGGGTGAAGTTTTGTTTCACAGCTTCAGCTCCTTGTCTTCTTCTCTCGGTTTAATTATTTTCTTCGCAACCATGGTGGATGAGATTCAGGGGTGAAAGTTTTTCTCTTAACAAAAATGACTGTAGATAGTTTTCCGGTGCACACGCCCTCTTAAATCTTAATTAGGATAGAAAAAACATGAAAATAAAGAGGGACAAGACGGATTTGGATTTGATGATTTTGTGGCGGGAAACTCACCGTGACTCTGGGTGAATCTGGACCGTCGATTTTAAATTCAATGGTCAAGATTTAATTTATCATTTGTTTAAAATAATTTTTTTCATAAATTAAATAGTAAAATCTTGATCATTAAATTTAAAATTAATGATCCAGATTCACTCAAAGTCAGTGACTTTCCCACCAGAAAGTCACTAAATCCGTGCCCGACAAAGACACACTAAAAAAATGTTAAGTGTGAAAGTGTAGTGAAAAGATAAGTAGAAAGAAAATAAAATAAAAAGAAGAGAGAAAATGTGAGAGATATGATTAGGGATGTCAACGGGACGGGGGCGGGTAGTGCCTACCCATATATATACCCGCTAAAATTAATAGGTACTCATGCGAGTAACGGATATCCACGGATATTCACATGTATCCATTAACGTTTAAGAATTTAAATTTTATAAAAAAAACAGAGGAAATGTTATATAATATATTATAATATCATACAAAATATATAAATAATCATTATATAATAC
The DNA here is from genome assembly GCA_026901365.1 of Sesbania bispinosa. NCBI lineage: Eukaryota > Viridiplantae > Streptophyta > Magnoliopsida > Fabales > Fabaceae > Sesbania > Sesbania bispinosa. The sequence continues at coordinate 653,837 of QLOH01000223.1, read as the reverse complement.
CCTTACGTGTTAATATATTAAAAATATCATCATAAAATAATATAAAATAAATTATATCTCATCATAAAATAATAAAAAATCCTAATATTTAAATAAATTTAATAGAAAAATATTTTTAATTAGTATGCGGGTAGTATCATATTTGTCTCCGCCCATTATATAAATATGCGGATACCCATTGCAGGTATATCCACGAGTATCCATGGGTACAGTTTTTTTTTACATCCCTAGATATGATAATGTGATGATAAAGAAACAGATAGATAATGGTTAATGAGATGGTGGAAGAGAGGTCAAGCGGAAGAAGAACAAGTAATGTTTAAGGTCGATTTCAAAAAGGCCTATGATTCGGTGAATTGGAATTTCCTACCGTTTATGATATGTAGCATAGGATTCCCTCCTGAATGGTGTGGATGGATTGCAAAATGTTTCTGAACTTCTAAAATCTCAGTATCGATCAATGGTAGTCCTACACAAGAGTATCAAGTTACAACGGGTATGTGTCAAGGTGATCCCTTGATACCCTTCCCTTTTCTTATTGTAGCTGAGGGCTTGAGTGAGTTATTTTAAAAAGTCAATGAAGTAGGACGGTTTCAGGGGTATAAGGTTGGTAGGCAGCATGTTCAGTAGATATCTTACAGTATGTCGATGATACTATCATTATGGGAAGAGCTTCTGAGTTTAATGTTTGGGTTATTAAATCAATTCTTTGACTATTTAAGGTTGCTTCAAGCTTAAAAGTCGACTTTTTTAAAAGCAAGCCTTTTAGTTTTCATGTTGGTACTCCTTGGCTACAATCATGGATTCTTTTTTGCATCGTCGACTAGGAGCCTATCCATTTTCCTATCTTGGGCTTCCAATTGGAGCAAATCCAAGACATATATATTCAAACATGGCAAGTAATTATTGAGAAGGTCAAAAAAGGTTGTCTGGTTGGAAGCGCAAATCTTTTTCCTTGGTGGTAGAATGGTTTTCTTAAAATTTGTGTTGCATTCTATTTCTATCTACTTTTTTTTCCTTCTTCAAGGCTCCAAGAGATATCATTTCTAAATTAGAATATCTTTTTAAATCATTTTTATAGGGAGGGGATGAGGATCATAGGAAAATACATTGGGTGGAATGTGATGAGGTTTATAGAGAGGGATCAAGGGGGGTTAGGTATTAGAGATCTCACAGCTTTCAATTTGGCGTTGTTGGGGAAATGGAAGTGGAGACTATTAGTGGATAAAACAAGTTTGTGGGTCAAGGTTTTGCGATCTTTATATGGTGATAGTATGTTGTCATCAATTAAAGGGAAAGTAAGGGGATCAAGATGGTGGGTAGACTTATGTGGCCTTGAGAAGGTTGATATGGTCTCTAGCAATTGGATGGTTAATAAGTGTGTGAAAGTGGTAGGGAACGGAAAAGATAGTCTCTTTTGGAAAGAAAAATGGGTGGGAGCAGGGATTTTAGCGCAAAAATACAACAGGTTATATAAGTCGGCACAATATAAAGATTCCAACATTACAGAATTAGTGGTGTGGAGAAATGGAGTCCTCACTACAAGAAAATCAGTTTTTAGCGACGGCCAAAAGTCGTTGCTACAGGGGGAAAACCGTCACTATTTCATAATTAGCGATGACCCACCAATAGTCGCTAAAAGCCTCGTCGTTAATGCAGTAGCAACGGCATTTTACGGTCGACGCTATGTAGCGACGGCCTAGTTCCATGGCCATCACAACATAGCGTCGGTCGTTGCTAATAATTTTTTTAAAAAAATCGTTTATCCCCATATTTATCAATTGTGAGGATCGAACCCGCAACCTACATGATACAAAAAAGAAGCATTACCATTATGCTATTTTTGTTTCTTAAAATATATAGTGCAAAAATAACAAGAAATTAGCGTCGGTCAGGCCGACACAAACTTTACGAATGCCGTTTGGTTGGCAATTTTATGGACCATTTGGTTATCTAGAGATTAACTCTTATTCTCAATAAAAAAATCATATATATTAATGAAATGGTGGACTTGGTTAATATTAGATCATGAAAATGGTTGAAATCAAGGCGAAAATTTTTTTGTTATGACTTTCAATTCATTCTTGGTAAGTTAATCTTCTGGTTTGCCTCAGTTAATTTGCTTAATTTTATTCAGTGAATGGTGCTTCTTCCATGCTACTTGGAGTCTTAATCAATTGACTGCTATTAGGATTTCATTCTTTAAATTATTGCTACGATGTGTGATTGGAAGTCTGGATACATGTGCAATTCAATTTTTAGGGAATGTCTCTACTATCTTCTTTAGCAGTAGTAGTAGTAGTAGAATTCTAGTGCAACAATAGTATGCAATAACTGCTGGGGTTATCACTTTCTCAATTGACGTGGAGTGCTTTATACAATTACTTGATGTACAGCTCATTGGATTGGGATCCTGGAAATGGATTGAAGTGAGAAGCTAGTTTTTATTTGCTTTTACACATTCAGCAGTAGCTTTATGCAATGTTTGGCCTAGGAATTTTACTCTTTTGATTGTTGATGGTTGAGGGCTTTTGGTTTGGAATTTAGTAGGATGTTGGAAGTTCATGCTATTGTTGAGTGTGTTATTTTGACATTTTCTTTTGTTTCCATTTTCAAAAAGGAAAGTTATGAGATTGTGGGATTGGCTTTTGGAAGACAAATGATATAGTTTGATGTTTTAATACTTCGTAGACTTATAATTTAATGTCTGTTTCTATCCTTGATATGCTTTCTACCACGTTGTCTTTCTGTAAGATGATTTTGGTGTGGAGAGATATCAATGCAAGTATTTAGGCCTTTACTTGGTACTATTAGTTAATTAAATTGGTGTATCCAATACAGTTTGGGGATGAAATGTTTATAATATCACTACAGGAAATTCGTCTTTTAGCGACGGCCTGACCGTCGCTAAAAGTGAAAAACCATCGTTAGAACCTATGTAGCAACGACTTGACGGACGTCGCTAAAAGGCCTGTCGTTAATGCAGCAGCGATGAGCAAAATAGGTCTTCGCTACGTAGAGACGGTCAGGCCGTCGCTACGTATTATTGTTATTTTTTAAATTTTTTTTATCTAGTGACAGCCATAGTGACGACCATGGTCGTCGCTAATGATAATTTTTTTAAAGTTAAAATTATTATTATTTAATTTATTTTAATATTTGTTAATTTTAAAATTATAATGAAAAATGCAAAATACTACACAAACACACAGATAGAGGAAAATATATATTTAAAATATATATATACAAAAATTGTTCAAACATAATACAATAAAAGTATAAAAAATATATAATAAAAAAACAATGGTGGCAGTGACGAAGCTGGTGTTGTGATGGGGGACGATCCTCATCCTCATCCAACGACTGCTCATCTAGGGCATCATCGTAATGGGGGTGCGGCTGAGCCTGAGCATGAGCCTGAGCCTCTAGCAACCAGTGCATTTGTTGTCAGAGTCGTGCGAAGTTCTCCTTCAACTGTGCAGCCTTCGCTTCAGCCCGACTAGCCTGCTGTCTTGCTTTAATGACTTCTTGGCACAACGCTTCCTCAGCCGAATGTTGTGACCCGAACCCGTTACTCTCGCAGGTATGAGCTCGAGACTCCTGAGTGAGGCTGGTCACACCTGGACAAATGTTGGTTGACAAGTCCCTGGTGCAATAACAATGGTCTCGGGTCTTGCCACACGCAACATCCTTCCAGATATGTAGCTTGGTGGAGCCATCAAAGCTAGAGTTGTCCCTCCATCTGTGACTCCACCTCCCTTAGGCGGTCCTGGTAATTTGTCTGTTGAGTATAGGTAAATGTATAATTAGTTAGTTATATATTTAATTGCAAATATATGAAATTATATAAAAAACACTGATAAGCACAAACTTGGACTTACATAGGTGGACTACGCTCGGTCATCTACCCAGAAACCACCCTTTTTTATGTGGGTGGCCACAAAAAACTCATCAGGCTCTACCTCCCGCCCAAGCTGTCGCGAGCCTACACAAAATAATTACACAAATTAATTATTTTAATAACAAATACAAAAATAATACAGAAGAGTGATTGTTTATACATATCATATCCAATGCCACCTCATGGTGGACCCTGTGGCCCATGGTGAGGACTGCTCCCCCGCGTTGACAAGCCCAATTGCTCTTGTTACGAGCGGACTTCCCATTGAATTCATCAGAGGCCCAGCAGGCCAAAAGACCCTCCCAGACCTCCTCACCACACCAAGTGGGCCTTCTCCCAGCTCTCTGGGCTTTGTTCATCATATCTCGAAGGCGACGAGCAATCCTCTGCTCGTACACCTTCTTGATTTGGGCCTTATCAGAAGGGTCCCAAGTAACTTTGCTTTGAAAAAAAGGTAAGTTATTAGAAAATGACATGTCGTAAGGAAAAAATATAGTGTTTATGGTTTTTATTTACCATAAACTCGGCCCACCACTTGTCTCACATCTTGCGAGATGACCTCCCACAGGTAGTGAGGACCCCGGAATTGCGAACGAATCGCATGACCAATGGCTGCGATGGGTGGGTTGTTAGGCACCCAACTGCAAAATAAACAAATTCAATATTAACTGTTAAAACAATTACAGATTCAATATTATCAATTCAAAAGAAGTAAAAAAAATAAACAAACTCACCCTTTGCCAGATGGTCAGATAATAACCCTACCATGAGGGTCTACCTCATGAGGTCGGCTGGAGCTGGAACCCTGGAACCGAACTGGCTTTGCATCAGACTCAGGGTCAGCGTCCTCATCGATCTCAGTCTGAGCGTGCTCAGCGTCCACCTCGGGCACAGGCATATGTGGAAGCTCCTCCTCCACCACTATAGGGAAGTCATGATATCCCGCGTTGAATGGCGGCGGGTCAGTTGCAACATGTATACCAATAGCTTCAGGGGACAAAGAAGACTGGAGGTGGGCCACCACAGGTGCTGAAGTATATGGCGGATCCCGCAGCTGATCAAGGTTAGAAGGGTTGGTTCTCTCCCGACGAGAGCGAGCTAACTGTGCAGCCAGCTCGCCCGGTGGAATGGACCTCCCTCTAATAGGCGGGACCTTCTCTCGACCTCTACCATGCATACGAGGCATTTTTTTCCTAATTTTAATAAGTTTAAATTAAATATTAAAAAACACACCTATAAACTATATATAACTATATATATTAAATAATTATATAAATTATATTAAATAACTATATACATTAGAGGGAATTAAATAATTATATAAATTATAATTACTAACTACTAATTACTTCTAATCTAATAAAACTAATAAACTATTGATTATTAATAAACTAATAAACAACATACCTATTAAAGCAATATTTAATACTAATAAACTATTGATTATTAATAAACTAATAAACCAATACATATATGACATTAATAAACTAATAAACTAATTAAATTGTAAAACTTACTAGTTGCGATGCAGGAGAAGGAAGAGAGAAGGAGGTGCAAAAGGACCTACACGCAACTATTTCAAATTCTGATTGGATCAAAACGAACCTATGAAGGAAGGGGAGTGTTTAATCGGTGAGATTTTGGAAATGAAAGAGGGAGGGAGAGAAACACAGATTGAACAGGGAGGAGGAAGGGGGAGGGAGAAGGAGGAGAAACGTGGAGGAAGAAGGAAGAAGAGGGGAGGGGGAAAGGTTTTGTGCGTATAAGAATTTAACTTAGCGACGGACTGACCGTCGCTACGTTTAAAATTGCTCAGTTGCGCCAAATTTAAATTTTAATTATAACGTAGTGACGGCCATAGCGTCGCTAAGACCGTCGCTACGTTTAATTTTAATATTTTCAAAAAAAAATATTTTTTAAGTGTAGCGACGGCCTGGCCGTTTCTACCGTCGCTACGTAGCGACGGCCAGGCCGTCACTAAGTATTAATTGTACTGAGCTGCGCATTTTATGTTGTAGCGACGGCTTGGCCGTTGTACGTTCCCGCGTCTAAATCAACGCATTCTTGTGGCGTATATATGGTATTGGTGTGAAACATAAATAAGCATTTTTATGGAGAATTTCTTCCATGCTTTTTTTTTCTCGTATACCATATTTTCTCCTTTATTATTAAAGGGAGTTTACTTTAATAACCTCATCCTTTTAAACTATCAAACCCCATCCTTCTCCCACACACTAGAAAAAATATATTTATTTTTTTTGGAAATTTGTTTCCAATATGGTTTTTATAGGTATCAGAAACAAAATCCTTGAATTAATTTTTTCAAGTTTTATTATTTTCACATTTGGCCTTAATAAGTCCTTAAAAAACAAAAAAAAAATCACACCTTACACCTTTGGCAACAAAGGCCCTACAGACATGAATGTTACCATGGACATATGGACATAAATAGTCCCCAATGCTATGATTTATCAAGTAGTCACACTTCACTTTTAACATATTCTATAATAAAAATAATTATTTTGTTATGGTGGTATCAGAATGCTCCTTTCACATTTCCTAAATGTACGACAATTCTAGGGTGGATAAAAAAAATGGTTCTATGTGCACCAGTTTATATTTTTCCAGTTTGTGTAGGTGAATTATATATAAATTTTTATTTTTTCTAAAATAGTCCTTGTAAATTTATTCACATTGTGAAAATCCTTTTTCATACCATTGTATTACTTATTATATATGTCATTGTCCAATTTTAAGCATTGTATAAACAAATTATAGATATCAATGTCAAGCCTCCTCAGTCCTCACTTTGTCAAATCTACATTATGGATTAAATTTAAAAGCCAGAAATTTAATGGAGGCATTTTTTGAAAAATAAATAACATCTTGAACAACTATATATATACAAGTAAACTCTACATCATTTCATTTTGGCTTAAATATGTTTTTAATCCCTCTAAAATATACTTATTTTTTTAGTCCCCCTATTTTTCCATCATCACAAAATCATTCTTTTTTAAAATAGCCATCGTTATTGGAGTAGCTTAATTAACATTTTGATGATGTGTTTGTCACTATATGGTAGTTGACCTCGCTTTTACGATAAAACCTCATGTGGTAGTGAATCTTGAAAGTTCTTGTTATATATCTTGGCATCACATGGTTGGAATTTTACATAATGTTAGGTCTGGCAGAAAAGACTTACGCTTGGTAGACACTCTGTGACACCCTTGGTACACAACAATAACCTTACAAGTAAACGACATTTGTCTTGAATCAAAATTTGAAAATTTACAAGAGATTATAAAAATGAGGAGTTTTTTTTCTTTTAATCAAAACTTAAATAAGTAAAATGCACAAGGTAAAGAGAACATAAAATTAACGATGTCATTAGCTGGTCATGTCATAGTCATTATAATTACAACTTTGCATAAAGAGAGGTTATAATCCACATACAAAAAGATAAAGTTAAAGATGATCAACTGAGGTGAAATCATTAAACTGCTATTAGAGGTAGATGGTGTATGTCGGTAGGTGACTTCATACAAAAAGCTATACACAAGGACAGTGTCCCAAAAAGAAGTCACATCTAGCATGTCAGAGTTGTACCATTTCCACCACAAAACCTAAGATATATATACATCCCCTATACACACCCCTTCACCCACGTTAGCCCTCTTTAAGGATCCTTGGGTCCCCTACTGCCAACATCAGGAACCACCGCATCATCTGACCTAGCCACAGGCTCATTTTCTGGCTCTTCCTCTTCCTCAGGGTCCTCTTCTTCGTCCTCAGGCTCCCCCACAGAAGGTTGAGAACTGCTTGCGTGTCCTGGACGAGGAAAAGGCCAAGTACGAATCGCAGATACACGACGCCTAAAGTACATGCGTTCTCCAGAGGGGACTACCCTAGAACCTTGTGAAGATTGTTGGGGTGGTGAAGCAGATGGTTGAGGTGCTTCTCTAATAAAACCAGGAGGTACAGAAAAAGTCAATTATAAAGGAATCCTAAAAGGTAACGGGGCAGCTGCTCGATGACGAGAAGGGTGGTAGATGAGCAGATTCAGCCACCCTCTGTAACGTATCTCCTCCCTGTCAGCATCATAGGCCCAGAGGGCCCCGTGTGTCCATGTCATTCGGATCCTCGCAAAGATTGGCATTCTCCGAGCAAACTAAGGACACAAAACCATGTAGAGCAATACAAACAAATCCAGACAAAAGGGGTGAGAGAAAGTAATGACAAATCATACTGATAGAAAGTAATAAAGAGTTAAGGCAATCATCTAATCCTACAACAATATAACACTAATCACACATATACAAGTAATCATAAGGTAAGTCAAAAATTTTAATTTCACATCCAACTTCTCACACAATTCATGCATGTAATGCAAGGATCTCAAAATTTAGGTTTCTATTGTCATGAGAATGCAGACTCAATGGCCAGTCTTAGGTGCACCTCCGAATATTCCAACATATCAATATTAGTATCTTCAACAATACCAGTGCCAACACCCTTCAAGATGTTGATACTAATATCTTCAGCAATACCAATACTAATATCTTGATTCAAACAATAACTTGGGCGAAGCGATAGGGAGTTAGAGTTCTGCCATCGCCAACTCAGGGCGTAACCAGGTACACGCATCCGTTACTCGCAAGATTTAGAGGCAAGAACAATATCCACTGATCCTGATTATGGCCAGGGGATCGTCAGGGTGGATCAGTGTCGCTCGATACTCGCTCCGGCTCCAGGGCACTCACTGGACCGTGGCAGCATATTTCCCCACCAAATCCACCCGCTAGGCAACACTACCGGCCTCCCCTCCGGCCATATCGTGGATGTACCTGACCGTAGCTTCCCCATGAACAATGCAACGATGCATGATCATCCACAATGACACAGTCTCATCCAATTATCATATTGCGGGATTCTCATGGTACATCAAAGGAAATAAGGCCAATATATCATTCATTTCTCTTGAGAACCCGACAGAGCTTCCCCTATACTATGGGGTTTTCCACAATTCTTGACAACAAGAGATACAATTTTGGAAGCAATTAGCTTTTGGGGTCTTAGGTACTTCATTCTAAGTTCATGGGCAAGTTACGAGTGTTTACGTTATAAGTTATAAACCTTTTAGTCTTTCGTTATAAACATTTATGTCTGATGTTACAAACTCTTTCCTAATGAATTATAACCCCTTTATGTTCCAGGTTACAACTTTTTTCCTTAGTTGTTAAAGAGGTTTCTGTTTTGGTGACAAATTCCTCTTTCAATGTGTTACAACTTGCTTCTAATTCAAATCATAATCCTTCTTTATATGTGATAAACAATTTGGATTGAGTTTATTATAAATATTTGAAATTTCTACTGTTATTACTTTAACTTTATGTTAAAACTCTCTCACTTCTCATATTATGAATCTTAGTCTTATGTCATAATTTCGTTCCCCTTGTTATCAACTTCTTAATTCTCTTTTTGTCCTAAGTATTAATCTTGCTGTCATACATCTTTCCGGTTTAGGTTTAAAACACCATGAACTCTAATTATGACATTTCCAATTTCCTATTATGAATCCATAAATTTCAGGTTATAAACTTTCCGTCATAGCCTTCTTAAACCTCATGTTATAGCTTCTTTAAATTTAGTGTTACAACTCCTTTAGCTTTATTTCAAAACCCTTTATTTCTTCTAGTATAAGCTTATTAGTATTAAGGTTATGTTACAGATTTTTAAAACTTACTGTCATAAATTCTGCAGACCAAGTTATAAACTGTTTTAACCTGCAGTTATAAACTATTTGTTCTACAGTTACAAACCTACCCTGTTGCTGTCATGAATTTCTCACCTCATCATATCCACTCGATTTTTAGGATGTTCAAGGCTTATGAGACACCTCTCTCCCTCACTTACACTATTCCTCATGTTTCTAACTTTTAAAGTCTTTCATGATCTCTTATAACCTATTTATCCCACTTTTCAAGTTTGAAAGTCATAGTTTTGAGTCTTCAAAGTCTATTTTCCTTTAGTTCAGCAGAATTTTCACTACTATCCATCAATAATCAATTTAAAATGTCTCCATACTCAATCCATCATGTACAGTAACTCAGCAACATACATTTCCATGAAAATGATCAATTTATCAACCATTCATCACATTTTTCATCTCATCGAAATTCATATCCATGTCAAATATCAATAAAACTCAATATAAATGCAAAACAGATTTTATCCAACCAATTCTAAAGAGAATGAGACCATTATGGTCTCTTCTCAAGTCCATGGGTACACTAGGTTTTCACCCACATCAAGATAGAGGCAAGGGTTTTCCTCAAAACCCTAACTCTCATTACTTCCCACTAAGATTTTCCAATCTTTCCCTCCCCCCTTACCTAGTTGTGCAAATTCAGTCGAGCAAGTCTTTGAGGTAAGCGAGAAATCGTCCAAAAAGTCTCCCTCCAAGTGGTTAGAATCGAACTCCCAATACTTCAAAACCCAAAACATGAACGATACATATCTTGGTCAGGTTATATAAAATCAAAGAAGGGGAATGAAAATGGAGAATCAAGGTGAAAGGAGTGGAAAATCACCGCTATTCGAAAGAGAGAAGGATCGGAACGTGAAACTTAGGTTGATCGACTTGGTTGGAAGGAATTTCCTCATACGTAAAGCGAAAGGGTGGAACGAATGAATGCGAGATTCTTTTATGGGCAAGGGTGGAGACAATGAGTGGTGAGTGAGCAAGTAATGTGGCTTAATAAGATTGTCATGTTTCAGGTGAAGGAAATGGTTATATATTGAGACACATCATTCTCTAATGGTGGCTTAGGAATTACCACACATACAAGTTATATTTTGAGGGTAAGCTCAAGCAATTGGGTGCTCTCTCGCCGTGGCTGAATTACACCTAGGTAAAAAGGGTGTGGGTTTATATATATATATATATTATCAAAACCTCTTTAGAAAATTCTACAAAAATTTCTAAAAGTTATAAAAATTGTATTAAGACTAGTTATGGAGTTAATTTACCCCATTTCTATATCAAACATATATTCAATATTTAAAATGAGTTCTATCATTCCCGTAGCTTCCCGTTACGGTGGAGAACGGATGTTACACACTCCTTGGGTATATACACCCGTGGAGAGATGAGAGAAAAATAAGAAATGATAAATTTGATGAGTGGTGTGATTTGACGAGGAAAGAGAGATAAAGAGAGGTGAGGGGTGTCAAATGGTACATTGAGCCTATGTTTGGTGTGATTAGGGAAATAGAGAGAAGAGAAATAGGAAGAAGGGAAGTGGGAAGAAGAGAAATAGGGAAGAGATAAAAGTGATTTAATAATTGTTTGCTGTGAGTGTAATAGGTGAGAAATAGAAAAAGGGATGTGAAAGTGGGTTGTTTGGTTTGATAGAAGAAATTGAAGAGAAATAGAGTTTTTTTTATTTTTAAGAAATGTTCGTGCCAATAAAGATTATAAAATCGATTATGTGGTAAAGGGAATCAATTGTCTGCACCAAGTCCCCTTAGATTGTTATACCTGCTACCCGAAAATCGATTTTCATTGGCCTGAAAATTGATTTTCTCATAGTCACCAAATAGAGTTATGATGGCTCACCATCGTTCTTTCGAACGCAGCAAGTCTCGAACCTCTGCTTTGTCTCGCATTGGTGAAAATGGAACCTTGGAGCCTCTTAGAATTTCACTGGACCTTGTTCCCTCTCCAACCATCGCAAAACCCGCATCATCGCCTTCACCTCCCTCTCTTCTATGATCTCCTACCAACTCTCTTCCTCTCACGGAGCTTCTCCTCCTCCCCTCTGCCAGTCCAAGGCATGATTTTTACGAGGAACTCATGGAGGCTCTTGCCGGAGTGCGCCACCACTCCGAGAGCCGAGGGGCGCAGATGGGTGTGCTGGCTTCGACAAGGAACTCGAGGAGGTCGAGGCAGCGATCGAAGCTTGAGGGTACGTAGGGAAGAGGAGGTGGCTCGCCCACTTATTCGCTTTTCTCTTTGCATCAGTGAAGAAATGATTTTGATGTGGGGTCCACTGGATTTTTTGTATTTCTCGCCTCTTTCTCTGATCAACTAAACAGACGTGCGGGTGTATTTCTCACTCATTTCACGCCTCGCGCTTCCATTTCTGCGCACTTCTGTTTCAATAAACAGAGCATTAGGGTGTGTTTGTGAGTTTAGAGGGAAGATGAGAGAAAGGATTAGAGGGGAAATGGAGGGGAAGACTTTATAAAATGCATTTGAGAGAATCAAAGTCCCAAACACAAAGGGGGAAAGGGCTTCCAATAAACTCTCTCATTCCCTCCCTTTCCCTTCAAAACTCAACTCACAAACATACCCTTAGAGAGATAAGAAGAGAAATTAGATAGGTGATAGATATAATAAGTGATGTGACAGGAAGAAAGATGGAGAAAGATTAGTGGTGTCAAATGGAGGCAGGAAAATTTGGGGTTTCATAAGAAAAAAAATCTCAACATTTTGTTGGTCTTTATATTTTTTGGATAGGCTAGACAATACCTACTGTTGAAATTCTGGAAAGCGTACCAAAATCACAGCAGTATAATAGTAAGTAAAAGGGGTTGTTGTATCCACAGGGAACGATTCAATGTAAATCCTAGTGGTCACACTTACCAAGTGAGAGAAAATGGTTGTTGTTTGTGTAGATTGCAATAGTAAATAAAGAACAATAAATTGAGATGGGGTTGAGAAAATTACTAGAACTAGGATTGAACTTCGTCTATCGCACCCTTCTTGTATTTGGAAACCAATGAAATCTAAGAATTTATAATTATAATTATTGAAGCCCAAATAAATATCATTCATAAAGATTCCTCAACTATGAAATCCTTAGAACTAACTCCCTAAATCCCAATTCCTTGGCGATTTAACAAATTAATCATAGCATTAAGATCAGTTGTTAACAACTATCCATAAATTAAACCCTATTCCTAGGCATTTAACCTATAGAATGATCTTACCAAAATCAGAATTCAAGATCCCTATTCCTAGGCTCCTAAGAACTCGCTCCTGATTTTACAAAACCACCTTCCAGTGCGCCCCATAAAACCATATCATAACTCCGGCACAAAGGCGGAAGCTAAGCATTAAGAACAAAGTAAAAACGTCAATATATTATAAAAATAGAGATTCATAGATAACAAAGAGAATCCAAATACAATAGGGGTTTAAATCGACTACATTCAATCCTATGTGAGAGTTTAGCTACTCATAGTAGCCATTACAAACCAATAGAGAAACTGTCACACTTTTCTCTAGCTCCAGATTTGCTCCGCCGCCTCTCCAACTTTCGGCCTCTGGCCTCCTTCTAAAACTGACCTAAAGATCCCTTTATAAAGCTGTATAAATGGGCTTTGTGTTCAGATCTAAGGCCCATGAAAATTAAGTTTCGTGTTCCTAAACCCTACGCTCAGCGCAGGTGGAGCGCAGATCTCCGGATCTATTTTCCTCTTTTTGAGCTTTATCTTGTGTTGTTCCCATCCTTATCTGATGTTATCTTGATGATGTATTTGAATTTAAGCCTTTTATCTGATTTTCCTCTTTTTGAGCTTTATCTCTTGTTGATCTTATCCTTATTTGTTGCGCTTTCCTGATTTCCCTCTTTTTTTAGCTTGATCTCTTGCTGATCTTATCTTTATTTGCTGCTATCTTGTTACTCCATTTAAAACTTTCCTTTTTATCTGCAAAATCAACATATTTCTTATCAAAATAGCATCAAATTCAAATTTGAATAAAATAATCACAAGATCTGCAATTTTAAACTAAAAAGAGATAATTTGGGGTATAAATTCAACATTTTGCCCTTGATAAGTGTTGTAATTATATAGAAATTTATCATTAATTTAGCACTTATCACCTACTATCAACAAAATTCTTCTACCATGCATTTTCTAGTCCAACCAATGAACATATTCGTCAAAAAGCTAGTCATCCATGTTGTCCATGTTGGCATTCTTGAAGCAATTATGAGGTTCTGCATACTTTCTGGTAGTCCATAAGGGAATTTTCATTGAGTCATCCTGATTGAAAAAAATAACATCTGTAATCAAGTCTTTCTTTGTCTTGTTTTATTCCTTCAAGTTGTTTTATGGTAAGAGAGTGATAGACTTGTAACATGTAAACAAACTAATTTTGTTTAAATTAAAAACAACTTTTCATAAGGGGTTGATCTATTTTTCCCACGTGGACTCCAATTTCTTCTCCAAGTCCATTCTCAATCAAATCATTAAAATATCATCTCCCATTCCCTCCATTAAAATGACTTTCCTCCCCTGTCTTCGTTTGATTCAAAATACCCTTTAGAGAAACAAATGAAAGAAAATACATGTAAAATTATTAAACACGAGTTTCTATATTAAGGGAAGAAATGTGAGAAATTAATTAATAAAAGAGATAAATGGAGAGATATAAAAGACATATATAATAATAAACTTAAAAATATTTTTAAGGTAAACAACAATACTAATTGCATTTCTTTTTCTACATGCTCAAGACTGCCCTTGGAACATTGATTAAGAAACCAAAAAATAAAAAAAAAATATTAAAAAAATATAGTATCTAATGTTATAAATGTTTTTTATATTTTGATTTAAGATACTTTTATTTTTAATTTACTGGTTTCTTAACCAATATCTTGAGAGGATCTAAAAGTATTACATTCATTCTTAATTTTTCACCCATTAATATAAAAAAACACGTATATTAATAAAACAATTAATATTATTTATTTCATAAATTTTAGTTCAAACATTTATTATATCATTATTTATTTTATATTATCACTCATTATTTGTGAAATATTTATTATGAGTTTAATTAATATACATTGTTGGTGTAAAAGTTTTACACTATCATCCAATGATATATTGTCATATCATTTAACAAGTATAACACCTCATATGTTATTAAATTTAATAAATGATGTGGTGACATATATATCATTGAATGATAGTGTAAATCTTTTTTACACTTTTCAATATATATCTATTAAATCCATTTATTCTATTTAAAATTAGTATGAGGATGAAATTAAGAAAAATATAATTAATATTTTCCTAAATTTATTTACACTATCAACGTATACATTGTTAGAAAATTTTATTTTCTATGGTTTTGGTCATCCATTGATTTGTTAAAATATTGGTTGAATAGTATCTTGATGGTTCCTGGAATATCCATATTTCAGTGATCGGTGGATATTGGAAGTTACATGTTAAGTGTATGTATATATAAGTGTAGCCTATAGTTGGATGGATCCTTGATGGGTAGGACCATCACAACTTTTCATGAAAGGGTATGGTTTAAACCATTGCAACCCTATATGAAAGGGTAGGTCACCTCTCCACTCCCTCTATAAATACATGTCTAGGGACATATGGAAAAGTATGTACGTCAAGTTATGATTAACATGCATTAAATCCCATCAATCTTGAGGAAGAAGGAGAGGAAGATTCTATCTTAAAATTAGAGTGATTCAAAGGACCATCAAGAGTATCAAATCAAGATTATAATAATGGCTTCAAGAGGTACGTTATATTCATTTCCTCTCTTATATTATATGGTGTCCTAAATACATGCAATTATGATCTTTAGGAAATTAATTCATGTTATTCATTAATTTGATATGAATATGAGACATGGTGTGCAAAGGGAGGATGTTTGCAGGGAAAGAAAACACGGGGGGCTGGGGTTTAGAGATTTGAGAGCATTTAATTTTGCTCTTTTAGGAAAGTGGAGATGGAGGTTATTGGTGGAAAAAGATAGATTGTGGAATAGGGTGGTGTCCTCTATATATGGGGAGGTGGGGGTAGGTATTCAATTAATGGTGTTAAGGGATCTAATTGGTGAACTGATTTGTGGAGCCTTGAGAGTGATACTACGTTTACTCATGCGTGGTTTTCTAATACATGTGTTCGGTTGTGGGGGATGGCCAATCAACGTCTTTTTGGAGGGATATTTGGTGTGGCTCGAGTGCTTTGTGTGATCGCTATAAGAGATTATTCTCTATTGCAGCTAATAAGGATGTGTTGGTTGTTGATATGCTTGTGTGGAGGAATGAGGGAGTTGTTTGGAATTGGGGGTGGAGGAGGAGTCTTTTTCAATGGGAGATTGAGCAACTAACTCTCTTGCAGGCTGAATTAAATTCAGTATTGTTTCAGGTCAATCATTTTGACAGGTGGAGGTGGAAGGCTATTCTGAAGAGGTGTATTCTGTGCGGTCAGCTTACAAAATTATTATCAATGATAGTATATTTGCAGAGTTCCCTCTTCATAATTTTCTCTGGTCAAAACTTGTTCCCTCAAAAGTTTCAGGTTTTGCTTGGAAGGTCTTGTTGGATAGAATTCCATCAAAATAGAAATTAATTAAAAGGAAGGTTATTCTACCGTCAGAAGGAATTTGTGCTTGGTGTGAGATGTCTGTGGAAACTACTTCTCACTTACTATTTGCATGCCCTTTTGCATATTATTGGCTTGGTTTTTCTGTTGGTTTGCATAATTCTGGTCATGCCAATTTTGCTCAGTTTATAGGCATCCCATGTTGTTCGGCTAATAATCGTTTCAAGTGGTCTATTTTATGGATGGTAACAATTTGGTCTCTGTGGCTGGTTAGGAATGCAATGATTTTTTCTGCACAGTTGATAAGTCCATCTGAATTGCTCGATCTCATTAAAATTAGATCTTGGAATTGGTTACGTTGTAAGGATTTGACTTTTACTTATCCCTTTTCATCTTGGGTGTCCTCTCTGACTTCTTGCTTATTTGATGGATAAAATTCTGGAGCTGCTACTTTGTAGCTGTTTTTGTAATTTTACAACTTCTACTGAGAAGTTGTTGTTGCTGTCCAAGGAGTTTGTTGTCCCTATTTGAAAGTTTTTGCCGCTGGCTTGTTGTTCTTTCATGTGTCTTTTGGTACAAGTATTGTTGGGGGTGGATAGCTCTTGTTTGTTCATCGGCCTCTTGATGCCCGTCATATTTTTGGTTGTTTTCCTTTTCATGTTATTGTCTCTCATGCTATGGTGTTTCAGTTTCTATTTTATGTTGAGTCATAAATTCCTTTTTCACGTTGGAGGCATTGGCTTCTAAGTTTAAGTGGTCGATATTATTAGTGTTGGTAGGCCATTACATTTAGTTAGATTTTGTAATTGTTACCGGTGTAATGAGTTGGAGTACCCCTTGTACTTTTTTTAATTAATTTTTTTTACTTAGAAAAAATGATTTTTTCTATAATTAT
Source organism: Sesbania bispinosa (assembly GCA_026901365.1). Lineage (NCBI taxonomy): Eukaryota > Viridiplantae > Streptophyta > Magnoliopsida > Fabales > Fabaceae > Sesbania > Sesbania bispinosa. The sequence continues at coordinate 636,669 of QLOH01000223.1, read as the reverse complement.
AATTTCATGGATGATAGTTGTTTATTTTGGCATGTAAAATTAAATTGCTTTACGAAACGTGATTTCACGCTTTCTTAGTTACAATACTTTTTTCTTTTCGTTACTAGATGATTGATTGCACGTATATGTGTGGGTTTGTTTTTGTTTTACAATATGAATAAATTGATGTATAACAACCAAGAGTGGTTCTCACTGCACATATGTGCGTATATTATATTCGTATTTAGGAATTTCGGGGCCTTTGGTAAAAATTAAGACAGTGGTTCAGGTTAATATAGACTAATAATTTTTATGTTATTTTTCTATATTTTTGAGCTGCAAAATTATTTATTAAAGTTTTATAATCAAGTAATTCTAACATCTCACTCTCAATAGATAATATAGCCAATCCATTCAATCTATCTTGTAGCATAGTTGATCTTAAATATGATTTAATCAATTTTAATTTTGAAAAACTTCTTTCAGCGGTCACGACGGTTACAAGTGATGTTAATAATATTCTATAAGCAATGTATGTATTTGGAAAAGAACCCAATCTTTTTATATAGTTCAATATTGTTAATAGTGTGTTAATTTCATTTGTTAGAATTTCTTTCAATAACTTTAATTCTGAAAACAAATCAAGACCATCAATATCAGAATGGTCCTCAAAACTCAAAATCTTTTGTCAAAGAAAAGTAAATTGCATTAATGTGATAATCATACAAATAGATCACATGCTCAACAATACTATTGATACAAGAAAACTCACTGTTGAGTGTTGAGTGACTTTTCATTTGTAAAAACTAATAAATGGGTTGTGAACTTTTAAGTAATTTAAATGATAAGAAAAAAATGAAATATAAAAAATGTAAGATATGTGTCTTATAAAATATTGGGTCCAATCTCAAACATTATTAATTTTTTAAAAAATAATTTATATCAATAATACTACTATTAAAAAATATTACGGGCCTTATAAATTTGAGGCTCTAGACAGTGGCCTTAATTGCCTTGTTGAATACCTGACCTATATATAGAATATAATATTGTGTGTTCTTTTAACTAATTCCTTTGAATAATTATTTCAAAGTTTCAAAGCTTAATTGTGAAATTAAACAATGAAGTGTGAGTTAATTTGTAAAAGCCTCGGGCTTATTTTCATTTTCTAGTGTAAAGGTGGCTTTGTTGGAATTGAATACTCTGGGTATTGATTAATTTCAGATAAATAAACTCTTGTTTGAGTTGTAACCTTGACCTTATGTTCATGGAACTGTGCAAAATGAGGATTTCAGAAAACTGACTCGTTATTTTAATAAACCCGTTTTTTTTTTTAATTGGGGTGCCAAATTGATTCATTTTCAAGTAAATTACTTCATGAAATCTATAGATAATAATCCAAAATCATCAAATGAGAAAGGCCCAGTGAAAATATGAATAAAACAACATTGAGGGGGTTGCCAAGGGTCTATCGAAGTTGCAGACCGCCGACCGGTTTAAGAAACTAGACGCATTTTCAGATTTTGAGAGTGATTTTGGTCTGATTTTCACGTGTTATAATTTTCAAAAAATCATAAAATTCGATCCTGAATCATGAAAGTATTCAAACCCAATCAAAATCGCATGAAAAAGTGTGTTGGTTCTTGACGGGTCGCGATGGATCCGGTTCTCCACTTCAAATTCGATTTCATGTTTGTGCCCATTTTTCATAGTCTATTTAATCCATTTCTAGTAAAAAAAAAAATTGCACCATTTGAAAGTAGGAAAATTTTTAGATGAGATTAGGATGAAGAATCACTAACAAAAAAAAAAAGGTTTTAAAATGAGGAGAAAAATGCTTTTAGCATAGATGGGTCGAGAAATCCGTTTTGCTATAAATTGGGTTATTTTGATCCATCTGGAGGTCGAGCACATGCAATGCCTACTCTCCGTTTAAGTGATTGTGGGAGAGCGAGACCCGTACACAACTCTGTTTTGAGTTCTGTTTTTTTATGACATGTCTGTCGATTTCTAGAGGGGGAATTGGAGTAAATGTATTTATACATGTTGTAGATATACAAGATAGAGAGAGGAAGAGAGTAAAGAGAGATGTGTGATGTGATAGGTGATACGATGAAAGATGGATTAAAATCTTCTGTCCCGCTTTCCTATCTCAATTGCTGTCCCACCAATCAATTGTTGCCATCTCAATTAAAATAGATAGGTCAGCACCAGACTGAATTTTAACGTCGTTAACGACTTAACGGAGTCTGATAAAACCAGCCACTCCCTTTCCTCACGTTCTGAAATGAAACCTCTCTCCAGCTTAGTCGCGCCACCGTGTCTTTCCGGTCATGTCACCGTAGCTGCCCTGTGCTTTGTGCCACCGCATCTCATTCGCTGCATCCTGGATGCGCAGCGGCGTTGCCATTGATGGTAGTCTTCTTCCTTTGATTCCATATATCCTGGACCTTACAAAGGAAAGTGTGATGGAAAATTCTCCAATTTTTGAATCTATGTTACTAATATGGGTGATATGTTTACATGGGTGCTTGACAAATTTGCTTAACATTGCAGGGAAAGTTGCTATTTTGCTTGGCAATTTTACACGGGTGGTTGACTAGTGAAGGTGCACCCAAACTGTTCGATGAAATGGTTGTCCTATTCGATTCAATTTTCCAATAATTGTCTAGCTTCAGTGGCAAGTTATTATGTTATTCTGGTTTGGATGGTTGGTATGTTATCAATGTTTGAAGTATATCACTGTTTGTTGGCTTCTTACTGATTGGATGCAGCTTGCCATTATTTATTTGGAGCATTTTGAAGTAAATATGATATTAGTTTTTCTTGGTTCGGTGAACAGAACATTGAAGATTGGTGTCCTGGTTTTGGTTTGATATTGTAGTGCTTTTGGTTTGCTTTTACATTATTGTTTGATTACTTTTATTGTATTGGGTTTGTCACTAATTGTTTGTACTTGTTTTTGTGATTGGTTGTAGTCTTTTGCCTTGTAATATAACAGCTTGATATATTGTGTTTTGTATTATCTCGAAATCAAAACTATTGAAACCATATTGAGAATTTGGTATTAGAAAATTGCATATTGTGATATGGCTATGGGTCCATCTAACATGATTTTATATTCCCTATAATTCTAGGCTAGCAATTATTCTGCAAAATGAAAGATTGTACTTGCTGCTTTGAGTTCATAATATTATAGCCATTTAAATAACTTGTTCTCTTTGAGTTCACCGCTTGAATTAAATTACTTCTTTTAATTTTTCTTACTTAACTAACATACTTTTCTGCATAATTGATAAAATGTGAAGGTATCAAACAAGTCTGCATGATATCAGTCAATGACAGTAAAATTAGAATCCGTGAGGAGGATTTTCGTTGCGTCCTGGATCCGCAACGGCCCTGCCATTGATGGCAGTGTTCTTCCATCCTATCCACTGCAGAGGACTGTTTCTGGACAATTCTCCATTTTCTAAAAAGTTGTTCTCCTTTAATTTCTTTGTTCGATTAACATTGCAAGGGAAGTTGCTATTTTAATGGCAATTTTACCGGGGTTGCTGACTAGTGAAGGTGCACACCAAGTGGTCGATGAAATGACAATTTTACTTCTTAAATCACTTGCTCACAGTTTTCATTTTAACATTGTATCTCTAAATCTTTTGATTTGATAGAATTGCAATTCATGATTCAAAAAATGAATGTGGTGATTCCCAATTTGATAATCTTGCCTCAGGTACACAATTAGCTGGGTGATATGCCTATTATTTTGACGATCGTGCTATACACCTAACAATTTGTGGTGAGCTCAAACCCTCTCAAATAGTCCACCAACCAAGAGTTCATATTGGTGGAGATGACTTCAGGACTCTATACACTCTGGTACATAACCATGATATATATATATATATATATATATATACTTAAGTAAACTATTAATTAATTTGTAACCTTAATTCTTCACTCTGTTCTGTAACTGTAGTTTAATTTCTAGGGTGTTGAATTTTTTTTTTGTTCTGTAGCTGTAGCTTTAATTTCTAGAGTGTTGACTAAGGGGACTGCGTGAAAGATATGAGCTGCATCAAGGAGTTCGCATTTCCGACAGTGCACTTGTGGAAGCTGCAATTCTCTTAGATCGATACATTAGGGGGAGATTTTTGCCTGATAAAGGTAGTAATTACTGCACACAAACTCTTAGTGGGTGAATGTATTGCACACAAACATACATGTGGCCTAAGTCTAATTCATTTTCGAAGGATTGCATTTGAATGATCAATATATAGCTCTGACATCTCTTTTTATTTTTTAATATATTTCATGATTTTCTTATATAGAAAGTATATCTATATCATAATATCATTATTTGTTTGTCTTAGAATATCTTAAAGTATCTTGGATGACTCTTAAGAGTGGTTTCCACATTTCATTGTATCCTGATATTATTAGGATTGGAAGTCTAGTACTAGATTGAATAGTACTAGACTGACTGAGCGATGGGAGCATGAAAAGTCTGTAATGACTCACCTTCAGTCAATTATGAAAAGTCTGTAATGACTCACCTTCAGTCACAACTTATGAGTAATTGCAGACTCACAAACAGATGAATGAATTGAAAAGACATTTTGATAACCTTTCATTCTGTTCCCCTGAATTGAATGCCATATTTAACCTTTAATTTTGATAACCTTGCAGACTCACTTTTGCTGTGCATCATATTTATCCTTGCGACTGGGAAAGTTTAGGTCCTATTCTATTTCTAGCTTGCAAAGCTATCAGAATTTAGCTGGAACAAGCTTCTAAATTTACTTTGACTCCTTACACTGTGGACTTCCTGTCAGATGCTTGTGGATTGGTTCCTATATGCATCATGATCAGTGTGTGCTGCAGTGGCTGTACAGGGTGAGAGACACATGTCTGCCCCAAATGAGTTGTACAGGTTTTCAATGGTCAAGCAAGCAAGCATTAGTCAATATATGGTCAAAGAGGATGACAAAGACATTGGCCACAGGGTCTAAATTAAAATACGCAGATTCCTGCTGGCATGATGATGCCACTGATTCCTTCATGCTCTCAGGTCAATTACAGAATTCCTAGTCTGTTGCTGCTTTGTCAATATAAAAAGCATGAGGTGCTGTCACAACTTATACAGAATGAAAGATGATAGGGAGGCAGTTCATAACACCATTAGTTCTGTAGACTAGCAAATGTATTCCCTGCTTTGTCAATATAAAAAGAGACAACCAAAAGCAGGGATGGCAAATATAGCTTGTAATTTTTTTTCCTCTTAAAGCTGTATACTAGCAATTGTAATCCCTGCTGATGTATCTATAACTCATTAATAATATCAAGATTGAATATATATCATTCTTCAAAATCTGTATTTATTGCTTTTTAATAAAAAATAACACTAGGACAAAAAACTACTAAATCTGTATCTAAATCTCATTGGGTAATTTCAATAAACTTGACAAACAAACTAAATCTGTATCTAAAAAATTGAAGCTACTGCTGTACAATTACAGCAAGAATGACTAAAGTGAAACTAAAATCTGTCGTTGGATTATTGATCTTGGCTTTGAGAATTGCTACCATCAATTGCTCCATGTCCATGTTCAAATCCGGATAATTGTGCCTGTATAGAAAGACAGTATTTACCGGGGTTAATGTTCATATTGAAAAACATTCAGACTAATACAACATGCCTGTATAGAAAGACAATATTTAGCTATGTTACCAGAATAAATTATCACCTGTAGCAATTCCATCATGCCCATGTTGCTAGTTGGCCTTTCGGAGGCATTGCATGCAACATATGTGGGCAACTAATGAAAAACAAAAATTGTATTTAAACAAAACATACATTATAAAATAGTATGCAAAGCAAAAATCAAGTAAAGAAAAAAAGACAGTACCTGACAAGATTGGAATGAAGGTAATTCACAATCCAAGTTTTGTGATGAAGGTTCATCAGGTTCTACAACTTTCTTTTTTTTCCTTCTTCTTTCGAGAACACCTTTTGGCCTAGTAGATGTTCCACGAAATCTTTCTTTTGTCTTTATCCCCTTCACACTTTTATTATTCCCACTACTAAAAGCATTTTCGGTATTAATAGGTGAAACACCTTGGGCATCAACTTCCTTGCCTTTACCTTGAAGACATGCATCAATATCATCCATGACTCTAGCAAAACCATTAACAGTTATATTATAGACTTCTTCAGTTAATGAACCTTTACTTGCTAGCTGAGCTTTCCTCCTACATAAGTCTAAGTAACGCTCTGCCCTTCCTGCCTTGGGGTCCTCATGAACTGTAGATTGACTGGTTGCTATACCATTACCACTTTTTGCATGTTTTGTCCATCTCTTTAATATATACAATGAAGGAATTTTCATAATATCTCTTAAAGAAAGAACTTTGAGAGCATGTGAGCATAAAATTCCTGAAAACTCAAACTTCTTACAACTACACTTCACTGTTTTGAAAGATGAGTTATATTGGACAGTATGTGGAAAATGTTTCTTGTAAGGGGTAACTTTATATTCAGTAAATACCCCATTTTGAGAGGAAACGTCTGCTCTACTATCATAAGAAATTGATACCTCAGATTGAATCATCTTGAATATTGCAGGAGTATAAATTGTTGCTGCATGTCTCAAGATTTCCACATCAAATGAAAAAGTCAAGCTCCTTTGGGTTGCTTTAAAATCTGCCTTTGACTCCTCATACCGACGATCCTCAACCAATCTCTGAAAATGTTGAAAAAATCTTAGTAAATCATGTTGGTAACTCACATACTTTTTAATTACATTATTCAAGCTCTCACTGCGTTGTGTAGTTGTCATATCAGCACAAAAGTTTGCCCGACCATAAACTAATGCCCATTTTTCTTTTAAAGCAAATGTTTGCTTTAACCAGCTATTATCTTCAAGATCATACTTCTCAAGCATATTATTCCAGGCTAGAAGAAACTCTTCTTCTTCCTCATACTCATAAATGCAATTATTAAAATCCTTACTGAAGTCCTGAAACTTCCCAAATACAACACTAAGTTTCTTTAAAGCATTCTGATATAAATGCCAAATACAAAGACGATGACATGTTTCTGGCCATACCAAAGCTAATGCTTTTGCCATTGCTGCATCTTGGTCAGTAAGAATAGTTTGGGGTTTCTTTCCTGACATAGCCTTAGCAAAAGTATTAAACAACCACACAAAGGTTTCTGCAGTCTCATCATATAACAATGCAGCACCAAATACAATGCTAAGCTTGTGATGATTCACTCCAACAAACATTGCAAATGGACGACCTTCTTTATTTTTTCTATAAGTAGTGTCAAAACAAACTACATCACCAAAATATGAATAGTCAACCATCATATTTGCATCTGCCCAAAAGATGTTAGTGATCAAATCATCCTCATCAACTTGTATTGCATAGAAAAAGTTAGGATCTTCTGATTGCATTTGTTGTAAATACTCTAACACACCACCTGTATCCCCTGACCTCATTTGAATTGTTCTTTTAGAACGTAAATAATTTCTATAGTCTTCTGGAATGAATCCTAGATTCTCACGACCGCCAACTCTCCTGGCCATTAACTCACAACTTGCTTTTGGAGTAATTCCAGAAATCTCAGCTAAATCAACCTCAGATGCTTGAGAAGTAGTTATTTTCCTTTGAGATCTAAGCAAATGACTTTTCCTCGGAGTTGTAGTCTCATGTGTATGTTCAGCAACAAATTCGATAACACGATACTTCCCGGTTGAACGACTATTAACTTTCATCTTAGCCAAGCAACCAAATCTTGTCTGTGCACGAGGATTCTTGGTATTAGCTTCTCGTTTATCTTTCCCACGATAACCTTCACATGAACAACAAAACACTCTATCAATCATTTTTCCATCATGACCTTTGTGTCCTTTACTGATCCTTACACTAAAACCCACTCTGTAAGCATAAGAATTGTAAAAATTATAGGCTGCATCTTCTGTGTCAAATTCCATCCCAACTCTTGGTATAAGATCATTTGGAATAGTATCATGTATCTCATCAATCTTCTTTTTTTCAAGTTCACCACCGCTATAATTTTCAAATGATTGATGCTCTTCGCCTGCCATATAACTGCAGATTTTAAAAAAGGGAGAATAGAAAATAAGAATAACAGAGGCATGTTATTGCTATTGTTCAAATAGTCAAGACCCGGACAACTATCAACATGTACAAACAATGAAATTATAGGCATAATGAAAGAAGCAATAAAGCAAAAAACATAGCACAGTGAGGAGGCAATAAAAAACAGACCAATATGAGAGGAAGATTGTGAACGAACAAGACGAGTTCTTCAAGAGAGCGAAAGAACGATGATCGAAATTGCAATCGCTCTTGTTGAATTTCAAGACGCGAACACCTATTAAGCTGCAGAAACAATGAGGGAGAAGCTGCACATACAAGAAGCTATCGAAACAGAGCAATGAACACAGCCCAATGAAAAAGAAGCTTGACGTTGCACATACAAGAAGCTATCGAAACAGAGCAATGAACACAGCCCAATGAAAAAGAAGCTTGACGTGCAGCGGTACAGAGGCAATAAAAAAACAACCCAATACAAGAGGAATATTGAGAACGAAAGAGAACGATTCTTGAAGCGAAAGAACAACTACGATAGAAATCGAAAGTGAATCAAAAAGATATTGCAAGATTAACAAAATTGAAACAGAATCAAAAGATGATCGTGGGAAGAAATTTGATTTCCACAGCACGTCAATCTCCAGTTAGTTACGAAAAGTGCATTAACGTGCAGTAACGACGTTAAGTCTAATTGCCTTGTTGATGTGGAATTTTAAATGAGGTGTAAGTCTCTAATTGGTGGGACAGGGAAGGGAACAGGATATGGGGACAGCAGATTTTCGTCCTGGATGGAAAGAGATAGAGAGAAAAATGTGTTATATGAGTTGTTGTATATTTTTTGTTGTATAAATTATATATCTCTTATTGATGTGGGTTTTCTAATTTTTTAAAATGAATAATGCATTTTTTTTATCAATTTATTATTGTACAATAAATTTTGAATTATTTAAAATTCATAAAAGTCGTTATTTTTATGAGTATAGAAAATGTATAAATATTAGGAGGAATCAATTTAATATATTAATATCCCTAGTTAATATGTTTGTATAGCTCGGTCTCTGAATATGTGTGTATATAGTTAAATAGTTGATAAAATGACTTTTGGACGGATATAATTTAATTTTGGGATTTTATTAATTGAAGTGAGTGTATACCACCACAGTGGTTTATTCACAAATATTAGTGAAATAATCTGTATGAGTTTTTGGGATGTTGTGTTTCTTGAATAATTTGTGATTTAATTTACCCGCAGGAAATTGAATTATAAATTAATTTTTTGAAACATGGTTTGTTTGGGAATGTTTTAACAGTTAATAGTTCCTTCTGCTCACGGGTGTTGGAATTTATAATTGTTTATTTATATAATATATACTCCACCCACAGGGAGTTTATATTATATGTGTTAATATTCCCTGTTATAGAAATTTTTTGACTATAATATTAATTATTAATTTATATTAATTATTTTTTTAAAGTATGACTATTGTTTGCAATTGTGTAACAGTCGAGGGGGAGAGTTGTAGCATAGTCATTAATATTAAGTGCATATGAAGAATTATTATTTTTTGTTATATTAATTGTAACAATGTGACTTTAAACAGCATGAATATATTATGCCAAATTACTTTTCATAATTAGTTTAGTAAATGGTGACTACAATAGTAGGTCATTTATCAAATTAATTAGATTGATTTGTGACAAATTTGAGTGCACTTATTTTGATTGCACAAACTGTTTATTTTCATTTATATAACTTTGTAGTTTGATACTAATTTATGTAATTTGTATAAATATATGAGATTTTGTTTTATGCAAGTTGATAGTTCTTTTATCACTTGGGTGATGATATAAAGTCAACTCTTTAAGACATGTTTTGGGAAAACTTGTGTGTGAAGTTAAAAATATTTTTGGACGGTAAGTTCATCCTTGTTAAGGAGCCCTATTACTTTATATGAATGTGCATCACCAAAGTGACTCATTCATGATGTTGGTGGAGCTGCCTATTAATTTAATTTGGGGTGGTTATGTTGCTTAAATCAATTAATGCATTAGGCTACCCACAATAGTCTATTGCATTATTTGGTTTAAGTAACATAAAATTAAATAAAAGGGGATAATAAGACAGTAAAAGTTCTTCTGCCCACGGGTGTTGAATTTTTTGAACTGTTGGGTATGGTATATTTTTTCCCACATGGAAATTTATATCCATATGTTTTAAACCTCTTTTATAATGACTAATGTCATTGACTATTGTCCATTTGATCAATCAAAAATTTGATTGTGTTAGTTCTCAACTTCATATCACTTTTTTCCTTTATTATGTTTATTTACAGTGTTTTGGATAGTTGTTTTATTTTGGTACATGTATTTTGCACAAATTGATAAATTTGAAATCTAGAAAATGATTTTGATATGCACATGGGATTAATATGGTTGATTAAAATGTTTAAAGGGATATTATATCTTAATTATGAATTGAAAGAGAAGTAAGATACGATATTCTTGTTTTATAGAGAAATGTGGGAGCATACTTTATTTGTTTTAAATATATGTTTTTATAGTAGTTAATCACATGTTTATTCATGTCATGAACTAAATATGTGTTGTTAATATTGTAATTATAACTGTGAAGCTAGTTGGCTTGTTTATATTATTGCCTAATCACTCAATTAAACATTAGTAGTGTGGTTTATGTCTTTTGATGTGATTGGTTAATGGGAGTTAATAATTAATTATGATTGCAAGTGCTTTGTTAAAATATGATTCCATTGTTATTATGAATTTATTGTATGCACATGATAGTATTTTACATTGTGCATATGATGGCTTGTTGCCATGTTTGGTATTTTTTAAGTATCTCGAGTATGAATGTTTTCTTAGGAAAACATTGGTCTTCCAATGGAATATGATTAGTTAATTGCGGGAATGGTCTTTCATAAGAAAGATGGTTATTTCCTTTATGGAGATGTTATTTGAGATCTCAAGGTTTTCTTTGTGGAAATGTTATTTAGATGATTAATCTATGGTTTCCTTATGGAAAAACGGTGTTTCACATGAGACATGTTAGTCTTTCTTGGGAGAAAGATGATAGTACATAAATGATGTTTCATGTGAAGCGTTGATTTCTTTATGAGATTGGTTATGCTTTCTTGGGAAGGCATAATGAAGACTTGTACACGGTAGTATGAGAAGATCACAAACTATACTACGACATGTATTACACTAGTGCACTTACTTTGTGTTCATGACAATAAGAGTTGTTAATTATGTGGTTGTATGTGACATAAACAGTTGATTGTTTATTGTCTCACCTATAGTTCTAATTAATGGATCTTGTTGATCGACATTGATCATGTTTGTTATGTGATTATGATCAAGATACGAAAGTGGTCACATTTATTCAACCAATGAGTCTTTTTTATTTATTTATTTTAATTTTTTAAATTATGTTTCTAAAATTATTTATTTTGTTTTGATTTGGTTCGATTTTGTTTAATAAATCAATGTTGCTCAAGTGGGAGAATGTTAGAAAATTTTATTTTCTATGGTTTTGGTCCTCCATTGATTTGTTAAAATATTGGTTGAATAGTATCTTGATGGTTCCTGGAATATCCATTTCAGTGATCGGTGGATATTGGAAGTTGCATGTTAAGTGTATGTATATATACGTGTAGCCTATAGTTGGATGGATCCTTGATGGGTAGGACCATCACAACTTTTCATGAAAGGATATGGTTTAAACCATTGCAACCCTACATGAAAGGGTAGGTCCCCTCTCCACTTCCTCTATAAATATATGTCTAGGGACATATGAAAAAATATGTACGTCAAGTTATGATTAACATGCATTAAATCCCATCAATCTTGAGGAAGAATGAGAGGAAGATCCTATCCTAAAATTAGAGTGATTCAAAGGACCATCAAGAGTATCAAATTAAAACTATAATAATGGCTTCAAGAGGTACGTTATATCCATTTCCTCTCTTATATTATATGGTGTCCTAAATACATGCAATTATGATTTTTAGGGAATTAATTCATGTTATTCATTAATTTGATATGAATATGAGACATGATGTGCAAATTTTTCTTACATACATATCTATTAAATCATTTTATTATTATTTAAAATTAGTATGAAGATAAAATTAAGAAAAATGTAATTAATATTAACCTAAATTTATAAATTGATAAATAAATAAAAATATTTTATTCGAATGAATAAATTAATATGAATAGAAATGCCAATTAGATATTCACATTTCTTTGTTATGGAAGTAGCTGGCCACGGTCTCAGTCACGTTTCACTGCTTCTCCGAGTACGTCTTTTATATACTTCGGAATCAAGATGATACAATAATAATTGAATAATTAATTTTCCTCACTTGGATGACATAATTCAGAGACAGAGCGCCGTTAATTTCTCCAGATCTGAGGTCATGGAAACATTCAGATTTCAGCACACGTCCTTAATAAAATGCACTAAAGCTTGTTTGGATTGACGGTGCAATTAGATTGAACATGTGTTTAAATTGTTAACGCTACCCATCGTGAGAATGTTTGATGTATGACGTGGATTCAATTCTCACAATTGATAAATCTGGGAAGGAATGATTGTTTTTAAAAAAAATTATAGAGCGACGCTGTCACTATGCATTAACGACGAGGCTTGTAGCGACGACCATGACACTGTCGCTAATGATGCAATAGTGACGATTTTTTACCCTGTAACGACGGTCAAAAGTTGTCGCTAAAAGTCTTTTTTTCTTGTAGTGATATAAACCAAACAGGCCAATTTTTCCACACTTCTTGTTTTTATACATTTATTATTATTTATAGCATTTTTTATAGAGTTTAATATATGTACACGGTCAATGTAAAGAAATTTTATACATATATCCAAATGATGTGCTGCCATATCATTTATTGAATTTAATGACACATGATGTGTCATATTCATTAAATGATGTGGCGACACATCATTAGATGTTTGTGTAAAACTTTTTTACACTGATAATGTATATCAATTAAATCTTTTTTTATATCTCTCATTTTCTATATATAGTATATACTATTTTTTATATTTCTTTTTTCCTACATCCCCAAACATCATTTAGAAGTGTAAGAAAAATATTTTCTTTTTACTAATTTTATTTTTCATGTTTATCAATATCTAAGATGAAAAAAATTCATAATCCGGGAAAAAGATAGAGATACAATGGAAAAAATGAAAATATAAAATATATAATAGATGATACAATAAAAAAGAGAGATAAAAAATATCAAGGATAAATACCAATGAAGAATCAGTATTGTCAAAAAAAAAATCAAGGATAAATACCTATATATGGTTGTTACACTATGCTCTCCTTAACTCCTTTGCATCGACAGAGAATTAGTATTGTCAAAAACTAAAAATACCAGTGAAGAAATTAAAAATGTGAAAATATTTAACTGAAACATATATGGAATTTATAAAATTTATAAAATTTTTCTATTTAATTAATACTTTTAATTTTTATAATTTTATATAAGTTTGACTATTTCAAAGTGAGAGATTTATTTTTTAAAAGAAGAGTTAATATATTATTTTAAGGAAGGCATATTCTTTTTTATATCTAATTATTACACATATGTTATTAAATATATTTTATGATAATTTTATTAAAAATTTAAGTATATTGTTTTTTAATAAAATTTTCATATAATTTTACAAATAGTAAAAAAATGAGTAAGTCCTCATATTAGTCCTCTACTTTTTTAATCGGGCAGTTTAATCCCTCACTTTTAGAAACCCCTTTTGTTAATGTTAGTGTATGCACTAGAGACTTATACATTTTCGAACATTCATCTACAATTTATCTCATAAATGCAGTTCAATTTTTTTCAATAAAGTATAATAAATGTCCTTCGAATAGTAAGTTTAAACTTCATGAGACATCAAGTAGACGACTTGATCGTGAGATCTTATGACGAACTATTCTTAAAATAGTCTCTAATCAAGCATCATCTTAGGATAAGTTGATGCATTAAGATTAGTATGTGATTTTATTGATGATCACATCTCACGGATCATGGACATGAGATATTAAGTATTCACATAAGTAAATATTAAGAGTAATGATGTACTAGACTGACCCACCATAAGAACATTGCATGGTTTGTTACATAATAAGTGTCATGAACTATTCTTAAATTGATAATGTTATATGAAGTCCTTTGACCTGAAATCACTACGATTCCTACATGAGGAATTATATGTTTTAATATCATCAAACGTCACATGTAACACGGTGATTATAAAGTTGGTTTTTAGACGTATAATAAATTACATGGTGAATGTGAGTAACCTAGATGAGATTTGTCCCTCATATGTAACATGAGCAATATATGTGAGCCTCTTGATAAAGTTAGACTACAAAATGCATGGTCATGCTCAGAAGGGTAAATATGAGATGCTTATTTTTGTATAGTCTACTTGGGCATCAAGAAAATATAAATTGAACTATACAAGGATGACACTTTCATGCCCTTGTGATCAATTAGATATTTGGATAAAAGGACAATTCATATAGAATATTATCACAAGAATAGGATACGTCAAATCACTGACATTATCAATATTTGTGCATTAGTGATGTATTGCTAGATACCACTCACTATTTATGATATTAAATATAAATATTTTATTTTAATATCATAAGCAAATATTAAGAGAACCTATTGGGTCACACGCATACAGCAAGCCCATTAGAAATGTTAAAATTTCTAATCGGATTAGAATAATAACATAATGGGTCAGACTCATAAGTGATAGGGTTAATGAGTGACGGTTAAGCCCTGGTCACCACTATATGTGTGCGTGTGTCGCATAAGATGCAACACCCTAGATATATGATTAATCACCTTTTTCTCTCCAAGCACTACTACATAAGTGAGGAGAGTTTCCTGGTTTGCTAGACATGGTTGCAACTGCCTTGTTCGCGATTTGAAAGGTATATATAACTAAATCCTTTTATTTTATAATGCCTTAATTCATGTTTTTCACATTAACGATTAAAAAGGGGGAATCCAATTGTTCCGCTGCACCCTATCCATGTTTGATTACCTTCAATTTATCCCCAATATCATTCATTGTCTGTTAGTTTAGTATAACAAGCACACACTTGTTGTTATCAGAGTGTTGAGATGTCATATTAAGTGACATGTTGGACTCCACGTCACCAAAAAATGACATCGTTTTGACAAATTAGGGAATGTCTAATTTTTAAAATGCTAGACAGGGACTTATTTGGGGTTTTACTCCTCCTAGATTAAAACTGTAAAAATGTTACACTAATTTTCTTCTTCTCTTCCCCCGATCTCCATGGAATTAACAAAAATCAAGCTCCAATCCTTTGTCGAGTTCCCATCAAAACCTGAACTCACTTATTGCCAAGCTCTAGTATTTCTAACCAAGTCTCGGTGTTTACTGATCCTGATGCATTTTCCAGCCATGTCCTCTGCCCCACATGCTTTTGTTCTATGTTGGGTTTATTTTTGGTGTTACTCAAATATTTTTGGATTCTAACCTCTCATTCCCTTTTTACTCCTTTGTTTGCACACACACGCATACATAAAATTTCATGATGATAGAGAGGGAAGAGAGGTGTCTCATGTGATCGTAAGGTGAGACGACTTGGAGGAGGGGATGTCACACGGAGTGATTAAGGTGCGATTGTTGGTGGTTAGGATTTGGCCAAAGGAAGGATAAAGAGGTGGTTGATGGTGATTGAGAAAGAGAAATAGAGAGAATGAGAAAGAGGGAGGTAAAGAAAAAAGGGATTTGGTGGCCGGAGGAGACATAGAGAAAGGGAGGAACAAATCATGGAGGTGGGGTGGATCTCGTGACTAGGGCATTTGACAATTGGAGAGGGAAAGAGAATGGTGGTGGCGTGACGTCGGGTGAAGAGAAGAAGGAAATTAGGTTCAACATTTTTTATAATTTTAACTTAGGAAGAGTGATAAGTGAAAAATATATGATAATTTAGTGTATAATTATTGCACTTATCAAGGATAAAATAGTAAATTTATGCTCCAAATTACCTCTTTTTAGTAATAAATGCATAATTTGTGAATATTTGATTTGAATTTGAATATGATGCTATTTTGATAGAAAATCTGTTGATTTTGCAGATAAAATAGAAGAATTTAAATGAAGAAACAAGATAATATTTATTTGAAAAGAGAATCTGCAAGATAAAGATTTAAATGACAGCTGATTAGGATAAGATCAGTAATTAATTGGATAAAGATTCTACAGATTTAATTCTAAATTCAAATTGAAGATCAAATCAGCACAAAATCAAGATGAAAAGAGGGAAATAAAAAAAGCAGATCAAATAAGGATAAGATCAGGAAAAGATCAAGATGAAAAAGAGGAAATCAAGGAAAGCTGGAACTTAACTCACGCTCCACCTAAGCGTAGGTGGAGCGCAACATTAAAATCTCATTTTGGATCCTGCGCTTCAAAACGCGTTGAGCGCATGATGAAGCGTAGGAATACGGATCAGTTTTTTAAAGGATTTCAAATCAGACCCCTTCCAGATTTCAGATGGCTTTCCAACCTCTATAAATAGAACCTTTTGCAAAGATCAAAGAAGCTTTTAGAGAGACGGCAGAGCAGAGCTAGGATTGGAGAAAAGCGTGACAATTTCTCCGTTGGGTTGTAATGGCTACCATGCGTAGCTAAACTCCTCGATAGGATTGAACGTGGTAGATTCAATCCCTGATTATATGTGAATTCTCTTTAATATTTATGAATCCCTATTTTTATGATATCGATATTTTTATTCTTTGCTTAATGCGTAGCTTCCGCCTGTGTGTCGGAGTTATGGGTTGATTTTATAAGAGGCATTGGTAAATGGTTTTGTGAAATCATTAGCGAGTTTGGGGGAGCCGATACTTAGGAAACTTGAACTCTGATTGGTAAAAGTACTCAAAGTAGTCACTATGGGATCGAGCTATAGGACGAACTGATAGTTTTAACAAACGGAAAAGTAGATCATTAAAGTCGGGGTAATTTGTCGCCTGGGAGAACCCGCATTCTGAGTATTTTATCGCTAGGACACTAGGGTAAAATAATATAGTTTGGCTAAGGTATCATAATTATATATTCATAAATATTATTGGGGTTCACATACGAAAGGGGTGTGATGATATGAAGTTCAATCCTAGTCCAAGTAACTATCTCTATCTTTCTGACTTCAAGTTCAATTTATTACTTGTATAATTCTCAACAAACAACCATACTTTCTTAGTTGATAGTGGTGACCTCTAATCCTTATAAATTGAACTGTTCCATGTGGATACGATACTCTTACTTACTATTATACTGCTGGGATTTTGGTTCGCTTGCCAGAATCTCAACAAGGAGTAAACCCCAAACCAGTCTTTGATTTTTTTTCAAAATTGGGCAGTTTAATTTCTCATTCACTAAAACAACATTGTTTTTTGCTGACTTGGAATCCAATATGTCACTTAACATAACATCTCAGTGCACTGTTAACGGCAAGTATTCGTTTGGACTAAACTGACGGACGACGAATAATGTTGGAGACTAACAAATGGGTTTATAAAAGTGAGAGATTAAACTACCTTATCGAGAAAAAAAATAGGGACCAATATGAGGTCCACACAAATAAAAATATAACTTATAATTAGTATATTAAAAATTTAAAAGATTTATTTTATTTTGTATTTTGTATTTTTTTTATTTTATTTTATATAAATTTTTTTTTAAAAAAATTAAGAGTTGATTTTTTATTTTAAAGAAGGTAAATATTTTTATATATGTTTAACATAATATTTATGATTAAATAAAATTCGTGTTAATCTCACTAATTAAAACAATGAGCTTGTTTATTTTAATAAAACTGACATAAGAATATAATAAAAGAATAGATAATCTATTAAAAGATATATTAAAAATATTTCTAATTTAACAAATACACACTTAATTATTAAAGTATTTATTTTAAATATATAAAATATTGAATTAATAAATATATTACTAACATTTTTCGTCATATATGCATATTTTAGATCCTTGATCCTCCTAATTAACTAGAATCAATAATGCAGAGACAAAATAGCCAATAAAAGAAAGGATGATTGGAAGAAAGAGAGAGGCGAGTAATGTGAGGTTTTGGTGTGTGCGATCACGTTGATGACGGCCTAATTTTTCATCCAAGTCTATCTGTCTGCCTCTCTGTCCTCCATGTTGTTATTCTCTTCTCTTCTCTTCTACTTTCACTATTTTATTTATTTCTTTTTTTTTTTCCAAACTGCACCTCACTCGCTGGCCTTTCCTCCATTTGCCTATAAAATTAAACTAACTCTTTACTTCTCTCAAAACCTCTCTTAATTCAACGTAACGTGCACTCAACCACACAATTAAACTCAGCTATAGCTATAGCCACTTACTTACTGATCCATCATCCATATAAGGTTCTTTAATTTGATCGATCATCAATCAGAAAACAAGATCGACGATGAAGAGCAACAACAACAACGTTGGACAATTTGGGGACACGACAATGACCAAGGTCTTTGTTGGGGGGTTAGCCTGGGAGACTCCTACGGATGCCCTCAGAGACCACTTTGAGAAGTACGGCCAGATCCTTGAAGCTGTCATCATTTCCGATAAGCTCACTGCCAAATCCAAAGGCTATGGCTTTGTAAGTAATACTATTAATTAATTCACATAATTAAATTAAATTAAAATGATCAATTAATCAGTATTCTTGTATATTTTCGTGGTAACTAATTAGTTAGTTTGTGTGCTTTTGAAACTGAAAAATAGGTGACATTCAAGGAGGCAGAGGCTGCGAAGAAGGCTTGCGAGGATTCAGAAGGTCACATTATCAATGGGCGTCGAGCAAATTGCAATCTGGCTTACATAGGAGCTCGTCGCCCAAGGTCTTCTTCCCCTGCTTCACCACCACCTCCACAACCACAAGGTACTAATACTATACACCACTCATTTATATATCTTTTTCTAACTACATTCTCATAATCTATCTCAAATCATTCTTAAAATTAATTTAGTAATTACATATACTTATATACTTATATATATGCACTTTAATTACATTTTCGGTTTATGTGGGAAAATCATTTTATTTTAATTTTAATTAATAAAATGAATTGTTGATGCCACTGGCAGAAGGATCAAACGGCGGAGGACCGAACAACAACGCATCAAGGGCACCAGTAAATCACGTGCAGTGGTATTATCCGGTAGGGACACCTGCATCGCCGTTCCATCATCCCCACGCTCACGCCCTTCCTTTCTATGGGTACGTGTCTTAATTTTGTTAATTTTCTTATTGTCATTTCTTTATTTTATTTTATTTTTTTAGTTGTAGGATAATTACCTAATTAGAAAAATTGTTAAATGGTTTCTTAATACTCCTTTGTTATTATTTACAAAAAAAAAACTTTAATTTCTAATCGTTTATTCAGGTATGCGCCCACCTACATTGCGACGGATTACAATTACAATTACAATCAGGTAACGTAATTTTAATTAATCTGGTTCACGAATTGGTCCATTCCAGTACTATTTTATTGATCTTTTGAAAAGAAATAACATGGTTAATTACAAGCTGATTCACTCAATGATATATCCAGCTTAATTTATGCATTACCCGATTAAAATTAGAAGCATTAATTAACCAATAAAATTGACTAGTAAATGTGATGTGGCAAATATATATTAGCATTTTGCACCCTTCAAATGGGGTCTGGATCTCAAAGTTTCCCATGTCAGTGATCCACATGGAAAGAGAATCAGAGTTAGAGGCTTAATTTTTTTTTCCAGTTAGTTGTTTTTTTATTGGGAGTGCTAGCTAACTGCCACTCTAATATAGTTGTATCATCCTTATTCTCATTTAATTACATTTTATATATGTTCTTTAGTTAATTAGTTTGATTAGCTAGGAAAAAGGTGGTATTTCAGATAAAGATAGACACATAAAAAAGTAATAATAGAATCTTCCGTTTTTAATTTATTGATTCTACCCTTTCAAATTAAATAAAAAATAAGTATAAAACCAACAAAATTCGGTACAATTAATATATAGTTGGATCCCTAAAGATTCAATACTTGACTACCTATATGAAAAAACCTTCATTAAAAAAAAAAAAGAACTGCTGCACCTACCTCAATATTCATACCAAAAAAAAGAAGAGAATGTGAATTATTTAAGTGATAATATGCACTAATCTTTTGTGTTCTGGATATGCTTTTGGTATACAGAAGCTGAGCTACGGCAGTGGTGGGGCCTACATGAATGGGCACCACCTGTCCCACGTGTACCCGAGGCAGGCTATTGTGGGTGCGAACACATTGATGCCAATGTACCCTGTCTATCAGTGTTATCATCCAACGGAGACCATGGGCGTTCCTGCTCAAATCTTTTATCCAACGGCAGCGAGGCATTTTGCGTCACTGCCAGCAGCATCAGGCATCATGTGCAAACCCGCATCCATCACTCCTCACACAGGTGCATCACATGAAAACATGTCCAACCCAGTCAATGCCTAACTGTAAATTAACTGTCTTTTGGTTTCTATTGAATGAATAATGAATAATATTAATATATAAGATTACGGGTACACATTCATTCACATACATATGTCATCATATGTTTTTTTAATATTAGTATATTCTCTTCTCATTTTTTTAATTCCACTATCTCATACACTTTCAGGCAATGTTTGTTTTTCTTTATTATCACTACTTTGAAGCCCTGTAATTTGGTCAGTTTATTTAGTTTTATTTATTTTAATTTAAACTTATATATATGGACAATTGTTTGTGGCATAGGTACTGTTGGCACAGGTGACTGCTTTAAAGGGGTTGTATGAATGATTGAAGCTTAGTTGGCTAAATAACAACAGAGGGAAGGGATGGTGGCAGCTGCACATAGCAACATTATTATCTGACCTGTTGTTGCTCTTTCCTTTACATTTTTTTTTTAAATATTATTTCATTATTAATTGTTAATCTTAGGCATTTGGTTTTATGAGATTCTTTCATTCCCTTTTGCTGTCTAACATCTCAGCATGTGCTGTGAACAATTTACATTGAATTGAAATGATCAATTTGTTCACCAGAAGAAAAGGACAGTATGTGCATGTGCTTGTGTTCAATTACCCATACCTTAAAGGCTGTGCTTATTTCATAGCGTGGTAAGTTTTTCATTTTTGGGAATGGTATTCCAAAAAATCACACTTTTGAAAATCTATCAAACCTATGGGTTGATATGACTATTTCTAGAAATATTATACATTATATATTCTTATGTTTGTTAAAGTCAATATTCCAATAATATTTGGTAATATTTAAAGAGTATTCTTAAAAAGTTGAAAATGAAAAATAACTTTTGAACCAAACGCTCCGCAAGGGACGCTTAATTTGGTTACTTTATTTATATCCTTTACTTTTGAGAACAGAGGGTACAAATTCCAGGTTGGGTAACATGACCTCAAGACAAGCAATTAATCAAATTATGAATTTACCATGTGAAAGCTAGCTAGCTTGGGGAGAATATCTTCAAAGCACGTACACTGCCAAATTCATGGAGGAGAAAAATAAAGAAAAGATTATATTGTTAATTATTTTATTGAAGTAAATAATTTAATTGTATTGAAACTGATCATATATCTCTTTCTTTTTAATTGTAAAGGAGGAAAAGAGGATTAATAGAGGCTTTGTTTTTCGGGGGTAGAATGAAGATGTTCAATTAGACTATATATATAATGATATAATGATTATATTTGTTGATGCATAATTAAGAAAATAACTTTTGTGAAAAGAAAGGAATTTTTCCCCCATTTAAAAACTCAGACATATCACACGGTGAAGACTTGTATTGGTATTAGTACTCATAAACTGCCTAGTGCCTACCCAAGTTAAAAATGCTTATCCAATGAAAAAGTTACAGGTAAGAAAAACCAAGCTTAAAAAACCTTAAATAAATACAAACAAACAAATCCTTTCCACAAAAAGATCTCATCACCCCTAGACAAAGTTATGTATTCATTCGTATATAATTTAAAATTTCAAGATGCATTAAGCTTTGCAGGGTGGGAGAGTTACACAGTTTTAGGGTACACATGTGTGTCTATTGTGACTTGTGAGGCTTAAAATTTTAGGTCTAAAAATACGATACAATCAGCCCATACAGTCTAAAAATTGGGACCAGCTGAACTGAGCCAAAGATCGAGGCATTTGCTCGCTTGAATAGGGCTGAGTGCTGACCCTTGGGTCTTAAAAGCACCTAAAATCCTTCTTCCAGACCCGTTATTTTATCTAGAGCTGAAAAAATGGTCATATTGACCGGACTAATCCGTCAAAACTTGTAAAAATATTGAATTAGAGTTTTTATTTAAAAAATTGAATAATTTCCGAAATTTTTAGCTGTGCGGATGTAACCTATTACTCCTAAAAATTCATAAAATTAAGGGTAAAATATGTTTTTTATCTTTATAGTTTCGGTCAACTTTGGTCTTCATCCCTATAGTTTAAAACTTTTGATTTTTGTCCTTTTATTTTGAAATCCCCTAACTGTGGTCATTGACGTTAGTGTGCTTCGTTAAGTTACTGACGTGGCTAATAGAAGTTTCTGGCTGACCAGTCTTTTAGTCCTTTGGTCGGCTGGAAGCCGACTAGGAAGGCAAGAAGGTCGGCCGACCAGGAGTGCTGGAAGGGTAGCCAGCAAGGAGGCTACATGGACAAGAAGACTGGCTAACCAAAAACTTCTGCATTAGCAACTTAACGGAGCACACTAATGTTAGGGACCATAATTAGGGGGTTTCAAAACTACATGGACAAAAAACATAGGTTTTAAACTATAGATATGAAGACTAAAATTTATCAAAATTATAAAGATGAAAAACATATTTTACCTTAAATTTAAAAAACAGAAAATTAGAAAAAATATAGGGGCAAATAGCTCGAGTTTTTTTAACTTGACGCGTAAAATCCCATTATTCATCTCGAGGCTAATATCTCAAATTAACAACTCTATTTTTATCTTAGACAAAAAAAAATACCCATTATTTTAAAGGTTTTATAATTTTATTCATTTATATATATATATAATAGGCATTTAAAAAAGTATTAGTTACTAGTAGTTTTTAAAAAAATCTAAAAGAAATTTATTAATTAGCCTATGTTTTCTCCTAAAAAAATAAACCTCATCATATTATGATTTTACACTCCTAATTAGTAACCATCCTATTTATCTAGTTAGTTAATTTCTTATCATATTAAAATACATAAATTTCATTATTTAATGTTGTAATTGAAATAAGCATCGATTGTTATTAAAGTTGAATTGGGACTCACTAAAAATTCAACTTGAAAATACAGACTTTTCTAAATTTTTCTCAAACTTTATTAAAATTAAAGAAAAAACATATTCATACATTAAAAAAATACACTTATCATAAAAAAAATCTCACTTTAAAAGATCTATTTTTGAATAAAATCCTAAAAATTATTTGTGAAAGAATGAGAAATATTTAATAATATAGTATTTGTCTGAACCGTCTGAGCATTTGTCATTTTGTGAAATTGAAGTCATTGACCATAGAACCCCCACCCATACATTTTGCATCTGTGAAAGTGAAAGGAGGAGAGTGAGTACTAGTTTTTCTGATTTTGTAAGGCAAAGACAGGTGACTGTGCAGTGGTTGGTGCTATGCTACGTGGCGCCTTGTCAGTACTTAACTAATAATAATAATTATTAAATATACGAAAAATGATATGGACGGTTTGTAGTAATAGTATTAACTAAATCTTTTTGAAATTTTGATTTGGTTTTTAATATTATAGATTAAAATAAAATAAAATAGACAATAACTTCATAAAAGTTTGTGAATATTTATTTATAAAACAAATCAGATACCATCGAGTAAAAGGAAATATCATAATTCTAACAAGTGGTGTCAAATTTGAGTTTTAGTATGTAATTTTCATTACATTAAATATGTGGAAGAAAAGATTTACCAATAAGAAAATATAATTTTTATGTACTCTTTTTTATATAAATAGTATAAGGAGATTCTCGAAGTGTCACATTCACAACTATACTTGTACCTGTCTGTTCCATAAAAAAAAAAACCTTTTATTCCGTAGAGAAAATTGGTGTCCACAATAAATAGTGCATACATTCTGTTGTCCTTCCAACAAGCCAAGCAATAATACAATAAACTTTGAGGTTTATTTCGGTCTCAAGAAATCAGAGTTAGATTAAAAAAAAAACTAAAAAGTATATACTGAATTTGTGACTTTCAAGTAATCTAATTATTTTTTTATATAGCTTTATAATAACATAATATCATACGTGTTTTATTTTCGAGGCAGTACGAAATGAACTGTAAACTTTGCATAAATCTCGTTTGAAATCTTTGTCAGAAATCTTTTCGATAATGTCGTCAACATCAAAGACTAATGGACTGTATCTAAAAAAAAGATTTGCTTTGAGTGATCATTTGACAAGCTCTTGTGAGTTTGGTGAAAATCGTTGTGCTATATATTTCATAGGACACGCATATATGAATATGATTTTTCATTCAATGGCTTTAACTTAAAGGGAAGGTACCCCAAAGTTAACAGTGACTGATATGTGATAGCTCCTAAATCCGTTTTCTGGGTTAGCCTCCTTTTCCTTGAAGAGAAAATATTATACGGATGAAAGAAAGTAAGAAGACAGAAAATGAAATAATTATATTATTATAATTTACATAGTTGTGAATTAATGTTGTGATTTAATTAACAATATAGATTAAAATTATGGGGAGATTTCTCCGATTTGATCCTCACGAAACATATTTTTAAGAGGGGTGAAGACAGGGGCGTAGCCCGGAATTGTTTTTTAGGGTGGTCGGAATAAAATATTAAAAAAGGGTTATATATGTTTTTGGTCCCTCAAAATATGATAAAATTTGGTTTTGGTCCCTCGTTTATTTTTTTCATTGTTTTGGTCCTCCATTTTTTAAAATCACATGCTTTTAGTCCTCCTTATTAACTGTACTCTGTTAAGTCACTTTCACAGACTCACTACGATTTTTCCCGAGTAAAATTTTACAGGAATATTTTGCGATTTTTTCTCTAGAAAATTAATGTGTAATACTTTTTTTTACATAAAAATGCTGTTATAAAATTTCTTTGCTTTCTTATAAAAAAAATATATAGTAAATTCCCCACAAATTTTAGAATCTAAATGAAATTTCTTTTAAATTTTGAAATCTGCAGGAAACTTCGAAAGAAAATACATAGAAAAATCTACAAGAAATATTAATACGTCATCACTTAGCAAAATATAACTAACGACGAGGACTAAAATCATGTGATTTTGAAAAATGGAGGACCAAAACCAAATTTCGCTATATTTTAAGGGACTAAAAACATATTTAAACCTATTAAATATTATGATAAAAATATTAAATAATTCAATTAAGAATAATAAATTTTATTTAAATGAAACTCTTCGTTCTTTCATCTGCATGAAATTTCTCAACAAGTTGATAAATTTGTTCAATATCAAATGATTTTAAAAAGTCTTTGGGATGTAAAGTTGAACCGGATACAAGAAGTTCAACTTCCTTTTGATTAAATCTTTTATTTAATTCAGATAATTGAAAATCAAATTTTTAGTTTTTTTTCTCATGTAATTCTAAAAATATTCAAATAAAACAAAATCTTTTTTAATGTTATATTATGTTACCTAATGATATTTTCTCCCTTCTTTCCTATTCTTTGAAATGTTAGTATGTTTCCCCTTTTAATTTTTACTTTTTATAGACTGATATTTCTAATAAAATCTTATGTATAATTTTAAATATTATCTTATCTTCTCTAAATAAGAAAAAAAAATAATATAAAAAATAAAATAATAAAAAGTTCAATTTTTTTTTGACAAAATAAAAATAAATAGCAAGAGTCGTAAAGAAGTACTTAATATTACACAATCTACGAAATTTTTAGGGGGCCGAAGTGATAGTTCATGAAATATATTATACGGAACCTATATAATTAATAAAAAAGTTAAAAATTTTTTAGGGGGGCCGTAGCCCCTGCCAGCCCCCTTGGCTACGCCCCTGGGCGAAGAGTCTTACTAATTCCAGAACATAATTGCTTCATGTAAAAGTGGATACATCAAATAAAACTTTATATAGTTGTGAGGAAACATTAAAGAAAGAAAAAGTATGATGAAATTCACATATTTTTTTTCTCACCTTAAAAGAGAAAATAGTTAAAAAGTTATTAAAATGTCAAAGCTTGTCTATTTATCTAATATCTATTATTTCATTAAAAAGATATAAAATATTATTTAATATAAATATATTTTTTCTCATTTTTCAACTAAATAAGAATTTTTTCCTATTTCAGATAATATATTTATTTATCTTATTTTATTTTTCATCTATTTTTTACCCTTTTGTTTTTATTTGCATCTAAATAAATTATAAATATTTTTATAAAATACTTGCACAAAATGAACTTTTGAAAACAAAAACTTCTTTGGAACCAATATTACCCTATATTTCAGTCAAAATATCAAAGGCTTATACTAGTACTAGAGATAAATGGGGAAAACCGGAAAAGGAATGAAAATGTATTTATTTTTGTAAAATAATGATTATTTTACATCATGTTTTTTAGAGTGTGTGAAGTATATATGAAGGAGAAAAAATAGAAAAAAGGGAAAAAAAACATGATATTCATAAAGAAATAAAAATGAAAAAAAAAATGTAAGGAAAAATATAAAATAACGAAGTGTAAAAAATTCAGATTTTTTTTTATATTTAGAATATTTATATATGTATGCAATTACATTAAATTTTAACTAATTTGAGTTAAATTGGATACATTCACCTCTTTAAGCTCATATATACCTCTATCAACAAATATATTTTCCATTCACGAAATTTAAATTTATTTAATACTTAATAAAATTAAACTTTCTACTCCTTAAATTAATCAGCGCTGGCTGGTAGAAAAACCGATCATGTGAAGTTGAACTTTGAAATTGAAACCAACGTCTGAATCACACACCTGTGACATTGATGTTGATTGCAAAAACCCAGCTCATACGCGCAATGCTGACCTTTTTTTAATTTCTTCTATATTCAAAACTTGCATATCGCCTTCAAGCCATTACCCACCAACACCATATATTATATATACACATCATGGCCTCCATTATCATCATTCCCCTACTCAAATCATTGACCCCTCATTGTTCTTACAAAAAAGGAACAAGTCATTGTTAAAGAAAAGACGGTGACATTAGTTCGAAGCTCTTTCGATGATTAATCTACCATAGTAAAAGATTAATTAAGTCTACCGTGCTCAATTAATTAAGAAATTATACCATGGAGCACGTGAATCAGCTGGTAAGGGATTGTGACTTGAACAGAATTGTCTCCCGTAGAGGATACATGTGGTATTGCACAAAAAAAATAATTAAGAAACTATATATCAATGTTTTGTTTTGTTTTTTTCTTGTGGATGTCTCATTGTTTTGCTTACGGTACTAATTGATTTAATGATTTCTTCTACTTTTAGCCTTAAAAGCCACATATAGAAGTTCTTAAATGCTCATTAACGAATGCATATATGGTAGTACTACATAGTAAGAGTAAGTAATACTATAATAGCACGAATGATGTTAATAATTTTATGAAATTTATTACGAATTAATTGGCTGTTTGTCAACCAACTAATTTAATAATCGAATTACCATATCAAACCCAACTCTAATGTCAAAGTGAAAGTTAACTACAACCCTAAAGAAACAAGTGTAAAGGATTAATCTCACGGTTATTTTCTAGATATATCCATTACAAGTCTTTTTTTCTTAAAAAAATAAAGAGGAAATAAACCACAACGTTCATGAATTTCATTTCATAACAATTAGCATAGTCATGTAAAATTACAATAAAGTTAAATAAATAAAAAATAGAATTTAATAACTATACACTTATTATATAAAACAAATTTTACATAAACATTGATTAGATGGTAAATATAATTAAAATGTTTATGGAAAAAATTATTTACTTTATCAGTATATATATAATTAAACTCTAATGAATAAATAATTAAATAAGGAAAGTATAATAGGTGCTTTTATTGTGAATTAAATACGGAATATATATGATTTTTACAGTGGTCACTGACCAGTGGACATTAACAAACATTTATTAATTTTATTCAAATTTTGCAGATATTTCTTTCTTATTTAAGAGAACTTGGAAATGGCAATAATAATAATAATAATAAAATTACAAAATAGAGAATATAAATGTGATAAGGTAGATAAAAAACTTACGTGGTTTTGGATTCTTCTGGCGATTCGTGCTTGCCAGCTTTACCCGGCTATGGAGGGAACATATATAAGCATAAACCCATAAAAATTATTAAGAAAAATAAAAAATTGGCGAAAAGGGGTTGATTGCGCATTGTTTTTGCTTTCTGGGTAGGAAGAATTTTTGCGAGCAAAGATTGATTCAGAGTAAGGAAAAGATGGAGATGGATCTATGGCTGATGCTGGTGCTGCTGTTCATCAGCACCTGCATTCTGGCCATAAACGGTGACACAGATCCAAATGACGGTCAGTGTGTGCTTTGATCTCACTCTCAACTTTGCACTTTTCATAACTCTAATCTGTCTCTTGCATTCATTGTGCTAGTGTTAGTTTAACACTACTCCTCTCTTTGTCATCTTCCCTCTTTGTCCACTTGTTCTGTGTTTTTGTCTGGTTTTCAATCATCTTTTGTGGACACTTCTGCCAATTCCTTAGCCAGTTAGATTGATTTAGCCAATGGTTTGTTTTTGTTTTTATTGGTTTTGGAATCAATGTGAAGTTCTCCAGCTGATCTGTTGAGTGGCACACTTAATTTTGTTACCCTGACTGTTACTGTTTATTCAGATTGCTAGGCTTTGTATGCCAATGATTTCAACAAATGAGGGGTTTTTCTTTTTTATATGTTCTGTGTGCTAAGTTGTCGGTTGATGCAATATTGCAATTCTTACTTCTTCTTTGGGTTTTGAACATATCTATACTATAGACGCGGTTGTGAACGATGGATCCAACATCAAGAGTTTGATGTAATAATACACTTTTCATTTTCTTATATTTTCTTCTTAAAGTGCAGTTGACCAAATTTCCAAATTCGAAAAAGGAGATGCCTATTATAATAATTTCCACGCATGCTACACCAAAGAAAAGTAACAGATAAATGAGAACTTTTCATCTTCCACTCTCATTCCCATCTATTGAGTTGTTGTCTTCTATATTTCTGTGTTTTCTGTTTGATGTTCAATTTTTTCTTTCTTGTATTATGATGGCTATTGGCTAATGCATTAAAAAAGCAAAGGTAGAAATTCAATGAGAAGATTTAACAAGTCCAGTTTTCAAAATGTAACATCTTAGTAAAACACTAGACCATGTGTGACTGACATTTTGAGCTGCTAAAATCCCGCCATGCAGTTAGCCTCTCTGGCACCATCCTTCATAGTAGGTCTCAGCACATACTTGTATCATGAGTTTGAATGATTTAATACCATTAACAGTAACCTGGGAATATGGTAGCTGCATTTGTGTTTAATTCCAAAATTCTAGTCAGCTCTGTTCTGGGTTTTATATAGCGCTTTTGACCTGCCATATTTTTGAGTTGGGATTAGAAGTATTACACATGAAGTGATTGAAACGAGGCCATTAGTACAGTGGATTCTATCTTGTGCTATCTCTAATTTCTGATTTATCAATCAGCAAAGTCTTGCAGGCTCTAGCTATCTATTTAAGGTGTGGGAATGCTTGCATGGAATTAATAAGCTTATTTTACTCATTTTTGCATCTTCTGACTTGCATCTGATGTAATCCTGTTTATTATTATTTTGTTATCCACATCTTTACATACCTAATAAGTAATAACCAGCAAGTTGCTCTGCTTTTGTGGCACTTCGAAAATATAAAATGTTTGATTGGTGAACATCTGATATTAAATTTTCTACTAACACCACAAAGATGAATTCTTATATATTTAAACGTAGTATTTTTGAATTCCATGCATGTTTACTCTAATGTGGTAATTGGTTAGGTGATATAGATAGTTCTTTTACCTTTGTGTTCCTTAGTAGTTAGTAAGGTTATTTTTAAAGAATTTCTATGAACACAAATAATTCATAATATTGTATCCATGTCATTTCCTTGAGAATCCTTGATGAACTTTACTTTTGTTTTTATTTTTTTCTCATTGTTTATGGATGTAAGGTCAATATCATGAATAATTTATTATGAATTCTTCATTGTCAGTGAACATTTTCTGAATTCAGAATGTGAAGATCAATGATCAATTTTGCTCACTTATGGTTATTTGTATGTGCTATCATAATAGTTTCAATTAGTTTGAGAGTGATCTATATTTCTTAAAATATGTGACATGGATAGTGGCGCAGAGAGAGGCACTAAGTATTACTGTATTAGAATACAAAATTTCCTTTATACAGGTCAAAGTTTTGCCAACTACCTTTTTCTGAATGTTTGATGCAGTTGCTTCTCTAAAAGTTATGTTTCAAAGTATGAACTCACCAGCCCAGCTAAATTGGCCTGCAAATGGTGATGATCCTTGTGGACAGTCTTGGAAAGGCATCACTTGCTCAGGCAACCGAGTCACAGAGATGTGAAGTCACAATCTCCCAACCCTTTCACTTTATATGACATGATTGTTATTGCTTTTG
Source organism: Sesbania bispinosa (assembly GCA_026901365.1). Lineage (NCBI taxonomy): Eukaryota > Viridiplantae > Streptophyta > Magnoliopsida > Fabales > Fabaceae > Sesbania > Sesbania bispinosa. The sequence continues at coordinate 605,768 of QLOH01000223.1, read as the reverse complement.
GTGCTGGTGTCTGATTTTTTTTTTTAATGTTTATTTACTTTCTATCAGTAAGTTACCTGGTCTTGAACTAACTGGAACTTTGGGTTACCAGCTACAAACCTTGACATCTGTGACAAACCTGTAAGTTATAGGTGTCGTTTATCATATATCCTGTTTTCTTTGTATTGCTATATATAGGTGTCATTCATCATTTATCCTGTTTTCTATGTATTATTACTATTGTGTTGACCTTATCATTTTTGTAGAGACCTGAGTAACAACAATATTGGTGGCTCCATACCATACGGACTTCCTCCAAATTTGCAGCACCTGTATGTTCCGTTATCATGTTTTGTTGCTTTTGTGGTTATTTTTGTTCTGATATTATAATTTCTAACATCCTTGTTACAATTTATGCAGAAATCTTGCTAATAATAATTTGAATGGCTCCATACCTTATTCTCTTTCTGATATGACTTCACTTATAGACCTGTGTGTAATTATCTTCTTGACTTGTATGCTTCTCATTGTTTAAACCTCCCTTGCAAGCAACTGGAGTCATTTTTAAAATTAATCTTGATATGTAGGAATCTTGGCCACAATCAACTCCAACAACCAGTGAATGTTGACTTTCAGAAGCTCTCTTCCCTTTCTACATTGTGAGATTTCTTCTTGCTCTTTAACAAGTTAAAAAGTAGTCTAGATGTCTATCAAGTTTATGTTACCTATAAAATATTTTATCGTTCTCATTTTCAGTATGATTTTATGCTTTTTTATGGATTAATTACCATTTTTGTATCTAATAATTTCACAATATTGCTTCTGATCCTGTGTTTAAGGCATTTTTCATTATTTTTGTTTAAAAACTGCTGCATATACATGGCTGTTGCAGTATGTTTCATGGATATGCTTTTGGTAATCTAAAAAGTCCACACATTTTTCACAAGTGACAATGGTGGCTATGTTTGTTTGGTGTTCATTATAAATTATGCTTGAATTTGGTTTGGTGACAATTAACGGCCAGGTGACTGTGTTACCTATTACTTGTTCCAGGGATCTTTCGTTCAATTCTTTAACAGGTGACCTCCCTCAGACTTTGAGCTCACTTTCAAGCATAACCACCATGTAAATGTCCAGCCTCTTTTTCTTTAGTTGTTTTTTCTGTCAATATTTACATGGTATTGATTGCATTCTGAGTTGACGTGTTTAAATGTGTGTAGGTATCTGCAAAACAACCAGTTCACAGGAACCATCAATGTCCTCGCTGATCTGCCTCTTGAGAACTTGTGTGTCTCTATTGTCTCATATAACAGCTGTGGAATATCCTTTCCTATATTTTCACAGAATTACCTTATCAGTTGTATTAATTTTCTTAAATTTTTCTCAGGAATGTAGCAAACAATCATTTCACAGGCTGGGTACCGGAACAATTGAAAAGCATAAACCTGCAGTGAGCATTGACATTATCAGCAATTTCTTAAGAATCTGTTATTCATCATAAATTCTATGAAACATAAAATGGTCAAATTTAATGACAGAAAGGATGGCAATGCATGGAGCTCAGGACCTGCACCCCCACCTCCTCCCGGGACACCTCCAATAACAAAAGGCAATCGAAGTCACAAGTCTGGTGGACATGGCACCTCATCAGATGCTGGCACAAGTGATGGTGGCAAAAAATCTGGCATCGGAGGTGGTGCCATTGCTGGAATAGTGATCTCCATCTTAGTTGTTGGGGCGATAATAGCATTCTTTCTGGTGAAGAGAAGATCTAAGAAGTCATTTTCAGATGTGGAAAAGCTTGACAATCAGCCCTTGGCTCCTCTTACTTCAAATGAAGTCCATGGTCAGCATCTTGCTTACTATTGAAAAATCATTTTCATTCTTTTATGATAAGGTCTCCTTTATTTTAGGGTAACTGGAATATATTATTATTCATATCATTTTTCAGTTTCACCCTTCATTCTTCTGAAACTACATTCTCTATTGACCATTAACTATTATATGCTTGATTCTTCCATTGACAAATGAATTTTTCAATTCAATATATGGTTTTGGTAGATAAATTGTTCTGTAACTGTAAAGCAATTAGTAGCAATTACTTTCAAACTTTGTTCCAGTGGGAAGTGCATGCTTGGCACCATGGCTGACCTATATTGTTAGTAGACTAGAGAAAGCTTTAAAGTTTTAATAGTATTTTTGTTGTAATAATTAGTCATGTCAAACTTCATCACTGACTAGAAAATGACTGGGGTGTCTCTCTTCCTCCCAGTAGAAATGACTTCCTTGTCTTAAGCTTTCAGTTTAATATTTATATGTCAAGCTATTCTGCTTTCACAATGTTATTAATGAATTTGACGTATTAATATATGTCATCATGCAGAAATGAATTCCGTGCAAACTTCTTCTGTAATTGACTTGAAGACATTTGATGCTTCTGAGGCCTCAATCAGTCTTAAACCCCCACCTTTTGATCGTCGTAAATCATTTGACGAGGACGAGTTTCCAAAGAAGCCTGCTATTGTCAAGAAGACTGTAGCATTTCCTGCAAATGTGAAATCATATTCTATAGCTGACCTGCAGATTGCTACTGGAAGCTTCAGTGTGGATCAACTTTTGGGTGAGGGGTCTTTTGGCCGTGTATACCGTGCTCAATTTGATGATGGAAAGGTATTCCTTACCTGATTTTTGCTGCAAATCCACTTCTATGTCTAGTTCTAGTATCGAAGATATATATTATCCAAATAGTAAATCATGCCACTATGTAATTTCCCTAGAAGTGGATCAAATCTGAATAGCTTTGATACTTATGTGTGTTGATACATGCACTGATGATACACCTTTACAAACTCAAGGCTATATAAATACAGAACTGAAGAAGTCTGAGAAGTCCTGCTGCATGTATATGCCAATTCTATAGCCAATATCCCCCAATAAATACCATGAACTTTTCTATAGTGGACCATGTCTTGAATCTATGCATCTGCTTATAGTTTTGATTTGGTTTTTTCATTTCTGAAAATGCTGTAGGTTCTTGCTGTGAAGAAGATAGATTCATCTGTCCTTCCCAGTGATTTGTCTGATGATTTTGCAGAAGTAGTTTCAAACATCTCCCATTTGCATCATCCCAATGTGACAGAGCTTGTGGGTTATTGTTCAGAGCATGGACAACACCTCCTAGTCTATGAGTTTCATAAAAATGGATCACTGCATGATTTCCTTCACCTACCTGATGAGTATAGTAAACCACTGATATGGAATTCACGTGTCAAGATTGCTTTGGGGACTGCACGTGCTTTAGAGTAAGTTAATTGTTTGCTAGTGTAAATAGAAGATCTTGATATTGCATTTTTAAGTAAGTTTTGCATCATTTTCTATTAGGTTAAACCTCACGAGTAAATCTAATTTTCCATCATCATATTGGCTCCTCCTTTGTCCTTTCTATCTCCTTTCTCTCCTATCCTTTTTTGTCTTTATATCTTTTGCTTGGCTTTTAGCTTTCATGCTAACCTGTGTGTCTTGATTGATTCAAAATTTAGGTATCTTTTTTCACTTCTTTTGTGCATTGTCTTATCATGAGTACATTTTTGTACTCTTTTTGTTCTCCCTGAAATGAAAATGCTCAGATTATTACTGTGAAGAACCGACTATCCTAAAAGTTTTAGTTGTTAGGTGAAGACTTATGCATAGTTTTTTATCCAACACATTCCCCTAGGCAAAAGCCTTTTGAGGTTGAAGTGTAGACAATGCACAGGACACCACCCTCCCTTTTGTTGTAATTCAACTTTCATTCGAAATAAATAAGAAGAGGGGTGGTGAGGATTGAACTCTTGTCCACTTGATCATGTTGGTGTTGTTACAATGTCAAGAACCAACTATTCTAAAAGTTTAAGCTGTTTATATCTGAAAATTACTAAATCTAATGTTCGAATTTGAAAATGAAAAAAAATAGGATAATATGTTTTGGGGATATCAAATTTATTTTTGAGTTTAAATTTGATACACTATCAGTTGTAAAGTCTAAATAGGAAATTGCCACTTTGTGGAAGAAAAACTAAGGACTTTTACTTACAGTAGAAGTTCAAGCAGATATTTTGATACGAGACAACATAGGATTGGGCAACAGTCATCAATTTAAATTTTCACCCTGATAATCAATAATCTAACTCTACTTGCTTTTTTGTAGGTACCTACACGAAGTTTGTTCACCATCAGTTGTTCACAAGAATATTAAGTCAGCCAACATATTGCTTGATGTTGATCTTAATCCTCATCTCTCAGACAGTAGATTGGCTAGCTATATTCCAAATGCAAACCAGGTGATTTTATACTTTTTGAGAACATTATGCTATGAATTAATGTGTTTATTATTGGATGTGATTGTGTTTGGCTGGGGTAGGTTTACTCTGTTTTATTGCTACTTTTTATCCATATATTTTTTGCTTGCTCTCATTTTTCAGTTTCGAAGTTATTTTTTTTCAACTTTGATTCGTTAGTGGATGTTGCCATCTATGTTGAGTTATGACAGTCAGGGAAATAAAGTGAATGCTTCAACATATAATACTTTGTATGGATAAACGTCGGCTCCAATTGACTTGCCTATTGTCAAGAACCAACTCTCCTAAAATTTTAAGTTGTTAGGTAGGCTGAAGATTAGTTTTATATCTCTAACACTCCCTCAAGCTCCCTCAAGGGCAACTTTACCTGGTCCTGAAATTCAATTGAATTATTAGCCACAAGGATTGGGTAGTAATGAGGGGCTTAGTAGTGTGCTTGATGTTATGAAGACAACTAAAAAATGTAGTTCTCATATTGTGAATGCAGAAACTCCTAGACTTGAGCCAGTTCAGCTATTATCATGGAATAACAAGTATGATAGTTGCCTCTTGGTGTTAATTGTTAGGGAAAAGTTTTTGTCAGTGCCAACTTACTAACATCGAAGAAGCATGACCAAGGGATCAAATGTTCAAACCCACAGGGTACCATGTAATTTACCAACAAGGAAAAGAAAATATGCATGTTGTCTGATGCATCCCATTGGATGGATATTGTTTGTTTCAAATTTTAGCATTGATATTGATGGTGCTCTTACTGAATGCAATTTTTCCTTTTTGCCAGTGACATTGAGTTTATATACTAAAATTATTAGAAGTTCTAACCAGTGTCTCATGTTTAGGTATTGAACAACAATGCTGGATCTGGATATGAAGCTCCCGAAGTTGGCTTGTCTGGTCATTACACTCTTAAGAGTGATGTCTACAGCTTTGGAGTTGTCATGTTGGAACTTCTTAGTGGACGGAAACCATTTGATAGGTGAAAGATTGATCTACCTTTAGGCTTTAACATAGCAGCCTTTACATATTGATATATGGTTTAATTTATAAAGTAAAACAAATCAAATATTTATGGTATGTAGATAGATGCATTTATACCTTTTAGGTTCAACATTGCATTTGAATTTTTATTTTATTTTTATAGGACTCTAGTTCACTCGTTACAGTATTCAGTGCAAAGTTTTTCATATAATAGATCACAATTTGTAGAATCACGAAATATGCATAGGCATATATATACAAAAGAAACAAACTAGAGGATCAGGTCTATGAGCCAATGTTTATCTCTTCTAATTCATATAGTTATCCTGATTGTTTTTTATTATATGGGGAGACTTGACATGTTATTATTACTGTTTTTGAAATTATGCATTGATATAATATTCTCACTTTTTCTTTTCTGATTGTTAAAACATTACCTTTACAGCTCAAGGCCAAGGTCTGAGCAGTCTTTGGTTCGATGGGCAACACCTCAACTCCATGACATTGATGCATTAGCTAAAATGGTTGATCCTGCATTGGAAGGACTATACCCTGTCAAGTCTCTTTCTCGATTTGCTGATGTTATTGCTCTTTGTGTTCAGGTAATGTCCCAAAATCTGTGAATAGGCAGTAAATTACTTGTTTTGGGGTCTATTTGAATTGGTTACATATCAATAGTAAGTTAGTAAGTGTCCGTTTGGTTTATGGTTTATAGTTGAGTAGAATTGATTATAAAAATCAATGGTTGAGATGAGTGATGCACGTTTCATGAAGCACGTTGTACGAAAGTGATTTAAAATCAATTCCACCAAATCATGGTTTTGATTTTCTCAACCGCCCAACCAAACGGGCTATAGCTCACTCAGCTCAACCCTTGTCCCAATTGGATTCTTAAGTACTCAGCTCAACCATTGGGGTGTCCTTAGGGATAAAAAAATATTTGAATATATTAGTGCATAATTAATATTACGTTATTCTGATTTTATTTTTTTGGAGCAGCCGGAACCTGAATTCCGACCACCAATGTCAGAAGTGGTTCAAGCACTGGTTCGATTAGTGCAGCGAACTAACATGAGCAAGCGAACATTTGGAACTGATCAAGGAAAAACCCAACGAGGGGATGATGACCAAGATACACAAGACATGTAAATGGCAACAAAATCTTTCTGTTGATAGAATGGCTTAAAAGGAAAACAATATTCATCTCATTTTCGTCATTTCTTTTTAACCCTTATACAGTCTCTCTTAGTTATAGATTGAATGCACCTCTGAATCATTGAAGCTAGACAATTATTGATGTATGTTTCTGAGCAATTTCTTTTCTTGTATTGGTGATATAAATTTCAATAATCTAACCGTTTGCAAAATTGAAGCTAGACGGTTGCCATTTTCTTGTAATAACAACTAGGAACCACAAGCTTTTCATACTATTTTACTTTGTGGTTGTATCTTGTATGTATGGGTGTAATATACTCTTGTCCTGACATGTGTCTAAATAAAAATTGAGTCTCTTCATAATGAATGTGGATCCTACAACATTTCAGCTGCAGTATCGGGTTTATCTCATGCCTTCGATTGAAAAAAATTCGCAACAGTGAAAATCCATTATTTAAGATTTGAAAGTAAATCACTTTTATTAAATTTTCATATTCTCATCATAACTAGTGCATAATTCATTTCTAATTATTAATTTTTAAAATAAATTTTTTAATTATAAAACTGGGGATTCGAATCCCGCCTTGGGCATGCAACTCCTTTAAAATTCAGGGCCAGCTGTCCCACCCATCGAGGTGCCTACAAACCAGCGAGGGGATTAGTCTCTGCTGTCGGCGGTGGATACCCGGTCAAGTACCAAAAAAAATGCATACTTAATTGCATCACAGCTGATAAACACAACTGACAAGGAGTTCTGAATTAGAAATTTACTTCAAAAAAATGTTGAAGAAATTAAAAAAGTAATAATTATTTAATTAAAGAATACAACGTTTAATTTATTACAAACTTAAATTTATTTCAAACTTATTTTTTGATCTCTAATGAATGTCATAAATCAATTCATTAGCATTTCCCTCACCGAAATAGATCAAAATGTTCTGCCCCACTCATGGTTCAAAACCCAATACTTCATTCGGTTTGGTTGGGTGCATTGGACTCATGACCACCCGCGCCAGTCACAGGGTGTCAGTATGCTAGCTATATTTTTTTTCTAATTTAATTTCAAGACAATCATTAAAATAGTGTTAATTATTACTTGGGGACTTTGATCTTGTGAAGAATTTAATGCTTAGTTGTTTTATTTATATAGCTAACTTTTTAGGTGATCATAGCTGTTTCAAAAAAGAGAAAGAGAGAAGTAGAGCAAGAAAGTAAGAGAATCTGAGAGAATTCTAAATCTGTAAAACTGTATATTTTACTGAATGAATTGTTATCTTACAAATGAACTTGGTTACACTTTTATATTGTAAGCCGGCTTCTAAGAGAAGCTAAGCAAACAGAATTAACTAACTGTAACTGACTCTAGTCAGTTATCTAACAGAAGCACATGTATCACATGTCTAATTACAATTAGCACATGTCAATAACAATCAGCACATGTGGCTTTAGCTGTTACAAACAGAATGCATAGAAGCTATGCGCATACTCTAACATGCTCCTCTCAAACTCAGGGTGGATTGAGAAGTGAAAGCTTGTCAAACACTTTGAGTTTGTCTCTGAGAATTTCAAATCTGGTTGAAGAAAGTGCTTTGGTCAGGATGTCTGCAAACTGATCCAAAGAGGGAATGTGATAGACCTCTAGACTTTTATTAATAACCTTTTCCCTAACAAAAAAGATGTCAAGCTCCATGTGTTTTGTTCTGGAATGTAGGACTGGGTTATGAGTTAACATGACTGTACTCAGATTGTCACAGAACACTTTAGGGGTTGTAAAAGGGATTTGTAGCTCTGTGAGGAGTGATTGAATCCATAGAATTTTTGTTGTTGTATTAGCTAGGCTTCTGTATTCTGCTTCAGTGCTGGAGCGTGCCACTAGATTCTGCTTCTTTGACCACCATGAAATCAGATTAGGACCAAGAAAAATACATGATCCAGAGGTAGACCCGCGATCATCCAGGTCAGATGCCCAATCTGCATCACAGTATGTAGTAAGAGGAATAGACTGAGTAAGAGATGCTGGTTGGATTAGTAACCCATATGTGAAGGTCCCTTTAAGATACCTTAGGATCCTTTTTACTGCTGTCCAATGGTCTTCAAGAGGTTGAGAAAGAAACTGGCAGGCTTTGTTGACTGCAAAACTGATTTCAGGTCTAGTTATAGTTACATACTGTAGGACTCCAACTATTGACATGTAATTGGATGGATCTTGAAGATAATTTGTGCCATGTTTGGACAACTTGGTGCTGCTGACCATGGGAGTGAAGATACCTTTTGCATCTGACATTCCAACCTTCATTAATAAATCTGTAATGTACTTGGTTTGTGATAGGAGAAGAGACCCATTAGGTAGTTTAGAAACCTGTATTCCCAAAAAATACTCCAAGGAACCCAACTGTTTAAGAGCAAATTCCAGATTTAGCTTGGAGATAAGTTGTTGAATCAGTGGTAGAGAATCCCCAGTGATGATGATGTCATCCACATAAACCAGGATAAAAATACAGTGAGTGCCTTGGTGAAGAGTGAAGAGAGAAGGGTCACACTTACTTGGCTTGAAGCCAAAAGTTAAGAGAGTTGAATTGAGCCTTTCAAACCATGCCCTAGGAGCCTGTTTTAAGCCATATAAGGCCTTGTGCAGCTTGCATACAAGTGTCTTGTCTGAGTGTTCAAAACCTGGAGGTTGACTCATGTAGACTTCCTCTTCCAGTAGCCCATTGAGAAAAGCATTATTTACATCAACCTGTTGAATAGGCCAGCCTTTGGAAACAGCAAATGTTAGTACAGTTCTGACTGTTACAGGTTTAACAACGGGTGAAAAAGTTTCAGAATAATCAAAACCAAGTTTCTGGTGAAATCCTTTAGCTACTAGCCGAGCCTTATACTTGTTTAGAGACCCATCAGGGTTTTCCTTGACCCTAAAAACCCATTTACAACCAATTGCTTGACGATTTGCAGGGAGGGCAACAAGAGACCAGGTTTTATTTCTCATCAAAGCGTCATACTCCTCTTTCATAGCTTGAAACCATTGGGGGCTGGCCAAGGCTTGCTTGACAGTGGAGGGTTCAATGTGAGTGAGCAAAACTCTAGGTTCCAATCTAGGTTGAATAATGCCATTTTTGCTGCGGGTTTGCATAGGATGAATGTTGAGTGGATTGACAAATGAGAGTGTTTGAGAGGATGTGGGAGGAATTGTGGAGGTAGGTAGGAAGTTGTTAGAAGAAGGGGACAAGGATGGGATAGTAGAAGGAACAAGAGGTGAGATAGGTAATGTAGAAGGGGAGGAAACACGTGTGGAAGGGAGTATGGGTGGTGCAGCAGGTATAGGTGTAGGAGTAGAAGAAGGAATAGACTTAGATGGAAACAGAGAAGAATAAGGAAACCTGGACTCATGAAAAGTAACATCCTTGGAGATGAAGATTCTGCCTTCTGCATCTAAACATTTATAACCCTTGTGATTTGTTGAATAGCCCAAGAAAACACACTCCTTTGAGTAAAAGGCAAACTTGGAGGAGTTATAAGGTCGTAGAAAGGGGAAGCAAGCACAGCCAAATACCTTTAGGAATTTATAGTCAGGAAGTTGATTGTATAATTTGAAGTATGGTTATTGTAGTTGTAGAACAGTGGTTGGGAGTCTGTTAATCAAGTAGGTTGCAGTGAGAAAGGCATGATCCCGGTATTGAAATGGTAAATTGGCTTGAGCAAGGAGGGTAAGGCCTGTTTCAACAACGTGTCTGTGTTTACGTTCAACTGTGCCATTTTGGTGATGGGTGTGAGGACAAGCAACTCTATGAACAATCCCCAAGTCTACAAAATAAGGGGAGAGAGGTCTAAATTCACCCCCAATCTGTTTGAACAAATTTAATTCTGGAATTAAATTGTAATTCTGCCATGGCTTTAAATTGAAGAAAGGTTTTAAGTGTATCAGATTTGGCTTTGAGGGGATAGACCCAAGTATATCGAGAAAAAGCATCAACACAAGTGAGAAGATATTTAAATCCACAAGAGGATTCAATAGGTGTTGGCCCCCATAGATCACTAAACACGAGTTGAAAAGGTTCTGTGTAAACAGTAATAGAAGTAGATGAAGGCAATCTATGATTTTTACCCAAACAGCAAGCAGTGCAGAAAAAATCACCAGAATTTTTATTAGGTAACAAGATGTTACAATGTTGTAAAGCCAATCGTAAGGCATCATGATGAGGGTGCCCTAATCTACAATGCCATAAAGAATAGGCACTAGGAGTTATTGATGTAGATGCAGAAGGAGAACCTAGACTAGTTACATCATATGAGTCAAAAGAAACAGTAGAATTTGAGTGTTTAGTACAAGTGAGAATTGATGGGGTAGAGTAGGCAGCAAATGTATCAAACTTCTAGAGCCCATCTTTGTCCAATTTTCCATGAAGAAGCACCTCAGAATTGGCCTGAGATTTGACAAGACAAATGTAGGGTGAAATTCAAAGTAAACAACATTATCTTTAGCAAACTTGCTAACACTAACAAGATTCTTTGTTATAGAGGGAACTAAGAGAAGGTTTTTGAGATGAAGAGAGGAATTGGGATTATAAGGGGATGGGAAAATTTTGGAACCAATAGAAGTGATGGACAAACCTTGACCATTCCCCATGAGAACCTCCTCTGCACCAGTAAAAGGAACATTGTCTGAAAGATTTGCAACATTGTTGATTACATGGTGTGTTGCACCCGAGTCAGGGTACCAAGATTGATGTTGGGTGTTATGAGAGCTATCCGGAGCAGTGAGATAAACCTGTGCCTGAGACTGAAAAGAGCCATTAGTAGTAGATGCAGGTCTCTGGTTTGAAGCTTGTTGAAGGGAGGATGCATTGCCAGGATAAGCATACTGAACAGAAGCAGGCCTAGGGGGTGGAGGATACCATGTATTTGGACCTTGAAATGGAGGATAGTAGCCAGTGAAGGAAGGAGAAAAATCTGTGAACCTGTGATAACACATACTTGCGTCATGTCCATATTTAAAACAGATTTGGCATTGAACATTAGACCTGCCATTGAAACGACCTCCACGGCCTCTTCCGCAACTAAATCTACCACCACGACCAAAGCCAAAACCACTCGGTTGCTGTTGTGAGTTAAACTGCTGTGTGTTTTGAGATGGAAAAGAAACCTGATTTGAAATAGGAGAACCATTAGATGCAGAGGGTGCAGGTACAGCAGAGGAAGATTCTGGAGCAGACACTTGAGCAACATTGATGGACAAAGTTGAAGAATCAGCTAGCAACTTCTTCTTACTCTTTTCCAGGCGAACATCATGGGCCAGTAGCATGGCTTCAACTTCAGCAATAGTGCATAAATCGGGTCTGTTTTGAATGACAGCTACAATTGCATGATAATCTTCAGGAAGACCATCAAGAATGGTTTCCAAGTGATCACGAAACTGAACTGGATCACCAACAGAGTGGAGTGTGTTAACTTTGACTTTCATTTTCCGAAGATACTCAGTCATGGACATGGAGCCTTTGGAGATAGTTTTTAACTCAGATCGTAACTGACTGGATTGGGCTTTATTTTGGGCATCAAAGAAATTATGCAACTCTTCCCAGATTTGCCAAGAATGAATGCAGGTCATAACATGAGGTAACACAGATTCAAAAAGAGAGGATAACAACCAAGTAAAGAGTAAAGAGTCTTGTTGTTCCCAAGTAGTATAGGCTGGATTTACATTACCAGTATCTCTATCGGCTTCAGAGAGAAATCTTGGAGGAATGATTGGGTTGACCATGAAGCGTTGAAGCTTGTACCCGCGAATTACACCTTCTATTTGTTGTTTCCATAGGTAGAAATTTTGTTCATCAAGTTTGATAGTGATGAGGTGCGAAAAAGTAATTGGTGCAGTGGAGGAATTTTGTTGATTGAGGAGGAATTATCAGGAGATGAAGTCATTGTTGCTGGATCGAACTTGAGCTCATGATACCATGTTTGAATAAGAGAAAAGAGAGAAGTTGAGCAAGAAAGTAAGAGAATCTGAGAGAATTCTAAATCTGTAAAATTGTATATTTCACTGAATGAATTGTTATCTTACAAATGAACTCGGTTACACTTTTATATTGTAAGTTGGCTTCTAAGAGAAGCTAAGCAAACAGAACTAACTAACTATAACTGACTCTAGTCAGTTATCTAACAGAAGCACATGTATCACATGTCTAATTACAATTAGCACATGTCAATAACAATCAGCACATGTGGCTTTAGCTGTTACAAACAGAATGCATAGAAGCTATGCGCATACTCCAACAGTAGCACGCCCAATGTAACCAAGATTGTTTCGGGCTTGAAATTTTCTATTTTTCGTCTTTTTGTAATTACATTCACCTTGTAAAAGGGCGAGGAACATAACTGGTTTTAATGCAGGATGAATTCTTTTTTTTTTTAATCTAAATCCTCCTAATTCAATAGAAACAGGTACTCCATTTTCAAAATTACAAAAAAAAAAAGAATTATAAAAACTTGATTAAAATTTTTTAAAAATTAAAAACTGAAAAACTTAGTACCACTACCACCTCTCGGGACCTAAAATATTAATATAATAAAGTTTAAATATTTGAATACCACAAACATTTAAATATTTAAATATTGAATTAACTTATATTTTGGAATACTATATTTGAATATCTTAAAGTAGTCAATTTTTTATATGAAATATTTAAATGCAGAGTTAAACTGCTAAATAAAGATAATTTCTAAAGGATTAAATTGAAAATAATATTTTTCAAGGACCAAAAGGTTTTACTCTAATTTTTTTAAGAAACTAAATTTACCCTCTAAGCCAAATCTGAAACTAAATATCAACTGAACCCGACTCTTTTTTCAAGCTGAAAATATTCAACCCCAGCAAGCACAATAGTTAACCTTTTTTATGTTAACACGGCAAATAATTTTGGATGTAGCATTAGGAAAACGTTTGCCACAGATTGTATGAATCAACCATCAAGTATGCATTCAAACAGACAAGTTTCACAAACTGCTCGTGAAGGAACCATATGACCCTTGAATAAATTTCACTGGGGAAAATAAATATTGTACGTGCTAAAATATGGTCTCTGCAAAAGTAGATGAAAGAATAACTCAGTTGTAGACCATATACTTGGAGTTGCACTGAACTTTTGGTATCCTTTGATGACTTTATTTACTGCATCAAGGAAGTCTTTCTCTGTTACAGTCTTCCTTCGGGCACGGATAGCATACATACCAGCCTCAGTGCATACACTCCTTATATCAGCTCCTGGAGAGAACAAAAAATACTTGATCAGAAAACCAATGTCTAGAAGTACCCAAGCATGAAGCAGAATGTTTGACAGCAAGACTTTGGTACAAGACAAAGAAAGGAAGCTGCAAAAAGCCCTCAAAACCAAAAGAAGTTTGACCATGAAGTACACAAGCCAGAATACTGAAATCCTTAACAAATTGATGGTCAATAAGTATAAGCTAAATTAGAAACTGTCCAGTTTTAAGAAGTTCTTACCAGTGGAATTTGGGCAAAGCCGAGCTAAAAGTTCAAAACGGATATCCCTTTCACAGTTCATGGTTCTTGTATGTATCTTGAATATCTGCGTCCTACTCTCTAAATCAGGAAGGCCAAATTCCACTTTACGATCCAATCGCCCAGGCCGGAGTAGTGCTGGATCTAGAGTGTCAGGCCTAGAAATTGTGGACAAAAAAACATAAACAATAAAATAAGTCCAGCTCAGTGGTGGTAAGACTTACAAATTGAAGAAAAGCACTCAGAGAGACATGAAAAATTTGCAAAGGGAGTTGCAATGCAAACTTGATTTGCATTTCTTTTTATTACAAGACAATGGGAAGACACATTAAGCAATTATGACTTATGAGGGAAAAAATAAAAGGGTAGTTGGAGTACATCATAATTATGGCGAAATTCAAAATGGCAGTGCATACTTAGAGATGCTCTCTCACAATAACATCTATAGTGAAATAGACAAGAAAGGAAAAAACATATAATGGCCAAAACAACCAACCTGTTAGTTGCCATCAAAACTTTGATGTTTCCTCGAGCATCAAATCCATCAAGTTGATTCACAATTTCAAGCATTGTACGCTGAACCTCATTGTCACCACCAACACCATCATCAAATCGAGCACCTCCAATTGCATCAACTTCATCAAAAAACACAATACATGCCTTCTTTGAACGAGCCATCTACAGGAGATAACATTTTTTGTCAAATGATACCATGTCATGGAAACATTGATCAAGAGCTAGAAGACAGGTCTTAGGCATTTACCTGAAATAGTTCACGAACCATCCGAGCCCCTTCACCAACATATTTCTGAACTAGCTCACTTCCAATAACCCTAATAAAACAAGCATCAGTCCTATTAGCCACAGCCCTGGCTAAAAGTGTTTTGCCAGTTCCTGGCGGGCCATAACAAAGAACACCCTTTGGAGGATCAATTCCAAGCTTGACAAATTTCTCTGGATGAAGCATGGGAAGTTCAACAACCTTGCAGGAAAATTAAAAATTTAGTGCCACATGACTTATTTCCTTGATTATAATTAAAAATATGGGAAATTCTCAATGACTTACTTCACGCATCTTTTCAATCTGCTCTTTACAACCACCAACATCATTATATGTCACATCTGGCTTCTCTTCAACTGTCATCATGGTAACACTAGGATCAATTTTTGGAGGCAAAGGAATCTGAATCTGATATTTGTTTCTATCAACCCTGCAATGATAAAATGAAGGTCAAACAAACAAGCAGAGAACATGGCACTAAAGTTCCTCTTTTTTTCTGTGGGTAATATATTAGCATTAAAGTTACTTATTGGAAACGTACCCAACACGCATTCCTTCCTCTATATCAGTGGGTGAAACTTTGTCCCCTAACCCAACAACAAACTGTCATCATCAAAGCATAAGGTATATTAGACCCAATTTCAAAATAGAAGAAAAACCATGACATTTTGTACAGCATATAATATAATTGACTAGCATGTGATATCTTCCTCAACAAGTAGTGCCAGTCATCTTCAAACAAATATCTATCTGATAGATATGGGGAAAATGAAAAGATTGTTAAAAACATGGGCACCTTTGCAATCTGCTTCACATTTATAACATATTTGGCATCTTCAGAGTTTGGATTTATAATCTTGGTGCATCTTGCCACCTGTTCAGTAAATAACCATAGTTAGCAATTCCTACAAATATTAAAAACATTTGAACAAAAATTCTATAAAAACAAAAAAAATACCTGAAGAGGTTGCTCCTCTTGCATCATTTGCTTATCAGAAACAAGATCCCATTGGCTTGGTGCAGCTAAACCAGTGTCAGACTCCTTGATACCTATTATTACAAGAGGAAGCTAACATCTGAGGAAGTGTGCATGTGTTAACAACATCCACTCTATGCAACTAAGACAACCAGTATGAGCATAATAATAATAATAAAAGAACATCTACACAATATCAATTATTAACTCCTTACTTCATCTTTTTTTTTTAAATTTTCTGGCTAATGGCTGATGGTCACAAACTAATACTATCACCTTCAATAAGACATAATAAATTTAGAGATAGAAAAAAATATACCCAGTTAAGACCACTTGTAACCATCAAAAAGGAAAAGGAGAGTAAAGGGGGGTCCTTTTCCTTTTCGATGGTTACAAGTGGTCTTAACTGGGTATATTTTTGTCTAATAGAAAATGTGAGGTTAAGGGGGAACATGCATAATACCAAGGAGAAAAAAAAGTCAAGATGTAATTATCTTTATTATGAACAATTACAATTACAATGATACACAAAGCAATAACAAAATATAGTAACAAATTAAACCTTCTGCACATACCACATAAGTCATTCACTTTCTTTGCCATATCTTTGATTTCCTTCTCCGCTTTTTTTATGCTTGTGGAATAAGGTCCCAAACCCTGCACATAAAGTAAACCATGTAGAAGACTGTTATAAAGGCACTAATGATGAGAAAACCGCTGATCACAGAAAAGTATTTTCAGTCCAGCAACTGTAAGGAGAAACTAGGCAGGGCTCAAGAATCAACATACGAGCAAAATATCTCTGAACAACAAATATCACTGGCTTTCCATATTACAGAGCAAAGAGGCTTCGCATGATCACAATTCACACATAGTAGCACCTCACTAACTCTTAATTAAATCTATCGATTGGGTACATTTAATTCTTTGTCAAGAAAGATGAAAGTTTTCACAGTGACATTACACAACCATGTAAGCAGTCCCTCTACAATAATGTTGAAATACCTGTCTATCTACATCATGATTTATGAACAATTACCAGATATAGTTCACAGTTACTACAAACACCAATTACACAAACCCCAAAACCAGCAACCTCAACTATTGGCATTCAAAAAGTCTATCAAAATCTGAAAAACGACCGACAGGAAATTCCTTGCTTTCATTTTCCCGAGTAAACCTTCAACGTTTTAAAGTTCCAAAATTAATAAAAAGTTCAATGTTACAGACTTTAACAGACCCCACGATCCAGAATCAGAATTGAAGTGAAAGTAGGTTAACGCTGTAAATTTTCCCCAGAACACTAAGCGATTAAAACCCAATAGCAGCATGGTTGAAATCTGAAAACAAATTAGACTAAGATTCGAGATAGCATAGGATATGGAACAACACTGGTAGAATATCATACAATTCCTACTAGAACGAAGATCTAATAAGCTAAAAACAGAAAGGGGAAATTGGAAAATTAGGGTTTTAGAGAGAAAGAAAAGCTTACGTAAGTTTTGAGGAGGGCGATGTCATCCTCGTCAAGGGGTCGGGGATTCTTCTCGTCCTTGAGATCGTCTTCGTGTTCAGGTGCCATTGATGCTACTCTCTCCGATTCTGATTTTCTGTGTAAAATTACAAATTTTCTTCACAGAGAAGCGAAACCCAATTCAAGTTGTTGTAGTGCTGAAGCTGGGCTTTTATCTTTATGCAAAGGCTTTGAAGTGAGAACTAGAACAAGAGTGATAAATAAATAAATTTATATTTAATATTAAACTCTCTTTAAGAAGAGATCTTACACTGGTGGTGTAAGTTGAAAATCTATTAAGTAAATTTTTAACATTATAAAGTTAAAAATTTATTAAACAAGGGAGAAATAAATTTATATTCAAATATTAAGTAAAACATAAAAACTCATTATTTTAAATTGAGATTATAAAGTTAAAAATTTATTGAACTATTTTTTTAGCTTTCTTGTTAACTTGCTTTTTGTAGGGAAAATTATCAAGGAAGATAGTGATAGCATGTGTTTAAGTGAACATTTATAAAATTAATGTTACATGACTTAATTTTATAAAATTAACATTTATTAAAAGTGAGTTTGAAGTAAAATAATTTATATTAGAAAACTATTATGTTAAAATTTAGGGCAAACTTTTAACTCAAATGTAAAAGATATATTTTAATGTTTTCACTCAATCCCGCTTGAAAGTTGTTTTGGGGATTAGGCCAAATCTCACAAAGACCCAATCCAGCCCAAACGCTGGAATCATATAAATCGGATCATCTGACCCGCTGACCTATCAAACCATATAACCCAGACCATTCACCCTTGTAGGTAATGGTTGCACGTGGTCCTGACTCCTGACCATACAAGTCGTACAGACGCCACACTAGATAATTATCAAGAAAAGATTTTCTCCAAATTCACACATCACTTTAACCTATAAATTACAATATTGGTAATAGAACAGGTACGCTGCATACGCACTTACTCTTCGTAATCAATACCCTCAACTCAAACTCGGTACTTGGGTGTTGAAGTGTTTCTGTAGTTCCACCCCGGTTCGCTCTGACCTCTGTATCAAACCGAGTTAACTCCACACGTACGAGATGAAATTGTACCCGAACAAACGTAGAATCAAATTTAAATGAAGATAATCAAACATAAAAAAATTAATGAAATTGGGTAGCTATTTTAGCTAACTTATAATTCATTTGAATAATTTATAAGTTTGTTTGGCTAAAACAGTAATGTTTGATAAACAAACTAGTTTTATTAGCTTATAGTGTTTTTCATAATATGGTATTAGGTTTTGAGCTTATAGCTTACTATATGTATTACTCCTTACCTTAAAATTTTTTATGAAATTCTCCCCTTTATCATTTCCATTTAATTACAACTTATTAACAAAAAAATAGATGTTAAAATCTCTATTTAATAGTAGAATGTACACTATGAAAAAGATTATTATGTAATTAAAATTTAAAAAATAGCTTTTGCGTGTGTTTGTATATGAAATAAAATAATTAAATCTAAAAACAGTGTTATTAAAATAATTGAACATTAATTAAAAAATAATAAAGGTTTAAAATTAATTAAAAAAACTAAAATTATAATTTATATAAATATATCATTTTACGTCTTTTTACATTTTTCAACCCTTTGACATCCTTGTCATGAATAAAAAAAGGTTAAATATATTATATATTGGCAGCTAGGTTTAAAAATTGTTTATTTAAAAAGAAAAAATGAATATAAAAAAAAGAAACTAAAATATAGCAAATTTAGAAGTACATTATCTAAAACATGTCTGAATAAAAGTTTGCAAACAATAATATTTTATTTTTAATGGGTAAACAACTTTTTTCATTTTTAACGTTTGCTCAAACCATTGTTTGAAACCTAAAATCATATTTTATACACGCTAAAACTAGAATTTTTGGAAGGCACAAAACTACAATCCAAACATGCTACTGGCAATAAAACTTCAGTAGTGCTATAGCTGTAATTTCACTATCTATATTGCAAAATTAACACCCCTCCCTAGTTCTTTTCGATATATTTATCAAATTTCAATTTTTGAGAACAAATTATTACGTGAATACAAATTTATGTATAGTTAGGATTACACTATCAAAGATTAAATCAAAACACAACAAAAATATTCAGAGTGAAATTTACTGATAACTCTGAGTGAGTTGAAACTTGCTGAAAATGAGTGGGGAGTTGAAGGAAATTCACTCACTACAAGTATTCATAATTCTGAGTCAATTGGTATCTCACCTAAACTTACTGATAACTCTGAGTCACTTGGTTGGTATGGAAATTCGAAGGAGTTAATCAAAAGAATGCTATGCCAATGCAATACATTGTTGCGTTACAAAACTGGTAATCAAAAAATAGACTTTTCGTATTTAATAACATCTTTGGTGTTCAAATCATAGATCTTGCAAATTTGTACGATGGTATGTTCACTAAGGCCGGCATGCCCATCCTCCTGACGAACAAGACTCTCAAGTTCTTTGGATGGCCGCAAATGCAATACCTAATTATTGATGTAAAAGAGCATTAGGAAGTAGATTAAGTAAATTGACATAGAATAACAATTTTTAAATTCATTTGCAGCAAATACAAGAATGAATATGGCAAGATCTAAAAGAAAAGGTTTTTAGCCTATGCATGAAACAATACATATTTGTAAAATTGTTTTCAACCCAGCTATGAAATCACTTTCACTTCCCAATATCTCAATAGTAATACTCACCCAATATGGTTCATGTGAACTATGGCTTTCATTTTTAGAGTCCTTAAGCTCAGTTTCCTTCTTATCTGGATAAGTGCTTGAAGTCTTGGAGCTATCTGAGACTAGTTGAAACAGCTTCTCACTTCCCTAAGAACATTCATATAAAACAAAGCAGAGACTTATACAAAAATTCAAGATAAATGGAGTCAGAAGCCAAGCTGCAAAGATGATATGAAAAACCTAAGGATTAAAATGACATCATCCTAATGGAAGGTTAACATATAAAAAATAAATAGCCAATCCTCCATGACAAATTGACAACTATGCAACTTTTCTAATTCCTGCCAAACAAAACAATGTTTGTCTAGCACTGGTAATCCTGTGATTTACAGTACCAGCACCCCAAATTCAAAACAAATATAAGTGGGTCAATTGGATTTACAAACAAACATCCCATGAAAAAGTATTCATAATTACTTTAGAAGATTTAAAAACAGTAAGCTTCAATGTAAAGTGGGAATGAGATATAATTATCTCAATCCCTCAAGATTTTGAGGACAAACCATTGTCCTTTGACAGATTGAAAGTTTTAATGAGCTTGACAAGAATAAAAGATATATAAAACAATGCACTCTTAAAGGAAATTAGAAATTTGAGACTGACACGGGGAAAATCCCTGATTGTGACAGCAAAAAACACATAATAATATGAATGATAGGAGAGGGAAAATAATAAATTGCAAGTTCTATACAAATTTAGCAACAGTATAAACCTGAAGGGCCCTCCAATGAGAATATGTGCGGTATAAAACCCAGAAGAATGGAACATTAGGCAAAGGTAAAACCTGCAATGCAAAATTAAGGTGAATGGTTTATCTACTAAAGCAAAGAATGGAGTAAATATTCAGAGCAGAAACACACAATCTTGAAATTTTTCATAAAAGCCATAATATATAAGTAGTTGACTTTCACAGAACACATACGTACGCTTAATGCAGAGGTCAATGGAATCAATGAAATTGATCCATAGAAGAATTTCCGGTGGATAATTGTTCCCCTGTAAACAGAAAACAGTTTATATGAAATGAAGATTAACATTTAAAATTTAAAATTAAATCACAAGTTGCAGTAACACATTCCAGTTTAAAACAGAAATTGGTTTGCTCCAACACCACCAGTGAGGGGGACAAGAGAGAAATAGAGAAAGAATTACCTCATAGCAATGTGTCTCAGTCTTCGACGAACAAGTTGAGCATTCAAACTGCAAAAATATTTACTTGTCATAAAAGATAAAAGAAGCAAATCTGTAATGCCAAAATTACTTCTTCATCCCCATCATGTTCCCACACACATGTGATTTTCAAATGGAAATTATCACACAGACTTAAAATAAGGAATGCAACTTCAACAAAAATAATGAACAAGAAAAGGAAGCAAAGCTGGTTCTGTAATATTAAACAGGAAAGAAAGCGCCAAGAAAAGCCTAAAGATGGAAAGCAGACACAATTGTGTCTCTCATTTCAGAGTCCATACTGATCCATATTAAATAGCATAAAAATTGATTTGAGTAAACTATGATCAGTTAAATATAGTAACCACAAATAAACAGCTAAACAATTTTTAACAGTAAACACTAAAAAGTAAAACTTCAAACAAACAATACATACAAAAGCCAAGCAACAATCTAAACAAGGTGACCACCAACCTTGATGGGTAAATGACTTCAACACCACTGACATCCTTTGATATAGATTTCAAAAATATCTCAGACGGGTTGACCCGCGACAAAAGCCACAGCCCCAACCTGCCAAAAAAGAAAAAAACTCGAAATCAAATCACATTTGAGCAAGAACAAGAATTGGCCCAAGAAAAACACGCATTCTTAAACTGTAAAGTAAAAACTCACCCATGAACCTTCTTTTTGAGAGATCCATCCGGTGCCCTTTCCAAACCAACCCAAGCTGTATTCATCTGCATCACCCACAGCAACCATAAGGTTAAAAAAGACACGCCAAGAAAGAGAAATGGACAAGAACCGAAGCGAGTGGAACCTTGTTGGCTACGTAGTCCACCAAAAGCTCAGCTTTGGCGTTAAGGGGTTTATCAGCAACGCTAATGTCGCTCCATAACTCTTTCAAAGTCAAAGGGGATTGAGAGGAAGTAGTGGAAGCGGAGAGAGAATGGTCAATGGATCTGCTGAAGCACCAGTTCCTGCCCCGTATTGGGAACACAACCAATTTGGCTCTCATGGCGATGACCCTTTGGGTAGCAAAACCCTAGCACAGAATTTTAGCGCTCAAGTTGCAATCTTTGGCGGGATCGAGGTCCGCGTAGAGTGAATATTCAGAGTCAAAGAAGGGAAAATGGGAATTGGGGTTGAAGAAGAAAAAAGATCAGTTGTATTTTGAAACAGAATGATGAATGGTGAAAAGCGGCGCGCTTTGCGGTTGCAACTTCACTACACTAACACACACCGACCAGCCTAGCGTAAAAAGTGAACAAAAGAAATAAAAAAAATTGATAAAGCTTTAAAAATAGAAAATATTTATTTTTATTTGGTAATGTTTTGATTACCACAAAAATAGAAAGTATTTAACATTATTAATGTTTTCTAAGTTTTAATTTTAGAGTTTAATTACTTTGCAGTGTAGTTTAAAAAAATTACACGATCATCTAATGATGTGTTGACACTTTAAAAATTTTATTTCTTTTTATTTATCCACTTTAAAAGCGAATGTTCATTACTTTTTTCTCAATTATACCCCTATACTTAGGGGTTACTCTAGTAATTAATAAAAGAGATCAAAGAATAGAAATGGTATAACAAGAAGCGTAAAAAAAATTTGAGAAAAAATAAGAGTATTAATTATTTTTTAATTTGTGTATTCCTCATCAAAGTGGACATAAAAAAAGAAAATGGAGGGAGTATTTAATTTTATTATTACATTTAGACAAATATATTAAATATTATGTTATACTCTCCCCAATCTTGAATATAAACAAAATTTAACTAATTCATGTCGATTAAGAATATTAGTCATTCTAATTACCTAATACATGCGGGTTCGGATTTTATTTTCATGTCTAACATTGGGGATTCTTAATAAGAATAGAAAAAGGCTATGAAAATTTTTAAATATTAATCATTAATCTTATAATTAATTATTATAATTTTTTCTTTTAAAATAAGTCCAACATTTTAGAGAGCTAAATTTAGACTTTTTTTCCAAAATTATAAAGACTTTAAGTTAGTATTTATTTTTCTTTTGTAATCTTTATACAAACATAAAAAGAATTAGATCATTGGTTTCATTTGTGGGAAACCTAACTTACTAAAATGAGTAAACCACCATTTTATTCATAAGATTTGGAATTGGCCACTTTAGTCCGTAAAAGATAAAAAAAAATTACTATTTCCATCCCTAATGCATTGTTTGGTTGCTATGATTTTGTGAAGAGAGAGTTTATGGGTATTTAGCCCATCCACCTTGTTTGGTTTCTTTAGGAGGGAGAGTTGAGGGGTTAATGATTAAGTGGGGCCCACAGCTTTTTTTCTCCTCCCTAAAGTGGAGAGTTAGGAGAGAGATAGAGTGGAATTGTCAAATGATAATTTTGCCCTTATATAAATTGAATATATTTTCATTTTAAGGACTTTTTTGTCCTTTTAGCTATTTATAAATCTATCACTCCTTTATTTCTCTACAACCAAACAATTAGTCTTGTAAAACCCACAACAGTTTGATAACCATAAAAATTATGCAACTTAATCTAAATAACTAACTATAATAAAATCTCAAACAACCAACATTCCAGATACTAGGAATAACTCATCCAATCTTATAGTTAGTAAATATTAATCAATAAGCATAAGCCAAACATATATCAGTCAATCTATCAGTATGTATTGGTCGGTATATAACTAACTAATCTAACACACTATCAGTCAATATATAACCAGTTAAGTCTAACACACCACACATCAAGTAAGCCAATCTATTAGTAGAAATATATCCTTCATAAAGTAACACGGAACACCCAACAATTAAGTCAACCTACGAGCAAGCATGTATCACTCAAGAAACTAACACAAAACAACTAACAATTGAGTCAATATACTAGCAGACATATATTAGTTGGGAACTAACATAGAACAACCAACAATTAAGTCAATCTCTGCATTCTACCATCACTAAATCCTCCTTGATTTCTCTGCCTTCTGCCATCACTAAATCCTCCTTGATTTTTCTGCCTTAGGCCATCATTGAAACCTCCTTGATTTCTCTGCATTTTGTCATCACTAAAAATCTTGTGTTGCACTCTTCCATCATTGAAAACGTTTCTCTGCCTTCTTCTGTCACAAAACTATTTGAATTGCCAACATTCCCCCGAGGCGGGTGGCTTCTCATCTGATCCATGTGATTTGTCGATTGGGATATGACTTTTTCCCACAATTGATCTGCCTCATGCGCAACAATTTGTCTTCCTCAATGCTTAGTTGCTTGTTTGCATTTCTTTCCTCTCCTTTTATATAAAAGACTACTCTGGTTCTTATCTCACCAAGAATTGTGCCACAAACTTCTTTAAGAAATCCCGGAGACACGTGATCGATGACAGTGGCAGACTCAAGAACCACACCAAAACAACAATCGGCAGAGTTCCAGCAAACAACTTACATTGAAGTGCACCCTCCAATCCCCTCTCGATCATTTGTTTTTAATGTCATAACATGAACTTGAGGGTCCGACCTACCATCATAGGTAAATAATGAGGGGTTCTAAAAAATTCTTTAGGAAGAATGACTGAGCTATGTCCTCTGAGAAAGGATGAAAATCTCTCATATCTTCGTTGACTCTTCATCTTCATTTTGTTCCCGAGTCAAAGTATCAACTCTATGTTGTAACACATGATTCTGTTGTTGAAGACGCCCCATGTTTGCAAGAATCTGCTACAACATTCACTACCATCTTTTCGAATCTTATGATCGATGAGATTAGTTTTACCACCGCCCCACGATGGATGTCAAATATTCTTCAACAAATGTCTGATCGGAAACCACCGATATTTAGTGTGGATAACCTCCAACCCTAAGTTTAGTCGGTATCATTGGTGATCTGCCTCTCTCAGTCAGTTATCCTTGCTTATAAAGTGGATGCCCTCACTCCGTCTCTCTTGCTAAGTTTACACCTACTTGATAAGACTAACCGCCCCACTTAATACTTGAATCTCCCTACTCAAAAGTTACCCACATAACTATGTAGGCTTGGATTAAGAGAGTTATTTTGAGACATTTTTCTTTAGACCAATTAGGCTAACTTAATTATCAGGGGAGTAAAATACGAATGATCATCAAGCAATTGACCACTTCAATTCCCAAGGTGACCTAAGTAAGAAAAAAAATTATCAAGCAAAGTTGGTGCAAAATGACAACATGCATGATTTAAAGAAACATTCGCTCACTCACCATACGTGTTGATTTTTTTTTTAGTCAAAATATCACTTCATTGAAGAAAGTCATACGACACTTACATAAGTTGTAGGATGCTAAATAAAGAGTATTACAGCGGTGCGCTACAGATTAAAATAGCAAAACAAATATGCATACTCATCAATATAGACTAGCAATGCGTGTTGTTAGCTTAGAAGTTGTTTCACGCTTAGCACACAAATTTAACAAGCCCATGACACGTTTGTTTGTATTCCACTTGCTCCTGACGTTTAACAATTGAAAGAATTTAATTTGACAAAAAAAAATGAAAGAATTTAAATTCATAATATGATGCTTATGTATATTACAATCAAAATTACGTTTCTCATAAACACTTAATAAATCTGTAAATAATCCGTAAAATCACAATTCCTTACTATTGATTAGGGGAATTAATCTTCTCATGTTAGAGTCGAGTGAAAATATTGTGCCTGCTCTTATTTCATAAACTTTTAACAAATGAAATCCTATAAAATTTTATGAATGGCTATGAAATAAAGATTGACATAAAAATTTCCCATGACTAGGCGAAGCCCTATCAAACTGTGATGATTAGTTTATCATCATATTATAATGTTTCCTCAATTGAGCCAATTACTGGGGGAGGGGGAGACAAAAGGGCAACACACTTTGAGAGGTTTCTGAGCTTCTCCTTTCTCCTTTAGGTAAATCAGTTGAGAGCTCCCAAGACATAATCTATAGGTACAAATAATAATAGGGTACCGTTTCCAATGAGAAAAGAGAGATGAGATGTTGAAATGCCACAATTGCTTTGGGGCCAAATTCAGGATCAACGTGTATATTATACAGATTATAATCATTGTGATAAAAGAATATGTATAACAAGCAAAATTTATCAATGAAATCGCTAATTCTATTATCATACATGACTACTCACATTGAAAAAAATCCAATCAAACCTATCATAGGACAAAGACGTGCCTGGTCCTGAGCCCGACACATGAAAACCGTCCTTATGTTCATTCATTTTCCGCTACAACATTTGGTTCTTCACCTTGACAAAGGTACTCATCACACAAAGATGCTGATCCCCAGTCCTTTCTCAGCCGGAGGATGTCTTCAGTGAAAGTGGAACCGGGTGCTCCAATGAACACGCTAGACATGGCACATATAGTCTTGTCCAACATAGCTTCCACCTTCAGTGTGAACATATTCACAATGCTCGTCAGCAAAATAAATTAAGAGAGAATAGCCAGCACATAAAAAGGATTAGAGCAAAATGTGTCAGCAAAATAAATTAAGAGAGAATAGCCAGCACATAAAAAGGATTAGAGCAAAATGTGGCGATGGAAGAACCATGCAATTAGAAGATTGTGGCTAGGATTAGGGTAATTTGTTATAAGCCACTGCAAATCTTTTGTGCGATAACACTAAATCAAATGAAATTTATCAAATGAAATTTGGCCCAGTATTCTTAAACCTCTATTCCCAAGCTGAAGCCAATACCATTGCAGGACAACTGAAATCAACAAAGTTGAACACCTAGGGCTTAAAGTTCTTAAACTTCTATTTTCTGAAGGAAAAATGTTGATAGCTTGATAGAATAAGAGTCACTAGATTTTAATATTTCATTTACAGTACTACGCTTCAAAGGATGGCTTAGAGGTTCAGATAATCTCAACCTTGAGGGAAATAAAAGGACGAGAGTCTCTCCAGCAGATGCAGAGCACACGAAGGCAAACAAAAAGGGAAACATGATAAACATATATATGTAGTCTTTCTTAACAGTTTTACTTATATGTGTGTGTGTAACAATACTCATCATGAACCAATTATCTTAAAAACTTAAAATATTAAGTGAATGCACATGAAAGGTTTTATATCTAACACACCCCTCAGACAAGAGCTCATGAATGGAGATACTACAGATCGAACTTTAGAGTTTAGACCACTTAACCACAGAGGCTTTAATATCATATCATAAACCAACTATCCTACAAATTTGAGTTATTATGTGGAAGCACATGAGTGTTCGTATATCTAACAATCCCAAAGACCAGATATGGATGGTACAATGAGGTCAGTTACAAGGATATAAGTTTAAACTTTAAACCGCATGAAAATGTAATGAAGAAGCACTATCATCTCACCTGTGAGTCTTCCTCAATACCATGCCTGTATAACAAAGCATCCCACTTTTCTGCTGAATTACGAGCTGGGCGTATTACAAGTGGAACAGGCCTGCCGTTCAACACAACTAGTGACTGAAGAAGCCCAGTTTCACTTTCTGCTGCATCCGTAGAAAGATAAATAACAGGTGCATCAGCCCTTTCAACCGCCCTCAAGATGCAATCTGCAGCTTGAGGGATGGGGTAAAAGCAACTCGGTTTTTTAGCATTACTGTAAACATGAAAAAGGATCATTAGAAGCAATATGATGGGAGAGAAAGAAAAAGAACTGCAAGACAGTTTCTACTTTCTAATGAGGCAAAAGCATTATATTCATAGTTAAGGCAAACAACTACAGTATTCACGATGATGAGCCATGGAAATGCAGTTAGCAATTCACTTGTCAGAAAACATGCAGATGAATGCAGAGTTTACAGCTAACTCATCATACTCAAGTCAGTCATCAATCAATGAAAGATTAAAGGAAGAAAGGCCTCACCAGAATTTCAAAAACCCGTGTCTTCGAAAATGCAATGCAATGAAGTTCCTTCCCAGGAATGTCTGAATAAAACGCTGAGCAGTAAGCAAAATAAGGCGGTTAGGTTCAATCAAGGTCTTGCACTTGTGAGCAATTGGCCCACCTGGTTGCATCACCCATTCATGCTCCACTTCAGCATAGAACACATCCCCAATCGCCATAACATCATCATCATAAGCAAACTTAGACAGAACATCCTGAACTGTCTTCTTCTTGGGATTCCGGGTATCCTCATCCCAAACAGCCTGAGGTTTACTCATTGACAAACCCAAAGAACTCAACTTCTTCAAACGCTCATCATCCAAATAACAAGGTTGAGGCTGAGAAAAATAACACAGAAACTTATCAATGTGCAAATGATCCTTCTTAACGTTAGCAAATTCCTCAAAGGAAATCACAACCTTTTTTCCCAAACATTTGTTAATGTGATCAATATCCACAACCCTATCATACTGATAATCCACTTTGGAACTAGGAATCACCAACATCCTGTTAAGAAGAGCCGCAAAAAACATGTGCTTTTCCAAGCAAATCAGATGGTTTGACATTTGCCCTGAAACGCATATAGCAAGCAAAAACTTACCATCTTTAGGGTTCCACTCAATGGTTTTTCTCTGTGACAAATTCTGATCCACTGTTCTACACCTATCGTAACTTACACCACTCAGACTAGCGTTTCCGAAATCGAATTCAGGTTCAACCACATTCCCTGTCCTATGCGGATTCAGCAGGACCTGCTGAATCTCTCTGTTAAGGGAAATCTGTTTGAACAGCGCAGATTTCAGATCCTCCAAACGGTTCGGATTCAGATCCGAAGAGTTGGATTGAAAGGTGCGGTTCCAAGCGGTTAAAAGGCCTAGTTGCTGCTGGCGCAAGAGGTAAATGGCGCGTAATTCGGATTCCTTAATTCGATCGGTGAGGGGATCGAAGCTGAGGGAGGAGGTGGAGAAGAGGCTTCGGATATCGGCCACGAAGTAGAAGAGGAGGACGATGAAGATAGCGAGAATGGCGAAAATGTACCTCTTCTTGAGCCTGAAATTGAAGCGCCGGAATCGCGAGCTCAAATCTTCGATGTGGAATGCAGCGGCGGAGGGAGGAGTGGGAGGCTTCATCTCGTTTTGGTGGATGAGGTTGTGACGGTCGTCTTCCTCGTCGGAAGACGAATCCATCTGCATTGCTTTGTTGGCCACGGCGGCGAATGAGTCAGGGAGCGAGCGAGTGGGTGACTCGGTGGCGGGAAGAGAAAGCAGCGGCGGTGGAGGTGCAAGAGAAATGTGAGTCACTGAGTCAGTGAATCGTCGGGTGTGTCGGTGAGTGTGACTCGGTTGGGGAGAGTGAGTGGAAGTGAGCGAGTCAGGGATGATAAGGAAGATGGGCGTTAAGAGAAGCCCACAGAGGAAGCAAAGGAGAATATGTCGGTGGTTGAAAAATGAAGATGACCGTTTACGGGCCCACTTCAACTGCTGTGGGTCCCATTAGACGTTTCAACTAGTGGCTGTTGGATTGGATTGGCCCAACTAGTATATACTACTATTTTTACAAAATAATCTCCAAATGTGTTCACCTCTTTGCAATAAATATTTACTCTTCACAATTTGATCCTTCCATATAATGGAATGGAACAACTGATATTTCACATTAACCCCACATGTCACATAAGTTGTCTTTATATAAGTATAACCTACATGATGGAAGGATATATTTGGACAAAATTAATATATTCAGAGACAAATTTATGCACTCTCTTTTTAAGAATCAAAACAGTATAAATTACCACTTATGAATCAAAATGTGTATTAAGTACTCGTTTGATTATCAGTTAGTAACAATAAGAATCAATTCTGGAAGAATTAATTTTGTTTCGTAAATCGTGCATCATTCATTTTCTATCATTGATTCTGTAAATCTATCAAAATCAATTCTATCTAGCTGTAAACCAAACATATCCTAACTCTTTATTGACACAAATGTATCATTGAATGTGAAGTTATTATTGTCTTTTACTTTAATTAATAAAATTGATTTATAATGTTAATCACATGAAGTTATGCCAAATGTTAATCATAATGACAGTAATGACACATTATTAAAGAATAATATATGGTAGCATTGACTGTGATCTACATTGAGCTAAGCTTCATCAACCAATTCTACTATCTCTTCAACGAGCCTTCCACGAACCCACTTCTTACTTACAATAGGTGATTTAGGTTGTGTTTCATCTTTAATGGGCTGGATTCCCAGCACAGTTGGAGAAGGATCTGTTTTATGTTCACTACTCTGATCCTGTTCTGTTTCCACTTGTTGATTTGATGAACCAGATTCCTCTACCTTGACATTAAAATCAACAGGGAAGGTAGCACAGCCATTGGTACTTGTTAGGTGAAGTTCTGAATCACCTTTATCTAACTCCTGCAATGAAAATTTGCCAAGATCTGGAGAAAACTTGAAGTCATTTGACGATAAGGTTTTATGTCCATTTATTGGGACCATATGTGGTTGGTTTAGAACTTCAAATTCTGCATCTTTTTCCTTATTGGTCATGCTCAAAGCAACAGAAGAAGCATTACTCACAGCTATCCCTTGTGTATTAATGGATTCAAGTAATTGAGTTGCTTCAGCTATAAGCTTTCTAGTTTCTAGGAGAGAAGCTTGAGCAATGGGACTCTTCGTCGCAGTAACCTCAAGTGCCTTGGCAGCCTTGTCAGCTTCAGCAATCAATAGTCTGTAAAGTTACATATTATTCCATGAATGCATAGAAAATAGGAATAAAAAAAAGCATAACATATAATTCCGTGAGCTAATCTCAAAAGCAAAACAGAAGTAACCAATGTTTAGTGCATCCACAATGATCATAGAAATGAAGATACTACCAACTCAAAAATTTTCATATACTTAAAATCATAGTATCTGTATCCACACAGAGAAGGATTGATTAATTAGGCACGTTAAACTCATTCATCAAAGAGCCAAATTATTAAGGCCCTAAAAGAGAAGGGAAACACGCACAAGTTCATCAGAAGAACAAAATTTTCGCTGAGTTATGCAAAAATAGCACATACAAAATTCAATTGATTTTTATTTAATTGAGAAGTAAAATAATTAATATTCTGCCATGATCCATGTTAATAAAAAAACAAAAGTTTACCTAGCTCGTTCAATGGCTTTGGTCAGTTTGGTTTCTGAAGCAGCTCTTTGAGCTCTAGTGCTCTTTAGCATATCCAGCTTAGAACTCACCAAACGATCCTTAAAGGCAGGGGATTTACTTTTTCTGGAACGGATCTGGTTAAGAACTCTGGTGTCTCTTTTAACACTTACGTTAGTATTAGTATCCTTTTCCATTACAGGGTTCCTCCTTGTGGATTGTGCATCATCATTTCGCCGCCTTCTTGATTTCCTTTCAGCTCCTTTAGTGCCATGAGACTTGGCCATTGCAGAGCAAACTCTTTTGCGGTATTCCTGATTTGCAGAAAAATATGTTGATCGTTACTCAGGAACCCAGCTGATATATTTCTAAGTAAAATCAGATATTACAAAGTTGAAGCTGACAAAGATTGGATTCAGTTTGAACAGCCAAGCTTCCAAGATATAACTAACAGAAGTACAAGAAAACAAAATGTTTGTTGTTCTCAAATTTGTATTACTTATTGACACAAGAACTTGGAGAAATCTTACATGTCTATTTTAAGTCATATGGTACCACAGAAACTGAACATGTTATATTACACAGACAAGGCTGGAGCTAACACAAGACATGTTGCCCATTTTTGGTATAGGTAAACAATTGCGAATACAAAAGATTGTCATTTGGTGACAGCATATGATTTTGACCTTTGACATTCTGACTGCACTTCCTCCTTACCAACCCAGCTTTTGTATGATGAAGAATTCATACCATAGCACTTCGACTTAAGTTTTTAACAAATTCAGCATTTGTTGGAAAACAAATTGTAAAAAGGTCAATGTAGAAGGGTTTTATACCTAAAACAAAAGCCAATTTCTAACAGAAGTATAAAAAGCATCTATTACTACTCAGCCTCCTATCTAATTACTCTGATAGTTTATAGAAACCCATTACAAGAGATTTGTTTTCCAATATTCAATATCTTAAGGAGCTTAATCAGAAAAAATAGGTAACATTATCAATACATGTCTAAGATTTTAGGTATTAGAAATACCAGAACTTTCTATTTTATACCTGATGCATAAGAAGGACAACATTCAGTATTTTTATAAAAAATAAACTTACTAAATAGGTGTTGCATAAAAAATATAAAAAAATGCCACATTGTGAGAAGCTTTCAAGTCAATCATGGTTGCATACTTGCATTAAAAATTTCTATCCAGTTAGGAAGGACTAGCAAGCTTATGGTTGCATACTTGCATTAAAAACCAGAAGCCATGCAACATTGAGGTATTAGCATATACACTTACAAGGTCAGCCCATTTTGCAGAGATTGCTTCTGCAATTTTCCTTCTTTGTTCAGGGGTTTTGGGTGCTCTTTTGCCACCTGGTGCCCTTGGCATTTGTTTTCTTTGCTTGACACTCTCCAACCACTCCAACTTCAGCTGTTCATCCAAGTTTTCATAGGAATTCCATTGCAGCTCTTTCTGATCAACATAGCCTTGTCTAGAAGCTTCTGCAATTAGATTCTGCCACTCAAGGCAGCAAGTTTCCTGCACCAGTAGCTTTTCACGTTTCTTTTCCCAGCTCATTTTCACTCTAGTACCTATCTTCTGCTTTGTTTCTGTACTGTGCAATCAATAATGAAGGCTGAGTCCAGTAAAACTCTCTAGATAATAATAGAACTTTATTTAATCAAGCCAAAAGAATCATTTATTTTTTTTTTAATACACAAAATAAATTTGTTACTTTAAGTACAAGGGGTACTCAAACCCATTACTAATGTTTACAAACCATAACCTCAAAACAATAACGACAGCATGTACATCAGAAAACAATGAGGACCAGCCATGAGAAACTTTGTGAACACTGTGTCAAACAACATGAATACCACATAGGCAAGCAAACAAGCTATCAGCAGCAGAGTAAAACAACCCCAGCTAGCAATCACTCTGTGAGCAACTGAGCATAAAATAGTAGGTAGCCAGATGCGCAGATTAACAAGACTAGGAGTTGGAAAGCTCAGCCAACAGTCACAATGCCACAAGCACCAGGCCCCAAAAGAATCATTTATTAGTAAGTAACAAACAACAATAATCATGAAAAGGCATTTACTTACGCAAGTGCTCGCCCACGACTAGCATTAACCATCTTCATTTTGACCTGCATTGCCAAAATTTATCAAGCAAAACTAATTAAGAAACTATCTAAGGCAAAATTGAAAAACCTGATCACCATTACATGAATACATCATCTATATCATCTATACCTATTTAATTGTAGATCCGTCACCAAGTAATCCACAATAAAATTAAAGCTTGACTAAGAAATTGTTAAGTGACACCCGACACAAATAGGATATACTAAGTTACTAGCATTCAAGCAGAATTTCCTATTAAGAGTAATTTCTTTGAGCACAAGAAGTGCAAATCAGTGCCTGAAGAATGAAAAATCTGGCAAGTGGCTCTACATTGTATATTTTATATAAATTAAACTGAATGCTGTAAACTTAGAATCAAAAGTTTCTTCATCAAAGACATAAAAATATTCTTACATGACATCACCTTAGGATTCTGCATTGCAAGCCTTGTTCTTTCTTTGATTTTCCGCAAGGTTTCTGGTCACATATTTAACATTCAAACCAATGTCAAAGCACAATAAAATTAAAAACAGAAGTGACTTGGAAAGTGAGGCAAGGGACAATAAGGATTTGCTTACCAGCACTGTGCTTTCTCCCCTGACTCCCCTTGTTCCATGGCGTTTTTCCTTTATTTGCTTTTGAAATCCTCACCCTTCTCAACCTCTCCTTTTCATCAAGTTCTTCAGAGTCTTCATTAGAAGATTCAAGCAGAATTTCAGGTGAATTAGGATTTAGACCCATCTCCAAGTCCTTGGAACCAAAGGCTTTATCTTCCTTTGCAGCCAACAACCTCTTTGGTTCAAAGTTAGTAGCAACTGCCTTAACCAGGAATCTACTCCTCCTCAACTCAATACCCCCCACATTGAAGTTCACCGTTTTAAGATTGTCCAAGGATTTCCAAGCACAAGGAACACTCTGCTCACTACCATATGCTAATAGAGAATATTGGAAGGAAGGGTGTGCATTTGCAATCTCTGCTAACCCTTAAAAACACACAAAAGATAGATTATCAATATGACTAGTATCATATGCAATAAGGTGAAGTAAATGATAATAAGGGATGCAAAATTCTATAAAAATAATATTTTTTAAGCATAAGAAGGGAAACCCATAAGAGGAAAGAGAGAGTAAAGTGAGTGTACCCACCAAACAAAGGCATGGGAGCTCATTCAGTTAAGGGTACATAATTTAATGGAAACAGCATATGCAAATCTCAATTGGGTTATGTTTTCTCTCTTGTTTTGGAGGTGTTGGGAGCAGAGTGACTGAAGATTCAGATTCAGCCACCCCGGAAGGAAGAGAACGCTGTCACAGCGATCCACAATTGGGAACTGGATAACGTCACCATTAACCACACACGCAACTCAACGTTCAAGAAGCTCATTCACCTTCTTTCACCCTCCAAATGGGCCTCATGGTCATGGACCTCTCACTCTCTTAGCAAATTTTCAAATAAATAAATCATTTGTTACTTTGAGCTTTAGATCCATGATGTGTTTAGATTTTGTTGTTAAAATTTGTTAAATTCAAGTTTAAATTTTTTAATATAATTATTTTTAATATTAAAAATATAAATTTATTATATTTTAACGTTAAACCAAACATAACAACAGATTAGAGCATAGCAATGATGGAGTATAGAACATAACTTTCTCTCAAAGGTGAATCTAAATATTTACTTCATTTTAATATATAAACTCATAGGGTAATGGTACTCACTAGTGCTTCCATAAATTCCAATTATACAACAACAAAAAAACTCAAAAGGTAATAGGATATTCAAATTTACGAGTAATTCTAATAATAAGACATGAAATTCAAAAAGGAGAAAGAATAATGATTGATTTTGATCAATGAAGATAAATGTTAACTATCGACTGATTCGACTCTATTTATAAAAAAAATGTTATTCATTCTATTTATCAAATTTAAAAGTTAGATATTATAAGTGTCTCTTTGTTCCCAATTAAAAATAGTAAAAATTAACTTTGTGGAGTTAATTTTAAATCACTTTTATCAGACGTGTTTCATAAATCCTATATCATCCATTTTTCATTATTAATTCTATAAATCTATCAAAATCAATTATATTTAATTGTAAATTAAATAGCGTTTTATTATGTTTTTGGTTTTTTATAGTTATACAAAATTAAATATTATTTAAACATAATGTATTAAAACTTTCTTACTCGTGAATAGCTTCTTAATTAATACAACGAATACAAATTTAACACT
Source organism: Sesbania bispinosa (assembly GCA_026901365.1). Classification (NCBI taxonomy): domain Eukaryota; kingdom Viridiplantae; phylum Streptophyta; class Magnoliopsida; order Fabales; family Fabaceae; genus Sesbania; species Sesbania bispinosa. The sequence continues at coordinate 570,167 of QLOH01000223.1, read as the reverse complement.
CTTATTTATGAACAAAAATTAATCAATAATGTTGTTAAATGTTTTGAAAATGTGTGAATTTATTTATTAAAATTTTGGAATTTTTAAACTATTGACAAGAGATTCAAATTTATTCATATTTTTTACTTCTTTTGTATCTAACCCTAAATTTTAAGCAATTTATTCTTTAGATTTCAATCTAATCATAGATTCAAAGAGAACTCGATGATGCATAGGTTTAACTAAAATTAATTTTAAGTAGGGTGAGATCTTATATTAGTTAAATAAAATGATTAAATAGTCATATATCAATGGTTGGAAAAAATAGTTTATCCAATATATCATTTATTATTGGATGTTTATTATTAGAATGACACTAATAAAATCCAACACAGTTGATAGATAGTTAGATTCATTAAGCATATAGATAAAAATTTGATCGCTTACTGTATGTATCGAAAAAAACTCCACAAGGGAAAAGAGTCATTTCTAAATCTAAAAGGAGATTATTTTTAACTATCAACAAGAGCATATATATTTAGTGTGTGCGAAAAAAAATAACTACAATTTCAACCTATCATTTTAATGAAGCTTGCTCCTCATTATTAAGCATGTGGGAAAAAAAAACTCTATAAAAGAGTGTGAAATAAAAGAAAAACGGTAATGATTAATTGTTTGGTTAAATAAAAAGTGGTAAAAGGGAAACGGAATTACAATTTTATACATAACTTTCCCAATATTACAAAAAAAGGTTAAAAATTGATTATTTTTCAAAAAAATCATTTTTAATATGTAATAATCTTAAAAATTAGTCACTATGAAACCATGATAATTCGACTATCAACATTACAACCCCATTTTTCTCCTACCTCTCGGTTATGTGCACGGATCCTCTACAGCGCGGGATGTGCCTGCAGCAGAATAGTTAGGGAATAGCTACTGCTTTTAACTACGGAATGTTTTCGTAGCTGTTTCCTAGCTATTCGGTAGCGAATGTTGCTGCAGACACATCCAGCGCCGCAGAGGATCCGGATCCCTCGGTTATTTTGTTAAAAATGTTCTAAATATATGGGACCCACTTGTTTTTACATCTCTCCAATATCTTGCCACCAAACAAGAGAAATTCTCCTCACCTTTCTCCTCCCTGTCTATTTCTTTGACACTTGCTAGCACCAAATGGAACATTAGTACACAAGAAAAAAAAGTATAATAATTCCAAGTGTTAAACCTAAAGTTTGCTCCCCACCCGGCCACCACTACATGATACTACCTTTGTTCCTATTTAACTGTCTATATTAAGAGAAAACTTTTGTTTCTATTTAACCGTTCACTTAATAACTTAGTGCAATAATAATTACATCTTTTTTCTATTTTACCCGTATGTTAATAAATGATCCACTGTTGAAAACTAATGAGACAATAGTACTAAGAGAGATAAAGGGTAAAACTAGAAACTTTGAAAAATATTTTTATGAAAACAAGGGTAATAATTGCATTCATTAATATGTGTGTGCGTTTTTTGTTCAAATGGACTGTTAAATAGGAACATAGGTAGTATTTTCCATTTTGAGAAATCGGTTAGCTAATAGAATGGAATTGTTAGCCCTTACCACCCTTGGGCCTAAGGCCCTTGCCCAACCACATCAATAACAACTAACAGATTGCCTTGGAAACGACGCCACACAACAGCACTGCCACTTTAGGGCTTCTCTCTTTATGGGAGAGCCCCTCTCCCTTCATACGAGGGCCTTTACCTATTTTAGGTGGATTTTTCTCTCTCCTTAGTGAGAGCTTTCTATTTCAAGGGAATTTTAGGATTGTCCCTATATTTTAGGTCTACGATTAGGGCTGCACATGGGTTGGGTAGACCCGACCAACCCAATTTAAAATGACGAGTCGAGTCATCGGGTTAAATCGAGCTCGATGAAACAAAATCTAATTTATTCAGGTTGGGTACCGAGTTTACACATTTCCAACCTGAACAACACTATCCAACCCGACCATAAATATAAAAAATAAAAAAAGATATAAATACTAAAATATCTAAAAAAATCCAATTAGACCTGAACCAACCCGATCTAACTACATGTTATTTTTGTGTTTCTTTCTACTTGTTCTATTTGTTTCCTTTTCTTTTATTTTTTATGTGAACCCGACTACTCAACCTAACTCAGCCCTAAAAATAATCGGGTTGGTTCAAGTCATGTTTTAGTTAAAAAACAAAGAAAATCAGCCAAACCCAACCCGAACTTCTTTAATCAAGTCGGGTCCAAATGCTCATAAACTCAACTCGACATGACCCATAAACACCCCTATCTACGTAGACCTTCACTATAAATAGTTTAAATTTCATATTAAAAGATGTAATAATTTATTTCATTAATTTAAACTTACTTTTTATAGTAATAAAGTGTAGGGTCTATGATGGACCCAAACTTAAAGGGTCTATCCTAAAACTATCATCATTTTCATTTCTTTCCATTTTCTTCCTTTCCTTTATATTCATAATCACATTCTCCATCTTTTTTTATTGGCCACTTCTCCCTCCTTCTTTCCAACTATCTCCATTTTTTCTCTTGTTATTTCCTAATTTTTTTTGTACCTTTATTCTCCTATTAATCATATTATGTAAAAGTAATTTCTCTTAGCATTTTGCAGCATTGTTTTATACAAACCTACTGCCTTTACGCACCTATACTATTAGAGCTCGACTTTGCAGTATTGATTTACTCAGTTTGGTTTCGGTTGTTGTTGAGATTTTGCTTTAAGCAGTTGTTTGGCATATACTAATCCAGAAGGAATAGAAAAAAAGGAAGAAATGTCCAAGTTTCTTCAAGATTTTGTAAACAGGAGATTGTGTTATTGTTGTTCTGATCTATAATGCAATGTTGTAATATTTTTAAGTTTTTATTTAGCATTCAACAAGTTTTGTAAGGGTCGTTAGGCTTTGTCAATGAATGATCTTTAGACAAAAAGAAAGAATTTTAATTTTATTTTTATTTTATTTTAAGATTATAAAAAAATATTAAAATCAAATTAATTTATCAAATAAAAATTATATAATAAATATTAAATTTAAATAATTCACGTGCTTCATAAATAATCTAAATAGTCTATTTTAAAAAATTATATTATTAAATATTTTATACGTAAATATTAATCAATTTATTGTCTTTTTATAAAGAATTACATGAGTTTGTATTTTCATTACATTTAAAATATATCTGTATAAAATATTTACACATGCTAAATTTATAAACTAATATTTAATATTAATTTTGTTGACTTGATAATGTTCGTCTGGAAATTCTCCACGGCAGTTTCCAGTCGAAGAAGCTGAACCTTCCCAAAGTCCACGACTGTGTGCGACGAACCCACGGCGGGCCAGGGTGTACCTGCAGGGACTCCGACGCTCAAGTCAATGGGAGATTCAATAAGGCGTATCAAATATAGAATGAAAGTGTACCTCAAATGGATATCCCGCTGTGTATTTATAGATGAAATCAAGCGGGAAAGTCTGTTATCAGTTGTAACCGCTTCCTAAAATTATGGGGACGCGCTGGCCCGTTGTACGTATACACGCGTTTAACATATCCGACTGTGCATCCAGGATGAATGATGAATATTGTCGTCTTATGCCGAGGTGGCTGGCGAAGGTATAATTATCTCCGGAACAGATGCCCCCCAAGTCGGGTGCTTTGACATAAAGTATCCGACTTGAGATAGTCCGGAGTCATTCAGCTGGCTCGATATGTTCTGTAATCAATCGGGATAAACCGGATCGGAGTCCCGCAATCGGAATGATGTACTTCGTCGAAGTCGGCAGTGCTGGTTAGGCGCGGATGACTATCCGTGCCATGTATAGCCGGTCTATACAATTTCCGTCTTGGCAAAGACGGTTGATGTTTGCGACTTAGCTCAGATTGTTTGCATAACGGCTTTATATTTGTCAAATTCGGGAACTACGTCGGTACCAATAAGCCAGAAGAGATGCCCCCAAGCTGGTATTAAGCCGGGGCATGCTATTAACCGTTGAAGTCAATTTTGATTCGGGCGCACATATTGACGTACCTTTCAAGGAACTAAGTCCGAAATGGTGTTAGGCAAGCTATGATCTCAAGGGTCTGGGCCTGAGATGGTCGAGGGACTACGCCCGAATTGCTCAAGGGACAAGCCCAAGATGGTCGAGGGACTACGCCCGAAATGCTCAAGGGACTAAGCCCGGGATGGTCGAGGGACTACGCCCGAAAAGCTCAAGGGACAAGCCCGAGATGGTCAAGGGACTACGCCCGAAAAGCTCAAGGGACAAGCCCGAGATGTGGAGAGCTCGTGTATCCGAGATGAATCCAAGACATGCAAAATGTAATCCGGGTAGAATGCAGTGGGGGCGTAGTAGTATTTGACGGATTCACAAGAAGAAGTAAATGATCCGAGACATAAACAACCCGAGTAGGTTATAAATCTGAGTTGGATATTAGATAAGATAATTTGTGTAGCCCGTGAAATGAGAAAACCAGTAAAGGGTCCAATTAAATCTAACTTGCACGCAAAGAAGTTGAGGAAGCAAAAACGGGGTAACTAATCTTAGCCCCCAATCAAAGACGCCCATAATAAGTGCTCCTTGCTTTGGGCTCAAATATGTACTCGCCACCTGCTACCTTCTACCAGAAGGTTGCAGTGACCACCCATTTGTTTACAGCAATTGTTGAGATATCAAGAACCGATCCATGTAGCTGGCGTGAGAGTGTTGGAAAATGGTGATGGAAGAGAATTAAAGAGAAATGGAGAGAGTAAACCACCTCATTAAATCTCCATCGTTAGATTATTATGTTTGAGAAATCTCAGTCATTGAAGAGAGACAATCCGTGTGCTCTCTTAATAACCAATTAGCTTATCTCATTTGTCGGTCGGGTCAGGTACTAATGGATCTTTTTTTCTACCTGAACTTGGCCGCAAATAATTGCATCTAACTGCTTCATTCACCCACTATAACCCATGACCCACTGTAACACATCCCAGTATTTTTTTTTTTAGTGCGGGTCGATTGTGGTTTTTATGCCCACCCCTAGTAAAATGAAACAAGTGTAACAACGCATACACCTCACTGGCATTGTTGTGCGACAATATCATTTATTAAATTGGAACAATCTTATGACAGTTGATCCATATATTCGGTAGTTCCATTTTAAAAAGTTCAATTCAAACTGAAATGACATACACATATATAATTCTGTTTATAAAATAATCTTATCTTATAATTTACATTTGTATAAGTACGTGTTTATGAAATTATATACCAATTTATTTTCTTGATGATCTCATTATCTAAATTACACTTTATCATTTTAATCTATTTATAAATATATCAATTTTAAATTACTTTGAGGTTTGTTTTCATGTCATATTTTATCCTTTATTATATATTTTTTTGGTTTTTATATTAAGTAACAAATTTCAATGAAAACATGTAAAAGAAACAAAATATGAGAAAGTATCATTAATAAATATGAACATGAAGAACAAAAAGATATACAAGATTTTTTTACGGAGATATACAAGTAATTAATACTATTAAATGTTAATCAACATTGAGATCTCATATTAGAAAGTGAGATACTCACTTTCTCTACTCTCTCTCTCAATATTTTTTTGCACCCTCTCTTTTTCTCAATCTTTAATATTAATTTTATCTCACTTCGTAATTAAATTTTTAAATACTAATCTTAAATTTTGAAATTTATTAAGATTGAAAATCTTATCCTATCATTTTTTATTTCAATATTTTTTAATATAAATTTATATTCTTATCTTTATGATTTTAATTTATTTAATTATATCTTATTATCAGATAATAATTTAAGGATTTAATTAATATACACTGTCGGTGTAAAATTTTTTTACACAGACATCTAATGATATGCTGCCACATCATTTAATGAATGTGAAACCTCATGTGCTATTAAATTCATTAAATGATGTGGCAACACATCATTGGATGTCTGTGTAAAAATTCTTTACACTGACGGTGTATATTAATTAAATCCATAATTTAAATTAGATTTTAATAGTATAATATAATATACTATTTGAATTAAAAATTATCCAAAACTATTCTATTATTTTTTTTATTTTTTTAATTTAATTTTAATTAAATAAAATATAAATTTATCCATCTATTACAGGGTTAATGTACTAGTTATTATATTATATACTTTTATTTTAATATGAAATAAACTATATTAGGTTTAGGTATATACAATAAATTTTTATGTATGGTATATTTAATATTTTAAGTGATTTTTTTCAAAATATTTATTATGTATTCCATGATTTATTAAAAGTTTTGTCAAATGTAAAATAAAATTAAAGAGCAAAAGGAGAAACAAAAAAACTACAAAGAAAGAACTAACAAAAGGATTAGCCCTCAACAAGGAAGCTAACTTCTCTCGCATAAGCAAAAACAGTATGTCATAAACTATCAGGAATCTCCAAAACTAAAATTAAATGGGAGTCTGAGTGAGCTCCTTGTTTAGCCAATGCACGATGAATATATATGATTAGCCAGTTAACAAAGCCGGTCCAATGTATATGTAGGTCTAAAGCAAATTATAAAATGGGGCCTAATTTTAAGTCATAAAAGACCAAAAATGACCTATATATTTTTTAAAAAAGTATAAGTCTATTTTTACGAAAAGAAACATATATTAAATTTATTTTTTTATAAGAAAAAAGTATTTTTAATTATTATCTATTAACTAATAATCAGTAATATTTTTATATTTGAATAAAGATTTTATTAAATTTTGGGTAAAATATTTTTTTTTGTCAAGCTAAAATATGTTTTTGATCTTTATAAATTTAAGCATATTTGGGTTTGATTCTCATAATTTAAAACCAATTTATTGAGTTTTTTTTCTTAAAATTGCCTCAATTTAATCCTTATCACCCTTCTCGCTAGGGAATAAAAATATTCTTGATAAGAAATCCTAAAGACTAAAATCACACTTGATGAAAATTAATTTGGGATGATTTTAAGAGAGACTCAACAAACCAATTTTAAGTTATAAGATCCAAAATTAAATTTATTTAATTTTACATGAAATACAAACATATTTTATCCTTAATTTTAATATATAAAATATACCTACAAAAATTTGAGGCCTTGTAACAGGGGAGGCCTAAAGCGGTTGCTTTACCTACCTACCCCCGAGGCTGGCCCTATCTGTTAACAAAACCATTGTTTTAAAAATTAATTTTAAATCACTTCCGTCCAATAATGTACTTCATAAAGCGTACATCATTCATCTCACTTTAATCAAACATGCGCAATTTCCAAATTTCTCTTCATCAGGTTATGAATTTCATTAATTAAAGAGGCATATTAATTTATGGAACACATGAAAGAAGCTTTGAGTAGAGAAATCGTAAGTAATGAATCTGATCAACACTTTACAGATCTGTAACTATCATGCTAATTGCAAATCAAGATGAAAAGAAGCTCACCTTTAAGAATTTCAGAAATATCAATGTAAAAATGTAAAACAAAAACAAAAAATCAGTATAATTGAAATCGCTTTAGATCGGAAATTTTTTTAAATTAATTTTGTAAAATACATTTTTTTAATATTTTTAATCAAAATTACTATTTTAATTTTAAATAAAATATTAAAACTGTTTCTCAAGGTTTCACCTTAAAAATTACATAATTATTATTATTTTAAAACAACATTTTAAACTAAAAATATTTTTTATTTAGAAACAAACAAACTGCTAGAAACAAGTATTTTAAATAAAAATTGCGTATACGTGTTTGTGTTTATATAAATAATTATTATAATTGGTTTTTGTCGGCGTCACTCAAGCGCATACTTTAGCTGTTTAGCAGCTAAGCTGCCATATATATAGGAGAGTATATACTATATAGTACAGTGAGCATACGTATATGCTCTGACAATGCAAATTAAATTTGTATAATATTAATAATAGTGTGTCGTTTTTTTCAATTAATCACGGGTCCATAGATAATAGCGAGTGGAGTCATCGACAGTGGAATAGAGATTTTTAGTTAATTATTAATAATCTTATTAGCATGAACTATCATAAAAAATTAGCATTTGAATTTTAACTTTCGATGATAATTTTATTTAATATTTAATTGATGATATGTTAAAATATTGCCACAGTTGTATTTGTACACAAAAACGTCACTATTGATATGGTGAAAATATAAAAGAAAAAAAAAAAGTGATGGGTGGCGCAGACTCCTCGCTGGCTTTTTTACGCCGCGACGACTTGATTATAGAATTTTCAGCAAAAAGAGGTACAGAACAGAAGCTTCCTCTATGATGCTATTACGTCTATTTGTCGACCGACCGTACGGTAAAAAGATTGTGCAGATAGTTTCAACAAAGAAAAATGTTTAGTGGAGTGGAATGAAATAGGGGAAGGGAAATAGATTAGAGAAAAACGGTGAAAAAATTAATTTATTTGATAAGAGAGAAATATGTGGAAGATAGTGAAAAAAATATGCTATATTTCTTTCTCATTTTGTTTGATAAAAGAAAAATAGAATAAAATATTGTGTAAGAGTAAATTTTTACTCTAATTTTTTTCTCTTGAGAATATAAATTTTTTCGGGTGGATCCCACACATTTACGCATTGTTTGGCATTGTTTGGTATCAGATAGTTAGTGAAGAGAGAATTGGGTGTGAGAGAGTTAGGGGAGGGTTTGATACATCAACCCCGTTTGTTTTAAACAAGAGAGAGTAGAGAGTGGAATAATTTATGTGGGACCCATAAATAAAACAATCTTTTCACTTTAGGGGAGAAAGTGGGTAGAGAGAGTATGATTATAATGAAAAGATATTTTTACCCTTCTAGTTAATGTAATGAATTATTAATGTATTTATATTTAAAGGGTAGTTTAGTCTTTTTCAACTTTTTATACATCACTCTCTCCTATTTCTCCACAACCAAACAACTATCAAAATTAATTTCTCTTCTATCTCTCTCCTATTTCTCTAATACCAAACAACCTCTATTTCTACTCTATTTCTCCAATATTTCTCTCTTCCCTATCTCTCTCATTCCTACTTCTCTCTTCCCTATTTCTTACCATAAACCAAACAAAGGGTTAAATTTCTTTTCTCACTATTTTCTCTCATATCAAATAGACAAATATTCTTCTTTTCACACTATTTCCTCTCTCCCCCCTCTATTTTCTACCCTACCAAACATAGGGATTTGACCAACTTTTGAAATGGATTTTTATGTTATGTTTGGTGGGAGAAGAAAAATAGCTAAGAGAGAAGAGGAAAATACAAAAGTGATGAGAATGATTTTTTAGATTGTCTGGTGTAAGAGAAATGAAAAATAAATAAAAGAGAAATAAGAATTTTAGAGTGTGTTTAATTTAGTTTTGTTTTTTAGTTTTTGAAAATAGTTTTATAAAACAGTTTTTAAAAAATATTTTTTTATAAATGAAATGATTTATTTACAACATTTCTAATACAAAAACAGAAAAACTAAAAAAAATAGTTTTCCAAAATATTTAAAAGTTGTTTCAAAATTTTAGTTTTTAAAAACTAAAAAATAGTTGCACTTTTCAAAACTGTTTATATAAATTGTGCAAACAGGTTTTTCAATTTTCTATTTTTAAAAACAAAAAACAGTTTTTAAAAACCGTAAACAAATATACTTTAATAGTCTGGTTTAATAGAAGCACTACGCCAATTTGAGGATATTAGAGCACTGCCTTTAGGGCACTCCCGTGCTGGCTAGCGTCTAAAACAATCGTTTAAATACCAGGGCGCTCCAAATACGGGCGGGAGCGCCCTTATAGGTAGGATAAAAGGGCGCTCCAACTGTGCGCCCTTGTTATTAATGTTTTTTTTACATACACTTCTTTAGAGGGCGCTCCCTTGAGCGCCCTCTTTGGTGCCAAGTACACATTTGCGTGAATTTTTTTTTTTATAATTTTGATGAATGGAGGGCGCTCCATGGAGCGCCCTCTTTGGTTCTTCTGGTTAGGTTTCCAGGGCGCTCCACTGGAGCGCCCTCTTTGTGTGTTTTCCAGGGCGCTCCCTTGGAGCACCCTTGTTACCTGGGTGATTTTTTTTTTTAATTATGATGAAAGGAAGGCGCTCCGAGCGCCCTCGTATGTGCCTTTCCAGGGCACTCCAGTGGAGCGCCCTCGTTTCCTGCAGAATTTAATAAAACCAAATTTTTTATGGGTAACATACGTCTCCCGCGTCTCACAGCTCCTCCGTCTCTCTCTCTAAACTTCTCCTTCTCCCTCAAGCTCTTCCGTCTCTCTCTCTAAACTTCTCCTTCTCCCTCAAGCTCCACCGTCTCCCTCGGCCGTGAAGCTCCTTCTTCCCCTTCGTCAAGCCTCTTCTCCGTTCGTCAACTTAGTCCCTCACCGTGAGCAAGCTTCTCCTCCGTCTTCCTCGGCCGTGAACGGAGCAAGCTTCTCCTTCTCCTTCCGTTCCGGCGCGGCGCGGCGTGCGTTCCCTTCCCTTCCGTTCCTTTCCGGCGGCAGCGCTCCTTCCCTTCTCCTCTCATTGCATTGGTCGCGGCCACTAGGGTAAGGGAAACCCTACCACCCTTTTTTTCCTCTTTGCACCATTTTTGTTGCTTATGCACCCTTTTTTCTGACCATGTTTTGTTTTGCTATCTGCACCCACTGTTTTGCTATCTGCACCCACTATTTTGCTATCTGAACTAAGAACATATTATTATTGAACACTTTTGGTTTTATTAAACCCTTTTGGTTTTATTAAACCCTTTTGGTTTTATTGTTGTTGGTTGGAGTTAAAAATGTGTTTTATAAATTTGTTTGGCGGTGCTTTATTATGCATTTAGTAATGTTATATATATATATTACTCATATTGATCTCTTTTGGACTGGTAGCTGGTGGTTTAGAGTTAAAGTTGTTTTTCCTTAATTTGGGAATGTTAAAGAAATAGATGAAATGCTGCTCAAATTTTTAGGACTACTATTTTTTATTACGAGTATATTTTTTGACTTGTTTTTTTTTCTTAAAGGTATTGTTTCCTAGCTGGTTATAATTCAACACTGCTTATTGGTGATTGACTTTAAACAGGTATATCCTTTATCATGTAATCCTTTTTCTGTCAACTATAATTTTTAGGATAGGATTTTGACAATTCTAGATAGGATAGGAACTCTCAACCTTTGCTAGTTAGTATGTTAGGTGTTAATTAAGCATGTAGTTAGTCATTATATCTAAAAAATGTCATATATATTTTTCGAGTTAATTATAAATGATTTCATGTTATGTTGATAGAATATGGATCGCTCTTGGATGTTTGCAAACCGTCTGACACATGAGTATGAGGAAGGAGTGTAAATGTTTATAAAATTTGCCATTGACCATGCAACAAACCCTAGTAGAATTCTCTGCCCTTGTACGAAGTGTTTTTGTTCTAAGCGAGTTAGTGAAACAGAGTTGAGGGACCATCTTTTCTGTTTTGGAATTGATTAGAGTTACACATGTTGGACATTTCATGGTGAGATTAGGAGTGAACAAAGTGGTATGGGAGAGAATAGTGTCAATGTTGAACCTAGTGATGATGACTTTGGGACCGGGTGGGAGGATTGCGACCGAATTGATGAGATTCAAAAGGTGGTTGAAGAGGACCTCAGAGATTGTCCCCAAATGTTTGATACCCTAGCCAGTGATGCTGAAAAGCCATTGTACAACGGGTGCACCAAGTACACAAGGTTGTCAGCTGTGTTGAAGTTGTATAATTTAAAAGCAACAAATGGTTGGTCTGACAAGAGTTTCACAGAGTTACTCACCTTGTTGAAGGAGATGTTACCGGAGGACAATGTGCTACCTAACAGAACATATGAGGCAAAGAAGATGTTAAGTTCTATCGGGATGAGCTATGAGAAGATACATGCTTGTCCCAATGATTGCATTTTGTTCAGAAATGAGCATGCGTCATTAAGTGCGTGTCCTAAATGCAATTTGCCTCGTTATAAGAAAGAGACTACACCAGCAAAGGTGGTTTGATATTTTCCCATAATACCAAGGTTTCGAAGGATGTATCATAGTGTCATTGATGCAAGGAACTTAACTTGGCATGCAAATGAACGAATCAAGGATGACATGTTGAGACATCCCGCTGATTCTCCGCAGTGGAGGAAGATTGATGATGAGTACCCCTCTTTTGGCGAGGAACCAAGAAATCTCCGCCTTGCTTTATCAACAGATGGAATGAATCCGCATGGTATCCAATCTAGTAGTCATAGCACATGGCCGGTGGTAATGATAATATATAATCTACCTCCATGGTTGTGTATGAAGCGGAAATACATGATGTTATCTATGTTGATATCGGGACCCAGACAACCGGGTAATGACATAGATGTGTACTTGGCACCATTGATTGAAGACTTGAGGCTATTGTGGGATACTGGAGTAGAGGTCTATGATGGCTACAAAGAAGAATCTTTTCAGTTGAGGGCGATGCTTTTTGGAACAATAAATGATTTCCCTGCATATGGTAATTTGTCTGGCTATAGTGTAAAGGGTCAGTGTGCCTGTCCTGACGCTTGTCAGTTTCCCTGCATACGATAAATCTTTTCACTAATTGTCGATAATGTTGATTACTTGTGTTAATTATATAGGGTGTATTTCAATGTATACTGTACTTGGGAGACTCGGTGTTACGAGTAGTGGGTAAGGGACAAGCATGGAATGTCCCAGGGCAGGATCTACACAATTCCCCACTTCCATCCAACTCAATTAAGGTGATGGTTCAACTTGCTATTGAACCCCATGCGGCACTACCATTTCTTGACGCTTACGGGGAACTGAGCACTCTTGCTGATGCATTAGCGTGTTTCATCGCATGGCCATACTCACATGTTGGATTGGATGCATTGGTATGTCTGTATTTTATTTGTTTCAAAAGTGCATTTTTATTATTTCAGCTAGAAATATTAATACGTACAAAATGTGGAATTTGTAGACTTCACAATCTTCTGCTTCGGGGCCGCATGTGGAGACTCGTTATTCACCACACTCAACTATGCGGAAGTCTCCCGTTCGTGCATGCCCGCCAGAGGTGGTGACTTCAGAACCTGCTGCACCTACCAGAACATCGTTGCAAACATTGGATACATACTACTCTGAGAAGATGCAAGTGAACAACACTGTGATTAATTGCACGATAAGTGCAGGCATTGTTAGTACTGATGAAATGATTGAATGGATCGATTCCGATTGTCTTCATTCGGTTTTGTACCGTGAGCGATTGGATGCCACCGTGATTAATGTCTATTGCAGGTAATTTCAATCCAAACCGCAATCTAGTTTGTTTATCTCGTTTTTTTTTCTTGTTTTGACATTATGTACATTTTTTCGTATAGTTATTTATATGATTCAGCCTTAGCTCCATCTTCTCGCGCGGATCGATATATTTTCATATCTCCACAAACCACCACAGCATTCAATGTGAACACCAAGCAACATAAGTTGGTGGGAAGGGTGTTGTGCAATAGACGCGGGCAAGAGAAATTGTTCCTGCTTCCATATAATCATGCCGGGTATGTGTAGTATATGTTTAACAACCAATATTCTTGTTTTGTAAAAACCATTTATTTGACATATTTGACATTGTGGTTGTAGCCAAAATTGGGTTCTTCTTGCATTGAGTCTTAGTGGTTTTGGCAAAGTTTACTTTCTGGACTCTTTGCGTAATCCCCCAGAACATTATGCTCCCATCAAGGATATGATTAAAAAGTAAGTACTCCTTGGCTTAATTACTATCACATTAACATAGTTAAGATCTCTTATACAATTTACTTGTTATATTGCTTTAGATCTATAAAAAAATATAGAAAGTACAGTGGATTCCAGGAAAAACAGAATAGTATTCTACCAGAACCCACATGGTACCGCATTAAGGTAATATTCATCTCTTATGCACATTTTGTTTCTTCATTACTAAGCGCGTAAGCATCACTTATTTTTAACTTAATTATATTTGTAGTGTCCTACCCAAACAAACAATGACGATTGTGGGCTCTTCGTAATGCGTTATATGAAGGAGATCATTGATCAAAACCAACTCGTAATACCTAGAGAGGTAATTATGACTTGTGATAGCAAAGTACTTTTTTGGACCATCATTCACTAGTTTATATACTGAAATAAATTTTTGCCTTTTACAGTATTTTGCTCAGTTCCGATGCTCAACCTACACAACGGAGCAGCTTGATGAGGTTCGGGAAGAATGGGCAAACCATGTAGTTACCACTTATTTGTAATTGATTTGTACATTATGTGGTACATAAGGTGAAAATGCTAAACAAAATTGTTAATTAGTGACTTAACTGTTGACTTATAAATTTAACATGTACATTTGACTAATGAATTCTGGCTGCTGATATGGTTTTGTACAACTGTTTGATAAATTGGGAAATGTTGAGTAAACAAAGTAAACTATGGCAACAAAATTTTAGTTTAGAAGACTTATAGTTGTTAAGCATGTATATGAGATGCATGTTTGTTTACCAACTGAGTTGATTCTAGTGTCATGTGTTTTGGTTATTTCTATATAGTTGTATAGGTACTTCATATTATTTGTGTGTTGTTTGGATTCTTATTTCAATTAGATATGTGTGTTGTTTACTAAGTGTTGTTCATAGTATGATATGTGTGTTGTTTACTAAGTGTTGTTCATAGTATGATAAAGTGTTTGAATTTTAAGGACTTAATATGCATGATTTTGGATTAAGCCATTGGGATCAGACTGAAACAAATATGCAGGTTAAAATAGATTAAAAAAAGAAAAATCTGAAAAAAAAATGGAAAGGAGGGCGCTCCTAGGAGCGCCCTTATTGTGAAACAAAAATTTAAAAAAAAAAATAAAAAATGGAAAGGAGGGCGCTCCCAGGAGCGCCCTCCATAAGTACGTCTTGTGCATATGGAGGGCGCTCCATCGTGCGCCCTGTAACGCTGCACGGGAGCGCCCTCTTCTGGATTTTACAGGGAGCTCCATTGAACATCCTCGTTTTGTTGACCAAACAAGAGCAGATTGTATTAGTGCGCACGAGAGCGCCCTCTAAGGCTGCACGGGAGCGCCCTCTAAGGCCTTTTTTGGCATAGTGAAGAGATAGGAGATCAATAATTTTTTTATTAATTTCTCAAATTTTCCACCTACACTACTTCTAATAATAGAATTTTTTGCCTCCATTGATCGATTATTATGAGTTTTTTATTTTTTCCACTCTTGTTTCTGACATGTCATCGTCCATCTCCGGCTCGACCCCTTATGTACGTTGTGTACTCGTGAGCCAACTACCAGCCACGTCGTCCTGTTCAACGTGCAGCAACTGACCATTACCGCCACCAGGAGATGGAGGTTGCAAGCTTCATCATAGATCGAATCTACAGAGGCAGTGGCCTTCCTAGATTCCTTCGTCGCCGAATTTCAAACAAGATATGCAGAGGCAGCAGCCTTCCCATATTCCTTGGTCACTGGCATTCCTCCGTCGTCGACGGTTTCACAGTGGGTGAAAAAATGTGAAAGGTTTGGCTGCAGGTTCCCCTTGTAATTTCTTCGGTTACACTTAGTGTAACTTACACCGGTAATTATAACCCTCCTCATATAAATATATTAATATAAAATTAGTTTTAAATTAATTTTCACGTCTCATATCATTCTTTTTATATAATTTTATATTAATTTTAATAAATATAAGTTTTGATAAGAAAATATTTACTATTACTTCTTTATTTTATAAAATATTTATTGTCGCTTTAAATATCAAAATCGACTGGATGATGAAATGATACAACCGCAATTATCAGATCGAATGATTTTCTGCCTTAAAATCGATTCAAATCGAACCGCGAACACTCATAGGAGGGAGTAATAAAAAGAGTGATCATAAGATTTAGAGAGAATCATTAATTATTAAATTTAGCTTTCAAGAGTAACGGCACCAAAGTTTTGAAGTCAAGGTAGTTTGTGATAGATTACATCTATGATAAATTGATTAATTATTAGTACTATGATACACGTTAATTTTGTTTTTCAAAAAAGAGTTTGTTTCCGATAGTTATTGGGGCAGAATGCATTTACGCTAATTTATTTGCAGTCAACGACAGCATTAGTATTATAGAATAATCTGATAATTTAATTGGACATGGTTGGTGCCTTGGTGGTGGCGTGCACATCCACGCAAACAACACAGTGTGAAAGATGAAATCTGTTATTCGTTTTCAGTAGAAACTCGTGCAATTTTATTTGTTTTCGTCAAAAAACAAGTATGGCCATGCGTCATGCCGTGCGTTATCCCAATCCACCAGCGTCAGTGCCTTCTAGAAAATTATTACAAGGGATAGTGATACACGGCTCAATTTATTAAAAAATATAACTGGATTCCACTACAGCTACCATAAAACTTGGATCAACATATCCCACCATATATTTATATCTATATCATCTTCTAAAAGCGAAAAAAATAAGGACATTTGATTTTATTTTTTGATTAATGACATTTGATTTTTTTATGATAAAGTTTCATTAATGATCATGTTAGAGAAAAAAAATCATTCGGGTTTATACTTTATAGTATGAATTTTATGCCAGCAGTTATGACTTTACGGCTACAATGTTAGTAATATACAATTTCGAGAACAACATACAAATGTAAAATTGAAAAAAAAAAAGACAGTCAATTTTTCTCAAGAATTAAGTGTATTTTTAAGTGAACATTTATAAATTTAAACACATATAAATTATAAACTTGATTTTATAGAATTAATTTTTTTTAAATGTGAATTTAAAATAATATGATTTATATTTTAAAACTCTCTAAATTTATAATAAAAATCAATATAAATTTTTCAGTATCATGACACGAATTTCAAACCACATTTCTTCCCAAACCCATCTAAATATATAATACTATATAAATTCCTTTTAACTGTATATTTCTCTTCTTTTGTTCTCTAGTCAAGTCCCCTTAACAATTAGTTAGCAAAATTCAAACAAGATGCCTTGCCTGAAAATCTTTCAAGACTTTTACTTCAACGAAGTCACCAAATGTCCACAACGAGGATGAATCTTTTACGTTCCAATTTACAAAAACTCAAGCATTGTGTATGCGTAATCCACAAAAGTCAATTATTTTGAATGGGTCTGTAAAACCTTATACCTACCTCCAAAACTACTACACCAAAACTTTAATTACCAAGAAATTGTCCTATGCTCACAGTGTTTCCATCTTTGTTAATTAGGAGTTAGGACTTGGAAAAAATGAAATACTAATGCTGTAAATTGCAATGATAATTTGTGACAGTATTTTCAAGTTAATTCCTTGTTAGAAGTTTCAACTTTACATCACTTTTAAATCACCGAAGTCTCTATTGACTCGCCCATAACGGCTTAATTTGATCATTCTTTCTTCCGTTGTAATCATACTACGGAGCCAAAATGCAATTTGTTAACTGTTTCGAGTAAGTTTCTGTTCATCTAAACCAAGCA
The DNA here is from genome assembly GCA_026901365.1 of Sesbania bispinosa. Classification (NCBI taxonomy): domain Eukaryota; kingdom Viridiplantae; phylum Streptophyta; class Magnoliopsida; order Fabales; family Fabaceae; genus Sesbania; species Sesbania bispinosa. The sequence goes on along the minus strand of QLOH01000223.1, from coordinate 552,658 downwards.
GGTCATAAATGAAATTTGAAATAAAATAACTATAACATTCCCTTAGGGCTTTATGTTTATTGTTTCTTGAAATTTTATAAAGTAAAAATTGGAAATGCTGAAAACAAAAATTTATTGTTTCCAACATTTCCAGTTTTTCCTTTATAAAATTTAAGAAAACAGAAGAATGAAAATAGAAAATAGAAATATGAAATGAAAATGTAAACCAAACAAACCCTTAGCAAAATGGATTCATTTTTTTAATAAATTTTACAGTTAAATATTTTTTTAATCCATAAAATATAGTTGGTTTTAGTTAATGTTATTTAAAATCAATAATTTTGGTGTTTCAAAAATTGGAAATACATAAATTTAATTCTTATTACACAATTTTACTACAAATTTTATCACGAATTAACTATAAATTTTGGACTAAAAAAAGGTATTTTTACCTTTTTAGGGACGAAATCCTCCCATTTTGAATCACAAAAACCAAAATCAAATCTCAACTACTCTATTTCAAGGAATAAAAACATATTTAACCCTAAATTTTAATTTAAATGTTATATAATCACTTAACTATCCATCCATTGCCATGTAAATGTGTGAATATCATATATATACATCATTTTCATACACGTGGTGTAAATTAATTCGATCATTATCCCTAGAAATCTCCGAGTCAGTTTTTTTTCCCCCTAGCAGCCCTCGCTGTCTAACACAGTATGCAGTAGGCACAAGAACAAAAACAATAACGTATTTTAGAATTCGATGTTTTGGGTCATATCTAGTCATGTGATTAATCATCCTAGGCCTAACCACCAAGTTGGAATTCTTAAATAAAGTTTTTCTTTTATTTTAAAAAAATGAACCAGCTGGGCCCTGTAAGGTAAGGTTACTTGACATATCTTATAATTAAGGAAATGGCCAATTCAGATCCCACTCCTACCACCTCCCATAGAATTTCTCTAAGCAACATGGCAGCCATCCTCAATTTCATCACAACCATTGTTGTTGTGGTTCACTCATTGCAAGAAAACATGATCCAAAGGCTGCATAAACTGTATAAGCATTCTGCTGCAGTGAAGGAAACAGAACAGGTTGAAAGTGATTGTTGTGCTGTGTGTCTAAACCAAATGTCTAGAGGGGAAAAGGTTCGGTCTCTTCCCCTTTGCAACCACAGATATCATGCTGATTGTATTGGTGCTTGGTTGAAGAATCACACCACATGCCCTCTTTGTAGGAACAAAATCACTGACCATGTTCCCCAGAATCAACATAAACAGGTGATGAAACCCTTTAAAGAATCTATGATTGGTTTCATACAGAGATTCTCTGATCTATTGGTTGTTCTTCTCTACACAATACTTCCATCTAGTATCACTGAGACTTTCCCCTTGGTTCATTGACAGTTTCTCTGTTCACATCCTTGTATTCAATGTAATTATATAGTTTAATCAGAATTAGTCCCATTCAGATCTGGGAAATGTGCAATTCTTCCTTCACATATTTACTTCTATACAAATTTTAGGTAGGGAAGCAGTTTGTTATTATCAAATTTTGAAATCAGTTGTTTTTTTTGTCAAAATTATGATTTTTAGGCTGTCAATTCATACATGTATACTTGCCACCGACACCTGTATTTGAGTAAAAGTAGTTCCCATCATTATGATGAGCATGTTACAATGCATAAATACTTCTAGGTGAAAAAAAATAGAATGAATCAAAGAGTTCAAATGCATTTAACTTCTCCATAAGTTAAAATTAGTCTTTGTAACCCACTCACTTCAAAAGTTCTCTTATTTAACTTCTCTATAAGTAACTAATTTCAACTTATGAAAAAGTTAAATTCATTTTATCTCTTTGATTTATTCTATTTTTTCCTTCAATAAATTCTTTTGTAGAAGTGTATCCAAACTTCTACAAAATATACATAGTAAGAAGTCATTTTCTTGCTCAAGGGCATTGACCTTAATCAAAAGCTTTATCCTCTGCTATCAAACTTGGAAATTTTGTGGGTGTAGAGTTGTAATCTAAAAGCTTGGTAACACCATCATTTAACTGTTCAAAACCAAGTATACAGAGCAATTTGAACAAAGCATCATTTCAATTTGTTTTATCTTTATCTTACCGCAATCTTGCGTTTGGGGAAAGGAACTCTTATATTCCTTCTGATCGACACTCTTTAGGAAGCCTACAACTACCGTTTGTGACAAGATCATTCTAAAAGAAACGGTTTCTGCTTTTATTTTTATTATTGGTAAAACACCATATATGAGCAGCAGTGACCTTTTACTAAATGCAGAAAAATTTCTGAATTGTGTCTTATATTAACATTTAGCCAATAGCTATAGTTGGATAATAAATTAACCAACATAACGGAAAAAACGGATTCTAACTGCTAACTCTTCCGAATCCATTGCCTAACCTCAAGTACCAAATTAGGCCTTGCATCCAGATAACTTTAGTACAAAAAATCCTACTACTTATTATATATACATCCAGATGGCAAAATCAAATAACCTTTATAATATTCATTCACTTGATATTAAAATATTTAGTGCTGGTTTGGTCAACATTTACTAACCGTGAAGATCAATTCTGCTGTAATTGATTTTAACGTGCTTCATAAATTGTACATTTTTTTCACCATTAATTTTATAAATTTATCAAAATCAATTTTGCTCAACTATTAACCAAATGAATCTGTTCTGCGCTAATCGCTACTTTTAAAAAAAATAGTTAGTTTGAAGGCATGGGAAAAGTAACTTAGATGGCAAACGGAACATCTTGTTGGCATTTGGGTATTTTTTTGGTCAACTTGACATTTGGGTATGGAAGGTTATTTTTCTATAATAGAAGTATGGAGCTGTTTGGCCCAAAATTCTTGAATTTGAACTATTTAACCTATAAATGAACTTCTAAGATTTGGCCCATTCAATCGTTTATTCCACAATTTTTTTTCTCCCTTGCATGGGAGTGTCTTATTTATATTTATTTTTTTAATTTTCACATTGGATAGTCCTTGCCCAGAACTTCAGCGGCAATTGGATTCTGCATATATACTTTGCTATGATTGCAATCAGGCCATAATTGAATTTTGTATTTCCTAAGCTGGGCCACTCATTTTCCATGGCTAGTTCTCCAAACAATCCTGATAGTCATATAAGAAAGATTCTAATTTTGAACATGTGGTTATGCAGCAAGTTTAGAACAATTCATAAGATATTTTTGAAATTATGAAATATTCTGCATTTAGTTGCTATACCATTAACTATGAAAATATAAGTAGAACCGTTTCATTCTTGAAAAAGGAAACCAGAAAAGGGGCTAATATTTATGCCTCATCGAAAAAGTTAAAATTATAGCACATGAGTTGGCATAATGAGGAAGGTGAATCATTTTGTCCTAATATATATTCTGACTTTCAGCCAATTCAAGGCCCAAATTATGGCCGAAAAACGCGTTTAAAATGGCTATAATTACTGATATAATGGTACCCATCTCCCATGTCTTACTCCATAAACAAAAAATTTAAAGATCATACATAAAGTATTGTTTCCATATTATTTGTTGGAACGAATGCAGGTTGACTCAAATGTATATACTTGATTCCCATATATTAATCAAGGTCTCAAGTTCGAAGTTCGAATTTTTTAGATGAAAAAAATCTCCACACAAAGAGTTAACTATACCATGATGTGGATGTTCTGACTCAAGTAAAATTGCCTCACATGGAACATATGTAGTTTTGATATCTTCATATGGCATGTAGTAAGTATGATAATTAATTTATATTGATTGTTTATTTAGATAACATTTTAAATTTATATATTCAGATAATTGCAATGATGATTTAAAATTTAAATATATTAAATTTAAGATAAATTAATCCTATTTTTATTTTATCACAATCACTGTAGGTGAGAGTTTCATTAGTTGAATTAAACGATAGATAGACACATATAGATGCACATATACTTGCTTAATAGTAGTTATTTTTTTTGACTGTCTGAACATATCTCTATCGGAATTTCACCCGGTCCCTATATGAGCTGTTTAAATCAGTTCACTTAAGACTATTAAGCCTCCTTATTACAATATGATAGGAGGACAATATGATATTATGATGTGCAGTATATTGTATATATTATTGTCTAGCACTATCTTCTTTTGGGACTTTCTAAGTTTCTATTGCAAAACTTTTGGCAAGGTCCGATTATTTTAACGATAAAAGTTTGAACTAAAGAACCGGGATTTGAGTAATTTTTTCAATAACTTCTTTATTGATTTTTCAATAACATTATTGGCATGATAATGCACTAAATCACAATCCATGCTCTTGCATGCATATCATAATACTTTTCTATTTGATTCCTCTTTCTCTCGCTACGTGCTAGTACGTACATTATTATAAATTGTTATTTTCAAATAATGATGGGTCAAGAACAAATTAAAGTAAACCAAACGGGCTAGAAATCAATTATTCCCTTTCATAATCGATTAAATGGTACGCTATCACTTGGAAAATGACAAGCGCACCATGTTGAGGATAAAGCAGCATCGAATCATGACCGTTGGTGGGTACTATATAAAATGGTGTGACATAATTGCAAATTTGCAAGGTCCAATTTAGGTTAAAAAACGCGAGGTTCTGTCGTGAGATACAACTGATTGGAAAAATATATGAAACTGGAGTTGTTGATGCCCTTGGACTGCAAGTCAAACTTGTGGGAGCTGTTGAACTCACTAGAGTGCAAGTGGTTCTCACAAAAGCTGAAGTTTGGCGCAACAATTAGAGTGGATAAAATGAGCTAATAAGATTAGATCGATCCACATAAATGTAGGACTCGACTCACCCTTTTATTAATTTTAGAAGTCAAAATGATCACTTCTAGTTTTTTTAGCTCGACACGATAAAGTCGGCTACCCGTAAAAATATTGAATAGCCTGTGAACCCTGCAAAAAACCTGTAAAAATGTCGGGATTGTGTTTTTATTTTAGAAGTTCGAAGGACCCCAAACTTCTTAGTTCGACACGTAAAATTTCGCTACCCGCATCAGACCGGATTGGGTAGCCAGAATTGCCAATTCTAGCTACAATTAGGTGCAGGGTGACCCAATTATAAAACTTAATTTATAAAAAAATAGAACTCATTAAAAATTATAATGAATTACACTTTTATAAACTAAAAAAAGACAATACAATTATTAAAAAAATAAAAAAAATTCATACAACCTAATAAAACACATTTAAATAAATTTAAAACCCGTTCTAAGTTCCTAAGACATTCATCCATAATCATTAAAGTAAAACACATACAACTAAAATTAAAACGGAAAATTTAGCTCATAACTCCATATATATATATATATATATATATATTATACACAATAATACAATCCCATCATAATTATGAAATATAAAATATCAACAAGTTAGGGTTGCTTAAGAAAGTATTAACTAAAATATAAAAGTATTAACTAAAATACAACAAAGAGAGAAAGAGAGAAAAGAGAAAAAAAAGAGACAAACGTGGGATGTGATAGAAAGAAATATAGAGAAAAATGTGTTGCATGAGTTGTTGTATAAATTACTTATCTTTAAAACTAATAACTATGTTTGTAATTAACCATATAGATCCTATACGTTTGAGTCTTTGAGTAGATTTGAGAGTTTGAATTGAATTTGATAGATAGGTCATGTGTTGTGCCCATTTGAGCTACCCGACCTGAACCCATTTTTCTTGGCGGGCTTGTTTATAATTTCAAGCTAAAAATATTCGATAAAAATTTCGGCCTTCAAATTTTAGTGTCTAGGTCCGGTAATTAGTGTGTTTGGTAAAATTAGCTAAAAAGTTAAATGAAAGATGAAAAACTAATTGAAAGCTAAAAAGCTAGTTGTTTTAATTGATAGTAGAAAAAAATGGTAAAATGACATATAAAGACATCATTAATTATTAAATATTGATTATTAAGAGTTGTTAAGGGATAAAGTTGTAATAAAATTTCAACTAGCAGCTGAAAATGGAGCTCTTTTTTCGATTTTTCTAACATGTGTTAATGTTGCACATGATAATATATTAAAAGTGGAAATGTTTTATGGTAAAATGTAACATTTCATATTACCAATGCATTGGATGTGGTGATAGTTGTAATTTCCAATAAAACCTTTTCAATTTTGATTTACTAACATATGCAACATTGCACATGTTAGAAAAACCTTTTTTTAAAAAAAGCTACCTCAAGTAGCTTCTCAGAAAAAGCTAATAACTATCTAGAAAAGATACCTTACCAAACACTGATGAAATTGTTTCAACTATTAGTTTCAACTTTCATATAGCTAAAATGTCTTACCAAAATACACTAACAAATATCGATTCAAGCGAGTCGGGTTTGTCCATTTTATCAATATATCTAGCTACAATATAGGAGAAGATAATCTTTCTCCCCGAAATCTCCTCAATTTTGTGCAGATTGTGTTTTGTGTGGGTTTCATGTACTTTTATTTTCCCCCTAATTTCTCTCTTAATCAAAGACGGTTAATTCCCTTAGTTGCTGTTTGGTTTAAGAAAATGTTTCTTATTTTCATTTTCTGTTTTTATATTTTGAAAATAGTTTTCATTTTCAAATTTCAAGATTTAAAAAACATGGTTGTTTTAGTTTCTTGTTTTCTATTTTCAAAAACAAAAAATATTGAAAATGTGTTTGGTTTAACTATTTTGATAAAAAAATTTATTAAAAGTTTTGTATATAAAAGTTTAAAATAAATTTTAAATTATAACAATATGTTTTACATTTTTATTGAAGAAAAATTAAGGAATAAAAATTATAATATATATTATCCTTAATAACGTTAAATTTATTGTATTATTTATTTTAAAAAATATAAACATAAATATAAGGAGTATTATAAGATCAAAGAATCATTACAATAATCATTTAAAAATAAATCATGACAATGACACTTGTTCATTATGGAAAAAGAATTGGCCTTTTACATGTGTAAAAAAACAAATTTTCAAACTGCAAATATTTGTGAACAAAATAATAAGTCATAATCCAAAATTTTTATAACTTGTCGACTTGGCGATATCTCCAAGCAAGTAGTAAGCACCATGGATGACCTCGAATCCATTAGCAGTGAGTGCAAACGTCAATGTAGGAAAAATCACACTCCCCATATACTACAAAACAGAACAATGAAATAAAAAAAATAGGCAAAAAAGTGAGAGATGGAGGAAATTGAATCTATGGATTCTAGATTGAGCTTCAAGAGAAGCACTGAACTGCGGATGAAAGAGAAACTCTGGTCAATGATCATAGCATTGAGAAGAAAGAATGAGTTAAAAAAAAAGAGATAACAAATTCATACAACCAAAACATACAACAACTCATACAACACATTTTTTCTCTCTATATCTCTCCATCACATCACCTATCACATCTCACATTTCTCTTTCTTCTCCCTCATTTCTCTCTTTGTTGTATTGTTGTAGTGTTGTATGATTATCATTTCTCTAAAAATCTTTTGAGGTATTTACAAGTATGCCACCGTATTTTCATTGTTTTCATTTTGAAAAAGTTTCAAAGGAAACACAGGAAAACGATATTTTTTTATTTTCAGATTTAGGCTTCATTTTGAAAATGTTTTCAACGAAAATGTTTTAAAAAAATGTAACCAAACGTATTTTTAGCTTTCCAGTTTTTTTTGGAAATGGACATGGAAAATGGGCAAACCAAACATCCCCTTATCTTTCCTCTATTTTCTTTTTCCCATTTTTTTATTCACTATTTCACTCATATTATTATTGAGCATGGTGGTAGAATCAAAGTGTCAAACTAATCTATTTACGTACCTAAGGTTAATTAGTTATAAATTATATTGTTATGAATTTTTGTTTGACCTGTAACTCCACTTCATTAAAGCGAAGAATTTACTTTGAAATTCTATAGAAATGTGAAGGTTACTACACTTCATTTTAAATTAATTTATTAAAATAATAATATAAAAAATCCTATCTCACCATTTCACTCCTATAATTTGTTTTATAGATCAAAATGTATGTTTTGAAAACCACAAAACAGACTTTCAATTGTTGGTTTTGAAATGTAAAAACTTTATTTAAAATTTTTAAAAACAAAAAACTGAAAACTCACCACTCACCCCTTAGTAATAAAAGCAAACAGAATGGCCAAAATCCAAATGTTCTTTTCACCCACAACATGTTTGGGGTTTGAATTTCATGGTCAGTTGGTCACCTATTTCGTAACATTGGTCTTCAACGTAGCTTTCACACAAACTGGGAAAGAGAAGACATGTATTGTTGCAAGGTGAAGGGTGAACAAATGATAAAAGGTGGAAATCGAAAGACAAAGATTGAGAAAGGACCATAAAACCATAATAAAGACTAAAAAGGAAGGGGAGAAAGATAAGAAAAAAAGAGACAAATTTACTACAAAGATAAATATATTTTTAATCCCTCAAATATATATAGTTGAGATTTAATTTTAATCCATATAATTCAAAATCGGTGGATTCGGTCCCTCAAAAAGTGAAAATATTCTTTTTCAGCCCTCATTGATAAAAATTAGTGGCTAATTTGTAGCGAAAAAATACAATAAGAACTAAATTGGTGTATTTTTAATTTTTGAAGAACCAAAACCATCGATTTTAAATTATAAATACTATAATCAAATCTTAATTATAAGGACTAAAAACATATTACGAAGATCATCTCCTCTCAACCAAAGAGCTATGTGTGTTACTGTTTATATTACCATTACCACCAACTTAAATCCATGTATAACTTAAAGCAATAATGGGTTCATTTTTAAAAACATACATACAAAAGCCACAAAACCATGTTGTTGACGACAATACAAACAGACGCCTAAGTGTCCGTTTGGTTTACAGTTGAATAGAATTGATTCTGAAAATCAATCGTTGAGATGAGTGATGCACATTTCACGAAGCACGTTGGACGAAAATGATTTAAAATTAATCCACAAAACCATGGTTTTGATTTTCTCAACGCTCAACCAAACGGGCTATAAATCTCTTCAATAAATTAAAGTTAAACTGATAATAACAGTTTGAAGAATAATATGTCAACCTTTTAAAATGTTCTTCTTCCTTTCGGGATCATATAATTCGCTAGTTTTTAGAGTAATGTTTCTCATAACTTATCCCTAATTGCACAAATAAGAATGCTATATCTTTAATTAATGGTTTAAAATCAAAATTTACTTTAAATTAAATACATATCTTTTTTTTGTCGAGAAAAGTAAAAAATTAATTAATTAGACTGGGCAACAAAGGCTCAGGCCCAAAAAGGAGATCAGAGAGAAAAGCAAATCCAACTTAGATTACACGTGTGAGTCAATAGATTTGCTCTCTGATTGTTCTGAAGAAAGATAAAGACTAAAAAAGGAAATAAAGCCCTAGTTCCCTAATTACAAATGCTGAGAAGATAGAGTTACGAACGAGAACTACAGTGCTTGTTCGCAAGGCAAGGCTGACATGGTGAGCTGCTTGGTTCCCTTCTCTCTTGGTCCAAGTGAAGCCACAGTGTGTAAAATTTTGCTTTAACCTCAGTATATCCGTGACTATATGATGAATTTCTCTTTTTGTCTGCTCTTGTCTACAGGCCTTGATTAGCTCAAAGCAATCGCTTTCCAAAATGAGGTTGGGTATTTCCAGATTGTGAGCTGCAATAATGGCGTCACGCACTGCTAATGCTTCGACGACTAAAGGTGAGTGAGAATAGATTTTCTTTGTTAGACAAAAAATGATTTTCCCTGTATGGTCTCTAGCAATGCATGCACTAGATCCCTGTTTACTGTTCGAATTGTAGTGCTCATCACAGTTTATTTTAGTGAAGCCCATTTCGGGGGCTCTCCAGAAACATGTTATAACAAAGGTAGATGCCAGGGGAAGAGTAGCCTCTTGGTTTATGATGACACAATCTCTGAAAAGAGCTGATGCTTTGATTAAAGTTCCCATAGGGTTTAGGGAGCTGTCTCCCTGGAAAACAAGAGTTTTTCTTTCTTTCCAAATGTTCCACAGAATGCAGGAGATTAGGATCATACCTGATCTGCCTTTATCCTCCCCATTAGCAAGTATGCTTTACTGCTAACAAATCCATTGTGCAATGGTAGATATCTGGCTTCTATCAAGGATGGTTTGTAGCTGGGATGTAAACCAGATGGGTTGGGTCTAGCCACACAAGAGCAACATCTGTTTGGTTGTTTCAGGCTCTTTCTGGCAGATTGGGCAAATTGGGTCTTGGGCAAGGTGTCTCCTATAGAGTTTTTCTTTTACTGCAATGCAATTTAGGCTAGCCTTCCAAAGGAAAAATTTAATTTTTTGAGGGACAACTAGTGACCAGATAGTGTTCCAATTTCTGAGGTAGTGGTGTGGAGGAGGATGTAGGAGGGGGGGAAGTGTTTCTTGATTTTTCAGGGTAAAATATCTAGATTTAACTGTGTAGGTACCTGATCCCGTATGGGGCCAAATGAGTGAGTCATGGTTATTTGGTAAGCCCAGAGGGGTTTGTAGGATAGATTGCACTTGTTCAGAGATTAAGCACTCTCTTACTTTGGGTGAGTTCCAACATCCTGAGATAGGGTCAATTAAATTGGCTAGACTCTCAATAGATGACCCTTCCTTAAGTTGAGCTTTCTGACCAGACCAGATCCATGAGTCTTCCCTAATATTGATTTGGTTCCCTGAACTAACTAGCCATCTCCCTTCTTTCCTTAGCATCTCCTTGCCATTGTGTAAACTGGACCAACTCTAAGATGCTCTTCTTCCTTTCTTAGAGTTGATGAAATCAGAGTCTGGGAAGTAGACCCCCTTCAAAATTTTCACCCATAGGGAGTCTAGGTTTTGGTGGGCCCTCCAGGCTTATTTTGGGAGGAGTGTTGTGTTCATTTGGTAAAAATCTTTAAAACCTATTCCCCCTATACTTTTACTTTGGGTAAGAAACTTTCAACTTCTTTAGTGCATACCCCATTTCTCTTGTTCCCTCTCCACCAGAAACTAGCAATACGTGAGCAGATTTGGCTGTAGATTTTTTTTTTGGGAAACAAATGATTGACATAGCGTAGCTGAGTATGTCTCGATGGACCGCTTTTATGAGAATCTCCTTTCCATCCTGGTTTAATAGAGTTTCTTTCCAACCCTCTATTTTATGAAAAATTCTCTCTTTTATCCAATGAAGGCTGTTTGTTTTTTTATCTTCCCCATACACCAGGCAGCCCCAAGTATTTACATAGATTATCCCATTATGGAATATTGATTATGTTTAGCAATTGGCATTTTGTGTTTGAGGGAACCTGACAACCAAAGATCATGCCAGACTTCTAAAGGTTAATCCGTTTCCCGGAGGCTCCTGCAAATAAGTTAAGAAGCCTAGATAACTATAGGACCTTCTCCGTTGTGGTCTTGATGAACAAGACTGCATCATCTGCAAAAAAAGAGATGGGTTAGAGTAGGAGCGGAAACAACCAAGCTGAAAACCAGCCAAGTTGCCTCGATCCTTTGTAGAAATTAATAAGTGTGAGAGCACATCTATAGCTAGTCTTGTTCACATCTACAGTATGGTTACATATCCTTATATAACCACACTCTTCTTCATTTTTTGTGAGCAATCATACTAATGTAGTCTAATCTGCTTAAAACTGGAGGTTAGTTCAAGTGATACATGCTTAATTACTCTTAAGTAAGGTTTCATATTTGAGTCTTCTGGATGGAAAAAATTCTTACTTAGAGAGCTAGCCCACCATGGAATAGATGACTCCGGATTGAGCAAAATTATCTCTTATGGATGATACACCTGATTAAAAAAAGTCCAACATGCTTAAAGGATAAAGTTTTTTTTATTGCAATGGCTAACAATATACTAATTATAGAATAAGGTTCATTATTAAAGTGATTTTTTTTTACTTTATTTAAAAAATCAAACATATATCACTGTTGATTATTTAAATTATATTATTATAATCTTCAAAAATATTATTATTTAAAGCGAGCTTTGTCTCTAAAGTATATAAATAAAATTATGTAAACAATGAATTTAACTTAAAATTATATTATTATAGTCTTAATCTATAGTGTTTTTTTCCTTATTATCTATCTAAAAGTAGGGTCAAATATTTTTAAAGCTTTTAAGTTTAAAGGTCGATAAATTAGGTAAAGTGTTGCTTAAATTATACAAGCACCGCATCCTACAGAATAGGAAAACAACCACTTTTTGAGTACCACAAAATATTCTGCACAATTTGCAAGCAAGTTGTCGGTAATCCAATGCATTATTACTATTGGTAGATGGATTAGTTTAATCTGTGTTTCTTTTTCTGCCCGTTTTCTCCGCTAGACAATCTCAATCTAACAAGTCTTCTGTGTTTAACTCACTAGACGGGTCAAAAGGGAAAGGGGGAAAAAATCCTTTCACAACCAATTCTAATACCAAGATGAAGATAAGGCAAATGGTTTCAGATCCAATGACCTGTCTAAAAGCGGTTGAAGAAAGGGACAAATGTAGGGTTAGAATTTTGAAGCCATCTTTATATTATTATTAATTTTCAACTAAATAGTAATTAATTCAAATTCAATTTTCCATTTTCCTCATGAATGAGGAGTCTTTGACTATAGTATTGACTCCAATGCCATCACCTTCTTCTCTCATTTTGTTTGTTCTAAAGTCCAAGTCTTTAGTCCAACGTGGAGGTTACTCTCCATCCTTCTTCTTATTCCTTTGAACTTTCTCACCTCTTCTTGTTCCAAACTTTTCCAAACCCCATTCACTAGCCAAACCCAACTTTCCCTTCTCTTTCTCTGCACCCTGAAGTTCCCTATTCCCATTTTCATTTCAACACTTGAAAGTTCAAACCTTTCTCATTTACTTGCCTTATCCATCCTTACCCTGCAAAATTCAGAAATTTCAGAGTGATTTTGCATCTGGGTTTCGGCCATTTTTTTGTGAAATTCTGCAGGGTGTGTTTAATTTTGCTGCTGAAGCTGAAAGCTTCCTCCTTTATAAAAATTAGCAGAGGATAAAGCTAAAATAGCAACATGGGTGCTACTTCAGGGTCAAGTGACACCTTGGGTGACTCTGATACCGTTGAGATAACGGGAAAGATCATGGTGGTAGCTGTGATTTTCCTCTTCATGGTGGTTGTGTTTGTTCTCTTGCTCCATCTCTATGCCAAATGGTTCTGGTGGCGCATTGAGGAAAGCACTGCTCCTCAATCACGCAACCGCCGCAGGCGGCGGCGGTTTGTGTTTGCCCCTGGTCAAGACCCTGTCATCTATGGCTCTCACCAAATTGGTCTTGACCCTGCAGTTCTTAAATCCTTGCCAGTTTTAGTTTTCCAACCAGAGGACTTCAAAGATGGTTTGGAATGTGCAGTTTGTCTCTCTGAGATTGTTGAAGGGGAAAAGGCCAGGCTTTTACCTAAATGCAATCATGGGTTTCATGTAGATTGCATAGATATGTGGTTCCAATCCCATTCTACCTGTCCTCTTTGTAGGAACCCAGTTGCCCCTGAAACCTCTAAACCAATTAATAGCAGTTCAAATGCTGAAGAGAATGTGTCAGGGAATAGTGAGCCTTCAGAAGCAGAAAATTCAGGTGATGTGAGTGGCTTGGAGTCTTCAAATTTTCCCACAAATGTGTTAGTTTGGGGGAACCAGACACAAGTGAGTTCTTTTGGTGCTTCCTTGGAAGAAGGCACTTCTCAGCAGCTACCTTGCTCCCCATCATCTTCTTCAGCCAGTGAAAGCACTAATAGTAGATGTCATGGAATGTTGGCGATTGATATACCAAGTGAATTCACTTCATCCTCTTTATCACCTTCTGCTGGTAGATGTGCTGAAGATGAGATGAAATCACCAATGACAGCAAGACTGAGGTCATTTAAGAGGCTTTTAAGCAGGGACAAAAAATTAAGTCCTTGTAGTCCCAGTTCAATGGATGTTGAACAAGCACAGAGCTAGTAATTTTCTATTGGTATTCATTAATTATTTTTAGTGAAGTTCCTCAGTTCCTCTTGCTGAGAGATAGCTGTCAAAGGGTCAGTTATTGTGCACATAGTGACTAAAAGTATGCCTCTACTATATATATAATGTATTGTTATACAATCAATTTTTTTCTTTCTTTCTTTATATATATATCTGTACTTGAAGAACATCAAGCAATCAGTTTTAAGTGTTTATATTGTATAGATGACAGGTTTCTTTGTAGTGAAAGGGTAGAATGACCGGTTTCTTTTAAAGAAAATGAATTTTTATAGTATTATTGTTTTAACTTTGATCTTCACTTGCAATTAGCTAGATGAAATGGAATGAAATATATACGTGCAATTATGTGAGTCATTCAAACTATAGAGCTTATGATTTTCTATTTCCAGATGGGATCATGCTGTTATTGGATTGATGACATTTTGCTCAAGCAAGCTTATAATTAAGCTAACTGAAATTAATAGTCAAATACAGTCAATATATGAATAAAACTGGTTAAAGAGATGTCCATGTGATGTTGATTGTGCTCCTAAATATGAACAGAATCTATCTTAGCACCAAAAGGTTACAAAAAGGGAGCAATATAAGGCATTCTTATACTAATATTTTGGTAATCACCAAGGTGATTCTTCTATGTTAGCTGAAAAGTCATCTGTATTTTATTATTTACATAAAAAAGGACTAATAAATTACTAGCCATTTCACCATCAATATGGCAGATAGGCTAATGTTTAAGGTAGCAGTCCACTCTCCATTGTTGATTGTTTAGTTCTCCCTTCCTCAAGGGACCCAAACCCGACAAAAACAGTTTTCTTGACAAATATTCTGTTTATTTCGGTTGCCTAGATAGTGGCAGGCACAAATCCAAAATTTTCTCAATCATGCTATCTTTTTCACGCATCCCATGGTTTATGCTGTCCAATACCTTTTCAGTTTTTCCCTCCATTGCCATCTCAATTTTGAGGCTACTGGTCGTACCTTCCAAATAGGTAGTTCATAATTCATACTCAAGAAAGACATTTGGGGTCATGAAGATGGTATAATTTGCATATCACATGTAGACAGTAGACAAAACTTTGAAAGCACAACACATTGCAGTCCCTTGTCCTCCCTCAAAATATGCTTTTTGTCAAAACTATTGCTTGATTTTTTGCTTTCACTTTATTACCTCATGGCATCAGAACTTGTAGGATCTTAGCCTCTAAGAAATCCTTTTTCAGCTACATGCTAGAATATCTTTTCTTAGTATTATTTTTGGGAGGAGATAATGCAACATTGATTAAGAATAGAACACAAAGAAAATAAAAAGAAGAAAAGGATAGGAAAAAGCTCTATAATATGAGAGTTTCTTCAGTTTTGACAGGAAATTGGGCAGTATGGGAGCCAATTGAATTGACAATGTAAACCAATTTTTTTTGTTTGGTTTTTAGATAAAGATAAAAACTGTCATTCTTATAACTAAAATCTGTCTCTGGAGAGCATTTCTGTTACTGCTGTATATACTCTCTTGATTTTAGAACTTGTATAAACTTATTAGTTATTGCATAAAATTGTTTTGAAAAATAAAAATTGACACCAGAATGAGTTTTGGGGGCAAGAGTGACATCCAAACTCAAGTTTGGATTCTCTAACACAACTATTTTTAGTGTTGGAAACGTGAGTTTACCATGTTTTGACGCTAAACCAAACATGTTATAAGATGACTTGTTTTAATTTCCTTTCTTCTCAATCAAATCCAGAAAATACAGCTCATATTCAAAGTTTATAAAATAAAATAAAATAAAATCATTCATGCCACAAAGGGCTATTCTATTACATTGGCCAGCAAAATTCTCTCAACAGAAAATGCATTTGGCACTCATTTTTGTAGCAGAAAAATGAAAATTAAGTCTTTCTCACTGAAGCTTGTATCACCAGAGTTTTGCAACTATAAGATAGTGATACACATTACACACAGTCAAGTGACCACATAAATTGGGCCAAAGTTCTGTGAAGCATGAGGGCTGTTTTGTTGGTGGAGAGACATATAGGGTATCTCATTCTCCTCTCTCTTTGTGGATTTGAACAAACTTGTTAAAGGCCCAGAAGATGGACGCCAGTTCTTCCTCCCATTAGGACCTTTGCAGGAGTTATATATTGGACCAGAAGCATGACCCTGCCTTTTCCCAGAAACCTTTGATTTAGAATTGTTGGTAGGATCTTCTCCAAGCTTGCTTTTCTTGTCAGTTTTCCACCATGAAATCAGAGAACTTTTCCATGATTTCTTTCCCCTTTTCTCTTTCTCAGATCCTCTTCTCCCAGATTCTTCCGGGTGTACTGATGAACTCTTCAGTTTTGCTTCCTTTGCATGTTGCCTTGCTTCCTCCAAGAACTAATCAAATGTAAAAGTTTATTTGTTACTATTATCAATTGCAGCATAGTTTATTTGTTGAAATGTTCACATACTATGACATACAAACTGCATTAACAAATTCAGCAAGTACAGAAACTGTGTTGAAAACCAACATTCAAAGAAATAAGTACCAGGGAAAAGTCCTCTTGCAGATCAAATCCATAGTCATCAAAATGGCTTGCCTCATATTTAGGTTGTACTGGAGATCTCTTCATCATTATCAACAAAAAACCACAAACTTGAGCAAACCAAAAATGTCAAGCTGAATGTTCCAAAGGATCATCCAAGTTGGCTAGAAAACTCTTCCTTGGCATGATGCTCCATCTACACAAAGGAATAATGCCTTCAAATGGAAAATAATAGCTTCTAACCTTAATTTGCAGCAAATTAATTCACATGGGGTTGGAATTTACTAGCTTGGATCACAAGAGGCAAAGTTCAACAACTCCTCATAAGGATGTCACAGTCAAAGGGTCAGTTAAGGGGGTGATAGGAACCCTGGTGGTTAAAATGGCATTGCATTTTGAAGCTTTTCATTCACTTTGTCTTATCAAGGAAGAAATGACCTGAATTAGAAGGTGCATTAATGTAGTAATGGATTGTCTTGTATAACATAGTACATCAAATCCAGACTCAGTACAAGACCAACTTGCTAGGCTAATAATGCCAATAAGAAAAGAAAAATGGTTAGAAATATATATTTTAATACTCTGATCCTATAAATTAAACTTACCTCTCAAGGTAGAATTGAAAGTTAATCCAACCAGTTGGAGAAAATACTTAGTTTTTGAAAGGAACTAAGCATCCTAATATCCTTAGCAAGAGGTGGAAAGCATCATTAATCATTATGATATAACGATTTCTTTCCTCTCCTGGGACCATATTTAATCACTCCATTTCACTTTACCTTCGTTTTTTCAATTAAAAAAATTATCTATACCAAAGTAATTCTTTCTAGTCATCTAGAACTAATAATACCAAACAAAATTGGAAAATAATGAAATTTTTTATTAAGTATAGCCGTGGGATTAACACTTGATTGATAATTTGTAAAATGAAGAAGAGATATTCAAAAAGAAAAAAAAAAGAATGGACTCACTCAACTACTCAGGTGAAAGTTTGGTGTAATACTATTATTTTTCCTTTTTTTAAGGAAAAAAGGAAAAATAATATTATTACATAAAAAAGTACGAACTTGTAATAATGGAAAGTATTTTACTTTCAAAAAGTGGTGAATTTTCAGCCCATGAAAGTTGGGTCATGGTAAAATTGAACTTAATAAACACAAAGGTCTTGAGCAGAATTAGTCAATGCAGAAAAAATAAATATTTCTATTAAATATTCTAATATCCTCCTAATTATTTAAAGTGAAAATATATTCAATAATAGAACCATTTAATTTAATATTTTGAAAACTTAGAAGCATTTATTATTTCTAAAAGAAATTAAAATAGACTCACATAGATTTTTGTAGGAAATTTAAAAAAAGAAAAATGCTAACTGGTGCAAAATAGAAACACTAGTTGTGGTTAAGTAATAAAAATAGAAAATTTTTAACATTGGAACAAAACATTTCCTTTTTTTTTTATTTCCCACTTACCAAAAAAAAACATTTCCTTTTTGACATTGGGGTCGGTAGTGCCGTGTTGCGCATGCATGATGCTCTGTCAATTATGCCGCATGTTTCGGACGGTACTAGGCCTTCGCTTAGTCTTAACCTCATGTCCTTCACTCTGAAGCTATGGAACAAAGCATTAAAAGCACCGGTTTTTTTATTTACTATCTAAATTTATTGCATGTTTGAACCTAGAACGTAAAACCTCATGTTAAACTATCCAAACCCCCAACCACTAGGCAGACACTAGTGGAATTTATTTATTGCATGTTTGGATTGCCATGTGGAGGATCAAGATTTACATGAGTAAATATGATGCACTCATGTGCATTGTGTAAGGATTCCCTCTAATTAGCTGTGGAATAGCTAGAAAATAGCTATCACTACATATTGATCCCGTAGCTATTTCCTAGCTATTCGTAGCTACCTTTACTGCACCACTACAAAGGATCCCGATCCTGTATGATATTATTTTTATACTCTTTGGGTCCTATTTATAAGAACTTTTTTGAAGGTGTGTCTTGGTCCTCTTTATAAGAACTTTTTTCGGATTGTCTCATGCATTAATTATTATTTGAAAAAAATACCCCATTAGTGGAGGTAGGTGAGTAATTAATTAATAGAGAGAGTATGACACAATTGAGTAATTAAATAGAAAGAGAAAAATAATGGGTCTCAATAAATTCAAAGGTAGTTTTTTTTTTTTTTTTTGACGAAATTCAAAGATAGTTTATGAAATATGATACACATGACAAATTTATTGTAATCAACTAAATTAACCAACTTCCTTAATCCGTGTGAAATAGTTAAAAGGTTCTTATAAATAGAACCGGAGGGAGTATTAAATTTTAGTATAAAAATATTTTTAAGAAAAAGATTTTGTAATATAAAATCACATTACCTCAAATCATTTTTATAAACTTAAGTTCATTTAAACTAGTTTGTATATGCTCACCCTCACCCAAATATACCCTTAAATTTAAAACTTGTGTGAATATTTTAAAAATGATCATGAGAATATTTAATTTTAATTACTTTAAATTAATTATATTAATATATTATGTTTACATTTATTTTGGTGAACTTCATGAAATTTGACAAGTGTAAGGATAATTTTTGTGTCATATGATATATTATTTTATCAATAGATTTATTTTTATCATCTTCTCAATTTGCTTTTATTTCATTATATCACCACACAATTGATCCTTCATGAGTTTATTTTTATAAACTTTTTAATTAAATTCTCTTTTATTTCTTTTTTTATATATATTTTGTAATTAAGAAGTTTAAGAACTATTTTGAGTATTTGCCACTCCACCAATTAACAATATTATTGTATCATTTTTTGTGTGCAAATAATATTACTGTATCACGAGTAAACAGATTTTAATTTTATAATATAAAAAAACTAATTTTTGCTCGGTGGTTATTGATTTATTTTATATTTATTACGTGATACTATAATTAAAAGTTACCTTAGAAATTTGAAATTGACAATAATAAGCAAGGAAGGTTTTAGCCATAATCACTATTAAGGCATAGGAATTTACAGTATATATTATACTTGATCTTTGTGATTTTATAATTGAAAGCGGCGCATTGAATTTGATAAACTTATATTGGTATTCAATTCTATGCTCAATGATATAGTGCCTGTTTGTTTTAAATTCTAACAGTACAAAATCATGGTTTTACAGAATTGATTTTAAATTACTTTTTTCCAACGTACTTCGTAAAACATGCACCATCTATCTCAACCATTCATTTCTAGAATCAATTCTACCCAACTGTAAACCAAACGGACCTAGTAGTATTATATTATGCTTTGGTATTCAATTGATGTAGGTTGGGAATTGGGGGAGATATAATGTGTGTTTGATTTATTACAAAACCACGTTTGTAACGTGAATCCGGACAAACGCTACACTGTGTAGCATTGGACCATCCAATGTTTAAAACGTGATTTAGTAAGGAGGCACATGTACAAGCTTACATTGCACAAACTAAATCAACAATTCTAATTTGATGTAATAAAAATTGATATAGTAAAAAAAATGACTCTAATTACTAAAATGACAGCATAATAACTCATTTAAAAATTATATATTATAAATAGACCAACACTACTAAAATACTTATGATTTTAACGACATTAAGTTGACAATTTTTTTAGTAAAGAGCATTACTGAAGCACTTTTGTTTTTGAGCAATATAGGCATTAGTAAAGCTAAAGCACTTGTCATTTACAAGGTTCTAAAGAATTTTTTTTCAAATGCTTTAATAATTCTAGTTAGAAACTAAATTTTTATCATTTAATTTGCTATCCTTAAATAAAGTATACGTAAAAAATGAATCAAAGTATGAATTTCTGAGAACAAAAAGGCTGCTCTAATCTCTCCTAGACAAGATGTCAACTTAGAAATTCAATCATTACGTGATAAGAAAACAAATTCGTGTGGGTCTTTGAGGCATTAAAAAACAATCTAATTAGATCAATTTTAAAAAGTGGTAAAAGTTAAAAACTCTTGCTGCAATAATAAAAAACAAACTTGTTGGTAATCCCATGGAATAAATCTCATGATGTTTGTGGGATATGCAGGTCAAATATTGTTGCACCAAAAAAAATTATAGAATATAAAGGCCTTGATTTATTCTAACTTTCAACTTTTAGAAAAAGTCAATTTTTTTTTTAAAAAAATATTGGTCAAAACCAGAAATGAATAATACAAAGACCACATAAAAAGTTCTTCAAAATTCTTCATAGAAGGTAGGCATGTTCTATTTTTAACTTGTCGTTTTCTACACAATAATGCAGCAAAAGTTAACTGCGAATTACGTTTATGGCTTAATTAGTAGATATAACTTACCATTCTAAAATGTAGAATGTAGACCATACCCAAGCAGCATCTGCATTCTGCAGTGTGTTTACCAACCAACACTACAAGAAGACAAACCTCAAACATATATTTAGAGGAACATCACAAGTATTGATTCAAGCATGTATCTCCTTAACATTCACTACCCAAGAAGCTGGCAACATAGACACAAAGGAGTAGTAAAATCAGCCAACAGATTTAATGCAGCCTCCATGTCCATCTTTTCCCTATACAAAGACTGTTAGACATGACAAAACCTTAGCAGAACATATAGAACCAGTTCTGTGACAAAAGATTTCATTGCCATATCATCAGAGCTGAAGCAGAGGTAACGCCATTACAACCCCAAAGATGGAGAAGAGTAATAGCAACATCCATGTTGGAAATGGTTGCCTTTTGTTTTTCCTCACATCCTTCAACCCATCTACTCTTTTCATGTCTTGTTCTGTGGAATCTGAATTCTTATCCAAAACAGACTTTGAACTTTTGTCAAGAGCAGTCTCAGATGCAACTCGCTCAGATGCAACTTGCTCAGCAAGCTGCTGCTGGTTGTACTTCTCCACATACTCGGGGAACATTTTCCTGAATGTTGCACTGTGGAAAATTATCAAGAAAACATGAATTAATTGCTTGGAACACAAATTACAGAGAATTTGCCTCACTTCCATCATGAATAGCTGGTGAAATATACTTACTTCTTACAATTGAAAGAAAGGGAAGATTTTGCTAGACGCTGCTTCTCAGCGGTAGTGGTGTTTACACTGCCAGTGGTTGGACTGTTGTCCATCTGCAAAAGAGAAGACAATCAGATATCAAAATCTTTCAAGAAAACACTGCATAGATGGTGAGGTATCAACTGCATCTGCTAAAATTACATAGGGCATTAAATGGGTTCTATTGACAAGAACTGCCTACACCTACAACTTGGGAGTCTACTACCAACCCCGTGAAGTTGGAAAATGGTATTAGCTTTTGTTTTGCTAGGTAATATACATAACAAAGACGACTAATATTGACCACATAAGCTTTGGGTCAGTGGCAGACTGAGTCCACATCAAAGGTGAGGGACACAGGTTTAACTCCTGTCCCACCCCCACCACCAACCCAAATAACCAAGAAAAAAAGGAAATAAAGGAATAATATCTTCTGAGCAAAGAATAGGCATACGAAATAAAAAAGGCTAGAGTTCAATTAGAATTTTTAGAAACCACAACATACCATGAATGAAAGAAGCCCGGTAAGTATGCTGCATACATAAATTAAAAACATCAGTATAAAATAAAGAAATAATCTATGTCTACTGTTATTATCGAATACCAATCCCGCCCTTGTGCAAAAGAACACAACTACATTTCAAGAGTCAAATAATAGTTAGAAAAACAAAACAAAGTAAAGCACATAAAAGAACTTTGTAACTTGAAATATCCTGACCTTGATACAGACCACATAGGATTCCAACTTTCAGGATGAACTGCAAAAGCAGCAAAACACACAGAAATATTAAATTGTAATAACCTGTGTAATTCATGATACTAATCGATTTGTGCTCCCAACAGATTAAAGAACTTACAATCGCTCATAGATAAACAGATCTTTTTCTGTGTCATGAACCGTCCATTAGGAGTAATCATGCTACATTATAGAAAGTATAAACTTGGTCAATATTACAATAGACCACATAAATGAAAATTAGAATGAATAAGCATACTGCAGCAAGAAGGATCACCTGATTCCAGGAGGTTTATATGGATATTCTGGAGGAAACTTGATTTTTCCATAGTAATATCCACCTAAAAATGAGACAATAAAAACATCAATACTGCAGAATTTGAGATCAATATACTAAAATTGAGACATTTCAAAATAACAAAGCACATCAGAACTGAAAAAACAAATGGCAATATGTATTAATCACAATTTGCTAAACCTGCAAAAGGTGTTCCTTCACTTCCCTCCAACACGTAATCTGAGACATTAAAATAGAATAAAATCAGTATCAACCCCTCCCTAGCAAATGAATCAAACTTAAGTTGCTGACAATGACATCGCAATAAAATATTTTCCTTCCTTGCTGACAACAGTGGTATTAAGGAACCACCTTGGAGCAAAGGTAAGGTTGTTGCCTTACAAATGAAATGACCTGTTGGTCACCGATTCTACAACATTGATAAACACATATCTAATGTTCAACATGATCATTTTCTTCTTTTTGAACATTAGAGCACAAAACAAATTAATATAAGACATGTAGCAGTGTGAAACAGACTTACGCCACT
Source organism: Sesbania bispinosa (assembly GCA_026901365.1). Taxonomy (NCBI): domain Eukaryota; kingdom Viridiplantae; phylum Streptophyta; class Magnoliopsida; order Fabales; family Fabaceae; genus Sesbania; species Sesbania bispinosa. Next base: position 529,492 of record QLOH01000223.1, on the reverse strand, counting down.
CAAGAATATCACTTGGGGAAGGACGAGCCACAACATGGGAAACTGGCTCCTGCAAATACAATGTTAAAATTAAGTATTATCCAGTTGACATATTCTTCAAATGCCATCATTCATTTCTCTTTTTTTTTTTGGAAAAAAAAGGAAATGTCATGTCATGTCAATTGATTGATATAGGCCAAACAATCCACTATTAAAAATTATACATCATAGTTCGTAGACTAATCGATTGTACAAAAGTTAATCAGAAACTACAAACACATTGTATCGGAGGAGGAATGCAAGATATAGATGACAATGTGTTTCCTGTCTCTCATGAAATGTTTTTAATCAGCTACAATCAAATTACTCAGTTGACACACATGCACAGATATACAGAAAAATAAAGAGGAAGAGGAGAACCAGTAAGATTGCAGAGCAAGCATAATTATATAGCCGTACCAACAGAATAAGTAAGCATAGAAACTGTGAATAAAAATAAATAGTGAAGCACATTTTCAGAATAACAAAAGATGCTGTACTTACTTTACAAAGGGCTCTATATTCCTTCTGAAGTCGCTTGACACATGATTTTTCCGCCATCCAACAAATTCAGAACAGTATCAAGAGCAGGGGCCTGCACTACAGTGCTTCTTTATGCTCAAAAGTAATTTTTGTTTCCTGCTAAGCATGGATCAGGATCATATATATTAGTAAATTGAATATAGAATAAAGAAAGTCATAGTAAGCAACCTCAGTAAAATAGTAGGAAAGGCAATGACAAGTCGGAAACAGTATAATAATGACAAAAAGGAGTAAGTTCTATGTAAAATATAAAGGTTTGTGGAGAGACACATATTCGCACATGTGCACAATGTAAACTGTCATCATTCTATTTTTAGGATCAACACTGTTATTTGGTATGAAGGAATTCATACAAAAGAATTCATGAATGATGTGGCATGAGATTAGGGGATAAGTGACTCATTTGATTCTCCTTCATTACTCATTGCTGAATTCAACCTATTATAACTGATCATCTCTTTGTAAACTGACCCATCATATTGATTACCTTTCTAATTTAAGATTCCAACATTTGGTAACATGATGGAGTTGGAATTAATGGGTAAACTCAGACAAAAAACACACCAACACAGTCGGAGGCACACGTAACTGTTTGAATATCATTCGTTTTTTGTGACATTAGAGCAGGTGAAAGTTGAGAAAGAGTTGGCATGAAAACTAACTCTCCAAGTATTAAAGGTTCCCCCAATTTGGAAATAAAAACACCATAAAAGAGATAGAGTAAACAATAACCTTAAAAAGGCTTGAGTTATCACAATTCACAAGCATGCAGAGACCTATAAGAACATCTATCAAGTTCATTTAGCAATATGGACCCCCCAGTGCAATATCAAAATCTATTCATTGTTCAAATTATACCTGTCAATTGAAAAATCCTTACTGTGCAAAACCCTGCTCAGTCTAAACAAACATTTTCTGTTTTCAATCACTGCTAGCACAAAGGCAAGCCAAGTCTAAATAACAAAACATCGGTAAGCGTCCAGTTTCTCTGATTCTCTCCCTTGAATTTTCCCTTTCAATGTTATCCCCCTAATTGGGTTTCACAACTTAAATGGTTTGTTACTGAAGCAATTCCATCCTGATCCACACAAAAAAAATCAGGGGAAACAAGGGTTCAGGAGGGGGGGGGGAGGGAATTGATTCATTGGGTCACGCATCTCCCATTGTTTCCGCTACAAATTCTAAAATCAAGAATGACCCAAAAACTAATAATTGCACAACCAAATAATAAAAATCAAACTTTGATCAGACCCCACCATAAAAAATATAAAAGAAAAAAACCTCAGGCTCAGAAATTATAACAATTTCAAATCTAGAACAAAATCAATCAGTAAATTAGACAATTGGAAAAACAAAAACGCGGATCAACATCAAACTTGAAATTAAAAAAAAAAGACAAAATTCCCGTCGGCAACGAAACAAGAAGAAGAGAAATTGACCTGAGATCCGATTTCTGCTAGTCCCAATTTCATCCGCTGGAGGAAAATTGGTGGCAAAATCGGGTATTTCCGCGTTAATTAATTTGCCCCTTTTGGAAACGGAACAGCGAAGAGGAAAACGGCGGCGTTGAATATTGGCAGAGAGTAGAGTGAGTCTTAGCGAAAGAGGACGTGAAACTGCGTTTCCATCGTTGTATTATTATTATTGTTGTTGAGCCCTGCTGTTCTGCACCGCCAGCACTGCCCCACTCTTGCAACCAAACAAAGTGAGCAATACCTTTGTCTTTCACTATTTTAGCCCTTATCTACCTTCACACACCACCTACACAATTGAGGGTTTTTAAGTAATTCCCTTCGTTACATTTGGAATTGGATCTAGTATTTATTCCTATGCATTATTATTGCAATTTTTGTCATTGAATTTTTCTTTTTTTCCATGAGACCCATATTATCCAGGGGTGTTCACGGGTCGGTTTGGTTCGGTTTGAGAGGAAAAACGAATCCGAACCAAACAAAAGTGTTTGGTTTGGTTCGGATTTCGTTATTTTTTTTGCATTGACCCGAACCAAACCGAACCAATTACATACGGGTTGGTTCGGTTCAATCGGATCAGAAACTCAGAAAATGTCATTTTTTACCAGTTCGGGAAAAAAGAAAAAATGCATGATTTTACCTAAAATAATACATATAACCTGATAAAAAAAAGGCACATGATTATTTTGTTGCTTCAAATTTGCACCAACCATTCAAGTTTCAACCAAGTATCAGTGGTAACATAATCAAATTACTAATAACATTCAAACATGAAAATTACAAACCAGCATAAGTACATATATAACACATTAACACATTGACCAAATTACTAATTAAAGATCATAGGAAAATTAGTCCTCAAATATCTTGATATCATGAAAATCATAAACACTAACCCTAAAAAAATGCTTTTATATATATATATATATGGGTTTGGTTCGGTTGGGTTCGGGTAACTGGTTTGGATTTCCAAACCCGTTACCCGAACCAATAGTCATCGGTTCTAATTGGTTCGGTTCGGTTCGGACCCGAATGAGAAAAAAAACTGAACCAATTTGAATGGTTCGTTTTGATTCGTCGGATTCATCGGATCGATCCGAACCAATGAACACCCCTAATATTATCCCAAAGTTAACTTTTGAAGCTAATTTAAGTGTATATTTTCCTTTTTTTTACAATTAACACAATGAGGTTGCAACCTATAATTTTATATTAAATTACCTAAATTTCTCACTATTTGGTCGATCCTAATGAGTACTATAAGTGTAGATTGATTTAAAATAAGGAAAATTACACTCACCTCCCATGAGATTTGTCTAAATGACAAACACCTCCACTCTAGTTTTTGAAATGTAGAAACCTCACTTTCCATTGGCACTGTGAGGATTATCTAGGGATATTAACAAGGTGAAACGAATTATACACTACCCATATCCATATATATACTAAAATTAACATTTACCCATGCGGGTAAAGGATATTCACGAGTATCCATTAATATTTAAGAATTTAAAATTTATAAAAAAAAAGAGAGAAAATGACATATAATATATTATGATATCATATTATATTGATTTTATATAATATAAATAAACATTATATAATATTATTCAAGTTAATGTATTGAAAATATTATTATAAATAATAAAATTAAATTTTATCTCATAATAAAATAATAAAAAATGTTAATGTTTTAACATATTTAATAGAAAATATATTTTAATAACTATGCGGGTACCCGTGGGACGAGTAGTATAATATTTATCCCCACTCATTTAATAAATGTGTGAGTACCCATCGCTGGTATATCAACAAATATCCACAAGTACGAGTTTTTTTTATCTTATCACTTTAGGCAAGGGAGGTGAGTGCAATTTTCCCTTTAAAATAAAAAGAGTAAAGCTTACTCAATGTCTATTTTTATTATATAAATAAAGAGTAGAAATTTAATAAATTCAACATAAATCTCATTTAATAATAAAAAATGTTTTGAAATGAGTATTCCATTGCAATTCATTTAAAATCAACTTATTAAACCAGTATAAATGGTGAGGGTAAGTTTCTTTATAAGTGTTTTTTTTTAATTTGGAGATTTTTCTTATATTAAATTAAGATATTATCCCCTCACTCTAAATTTATTGTGATTAAGAAAAGAAAAATCAGTATAAAACATATTATATTAAACAGTAAACACTTACTTATTGGGACATTATTACTTTAAATTTTTCAAAAGATTTCTTATCTTAAATCTTTTCTAAATCACCAATTATTTTTGTAAAAAAAAAAAGAAATTTCGGAAGTTTTAAATCAAGAAAAATGGGTACAAGGATTTGATTATAATAATTAAAAGTTGAAATTAAATTTGAGTAAATATTATCGAAGAAGCAAAATTGTACATTCGGGGTAGAAAATGTAAGAAAATATGCATGCATAGAAAAAAGATTTGGGTCCTTTATTGTAAGAAAATATAAACCGTTTTAAATTTTAATTAATAAAAACTTAAAAAGTAGCAATTAATTATATACAAACCATTATAATAGGTTATTAATTTATTATTATTTTTTATTATTAATTTTTTAGTTCTCTCCATAGAAAAATGACTATTTTAAAAGGTAAAAAAATAATATAAGAATAAACCAAATTTTAATATATTAACGGTGTAAAAAAGTTTTATATTTATAGTTAATTATGTATCGTTACGTCTTTTAAAAATTAAATATTTTATATAATCAGTTATTAATATATATTATAAAATTCATAATATAAAATGTCAACACAAAATTAAATAAAAGTGAAAAATTACATCAATAATGTGTTAAAAATAATATTTCTATTTTATTAATGCTATACCTAATTTTTACACCAAACCTTTATACCTTGCTATTGGGAGAAAAAACCGAAGTGATGAATATACATTCAACCACAGATATAATAATTGACCGCTTCACATGTCGCATTAAATAGGAGTATTTCAAGTTTTCAACCATATGTAGGTGGAACAGAATTCCCCTTGCACATCCATCAAAAAAAGAATTCCCCTTGCAGTCCACCACCAAAAACCAATATTCACTTGTAAAATATTTTATTTTATTGTGTGAAAAAATTATATGCATATAAATGATTTACCAATAATTTCAGAATTAGTTTAACAAATGTTATTGATGATTTATCAATAAAACATTTTTCTAATTTCTAATTGGGTGAGATGGTTGCTACTATTGCCACGATTATAATTTGAGGTTCTGTATATAAAATTAAAATCATTGCTTAGAAATAATCTGTGGAGTTTTTCATGTCACGTGACTGGAAAGAAATAAACATAAAAGTAGAAGGTTGTGAAGGGATGTGTGTATTAATATCTGAATCAAGATTGTGACAATACATAATGTATGATATATCCAACAATATATAAACTATTGTGAGTATCCGACTAACTGCTAACTCCTTTGATGGTTTGAAAGTAGTAGCATCACTCAGAGACATTTTAATAAGAGAGTATCAATGCCATAAGTGAAATTCTCAGCAAGTTGCAGAAAATGAATCAACTATGAACTACCAACAATTTTATTTTTGTCAGAGGAAGGGGATGGGTAGGAAGTGGGGAGGTATGTACGGATGATTCACGGGAAATCAAACTCAGTTTCTTGTTCTTACAATGTGGTATATCACTGGGGTCAGGCATGTATGCACAAAATATTTTTATATTATGGTTTAACCCATCTGCAACTTTGGGTCCCAGCCAGAAATAATTATCATGGTTTCATCAATAAATGAAAACAATATAATAGACAGAATAAGTCAATTTGATTCACTCAACTTCAAGCACAAACTTATAACATGCTTTATATGAGTTTGAAAAGGTTAGACATACATTAAACATAACATATTATTGGATCCCACGATTAGATAAAGCCAAATAAAAGTATATAAGTATTGGAAATTTTTTTTATCTTATAAGCTAGTTTTTAGGATTACTTAGGTTCTAAACTCTAAGATAATATCAGAGTGTAGGTGTTCAGCCTTGTGAGTGAGACCTAAAGATAGAATCAAATAAAAGAATATAAGTTTTGGTCAATCCTTATTTATTTTTAATTTTTTGAGATTTCCTTTTCCTTTGGAAGAAAATTTAGAGTGAGAGTATGATGCCTCAATCCAAGGGAGGGAAAGCTTCCGGGCTCAAAGAGCACTTACAGAGTTACTTACGTTTACCTCACCTAAAGGGACAAGTGGGGTTCAAACCTGCGACCGGTAGGGTACGAGACCCTGCCTTGCTCCAATCGATCAACCCTTGAAGTTATCTTTCGAGATTTCTTGATATCATTTATGTGAGACTAATTTTCATTTCATACCTCTGCTTTATAAATAATTTTCCAAGAATAGTTAAACATATTCAAGGTCCCTTGACAATTGAACTATAGTGTTTGGAAGAGTTTCTTTGAGCTTATACTTATATAAGTATTTAAATAAACTTATGATAAGAATTTATGACATGTTCATAAATTCTTTTTAGCTTATTTCAATAGACTTCTTATAGTAGCTTATGAAATAATTTATGTAAGGGTTAAGTACACCGTCTCCCTTTTAGTTCTTACTTACTCAGGACATGAGCTCTCATGTGATAAACACTTATTAAATATGCACTTAATTAACTTATTTTTCCAAATGCACCCTAAAACTTAGTTTGAGTCCCTTTGTGAGAATAAGCATTTTTTTTCGGATCTAAATCAACATAAAAAAAGGTATAGATTCCAATTAAAAATTCCATTTGACTCAGCCAAGCAACATTATTGGCCTATCAATAACTATAATTATTTTTAATATTGAAATTATTAAAATGGGCTTTACATGATATTTATTTTCTATATAAAAATAACTATAATTAAATAATTACTATCAATATAATTATTATAAATTAATTTTTAAAGTGTTTGAGAATGTTTTAAATTTTTTATTTTTTTTTATTTTTTTTAAATTATTAGATATGCTTTAAATTATTATTATTATTATTTATATTTGTTATTATCATAATTTTTTATTTTTATAGTGATATTCACTTTAATATAATTACTATAGTTAATTAATAGTGATGCATAAAATTAATCATTTAAAATGTCAAAGATACTTTCTATTTTTAGAAGTTTTGTGTAAAAGAATTTACTATTGTGCCCTCACTTTAGATTTCATTTGCCACTTTCACTGCCTTACTTTTATATATATAAAGATAAAGATAAAGATTTTCCAAGAGTAGTTAAACCTAATCAAGATCCCTTCACAATTGAACTATAGTGTTTGGAAGAGTTTCTTTGAGCTTATACTTATATAAGTATTTAAATAAACTTATGATAAGAATTTATGACATGTTCATGAATTCTTTTTAGCTTATTTGAATAAACTCCTTATAGTAGCTTATGAAACAATTTATGTAAGGATTAAGTACCCCGTCTCCCTTTTAGTTCTTACTTACTCACTTCGGACATAAGCTCTAATGTGATAAACACTAATTAAATATGCACTTAATTAACTTGTTTTTCCAAATGCACCCTAAAACTTAGTTTGAGTCCCTTTGTGAGAATAAGCATTTTTTTTTGGAGAGAATGAGCATTTTATTCTAAATCAACATAGAAAAAGGTATAGATTCCAATTAAAAATTCCATTTGACTCAGCCAAGCAACATTATTGGCCTACCGGCAAGTGGAACCTAAACCAGTTGCCAGACAAACACCAAAAACACATGTCATTATTTATATATTCTATTTATGTTACATGACAGTTTTGGTCATCAACCTTTACGAAGAACTTGAATCTTTGGTCTTCCTTTTATTGGCTCTTTTTAGTTTTCATGAAGATCACTAGGACAAAAAATAAGAAACTTTAGGCTTGCATCTTTCTGTCTGCCTAAAATGAACAAAGTGAGTAACAAACAGCTATAAAAGCTATTTCCGTTGATTAATGAAGCCTCAAAGGAGAGCAGAAGCTTGCTTCTGATCCAAGCTTCATTATGCTTAATGCCACCATGCCATCACACAATAATTGCAGCACCCAACAACTTCATCTCTACCTTTTAGCGTGGTGGTGGAAGTCATGTTTTTTCTTTTTTCACTGAGAGTGTGTCATTCATGCCTACAAGTAAGGAACCAGGTATAAACATTCAAGATTCACTTTAGCTGTTGTCTTTCTATTTTAATGGATCTTATCAGTTTCCTGAACAAATATCAACAATTTACTTTCTCCAAGAAAGTTATAGCTTAAAATATATATTAACATCATGTGGTTGATCACATGACATTTCTGAAGCTTCTGTCACCAATTTCAGTTTCTCACCAAATCCTCAGGCCAGACAAAGCAAGATGCAGCAGTTATAGCACATGATCCCAATGGCATCAAATCCCAATTAGATTTTTACCATTTCAAACATAACAAAGTGCTCATTTGTGCATAATCAAGTCTGCAAAATTGATTTGAAATAACTTTCGTCCAGTGTATTTTGTAAAACGTGTATCACTCAATTTTACAACTATTAATTGTATAATCAATTCTACTCAATTATAAACCAAACCAAACGGTGACTAAGAATATAATAAACACTACTACAGTTTCACTTGACCCCTCTTATATCTTTTCATTTAGATTGGACTTGGAGGCTTGACTACTCAATGTCACAAGCATAGCCATAAGAACCAAGATCCTCCACTACCTACCATGAAGGCCTGGTCCATAGCACTGGCTGCACTTGCTCTCATACTGTCACTGTTGTCATCAACATGGTCTACAGCAGAGGCTCACCCATCCACAAAAGTGTACTCAATGTCATTAAGAGCGAGTTCATCTTCTCATCAAGCTCTAAAAGACTTGCAGGCACATAGGAAGAAGAATCCTTTTAAGCAGGTGGAATCATGTTTCCGAGCAATACCTCCAAGCAAATCAAATCCCACACAAAACAAGTGACTCCTACAATTTACAGTTTCAAGCCTTTAGATCACATGTACTGTAATGCAATATCAGTATCAAAATTAGCCTTTTTCTTACCTTTTTTTCTTCAGATTTTCATTTTTAGAGTAAGCTGTTGTTTCACCTTCCAAGCTCAAACTGCCAGTGATTAAATGTACTACAATTTACATAGTATTTATTTTACAGTTCTGCTAACCAAGCTTGTTCTGTTTTCTGATATAGTCAAATATATACTATTTTTATTATAGAGAAAGAGAATTACCTCCTCCAGATGTGTAGCAAGGTCACATACAGATATGGAAGCCAACATTATTGTCTTTCATTCTTTGCCTTTTCCCTCGTTTGTTAATTGCATGTTCTGATTATTCCTCTTTTGCTCTTGAAAAGCAGTAGACATTCAAGTGAAGTATGGGGGCAGAGAAACTGGGAAATATTGTCTCTGTTTCAGTTGATTCATTTCAAAGTACCGGTTGGAAATTTGGGGAAAAGTGTAAACAATAACTTAGATTCAATGAGATAGTTAATTAGGTATTTTAACTTTGGAATTTATTAATTAGGGAGTATTTTTATTGTAATAGTCCATGAGGGCCACATTTTTATAAAAGAGCGTTTTAAATATCCTTTTTAGTTTTTAGCTTTTACAAACAAGAGGTATAATAGGCATGAAAATAAGGTAGATGTGAGGTAGGTTTTGCTCTTCCCATTCTTGTTTTTATTTCCGTAAAAATCAGGGCGAGTTTGGGTATAAAGAGAGCGGATGTGAAATTATGAAACACGGTCCATAGAGATTTCACTTTCTCAATTTTTTATTTTTTATGACTTAAATACATGTTTTTAAATAAGTCATATATATCTAATATATTCTAATTCAAATAATATGTAAATATAAACATTGATAATCCTAAAAAAAACTTAAGGATTATATTATATTTTAAGGAAAATATACAAGTTTTTATTTATTATTTAACTATTAGTAAAATTAAAATTATTTAATTATTATATCAGGGCGGGTTTTTCCCATCAAATTTGGGGCGGTAACAAGGCGGAACTCGCGAGTTCGGGTTAGATTGTCATGTTTAGGTATCGAATATTCACCATACACCTTATGCATTGGGTAAAAGAATTACTAAACATCTAGAAAAAGTTTAGCATTAACTTTTTTTCATCTTTAATTGGAAATCTCGCACAAACATAGTTGTGAGTTTAGTCATTGAGTCGAGGTGGTAGTTAAGTAAAGTCATCCCAAGAGGAGTGATAACTTTAATTGTTATTTTGGAAAATGAAAGAGAAAAAAATTAAAAGTTAACTAATTTTAGCATTCTATTAGTAATTTGGTATATTGGATATTCACCAAATCAATCTAATCTTGCTCAAATTGGTTTGATTGGAGTTGATTGAGGGTATGTTTGAAAACTCGTTTGAATAGTGTAAAATCAAGTTTTAAAAAAGTGAAATAAAATCAATGTCACTAGATGTGCTTTGTAACTCGTATGTAATTCATTTTCAGACATTGATTCTAAAATCAATTTTAATTAACTGTTAAAACAAATGAATACTAATATCGTATTTGGATGTGAAAATAAAATAAGAGAAAGGAAGAGATGAAGAGAAGATTTTGAATGGAAAGAAAAGTCAATTTTTTTCCTATTTATTTAGTTGAGTTAAAAAGTGGGAAAAAATAATTATGACAATACATATTATTACCATTTTACCTTTCATTTGAAGCTATTGTCGAATCTAAACACTAATTGAGTGGTGTTTTCATATGTTAAAGTGTAAAGTTGTGGTGTGTATGCATTCCGAGCACCCATCGGATGTGGCTATTATTGTGATCTATTTGGGGTGAAATTATGTGGGTGGAAACTGTTATGATGAACAAAGGGTGTGAAGGGTGAGAATGTTTGATTTTTTTTTTCTTTAAGAGTATGATTGAAAAAAAGATCACCCTTGGTAGGAAAATCATGTTTCCTTTAATTTGAGAACCAATATTACTCGAGATCTATTTTCATAACTCACCGCCATGGAACTGTCCATGATGCTTAAGGGACAAGAAGGAGTTCTAAATAATAGTTGCATCCACACAATCCATGAGATGTGTGTGAGACAAAAAGTCACCTAAAATGTACCTCCATTTTTTATTTGTATTGGTTAGAATGGTGCCTAAAATCAATTTCCACAAAAGGACAAGAATGTGTTGTGGGCATCTCCAACGCCACGTTAATTTAAAAATGATCCTATAGAGACCCTGGATGATTAGGCACCCATTCATTAAGCCAAAATTTCAACAGTCTACCGTTGCCTAACCTCTAAATCAATGTTTCTTATTTGCCTCAATTTAATTTTACATGCAGATGCTATCAAACCCCTCCTTTGCATATCCATCCATTCCTCTGCATAGACATCATCTTTAACAATTTTTTTGGAATAGATACAATCAATTCAACAAAAAATAAACAATGTTTTTTTTTTGTAAATGGGACAAAAACTACAAAGAAACAAAAGAGACAAAAACAAAACAAAACAGAGAAAGAAAACTACAAGCGGGGAAACACAGTTCCCATTGCATCAGCCTGAATCAGAGGCATGATCCCATCTAGAGGATCCGGAAGGTCGAGTAAAGAGGACGGACTTTCTGACACCAACTTGGCAAGATAGTCAGCGCACTAATTTCCTTCCCTTGAGATATGATCAACGGAGATATGATCAACGGAGACAGTCCAGTCTTTTGCCAGGAGATTTTGAATGTCTTTCACAAGAACAACATATTTATGAAAATGGGGCACCCCACTAACAACATATTGCTTGGCTAACGAAGAATCAGTCATGTATCTGACATTTCAAAAATTAAACTCCCAACAAACCCGAAGGCCTTCCCGAATAGCAAGCAACTCCACTTCCAAATAAACAATGTTTATACCTTCTTACATTTTTTGTATAAAAATCATCCTACAAATGGATGAAAAGATGATAAGATAAAATCACTCAAACACTTCTCACATGTATCAACACATAAAAGCACACATTAAATTTATACCTTTGATTCATCTTGTTGGCTGAGTTAGGTTATGATAAAAAAACCCTTAATTTGGCTATAGATTAGGAGTTGGAAATTTAGTGACAAATTAGGTTGTTATTCGAGTGGTGAGCAGTAAGAATTGCTTGGATTGTTTTGCAAATTTATTTCTATTGACCTTGTTATTTTTAATCAGGTATACCTTTAACAATCCATACCATTTATAATTAATCCAATAATGTTAAGTATCGGTTCATTGAGAAACCACCTAATATAGAGAGATTCACAATAAAATCCAATTTTTAAAAATCAATAAGGCTGCTATTTTTTTTACCCACTTTCTGGTTACTTACTTTTTAACAAATCAATTAAACCCTTTTATTTTTTTAACAATCAACTAACTCTTCATCAGCAAGAGGTGCTATCCTTAAACTATAATCAATTACAATTAACAATCAAACTATAATTTTATTTTATTTTCCACTTTCTTTTGTGCTATCCTTGTAGAAAAATCAAACGACATTGCTTCCCTTGTCGTTGTGTTCTTCTTCTTCTTCCTCGTCTTCCACTCCAAGTATCCAACGCGTTCAGGTTTTGCATTTCACTATTTCACTTTTACAGTTGTAATTTAATTTACTTTCAGACGCCGAACAACGATACCACCGAAGAAAACCGCAATTCCTTCATAGTTTCGTGAGATCGAACGACATCGACACTTCCTTCAACCATCATCATCGCTGTCACTCGTCTCGTTCTTCCGTGATGAGAGAGCCCAGAGATGGAACAACCAAGACCGATAATAGGACTACCAAATCTGCATCATCCCCTGCATCCTTCCCTCTCATTCTCGATATTGACGACTTCAAGGTACTTTGTCTTTCGCTAGTTTCAATTTTCAAGTCATTGATTTCGGTTTCGAGAAAATGAGAAAAAAGTTGAGTAAATTGAATTGAAATTTGGTTGCTGTGGTTTTGACGGAATGTGTTAGGGAGACTTCTCGTTCGATGCGTTGTTCGGGAACCTGGTGAATGAGCTTCTTCCTTCTTTCAAATTAGAAGAAGCGGAATCGGACGGCGGTGATTCTCTGCCGAATGGTCATCTGCGAGCGCCATCGGGTGATGCGATCAAATTTTCGCAGGGGGTTTCCAGCCCTTTGTTCCCTGAGGTTGAGAAGCTCTTGTCCCTCTTCAAGGATTCTTGCAAGGAGCTACTTGAGCTCCGTAAACAGGTTTTTTTTTCTCTCTCTTTATTACTTATCTAGAACTGTTTTTGGAGAATTTAATTTGGAAATTTAAGTTAAGGTCTTAGTTTTATTGTATTATTATTGTGTTTTGAATGGAAGATCGATGGGAGACTCTACAATCTTAAGAAAGATGTTTCTGTTCAAGACTCTAAGCATAGAAAGACACTCTCTGAGGTTAGTCTCGAATCTATTTTGTTTGTTATATTGAAATTTGCTAGTATTTTCTGCCCTAAACCTGATGAAATAGAAAAAACAATTATCAACCTCGTGATACATTGGTTAGCTCCCCCTTTTTGGTTTTTCTATTTCAGGGGAAGAGGAATGTTAGCAATACGCTCTCTATTATTGGTTTATTTAAAATTAAAATCAATTTAGTTGTCTTGTAACCTTTGAACAGTTTGTTGCTAAAATTCCTCTTTAGAAGAATGGAGATCTTCTATATCTTGTTATCTAACCAGGCTTAAATAATCTGCTGGAAAGTTTGAATTGGAATGATCTGTTAAATTTTCATGCATGTATATTTATTTTCTTTTCAGCTAGAGAAAGGTGTAGATGGATTATTTGATAGCTTTGCAAGATTGGATTCACGTATTTCAAGTGTTGGCCAGACAGCTGCAAAGATAGGAGATCATCTCCAGGTAGAGAGATCTTTCAAGCTTCAACTATGTTTGATGGTTGAATTGTGATGTCACATTTATTTGTTTTATAATGTTCTATATGTAGGTCAATTACTCCTCTGTCTTTGAAATATAATCTCATTTCCAATACTGTTATTTCTTGTCAGAGTGCAGATGCTCAGCGAGAAACTGCCAGTCAAACAATTGAGCTGATAAAAGTAAATGCCAGTCAGCTCATTTGGTTTATCTCACCATTCACGTTGGGGAATTTACCTTTATGGTTGATTAATTTTTGCAGTACCTAATGGAGTTCAATAGCAGCCCAGGCGATCTGATGGAGCTTTCACCTCTTTTTTCTGATGATAGCCGTGTTGCTGAGGCTGCTTCAATCGCCCAAAAACTGCGTAAGAATTAAGTTGTCTTTAAAAATTTTCATAATGCTCTAACCAAATTATGTCAGACTTGTCAGCGCTATGCTAATTCCGTTAACTTTCAGGGTCATTTGCTGAGGAAGATATTGGAAGACACGGAATAGCTGTTCCATCAGCCGTGGGCAATGCAACTGCTAGCAGAGGATTAGAAGTTGCTGTTGCTAATTTACAGGACTACTGTAATGGTTAGTATTTTACAAAAAACTTAAACAACTTAACTTTTCATTAAAATTGAAGATATTCTGCGTGAATTTTTTATATGTTTATTTAGTCATGCAGAATCATTAAGGGAATGAAGGTTATACAACCTGTTAAAACTGTTACAGTATTGTTGGTCAACAAGAATATTATGAATGATAAAGTACAGGATTCCAGATCTAAGATTTTTGTGATCTGTGAGATTAATTGCTTTCTATTTAAGCAGACAAAATGATCGGCATCCTTTAAAAGCTGGCCGTGTCTAGGTGGAATTTAAAAAACAGTTTGATTTATCAATGACATTGACATATTTCTGTGATTATTAATTAGGTTCTTGCTATAGGACTGCAAATCAGGCTTATTGATCGCATGATACATTTCTATGATCTTCTGGCATATACGTGACAGCAACCAACTAGAATTTGGAATACAAATCAACTTTACTGAACAACGTGGAGCTCATATATGAATAATTTTCTGAAGCAGTTCTTCTTGCTTTCTTATGTTCTGCTTTTATCCATGCAATGTGTTCTTTATCTCAAAATGCAAATGTCTAATTTTTAATGACCTCTGCTTTTATCATTTCTTATCTTTCTTCAGTACAATGTGATCCAAATGTGAACAATATTGAGGAATTAAATCACATGGAAAATTTTATTCACTACCCATTTTCTTCTGATAGGAAAAATTATAGCAAATGACTTAATTAGCCTTAAGGCACGCAATTCAATAGCAACTAAATTCTACCTTTTCCATTTACCATGATCCATGGTCGAAATTTATTTGTCTTGCTTATAAGAATAAGAATAAACAGATCCTCTTAGCGTAACTGACTGACCTTGTCACATATAAGTAAGACCAAAATATTTAGTGGCAGCCCATGAATGTTAAACTTTGACTTTCCTTAGCAGTAAAAGTTTCATAATTCTTTCATCATTTCTGCAGAACTGGAGAATAGGTTGCTATCTCGGTTTGATGCAGCGTCACAGAAAAGAGAATTGACCACAATGGCAGAATGTGCCAAAATTTTGTCTCAGGTAATGAAGTTTTGTTGTACATGATTACACCTGTCTCTCGCTGTCCCCATTACTCCCCCCCTCCCTTTCCCATATATCTATAGCCATTCAGATCCTTTGTTGGAAGCTTTTACTGATAAAAAAAAAAAGATTATTGGTAGCAGAAATGGTACTTACATCCTCATAAAAGAAGCAGAAAACTCAATATAATTTCTCTCATGTTCATGTGTTTTTGTGAGCCTTATATTGCATTATTGTATTATAGCGTATGATTCTCAAGTATTATAGTTGGATCTTTGTTCTTGTTTCACTTGTCAAATTCAATTTCAGTCTCAAAGCCAGTACATCAAGTGGGATCTCGCTTGCATCCAGGCTTCTAATAACTTTATGAATACCTTTGAGGATATTCTTTTTGTCATAGTCTGTCACTTTCTTAAATGTCTCTCACATTTTCTGGTGCTATCCCATCTCCTCCTTTGTAATTCTGGTGCCAAGTTCCTCTACATCATTTTCCCATTGCTTGTGCTAAATTCCTTTGTGAATCGCATAAGTAATGAAAATGCCTTGTTTGAATTTGAGAATAAAGGTGTGTTGTTCTGCATATTGCTTAGATAGCATTGTACTTTGGCCTATGTACATTGTAGTTTGCTAGCTGTTGTATAGTTGGCAATGCTACATGGAATTTAATGTTGCATTAATGGGTCTGCATATAGATTCAAATCATATTTGACATTCAACACTTTTTCAATAAGGCCCAAACTTCAATTTATGATTTGTACAATGTAGTGGTTTGGGAGGTTGCTTTCAAATGTTTATCCTTTGCTTCCTATGCTTGCAATATATGTTGCTCACTTGTTTATAATGTAGATAAAATAATTCACTAATCCGAGTGCATTTTAATAATATATCAAGAATATTTGATAAATGAGTGCATCTATTTAACTAAATTGCTCTTTGCAATGCAGTTCAACAGGGGCACAAGTGCCATGCAACATTATGTGGCAACACGTCCAATGTTTATTGATGTGGAAGTAATGAATGCGGACACTAGACTGGTTCTTGGTGAACAGGCTGCACAAGCTAGTCCTAGCAATGTTGGTCGTGGGCTTTCCTCTTTGTACAAAGAAATCACAGGTTTGGACTTTGGAGTATAATTTCTTCTGTTAATCAAATGAATAGATTCTTGACAGAACCAGTGATGAATTGTGATTTGTTGCAGATACTGTTCGTAAAGAAGCTGCAACAATCACGGCTGTATTCCCTTCACCCAGTGAAGTTATGTCAATTTTAGTTCAGGTACCATATAATATGATCTTCACTGAATATTGTGGCTTTGAACAGATAGTGTCATTCGGTGTATTCATAATAACCAACTTGTAATTGTTTTTTTTATAATTCTGTATGCAGCGAGTTTTAGAGCAGCGAGTCACTGGCCTTCTGGACAAACTGTTAGTGAAACCATCTCTTGTGAATTTACCTTCCATGGAGGAAGGTGGGCTCCTATTAGTGAGTACAATTACCCAACTGCCCTCATTATTATCATCCAAGTGCCAATTTAGACTGCAGGCTAATCTCAATATGATTTGTATTTGATTTGATGCTTCAGTATCTTCGAATGCTGGCAGTGGCATATGAAAAAACCCAAGAACTTGCTAGAGATCTACGGGCTGTTGGATGTGGTGACTTGGATGTTGAGGGTAATGAATTAACTTTGAATGTGCCTGATTTTCTTCATTGCAAACTGATGAACTCATCTTCTAAAGGAATAATGATTTGGAACATAGATGCAAATGGTGCTAGAAAGAATCATATAATCTGTTCATTAAATATATTTTATGACAAAACTTATGCACAAATGGTTGTGGTGAGACATGACACCAATTATATTTTCATGATTTCTTAAGGGTGGTCATCTGCCTGCAATATAATATGATGCAATGAGCTATGCAGTTGTTTTGGGGGCCTTGCTATATTTAGTCATTAAATGGGTGTAAAAGCTGAGAATGCTTTTGAATCTTAATTTCACACCTAACTGCTTGCTTTGGCAATAAGTTCCGGTTGATGGTGTAATTTAATCCGTGAATTCCAGATGCTCTACTCTTGTCTCATGGTCATTTTCAAGCAGGGCTTTTGACTTTCTTAGTTTTATATACTCACAATTTTATAAATATGCACTAATGGTAGATATGCTCTCATTCTTGTATTATTCTTTGCATTCCAACTAATAATTCAAAACATAGCCAATTAAGTGGATTTAAATGTAACAATTTTTAAATGAAAGTTAATGTGTCCTCTGGTCACTTGTGCTTTGTGCTGGATTTAAATTTCTTATTAGGTCACTGAACAGAAATCTCTCTGATTGTTCAGGTCTGACAGAGTCCTTGTTTTCAACTCACAAGGATGAATACCCTGAATTTGAGCAGGCATCTCTTAGACAATTATATAAAGTGAAGGTTTGCAATTGTTTCAATTCTTTCTCCTTCCAAATTGTTTTGGTTATGAAAAGCTTTATGTGGATTAGTGAAATGCAGATGGAAGAACTGCGAGCTGAAAGCCAGCAGATTTCTGATTCATCTGGGACAATTGGACGCTCAAAAGGAGCTTCAGTAGCTTCTTCTCAGCAACAAATATCTGTCACTGTTGTGACAGAGTTTGTACGTTGGAATGAAGAAGCAATCTCAAGATGCAATCTCTTCTCTTCCCAGGTAATTACTTGTTTATGTGATTGGAATTTGGGGAGGTGTTTTTCTTCCAAAGCATCCTGTGCAACATAGTTGTTGCTTTGGGTAATTTTTATATTTCCTACTTCCTTCTGCCTAGTTTTGGTTAATTGGATTAAAAGTGTGGCTGCCTGGGTACATGGTTCAAGAAGCATGTGAGGTTGCTATTTTTTTTTCCATATTATAGTATTATCAAAATATTTGTAGAAGAATTCATCATTCCATTATATTTCCTATGTGTCTTTGGCACTTACCAATTTTTAGGTAGTTGAGATGCTGATATTTTGATTTGAAATTTGATATTTTAATCCTTGGTAAGCACACTTAAAACTATTGTTCCTTTACAGCCTGCTACACTTGCAACCCATGTAAAAGCAGTGTTTACATGCCTGCTAGACCAAGTAAGTTAATTTTACTATTTGTCAGCATTCAGATATTTAGTACGTTTAGTGGGCAGGAGCTCATTCTTCTGGGGTCATTCTCTGTCTTTTACAGGTTAGTCAATATATCGCAGATGGGCTTGAACGAGCTAGGGACAGCCTGACTGAAGCAGCTAATTTGAGGGAAAGATTTGTGCTGGGTACAAGTGTTAGCCGTAGAGTGGCTGCTGCGGCTGCATCTGCTGTAATTACATGAATTTTTGCATGCTTTTGTTTAAGTATATAGTAGTATGAAATATAAGCACATTTAACCAAACATATTGAAGATTTATTTGTTGATATGCAGGCAGAGGCTGCTGCTGCTGCTGGTGAAAGCAGTTTCAGATCTTTCATGGTTGCTGTACAACGTTCTGGAAGCAGTGTAGCTATTATTCAACAAGTACGATGGGGAGCGTTGATTTTTAATTAATTTTTTGCATATGATTATTTAATAAAATCCTATAACTAAAATGAATACTTCTCTGCACTACAGTACTTTGCAAATTCTATATCTCGGCTTTTGCTTCCTGTGGATGGTGCACATGCTGCTTCTTGTGAAGAAATGGCTACAGCCATGTCCAGTGCAGAGGCTGCTGCTTACAAAGGACTACAACAGTGTATCGAAACTGTCATGGCTGAGGTCAGTTATGCCTGTATTATGGTGTGTGATAGCCAGTGTTCAACTGCCTATCATAAAACTTTTGTCATGTGTCATCAAATATATTTTATAAACACATGGCTACTCTGCATCTGTATAACTATTCATGTAATAAATTTAGAGTCAGGATAGTTCCCATGTTCTTTTTCCTATAAAATTTTAATCTTGGTTCTTAAAATATTCCACTTCAAACCCCTTTGCAGGTAGAGCGATTGCTTTCAGCTGAGCAAAAGGCTACAGATTATCGATCACCTGATGATGGAATGGCTCCTGACCACCGACCAACCACTGCCTGCACAAGGTGGATATTACTTGAAGAGCTGAAACTAGAATTAGTATTGATGATATTGATATTTTCTGTAATATATATCTCTGCATGGATCATGGATGTGAACTCAATTATTTTTACTTTGCTGAATATTTGAAATTAAATGATTTCATTCTTGATGCATATTTCTATATAACAGTGTTTTGAAAACCGGATTGGTCTTTGAATCAAGAAAAGGAGAGGTTCAAGGATCAAGATCCAACTGGGGTTTTGTACATACATATCTATTAATGTATGACAATATATATAAAAAAATATAACATGCATTTAAGTATATGAGTAGAATCATGGAGCAAAACACTGAAATATATCTTTAGCACTGGTTCACTTTCTAAGCTTCTGGTTTTAGAGGGTTGACCAGACTGGCTCAAGGACTGGCTCCTGATCTTCCTTGCCAGTTCGGTTTTCAAAGCGGGGTTATATAGATTATCAAGATCACAGATCTCAATGTTATTTAGGGGACCGAGTTTAATCTTATGTAACATAGGTGAATTGGGATAATTTCATTTCATATAAGATAATGCATTAATGATAGAACATTATCGTTTATAAAAAAATCTCCATCTTTGTATTCCTAACAAGGACATTATGTTTTCTTTGTCAGGGTTGTGGCTTATCTTTCTCGTGTGCTGGAGTCTGCATTCACTGCTCTAGAAGGTCTTAACAAACAAGCATTCCTGACTGAGTTGGTATGATAATTTAGCTCTGATCATTGACTATCTTGATTTGATGTCTTGTCAAATAAAATATTTTGCTGCTTATACAAAAACAAATAGGTCTATGTGACTGTCTGTATATGGCATTATTTATTATGGAGAATTCCTTCTGAGTTTATCATTTTTGTTATGGGGAAAGGGTTCTTTCGATTGTTTATTTGCTTGTTTGTGATAGTTTTGTCACTAGTCAATGTTTTACTGACAGAAAGGAGTCCTAACTAATATGACTCATTTGTTGTGTCTAAGGTAGATCCTACTATCATCCAATGTAATGTCAACCCATTCTGTCTCAGGTAGCTGATTTGGTGCAAGCGAAACTAATTGGATATTGGTTTTTGATGGCATGGAAGTTTTCCATTTTTTTGGATGGCTTCCATCAATTCTGCCTTAAACTCTTGCTTTCAACAGCATACTTCATACCATCAATTTATAATCAAATTCTTCAAAATTTGGAGCCTGTTCAGTCCATTAACTCTATTGTTATTAGAGTTGGATTGGGGTTTGCCACTTTCCCCCCTTTTCTTGGTGATATCATTTAAACTGTATCTTCACATTCATAAATCATAATCTTGACTCTGCCTATAACACTCAGCTGAGCTGTTTTTCAGTCAAAAGAAAACCACAAGATCTTATTTGTAGAAGTGAGAATGAGACATGCAGATGTTGCAAGAAAAGTATGAAAAGAAAATTGACTCAGCAAAAAAACAACAAAGCATTTTGGTTAAGCTACCGTGCATTAGTTCTACTAATCTTTCTACTTGCATCAAGTGATTTGACTTGTACCGTGTTATTTTTACCTGTTTTACTTTCATTGTACTGATAATATTAATTATTCATCATCATTGTACAGGGTGTTGAGATGGGTATGGTGAATATTATAATGGTAGTTTGCCATCTTTTTCCTAATTTCATTGATAACAAGGTAGAGTTTGTTATTTTAGGGAAATCGCTTGCACAAGGTGCTGCTAAACCATTGGCAGAAGTATACTTTTAATCCAAGGTAATTGCCTGGGTCTCACATTTGTTGATCTGTCTAGCTTTTTGCAATACATAGCACTATAATACATTTTGCTCTGACTTGGAAAAACTTGTTCACATGCTAATCACAAATTGATCTTCTTTGAGGACCTTTTTTCTAACTTATGTATTATAATGGCTGTACACTTTTCTCTATCCTCATCTATTCTATGTTGTAAGGCAAGTGTTTTTGCCTTCAACTTCTCAATTATTTTGCTAGCAGTACTTTACGATGTTTATGTTTGTCAATAAGTGGTTGTATAGCATCCTGCTGATTGTTGTACGCTCTGTGTCACTTTGCAGTGGGGGA
Source organism: Sesbania bispinosa (assembly GCA_026901365.1). Lineage (NCBI taxonomy): Eukaryota > Viridiplantae > Streptophyta > Magnoliopsida > Fabales > Fabaceae > Sesbania > Sesbania bispinosa. Next base: position 507,825 of record QLOH01000223.1, on the reverse strand, counting down.
TTGAGACTGAAGCGTGACATTACCGAATATGGAGAATTTGTGCGTAGTTTCAATGCTCCCTCTGTTGATGAGAAATTTGAATTGTTGGGCATGTAAGTTGAGGAACAAATTTCTTTTTTCTGTCCTTGCCTCCCATTTTTTACAAACTGATTTCTGGTCATTTTCTGTAGAATGGCTAATGTCTTTATTGTTGCTCCTGAGAGCCTTTCAACATTGTTTGAGGGTACAGCTAGCATTCGGAAAGATGCGCAAAGGTATAATTACAGCGGACCTGTTAATTCAATTATTTATGGTTTGCCGTTTTTGTTACCAATATTATTATTTTTGTTACCAATATTATTATTTTTGAACTGCCAAAAGTGGTTTATGTTAAGAAAAGATTCTCTCCCACCGCCTTTCAATTTAACAATATCCAGAGTTTTAGTTATGTTTACTGTTTAGGGTCAATAGTTTTTTCTTCATTTTGGTCTGACGAGATTTCTTTACACTCTTCAATAGTTTCACAAGGTAACTTTTTGGGGTGTGTCGTGTGAGATTAACCCCTCCCTCCCTAAGAAAAAACCACTCACGCACAAAACCACCCCCATAAATAAATATCCCAATGTCGTTGCTCATGATTGGTGACGAAAATGTTCATTTCTCTGCTATGTATCAGATTTATTCAACTTCGGGAGGACTACAAGAGTGCCAAACTTGCATCCAAACTGAGTTCTTTGTGGGCTTAACAAAAGTGAGCTTATGATCTTGAAATCCTCCCAATCTTGTAGAGTTCACCTGTTTCTTGGTATGGCACTGACGCTCAAACTGAATCCATTTGGTGGTGTTAGAAGAACGTTCAACAATTTATCCACACAAAATCATAGGAGGCTATTCGATGGCCATTTTAGTATAATTGAGTGCTCCCTCCTACTTAATATTTGAAGACATGACTTGGAAGGAAAATCTTGAAGATCTGTATTATTCGTTTCTGGTTCCAAAGTTTTCCTTTCTTCAAGTATAGTGTTTATATTTTTATGTTTGCGGAGTTGCTGATTTTTGGTGCTAAGTGGATCATGCTTAGACCGAGTAAATGTAGTCAATACTTGAATTCAATGTGTAAATTAGTTTCCTTGTGCTGTTTATGAATGCAAGATATCTTAATCAGGCATCCCTGCAGAATTATCTTTTGCGCGAAAAAACACATGCTTGGAAGGGAAATGACTAATTGATATTATGACTGGGTTTGACATCTTTTTTCAAGTTGAAAAAGTTGGAATTAGTAGCTGAAAAACATGTTAAAGCATTTTAGTTCCGTTTGATAAAAATATTTTTCATTAGTAGTTAGCGTTCTCTGAATCATTACTCTAGGTTTGGTGTTTTCAAATTTTAGCTTCTATTCTAGTTGAAATTATTTTTTTTATATTTTTATTCTTAATTTTTTTCGTAATCTCTCGTTTACCCTTTTTGCTTCTGAAATCTAATTATCTCGTTACACTCTCACTATGCCTCACATTCTTTAAAATTATGATGAAAAAAATTACTTTTTATAAAATTTATTTAAAATTTTATTTATACAAATTTAAAAATATATTTTATTTCAAAGACATAAGCGTATTTAATTAAAATTTAAATCATTAAATTATATTTCTTTATAATATAAAATTGTCATAATAATATAAATTTATTTACATGATCTCATTTTATTTAATAAAAATATTTATAAATAAGAATAAAATTACAGAAGTTATTGTTCTAATTTTAAGACGATAAATGATTTTAAATTGATTAAAATATACATAATTATGATTATTTAAAGATTTATAATCATCAAATTTCAAGTTCTAGTTAAGTAATTAATTATGTCTTTATTTATCATTTTACAGTTATCAACTAGTTTAACAACTAATTTTATCAAATATTTTCAATTCAATTAATTAACTTATCATCATTCAATTTTAGTTTTTATTTAACTAATCCGTTACTTTTACCAAATACACTTTATATGTTGAAATTATTGACCTTATATTTTAACAATTGTATCTACGGGATCCAATACTCAAAATTTACCAATATAATATAGCTTTTTTTTTTAAAATTTTGGTGTCCACACACTTTATCTCATGGAAAATGTTTTAGAGGAAGTATGGGTGTTTATGGGACATGTTAGCACGATCTCACTTGTTATTTATCTGATCATATTTTTTATTTACGTAATTCTTTAGACTTGCATTTGTCCACAAACCTGAAATTTTATTATATGTGAGTTTAATTAAGATTGAGTTTAAATAGGATGTAATGATATATAAGTTAAAAAAAATCATAAAAATAGTCATATAAAAATTGTTGAAAGAAAATAATTCATACAATCAGTAAATATATCGATATCAAAACATAAAGTTCCTCTTAATATATATGGTATTTTTTTACTCTCTAAATTTTAAGGCATTATAATAAAAGTGATGATATATCATATACAATTTTAAATGTAAAATGCGCTTTTAAAATTATATGGAGAAAATTTAAAGTCAAATAACTTGTACGTTAACCCGAACTTGTCCTAAATTGAGACCTACTTGGATAATTTTTCTTTTTCTCATTGGACAAGGTTAAACTCAAACCGAATAGCTTGGGTACATTCGGGTCAGCATGAGCCAATATGATAGGTTGAGTCATGGACACCTATGAGAAACATCACTTATAATGCAAGAAAAGAAGAAAACTCATTTCCTCCTTTTTTTTTCTGTCAAGTTATTTTTTATTTTATTTTTATTCTCTTATGATCATCTTTTTCTTTTCATGTCCAATCACATCTTATTCCTTTATTTTTTTTAGTCCTTTTACATTCTCACTTGACTATTATCTCCCCAGACCTGCGAAGTCTATTATCAGTCTTTACAAACAAAGGTTAGCTAAAGAGTTGTCTATTTGACATACAATAAGAGAGCTTAAGATTGATTTCAACAATGTCGGTCCACCTAAAAAGTGCAAATTTTTAGATTTTCAATTACTTAATCTCTAAAATTAAAGGCTTTATATAATGATTCATTTATGAGAGTGTTCCTACTTCATAGTGAACCTGATGAGGACATCATAACAGTCAGCAGGTTAGGTGGGCCCATGACAAGGGTGCAGTCTAGGAGGGCTAAGGAGGCACTACAACTTGTCATCAAAGAAGTCCAACTTCAAAACATGCAAAGCATTAATGGAAGCTCATAACTCATTAACTGCACTCAAGTTGAAGAGGAGGAACCATTTGATGAAGAGACAGTTGCATTTAATGCAACTACCAATTGAAGCACTTCCAAGCTGATGAGGTGGCATTGTGGGCGGCCACACATGGTCCATTGTGGGCGGCCACATGGAGTCTTTTATGCTGAATTATTGTTGTTTATTTATGCTTTCAATAAGGGTTAGGAGTTACAAAACATTTGATTAATATTTTGATGGTTACAAGACAAGGTTGTAATGAGTTTCAAAAGCATTAAAAACCTTGTCTACTAGCCATTTGGGAGCTAGCTTGTGCGCATGAGCCTAGTCCTTTTGTGGGCTTCATGGAGACCTTGTATTTGCCCTAAAGTTGCGGCCAACATGGATTAAAAGGCTGAGTAAAATACCATCAAGAGGGGCGACCAACATGTGCATAATTTGGTGAGTAAAGTATCATTAAACATGTGCTATCAAGTGAGTAACTTGGCTGAATTGTAAGCCATCATTTGGGCGGCCAACACATGCTACACATGGCTAAAATAAGGTGATTAAGAAGGTGATAAATGGCTGGTTCAATAGCCATCAAAGTGGCGGCCACACTCATGAAAGGAAGGTTACACATTGAAGGCACACTTGAAGAAAGAAGACTATATGGTGCGACCACTTATTGGCTGAATCAATGACTACTTTAAGTCATGTTTTATGGTTACATTTCTTGTATTATGGCAGCCACATGTGCATCCAAAGAGCTGGTAGGGTTGCGGCTAGGATAGTTTCCAATAGGTGCATTTTTATTAAGTTTTTATTTAGGGTTTTTATCAATTAAGTTATAATAGTTAACTAGGGTTACATGGGAAATGTATGGAGGGTATTTTAGGGACAATATGGGCGTGAACATGCAGCTGAATGCATGACCTAATTGATCTTGTAAAATCCTATAAATTCATGCTTCATGCATACAATAAAGGACAAAATGAATTATGCAGAAAATTACCTATACTTTGAGAGTGTTTCTCTAAGTTTCTTGCTAGTCAAGAGTTGAGAATTTATCAAAGGATCCTTCCTTTGTGTGTATGTTCTCAGGGACTTATCTTTCAAGTCTTTGAAAGTGTGACGTCCTTTCCTATCTTTCCCATCCTTTATTTCTTCTTCTTCTAGTTTTTTTACCTTTTGTTTTTGTGCTCAAAATCTATATTTTTCCTATACGTTAAACTTGGTTTCTAAGTGATTTATTTATCAAGTTTTCTAAAGGGTGAATATTTTTTTGGCAAGGTTACTACTTGATTCTCAATTTTTTATCAAAGAAAAAGGTATTATCAAAGAGAAAAGGAAAAGAAAAGAAAAGAAAAAGATACGTATGTGACAAAAGAAAAGAAAATAGAAATGATGAATTTTTGGTAGAAAAGTGTTTGTCAAGGAAAGTTCTCTTTTATTCAGAAATTTCTAAGGTCCATGAAAAATAGAACCTCAAGGTTCATATCAGAACCTCTTATGTAAAGTTCGAATTTCTAAAGAAAAGAAAATGAGAAACAGTGCAAGAAAAATTCTAGTCTTTTTTTGTTTACTTTCTTGGCTTGAACTTGCACAAAATAGTTGGAGGCAAGTGGAAATAACTTCAATTTGATTCATATGAGCTTTACAAAAAATAACCAAATCATCAACAAAGCAAAAATAACCATTGAAATATGTATCAATAAGTCCATATATAGTCTCTTATAAGTGAAATAAAATGTGGACATTTACCTAGATTAGATGTTAAGTACACTCTTCCACTCTTCTCTTACCGTCTGTTTGGTTGAGTAGAGTTGAGAGAGAGAGAGAAATTGTGAAGGGAGAAATAGCGCTGATAGCAGCCATTCACAAGGTTTGTTTGGTGTGGAGAGAGAGTGTAGATTGATTTTTAATTGTGGGACTCATTAATTTTGTAATCCACTTGATGAAGGGGAGAAAGTGGAGTGAGAATAGGGTGGAAGTGTGAAACGACATTTCTGCCCTAAAAAATATTAATGAGACAAAATAGCTTTTACACAATTTGTTTATTTTTGTCCTTTCACTTATTTATAAATCTCTCTCTCTTTTATTTCTCTACAACCAAACAATTATCAAAATTAATTTCTCTGTCATCTCTTTCATGTTTTTTTAATACCAAACAACCTCTAATTCTATTTAATTTCTCTACTATTTCTCTTTTTCTTATCTCTCTTTTCCTTATTTCTCTCTTCTATATTTATCTATTTAAACCAAACAAAGTATTAGAGTCATTAAGGTTTGAGCTAATGCCCTTATATGCATCATAGATGGATGGGAGAGATAGGAAAAGATGAGAGGCAAATAATTAAGAGATGCAATGAATGAGGGGATAAGAAATAAAAAGTTATAAGAGAAATAAGCTATATAAAAACATTAGTGTTGTTTATATAATTTCTTTATAAGTTTTTTTTATAAAAAAGAAAAGAAAAATAATTCATTTCTCATAGAAAGGTAAGAAAGGGGGAGAAAGAAATAATAAATATAATGAGTGACTCGATATAATATGTTAAAAAATATAAAATAAAAATGTAAAATGAGTGGGGACATGATTAATTGCTTCACTGCTGATACAAACAAAACCAACGAAAAAAACATAGTACATGTTGATGGAATTGGGGAACAACAACACAGTAATATGAAAGCTAGTGAAAGTGTTTCTTTTTTCTTTCTTAATGTGATGTCATATATATGCTTTCGCTATACATGCATACAAGCATGTACTCTATTTAAAGTTTCACTTTTGCTCTGGTGTCCATTAAGAAACAAATAGTACGTAGAAGTCTTTATTTTATTTTTCCAAGTACATAAAGTCCTTTATTTTACACAAAGATACATAAATTATACACACATATATTTTTTATTCTTATGAATTAATATCATTTTTTCATAATTGGTTATTTTAAAATTAAAAGTTTCAAATATATGTATTTTTATATTTTAATTAGTTAATTAATTAATATATTAATATAATATTATTTATTAATCAAATACTTTTTAAATATAATTTTTATTTATTTTTTTTACAAAAAAAATCATATAATCTACAAAATACTTATTAATTGGTTTTTTTTTTAACCATGGAAGCAAATGGAGAGACGCTTGAGGAGGGGCCAAGTCAAAGCGAAAATCACGGTTTTGATTTTGAACTTCGCTGTACCAACTAACTAATAGAAATAATCGAGTCTTAAAAAAAAATCAGAATTTAGAAAGTGCATTTATAAATAAGTATATCTTCAAAAGTCTCCTTCAAAAAATAAAGTATATCTTCTAAAGTGAAATAGGCAAACAGATGGCCGAAATTGGCGTGTTTGTTGGCATGTGAATGTCATATGCATTGCATAGAGGGAAATGAAGGAAAACGCTGCAAATAAGTGTTTGATTCTTAATTAGTTGTCACGATTGGTAGTAGAATTGAATGTTTTTGGTTAGCTCATGAGTGGCGATATTTGTATATCTGTGGTGGTATTTGTATATTGTATTTTCTTTAATCTTTACTAAAATAACAAATGCGTACCTAACTTGTCTAGGGTTATGTAGTTTAATCATTCGAAAATAGAAAAATCCAATATAATCTTTACACATTGCTCCATCTTTGATTGTGATCCAACTATGTGTTTTTCGTTAACTTTTTAATCACGTGTCATGTTTAGTGATATTATATCACACTATTTGTCATCAGGACAAAAAAACGATGTTATTGGGGCTAAAATTATCCAACAAAAAAAGGGAAAGAAAGGAGAACAGGGAAAAACACGAACGTTGGAGTTTGGGTCTTTCAAGCTATAAATTTAACAAAATGCGTTATTTTTGTGCCATAGCAATTGAGCGATTTTTTGCCTATGTTCCTACATAATTGTTCAAACAATTGCTCTTTCCATACTTCAACAATTGGATCCAACAAAGACAATCAGATTATTCTCATTTCTCATTATAAGTAACTGTTCTAATGTGATATGACCCACATATATATATATATGTGTATATATATGATATGATATGATGATATGAGCTGATTTATATGATATGATGGTCATATGAGCTAACTTATATATAATTATGCAGACAATGTCACTTATTTTCTCTTAAGCTGTACTACCACGGGAGCGTCTTTATCAATCTATTTGCATTGCATTTGAATATATATATATATATATATATATATATATATATATATATATATATTTCATTTTTCCTTTTTGGGTAAACTCACATATAACCCTTAATTTGCCTTTGTACAATCCATTCAATTACAAATATAAAAATTATGTAAGTAAAACTATGTTAGGGAATACATGTGTTATATATTTAAGTAGTCCTTTAATTATTTCTATTTGTGAGTATTCTAGTATTTTATCAAATATAAAAAAAAGCTTACTATACGTATATGAATTTAATAAATATATATTATTAATATAAAAAAATTACACTGTCATTTAATGATGTATTATCACATCATTATTTTTTTAATATATTAAAATTTAGAGTGAGGGGATTGTGTCCCGGTCCAAGATGGAGGAAGTCTCCAGATTTAAAGATTATTTAGGTACTTATATTTACCTAACTCCAATGGGAAGAAGGGGGTTTGAACCCAACCTGTTATATATGCTATAACATGTTATTACACATGTATATTCATTCATTTGATATATAAACAGACCGCATCAATTCATTTAATTTTACTTTGGGAAAAGAAAAAGAATCTAAATTAATAGAATAGAAATAGCCTATAAAATATATTATTTAAACAAATAAAATAAAACCACGTGTGGATGCAGTTATCCAAGCCAAGGTAGTATATATAAATTTTGTGCATCAATGTAAAGTTAACCGTTTGGTGCATGCGCGGCTAGCTGGCCTAGCTGTCTATTCTCTTGTTCTTGTATGAATGAATCTGTACAAATCCGTAGCTGATCAGAGAAGATATACATTACTATATAAATTTCTTGCCTGGCATTCTTTTTAATTAAGTCCGTAAAATACATTCCCTATATAACAATAAAAGTATTTTTTGTAAAAAAATGGAATTTTATAGAAGGAATAGTAGAAACAACAATATAATTAATAGTTTAGCTTCAACATTTGTTTTTGTTTCAGTTTTTCTTGAAAATTTTGTCAATTAAAATAAGAGTAATTATATTTTGTATGACAGACCCTTTATTTTATATACTTCTTTATTGACAATTTTCATACTATATATATATATATATTCTGTATTTATATTATCAAGTTTTTATAATCAAACTACTGGAGGACTTTGGTTGTTTGTCAGAAAGTTGTAACTTTTTCAGGTGTGCTAGAGTTGTTCAAACTTTATGCTTCAACATCAGTTTTTTTTTCCTCTTTAAAAAGGAAGTCATTTAAACATGTGGTGCAATAGAAAAAAGTGATTGCATATGGTTCCCAACATGCAGGAAAATCAAAGATTTGAAAATGGCAGAGTTAAAAGACAAAAGTCTCTCATTCCAACTGATTAGTCTCCATTAAGTAAATAAAACGCCTAATTTGGGGGAATCAAAATTGCAACTTGCATTGCTTTAGTGCTTTGCAAAAATAGACAGATTATAAAAAAATCAAGTAATTTAAAAAGTGATACATTTAATATATAATTGATATTCCAACAGGCCCTAATCATACATGTGACACAGACTTTTTAATTAAGGGGGTCGACTCTGTATCATTTGGTCTATTCATTATTGCTCCAAAGTCTGTAAATTCAGACTTAAGGGGGCTAGCTGTGTACCTCTAATGTATTAATTACTTTAACTTAGAAAGCCTGCAAATTTTCCAAGAGTTATATAGTTTGTGTATCCTCTGACCCTAACATATTCTGCCAAATATATATAATTAACATTAATTGATATTTTAATCTTGCTAATATTCACAAGGCCAAATATAGCAAATGACAGTGTTACGGAATCTTGCCTCCAGACTATTGGCCTATTATGGTCAAATTAATTACTTAAATCTCATCAAACGGTCACATACTATTAATAACTTATTTGCTTCTCTGTTGCAATTGGAAGCAAATGATGGTGAATCGTGATAATACAAAGCGTGTGCAAGCTGCTTTTTTTTTTTTTTAAACCATAGGTATTCCCTATAAAGCGTGTGCATGCTTTGAAAAAGAGAAATTATATTGTGCAACTATTCTAATTATATAATAATAAGTGAAATAAGAATAGAAGAAAACAATATGAGATATGGTAGAGAAAGTTAGAAAAAAAAGTAGGCTTAAATATGTTTTTAGTCCCTATAAATATAGGTTATTTTGTTTTTAGTTCCTGTAAAATATTTTTTTGGTTTTTCATCCCTATAAAATTTTTCGTTTGCCATTTTGGTCCCTGTCGTTAACTTTAAGCTTATGTGGCTAACAGAGTGTCACGTCATCCTGCCACATGTGATTTTTTTCCAACTTAATTTTGTCTTTAGTCCCTATAAATATGGTTTTTTTATTTTTAGTCCCTATAATTTTTTTTTATTTTTCCACCTCAATCTCATCTCCATCCAACATCACAGTGTCCTTTTGCTTCTTCTACTACATTGTTACACTTGAAATTCTTGAACTCTTCACGGTGGGTTTAAGGAAATAAATTATTTATGTATTCAATTATTTGAAATTTCAATAAACTTGAATTCACTGTATAAAGTGAGAAAAACTTGTAACGTCTTTTTTTTCTCTGCAATTCTTTTTTTTCTGTCTATTGACTTACAAAATTCCCATTTGATTCATGTCTATTGATGACCTACAACTTGATGTAATTTGTCCCGAGTAACAAAAAAAGGCTTGTAATTGTAAATCAAGTGAAAATTTTACCAGTCAATGGATAAAAAAAAGAATTGCAGAGAAAAAAAATGTCATTATAAGTTTTTCCCACTTTGTACAATGAATTTAAGTGTATTAAAACTAGTATTGATCTCGTGCGATGCACGGACTTGGTATTTAAATTAATTAACCTATAATATAGGTAGTTAAAATATTATTCAATTTATAATATTGAAAAGAAAAAAAAATTAATGTATATTTTAATGAGTATTGTGTTAATAAGAAAATATATTAAAATGTATAAATGAAAATTTTAATACATAATGCATAAATAAATTTATATTTTGAAATTATCTCTTTGTACTCTATATTTCTTATAATATTACAAAACTTAAAATTATCACGGTAAATAAGAGTTTTAAGTCCTTGTTGATACATCACCACATATAGTAAAAATAATAATGTGAGCACTTAGTTGAGTAATAGATATTGATTTTATTATATTAATAGTGGAAGTGATAACTATAATTTAAGACATGTTTGGCTTTTCAAAACATGCTCAACTGAATATATATATAACAATACTTAAAAACATAAAGATAATAGGTATACCTATTAAATTACTATTATATTATGAAGAAACTCAAATAATTTAATTTGAAGAAATGATAAGGTATGATAATAAATATTGTGTACCCAAGAGAAAAAAAATTAATTTAAATTTTACCTCACAATATATTAGATTCTTTGTATATTTACATAATATATTAGTTTCTTTGAATACTATAATATATATTAGTTTCGTCCTTTTTTAAAATTTATTCATTTGTTAATTGTTATTTTTTTATGAAGTGCTGGATTATAATTTAAGTGGAGTATAGTTTATAATATCATATATAAAAAATATATGATAACGTTTTACTATTTTAGTTTTTAAAATTAAATGAGTAGATATATTTCATTTTATGTGTCTAATATTTATGTCTTGTACTTTAATATTTGTAAAAAAAATTATAAATGAAACGAAGCAATTATACCTAATTTTGCAGTACATACCTAATTTGGTACATTTAATTTTGCAGTACATTTTTTGAAAAACAAAAAAAAAATTATAGGGACTAAAAACAAAAAGACCATATTTACAGGAACTAAAAACAAAATTAAGCTAGAAGAAAAATCACATGTGGCGGGATGACGTGGCACTCCGTTAGCCACATAAGCTTAAAGTTAACGACAGGGACCAAAATGACAAACAGAAAATTTTATAGGGATGAAAAGCTAAATAAAAAATTTACAAGGACTAAAAACAAAATAACCTATATTTAAGCCAAAAAAGTATGTGTGTGTAAATGAATTTAGGGTAAAATATGTTTTTGGTCACAGTAAAATAAGCGAGTTTTGCTTCTAGTCCCTATAAAATAAATTTTGTTAAAGCATCCTCCCAATTTTTTTTTTTTTTGCAATTAGTCCCTCCTCTCAATTGGGTGGTGATGTGTCACACTCTCTCCCCTGCGTGACAATTTTTTAAATTTCTGGAAGACCACCAGAAAACCCACCCCTTGTTCTTCCCCAATCCATTTTTTTAAAACCCACCCCTCTGTTTCCACACTCTCCCTTTCTCCCCTTCCCGAAAACAACAATCCTGTTAATGAGGTCCGCTGCTTGTTGTCTCACCTTTGCACTCTTGTTGTTTAACCGCCACTTGATGGTACCACAAATCTGAGGAAGTATATGGTTTCACTCTCTGCCCAAGCGAATTTACAACTGCACCAAACCCATTAAGCATCACATTAGCATCATCACCGGTCTGTCCTTGGAAGGCATAAAGAATACCATCAATCAAAAGCTCTTCCAACCGGGCATCTATATTTGATGCTCCCAAGTTAGTGACCACCTTCTCAATAGTTTCCATAACCCAATTGCCTTAAAAATGCAGCCAACACCTTCCCACGGTGTTGCCTAATACCCTTCCATAGTGGTTTCAACAGAGAGTCAAAACTTTCAATTCCATAAGGAGCAGCAGCCTCAGCTAGAGCAGTAAGAGACAATGCAATGATCGTCCTCACCTTCTGATTCTCATCATTCAAACCATGCTCAATAATTTTCGGGAAAGGGAGAAAGGGAGAGTGTGAAAACAGAGGGGTGGGTTTTAAAAAAATGGACTGGGGAAGAACAGGGAGTGGGGGAGGGGAAGAAAGGAAACACATGGGTTACCGCCATAAATTTAAAAATTTGACACGTAGGAGAGAGAGTGTGACACATCAGCACCCAATTGAGAGGAGGGACTAATTGAAAAAAAAATAATTTGAGAGGATGCTTTAACAAAAAAAAAATTATAGGGACTAAAAGTAAAACAAGCTTATTTTACTGGGACCAAAAACATATTTTACCCATGAATTTACTATATGAATGCAAGTTTGAGTCATACAATTACAGCTTAATTCAATGGTGAAACACCAAATAATGGTTGGTTATAATTGAAGTAAGTTGTGACTCCAGACGGACTTTACCTACAATACCAGAGGTTCAAACATTCATGCCCGATGGATATTTATGATAAAAAAAAATCATTGGTAAAACGTGGGCAAGGGAAGGTGTATGTGTTAGGACTTTTTGTTTTATTTTTATTTTAGGTGTGAAAGCAAATTCATTACTTAAATAAAAGAGTAAATAAGTTGGTGCCGTTTATTTTCATACAATATTATCTATTTGTTAATTATTAAAAATAAAACAAATAAAGATTCATGTAAAGTCAAAGCTTAAGCTCTGCTAGGGTTATGTCTTCCTTTGTTTTCACGGCAAACGTTCCACCGGATAAGCCCCCAGATGGATGAGCTAATCAATCAAGTGGGGGAGACCTTCGTGTCTCCTTTCGTGACAAGGTGATGGGGTCAAAACCCAAACCCCTTGCAAGGTCTTATGTGGATCTAGTTGCCCAGGGACTAGTTCAAATTGATCTGGAAGATGGAAACAGATTACTTCCAAAAGTCCGCATTGCGGAGCAAGTGTTTGGAGAACTCTGCATTCCTTGGCATGATGCAATTCTTGTCAAGTTATTGGGGAAATCAGTGGGTTTTCATGTTTTGAGGAATCGTTTATCCGCTCTTTGGAAACTCTTGGGAGGTTTCGAGATGTTAGATGTTGATAATGGATACTTTATGATAAAATTCGATTTGGAAGCTGATAGAGAAAATGTGATAGGAGGGGGTCCCTGGATGGTCTTTGACCATTATTTAGCAGTGTCTACTTGGACACCAGATTTTGTTTCTGCTGCAGCAAAGGTGGAGAAGACTATGGTCTGGGTTCGTTTCCCTGGATTAAATGTATTCTTCTATGATGAGAGCTTCTTGATGGCTATGGCCTCTGCTATTGGAAAACCTGTCAGGGTAGATACTAATACGTTACATGTGGAGCGTGGGATGTTTGCCAGAGTCTGTGTGGAAATTGATCTGAATCTTCCAGTGGTGGGGAAAATTTGCGTTCGTGATCATTGGTATAGAGTGGAGTATGAGGGTCTTCACATAATTTGCACTGGGTGTGGGTGCTATGGTCACCTGCGGAGAAATTGCACCAAGGTGGAGCCTGTTAGTGTCCCCAGCACCGGGAAGCCAGTGCCGGAAAATCCTACTCCGGCTATGTCCTTCACCCCAGCCCAGCCCAGCCAGGATTCATCGGCGGAAATCACGGACCATAATCATTGTGGCGATATGCATGGTGAATGGCTGAATGTGGTGCGAAGGAGACGAAGCAAAAATAGCAACCGAGATTCACGTAATATGGGCGTCCAACATGGCAAGCATGATTTAAATAATAAATTCAAATCTTTAGCTGTTGACGTGGAGCAACCAAAGGAGATTGATGAGAGTTATTTGGGAGTGGAAAGCTCATGAGTGGACACCAAACATGGCTCGACCCAACATGTCACAAAGCTCTTGGCCCGGAAAAAACGCCCCTGTTTGGCTCCCGCCCAAGTTGACATTCACAAATTGATTGAGAACACAACAAAGAGTAAGCCCAAGTCTCCTACCCTACCTGGATTAACGCTAACAAGGAACTTGGGCCGCTCTCAGCCCATTGAGAAGGAAAGCGCAATGCCCACTACTACACTTGGGAGCGGGACACGGAATTTTCAAATTCTTTCCCAGCCTATGATCTCGGTTTCTCATACGAGTTCTCAGCAGCTAAAATCGACAATGAAGGTCAAACACGTCTCTGGATGCATGTATGAATGGTTAGAGGATGACCTAGGTCCTTCAGCTCAGGAGCGTACAAACGAGGATATAGGCAGTGTTGGTATGGTTCATGTGTTGAATAAAGTTGCTCCAACAAGTGAGGCAGAGTGTCAGGATGATATGGAGCAGGGTGCTTAGTGTTTTTGGTTACTCTTCTTCTTCTCTTTATCAATTATTCATGTTTAATTTCAAAGAGTTTTCCATTATTTCTTGGAATATAAGAGGTGCAGTCAGCATCCTTGGCCGTCGTCACACTAGAGAGCTTGTTCAAAAGTGGCACCCTTCTTTAGTGTTTTTGTTAGAAACTCATTGCACCTTTGATAAAGCAAGTCAGTTTTGGAGAGGTTTAGGCTACGAGAAAGTGGCTATTGTGGAAGCTCAAGGGCATTCTGTAGGTGTATGGATTCTTAGGGAGATTGGTGCAACTTATTCTGTTAATATTGTGGATGTTTGTAATCAAGCAGTTACCATTGAAATTTCGAATGGGTGCATTTCTTGGATGACCACGGCGGTGTATGCTAGTCCGTCACCTTCTTTACGTGAAGCTCTTTGGTCTCATCTAATAAATTTGCGTTCGAGAATCAGGGTGCCGTGGATGATGATGGGGGACTTCAACGATATCCTATCTCCAACAGAGGTGAATGGTGGTCCCTTTCCTAGCTCTAGAGCTTCGCACTTTGGTCACATGTTGGAAGGCTGTGAAATGATGGACCTGGGATCTATGCGAAATCTTTTTACTTGGTGTAGACGTGAAAATGGGCATAACATTTTATGGTAAAGACTGGATAGAGCGGTGGGAGGCTTGAGTTGGAGAATGCTATTTCAAGAGGCTTTTGTTGAAAACCTTTGCAGAACCCACTCAGACCATAATCATATTCTTCTCCGGTTTAATTCTTCTCCTGGGGATAGAACCAAGAGGCCGTTTCGTTTCATTGTTGCATGGACACATCATAAGGATTTTGAGCATGTGGAGATGGATGCTTGGAAGGATGGAGGCTCTAATGTTACTCATTGCTTGAACCGAGTGAAGCAGGAAGCGTTGGAATTCAATACCAAGACTTTTGGCAATATTTTCAGAAACAAGCGAAGACTTGAGGGCCGTTTAAGGGGCATCCAGAGATCTATAGAAGTGGTTGACTCCTCTGATATGCACCACTTAGAAGCTACTGTTCGCAAGGAATACAATGCAGTCCTGAAGCAAGAAGAATTACTATGGTACCAAAAGTCTAGAGAACAATGGGTTCGTTTTGGAGACCGGAACACCAAGTTTTTTCACGCTCAGACTGTTGTCAGGCGTAGAAGAAATAAAATTTTGGGTCTCTATATTTCAGATGGTTCTTGGAGTGAAGACCAGGAGATTCTCAAGAGTGAAGCAGTTTTGTTCTACAAATCTCTTTTCTCTTCGGAGGCTACAGGCCACCATAATCAGGTTCCTTTATCCTCCCCTCTTCCTTCTTTAAATGCTAATCTCATTTCTGATTTGTTAGCTAGAGTTTCTAAAGAGGAAGTGCATCATGCCCTTTTGAGTATGAAATCTTATAAGGCTCCGGGGCCAGATGGTTTTCAACCCTTCTTTTTAAAAAAATATTGGCATGTGGTGGGAGATAATGTGTGCAACTTAGTTCAAAATGCCTTTGCTACTGGCCGTGTGGATGAGAGTCTCCTTCACATTCTTGTGGTGCTTATTCCAAAGGTTGACTCTCCCCAACGATTCAAGGACTTTCGTCCTATTAGTCTTTGCAATGTGGTGTACAAATTAATCACTAAGGTTTTGGTGAAACGGCTTCGTCCCTACTTAGATGAGTTAATTAGCCCTTGCAAAAGCAGCTTTATCCCAGGTCGAAGCGCAGTAGACAATGCTATCATTGCTCAGGAGGTCTTGAATTATATGCATAAGAGCAAATCGAAAGAAGGGTTCTTGGCTTTTAAAATTGATCTGGAAAAGGCTTATGATAGGGTGAGTTGGAGCTTTTTGGAAGAAACTCTTGTTCTGTTTGGTTTCCCTCAGCAAATAATTCAACTAATCGTGTGGTGTGTTATGAATAATTCTCTCAGCATTCTTTGGAATGGTTCTCAGCAGGACAACTTTAAGCCCACTAGAGGTCTCCGACAGGGAGATCCTATGTCCCCCTATCTGTTTGTCCTGTGTGTGGAGACACTTTCCTCTTTGATTCACAACAAGGTTAATGAGGGTGCTTGGAAACCTATAAAGATCACTTCCGGTGGTCTTTCTCTATCACACTTGCTTTTTGCAGATGATGTTCTTTTATTTTGCAAGGCTAATACTGAACAAGTTTGTCTGATTATGGAAACTCTTCAATCCTTTTGCAATGTTTCAGGGATGAAAGTGAATCTTGAAAAATCTAAAGCTATTTGTTCTCCTATGGTTAGTTCGGTTAGAAAGACAAATTTCAGAAGTATCTCTTCTATTCCTTTAGTTAGAGATCTTGTGAAGTATTTGGGGTTTCCTCTTAGCCAAGGTCGAATGGATAAGTCTACTTTCCAGCCTCTTATTGACAATATCCATCAGAGGCTCAATGCTTGGAAGGGCAAATTGTTAAATAAAGCTGGAAAACTTTGCCTTGCTAAATCAGTTATCTCCTCTATGCCGATTTACTCCATGCAGATGTTCTGGCTGCCTCAAAGCATTTGTGATGAGCTGGATAGAATTACCAGAAATTTTATTTGGGGCCATAGCAATGGTTCCCATGGTTTGCATCTAGTTAATTGGGCTAAAATTGCTTCTCCCAAATCGGAAGGAGGCCTGGGCTTACGTAGGATGCGCCTTGCGAATACGGCGCTGTTGGGCAAGCTGATTTGGAATTTTCTAAATGAACTAAATAAGTATTGGGTTCGGGTGCTAAGGGACAAGTATGGACCTCTATCTATGACTGATAATATCACCCAGGTTCCAACATCTTCTTCCCGGGTTTGGCGCGGGATTCATAGAGCTTTACTTGATCTGAAGAATGGTTTCTCTTGGAAGCTAGGTGCAGGGGAAGTGTCCTTGTGGTACTATCCTTGGCTGAATAACACCCCTTTATGTAACCAGGTGAATTTGGTTGATGTCTCAGATTCACATCTTTTGGTTAAAGATTTATGGGATAATAACAGATGGAATTTGAACCGGCTAATTACTCAATTACCTTCGGATCTTCGCATCTGTATTGAGAATGTGGAGATTCCCTCTCATTCCCTTCTCTCGGATTGTTGGGCTTGGGAGCCATCAACATCAAGGCTTTACTCTTCCTCTTCAGCTTATAGATGGCTTCTTCAACATTCTTCTTCTAGTACAGACCCTCATTCTTGGGCCTGGATTTGGCAACTCAATGCACTTGAAAAGCTTAAATTTATGGTTTGGCTTTCTTGCCACAATGCTCTTCCTACCAACTGTTTGCATTTCCTTAGAGGTATGGCTGCCGATCCTGGTTGTGAACGATGCGGTGCAGACATGGAGGATATTGCCCATTGCCTACATGACTGTCCTGAAGCTTCTGCTCTATGGTTCAGGTATGCTTTTAATGGGCAAAATGATTTCTTTCTTGATGATATTGTCCCGTGGATTCGCAAAAATTCCTGTGGCTCCTCTTCTGTTTTGTTTCTTGCTTGCTTGTGGGAGCAATAGTGTTGGAGGAATGCCAAGGTCATAGGTGGAGAAAATAGAGATATTAGTTCAACTATCCAGAAAGTATCTCATCATATTCTTGATTGGCAATACCTTTTAGGAGATGATGTCATCATTCAGTCTAGGCCTATGGAAATTGTTTGGAACCCTCCCCCTGATGGTTTCATAAAATTCAACGCTGATGAGAGCTGCTGCTCGGCTATTTCCCACCTTGGTATTGGTGGTGTTGCTCGTGATTCCAGAGCTGATTGGGTCTTTGGGATTTCTGGTAATGTTGGGGTTGGAAACATATTGAAAGCAGAGCTTCTAGCTATCTATTATGGTCTATCTTCTCTTTGGGATAGATGAAGGGAATCAATCATGTGGTCAGGGTGCAGCGAAAGTAAATGGATTCCCTCCCTTGCTATAATCGTTTTGCGAAAACACGAATCAAGGCAAAAAGGTATTGAAACGAAAGGTCGTACCTTATTAGGATTATAAACGAGGCAAGTGTAGCCACGTCTCTATTGGTATTCACGCCAACAACCGGACTAGGATTCTCTCCTCAGCTCTGCTAGTAGCCTTGGAAAGTAAGAAGCGATTGCTCATGTGTCTCAGGGTAGTGCATCTTATGCTCTATTTATAGAGTGGTGGCTAGGGTTTTACCCCCTCACTCACTTAACCCTCACACTTATGGGCCTGGCCCATTATGTAATAATTCTAATTAAATTAAATTAGAATTATTATCCTTTCCTAGTGGCATGTTGTATGCGTGTGACCCAATAGGATTTTAATATTTGGTTATAATATTAAAATAAAATCTTTTTATATTTAATATCATAAATAGTGAGTGGTATCTAGCAACACATCACTATCCAAATATTACGATTATCAATAACTTTGATAAATCCTATTTTATTATAATAATTTATATGCTCTGTCCCTTTGTCCAAATATCTAATTGAATACAAGGGCATGGATTGTGTCAACCTTGTATAGTTCAATTTATATTTTCTTGATCCCTAAGTAGACTGTACAGAAAATAAATATCTCCTATTTATTCTCCTGAGCATGGCCATGCATTTTGCAGTCTCACTTTATCAAGAGGCCTACAGATATAACTCCTGTTACATAGGATCTCCACATAATTTATTATATATCCAAATACCAACTTTATGATCACCCTGTTACAGGCAACGTTTGATGATATTCAAAACATATAATTCCTTATGTAGGAATTGTAGTGATTTCAGGTCGAAGGACTTCATATAATATTTATTAATTTAAGAAACGTGCATGACACTTATGTAACAACCCATGCAACGTTCTTAAGGTGGGTCTGTCCAGTACACCATTACTCTTAATGTGTACCTATGTGAGCGCATGATATCTCATATCCATGATCTGTGAGATGCGATCATCAATGAACTCACATACTAGTCTAAATGCATCTTTGTCCTAAGATGATAATTGACTAGGGACTATTTAAGAATAGTTCTTCATAAGCTCTCACGATCAAGTCACCTACTTGATTCCTTATGAAGTTTAAACTTACTATTCTAAGGACAATAATTATATTCTAAAAGAATAAGTTTGCCTTTATAAAATAACATGATACAAGTGATGGATGTTCACAAATATATAAGTCTCTAGTGCATATTCCTAACAATAGAGGCTTCAGGAGAGTTGTTCGTGAATCTGATTCTTTAGAGGCTGTTAAGTTAATTACCCAGCACAAAATTTCGCCCTTTCATAGATATGCTGGTATCTTGGCTAAAATCCTTGACCTTTTTTGTAAGGATTGGGTGGTGCAAATTAATCACATTTTTCGTGAAGCTAACTTTGGTGCAGATCTTTTAGCTAAGATGGGTGTGGATCAAGTTGATGTTCTCAGGTTTTGGGATTCTCCCCCGGCTGCTGCTAGTTTGATTTTGTTGTCTGATAGGAGTGGCACAGTCCACTTTAGATAATTTTCCTGTTTTCTCTATTTTTGTTTTTGTGTTTCTTTGTATCTTTCCCCTTCATAAAAAAAGTATTATCTATTTTTATTTTTGTTTTTTAATTTTAATTATAAAAGATGTCAATTTTTTTAATTTTCTATTTTCAAATTTTTATAAAAAAACAGAAAAATTAATACAAAGTTATTTTCATTATTTCATTTCAAAAACTTTAAAAATAGAAAATCAAATTAATGAAAGGAGTGTAATATTTTTATAACTAAATCTGAGAGTAGTTCGTAGCAAATTAAAAAACCAAAAATAAAAGTAGAAAATGTTTTATGAAAAGCAAATTGCTCCTTAGTGTTGACAATCATAGTAAGAATTAAAAAATATAATGAAAACTGATGGGAAAAGAAATTAAAATCAATTGAATGAAATATGTAATGGGTCGCAATTTGGTACCCTCAAGTGAGAAAGGGTTTTGGTACCTTCTTGTTATTTTTTTATTGAATGGAGGCATAAAGGTCAAAGCTACATAGGAATAAATCGTGTACTCAGTCCTAAATTATTTCAAAGACATAAGGTAGATTTTGAATGAGACACATGTGTATTGCAAATGAAAATATGAAAAATAGGGAAATACAGTAAAAAATACAAGATAGTGGTTATATGGGGTCAAAAAGTCTTTTCAAAAATTAAAAATACAAATTCTAATAGTTAAAATATTGTCCCGTAACTGTAAAAAATACAAAGGTCATTTAATCCCGTTGAGAGAAATTGATTGGATGATAAAAGAAGGTACTAAAACCCACTCTCATTGGAGGGTAGAGTAGAATTTCCCATATGTAAGTATGTAACTAGCTATATATGTAGTCACAAAACAACTTACATAGTTGTAATTAATGATAAGTACTATTAACTAATCACCTAATTATCAATTACCATTATTTAAACTAATTACCAATCAATTAATTAATTACTAATGTAAGGCCATTTTAAACGTATAATTGAAAAAATAAATTAGGCTGAGAGTCAGGACAACATATGCAATCTGCATGCTTTGCCAAAATCTCTCTCCACACCCATTTGCCTTTGCCTTTTAGATGGTAGCAGTAACCTGAAGTTTTTAATGCCAATGAAACTAATTAATTTGTAAGTGATCGCGACGGCCGGGTTGATGAGAAGTAAATTATTGTGGCTAAGGTTTGATTATCTCTCTTGGTATATATATATTTTAATAATATGGGAAAGTGACATGTAATGTAAGATACCAATAACTAAACCATGCAACCTCAGTTTTCAATTGAGTAAATGCTATTTAATTTGACACAATCTTTTTAGTAAAAAAAGATATTTTATTTTTAATTTTTTTCTGTGGAAGGTGGTTCAGTTTTGCAGTATATAAAATCGAAGTATATATCTACACAAAAGAAGATTCTAATATATATATTTCAAATATAAATAATTTATAGCATGTTTGGTTTGAGTTAAAATCACGTTTCAAACGTGGATCCACTCCAACGCTACTCTCTATAGTGTTGGTCCGGATCCACGTTTGAAACGTTTTGTAATGTCCGAATCCATGTTTATTTATTTTTTTATATTTTTTAAGTCATTTTTATAATTTTTTTTATATTTTTTTACCTTTTTATTATTTTTTTATTTTTTTAATAATTGTTTAAGTTAGGTGAGCCCGTCCGCTTAACTCACCAACCCGCGGTGGGTCGAGTCGGGTTGATATTTTTTCAGCTCACCAGAAAAGTGAGTCAACCCGGCTCGGCTCACTTTTAGCCTAACTCATGGTGAGCCAACCCGGGTGAGCCAGGTTGGCTCACTTTGACAACTCTACTACCCAGTCTTTTGTGAGTTTTTAAGGTTGCAGACTAATTATCTGGATGGACTAAAATATTCAGGAATTATTTGAACTTCTAAAATAAAGGTCCAAACTCTATATTTTTTAGGCTTTTAACATGTTGATTCAGTCGGACTAGTTCATTTTATCATGGTAGAGAAACTCATCTGATTGAGTCCTAGTTGTGAGAGAATATGAGCAGTTAAATATGAATTAATTTATACATGTTGAGAAATCATCATAAATTTACTCCTCCTATTTTGTCTAATGTGTGTCGGCAATTAAAATGAAAACTGAAATTCGCAACAAATAAAAAAAAACAGAGATACTACCTACCAATATTATTCCATCAGGTTAATTCCAATTTGGAGGTTAATTAGTCTCAATCTCCGTATCCATACATACTTGAGGAATTGCTTTGAATAAGGATATATTGGGAAAAGAACAGTACGAAATTGAAAGAAGGAACTTTATCCTTGAGTCCAATTAAACAATGATGCAGAGCAAATTAAATATTTTTAATTTAAAGGGGAATTGAAATTAAGAATTAATTTGACACCCATTTCTGCATACTTTTATCAGAGTGATGAATTTGTGAATCTCACTATCTAACTTGGGCTAATTGTTCTATTTGATGGAATATAAAATTCACTCAATAATTAAGAAAAAGACTGTGTCAAATAGTATATATCTTAGTAACATTTTTTAGTATAAATATGCACTCAATAATTATGTTAAGGAAGAATCGTTCCATGCTAGTTAGCTCATCGATGCCTCTTTAATTAGCATATGATGCTTTTCTTGCTTTCGGCATATATGCAAAGCATAATCTAGATGAAATGCCTTATTACATAAGCAATTAATTAACTTAACTACTCACTTTAATTACTGCTCTTGGTTGTTAAGCTGTTAATTATTAGTCTTCAATTTGGCCCGACTCTTGACACAAACAAATTGTGGTCCTCTCCTCCATATATTCTTCAATTCTTTATCCATAATCAACTACTTTTTTCCATGAATTTGAAAAACAAAACCAGAGAAATGTTAAAATTACGTTGCCACACTCTTATCAATTTTACTTAAGTTTTCAATAAAACGAATGTCGGTCCAGATATTTTAGTAAGACTCATGTATATATATAAAATTCACACAATAAAAAATTATTGTGTGAAAAAAAATGTGTCGGTGTATATTAGCATTGCTCCACAAAACAAATAATATAATTCCAAAACCTTTATAAGATCTAGTTAGATTTTTAAGGATAATAACAATTAATCATATCGAGACTTGCTTTTGCATTTTGGTAAAATTACGTACATATATGCATCACTCCTAAAATGTTACAAGTTATTACCAACATTAATTACACACGTATTCAAAACAGTTTCCGTTTGCACCAGTTTTCAGCTAAACATTAAAAAGGTAGACATTAATTATATGGTGTGGCCCAATTATACGGACTCTTAATTGGTTGTTAAGGAGAGAGGGAGAAGAAAGTCTCATTATTAGTGTTTATATATAGATGCTACAATTGTGAAGTAACTATAAGTAGTGTATGTAGATACATTCTGTTTATTTTGACCCCTCTCTCTTTTATTTCATTCTTAACTCCTTGAAAGCATATGATTGTTATTATATATTAAAGATGCTGAGGTTGGGTTGTCATCAATCGGACTTTATTTTTTTTCATCTGTCTTTGAACACTTTAATTGTGAATGCAAAAATAACGTGTTTTCCAAAAGTATTTGGGTTTAAATTTATCAAAATATAATAACAAATATAAACAAATTGAACTTTTAAACGAGTGCTTGATCACCAACGAGGTTGATTCAAGCGATACATGCTTGATTTATGTTAGAGTCCCACATTGCCTAGTGATAAGGCTAAGTTAAAGTATATAAGTCATGGGCAGTCCTCACCCTACAAGCTAGCTTTTAGGGTTGAGTTAGGCCCAGTTCAAAATCTAATATGGTATCAAAGCCTATCCTAGATGATCCGTTGTCATTGGGCCGCCACCCGTATAAATGTCCACGCTCCAGATGTCCAGTAATTTACTTTAAACTTATAGATGGAAAAAATCCCAATGAGAAAATTAATGTTTCAGACTTGAATAATTTTTTTTTTAGATAAGTAAAATTCATTGAAAAGAGCATTAGGGGTGCTCTAACCCATTACAAAACAAAAAGTTAAATAAAAAATACAAACCCAACCAAAAGAACCGAAAACCAAATGCCTATGTTGCTACCCTTGCCACCAAATGAAACATGGAACAATCAATAGGAGCCAAAATTTAAACAGGCAGAAGGCGACATTAACCAGGATGAGAATTGGTAGTGGAAACTAAAGTCTTTAGCTTTAAGCCACTTTCAAGAACGTAGTTGTATCAGTTCTGAGGCAGGCGACATTAACCAGGATGAGAATTGGTAGTGGAAACTAAAGTCTTTAGCTTTAAGCCACTTTCAAGAACGTAGTTGTATCAGTTCTGAGGCAGACAACACATTATTTGAAAAAACAACCTCATTTCTGGTCAGCCATATACTCCAAAGCATAGGTAGCCAAATGACCGACGACCACCTATATCGCACCTTAGATCTCACATTGGAGAGACCCAAAAATTGTTCAAAATGCGAAATAAATGAACGTACACCCGTCCAAACAAAGCATCCAATTCGCATAAGCATAAAGGCACTCAAAGAAAATTTTTCCGTGAGGTTTCCACGTCTTTTCATACCACACACATTCAGCGTTAAAAAATTGAATAATATTCCGCTCCACTAGACATAATTTAGGATTACACGATCTTAATAGTTGGTATCACCTACGCTGGACCATATTCTGAACAGCTAGCGCAATTGCGGATATGCAAAATTCAAAATTATGCAAATGATGTAATTCTCACAGAGAGAAAAAAATTAAGTGCCGATAAATTGTATGATTTAAATGTAAAATTATTCAATACTCACAATATTATAATTAAAAATTCAAAATATTTCGTTTTTATTAATAACAACTATTAACCCTACATTATTTTTTAAAAAAACGTCCTCTATAAAGTAAAAAAGTACATAATGATTTTTTAAAAATAATTTTATGTAATTTTATGCGAAATGGTATATTTAATTTTAAATTAATACTTATTAATTTTGATAAGATTCACCTTTTTATCTATTTATATATAAGACAAGAGATAAATATAAAATTATCCTCATATGAACTTTTATCATTGTTTATTGTCAAACATATATATTATAAACCAATAGAGTATTTTGTCTCTTTGTTTATTGTCAAACATAAATATTGTTTATTATAATATTTTGAAGAACTATTTTGAATACTCACATATTATAATTAAAAATTCAAAATATTTATTTTTTATTGATAACAACTATTAACTATAGATTATTTTTTAAAAAATGTCCTAAAAAGTACAAAATGAACAACTATATTTTTCAAGATAATTTTATATTTATTTTGAGGTCATTTTTTATTAATTTTTATAAGATTCGCCTATTTATTATTTATAAGACAAGAAAAATAATAAAAAAATTTCCAAATATGAAATTTTATCATTGGTTATTATCAAACACACATATTATAAAATAATAAAAAGTACGTGTTTGGTTCAAATGATAAATACTTGATTCCTAGAGAATACATGTGATCATACCAAAAGATACTACTGTATAATTAATGTAGATTATCCCATTAGGGTAAGTGCGTGTTTGGATTGTTGTTTGTAATTCCAAACTTACGTTTCTAAACATAGAATGCTCTTTTTAATGTTTGGATCTCCAATAAAAATTACTTTTTGAGTATAAATTTACTTTAGATGCAAGTCTAGACAAACCTAATTTTTAGTTTGTTTGAATTATATCAAAATTATTTTATAAATGTGGATCCAATCTAACTCTATTAAGAATAGTGTTGAATTAGATCCACGTTTATAACGTGATTTTTAATAAAATTTAACATGTTATTCATATTACCTTGTACAAACTTAAGTGCATGTACAAAAGTAATTAAGGGTAAGTTTGATTTAACATTGGAGCGTGATAAACTCAGGTTTGCGACACTACAAATAGTTGTCTTGATAGGTACAAACTTGAGTTTTTATCACTTCAAAACGTCATACCAAACATTTGAAAATCTATCCAAACATATTTAAGTCTCCGTTTGATTTGGCGTTTCAACGATATGCATAAATATGATTTCACAAAATTGATTTTAAATCACTTTCGTCTAACGTACTTTAAATTTATAAAATATACATAACTTATCTCAATTATTAATTTCTTGAATAAACTCTATTCAACTGTAAATTAAACAAACACTGAATCTAGTAGTGGGAGATTTGTGTCATTTGCACGGAATCTTATCTTCAAACTTGGTTGTCTTGATTGTAGGGAGAAAAAATGTTAACATAGGGTTTCAAACGTACGTTTTGCACGTTGCAGGACTACACATGTATTGCATTTAATCATGGTGGTGTACCTTCCTCGTGGAAGGCGTTCTTACAACACGTACCGCGAATAGTAATACGCGTTTAACCCGCAAATGATTTTTTCTTTTCACACTCCCCTTTTTTCTTTTCACACCCACTTTTGAAATTCTTTTATTTTTAAAAACTTTTTTTACCTTTTTCTTTTATTTAAAAAATATTTTTTATTTTTTATTTTTTTTTATTTTTAATTTTATCTATTTATCTCATCAAATAAAAACATAGATCAAGAAAATACAATTAAATGATCATATAAAAATTATGTTAATTAACATGAGGTTAATTATGTGTCCCGAAACGGTGAATATATTAAAAAATAAGGTTAACAGTGTTTCCATTTGTGGTTAACAGAGTAGGTTTTTCGGTTAATTGCAACTATTGTTAACACGAAGTTCATTATGTGGCCAGAAACGGTGAATATATTTGTAAATGAGGTTAATGGTGTATACATTGGTGGTTAACCGAGTGAGATACTTGGTTAATTGAATTTTGAGGTTAATTGTGTGCACAGAAACAATGAATATATTTGTAAATGAGGTTAATGGTGTATACATTGGTGGTTAACATAGTGGGATATTTGGTTAACAGAGTGAGATATTTGGTTAATTGAATTTGTGAGGTTAATTATGTGCACAAAAACAGTGAATATATTTGTGAACGAGGTTAATGGTGTATACATTGGTGGTTAACAGAGTGAGATATTTGGTTAATTTAACAGAAACGGTGAATATATTTGTAAATGAAGTTAATTAACGTAATTTTTATATGATCATTTAATTGTATTTTCTTGATCTATATTTTTATTTGATGAGATAAATAAATAAAATAAATATAATAATAATATAAAAATAAAAATTATTTTTTTAATAAAAAAAATAAATAACAGTTTTGCAAAAAAATAGAAAAATAGACGCGAAAAGTAAAAAAGGGGTGCGAAAAGTAAAATAGAATGCAGTAGCGGGATCACTATACACAGTACCTATATCGCGATTGTTGTTGCAAATGTTCTTTGTAGGATAGTGTTTGGGACTCTTGGCACAAACAAACACATCAAAATGAGTGAGTTTCCTTTGACACACACTATGCACTCTATTTTTATCTCTATCATGACTATCTCCTATGATTGTAAAAGACGAATATAAAATATAAAGCCATAGTGAAAATGGCCATATCTTCATTCTTCAAGTTATTGATCCTGTAAAGCAATGAATATGGTAGAAGTTTTTTTATTCACCTTTTTTTCTCTCATGGATTTATAATTTGCTAAATGCATTCGTATTTGGTCAATTTTGGATAATTATCTTAAGAGAAATGCTAGGTACACACTCTTTTGAACACTCTCTCTAACACACTCCATGTGATTGGTTAAAATCCACATGGGTCCCACTACTTGGGAGTGGGTCCCACGAATTTGGTGGGAACCATGTGAATTTTAACCAATCGCATGGAGCGTGTTTGAGAGAGTGTTCAAACGAGTGTGTTCCTGGCACTCCTCTTATCTTAAATAGCTAGCGGTACACAATTACGAAAATGAAAAAATAATATCGCATACCATATCATTAGTCTACAATATTTTTTTTATAGCAGCAATAAAGCACCTATTTGATATTAGTAGCATGTGAGATTCTTATCCGAATTCAAGAAAAGCACAAAAATGATTTAAAATTGTTTAATTTAATTTGGATTTACACTGAAGAAAGCAATTGTATTCGAGCATGTTTGTAGACGAATTTAATACACACGGTTGGCAGTTAATATATATATATATCAAAAGATGAAAAGCAAGCAATGTTAATTGTTAAAGACAAGTATTATTCGCTCCTGGATTTCAATTAATAAGCAAAAGATGCAGGTTAAAATATTGCAACTTGTAAACTTTACAGATAAACAGAAATATAAAACATAATAATCACATAAAGAATTCATAACATGAGGATAATAATCTCTCTTAACAGGAAATCATGATAAGCCTATTGGACTTCTTTCGGTCCATGATTCTTTAATTTGTGACTTTCTTTTTTTCTTTTCCTTTTAAACCATAAAATATCTTATGGACCAAAAAAAATGAGACCATAAATTAGGAGGCTATATATATCTAATAATTTTAATTTGGGGTATATATTCTTCCGGGGCCGGGGGAGGGAATTCATTTCATAATTAAACACTAGTCATTAAAATTTAAAAACATTTATGTTTAAAAAAAGTAATCTAATTAATTATTATTATTACTCGTATTTTTTATGTTATGATAATGTTAGAATAACTTTGTTATCAAATTATATATTATATATGCGTTGTCAATATTCAATAACCCTCCAGTTTCTCTACAATTACCATATAGTCACACAAGTACTCCAAAGTTTTGAGCCAATGTCATTGTTATATTTTGTAAAACAACAAATATCCAATTGCCAAAAGAAGCAACTCCATTAGGAAACTCCCATCAAGTAAAAAAAAAAGCACAAAAAAACATGAAAACGGGAGGAAGTTACATAAAATATGAATTCCATTTCCAGGATCCAAGGTGCCAACCTTTATTTTGTTCTTTTATTTCCGTTAAATAATTTTCAGAACCCACCGTTTTGTACAATCACATGTTCATTAGGTACAAGTAATTGAAAAATGGTAATAATATTAAAATATTTGAGACAAGTATTAATGCATTTTTATTATGAGTTTAATTAGTATGCACTTACAGTGTAAACGAGTTTTACATTAATGTTTAATCGTGATTCTTCATTTATATGACTTTTAAAACATTAATTAATAAAGTCAACAAACTGACCATAAATCAAGGGTTGTGATTAATCGTCGGCGTAAAACTTGTTACATTATCCGTGCATAATCTTTTTTCTCTTTTAGTATTATTTTAGTATATATAAAACATTTCATTATAACTATATATATATATATATATTTATTGATGTAAGAATTTGTCCTGAGCAGAGCAGTCCAGCTCAGTTAGCTAGCAAAAATATTGCTTGCTTTTAAGCTGTGTGTATGTAACCCTTGTACTACTTTTCTACCCCACATTATCCACATGGTATCAGTTCTTAATATTCTAGTATTTCCATCTTATTCTTATTATAAGTATCTTATATTATTATTACCATAAACATTTTCATTAAAAATCTTAATATATCAATTAACTTAGTACATTACATGGTAAATCCAACATTATAAATAATTGTCCTTGCTCTCTCTTTGTGCACCCCACCCTTTTCACTCTCTTCTTCTCCTTGCTCTCAAACCAGCCATGAGCAAGATCAAACAAGCCTTCGCCGGAATCTCTGATTCTGGCAACAACAACAACAAGAACAAGAAGAAGCTCTTCTTGTCCCTCTTCTGTACCCTTCTTCTGGTTGCCTCCATAGTCGCCATTGTCGCCGGAGTAAAGAAAAACTCTTCCTCCAACAATGACTCTTCTCCATCTTCTCTCTCCCTCTCTCACCAATCCCACACAATCATCAAAAGCGCTTGCAGTTCCACATTCTACCAAGACCTCTGTTTCTCTGCCATTTCCTCTGAACCCGGCGTCACTCACAAAGTCACAACCCACAAAGACGTCATTTCCTTATCCCTCAACATCACCACCAGAGCCGTCGAACACAACTTCTTCACCGTCGAGAAGCTTCTCACCACTCGAAAGGGCCTCACTGAGAGAGAGAAAACCGCTCTCCATGATTGCTTAGAAACCATTGATGAAACCCTCGACGAGCTCAAACAAGCCCAAAAAGATCTCGAACTATACCCCAACAAGAAAACACTCTACCAACACGCTGATGACCTTAAAACACTCATCAGTGCCGCCATAACCAATCAAGTTACTTGCTTGGATGGTTTCTCTCATGATGGTGCTGATAAGCGCGTCAGAAAGGCCCTTGAACAGGGACAGGTCCACGTGGAGCACATGTGTAGCAATGCCTTGGCTATGACCAAGAACATGACGGATTCTGATATAGCAAACTATGAGCAGAAGATGATGCTGAAAACGAGGAAGCTAATGGAAACAGAGGAAACAGGGGAAGGTGAAGTGAAGTGGCCAGAGTGGATTTCTGCGGCGGATAGGAGGCTTCTTCAGTCGACGGAGGTGAAAGCTGACGTGGTGGTGGCGGCGGATGGGAGTGGGGACTTCAAGACGGTGTCGGCTGCGGTGGCTGCGGCGCCGGAGAAAAGTAGCAAGAGGTATGTGATAAAGATAAAAGCAGGGGTGTATAGAGAGAATGTGGAGGTGCCAAAGAAGAAAACGAATATAATGTTCTTGGGAGATGGTAGAATCAACACTATAATCACTGGTAGCAGAAATGTTGTTGATGGAAGCACCACTTTTCACTCTGCCACTGTCGGTAAGTTTCTTTCTAATCTCACCAGTTACATTTTTTTTATTTTGATTTTTGCATATACATGATAGAGTAATAATCAGTTAATTTTCAAAGGAAAAAAAATGGGCTTTAACGGTCATATATGGATATTTAAATGTCCCCACATATACTGCATATCGAAAATGATGTGCATGTGGTGTCTGTCATCACAAATTGCTTCATCATTCAATGATTTTACAAGATTTGCAACTCTGTTTTTTCAAGGACAGGACAAGGATATTGAGTTTCTAACAATTAAACCTTCACACTTCATAATTGATAGCTAGATTTGCAAGAGTTTTCAATTTTTTTTTTACTAATGTAGAAAGATTGACAAGTTGTTGAGCTACTCCGCAGATTGATACTTGTGAGAATGTGAGGTTTAACTGAAAAATTCAACCCAATCAAAAAAGGTTTGTGTAATGAATTGCTTGAGGTAACTTAACATGGTTGGTCTTAATATGGTTAGACCTATAGGAAAAGGCAATGACCTGTGTTTGCTATTATTTTATTTATAAATAAACCTATTAACGCCTATAATTTCGGGATATTGAGGTCCCAGATGTTACATAACAGAAACAACAATTCTGGGTCATATCACACTGTAATCCTAATTGATCATCATGATTGTAATTTAGAAATCTATTTATTCAAATCAAACTATCATTTTCAATAAAATAAGTCAGCATGCACATGGGTTGTTACATGTTCTGAGAAAAATATTTTTTATGGTCAAATGTTTTGTCTTAATCTACTCCTGCTTTTCTGCTAAGGTAGTTTTTACGTCCAGTTCATATATGTCTTAAAAAATATATTTAAATGCAATTTTATAGTTTAAATGATGTAAAATATCCATAAAATATATTTTCTTCTTCGGTTTTTCTCTGTTCAGAGTATGATAGTGTATAGATCGAGTTGTCACTCACTTCCATCAAAGATGAGTTCACCTTTTTGTCTTGTTCGTCTTTTTTATGATAAAAGTTTTTTCTCCATGACTCCATACGTTATGATACTTGAAAAGAAAAATTATATAAATTAAAAATACATTTAATATAGGTTGAGGTTCATATATAATAGTAAAATATTATCTGTACTGTACATCGTTTCATTTTATATTTTTAATGAATTTATACGTATCGAAACAAATATTCTTCTCTATCTCTCTCTTTATATAAAAATCTGTGTGTATCTTATAAGGAAATTAAATTAACTAAACTAAGTAATGTTGACTTAGCTTGTGGATGAAGATAGAGAGAGACATGACATTCTTTCTAATGTGATCTAGATTCGTTTGTTTGTCTTTTTCTAAAAAAAATAAATAATTTTTTTAAAAAAAATGTAAAACTAAGAAAATTAACTTTCGCAAAAAAATTAAAAACACATCATAACATCCTATTTTTTCAAAATTTATCTGTTGGATATTTTGGATTGTAGGCCTAGAGATTAAGAAGTATCCTTTTACTTTGTTTTTCTTTACAAAAGTTGATATTCTCTTTTTACTATTGAATTTTTTTAAAAAAAATCTAAAATCACATTACCTTTACACAAAGTTAATCTTCATGTATAACTTTTTTCCTGAATAGTTACAAGGATGTTCTTTATAAATGGAGAAAGGGATTGGGATACAGCTAGGCAAGCTTCATTAATTTGGCTTTATATATTCCATTCGGGTTCTAAGTCTCTTTCCTCATTTCTTGTCCACTTTGAAGTTTGAATTTTGATGCCACGAACATTCCGTGATGGTTCCTTCAACCTATATGCTTCAATCATGCATGGCTCTCTCTATCTATACAATATAGTCATATACTTGTATGACACATCGACAATCTAATATCCCCACCTCACTTTCACTTCAAATCTTGAGCTTACCTGTCATTATCTCCTAGTTTCATACAAACATCTTTCAAACTAACTAATCTCTCATTCTTTATAATTATAACTAAAGTCCACCTTCTAATCTTAAAGTCTCATATCACACCGTAACTTATGCATATAGCATATCTCACTTAGTCACTTGTCTTCTAGGACATATAAGGCTTAATTTATTTTATTATGCCTAATCTAGGCTTAATTAGATAATACAAGAGTGTCCCAAGGGAAGTATAGTTGATGATTGATGACCATTCAGTGCATGCTTGTACTATATGTGAGATACACCCCTAGGCTCTAATCGATCGTACACCTATCAGACCATGTCCTCTCTCAACTTG
The DNA here is from genome assembly GCA_026901365.1 of Sesbania bispinosa. Taxonomy (NCBI): domain Eukaryota; kingdom Viridiplantae; phylum Streptophyta; class Magnoliopsida; order Fabales; family Fabaceae; genus Sesbania; species Sesbania bispinosa. The sequence goes on along the minus strand of QLOH01000223.1, from coordinate 475,149 downwards.
CCCCAAGAAAAGTCCATTGATGACAATTACTTGTCTAGATCCATTGGCATTTGCTAACACTTGGACCACTCAAATTGCTTTTGAAGCCATTCAAGTTCAACCACTCTAAATTACCTCTAACTCGAATTTATTGAACCACCATGGTTAAATAATTAGATTCATTCTTATATATAGAATATTTCTAGAAAAGAAAATCATCATCTCTATCTAGAGATTTTATACTCAAAATTTACCAATTAAAAGAAAATGAAAATGTGTTTTTACTTTTTTTTATAAGGATTTAATTAGTATACACTGTCAGTGTAAAGAAATTTTACACGGACATCCAATGGTGTACCGCCACATCATTTAATGAATGTGACACCTAATGTGTTATTAAATTCAATAAATAATGTGACAGCACGTCATTGGATGTCTGTGTAAATGTTTTTTATTAAACTCTTTTTATAATAGATCAAAAGTATACCATTAAGGGAATTTATATAAGTTAGGTTGGTCGTTGACAAATAGCCAATTTACCCTTCAAAATGTCATTTTGTTAAAATGAGTATGAGTGAGCCACTTTAATTTGAAGGTGAATGTACCTCAAGGGCACTAACAAGTAACAAGTGCCCACATGGTTACTTTTTAATTTTTTGTCCCTTATGTTTGATGCGTTTTTTGTATGGTCAGTTTTCTACTTTCCAAATACTAATGTGAAACCAATCTGAAACGTTTTTCCTCAATGTGGTTACAGCCGTTGTGGGTGGACAATTTTTAGCACGAGACATAACTTTCCAAAACACAGCAGGTCCCTCAAAGCACCAAGCTGTGGCCCTAAGAGTTGGTGCGGACCTTTCAGCCTTCTACAATTGTGACATCCTAGCATACCAAGATACCCTTTATGTTCACAACAATCGCCAATTCTTTGTGAATTGCCTCATAGCAGGGACAGTTGATTTTATCTTTGGTAATTCAGCTGTGGTGTTCCAAGATTGTGACATTCATGCTAGGCTTCCTGATTCAGGCCAAAAGAACATGGTCACAGCACAAGGCAGGGTTGATCCTAACCAAAACACTGGCATTGTAATCCAAAAATGTAGAATTGGTGCTACTAAGGACTTGGAAGCTGTGAAGAAGAGTTTCCCTACTTATCTTGGAAGGCCATGGAAGGAGTACTCTAGGACTGTGATAATGCAGAGTAGTATTAGTGATGTGATTGACCCTGTTGGGTGGCATGAGTGGAATGGGAACTTTGCTTTGAACACATTGGTTTATAGAGAGTATCAGAATACTGGGCCTGGTGCTGGAACTTCAAAGAGGGTTACATGGAAAGGGTTTAAGGTCATTACTAGTGCTGCTGAGGCCCAGCCTTTTACTCCTGGAAGTTTCATTGCGGGCTCTAACTGGTTGGGCTCTACTGGGTTTCCTTTCTCTCTTGGGCTGTAAATTTGAACCCAGTTTTTCTTTTCTTTTCTTTTTTTAATTGTCAACTATTAAGCCGTAGAGAGAAACAAAGTTGACCCAATGATAAAATAACAAAAAAAAAAAAATTAAGGGAGAGAAATCATTGGATTTTCTATTTGTCTTTGACTTGTATTATTGGATTTTGGAACAACACCATGTTCTACTCTACCTGCGGCTATATTTATTGTGATATTGCCAGCGCTGGTTAAATAATAGTGAATTTATGTCATTGTCCTTGTTTTGACTTCCTCAATGTTGTTCGAGTCGGGAACATCCACATCATGGTAGGGTTGACTCTCTCAGCGGATATTTTTTTCCATCCACAAAACTCGAACTCAATATTTTGCTATAAAACATGGTTATAGGAGATGGGAAGCTATTTCCTTCCAAGATTAGGAAAGCCACATAAGTATTAACAAAGACTAACGGTATTTACTATGGCTTTAATGAAGAGAGATCAATCATATAGAGAAATAAACCTAAGTATTATAAGAAAAGTACTTGCAACCTCAATACCATCCTAATAATCTTCAATTGGGCCGAAAAAAATGCAATAAAATATGCACTGAATTTTGGTGGGTTGGGTAATGGCGAAACCCACTTAGCGCAGTCCATTTGGCTATGGGCTCTAATCCCTTCTATATTTTATCCTAAACAAAAATCCTTCTATTTTTTGTTACGAAGCTTAAACCCACTTTGTTAGGCCTGTATACCATTTTTTTAATTATTATTATTAAGCCTGTATACCACTTTGTTTGGCCTGTATACTTTAATTTAAAATAGTTCTTTCTTTCAGGGAAGATAATAATAATGTGATATTTTAATTTTCTGTATGTAAGTAAGGAGCAAAACTGCAACGGTGTTGTCTACTGTATTTTTTAATAAAAGAAATTAGCAATAATATAAGTGGATTGGGGAAACAAAGAAACAAATGGCATGTGTATTGGCGCGATTACCGGATACTTGATTAGTTGCTACGCGGCCTGCAATGCTGACATTGCCATAATAATATCCACTATTAAAAGAACACTACCACTACCACCAGTTGGAATGCATTTGACATGTGGAATTGGAAAAAATAAAGTCAACATACAATTACATTTTCATATTTATTAATTAATAAAAATAAAAAATATTTTCATTATCTAATTAAGTGCAACCTAAATGTGTTATGACTAAAACAAAAATGATAAATCCATCAACTCTCTAAAAATACGTGAACAAATAAATAAGTTCTGTTTTAAAAAAACACGGTAATGTACCTACGTAATTTAAATCAACTATTTTGATAGTTTGACTAAAACTAGTGGCGTTTTTTTTTAAATAAAAAGTTCTTCTCTCCAGAACTCAAGCCATTGTGATTGTCGTGTAGAACTATCAACTATGGATCATAAAACACAGCTCAGCTTCACTGTGAAATAAATCATTACGTTAACGAAACCGCGGCCACTTACTCTGTCAGCCACTCCCAAACCGTGTATGAAATGTAGTAGTAACATTCATTACTTCTATACACTTTAGCGTGGTTAAATTAAATTATATACATAAAAAAAAGGGAAAATTACACTCACCTTCCCTAAGGTTTGTCTAAATAACAAAGACCTCCCCTCTAGTTTTTAAAATGCAGAAACCTCCCTTCCCATTGACACTATGAGGATTATCTAGGGATATTAACGAGGTGAAACAAATTATACACTACTTGCATTCATACTTACTAGAATTAATAGCTACCCATACAGGTAAAAGATATTCACGAGTATCCATTAATATTTAAAAATTCAAAATTTATAGAAAAAAAGAGAGAAAATGACCTATAATATATTATGATATCATATTATATTAATTTTATACAATATAAATAAAAATTATATAATATTATTACAAGTTAATGTATTGAAAATATTATTATAAAATAATAAAATAATAAAATTAAATTTTATGTCATCATAAAATAATAAAAAAAATAATATTTTATCATATTTAATAGAAAATATATTTTAATGACTATGCGGGTACCCGTGGGACAAGTAATATAATATTTGTCTCCTCTCATTTAATAAATATGTGGGTACTAGTTGCTGGTATATAGATAAATATCCACAAATACGAGTTTTTTTATCATATCACTTTAGACAAGGGAGGTGAGTGCATTTCAAAAACTAGAGGGGAAATATTTATTATTTAGACATAGCTCGGGGGAGGTGAGTGCAATTTTCCCTAAAAAAAATCACCCGCAAATCTATATGAAGAAATACTAAATTACAAGCCCACTATGTAAATATGTTAACCAATAGTTGGTTTAATTCCTGAAATCAACATCAACAGACAGGTGTCCAAAACGTGTTTGGTTTTTGTTGCTTCAGAAAATAAAACGTGTATCTGTTTGGATACTTATGCAATCAATTTGCGAAACACCATGATGCTATTGCTAGCTTCCTGAGTGATTATTATACATAAAAAAGAATTTGTTCTTGATGCCGATTCCTTCTGAATCTTAACAAAGAAGCATCGTAGAAAGGACAACACTCACCAATCCACATTCTCATCTCATCCCAAATTAAACATTAATAAAAAAGAAAAAAACAAACCAAAATGAGAAATTATTACCTAACCTCAGAATAACAAAAAGAAAATTCTTTTTATGTACTTTTTAATATATAATATACAAATTAGATTTTACTAAAGTAAGAAACAATACTAATATCCCACGTAGTATGAACCCTTTTTTTTTAATGTACAAAAAGAACTTATTTCCCTTCTCTTTCCAGTCCCTTCTCTTATATAAAAGCCAACCAAAGTTGCGCAAAAAACCAATAAACCCTTGCAAGTTCGAAAGATACATTGTTGAGTTTGAGTAGACACAGTGACTTGCTCTTCAAAATAATGGATACTATCAAGTCCTTCAAGGGGTACGGCAAAGTAGATGAGATAGAGCAACAAGCCTTTCAGAAGAAGACACGTAAGCGTGTGATAATCCTGATCGTCTCCTCCTTAGTTCTATTAGCGTTGATCATCGCCGCGGTAGTAGGAGTCGTCGTACACAAGCGCAACACCTCATCATCCTCCCCATCCGACTCGGCTCCACAGACCGAGTTAACCCCGGCCGCGTCACTCAAAGCGGTTTGCGAGGTGACTCAGTACCCTGACTCGTGCTTCGCCACTATCTCCTCCCTCCCAAACTCCAACATCACCCACCCCGAAGCACTCTTCAGGCTCTCCCTGCGCGTCGCCATTGATGAACTCTCGAAGCTCAAGAGCCTCCCTTCGAAGCTCAATGCCAATGGCGACAAGCGTCTCCAGAAGGCGATTGATGTTTGCGCCGTCGTCTTCGACGACGCGCTGGACCGCCTCAACGACTCGATCTCCTCGATCTCTAGCGCCGGAAATATCCTCTCTCCGACGACTGTCGATAACGTCAGGACCTGGCTCAGCGCCGCCATCACGAACCACGACACGTGCCTGGACGCCATCGGCGAGTTGAACTCCACCGCCGCGCACGGCGTTCTTCAGCAAATGGAGGCCGCAATGAAGAACTCCACGGAGTTCTCGAGCAACAGTTTGGCGATCGTAACCAGGATCCTAGGGTTGCTGGCGAAGGTCGGCGCGCCGATCCACAAACGGAGGCTGCTCGGAGAGTTCCCGGAGTGGGTGGGAGCAGCGGAGAGGAGGCTGCTGGCGGCGGATGGCAACGAGACGAAGCCGGATGCGGTGGTGGCGAAGGACGGGAGCGGACAGTACACGACGATCGGAGAGGCGCTGAAGGCGGTGAAGAAGAAGAGCGAGAAGAGATTCGTGGTGTATGTGAAGAAAGGAGATTACGTGGAGAACATCGATTTGGACAAGCATACCTGGAATGTGATGATCTACGGCGATGGCATGACGGAAACCGTCATCTACGGTAGCCGGAATTTCATGGACGGCACGCCCACTTTTGAAACTGCCACTTTCGGTAACCTGCTTAAACATAATTTCCCTATTTATTCATTCATTCATTTATTGGTTATTTATATATTTATATAAACTAAGATGATTGATGGTAGATAGTGAATTAGTGATACACTGATACTGGAAATTTTGTTTTGGTGGGTTGCTTCTTTTCAAACTAGTATTTGAGAATTGAATGTTTTTTTTTTTAGAAAATTAAGGAATATCTCCCTGCAAGTTGATTGATTTATTTTTCGTTTAATACTATGCCATGAATTTAGTTCTATGTGCATAATGCGATATTTTTTTGGTGCACTGTGCATGATGCGATTTACAGGAAAACGAATACAAATTGAGGGATTTTTTTTTTTGGTTCGTAGAATTTGAGTGATTGTTGATCAAAGGTATTTTGTTTATATAATTTAAAAGGTATCGGATGATTTCATGGATTTATTAAAAATCATTTATTTGATTTTTGTACTCTGAAGATGAGTTTATTTTTTTTTCTAACATGATTTATAAAAAATATATATATAATTGGATAATATACAAGTCTTTTAAATAATAATTGATTGAACGAGAGGATATAGCTTTTTTTTTTGGTCGAAAGAGGATATCGCTCTTAAAAACTGTATAAAGTGCATGATGATAAGTTTGGATTTGTATTGTTTCATCATGGGGTATACTGAATTTAAGAGGGGAAGAATTTGTAAGGAACTAAACGAATTTGATGGGAAAGCATGTGGCATGTGCTTTAGTGGGAAATAAATGTCTTTTGTGTCTGGCGAACCACATGGTTTCAATGTCATCATGTGAACTGGATCTCATCTCAGATTTACGAAATTGGTTGCCTGACTACCCCTCCTCCATTTTTTTTTGGCCCACAAAGAATCATGCTGTTTTGAGTTGGATGATATTGACTGGATATTTTTTCCACCTTACATGATGCATGGCCTCCCATGTGGATCTCTGTTTTAATTTGATGCAGTCTTGAGACAATTTAAATATGGTTTAGGTGTTGACATGTTCTTGTGCTTGAGACTATGATGTTGATTTGATGCAGCATTTAATAAATCTTCCCTAACGTTAACTTAGTGAACATTTTATTTGCAAAATCCCCAATTGGCATTTCTCATGGGACTACCCTACCACATTGCAGGCCACACATGATAGAATAGTTCAACACAAGATCTTTATATATATTTGAATGCATTGATAATTTGATAATAAAGAGTAGTAACCGGAAGCATGTTATTTTTTGCAGCTGTTAAGGGGAAGGGATTCATTGCCAAAAATATCAAGTTTGTGAACACTGCAGGTGCATCTAAGCACCAGGCTGTGGCATTGCGTTCTGGCTCGGATCGCTCAGTGTTTTACAGGTGCTCATTTGATGGGTTTCAGGACACCCTTTATGCACATTCTATGCGCCAGTTCTACCGTGAGTGTGAAATTACAGGCACCATAGACTTCATATTTGGCAATGGAGCTGCTATCTTCCAAAATTGCAAAATCATGCCTAGACAGCCTCTACCAAACCAGTTCAACACCATCACAGCTCAGGGCAAGAAGGACCCCAACCAGAACACTGGAATTGTAATCCAAAAATCAACGATCACTACCCTAGACAATGACAATCTCACTGCTCCCACATACCTTGGTAGGCCATGGAAGGATTACTCCACCACTGTTATCATGCAAACTGATATTGGGTCATTCTTGAAACCAGTAGGGTGGATGAGTTGGGTTGCCAATGTGGACCCTCCAAGTACCATCCTCTATGCTGAATACCAGAACAGTGGGCCAGGATCAGATGTGTCCCAGAGGGTCAAATGGGCTGGTTACAAGCCCACTCTCGCGGACGATGTGGCAGGGAAGTTCACGGTGGAGTCCTTTATCCAAGGCCCTGAGTGGTTGCCAAATGCTGATGTGCAGTTTGAGTCTACTTTGTGATTTTAATACGGGCTGGATATAGATTCATACGACCAAGCATCAACTGCTAATCATAATTTTATTGTCTTATTACACTCTTGTAACTTGTATTACACGCATTTTTTTGACCTCTTTTTGAATGGTTTGTAAAATTCTTGTTAATGCGGCCTGGAAATATATTTCAAATGCAAAAATTAAACATATTGACTACCAACGGAAAGCTTTTATTTGAATATGCTATTGTTTCAATGACAGTGAACACATGGAAAAATATTTTTAACATGATGGATGGACAAGTTAATTAGTAACTACGCTTAATGTTATTATAAGGCTTAAATATGTTTTTGTTTCCTCTAAATTACACTTATTTTCATTTTAATCACCCTAATTTTTTAAGATTTTCTTCGTTCTAAAAGCAAAACTCTATCCTTTGGTGGCAGAAGTGTCCTCTTGAAATCCGTTCTTCATTCCATCCTGGTCTATTTTCTTTCCTTCTTCAAGACGCCGAAAGGTACTATTTCTAAACTTGAATCTTTATTTAGGATTTTTTTGTGGGGTGGGAATGAAGAGCAGAATAAGATTCTTTGGGTAGCGTGAGAGGATGTGTGTAGAAGTAAGAGGCATGGAGGGTTGGGAATTAGAGATCTACGAGCTTTTAATTTTGCTTTGTTAGGAAAATGGAGATGGAGGTTGTTAGTTAACAAAAAATAGGTTGTGGAATAGGGTGTTAGTTTCTCTTTATGGTGAAGATATATTGAGGGGGAATTATAAGGTGCAGAAAGGATCTATTTGGTGGGCTGGTTTGTGGAGTATTGATAAGGAGGTTAGAATTACATATGGTTGGTTCTATAATAGTTGTGAAAAGATAATAGGAGATGGGAGTAATACTTATTTTTGGTTGGAACCGTGGTGTGGACCGATAGCTTTTTGTGAAAAATATAAAAGATTATTCTCAATTACCAACAATAAAAGAGCCTCGACCGCTGACTTAGTAACATGGAGGGAAGGGTCTTGGGAGTGGATTTGGAGTTGGAGGCGTCCTCTTTTTCAATGGGAGCATGAACAACTAGCTTTATTGTTAGTAGATATTGATTCTTTGTCCTTACAACACGATAAGTTGGATTCTTGGCGGTAAAATGTTACTAATGATGGTGTTTATGTGCAATCAGCTTATCAGTGGTGGTTAATGAAGATATATATGCAGATTTGCCTTTATACAAGTTTATTTGGTCAAAATTCTTACCGTAAAAAGTTTTTGGTTTTGTTTGGAGAGTAATGTTAAATAGAATTCCATCAAAAGAAAATTTGATCAAAAGGAAGATATTATTGCCTTCCAGTGGGTCTTGTGTGTGGTGTGGTCTTGAGCTAGAGACAGATTCTCATTTGTTCTTTGAATGCTATTTTGCTTATTGCGTTTGGATGGCGTGCTTGAACTGGTTTGGTTTAACCTCTGTTCTTCATAATTGTTCTCACTTTCATTTGGAAAGTTTTTTGGGGCTTCCAATTTGCTCAAGTAAGAATAAATTGTGATGGTCAACAGTTTGGATGGTTGTTATTTGATCACTTTGGAGTGCGAGAAATAAGGTTGTTTTTTCAAAAAGGACTATTTTGGAAGGAGATCTGCTAGAGTTAATTAAAGTCCGATCATGGAATTGGCTGAATGTTAATGATTCATCGTTTCTTTATCCATTTTCCTCTTGGGTTGATGCTCCGTCTGCTTGTTTAAATTTTATCTCTTAGTATGTTTTGATAAGTGCCAAAGATTAGGATATTTTCTATGTAAAACATGGCACTTAGGGGTAAATTGCATAAGTTCTTGTGTTGATTTCCTCTAAATTCTAGAACTTTGAAGATAAGCAGTAATATCTGAGTGTTGAGTTAATTGAATACCTTTAATTCCAAATTTTGGTGTTTAATTGCAGGAAAAATTGAAGAGGAATAACCAAGTTCAGAAGAATTGAAGTAAAAAGAAGAAAAAGAGGATTTCAAGAGAAGTAAATTCGCTTGAGCCAAAAAAAATTAGCTCGAGCGAATTTTGACCAGAGAGGGTGTTTTTTTTAGTGCTGAATTAGCTCAAGCGAAATTTTTTAGCTTGAGCGAATTTACTTTTCTTCACCATGAAGAATTCTATTGGCTTGAGCTAAAATTTTTAGCTCAAGCGAATTTTCACTTATTCAGCATTTCAAAATAGAATTCGAAGGGAGTTATCGTGAGTTCGACACTTTCCGAAAATAGAACGAAGACTCCGAAGACGAACGCAAGTTGCGGAATCAGATTTCTTCATCTTCTCCTTCATATTTTCATGATTGTACAAGCTACCATGAGTAGCTAATCTCCTCTTTTGGGATTGAATGTAAATCGACTCGAACTCGGATATATTCTGGTTATATTTTTATATAGTGATTTCGTTTCTATCGATATTGTTATTTTCGTTCTGTTTATATGTCCTTGATTCTATCTGATCAATAGATTCTAGATTTAGATTTTTGGATCTAACTGGAAAGTATTTCTGAAAATCCGATCTGAACGAAAATAGTCGATATATCGTTATACTAGGAATAGATTTCGATATCTTGAATGCTTTAATACTTGAACTTAATGCTGGATGATCTATTGGATATATGAGGAATCAATATTCAAGAGATTAATCTTATGAATTTTATAATTGAGGAATCAATATAAATGACTTTTGTGTATGCATCTATATTGGTAGTTATGAATACTATATATTGATATACAACCAGAATATAGACGAGGGAGATAGATGAAATTCAATCCCAGTTTTTCTCACTGATATCTCAATTCAAGTTTTATACTTTGTTTTATTACATGCTAGAATTTTACTTTAAATACCTATATCAATCATGAATCAAACCACTATTTTATATATATATATACTTTTTGAATTAATACAACTTTGAACTACCAACCCCTCGTGGGATCGACACTCTGAATTTATTTTCATATTACTACAGTTGACTAATAGGTACACTTGCCTAGCAGCCAACATGTTTGGATCTCACCTGCAGCTATTTTGGATTACCGTCTTCTATGCTGAATCAAGTTAGCGTGTGATGGCTATTTATATGCTGTTATCTAGGGATGGCAATGGGTAGGGTTTGGGTAGGGTACTATAGTACCCGTCCCCATACCCGCGTTTTAAAAAAATACCCGGACCCGAACCCATACCCGCATGGGTACCCTTACCCGCTGGGTACTCAAGTACCCGTACTCGTACCCATTACCCGCACTTTTGTTAACTATAAAAGTAATAAATTGATTAGAAAATGAAAATTAATTAAAACTAAATGAAAAATAATTCATAGATCATTTAAGTTTAACCTAAAAAACAATTATTGTATGTGGAAGTGGATGAGAGATTAAATAATGCGAGGGGAAATGGAAATTAGTTCATGTTTTGCTATTCTATTGTTTAGGACAAAATTATAACTTTTAAATTAATTAAATTAGTAATATATATTAATGTTTTTTTGTGACTATAATATATATTAACATTAATTTTTTGAGAAAATATTAATTAATAATATGGACACACACACACATATATATATATATATTAAATTAATTATATGTATATAAATTACATTAATTATATATATTACATAAGTGCGGGTATGGGTAGGGTAGGGTACCATAGTACATGTACCCGCACCCGTACTCATTAAAGGTGCGGGTAATTACCCATACCCGAACCCAGACCCATATTATGGGTAATTACCCTACCCATTATGGATAATTTTTGCGGGTACCTGCTGGGTCTAATTGTCATCCCTACTGTTATCAAGAATAATTAATTAGCTATATGGGACTAGGTTTTGGTAGTTTAGATTATATGTCGTGGAGTGTTTTGATCTTATTTGGTTTTATCTTTTGAGTGCTTTTGTAATATAGGTGCAGGGGATTAGTTGTTCACATTGGTGGTTTTCGTTGGTTTTCTTGCTGGGATATGCTTAAGTTTAGCTCTATTCCCAATATTTCTGTATTGTTTTTTTGGGTTGGAGTACCCCCGTACTCCCTTTTAATATATTCTCTTTACTTAGCAAAAAAAAATTAAATTCAACTAACAAAATGTTGATGTAGTTGTTACCATATTTATTGATATGACTTTCTTAGACTTATGTGGTATCAAATGTATCAATAAATAAGTTTTATAATTTAATTTATTACATAATAAATGAAAAATTAATTTTCCACAAACAATCGCCTCTCCATTTCCTTCAACCACCTCTTTCATCATTCTCGCTGCACCTCTTTCATAATAAATGGAAAATTTGTCGCATTTTGTTTCTTCACAAAACGAAGCATGACTCTTTTTCGACACCACCACAAGCTCTAATCAATACCTCCTCACGCACCCTAAGTTGCTCGTAGACTTTGTCACCGCAAGTCCAACAAGTAGATGAGAGGCAAAAGCATCAACTTTTTAGGGTAAGCATAGGAATATTAAGCTTGCTTTGACATAGAGATGATAAACAATAGGGGTGTCTCAAACATATATCTCTTTTTAATTTTTGGGTGTGAAAAATTAATTTTTCATTTGTTATGTAATAAATTAAAGGCAAAAGAGCATAAAACCACCCAAACTTTTGGCCTTTTTACAAATAGACACCACGAACTTTCAATTTGTCACAATTAATCCTTAAACTCTTATCATTATTGCAATAGGTCCTTTCATTAATATGAAGTTAAATAATTAACATAATAAATATAATTTTTTTAGTATTTTGTGTTTTAAATATTAAAACATGTAAAAGAGTAATATTTTCAAATTTTAATTTTTGAATTCTGTCAAATTTCAAACACATTTGAAATTCTAATGCGAAACATGATGGTGTGTTCTTTTTAATTTATGGTTTTTTTCTATTTTTTAAAACTTTATTTTATATTATTTTAATTACAAAATCTTGAATAATTATGATTGGTTTCGTTAATTATTTAATACCATATTAATAAACTGACATATTGCAACAATAATATAAGTTTAAGGGTTAATTAGGACAAAAAAAAAGTTCATGGTGCCTATTTGTAAAAGGGTGGAAGTTTAGGGTGGTTATATACTTTTTTCCCTAAATTAAATTACAAAACTTTTTTTTTTGTGCAATACCACGGGTATCCTCCACGGGAGGCAATCCTGTTTAAGGATGGTTATATACTTTTTTCCCTAAATTAAATTACAAAACTTATTTATTGACATATTTAATGCCACATAAGTATGAGAAAGTCAAGTCAGCAAACATGGTAACGACCACATCAACATTCTATTAACTAAGGCCCCTTTTGGAAATACATCTTATTTAAGTGCTTATAACATAAGCTCTTATTCAACAAGCACTTAATGAATAAGCTCTTGAAAAAATTGATGAAAATTAAAGTGGGTGCAGTGTACTTAAATTCTTCATAAGCTCTTCTATAAGCTATTCCCAGGAGCTTATTGAAATAAGCCGAAAACAGCTTATGAGCATGTCATAAGCTCTTTTCAGAAGTTTACCCAAACAGTTACATAAGTACTTATGTCATAAGATAAACTCAAATAAGCTTTTCCAAACAGCACCTAAGTCTAACGATGAGGACTAATTTAAAAAGAAATTATTTTAGGAGGACAAAAACTAAAAAATAGTAAGGGGACTAAAATGAAAATAAATATATTTTAGAGGGATAAAAAATATATTTAATTCTTATTATAAGTATAAAAATCAAAGTAAATGTACTCATTAGTCTTTCAAAGATGTAATTGGTTTCTTTTTTTACATTGTGTATTAAATTAATCCTTAAATAATAATTAATGTATTAATTTTGTTGATTAAAAATTAAAAGATCAATTTGTTTAGTATAATGGTGATAATAAAATTTTAATCTATAATATAGTTTTAAGGGTTAAATATGTTTTTCATCCCTAAACTTTTATCCGAATTTGGTTTTGGTCCCTAATCTTTTTTTCGTTGGTTTTGATCCATAACGTTTTCAAATCATTGAAATTAGTCTCTGCCGTCAAATCTGTTAAATATAGGGGTGACAACATGGACTAATTTCAATGATTTGAAAACTTTAGGGACCAAAACCAAATTCGGGTGAAAGTTTACCTCTCGTTTGGTGCAGTGGAAATGGAGGGAGGAGGAGAGAAGTGGAGAGAAATCCACTTCCCAACTGTGTTTGGTGAAGAGTGGAAGTGAGAGGAAATGAGTGGGACCCACTCAAATTATATTTCTCCCCTAAAATGCAGAGAAAAGGAGAGAAATGGAGCTGACCACATATGAAAATCGATTTTCATCTATAGAAAATCGATTTTCAGCTACGGATAATCGACTATTTTGTCCCAAATGTTACCCATTGTCATAAAAAAATCGATTTTTATTGTTCCATAATCAATTATGGGTCAATAAAATCGATTTTTTTTTATGAAAAATCGATTTCAAAAATCTTTTTTTCTTCATTTCACACACATTTCTCTCATACCAAACAACCTATTTCTCTTCATTTCACACATATTTCTCTCACACCAAACAAACTATTTCTCTTCATTTCACACCTATTTCTCTTCCCTATTTCTCTCCTTTTCACTTCTCTTCTCTCTATTTCCCTAATAACACCAAACATAGTAGTAAGGATCAAACCCGAATATGGGTCTGGTCCATAATCTTTATTTTCGTTGTTTTTGGTCCCTAACATTTTCAAATCATTGAAATTAGTCCATGTCGTCAACTCTGTTAAATATAAGGGTGACGGCAGGGACTAATTTCAATGATTGGAAAATGTTAGGAACCAAAATCAACAAAAAAAAGATTAGGGACCAAAACCAAATTCAGATGAAAGTTTAGGGACCAAAAACATATTTAACCCTAGTTTTAATTATCTAAACTTTCACCGTTTACTCAATTCTAATGCCTCCTTAAAAGATTAATTTTTGAAAAAAAAATACTTTAATGGACATTATAGACATTAAAAAAACTATTTTATTATCATTAATAATATTTTTTGTGATAGTGTGTAGGGGCACTTACTCATCCTCTTTTACATTTGTCCTTTTTTAACTTATGTATAATTATTTTTATGGTAGCAATGTTTGGTAGAAGTGTTCTATGAAGAAATAAGAGAGCACTTGGTTAAAAATTATACTCTATAAAGAGTTTTTTTTACACTTCACACTAATTTATTTAAGGATCATGCTAATGAGTGCCTTAAACACACTGGTTAAGGATCTATATATAAAAGGCTTTTATTGGAAATCACAACATTGATTGTATTTGTAACATTAAATGCTACATACTTCAATAAAAGTTTTCTATTTTTTGATATTTAATCAGTGCCCTTAAGACATTAGTTAGCATTTTTTCTTTATTTAAATGTGATTATGGATTTGGAGCAATGTGTGAAAAAGTAATTTGGCATAATATGATATCTTTTTGCCTGACATTAGGTATTTGAGTTTGTTCAAGTAAGTAACAATAAATTCAATATTGATCACTTTGGATAGCATGTTTGACTTTTTGAAACCTAACATCCTTTATGATTCTACAAATTTAATACCCCTAGCATGTTTATAACTTGGAAATATCCAGAAATTATTTTTCGGAAGGTTCCGAAAAATTTTTAAATCCGAAAAGGGGGTGTGCATTGGGGGGACGAGTTTAGAGATGGAAAATTTCCGTCTCTAAACCAAAAGCTTAAAAAAAAAATTTAAAGGTGACTTTGAAAAAAAAATAAAAATGGAGGGGAGTGCATTGGGGGGGAGTTTAGAGACGGAAAACTTCCGTCTCTAAATAGAAAAGTTTGAAAAAAAAATAAAAATGGAGGGGAACAGATGGGGAGTGGGGAAGGGGAAGTGGAGGGGAAGGGGGAGGGGGCGGTAGTTGGGGGTAGGGGTAGTTTGGGAAGTGAGTATATAATGGGGGTGCGAATAGCAAAAAGGGGGGTTCTAAAAGCAACTCCCCTTAGGTTAAAAGGTTTAATGAAGATCCAATACCCAATATAAAAATTTTATCCCATACACTTATTAGTTATTCACCCTCAATCAATATCACAAAATAGTGATAATACTTCAATGCAAATCTAACACTTTAATACAAATCCAACACCACAACATTGCATAAAGTCATAAACTATCTTCCCTCTCTCCCATCTACCCACACTCACATTATTGTAATACCCATAGATAAATTCATTGTGTCATCATCATGAGTGGCATATATGCACATAATAAGCATTAAGCTCAAAGTGAGACAACCATTTGAAACAACAAAACATTATGTTAAATAAAAGAAATTTAGAAGTGCATGCATGTTAGAAACCAACATTCCCTGTATCTTAAAGTTTGAACAATACATCAGGACAAAAAAAACAGAGGAGAGAGAAAAAAGAAGTATAATAAATAATTTTAATCCAAACTCCTTTTAGATTTTTGGGGTTGAGCCCTTAAGTATAAGGAGAAGTTCTCTCCCTCTCAGGCTCTTTATATCTAAAAGAAAATGGTAAAGTGGAAAAGAAGTGTGGAAGAAATTGAAAAAAAAAAGAGCTAAAGATGTGAAACTTGCACTTAAAACACTTATTTTTATAGATTCTAACTATGAACACTTTTAGTTTTGGAGAAAGAACTTATCCCTCTCACATAAATTCAAACTAGGTTAGCATTTAAACAGAATGTTCATGCATTGACTCACACTTTCTTTTCTAGGAGTATTAAACGTGAACATGTGCACAAAAGTAATTGTGTTCACATGGATGACTCAAAAATTCCTCCCTAGCGACTTATTATGTGTGAACACATGTAAGTTTGACAAATGTCCATTCTCGCGACCTATTTTGTCACTTTAACATATTTTCCATAAAGTCTTTGGAGAAATTTGTCTTAAAGTGACTCTCAAAACTTCCATTGCTCATAATCTTTACTACCTCCATTTCATTTTGACAGTCGTTTAAGATTTGTACACACAAATTAAGAACAATAATAAATGACTTAAAAGACATAGTAATCTTACTAAATTACCCTTCTTAATTTACTACACACTTTTTCTCATTTATCTAACTACATTAATGAGTAGTGTGGTGCACAATTTTTTAAGTTTCTTTTCCCATAAAAGTGGGAGGGTAAAAATGGAAAAATATCATTAATACTCACATAGAAACTAGAGAACGACTCATATTATGAAAAAAATTATTTTCCTAAACGACTATCAAATTGAAATGGAGGGAGTATCTTATTTGAGCTTATATATGTTTAATCATTGGATTAACAAAATAAATGAAGTATGTTGGAATTATGATGTTTCAACATGGAATTCATAAATTTATGCAATTATATACTATTGGTAAGAGGGATTTGGAGGTGAGGGGAGGAGATAAATTTTAAATGAGTTTTCATGTTTTGTTCAATTTTAGGAGAGAAGGGGGCCAAATTCCTACTGAGACTATTTTTGCTCCCCTCCAATAATGGAGGAATTTGGAGGGAGGGGAGTTTAAATTAAATAACCAAAATGGCTTAAATACCCTTATACTCATATTAATAAAACTAAGTGTTATAAAAATAAATGGGTATATAAGTAAATTAATTTTATTTTTCCTCCATTCCTCTTGTAAATCAAACATGCAAGGGGTAATTATCGCTTCTCTCCCTTCTTTGAATCAAACGAGATAAAATGTCATCTTTCTTCCCCTTCGTTAAAATTCCTCCTCTCTCTCCTCCCCTCTTTTTAACCAAACATAAATATTATCAAATTATCAACTAATTAAATTTAAACTAAAATTGAACAAAAAAAAATAACTAACAACAACCTACAAATCCATAATATTTATGGATTCATCAATCACTTTCGCATACATCAATATAACCCCTTTATGATGCTTTTTTATTCTTTTAGACTTACAACTCGCTAATAAATTATGGGAGAGTTTAACTCTTCTACAAAATGAGTTATTGTAATCAAATGGGAAATTTCTTAAGAATTATCCATTAATGCCTTACCCCCGATATTTACATTTCACTCAATATTCCCCGTCATAATTATAAAATTATTCATCCAAACACACACTAAAAAAATTGTATTTGCCTATGGTCCTTTAACATGTATAGGTGAAAAGGATGACAAACAAATATTACATGTAGAGGTTAATTATAAATAAAGATCAATCTTGGATCTCACCTGTGTTAATGGAGTTGCATATTGGCACAATGAATGAAAAAGCTACATCTGCAAATTGATATCTGAACGAAGATAAATTCGCATTTGTTCCTCCCTACACGTGAGGGCAAGTTGATATCTGCAAATCGGATGAAACCTCCAAGTGTTTGGTCAAGAAAACGTGGTTTAGGCCATAAATGAGAAATAGAAACTTATGACAACAACGATCAACGTTTGTGGAAAGCGTCCGTTCTACTTTTCGCCTCAAGTCTGTCTAACAATTATACTTTCCTCCCAATAGAATAAAAGTTCATATTCCTACTCACTATTTTCACCTTTGACCATTCCTTTTTTTTTCTTATATATTCTTTTTCGAAGGCGATCTTTTTATTACAAATACATTAATATATGTGAAAATTATACATGGAAACAAGTATTTAACGACGCCTTGCTCTTGATCTCAGTAATAGACAGAAAATGTTGATGCTTACGCTTCGTGTGCATTTGATTTGTTTAGAGGCCACCAAACTAGCAATCCAGAGTGTATACTAATAGCATATTTGATTTTTTTTTTGTGCAATACCACAAGTATCTTCCCCAGAGAGGCAATCCTGTTTGAGCCGGGTAGGACCTCTATGAGCAAAGCTCTCCCTCAGAGTAATTTAACAACAGCGGCTCGAAACGCGAGACCACTGGTTGAACTAGAACATCCGCTTAGCAGCTGATCCTCGATCGGTGGTAATAGCATATTTGAATTGATGTTGAGTTCCTTCGATATATGATTTTAGTTTTTATATTTAATAACTTAAATTAAAATTAACTTTGTCTTTAAACTCCTCCATTTTATTAGAAAGTCATGATAAAATATTTTTTTATATTAAAATTAAAAAATTATATCAAATTTCAATATAACTCTATTTTTAAAAAAGATTAAATATAAATCACATCATTTTAAACTTTCTTTTAAATAAAATTAATATTATAAAATCAAATTATTTCCAATTCAAGTTTGGAAACATAAATCTAAACACTAAAAATCTTGGTTTCTGGATTAAAAGCAAATGTATAAAAGCTACTTCCCATCTGTTCTCTTTTTCTCCCATTATTCTTACTGGTTAACTGTTGGCCATTCATCTCTTTTTACAATTCCTGCCTCCCTTTGATCTGTGGGCTTACCTATTCCTGTTAGCCAAGTTTTCATTCATTAAAAATAGAGAAAAATGTCTCTTCATTCCCACAAAAGCTTAGCCATTAAATTAAAAATAATCAAATGAATCATTACTTACAGTGCTGTGTATAACTACTGTTGGAGACGCATGTAAAATTATTATTAGATTATCATAGTCACAAGTGTTGAGTGTATATTAAATTTGATGACATAACTATATAACTGTAATATTAAATTCCCAAAAGTCTGATTTGTATTGTCATCGTATACATTAATCATCAGAATTTCTTTTTTACGGTTAGGAATAGGATAGAGAGGATACTTTCATTTTATCTAAACATGAGAGGAAAAATAAGGGGAATTTTGATAGAAATAAACTGAAAAAAGATAAAAAAAAAATGTCAAACTGAAAATTTTGAATTTATTTTAAATAAATAAAAAAATTAATTTTCTTTTTATTTAATTAAACAAAAATAAAATGAAAGAAGAGTAATATATTTAAAATGAAAAATATTCATATTCATTAAAGAAAAGAATAATTAGAGGATAGATAATTGAAGTATTGAACTAGTTTTTCCTTCAAATTTGAAGAGAAAACTTGATAGGAATTCATTTTTCTTTGCTATTTATTTTCAAATTTAATTCATTTAAAGGGAATATCAGTTTAAAGAGATAAAAAAAATTATCATTGATTGAAAAATTATATTTAAAAATTGTGTTACATATATACATACATATTATATATAATATGTATGTGTGTTTTTTTTCAAGTTTAATGGTTGTTTTTAAAATAAAAAACAATAACGCCTTCAAAGAAATTTTTTAATTTTAGGAGTCAAATTATTTTCTCATAATTAAATAGGATAAAAATATATTTTTGCCACTACTTTTCACAGCTAAATAGAATTAAAATTTGGCTAAAGTAGAAGTGAGTTGTGACCCCAGGTGTAATCTACCTGAAAGGTCATGGGTTCCAATCCTGGAGAGTTTTACCTAACCATCACCCTCGGCCCGAAGGTTAAATTCACAACTATATCTATGGGGATTCCCGGTCAAAAACAAAAAAAAAAAGTCATCTCTCCTTTTATCCCTTTATTTCTTTCAATTAATTTTCACCAATATCATAATAAAAAAAATTAAACCATTGGAATTAAGCTAAATTCTAATAACAAAAGATTTGGATTACACATTGAAATCATGTTTCCATTATTATAAAATAAACCATGTACTTTTTAATGGAATCCTATTCAGGCTCAGCTCACTATACAAAACAGTGGAAGTGCACTCTGTCAATAACAATGACCGTACCCAAAAAACAAATAAAATAAAAAATCTAGAATAAAAATACTTCTCCTTTTTTAGATGAAAATGATTAATTTTCAGTAACAACAAATTGAATAGTAGGAGGAAAGTAATATTTGACTTTACCCATTATAGAATTTTGGTTGTGCACTCGAATAACAATAATAAAAAAATATTTCTTACTGAGTTGAGAAGAAAAATAGTTAACAATAACATACGTATATCAAGAAATTAAAATAAAACATATTCAATAATTTTAAATTATGATTAACAAAATATATTTTTAATTTGCAGGGTGTCCGAAGTTTGAAAATTGTCGGAATAACTTTGGGAAGAAAAATCGTACTTTACATATGGAGGGCAAAAGCATTAAAAAAATGTAGGGCAAAAATATTTATTTTAGAAGTTTGAATAATTCTTGAATTGGTTAGCTCAGTCCGATAAAGTTCGTTATCCGTAAAGCTCGCAAAAAAGGTTGGACAACTTGCAAAAATTTTGAGCTATCCTTAAAAATCTCGCAAAAATTTAGGGTCAGACACGTATTCTAAAAGTCCCAATAATTCCTTAGTTTTTTAGTTCCTCACGATAAAGTATATTACCCGCATCAGGCCGAACCGAACTAAAATTATAGTTTTAGCAGTAGTAGTGAGTAATGGGTCTCTTTATGGTACACAAGATTGACACTAATGTACCGGTATAAGAGGTTTTGGAGTGACACTTGTACCGTAAAACCCATTACGTGGATCTATTGCCTGATGACTGAATTCTTAATAACTTTTTGCACAAAACCCCCTGATGTGTTTGTATTAGGGCTTGTGTCATTTTTTGTTTTCAACTCTGCCCCTGTTGTTATGTCTTTTCTCACTCCCTGCCGCCGCATCAGAGGTTAGGGTAGATCCATAACTTTCCCAGACTCGCAGCGCCTACCATTGTTCATACGAACTTGCAGGGGTTTTTATGAGCAGGGGAATGACGCATTGAGTCTCACACACTAAAACATTTTTACTTTAGGCCACGACTAAAAACTGTAGGCAAAGACACTAAAACTGTGGCCTAAAGGTCGAGACCACAATTTTTTAACTGTTCTTTTACAACTGTGGCCTATTCCAATAAGCCGTAATTTTTTACTTTCGGCCACACTATAAATGTTTTTGTGCATTTTGTTACTCGAGAGGTCATGACACATTTCAATTAGCATTTTTTTATTGTTGTAATCCATTTTTTACATGGTGTTCACTTTTATTTGATATGATCTTATTGTTTGGTTTTTAGGTTTTGATTGTAGGTAGTCATGAAGTGTTTCAAAGAAAAAAATCATAGTCACACAATTTTTGATTGGTCACTATTTAAAAATAATTTTTGTATGACTCGATTACTCGACTCAACCCAATTACTAGTTGGTTCAATTCGGGTTGATTAATAAAAATAATACAAAACCCAAACCTACTTACCCCAATGATTTTTGTTTGGTTTGAACTTTGAAAGTCCACTAATATGATCAAAATCGACATGATTACAACCCTATTTTTTCTTTAGAAATTTAGCTATAAATCATAAATTGGACAACATTTTTCTTTTTTGTTTATAACTTTTGCTTAAACCATATCTTAAAAAATTTATTGAAATCCAAACATAGTTGATACATAAAGGTAGGATTTGATTCCATTTTTCACCTTAAAGAAAAGAAATCAAAACATCTCAATTATTAGTGAATAATTAATATTATATGTATAAATCACAATCATATTAAAATTTATTCTTTTAATATTTACATCAATAATTGAGATTTTTTCCTCTAAAATAAAGACTTACTTTACAAGAGGATATATGCTCGGTCAAGAAAGTACTAAAAGTCTAAAAGTATCAAATTATCATTGTTAGTTCCATTCAAAACTATTATCAATGCATGCTTTAAAAAGTTATAGTTTGGATGAAAATTGATTTGTTTATAACTCTTGCTCAAATCATAATTTAAAAATTTTAGTGGAAGCAAAACATAACTTCAGACACGCAGAAAGTTGACAAGTGTAAACCAGCAATTCCATTTAGCTCACTACAAAACAGTGGAAGTGCACTCCATCCATCCCATCTACAACAATGACAGATCCAAAAAACAAATAAAATATAGAATTAAAATAATACTTCTCTATATTTTTGGATGAAAATTATTATCACCCCATGATAAGAGATTGAAGAAAGTAATATTTGACTTTACCTACTTTAGTTTTTTAAATGTCCATAACTCCAATAAAAAATGAAACACAGATTTCCTTGCTTAGCAGAGAAACAACAAAGAAAACGGTAACATTAACCTTAAAAAATAAAAAGAGTAGTGTGTTTATTATGTTTATACATCAGTTTTAAGTGATATGATTTAAGTTTATACAATTTTAAAAAAATGAAATTATATCAAAATTTAATATTAATTTTAACTCAATATAAAAATTATAATTTATTATGTATGTTCACACATCAATTTAAAAAAAAAAATCAATTAAGAACATATATTATTTCAACCTCAAATCGGTTTATATCTTTAAACATGTCTGAAATGTGTAAAAAGAGAATTTAAAGTTAATTTCTCATTTTAGTGAGATCGAAGCTGAGAGCTTTCTTATGAGAGCTTTTCTTACGATCTCACCTTATCTACTAACTGAGCTTCTTTAGAATGTGTTTAGATCACTCTTTAAGAAATTAAAATTTGAAAATTTAAACAAAAGAGGTGAAATTTAATTTAAATTAGGTAAAAAGAAAGGAAAGGGGTAAGGAGGGAAGAAAATTCGTAAAACAGTGGGCGGCTTGTAATATTGTGCGTAGACAATTTGGAACGTTCCCAAGAACACACACACATAGGTTGTTTGCTTTTCTTTCTTTCTTTCTTTTCTCTTTCTAGATAGACGCAACGCAAGCAAGCGTCCTCTGTTTTTCAGCCAATCTCTTTGTATATATACCCTACTATGCGGAAATCCGCTGCAGACAGATTCAGGCATCTTCTCAACCGTTCACTTGTTCTTGTTCGCCATCACAATCACCATCACCATCAAAAGCACCACCCTTCTTTTCTCTCTCCTACCACCCTTCTTCTCGCTCCCATTCTTCTCTTCTACTCCTTCAATGGCTCCCACCCCTTCTTCCGATTCCCCTTTCCCTGTTACCGTCACAACATCAACCCCAAGGTTTGTCTTGCCTTTAGATCCTATTTTCACTGCTACCCAGATTGTTATTTTTTGTTTTTAGGTGTGCTGCACTTGCAAGTTTTGAACTTTATGATTTTGTTTTCTGGGCCTAGATTTTGTCGCCTTGATGCTCCTACGCACATGTGGGGTTTGCTTTGGTTTCTTCTTTAGTTTCTAAATCTTTTTTTATTACACATGCAAGTGTGATGTGTTTATTGATCAAAGGACCAACCTTTGATTGAACTACCGTTTTTTGTTTTTTTGGGTTCGCAAGGGTTGCTCAATATTGTTATTGATCTGTGACTGAGGTTTAACTCTGATACTGATGATGAACTGATAGCTTATTTTCTAGAATTACACTCAATTCAGTATTTTTTTTTGCCTTGTTATTGTGTACAACCCTGGGACCAGTAAAATAAATTGTAGCGGAAGAGATGAGTCTTATTAAGATTATACTTTCAATAGAGGCAAGGTTTAACAAATAGTTTTATGGTTTAGACTATTTAAGTGGATTCTTCTTATCTTATTGACAAAGATGTGTTTATGTTTATATATTTATAGAGTATTCTTGTAGGCCAGAATGTTTGCCCCCTTTACTGTCAACAGTTTTTATTCTTCAGTTACTTATTTGAAACTATGGATTTTCCCTGCCTAGGTTCTGGAATGTCATATGCTGTTCGAGGAGAGGTTGTCACAGTTGCCCAGGTACTGTGATTTGGCTATACCTTTTAGTATTAGGTGTCTTCATTGAAAAGGTATTCTTTTCTGACGAATTTCAAGATAGAAACATTTTATACCTTACACTGGAAAATAAGCAAATAACTGTAAAACAACTGCCACAGTCTCTTCTGACACTAAACTAATAGTACTGCTTTCACTGGAATATAGCTTGAAAATTGAATCTTTCTTGGTGTTTAAAGTTTCGGATTTATTCAGATTTTTCTATTGGAAATTATTGCAATACTATCAGCTTACAATTCCTTATTGCTACAGAATTTGCAAAAGGATTTACTGGCCAATCCAGACTCTCATCCATTTAATGATGGTACTTCTCTTTTGAACTTCATATCTTCTAGAGTAGAACTCGTTGAGTTTTTTATTCCAGGATGACTTCTAAAGGACAGCCTGATGGCAGCCTTACCTTGTGTTGTGGACACAACTTGAACCTGTGAGGCTGTGCTCTCCAAGTTACATGGCGGACAACTTCAAGAGTTGTGCCAAGGCTCTTCTTCTATGATCAATGTTTTTTACCCTTAATCTTTGGATCAAGGATGCTAAGTAAATGGAATATCAGTAGTTGCATGAGTTGACTAGTAGTATTATCATTTCTACTAAGCTTCAGCATGCTGCTAGTCTACACCTCCAAGATTGGACAAATATGTGACATACTGCACTTCTACTTCATGAAGCTGTTTTTCTATTTTCATTTGTTTTTCCCCTGACTTCTCTTTTATCTGAAAATAGATAATTTACTGCAACATTGGAAATCCTCAGTCTCTTGGCCAGCAGCCAATAACTTTTTTCCGTGAGGTTTGTTTCTTGTAATTCTTTGTAGTGAATGCAACTAACTCAATTCAAATTAAGAATTCTTATTGTGACCATCTCATCTCTGCCAGGTTCTTGCATTATGTGACATCCCGCTCTTTTGGACAAAAGTGAAACACAGGGTTTGTTCAGGTACCAGGATTAAATGAAACTAAGTGGCTGCATATATAGCTAATCATAGTGAAACAGAAAACTTGGTAGTTTTCTGGATGGAAAAAATTTAATTAGAGCTTGAATCTGTCTATTCACAGTGACTAACTGTAACTAGTAAAGGTCTAGAAGCATTATTTTCAATTTGATTATAATGTATAATTGACTTTCCCTAAACCTATAAACATAGAATTAAGATGAAAATATTTAAGTGAAAGGATGCAAGATTCAATTTGAATGTGTTGATGAATTTACGTTTTTTTTATCTATTTTTACAATCCTGTACACTATACTGTAAAAAAGTAAATTTTTTTTGGGGTGTGTGGATTTTAATATATTCCTCTCGTCTTTATAATTACTTTTCTTGTATGGTTTCCCTTTGACATATCACAGTGCTGATTCAATAGAGGGCTTGGCAGATTATGGATCAGATTCCTGGGAGAGCAACTGGTGCCTATAGTCATAGTCAGGTATTGATTGGGTTATTTAATTTGGTTTATTTCTTTACTATGCACCGGGTGGGCCTTGAAATTGTTATTGTTTCCATATCAGGTGTTAAGGGCTCGTGATTCAATTGCTGCTGGAATCATAAGAGCGAGATGGTTTCTCCTGCCGATCCCAATGACATTTTCTTGACAGATGGTGCAAGCCCAGCAGTATGTTTCTACTTTGCTTTTGATTTTCTCTTTTTGGATTTAAATGCTGACAGTGCAGAGTTATTTTCATTTAAAATGTGAATAAGTTTTAAATACTATCATTTCTCTATTTTCAGGTCCATATGATGATGCAATTACTCATAAGATCGGAACATGATGGTATCTGTGTCCCATCCCTCAGTACCCTCTGTACTCTGCCTCAATTGCCCTCCATGGTGGCTCCCTGGTAATTTTTCTCTATTCAATCGCACAATACTTAATTTAGTTCACTGTTTATGTGCCATTGTGCCATCTTTGAGAAGACAAATCAGAGAAAATGGTCTATCTACATTGACATATTTATGTGCATTGGTTGGAATATCAGCTTAACTTTGATATTGTTTCTAAAGGTACCTTATTATCTAGACGAAGCAACTGGTTGGGGGTTGGAAATATCTGAAGTCAAGAAGCAATTGGAGGCTGCCAAGTCCAAGGGCATCAGTGTCAGGGCTTTAGTTGTTATAAATCCTGGCAATCCCACAGGACAGTGAGCTGCAAGAATTATTTAGTGTTACTATAGGGAAGATGCTTACTGCTTAGAATGTGAAGCTAAGTTGATTAAATTTGATAATATGGATTTCCTGTCATGCCTCCAGGTTCTTTCTGAGGAAAATCAACGGGCCATAGTAGAATTTTGCAAGAAAGAAGGTTTGGTTCTTTTGGCTGATGAGGTAACTGGAGTGTTTTTGAAAATCATAGATATTCAATCAAATTGATTTTAACATGTTGACGTGCATGAAAATTGAAAATTACATTTTATATATGTGTCTAAAAAACTACTCTTTATTGAAGCCTATATGGCATAATACTATTTTGATGCATGAAATTCATTTTGTAGGTATATCAAGAAAATGTTTATGTTCCTGAGAAGAAATTTCACTCTTTTAAGAAGGTATCTCGGTCCATGGGATATGGTGAAAATGATATCACCTTAGTATCTTTCCAGTCAGTTTCCAAAGGTAAGTTGGTTTATTATATTTATAGCAAAGAGGAGAATACACTTTTATGCCGGTAGGGGTGATTCATACTGATAGGAGATGTCTTTCTTTTTGGCTTCAGGCTATCATGGGGAGTGTGGGAAACGAGGAGGTTATATGGAGGTGACTGGATTTTCTGCAGAAGTGAGGGAACAGATATATAAAGTGGCATCTGTGAATCTTTGTTCCAATATCTCTGGTCAAATTCTTGCAAGTTTGATCATGAGTCCACCTAAGGTTAATCCTTTGCCTCTTAGAGTCAAATTCTTTTTGGGTAGTTCGTATATAGAAAGAACATCAAATATAATACGTTAATACTGACCATGCTTAAGATGGGTACATGAGTGAAACCTAGAATTTAATACATCAGAAATGCACTTATGCTAAAGTTAAGTGGTGAATCAGAAGGTATTATACTCTGACTGATAGAAGCATTGATCTTCAATAACTGTAACTCTGTATTGGTCAATGAGAGCTTTGAAATTCTTTGCCTTCTGCTTGTTAAAAGCAAACTAATCCTGAAATTCCCCTAAAAGCTTATTAATAATCAGCTAGATGATTCTGTGAAATAGGAAGACATGTTGTTAGTGGTAGCCCCCATTGTATTTATAATAATAACAGAATGTAATAAATACTAATGACAGTGGTACCTTCAAATTAAATCTAAACTGAATTAGTTGTCTGTGAGAAGGACGTGCGTTACTAGTTTGATATTAATCGCCTTTCACACTTAACATTGAGTGAATTGAATGTGTGTCTGCAGGTTGGAGATGAGTCCTATGAATCATTCATAGCTGAGAAGGAGAATATTTTATCCTCCCTTGCTAGGCGCGCAAAGGTTAGTTGCCTGGAAAAAATTTGATAACTATGTTTCAAGAGTAACATTTTAGATTATTTCAAGGTGCCCTCCCCTCTCCCTCCAATGGATGTATGGTTTAGCCTAACTTAGTAGTCTAGCCTACCAGCAGTATGAAATGACCACCATATATACTACTCCCATCCCCACAAACTAAAGCCTTAACCTTTTTTTGTTTTATTCTCTACACAGACACTGGAAGAAGCTTTTAACAAATTAGAAGGCGTAACATGCAACAAAGCAGAAGGGGCAATGTATCTGTTTCCCCGTATTCGCCTGCCTGAAAAGGCTATCAAAGCTGCAGAGGCTGCTAAGACAGCACCTGATAACTTCTATTGTAAACGCTTGCTCAATGCCACAGGAGTAGTAGTTGTTCCTGGTTCTGGTTTTGGACAGGTTAGTTCATATACTCTTTGTAAATGCCTTGTCTCCTTAATTTTACACATGATATAATTCATTCACTGATTGGCCAACAGAACTTGTGATTGGTTCCAACTAAGTTGCATTTGGTGATTATAAACTGAGTGTAATGTTATTAAATTGTTTTGTGTGTTGCAAGGTTCCTGGCACATGGCATTTTAGGTGCACCATTTTGCCTCAAGAAGATAAGATTCCGGCCATTGTCACCCGCTTGACAGAGTTCCATCAAAAGTTCATGGATGAGTTCCGTGGCTGAGGAGATTTTTTTCCATCAATTTAAGGTTACTCAATTGATATTTAACGTTGATGGATTTTGTGCTTAGAGAAACTAGTCCTCTTCTCTTCATAGCTTTTCTAGATGAATAAATTTGTTGTTAATTCAGCATATGGTTGCATTTTGAACATGCAAAACATGAGAGGATAAATGATTTTATCCCTTTGATTTCCATGTATTTTGTCCTATACTATGAACAGTGGCGTTGAAAATTAATCAAAATCATAAGTTGCTATAACCCGTATCATCCTTCATCCTTGTTCATTGCACTTATTCCCATGCGAATTACTTTATCTTTGGGGAAGAATTGTAATTATGAGCAATGACCATAACACTTTTCAGTTTTCAAAGGCCGAAAGTACAATTTATTATTTGAATTTCTCGGTTGCAAATTGCAGGTGACTTTTCTACCTGGTTTTGACAAATCAAGGCCCTACATTCTTGATATACATACTAGTATGATTAAGAATGCATTGGAATAAAATGAGTTATTTCAAATTGATAATTGTGGGTGTATGCTTTATGAGCTATTATACTATGGGTGTTAAAATGTCGAGCATAAGGCCATTAACCCTTGGTGTTACCGTAGATTGTTAACTTGGGCAACATTTTAAAAATATCACAAGGCCTGTGAAAAACCATTAGATTGTTAACTTCTAAGCTTTGTTTGGGTATTACAAAGATAAAAAGAAATGGTATAATGGGAAGGAAAAGGATATATATGAAAAAGATATGCTTGTATTATATACTACCTTTGATTTTTTTATAAGATCTTTTTTTTAGAATACTGTTTGGTTTACAAAAAGTTTTTTTTTTTTTTTTAGCTTTTTACATTTTTAGTCTTCATAATTAATGAACCTTTAAAAATCAATGTGTTCAAACTTTTTTTTAGGGTTCGTTTGGTTTGCAATTGACTATAATTGATTTTGATAATTACAAAAACATTGGACGAGAGTGATTTAAAATTAATTTCGCATAATTGATCTTGACTGTTCCCAACTAAGAACCAAATAGACACTTAATATGTATCTTTTGAGTTAAAAGAGGTTTTACAAATCAAACCTAGGGTGGTATATAGAACACACAATATTCACTTGCAAACACATATTAAGTGACTTTAATATCTTTTAAAGCGATTATAGGTAAGTAGAAAGAAATAAAATTGTCATTTTGTAATAAAGTGTTTTATCATTGTCTTGTCATGCAAGATAACTTCTTTTTCTTTTATTCACCATATTTTTTCTTTCATTGAAAACACAAATCTTTCTTCTTTACTCATACAAGCAAGTTTCAACTTCAAAGTTTAAAAGGAAAATAGCTTCTTTTTTTTCTGGGATAACAAACCGCAAGATCACTGCTGTATCTGCTCTTTCTCTTGATCCAGCCCATTTAACTCACGGGCTTAAGTGGTGAAATATGTCATCTCCATGTGGACCCAAAAAAGAAAATGTCACCTCCATGTTACTACATTAAAAGCACAAGGTCTAGTTTATTATACACCTCTCTGCTCTGCATGGCAGTGAATCGCTATGTTCACGTAACCTCATGACAGAAATCTGAAAAGTGTGTCCCCTTTAATGTTTACATCCCAATTTTGTATTTTTTAGATTTCGAGTTCCTAATGCCAAATAGAAAACGACACAAGCATGGGACCAAGTGGAAAAAACAACAAAAAACCATCACTTTCTCGTGGTAATTTTCAGGTTTCAGGA
This sequence comes from Sesbania bispinosa, assembly GCA_026901365.1. Classification (NCBI taxonomy): domain Eukaryota; kingdom Viridiplantae; phylum Streptophyta; class Magnoliopsida; order Fabales; family Fabaceae; genus Sesbania; species Sesbania bispinosa. Next base: position 445,442 of record QLOH01000223.1, on the reverse strand, counting down.
CTATTCTGCACTGCACTCCATGACTTATACTGTACCTTGCTTGGATTTATCTAAGTGCCTCTGTCATTTCTTAGAATTATAATAAAAATATTTTCTTTTTAAAAATATTACAATGGGAAAAAAATTAACTCTGGAGTTTTACTTGGGGACTCTGAAAACACAGGGCAAGTGCCAAGTGATCAATCAATATTCCATTGTTATAATAATATATTTATTTAATGATGGTTGTTATTGCAAGGGAAGCAACCACATGAAGTGTGCCTCGAAAATTGTGAGGTATGCCTATGATTCATCTTTTTAGCTTGTTCAGCAGCTCTCTGAATTTGCTCCAAGTGCTGTTGTCTAGCTGTTGCTCTCCATTCCTCAGCTTTCCTGTGAACCACTGACATCCTCTTCATCAACTTCTCTTCCAGGTTTGCTCTCATCTTTTGTATTTTCACCTAACCAAGCAATCATTTTCAATAACACATATGCTTAGTTTCAATAACAGCTTTTAAGCTTTGAAGTTGAAAGCTTGCTTGGTACTGAGAAAAGCAGATTTGTGTTTTCAATGGTTTTGATAAGTTAGAAACAGTTTATAATATTAAAACAATTACATGCCTAGTAGCTTTCAACTTGGATTTTATTTTTGTATTATGGTCTGGATAGAATAGTAGATTGCATGTCCAGCTGTCATTTTTTTAACTCATGAAATATATAAAAAAAAATGCTTCTTGTCTTGTCTTCTTTACAATACATACATTTACACACATGAAAACTCATCAATCAATTCTCCATATAAATGATCAGATTTTAAGTCTGAACTAAATTCCATAAAAAAAAACATTTTCACATATTCATCACATAATATACCATTAACATTCTGAACTAAATTGTAATTCTTATATTGTTTTAATCAGTCCAAGTATCATACATACATATGACAATAATCGTTATAAATTGTGTTTCAAGTTGACATAACTCTGACCAACTCAGATACTCCAAAGTTTCTCACGACTTTCTAAATGTAATAATGTTCACATGTGCTCCCTAATATAATATTAAGAACTGGGTTCTAAAGGCTTTTTTTCCCTATAGTAAGAGGGAAGCATGAAGATAGAGATGTATTTGACTGAGGAAGATTCAGACATGGACATATAATAATAATGGTATCTATGAGTTGGGAGTGGCTCGAGGAAATAGCCAACAACATGCCCGGCAAAGCATTCGATTTTAGTCAAAAGTTCATATCAGGAGCTTATGTATAAAACTTCTATGCATAGTGAAGATCATGTAACGGGCCTACACCATATGCATTATACAGTAATCTGCTCTTACAAACAGTTCAAACTTCTTGCAAGAGTGTACGGTTCTAGTAGTGATAAATTGTACCTAACTACCTACAAATTATCACATTTTCAAATTTCAATGCTAATTGCAAGTCCCAAGAAAAGACCACCAAGGTAAAGAGTGTAACTTGTGCTAATATTTAATTTAACTAACACAAGAGAAGGGGTTAAGATCTAGTCATTTGGTCAACAATGCCAGCAATGGCTAAGAATAGTTTTCTATAACCTATACCACACTATTGATGTTTTCAGATGGAATTGTTGGTGATAGGTTACTTAATTACAAATTTTACAATCCATTGCAAACTAACCATAATTCATAAGAAAAAGATTTGGCAACGAAATACCTCAAGCTTTCTTGATTGGGCTTCTGCTTTAGCATTTTGGAGGTTTACCCAAGCTTGGATTTTTGCTTCTTCTCTCTGATACCTGCAGCAACCCAAATCACTATTTAGTTCTAGCCATATATTCAAATGAAACAAACAATATGTATGTGCTGAAATTTAAGTTTTAGTTACCTAAGACAGCACTTGGTCTTCTCCTCTTCTTCCCATGTAGCAGCAATGCAGTCTGAATCAGCTTTCTGGCTAGAATTATGCCTCAAGCTTTTTGATATTTCCTTTTCTTCCTCTTCACTTGAACTCCAATTTGAAGTGACTATATCATACTGTGTTTCCTAGTTGTAGTTTAGAAAAATGGCACTCTTCCAGCTTAATAATGTCAAGAGTGCATCCAGTGCTATTGGGGTTAGCCAAGGCCAATGGTCCTGACCTATTTGCAGGAGTGTTATGGCGGGCAGGAGATGAACTCTTAAATGGGGTGTGGCATCTTGAAGTTGTGGAACTTCCCATAGGAGTCATCTCAGTCCAACATCTCTATGTTGAACCACTTCAGTGCAAGCATCTTGCATTGCCTCACCAGCTGGGTTCCTAAACAAGAACCCTTCTTTAGTTGGCTCTGAATATCTGAAATTGGCAAAATGGGCTCTATGCTGTCTGTGAACTTATCTGCATTGCAATTCACAATATGTCAACCAATTGTTATGTTTGTAAATTTTGAAGTCCATTATTTACTCCATTCAATTTCAAGTACAATACAACCCAAATAGGGATGAGCAATTTGGGTAATCAGTTTATGCAAGAAGTTTTCAACAGTATCAGTACTAGTTACCATCATGCTAAAAAAATGAGAACCTTTAAAACTTTTGAATCTTCAACCTACCTACAAGATTGGGGAAACTATTAAAGATGAAAGCTTTTAAAAGTAAGAAATAATTTTGGAATCCAATAAGGACAAAGGAGGGAAAAAGGCAGAATGATAATGATGGCAAAAAGTGTAGACTATAGAGAGAAAATAATAAATAAGGCTAGGCAAACAATGGCAAAGGTCAAGTTTTGAGGTAAAAATTGTGATCCCCACCTTTTAGTACTATGTCTGTAGGGCATGAGACCCCATTGAAGACACCAACTGTGTTATGGGGGTCCAAGATGGAGACCTTTGAAAGTTAGGAACAGCTTTGGAAACTTTTTCCTCTATGACCCTCGATTTCTCCGCGAAATTCTCCATTTGCTGCTTAAAGTTATCACATTGTCTGGTGCTGATCTTGAGGACTCTGATACCTTCATATTCACAGTGTTATGAGCAGGTGAGTCATGGCAAGAGCTGCTCATGAGCCATTTCTCTGCATCATCCCATTTGGAAGGAAAGCCCTTTCTTGAAAGGTTTCTTCCAAGGCTACCAGAACTGAAGCTGAAAACAGGTCTACCAGGGGTGGGGGGAGCTTCAAGCCTCCTCTGTTGTGTGACAGAGTCATTACCCCCTTCTCTCCTCTGTGCTGAAACCTCAAGAAAGCCTCTACTTTCTGCATTCCCATTAGACACTGGAAATGACTTAACAAACTCAGAGGTTTCCCTTAGATTGAGCTTGCAAAGTGGGTCAGGGAAAGCATCTACAAAAGGGTTGTTGTCCTTGCTTTTCCCATACAAGCTCATGTTGCTCTCAATTGGTGATTCCTAAATCACAAAAATATGAGTAAGAACTAAGAAATAATACCATACAATGCAGAAACAAAGGAATTGAAAGTTGAAACTAAAAGACATCATATATAGAAGGATCCTTAGTTCCTTACCCCATGTGGTACCAATACAGATGAAGCTTGAAAGAATTTGTGGCTGGGGAGGTCCATTGAAATGGGGTTTGATTTGAGCTTATTGGGGCCACTGATAACTTAAAAAATGGAGTGTGTGTAGTGAAGACTGGCCCCTATGGGTGTGTGAGTTTCATTTCATATGATGTTTGAACAGTGGTCAGCAGAAAGTGATGGTGGAGGCAGTGCATTTCTGAAACAAGGAAAAAGCATATAGACTTAGTTGGAAGCAGGGTCCAAAAAAGTACACTAATAAAATGACTCACATGTAAAGAGCCAAAAACACAATCCTCTCTTGAAGCCACTGTGTCACAGCTCAGTACTCTCACAAACCCTCCTTAGCTTAGCTTAGCTTAGCCTTTCCTATCTCGAGGAGATGAATTGGAAGAGGAAGAAGACGAAAGAGTACATCATCAAAAGAATAATAAGAGGGAGCTTTGGAACCTGCATAAGAAATGATTTAAGAAACAACATCAAAATAGGTGGCTATCATGGAATACTACTAAGCTAAAAATTTAAGGTGATATAATTATTTTATGTAATGTATCTTAAGCAAGCTCATATTAGACAGAGATGCTTATACATACACATTCATTGGAATCAAGAGCTTAGAATATATTAAAATATCAATAAAAATAGATATTAAAGATCATGTGAAAGTTACTTTAATATTTTTTTTAATTTTAAATTGATTTTATGCCTATTAAATACTTTCGGATAAAAATTATTCATAGCTCACACTAAGCCTGGTAGGTATAGGACCTCAAAATGAAATGAACAGGGAAAATGCAAAAAGAAACAATACTTATTGTATAATTCTAAACGAGGGAAGTATTTTATAATTCTTATTCTTGTGCTTTTACGATCTTAAATGCACGTACTATTTCATTTAATATTTTTTTATTGTGAAATTATTTTTTTTAAAAAAAGGCTGAATCAATATCAAGAAATTATTTTGGAATTGATTGCATTAAATCAAAAGAATGATAAAAGAGCTAGTTGTTCCAAATCACTAACGTAAATTACATTTATAACATTAAATGTTAAATATTTTAATAATTATTTTCTATTTTTTATTTCTTAACCGTACAATAAGAATATTCATTAGCATTTTCCTTTAAAAAATATAAATGCACATTCTCCATTATTATAATAAGTTCTATTTGTTTTATTCATATAAAAAAGGTCTATTTATTTTAAAGTTGAGGTTAATGTTTTTATAAATTAATTGAGAAAGAATTAATTTTGGAAAATGTATTTTAATAGAGTTTAATTATTATGCACTGTCAGTATAAAATAAAAATTTACATTACATTCAATTATGTATTGTCATATCATTTAATGAGTTTAATAATACATCAAGTGCCAAACTCGTAAAATGATGTGGCAACACATTATTGAATGTTAGTATAATTTTTTTCACACTGACAATGTATAATTATTAAATTCTTTAATAGAATGACTTGAGTTTAAGACTAACATTATAAGAGTAAGTTTAAAGAAATGAATTTTATTTAAATGATAAGATAAAATTACTTTTTAAGTATAAATATAATTTATATTTTGAGTCTTGCATCTAAAATAAAGTTATCTCAACGAAAAATTTATCCAAATTTACCACTTTTTCTCTCTTCCCTATCTCTCTACTCTTTCTCTTTTCCCTGTTTCTCTGGCTAAACCAAACAAAGCATTAAAGCAAAGAAGTATTTCTACCTACTTTAAACTTTATCCAATGCCTTTGACAAAAAAAAAACGATTCAATGCCTTATTTTTTATACCTCCTCTGTCCTCACACAATTATAGAATGAGATTGCCTGGGAACAGATTAACTTGTAATTTGCAAAGTGCTAATTCATATGAATGGTTTGGTAAAAAAGTAATAACAAAAAACTAACCAATCACCACATAGATTAGGATATAAGAGAAGGATAAGAACATGAAGCATAACTTTGTTCATTGTGGTTTTACCTGGGCTAGCAGGGCAGCAAACAGAGCAGCAGATTGCGTGGCGAATCACGCCGCCTCGTACTCCCTACCTCCGGATTGGGTTTGGAGACCACCTACGCAGCTCCACAGGATTCTTGCTGAAGATAGACGCTAAGTCACCCAGATCTCCAGATCTGTCAGTGTCTCCTTAGATTGGGTAGGAGGATTTGGGTTTTTTCTGCGTTTCACTTTTCTCTATTTTCATCTAGGGTTTTCTTAGTTGTGGGTGCCAGGGTGTATCTAGAGTAGCGTTTCTTGCTCTTCAGTGTTATACTTCTTAGATTCTGCCTTTACTCTTTGGGCTTATGTCCCGCCACTGTGTACCCCTCTTTCTTCATTAATGAATCTATCCTCATTTGACCAAAAAAAAAAGAAGAATACACGACAAAGTGAGGAAAACTAGCTTCACATTTATTTATTCATGCCAAAAAGTTTTGTAACCAATATCACTTTTCTTCACTTGATAAGCCTTTACCCTTTGTTTGTTACCATAGATTTACGTAAGAGAGAGTTAGGAGAGAGTGATTTAGAGACGATTTACTTGATCCACCGCATTTGGTTATGTCGGATGGAGAGAGATGGAGGTGAGATTTGTGGTGGGTCTCGCATTCATTTCTTTCTCTTTATAACAACAAGACAAAGGGGTTAAGTGAGGTTGTTTTAGGAAATGACTTAATTGCCCTTCTCTCTCTCATTGAATTGTTATTTAGAAGGACAATTTTAGTCTTTTTGACTTTTTACAAATCTCTCTCTCTCTCTCCCATCTCTTCTATTTCTCTAATACCAAACAACATCTAATTATCTTCTATTTCTCTCTTCTGTATCTCTCCCTCTCCTATTTCTATCTTAAGCCATAAGTTTGTTTTGATGAAAGATGGTTTCTTTGGATTTTGTCTAGGTGCACCGCATGAGGAGTGGAGTATAATACATAAGTATAGTTATAACATAAATATTGGTTAGCCACAAGTATTTGCATCTAATTTGCCCAATTAATTGATATCTAATACGAAAATTAGCTACAAATTTTCATAGATAGTGCATAGCTACTTAATAGCAAATTGATACTGTCTTCAATCATATTTGTAAGACCTTTTTTTTTACTCAAATACACATATTAAGAAAATATGTTTTAAATGCATTGATTTTTAAAAATCTCCTCTAAATTTTAAGTCTTTTTCTATTTAAAATCAAATTCTATTTAATTTTTCATATTAATCAAACCTTGGAAACTAGAAAAAATTATTAATTATGAAGAATAAATATAAAAAAAATTAATAAATACTTCTAAAACTTTATAAATAGTCGTATAAAAAGAACAAAAATAAGATTTTCAAAAAATCCTATAAAAATGACCGAAAGTAATAGTTAATTATAATGAAATGTTAGGTCACCATGTATCACTTTTCATAGATGCTAGTGCAAACTAGAAGCACTCATTTCTTTGACCCCTAATAAAATTGTTTGTTTACTTTTTTAAAAAATATTTATTTTATAATAGGATTAAATATGTTTTTAGTCCATAAAATATAATTGAGATTTGATTTTAGTCACTGTACTTTAAAATCGATTGTTTTGGTTTTTCAAAAATTAAAAATACATAAATTTAGTCCTTGTTGATAAAAATTCATAGTTAATATTTGTAGCAAAATATGTAGCAAAACAATGCAATAAGGACTAAATTGATGTATTCTCAATTTTTGAAGTACCAAAATCACTGGTTTCAAAGTACATGGGCTAAAATCAAATTTCGACTATATTTCAGGGGCTAAAAACATATTTAACTCTTTAAAATCACTTTTAAAAGTTTTTAAAATATTTGTTTTAAGTCTTAAAAAATCAGAATATGAGCTAAAAATAAATTTTTTTTTAATCATTTAAAGAACTAATTTGAGTAGTTTCTAAAATATTGGAAATATATTATTTTAAAATGTAAAGTACTTTTTTATAATTATAATCAAATGAGAAATAATTGAAAGTCTCTAAACCGTAAAAATAACTTTTATCATACGTAAAATCTCTTAAAATAAACTATACTTTTACACTATTAAAATGGTAATTTTTTTTTAAGTTTAAGTAAATGGAGCCTGTTCATATGAAAGGTAAATTGTATATTGAGGCCAAAATGTGTATATATATATATATACATATATATATATAGAGTCAGGATCCGTTGACACCAGATATCAAACTTTATGACTTACACCTCTTAATAACTTTTTGAAAAATGTGAATTTGATCAATCCAACCGTTTGAATCACATTATATTACATTCATGATTATGTATATCAAATTTCAGATAATTTGGACATTCGTGGGTATGTTATCTAATAGTAGACTTTTACTTATATTTTAAAAACATATTATACGTTAAAATAAATTAGTTTGATGAAGTATCAATTAGATTTTTATTTTTATGAAATTTTATGGGCTTGATCTACCTTATAAGAACTTTCAATTTAACGGTTGGATTGGTCAAATTCACATTTTTCAAAAAGTTATTAAGAGGTGTAAGTCATAAAGTTTGACACCTGGTGTCAACGGATCCTGACTCATATATATATATATATATATATATCTTTGAACTTTACTTCTTTTAAAAGATGAATTTCAGTAAGTTTTGCATGCCAATCATATTACCCGCATAAATATGTCCATTTAGTTGCGGTTCGAGCGGGACCATATTAATTAATTAATGCAGTGCTGATGCAATAGAGCAAACCAGGCAGATTTTGGATCAGATTCCTGGGAGAGCAACCGCTGCATATAGTCACAGTCAGGTAGTAGTAATTTTCTTATCTACTTTGCTATTTTTCAGTATCATACATTACATAGTTGTTATAAATCCAACGGGTCCGGTGACTTGCAAATAACAGAGGAAGGTTCTTAGAGTTAGAGGATCGATGAAAGAAACTAAGCTGATTAAATTATATAACATTGATTGGATTTTGTGTTATGACTCCAAGTTCTTTCAGATGAAAACCAATGGGATATAGTAAAATTTTTGCAAGCAAGAAGGTCGGGTTCTTTTGGGGACCGGATTCCCTGCAGTCGGTTTTTTCCTGCATTCACGCATTCAGCGAATCCGGACCGTCCGATGCCAGAGGCCGAGATGGTTATTACACCATCTCGGCCTTTAGACCGTCCGATCTCCATACCATCTCGGCCTTTGGACCGTCCGATCTCCATTGGACGGTCCGGATTCACTGACTGCAGTAAATTCAACTGCAGGGAATCCAAATTCGTTCTTTTACCTTATGAGGTATTTGGACTTTTTCTAGTGTTATCATAATATCATATAAATGCAAGGAAGTACTGTATTAATCTTTGTAAGGCATAATACTAATTAATTGAGCATGGAATTTATTTGGCAGGTTTATCAAGAAAATGTTTATGTTGCTGAGAATAAATTTCACTTTTTCATGGGATTGGTGATGAGAATGATATCTCTTTAGTATCTTTTCAACCGGTGTCCAAAGGTAAGTTGGCTTAATAATCAACTAATCTTTTATAAGAATAAGAGAGAATGTCACAGGGTGATTCATACAGATGAAGTGTTATTTTTATGTCTTTGCCTTATATGGGGAATGTGGGAACGAAGAGGTTACATGGGTTTTGTGGAGATGTGAGGAAAGAGATATACTAGTTGGCATGTATGAGTCTTTGTTGTAATATATCTGGTCAAATCCTTGCTAGCTTGGTCATGAGTCCACCCAAGGTTAATTCTTTCACTCTTTAATGAACATTATAGTGAATTCGCTAGAAATTAATTCAGCATCTCAAACATTCCACCACTAGTTCCATACTAATTTAGCATATAGTAATGAATTATTAGATTTCTGCAGGTTGGAGATCAGTCTTATGAGTCACACTGTGCTGAGAGGGATGTAATTTTATCATCTCTTGCTAGGCAGGCAATCAGTTACATGAAAGATAAAGAAAATAACTTGAGTTAGTAAAAGCAACCAAAAATGTGTTTAATTGTCTAAAGAGTATTAATATTTGAGAGTATTTCTAGAGTTCTCCTCCCTATAGGTCCCAAAAGAACTCTGGATGAGTTTAATTTGTGATGTTAGTGATGATTTTTTTTTATTCAGAATCTTCTCTGTCAAAGTTTATTTTGAAGGGTTTGTACACTATGAAGTGGCTACACTCCAATATTCACAAATATTATTACCCTCACTAGCTCATTTTGCTAACTAATGGTGTGTTTGGTTTACACTAAAAATGTGCATCCGGACTGAAGTTACTCTCATTGTGTGTTTGTTTTACATTGGATCACGCAAAAGCTATTTTCAGTAGCGTTTGTTTGGATTCACATTTGAAACGTGGTTTTGGAATAAACCAAACCCACATTCAGTAGCGTTTATCTGTACCCACATTTGAAACGTTAGAGGGTGAGACATGCAACAAAGCAGAAGAGGCAATGTATTTGCTTGCTTGCCTATAAAGGAAGGCTATCAGAGCAGCAGAGGCTGCTAATACAACTCCTGATGCTTTCTATTGTCGGTGCATGTTGATTGCCACAGGAATACTTGTTGTTCCTGGTTCTTTTATTACACAGGTTTGTTTATGTATATAATAAATTATAATGTTGCATGGTTTATTATAAATGTCTTCTTTGATTAAATTTACTCTGCTTGGCCAATGAAACTGGTGTTGGTTCCAACTAAGCTTCATTTTCCATCTTATAGCTAGTGATTGTAAACTGATTTGCATTGTATTGTTAAATTGTTGTACGTTGCAAGGTTTCTGGCACCTGGCATTTTAGGTGCACCATACTACCTCAAGAAGACAGGATTCCAGCTATTGCCTCACGCTTGACAGAGTTCCATAAAAAAATTCAGGGACGAGTTCTGTGAATCAGGATTCATGGTTTTGAGTTTCTTCCATCAATTTAAGGATACACAATTTATATTGATCGTGGCCGAGATCAAGGGGGTGGTTCAAAGTATACGGACGAGGTTCTCCTAGTGGTCGGAGATGAGTGAGATGCACGGAGATGGGCTTGTTGAACGGTGGTGCGCGGTGGGATACCTGCACAAGACACTCTGACGCTCAAGTCAGTGAAAGTGTGAGATGGGTGGTGAGTACTGGATAGTTCAATTACCTTGTCTAAGTGGGGAGACTTCCCCTTATATAGGCGTTCCCTGCTGGATCATAGGGAGGTGGTGTAGGCTTCCTAGCTGGGGGGAGTAGGGATGATTACACCGTAATCCCTCTGCTGCGGCCGTAAATCATAGTTGTTTGTGTCAGTGTTAATGCCGCCCTTAGCAGGAGGCATGGGTCGCATTAAATGCGATGAGACCTGTTAGGTGGCCTAGGTTTGGCTACCTAGGGCTGGTAGGTTCGAGGTTAGGGGTGTAGCCATGATGATCTCATCTGAAGCTAATAGTGGGGAGTACCTCGGATGGGTCCATGGTGACCTCGTCTGGACCGACAGTGAGGAGTATGCTAAATAGACCAAGTGATAATTAAACAAGAAATTATTAGATAGTCCTGGACCACCACGTCATCTATGGTTCTAATCAATTAGTATTTCTCAATTAAAAAAATATATAATATCCAATTTTTTTCAGTGTTATGTTTTAAACAATTTTAAAGAATAAAGCCCGATTGATTAAATAAAAATGATTGGATTGATTCAGGGGACAATTGACAGCAGACTTTGAACGGTTTGAAGTGGTTCACACTATGTTGCACAATAACATATAACATAAATAATTAATGTTCTGATTTAATTTCACATAAACAATTTGTTGCAATTTTTAGTCACAAGCATATATAATAATTTTAAATAATTATAAAATCAAAGAATTAATAATTTGTTTAAATAGTAATATAATTATTAATTCTGTAAAATGGGGTTTAATTTTGTAAAATTGTTAAAGCATAACAGTAAAAAAAATTAATATTATACCTTTTTTAGTGAACTTGATTTTTTTAGGTGTTAAATACTAATTAGTTGGGACCATTGATGACGTGATGGTACGAGATTATCTAATAATTTCTCTAATTAAATCCATTTGATATTGCAACAAGGTTGTAAACTTATAACTTCGTTTATATTATGTGGTTTGAGTGCGACAGAAACTTGACTAGATGTTTATAAATTTAACTTTTTTTTTGGACAAGAGATTGAAAAATGCCCAACGGCAGTTACAAAGCTTAAGGATGCTAAATAGAGAGTATATCAACAGTGCACTACAGATCTAAACAACAAGACGAGCACGCATACTCGGTCAATCTAAACAATTTAGCAATCCTAATAATAATAATAAGAAAATAAAAGCCTCCTATTACAAAAATTCTGAAACAGCCTGAACTTTTCTTTCTCTTTTTTTAATTCCTTCCGGATCAACACATGTTCAACATCAACTCTAAGCAAAAATCCACAGCATCACCCGCAGTCAATCTGAGTAAAGCAGTGCTGCAAAATCGAGCTCTAGTGGTGGAAATGCATGGATGGCAACAAGACTGAGTAAAAACAGAGCTGCAAGATGATAGCTCTAGCAGAATCTCGCAAAAGAGGAGGTGGTGGCCGGAATGGAGAATGGAGAGGTGGTGGTGGTGGTGGTGGATGGAGGAAAGAAAATACAGAAAAAAAAAACACAACAGAAAAATATACCACAAACTCTCACTAAAGAGAGAGAAAAACTCACCTATTGTGAGTAGGAAACCCTCCTAAAGAGGGAGGAGCTCCTCCCATGGAGGGGAAGAGCCCCCAAAGGGGACGAAAACTCTCTGCGGCGCTGGGTCCTCGGAACAGAGCAAACTCCTCTCTGTGCGGCGCTAGGTTTTAAACAGTCAACGAAGTGTCTTTTGCATGTAGCGAAACGTTAACTTAGGTGGCTTAAGTATAGTAACTTGGTTTCTGAAAAGTTTTTCTTGTTATATAAACCATAGATGTATCCAAAGTTTTTCTTACCAAAAATTTGTAAGATGGGATTCGTCTAAGAGTTTCTTTTAGCACTCACTTTTTGTTATTTACAACCCTCCTTTTTCTTTTGAATTTTTTCCCAAACTACCCTCATTTCATCACCCCTCCCTCATCCTCCACCGCCACCGCCACCTCCCGACACCACTTCATTCAAGGTTTATTTTTTTTCTTTTCATGAAAATTATTTAAAAAAAAAACACTTTCAGAAATTGATTTCCGAAAACTAATAATAAAAATGGTTTATGGAAATATATTTAAGAAAAATTTCGAAAAAATCGCTTCTGGAAATACGGAAAACTAAATAACTGAGTGAGGAGGGGTGTGAGTAGTAAAAATGGGGTGCTAAAAGTAACTACCAATTGGTCTCCTTTAAAAGTAAATAATATGTCATTGTTTTTCCCACCCCCATTTTGCTTTTCCCACTCCCACCCCCCTTTTTGTTCTTAATTCCCCCCATTACCCCTCACCCCCATCTTCCCTCCCCCACCCCCACCCCCACGACCTCCACCTCTCTCGTCCCACCTCCCTCGCCTGAAGCATTGCAACCATTGCTTCTTATGCCTTGGCGACAACGTCCCCTTTGTCCGTCTGTCCATCGTCGCGCATGAATCTCGCCGCTCACTCTACCTCCATAGTAGGTTTAAAGACCTTCCTCCCTTCCCACACTGTCTCACAGCCGTCGTCTCTGTTGGTCGCCCCACCATCTCCTCTAGGCGTCGTGGTGTCTTTGGTGGTGGTGGTTTATCGTTGTCTTTGAGGAATAAAAGTGTGATTTGAAAGGTGTAATGGAAAAAAGATGCACTGAAAGGAGAAAGAGAGAATAATGGCCTAAGGATTATATTACGGACATAACTGTCCGCGAACTAATCCCGGACATAATTGTTCGTAAGTCATTTTTTTAAAATGACTTACGAACACGACTATCCGTGAATCAATCTTCGACACTTATGTCCGTAAGCCATTTTTTTAGTGAATTGTCCAGGATTTGTTCCGGACACATGTGTCCGAAAGTTCGTTTTTTAAAAAATGATTACGGACATCGTTATCCAGGATTGGTTCTCGAACAACGTTGTCCATAAGTCAATTATATTCCCATCCGAACACCAACAGAAGGGTGGGGTAGTAAAGGAAAAAAATCTTTAAAAAAGGGGGGTGGAAATAGCAAAAGTAGGTGGGAAAAGCAATGACTTGAATAGTATACCTTAGTGCCACGACCCAAAATCAAGTTGTGATTGATGCACTTGCTAATACCATGAATTGACAATTCTAATAGTATACAATTTTATATATATGATCTATATCCAATAGAGAATTATTTAATACAATAATATATTTTTAAGTTATTCAACAATGTAAGACTTGGTGTAACTTATAGTGGTGTAATTTGAACCCTCATGTATATATATATATTATTATTATTATTTTAATTTGATTCCCACGACTTAAAACTACAAACTTATAGTCACATGGCATTAAGGCTACGAAGCTCTTTACGGTGAGTTTGGTTGTGTAGAAATTAGGGGGGAGAGAAGAGAGTTATAGGGCATAGAAGTGTGATTGTGTGTGTTGGTAGTGTGGAAATTAGGGAGGAGAGAAGTTGACAGGTGTGGGGCCAAACTCTGCCAATTTTTTCGTTAAATATGAGAGAAATCCTGAAGAAATTGTGAAGGGCATGAGAGAGAAAGAGGATTTTTTTTTTCAGACCTAGAGGAGTGTCCCTTATAGTCGCCCATATACCACACAACATGAGACGCGGATCAAAAGGCATTGCTACGTAGTACACACTTTTTTATTTTATCAACGATGATTCATATGTTAAATTTTTTTAATTATATTTTAATTTTTTATGTTATTTTTTTTTTCTTATATAAATATCAGTTGATCACATAAAATATTTATATATATTATTCATAAAAATAAATATTTTAAATATTTATAAATTTTAGTGAAAAATATTTATTAAATGACATTTTAGTCTTATAAATTATAATCTTATTTCTCTCCTTACTATTTCTCTCTTACCAAATAAGATGAGAACGAAATATAATCTTATTTCCACTCTATTTCACCCTTATTTTTCTCCTACCAAATAACTCAATTTCTTCACTATTTTTTACTTATTTCTCTCTACTCAATTTCTCTTCATCCTATTTCTTTTCACCCAAACACACCCTTAATGCAAGTGCATATTAAAAGCGCGATCTGATAAAATTATATCAAGCCTAATAGTTGGATATTTTTCCCATAAATATTTAATGTATTAATAAATCACTGGCTCTTTACCTTATTTATTTATTCAACATTTCTTGATTTTCTTTTGGTCAACATTTCTTGATTTTGAAATGAGACAGCTTCTTCTTGGGCAAAATGTCATACAACCAAAGAAAAAGCAAATAGTCCAAATTTTGACAGAATAGATAGATGATTATTGAATCAGTTACGAGGTTGTGTGGACGACTGACTCATCCAAGATTTAACATCATTTTTGACAAATAAATTCCGGCTCATTAATATTTTTCCTTCCTCTATCTTTTTAAACTTCTTAATTAATTAATTAATTAATCCACTTCAATTCCAATTTCCACCCTCCAAAATTAGATTGGAGGTTCATGTTTGGCTTTCTTGCATTAATAATTTTAGAAACTAATTTGACATGATACAACAATCTTTGGTGAAATTTGATTTGGGTTTCTGGTGTTTGTAATTCAGATAAAGTAGTAAGATTTAGAAGATGGAGCCAACCACCAACGAGGGTTGGTTCAAGTGCTACATGTTTGTTTTCCCTTAAGTAAGGTCGGGTTCGAGTCTTGGGTCGGGTTCGAGTCTTGTGGATGGAAAAAATCTCCACCATGATGTGGATGTTCCCGGCTCGAACAGGATTGTCTCCCATGGAGGATACCCGTGGTTAAACAAAAAGAAGAAGATGGAGCCAAGCCAGATTCCCATGAATTATTAAAGGAGTAGGTAGTAGTACTTGCAGATGCACTTCATTTCATTGGTGCTCTGCTCTTCTCAAGGTTCAATTATCCCATTAATTAGCTATATTTATTTAATTAATTAGTGTGACCTAATTTCTTACATATACACTAAATGCTCCCCAAGTGTCAAATTAATACATACAGATAGTGGCTGAATATGCGTGTATGATTTGTCCGCATTAAGGAGAACCTATTTTGTTACCGTGGGGAAGTAATAACATAGGCCAAGATGCAATTCTTCTCATTCGAAAAAAATGATCATAAAAGGAATATTGCACTCAACTAATAGAGAGAATCTTTTATTTTCCTTTTTCTATGAATAGAGAATCTGCATTTGAGACCAACTTGATTCCTTATTTCTTGCACGTAATATATTCAATCACTGTCCCATGTACCCATCAAAATTAGTATTTAATGCAAAGTCAGATGCAATGCTAACTAGTATTGCGTTAGGTTTACAAATTCCCTTTCAACTTTTAGATGACAAGTGGAGAACTATAATACAAAAATGCCTTGTGTTTTCTTCCATTCTTCCAACGACTTTAGTGCACAATTAGACAATCATATATGCCTCATACTATATTTGCATACAAATTAGGTTTCCTATTCTTATACCCTCACATCTAGTTGAATTATCTTATTTTGAGATAAAAAAACCTTTATAATCAAAAGTTTCTTTAAAATACTTTTAATTAAAAAAAATGATTCTCTTTTCTAAATAAATAATTTCACAAACAAGCTGTTATTATTTATTTACATCCTGTGGTATTGCTTAAACATGCTCATTCATAATAGTCCACTACTACTAAAGTGTTTTTCTACAATAGAATAAATTAAATACACATATGTATTTTTCAAGAAAAGAGAATGTAGTTTTTAAAATCAAAAGTGATGACATCATGATAATATAATTTAAATGTATATGTTTTAAAAAAAGGAGAGTGTTATGTACCTTAAATTTGATTGGATATATGAGTCCCACAGCAAAGACTTGTATACATCCAAGGGTCTCTTTAACCAATACTATGGATCTTGAATTCACCGGCAACACATTAAGAGATAACTTACTTTCGCACAACACGACTCTATATATCTACTAATATATTATTAATGCATCGTGACAAGACATGAGCCACCAATAATTGAATTATTATATATATAAACAAAGTGTATATATATAAAACCGATGCTTACTATTATTGATAGTTAATTAATCTTGTGACGTGATCATTGTATTATTACTATATATCAATAGCCTAGGCATGGACAATTTTATTCTTTTTCTTCTTCTTATCCTCTTCCTCTTTCTTCTTCATGTGTCATTGAAGAATGGCTGTTAACTGTAATTGTTCAGCTCAAATCTCAATTCAGAAATATGGTTCATTTCTAAAATATGCAAACAAAGAGTTGATGTCCAAACGCAACTATGCCCCACCGAAAAAGGCACCAGTTGGTCAAGTAGTACCAAGGATCACAGCATGCATCAAGAACAAGGTCAAATTATTCCATTATCTTTCTTCTATACTTCACTCCTACATCTCTATGTCAAGCTTTCTTTGATGTTTGCTCTTATCCAAACTTTGGAATCATACTCTTAACAAAAACTAGATTATATATGATGAGTTTAAGGAACTTTCTTTTAATTGATGTCTATTTTGCTTGTAAATATACAGATTTATGAGGATCTAGCAACAGGCATAGTTTGCTACCAAGATGAGAGTGGAGAAATAATATGTGAAGGGTATGATGAAGGGCCTAGATATCAACCAACTTCATCAAGGCCAACAACACCTCATCCAAGGTTGAAATCTTAACCAAAAAAAGAAATTTAACTCCAAATTTGTACTTTTTAATATACTTGTCTGACCACAGGGATTTTGTTGGGTTTAGGGATACTGAAATCATGAATCTTCTATTGCAACAAAGTTGGCTTCAGATTGCTAAAGAGGAAGAATTCAATCATGCAGTTGAAGTTGTTCCTCTGCAAGAGGATTTGAATTTCAAATCAGCAATAGATGGCTTTAACTAGTTTGGGTAATTTAGTCTCTGGGTCTGGCCTTTGTCACACTCAAAGGTCTGAACAGTTCAGTTCCCTGTAGTACTACTATGTATCATAAAGGCATAATACCACAAAAACAGAACAGAACAGATCCTTCTGTGTGAATGGTGAATTTAGCACATGTGCAGTTGGTTAGTTCCTGCAGCACTTTTTTTCTTTTCATGCAATAACTTGTACAAATAGCAATCTTTTTCTTAATTGGTTTTCCTTTTCAATCAGTTCATAGTATACAGTTTCATATTTGAATTTTAGATTAGATTATCTGATAGAAGAAAAAAAGGGAATTAATGTTGACTTCCCTCATATGTATTTGTCTGGTATTGGTTCATGATTCTAAGGGTCTATGATGCAGAAAAAGACAAACGTCTAATCCTAAGAGCAGAAACAAAATCATTGGGGCCAGGCAGGGGTGGAGTTAAGTTTTCTGGAGAGGGGGCTATGCCCCTCAATTTTTATTTTTTAAAAATGGTTTCTTTGATTTACAAGTTTTTTTAAGAAAATAATCTTGAACTTGGTTCCTGCATCAATAATATTCTTTTTCTTTGGCTATTTTAATTAAAATAATCTAACTCTGTCCTAACGCCAAGGCCAAACAATCTGTCTACTTTGTACTGTCTAGAGTGTCTAGGCATCCTTTGAAGCTTGCATTTATGTGAACACATGAGTTTTGACATTGAAATTTTATGATTCTTTTTAAAAATAGAAAATAATCAAAATATTCAGTTCATTAAAAATTATCACTAAACAGTCAATAATTAATTAAATTACTTATTAACTTTAAAGCTCGTCCAAACACAGCATTCCCATCATGAGGATCAGCTGGTTTTATCTAAGTTACAAATTTCATGTCAAATGTTAGGTAAATGATACTAAAGTTTGTATTTCATTATTTAATTTAATAATTTTGATTATCTGTTGTATCATTTTAAAAAGGTAGCACGATATTGTCATTTTTTTAATATTACCAAAATGAATAAAAAATTAATACACATTTAACATTACTTTTACAAATACGATGAAAATCCTTGCATACCTATGAAAAAGGAATAAAATGCTAAAAGGATCACCAACGGGAGAGTTGGTTCAAGTGTTACATACTTAATTCCCCATGAGCAATGTCTCAGGTTCGAGATATATATGAAAAAAAAATCTCTATTGGGAAGTTAGTATTACTATGATGTGGATGTTCCCTCCTTAATTCGAGCAAAATAAACTAAGATATTACTTTAGCAAGAATAGGATGGCCTTAACACAAGGACATTAAGATTGTCTCTTGTGAGAATACCTGTGCTGAAAGGATCACTTTGGCAGATTGATGTTAACAAGAATGACCAACATTAACAACACCTGAAGTGAAGCACAATACAGTGATTGCAATGATATTTTGAGATATTCGAGAGCAGGTCTGAAAAATTATACATGTATATGTATATATATATATATATAACTTGATGCTAGAAACGTGACTATAGGTTTTTGTACAGAGATTTCATCCAGAGGTCATCAAATATTTTTACCCCAGACAAACATCACGTGGCTTCTAACAGCCCCTCTTCTGTATATTCTAACAAACAATGGATAACAACTAGTTGACGAAATTACAAATGAACCAAAAGAATTCCTATATAATTCAAGAGGGAAAAAACAAAAAATAATATAAAATTATGGGGGAGTTTAATTCCCCAAATTGGAAGTAAAATTTACAGAAACACAGAATCAAAGAATCATTCAGCTGGAGTCCTAGATTGTGAGTTGTCTTCACCTAAATCAGACTGTGAATGACTAGGAATAATAGATGGTGGAGACCACTGATCTGGAAGCATGAGAAAGTAAGTGGTCATTGCTTTCCGGAACCTTTTCTTGTATTGCTTTGGTGATATAACTGTTGGAGATGTGTTCTTTGGTCCTCCAAGGATGCCTGAAGCTTTTACCCATGTTTCAAGATGCTTGTCCCATGTATACTGCCTCATGAAATCAATGATTCCAAGAACTAGTTCATGCTTCTCTTCATCCACCCCAACAAGTAAAGAATAGTCCATTACATCAACTGACTGCACAAGAGGAAAACAGATACATGCATGTGAGATGGACATAAGATGGTGTGCAGTTTACAAGAAAGCTACTCAGGCAAGAAACTTACAGCAAGAAAACCAGTATCATTCCAGACACCTCTCTCTAACAATCGTTTTGCTTTGTTTCCCACAAAAATAGGAGAAGTTGGCATTGCTTCAATCAAGTTCTGGTCAAGCAGAACTTTGTTTTTCCCGGTACTATCTGCATTATACCGAGACCTGGAAGATCCTTTAAGATCATAAAGTCGTGTCACGGTCCTCCTAAATAGAAGATTCTCCATCACCAGAACATCCATCCTTGATTCTTTCCCTCCTTTAAGATGCTTTGATGATACCTTTCCAATAGAATGGCATTCGAAAATTGAGTGGTTAAGATGATATCTATTCATGTGTATTATTATCAATCCAATAATCAATACACATAACGAGGTGATTTATTGTATGGTCCTTTTTTTTAGACATCATACATTCAAGGCATTAAAAAACATCTCAATTTTCTGACACATGTATAAAGAGCATCTGGAAAATTGGATTCAAAGATATGATACTTCTTTATTCTTTTTCTTCCTTTTTTTGTTGAAAAAGATTTTTTATTTAGAAGACATAGAAGGGTTTGTTCATGATGATTTTTTTTCAAACGAGGTGTTTTACCAAAAGAAAATTGGTTGATGAATGATCATCTAAACTTTTTTGGACAATTCAGTAAGGTATGTTATCTGCTTGATACCTCATAAAATTTCACAACTAAAGTCAGCAGGTTTCCATCTTCACCAAAATTAAAAAAAAAATGTAAGGCTCAAAAGACAAGTACCTGGTATATGCCAAGAATCTTTGCCAGGCATGTTGGACTTCCTGTGGCTATGGATTCAGAAAGGTACTTGAAGTATTCAGGACCAAATTTAATGAATGACTCAAGCTCTGTTTTCGTAACTTGTTTGATGATAAATCGATCATCCAAGGTTTTTGCAAAGAATACATTACTCTTCCCACCTTGAGCTCTCCATTTCTTACAGCGACTCAGAGACCTTATATAGTCAAGCTCTGAATGACAACAGACCCTTCTTAAGGCTTCAAATCGCTTGGCATAGTAACAAGTCACAGAATATTTTACCTTGCCAAGGGGACCATCTTCTCCAAAGGAAACTCTGGCATGCATAGCCTTTGTATATAACACCGGGTCCAGCATTGATGAACTCCGAGACCCAGACATGGACAATAGCATATCCTCTATTGACCCAAAACTTTTCTGAGAATCAAAAGCTGTCTCATCAGTAGATGTAAATGACTGGAAGGTGCCTGAGTCAGAAAAATATGATGAAGCCAACTCAATTCCTTCTTTTGGTTTCTCTCCTTCATCAGCCAATTGGAAATGATATTCCGGTGATGTCAAGGCATAAGCTATAATACTTGAGGGTTCATCATCATATATTGGAATTACAGTGTCATTAACACCAATTGGAAGAAGCAGCCTTGCCCCACCTTGGAGTTCCAGCTTCCGGAAGCATGATACAAAAACAGGATTGTAATCAACTAGTGTATCAAACTTCTGTGTACTAGCAAAAATATTCTTGTTAAATTGGCGATAGAAGTTTATGAAGGGCATTCCTAGCCAGCTTAAAGAGTCTTCCATATTATCATGACCTTTAGAAGTAGAATAGATACTCTTGGAGCCATTCTGGTCTTCTGTGCGATCCCCTAGATAGTATGTTTCTTTTTGTACAGTGGTTGTCAAAGCATCTGCCATAAATATATCAGGATTTACAGAAGTGTTATCCTTTTGAATTCCAAATCCTGAGTGGTTTTCACCTGTCCATTTTGCATCAAGTGTATCAGACAAACTAGGCATGACAGGAAATGGCCCATCAGAGAGGGCTCTGCGAACACCAAATTCAGGTTCTAAAAGATCAGATTGATCACTTATGCTTTTGCTGATTGAAAGATTAGATTGGTCTTCTTTCTCATGCTGTTTATATTTTTCCATGTCAATTTCTTGATGAAATGCATCAGATTGGGAATTTCTGCCATCAACTATTCCACCTCCTCCTCCAAGGCTAGGGCTTTTGTTAAGTTTTGGATCACCATGAACAGAGTCAACGCTACTGAATCCCCTTCCTGCCATGGAAACCGCACTCATCTGATTTTCATCAGTAGGTATTTCCTTATCCACAGAAATTGAACTGCTTAACCCAGTTTCATTGTTGGAATTGGCTAAGCTGGCTGCGTAAATAAGGCGGTGATCCCACATATATGATTGGAAAAGTAACTGCCTCCGCAATCGATTAATTTCAAGAATATCAATCCCAGGTTGGCCATTTCTTTTTTCTTGGTTCAAAATCTTTTGAAGAGTTTCCTAAGTAAACAGAAGAGAGAATGATTAAATCACAAGCCTTTCAAGATATTTATATGCTGCTTCAATTATAGAATTTAATAAAACTTCCAGCTGATTTAAGTCTACAAAAATAGCAAGACTCCTAAAACAAAAAGTATTATAATATTCTAAGTTTCTAACACACATGGTTTATTTTGTCTCTCTATAAGTTATTAAAAACAAAATTTCTCACTGTACAAGGCCCCTACTAGACAAGGAACTTGACTGAATGAAGCTGTAAAAATTCAAGTATAATTTCTGAAGACCTCACCTCAAATTCTAGTTTCTCCTTTTGCAACATCCCCTCCAGTTCAGCAACTTGGCGTCTTAATTCAGGAGTTTTAACACCACTATTGATTAAGACTGCAGTGGGTCTTTTCTCTCCAATTTGACTAAGACCATTGAGTACTTCAGAGAATAAAAGCTCTGCCCGGTTGACCACCTGTAACAACCAGAAATTAGGTCCACTATCATACAATCAAATTTTAAGATCCAAGACTGCAAATATTGAACCTCATCTGATTCTTTTTGTATCCAATCTTGATTCCCATAATCAAAATCCAGTTTGTGTGGAGGAAGGTAGACTGAGTGGACATCAATTGATGCATATCGAAAACAAGCAACCATTTTCCCGAATCTGCAAGAGAAACATGAGAATGGTGAATTAATGTATCCTACAAAAAATTGGTACAAGTACATACATAAGCTGCAAAAAAAAAAATTGTTCTTGAATGGCATACTAAGACAAGCAGATCTATATGGTTTTCATAATAAGACTCCAAACATATACATCCTCCAAAAAGAGGTTATAAGATCCTGTCTCTTATATAATCAGGTTGGTAAAATAATAAAAAAGTTTTTTTTTTTTCAAATCCAACCATTTGTGTCTCAAATCACGAAGTTAATTAATTATAAATAATATGGAGATCAAGACCACATACATGGCAGTTTTGTTATAATGGGCAACTTATAAAACTTGGACCAGATGCTTGTTTAATTCAGACACAAAATTAGAGAACATTATAATACCCATAAAAACGAAGACAATCTCTGTGTAAAGAATGGCCACAGCTTGCCACCCTGCTGGCTGCAGCATGGTTTGAGAAACTGAGCTCCAAAAATTTCCCAAATGATAAACCCCAAGCAGCATCAGACATTACTATTCTCTGTGTAGCAGGAGGGAATCCATTGATTCTCGGACACCGCAAGCACCTATGCCACATCCAAATCTTTCCCTCCCTTTCACCAGGTAGGATAATTTCTGGGAGCTTCTTGACAGATATGGTGAGTGTTCCCTGTCGATGAGTATAACAATGCACATGTGCTTCTGAAGGCATTTCACAAGAATGGCATCGATAACTCTGAAAAGTAAAGACACTTGTTAATTCTAAAAACTACTGCAATAGCTCTAATAACAAAGAAATTTATTCCCATAACAGACAATTACCGTAATTGAATTACCTGATCAAATAAATGGTCCCGCAGAAACCGACCTAATGGTTTGTCAAAGCTGCCATAGTATTTAATTCGAAATAGATGGGACCTCTCACACACAGTCCCCTTCCATACACACCGGGAGGACAAAGACACTAAAATGCTTTGATGGTCAGAGGGTGATGGAGGAAACTCTTCTTTTGAGGGATTGGCTCTTCGTTTGTGATTCCGAGCTTCTCAGGATGGTTTTGAACATATTTTGGAGATAATGACTCTGAACCACTTAATTGGTTTGCAGAGATTATGCTATGACCGTTTTGAGGATTGTCAGCTAAAATGCCTTGATAAAATTTCTCCGCGGTTTCAGAGTCATTTACAGAAGGATCATCCATGACTACCAGAGAGTTGTCCACCACAGAAGTTTCTTCCACTAGAGGTTGTTTGGAGTCCATTCCATTTGTCTCTTTACTAGTGCATGAAAGAAGTGTCTTATCGTATGATTCTGGGATTGTGTTTCCTGAAGCAACAATGGAGGGGTGCAAGGCAGTTGAATAGTTGAGACTTGATACAGTTGGCATAGATTGAGAAGCACCATTAGATATGCAGGATCCTGTATTGTAGGCTGATGAAGCTAGCTCAGAAACTGTGACACTTTTTGTTCTCCGTGGTTCAGTGTCAGTTTCAAGCCCCTGAGACTTTTCATTGCCTGGAACACTGAAACCAGGAACTGTTGAGATGGACCTCTGAATGGATGATGATTTATTAGGAAGGGCCAGACTGTTTAATGGAAGTTCTGGCAGTGGAGAGACTCCTTCATCAGCGAGAAAAGATGTCTCCATAGCCAAATGGTAAGCTGCAAAAACTCCATACTGAACCACATGCTTTACCTTCTTCAGTTCATCCTTATCAGCTCCTTTAAGTAAAATCTGTTCAATTATAAACACAAGAAACACGGATTCTTCTTACAATCTCCAAATGGCAACTAATTTTATAATAAATGATATGCAAACAATCACTTAATAAGTAAACATATTAGATGAAATTTTTTTTAGTAAAGTATGTCAAGGAAAAAGGAGGAATGATTCAAAAACTTATATTAAGAGAAACTTTTATTAATATCTCTAACATGCCCCTCAGCTTGAAACATGGACAAAAAAATAGGCTGACCTTTTGCTGGGATATAATTAATTGGAAGTGTAGGGGTGGCAAACTCTTGACCACGTGGTCAAAGAGATGCTTCATTAGTATCACCATGTTATCAGCCAACTATCCCAAAAGCTAAGCTATCATGAAAAGGACAAGATGACAATCATCCACATGGTTGCATACAGCATGCAGATTATCTTTTTGTTTTTTTGTTTATTGCAAGATTATCTGTAATTTACAAGTTAGAGTTGTCTGCATATTTTTTCCTCATTATATTAAAATGCGTAAAAAAATAAATAAAGACTTACTGTGCAACCTAATGGTTTTGGGCAGCCTTCAAAAAACATCAATGTTTTCACTGTTTTTTTCCCACCCTGACCAGCACTGCTTAGATCTTCAAGAAACTTTTCAACATGAAATGTTTCACAATAACCTGACTTTTGTGATGAGAGATGATCGATTGAAGGCACTATTTGAGTGCCTGTGCAACGTGCTATGCGCTCCAAAAGTGGTTTCTTGACATTGAGAACCAGAGATATATCTTTTGCAAGAAGATATTCCTGTGCATATCGGGAAACTGATTTCTCTACCAAAAGGATATTTGGCTGGTGTGCAGCTATCTTTGCCACAGCCATCTTCAGATGGTCCATTTCCTAGATAAAGGATATAAACCATTATCATAAACTCATGATAGCATGTGCACCAGCAACTAAGCAAAGACCCAGAATAAAACTTAAAAAATGGCAAACAAGTACAACCTGCTGCAATAGGGTATCTACACTAGATAAGAGGTTGGAAACACGCTGGTACTCAAGAGCCCCTCCAAGGATCAATAAACGAGGTTTATCAAATTTTGACGTCATTCGCCGATGAGCCACATTTTTCTTACACACAACTCCTTTAACCACCATACTGTAAGAATATAAATCCAACAAGTCAGGCAAAAGGAATGCAAGGACTGTAACATATAAAAAATTCTCTTTGACCTATGGTAGAGTTTAGTGATATATTTTACAGGAATAACAGGAGATCAGACCCAGTGATTAAAATTAAGTTCATATTTAGCCTAGGATGTAGACTTTAGTGAAGATTAATAAAATAACTTCATGCATAGAAGTTCTTATCACTTCTATATTCCTATGATCTGGAATAAAGAAAGAAAAAGATACATGAGTGATCAGAAATTCAGAATTCCATAGAGAATGTGTTTAGCGCATTCTAGATTTCATATGCCAGTTTCCATTTGATCTCATATTTCCTCCATAATTATGTTACATGCATATCTAACCCAGACTATGCAAATAATGCAATTGTATGTCTTTTAATTTGTTGGTTTTTCTTTTAATACCTTAACAACTTTCATGACTCTTTGAAAAGGTTTGTTTTCACCGATTCCATTTGATTTATTTATATAAACCAAATCTTTTTTCTGTTTTGGAACCAGAAATATAATATCAAAAAACAGCACTGTTTCTGTAGAATATTTTTGCTTAGTAGGTTTAAGAAAAGAGCTTTTCTACATTGAGACAGAGTGTATTTATTCCCAAGACAAACAGGATGCTGAGGTCTTTAAGACCCATTGCTAAATGCCATCCAGATTGATAAATTGCATCAACTGATCTAGAAGAACGTGGAACAACACTAGATAGAACACAGAAGTTTCATATGGAAAATCATATATAGTATAGTATTTACCTCTCAATGCGGCTCCCACATGCTATGCATTTGACTTTTACATAACCAGCTGGATCCATCCCTCCACCTTTGCTCATATCCGGTTTTAATAAAGTAGCAGCTTCCCATGACAGAGATGTGATTATTTCCAACCAACTGTTTTTGTCATTGTCTTCAACAGGTAGGTTCTCGACCTGTAACAGCTGAGATACCAATGCCCTAAAGTGCCCATCAACTACATTCTTCATTACCTTCTTGTGCTCCTCACTTGACCTATCTCTATGTCGATACTCTCCACTTCCAAAACTGCTTGAACTGCGCAGATAACCCCATTCTCCAATGGCATTCCCATCATTATCATCATCATCATCAAACAAAATAGCTTCCCTTTCATCTTCTTCATCTTCTGGTTCAGGAGGGAGCCAGAGAAGTCCATTATTTTCAAAGTCAACAGGTTCAACATCGACATCCTCTGAAACATATAATGAGGAAGGTGCTTCATTTTCATCACAGATGTCCGGTTCATCTTCACTTTTTGCAACAACTGATGTTCCTTCCAAACCCTGTGTGTCAAAATTGTAGTTTGAAGAGAGTTTGGCATTACTGTTTTCTCCATCAGGATGCACCTTCTGTGAGCCATCAATGTTACTTATCCCATCAAGCTCAGCTTGTCCATAGTAGCTATTCACTTGAGGATAATGCCTCATATCAGAATGTGACCGATATATGCCATACTCATCCTCATCATCCTCAATCCTGAAGTAAGACAAAAGCATATGATCCGACAAACTATTAGAAAAAGTAGCAGCACTCATGGACATGGCACAGTTAAAATACAAAAACTGCAGGTTGATAGGGAATGCAAGCCATTAGAAGAAAATGTTTATGTTACCACTTATCAGACCCTGCAGCCTGATTCCCATTCTAATAAATTATAATGAATGGTTATAACACTATTTTGCATTTATCATGAGTAAACTGAAGCATATGATATTGACTAAAAATAATATAAATACAAAACTACACGAGGAATGTCTAAGAAATATCAATATGAACAATCAAACATTAGCTCTCTCTATTAGTGAACCTAGGAGAAATAGTGCAATACCTGTTTATTGAGAACCTGTATTGTTTTGGTAATGAATCTCCTAGGTCTGCTACGAGATCATTCCTCCCCCCTAATTCTGATAAACCTTCTCTATTAGTGTCTTTTCCCCTCATAGGTGATTGATGCAGGTTCAGACAGGAACCTTGTTCCATTTGTTGATAAGGCCCAACTGAATAAGGGGAACCCTGTTGCATTTGTTGATAAGAACCAACTGAATAAGGCATGGAGCAAAGAGTAACGTTACTACTGTTAGCAGTGCCACTGGTTTTACTGCTAGCCAAACTTGAAGTTGACATTGAAGGACTACGATCTAGATTGGAAACCTGAATACTGTTATCAAAAGTAACTATGCCCTGCTCCCATTGCTTGTAACAATAATTGCATACACGGATCTTTTCCCACTCATCCAAAGAATTCCCTTGGCTGTCTAATGGGGCAGGAATCGAGTTTGTTGTACACTTGGCACAGAAAATTCTTCCACAAAGACGACAATGGTGTCTGCGATTAAATAAGGTGAACTGGGAATCACACTCGTAGCATACTCTACAACTGCGGTCGGGCATCCAAAAATCCCTAGACACATTTGCTGGCTCAGATCGCCAGGGAATCCATGATTTAAAGATGCTGACAAGATCAGAAAAAGTCTTGTCCACTGCATCCATTGACAAACAATCTAGTTTCCCCGCTCATCATGATGACTTGCCCATTTGCTTCTCCTAACAGACCATCTTCAGGATAGGAAACTAACCCAAAATAATGAACTAGAACTCCAACAGAAATATAATCAACCCTGGAGATCCTAGGCTGCAATACTTATAAGCTACAATTCAGGAGCAAACCCTCAGAATCTGAAATCCAGTTCTTCTATATCCACAAACAATCCCCAACTTTGTGGAGGCAGTTTGTGGTTTTCCATCCCAGCCTGGGAAACAACTTCATCAACGAATCCACAATTGGAAAAAGATCAACTGCCACCTCTATTAAATCTTGAATTCAAAATTCATAAAATGGAACCCTACTTCTCCTAACTTTCAACCAATTCAACTATTACAGATCACTCTTCACTACTAAACAAGGACTACAGCATATTTCAAACAACCCAAGTCAAATTAAATGAATGATGGAAAAAGTCATCATAACCAAAAGAGACAAAAGGCTCATACCAGGATGAAAACCTTTCTGCACCATCACATACAAGATAAGAACAGCTTCATGCATAAGTTCCCACTCAAAAAGGTCAAGCCCATCTCTCCTCAATCACTCTCCACTTCTCCCAATTGCAAAACAAACCCATCTCCCAGAGGGGAAGGAGGGTTAGCAAGATGGAAAACTTTAACCCCAAAACACCAAAATTCCTGAACCAATCAAACAAGGCAGCCCTGATGATCAAACATGAAATTCAAGCAGAGATTTCCACCAAATGCTGATCAAAATCCCCCATTTGAAGCAATACACAAGATCACAATCAGATCCTCATCAACCAAAGAGAAAAGGGGGAGCAAGCCAGATTTGCACCACGTACTTAATAGACCCTGTACCACCGAAACTTCAAACAGAGAGAGCGACGAAGAAGGCAAGGCGAAGGGAGATATACAGGGAAACAAACACCGACCCAGAAACGATCCGTTGCAGAATCAATCATCAACGACTTCAAATTTGGATCTTGATCATCCACAAAACATCATCGTCATCCACAAAACTAACCTCTGATGAGTAATATCTGAAATTCAGGGGAAGAATAACAAAATATAAATATAAAATAATAATAATCGTAACAACTGTCTGCAATTCTATCCGTTTACACGAAATTGGGGAAAGTAAGGATCATTAGAAAAAAATAGGTTTTGTTTTGGATATGGAAATTGAGTGATGACTTTTCCATTTTGCTTTTTGTTCCATCATTTTCTCATTGCAAAGAAACTAACTAGCAGTCGTTTTGGTTACCTTTTTTTTCCCTGTGACCCCTGACAGAGACCTCACCTGTGCCTTCATCACAAAATCAAAATTAGCAACTTCATAATATTATATCCATTTCACCTTATTACTCAATAAATAAATAAAGACATTCATTCTCTATTTATTCAAGTGCAGAGACGTTATAAAATTATTACTAAATTTTATATTCATTAATGTAATATAATAATGTAATTTCACAATAATTACTTAAAATTAAAATTATATTTTCATTTTGCGTTTAATTTTTTTAAAAAAGTCAAAGCAGCAACGCGTCACCGCGCATGACTTGTCAAAGTGCATAAGGTTAAGAAAGTCAAAAGCAGTAGATTTAACAACATACACACAATTCCATGAAAGTCCTTTCAAAGTTTCATATCTCAACTGAAAACAAAGAAGAAAATAAAGGGATGAGAATGGTAATATATCTTACTACATCTATATCCTATTCAAATGAAATTTAAGGCTCAAATCATCATAAAGCTTAATCAATTTTAAATAAAAATAATTACTTGTCGGATTTAATTTTAGAATTTAATTAATATACACTGTGAATAAAAAATTTTATATATTTTTAATAATGTGTCATCATGTTATTTAATGAATATGATATTATTAAATTCAATAAATGATATGACAATACATCATTGGATTAAATTGTTTTACATTTACAATAAATATATATATATATATATTAAACTATTAATTCTAACTTCCAATTACTTGATATCAACAAAAATGGCAAGTATTTGAGGAGGTGAGATATGAGGTTTTGAGTGAGATTGAGGAAAGGAGCAAGAAGGCAAGCTGGCACATCACTAACGTTATCCACAAAAATAACAAAACCGCGTATGCTATGTGGTTGAATCCAAAGAGGCATTGGACACGGCCTATTTTTTAGGCAACAAGCAACCTATATACTACTCCCTCCGGTCCTATTTATAAGAACTTTTTTAGGGTGAGTCTTGGTCCTTTTTATAAGAACCTTTTCAGATTGTCTCATGCATTAATTATTTTTTGACAAAAATACCCCATTAGTGGAGGTAGGTGCGTAATTAATTAGTAGAGAGAGTATGACACAATTGAGTAGTTAATTGGAAAGAGAAAGATAATGGGTCTCAATAAATTCAAGGGTAGTTTAGGAAATATCATACACATTCTTGATAAATTTATTGCAATCAACTAAATTAACCAACTTCCTTAATCCGTGTGATATAGTTAAAAGGTTCTTATAAATAGGACGAGAGGGAGTATTTATTTATTACATGATAATCAAAATTCCTTTAGGTCAAATGCAGTTTTTGAGAGCATCAAAATAAAAAATTACAAGATTTGAAAATATAAGACTGAATTTTACTCGAGACTATATATGGTGAAAATATTATGAAATAAACTGGGGAATTTATTTGCACCAAGGAGACAGCATATTTAACTAGTCGCTTTTGAACGGAAAGACATGTTGTGGTATATTCCATTAAAGTATAACTTTCTGTGTAGACTTTGTCTATAGGGAAATTAGGAGCAGGCAGCGATGTTACCTTTTTGGATTACAGGTATTTGCAATTGCAGGATTACTGACAGTCAAGCATTCATAAAATAAAATGGATAGCAAACGGATTGTCTCCAGCAATATTTTTGGTTATATTTGACTAAAACTGGTTTCGCATATCGCATATTAGCTTTATGCGTTTATTCTTAATTTAGCGTTAAAATTAGTCAAACTCAAGTTTGAATTCTTTTATGTGATTATTTTTAGGCTTAATTATACTTTTGGTCCCTTTAATTTAAATTTTGTACAATTTTGATCCATCGAGTATTTTTCGAGTAAATTAAGTCCCCATACTTTTAAAATTAAGCAAATTTGGTTCCTCCCTCAATTATCTTATACCTAGAATCCTCAATTTCTCACTTTTTATTCAATATCTTCATAAATTTAATTGATTAATTCGTTTTAAATCTTCTTAAAATGAAAACTCACTAATAAAAATATCAAATTTAACCTAATATCGAAAAATCTCAAAATTTTGTCCTCTTTAAAACCCTAATTATATATATCATACAAAATCCTTCAAAGTTTATTAATTTTCTATTTAATTTTTTACTTTTGAACATTTTAAATTATTTCATATCTCAAATTCATCATATACACCCAAATATTTGGATTGAAA
The DNA here is from genome assembly GCA_026901365.1 of Sesbania bispinosa. Classification (NCBI taxonomy): domain Eukaryota; kingdom Viridiplantae; phylum Streptophyta; class Magnoliopsida; order Fabales; family Fabaceae; genus Sesbania; species Sesbania bispinosa. The sequence continues at coordinate 414,085 of QLOH01000223.1, read as the reverse complement.
ATGAGAATTTGAGGGTTTTAAGTAGAAGACAATTGATAGGGGGACCAAATTTACTTAATTTTAAAAGTACGGGGACTTAATTTGCTCAGAAAAAAACCTAAGGGACCAAAATTGCGCAAAATGAAAACTAGAGGGACCAAAAGTGTAGTTAAGCCTTGTTTCTAACATTTAAAAAGTGAGTTTATCACGTTTCAAATGTGGATCCGAACCCCACTAAACACATTCTCAGGGAGGGGTGGAGAGTCTTAATTGTGACTAAGCTCCGAATAGGATTACCCCTGGTAATAGGGGATACCTATGGTGAAAAAAAAAAACGTGGATCCGGACCAACGCTATAAATAGTAATATTGGCCCGGATCCACGTTTGAAACGTGGTTTTTGTGTAAAACAAACGCACTATATGTTTGGATGTAGAGAAACATTAGAGGAAAAAATGGGGTGACACATCATAAAAAATTTAACGGGAAACACGCAGTTAGACTATAGTGACAGAAAAAACAATAAGGCAGGGATTGTAGGGTTTTCTATTTCTTGAAGACCAATGGTGTGCTTGGTTTACACTTGATTCACGTTTCAAACGTGGATCCGGACAGAAGCTACTCTCAATAGCGTTTGCCCGGATCCACATTTGAAACGTGGTTTTGGGATAAACTCTATAATGAGTAATAGTTATTCTTTATCGGAAACAATTGCACTTGAGAATAATACTTGTTAGCATTTTTTAATGGATAATTACTTCAACTATAACAAATGAAGTGTGTAAAGATAAATGAAGGTATTTTAGTAAATATATAATAAAATCTTATATCATTAAAAAATTTTTAATATGTGTGCATAATCTTAAATAACAAAAAATTATGAAATGAATATAGTATCTTGAAAACCAACAATTTTGAAAACCAGAAAACGAAAATAGTCTAAAAGTATTTTTATTATTCAGTTTAAAGATATCTTTTGGAATAAGAAAAACACCTTATAAAACATATTTATAAACATATTTCAAAACAAGTTTTAAAAAATGAAAAAAAAAAGCTTCAAATAGGCCTAAGATTTAGTAACAAAGAGTAATATTTTTAAATTTCAAATGACAAAAACAATTACTTCCTTCATCTTACAATCTAGTTCTTTTAGGGGGAAATTTTTCCAAAATTTTTGGCACGTTTTTTTCATGTAATTTTATTATTGAGTGGATTTTATTAAATAAAATCTACATAATAATAAAGAATGTTGTTTGGATTGGGTCAAATTGACCCACACCTACCATTTGAGCAAGTAGATCAGTTGATCAGGGTTGTTCCAGCTTAATAAGTGGAATTTTGAGTTCGAGTCCGAGATATGCAATTGTATTAAATAATCTGAGGGATAATTTTGCCCATAGAGATTCTACCCAACTCGAAAAGGATTGCCTTTGTAGAGGATATTTGTGATATTGCAAAGGAAAAAAAAGACCCACACCTAGGAGGCGCACACTATAATTGGTCCAAAAATTATTGCTCTCAAATGGGTTGTGACACTCCACTAGCTAGGCTGAGAACCAATACCTTGGGGATAACATAAAGTGAGACTCCTATACTTGAAGCATCATATCACAATCTAAAGTACACACCTATGATAATCATAGGTTGTTTTAATTAGTTCAAGATAAACCTATATCGATCATGTTAAATCAATTTCGTTTGGTTTGATCTTTTTAAAAAAAAAAATCCGAACCAAACCAATCTTTCGTTGCTTCATGTGTGATGTGTTTTGTGTTTTCATATCTTCAATGATTGGTGTATGCGATTATATCCTTCAAATTCTCCATATTAATATTTTTATCTTTTATCCACACATACTCAAATCACCTAAAATAAAATCGAATCACCTTTTACAATAAAATATATTTCAACTTTTTTTCTCCAATAATTTCATCTTTAGTTCCTTCTAATCTTTTGTACCACACACTTATAGTATTTGCTTAACTACTAATCTAGAGTTGATGTCCCCTCGAACCTAAATGCGTCACGTGCATATTTTTGGGCATTATGAGCACCTAGAACTAAGTTAATGGATCACAATTCGTGAGCTAGTCTGCATAACTCGTAATCCATGCAAGCTTGAGCTCGAAAATATTTAACTCATTTAAATGCAAATTTATACGGATTGGTCCATTAAACCCATATGTTAAACAATTTGGTTGGCATGCCAACTCATTTAACCCATATATACATATATATATATATATATATATATAACTATTGTTTAACTAATTTTTTATTTGGTATGTGGGCCAACATAAGGGGCGAAGCCAGCAAGTGATGTCAAGGGGGGCCAAATATTATAAATTTTTTCAATCAACACTCCACCCTAAATAATAATTTGTTATTAAATATATAATTATAAAATTATAATATGACGAAATCTGGAATAACTCTTGGTAAAATTACCCCGTTTAATAACTTTCTGTAAATATTGAGTTTCATCAATCCAACCATTAGATTGAAAGTTTTCATTAAATAGATCAAGTCTGCAAAATTTCATAATTTTTTAAAATCATTTGATACATAGTCAAATACCTATGAATGTCCAATTTATCTAAAATTTGGTGTGTATAATCATCATGTTGGTATCATGTTATATATTCAACAGTTAGATTTGTTAAATTTGTATTCTACAAAATGTTATAAGTGGAATAATTTTACCAAGAGTCACTCCTGGAGTAAGTTGATCTCCACCCATATATATCTTATGTAAATTAATTTTTTTTAATTATTTTAATTATTATTTTCTTTTTATAATTTTTTTAAATTATTTTTAATCAAATTTTTTTATCATTAAAAAACTAATAAGAATCTAAAATTTAAAAAAAAAACTAAAACTATAATTACCTAATATTATACTTTTGTTTATTTAGAATTGAGTAAACCCCCAAATCAGTCCCTGACTTTTTTTGGGTCGTGCAAATTAGTCCCTGACTTATGTAAATAGTCACGTTAGTCCCTCACTTATCTCTCCGTCTGGCAGTTTAGTCCTCCGGGCTAACGTCTGTTAAATTGGTGATGATCTGGCATTGTATAATGCTAACTAGGAACCAAAACGATGCCGTTTGAATGCTGACTAAGAAAGTTGACAATTGAAAGGTCAATTTTGCCCCTGAGTTGGGAGTCTCCTAGGGTTCATGGTTGAGACTTAAGTTAAGAAATTTCCAATCGTTTGTAACCTAGTATCATTTTGCTCCGCCCCTCAGCAAACCCTAAGCCCTAATCTGCTACGCCTCTGAACAAAAAGATCGTTGTTGAAGACAATTGGCTCACATACCGTGGAGGTGATTTGAAGGCGATTCTTGTGGACCACTTATCATCTCTCGTTGGCGATTTTATTACTTGAAATGGCTGCTGAAGTATGAGCTTTCTTGTTTTTTACCTTATTTTTCCGGGATATAGGGTATGTGTGGTGACTACGGTATTGGTATTTGTTGTTTAATGGTTGTTTAGTGGTCCCAGAAGTGTTTTTTGTAAGGGTAATGTGATAAATGTGGGTCAATAGGGAACATATTCTCTATTTTTTATGTGGGAAATGAAGTAATAATGACAGGGAGTGGTCCCTAATGTCAGTTTTGAAGGAATCACTCCATGTGCAAGCATTGTTTCCTTTTTGTCTCTGTTATGAGTGAATTTATGATTAAAAATAAATAATGATAAAATGATTAATTAATTATTATTAAATAAAAATTTATTTAATTGTTAAAGTGAGGTAATTGCTTTAAATGTGTATGCAGAGAGTTGTTGTTCACATTCATCATGCTGGGAGATTTATTGAGGATGCTAGAGGTGCTAGGGTCACTTACAAGTGGGAGTTGGTTGAGAATTGGCCTGAGTGTGATCATGATACCTTAGATGTTTTCCACTTTAGGAATTTTAGTAAGGAGTTGGGGTATAAAGAGTTGAAGAATGTGTACTGGCTAGACCATTTTGTAAGATTCAGGGATGGTTTAAGGGAGTTTAAAAAAGATGGGGACTTGTTGGAGGCTATTGAGGTTGCTAAAAGGAATGAGGGGAAGCTGCATATATATTATGAGCATCCTGTTCCAGTTGTCAATGCTGATGTGGTTGACCTTTCAACCATGATAGAAGATGTCATCAGGGATATTAATGAAACTGATGGTTTAAGGGGTGGTGGTAGGGGGATTTGGCTGGGAAGGATCATGCTGCTGTTGATGTTGCTGACAAGGAAAATGTTGATGGCGCTGGTGCTGGGAAGGACCAAGCTGGTGTTGGGGAGGGTGCTGATGCTGGGGAGGGTGCTGGTGTTGAGGAGAGTGCCGGTGTTGGAGTTGCTGACAAGGACCAAGCTGGTGTTGGGGAGGGGGCTGCTGTTGGAGTTGCTGACAAGGACCAATCTGTTGGTGATGATGTGGCTGGAAGTAGCAAAGGTGATGTTATAATTTTATTGTTATAGTACTATGTATTTTTTATCCATCTAAAATCTAATGTGATTAATATTGTATTAAACTGTCAGGTAGTGCAAAAAAGGACAAGAAAGTGGTACAGAAAAAAAAAGAAGAAAGGTGATGGAAAAGGGAAAGGGAAAGGGACAGGCAGAGGAAAAAAGAGGAAAATTACAATTGAAGAGTCATCTGAAGAGGAAGAAATTGAGGATGGTGTAGGCCATAGGACAACCTACCAAGAGGGAGAGATTGACATAGATGTAGGTGAGGATTCATGGAGATCTGAAGTGTTGAAGACTCCTAGTAACTCTGATGATGAGGTTGATTCCAATGAGGTTTATCCACAGTTTGATGAAAAGGCCACTTTTGTCCATGTGAGGTTGGAGCTTGGCATGGAGTTTGCCACTTTGGATGCTTTCAAACAGGGAGTTAAGGACTATACTATTCAGCTTGGAAGAGAGATTTTGTGGAAGAAGAATGACAAGGTTCGGGCAAGAGCAAGGTGTAAGAATGAAACCTGTAATTGGGAGATTTTCTGTGCATATAGCAATGCAAGACACTGGTTCCAGATAAAGACTTTTCTCAGTGAACATACATGTGGTAGAATTTTCAAGAACAAACAGGCCACACAAGCTTGGGTGACAGGGAAGTTGGTAAAAAAACTTAGGAAGTCCCCTAGAATGAAACATGCTTAAATCTATGACTACATAAAGAAGAAATATGGAGTGCAATTAGAGGATAGCAAGATATGGAGGTCTGTGGTAAAGGCTAGAGAAATAGTTGAAGGATGTGAAAAGAAGCAGTTTGCTCAGCTTTGGGATTACCTTGGAGAACTGTTGAAGAAGAATCCTGGATCAACAGTTAAGATGAATACTCTTCCCCAGCCTGAGGGTCCACCACAGTTTCAAAGGCTTTACATATGCCTAGAAGGATGTAAAAGGGGGTTCAAAGCTGGATGTAGGCCACTAATTGGTCTTGATGGGGCATTTCTCAAGGGGTACTATGGAGGACAATTGTTGTCGGCTGTGGGACAATATGCTAACAACCAAATCTGGGTGATAGCATATGCAGTTGTCAATGTGGAAAACAAAGACAATTGGAAGTGGTTTTTAACACTGTTGCATGAAGATATGGGGAACTACAGAGAAAACAAATGGAATTTTATCTCTGACATGCAAAAGGTTAGGTAATGTGTAGGACTTTTTTGAGTTCTTTTTATTTTGTTAGGGACTAATTTTCATTATTTTAAATATGTTAGGGACTAATTTGCATGATTTCATTATTCAGGGTTTGATACCAGTATTACAGGAGGTTATGCCAGGTGCACCACACAGGTTCTGTGTGTGGCATCTGTGGCAGAACTTTACAAAACAGTGGAAAGATAAGGAGCTAAGGGTGCTGCTGTGGGAGTGTGCAAGATCAACCCCCCCTTCCCGATTTAATGTAAAGATGCAAATGGTGAAAAGAGTGAATGAAAAGGCATGGGCTTACCTAGATAAATGGCCAAAGGAGTCATGGACCAAATCACATTTCAGTGAGTGGCCTAAAGTTGACAACATTTGCAACAACAACTGCGAGGTCTTCAATGCAAAAGTGCTAGCAGCAAGATGCAAGCCAATCATAAGCATGTTGGAAGAAGTGAGGGTCTACATTATGACAACTATAAGTACAAACAAGTTGAAGCTAGCTGGAAGGGTCTGCCACTTGCCTCCAATTCAACAAAGTAGACTAGAAAAAGAGAAAAGAGAAAGTAACACATGGGGGGCAATATGGTTAGGTATCTACTAACACCATAAATTAATCCTTTTTGTTATGTTAATATTTGGATACAGTATGGTGAGCTCACATTTTTTTGGTAGGTGATGATGATGGTCACGAGTATGAGGTTCAGATGATACATACCAAGGTAGCTGTTAACGTAGGGAAAGGGACTTGCTCATGTATATTCTGGCAATTAACAGGTTATTCTTCAATTTAAGTTAGTTCATCATCAATTCAGTTCATATTTTCCAAACTATACTTGCTAATTGTGTCATTATTTTAATCAGGCATGCCCTGTAAACATGCCATTGCAGCAATAGCCACCAAGAATGAAAGACCAGAAGATTACTGTCATGCCTGGTTGACCATGGCTTCATATAATGCAACATATGAACACCATGTGCAGCCCTTGCAAGGAGAAGAGTATTGGGACAAAACTGACCAAATACCACCTATCCCACCAATTATTCAGAGGAAAGCTGGAAGACCTAAGAAGCTTAGGAGAAAGGAGGGCAGTGGTAGGGAGTTGGCTGTCAATCCAAACAAGCTGAAGAGGAAGTTGGCAGACTTTACTTGTAGACTTTGTGGAGAAAAGGGCCACAACAAGCAAACATGCCCCATAACTAAGAAACAGAGACAAGAAGAACTTTTGGCCCAACAAAAGCAACAAGCCTCAGCTGAAGGAGGGCCTTCAAACACTGCTAATGTCACTGAACCAGATCAGGCCCCAAATTCTCCTGCAGCTGACCCTATTGGAAATCAGGACCCACTCCAAGATGAAATTGATATCACTCAGTCACAACCCCCACCAATCAGTACAAGCCCAACAAAGATGGTTCAAAGGCCCAAGCTCACCATTAGAACCAAGCCTACAACAGGGACAAGCCAATCTACTAGGACCTCAGCCCAAACTATGCGCTTCATGCCAACACGAGGCTTAAAGAAAAAGACTCCATGATGTGTAGACTTGGCTTCTGATAGGGCCTTTTTCTGTTTTTGAGAGTTGCTGCTTTTTGGTTAAAGGACCACTGTTATGGCCCAGTAGACTATGTGTTTATTTGATGCTTTTTTCAGTTTTTTTTATTCAAGGACCAATGTGTTGGCCTTTTCTGTTTGTGGGCTGTATTTTGTGGCAGTACTAAGCATACTTTGAATTTCTCATTTTGGATGTTAATGCAACTTCGTTTATATTAATGCAATTTGGTCTATATTTTGCAATTTCTTGGCAGGATGTGTTTGTTTTATTACAATGCAAATTGGTTTATATTTTGCAATTTCTTTGCAGGACCTGTTTATCATATATTGGCATGATCCTAATGGCATATGATTATGTCCCTTAATTTTGTCCCACACAGAAACACATAAATCTGTTTGTGTATGTCATTAAGTACCTTAATTATCTTTATTGTCTTTGTATGTTGATGCATTCTTATTTATTGACAAGATTAGAAATTCAAAAATTGCTCATACATATACCTAAACCATAAAACACACATCTTTCATTCAACCAAAACAAGGTCTTACATTAACCAACATTAGTATCAATTACATTTACATCATCAAGTAACAACAAACAAAACCTATCATTTCATACCATATCCTATCAGAAATGTGATGCCACTAAACATCACAATACAAATGAACATCATGTACAAATTAATTCTCCTAATTTCAGAGTCTAATTCACTAAGTTTATCATTCACATTTGCCCTCCATGTTTCAACATCACATGTTGCATTTGGAAGGGTAGATGTGGCTTCTTCACGATTAAACACGTCTTCTCCACCATTGTGCTTATCAACCCAACTGAAAAATTGGCATCTTTCATCAACCTGCAACATCAGAAAACACAGTTAATAGGGATCCTCGGCTAAAAATCACAACACTCTAAAATTAGACAGATTCCACCTTCAATCTAGGACATCCATAAAACAACCTACCAGGATTTTTCCCAGTTCCCGAAACCCTAATAACAGCCCTTAAAGAACAATAACATTTGGCTACATTTTCTCCCCTTTTGTGCAGATGAGATGAACTGGATCCAGCACTCCATGAAGTTATTTTTCTGTCACCGCAGCTACCCATACTCACCACAATCTGATGCGCAAACAGGAATAGATGTATCCCACCCACCAGCGGTTGCAATCGAAGCAAAAATTGAGAAACCCAGGAAGAAGGAGTGAATATACGATATGGGGTCTTTCTCAGAATTCAATTAGGGATAAAAAGGAAGATAGGGGCGAACAAGGGCAGAATGGGGATTCTGGGTTTAGTCAGCATTCAAACGACATCGTTTTGGTTCCTAAACTGCCATATCATCACCAATTTAACAGACGTTAGCCTGGAGGACTAAACTGCCAGACGGAGAGATAAGTGAGGGACTAACGTGACTATTTACAATTTGCACGACCCAAAAAAAGTCAGGGACTGATTTGAGGGTTTACTCATTTAGAATTTGTATCATAAAATTTATGTAAATGTCTTTTTATATAATTTTACATTAATTATTCACTTAAATCGAACACTTTTAATTCAATAAGTTATCTCATCAGCTTCCAATTAATTTATCATCTAGTAGCTCATATCTAGAGCTAGGTATAGGGGTTTTGGTCCGCGGGCCGGTCCTCAAAACCCGCACCACATGCGGGCCTGGACCACAAAATCAGAGGTCCATTTAAGAAGCGGACTAAATGGGTTTAACCATTTAACCCGCGGACTTAAATGGGTTTCTCCGCAAACCCGCGGGTTGGTCTGTGGACCACAATTTTTTTTGTAAACTGCACAGCTGAAAAAACTGTTTTGAAAAAAATCCTAAAACTAAAAAAACTAGTAAAAGTGACCGTGAGACCTAGCTAAAGCTCCTAAACCTAATTTCACAATCACACTTTCTCCTTCTTTCTTCTTCATCTATTCTTCTCTCCACAACCGCTGGCCACTCCATCTCTCTCCATCCTCCGTTGTCCGGTCGTCTCCTCCAGCAGCGTCCAGCAGCTCTGGCGCGACGTCTTCTCCCGCGCGGTGTCTCCTCCAGCAGCGTCCAACAGCTGCTCGCGTACTCCGTTCAGCAGCTGCTCACGTACGTGTCTGCCGCTCTGACGTCTCCGTTCAGCAGTGGCTCCGTCCTCGCGTCCTCCTCTCCACAGAGGCTTCGTTCAGCTCTTCGCGGGTTGGTTTCTCATTTTGCTACAACAAGTGCTAGAATCCCTAGAGTTTACAGCGGTGGCCCCTGGCAGAGTGCTCATGCTACTGTTTATCACTTTCCTCGTCATTTTGCATTTTCAATTTTGCTTGAAATTCTAGTCATATAATAGAACAATCTTTTAGCATTCTAAGTTAAGCTCTTGTCTTTTTTTGCTTCAAACATGAACAGTTTTGTTCTGCTTCATGTTTTTAAGACCCATTTTCCCATTTATTTTTAAAATCTAGAAATTTATGCTAAAATTAAAATTTATGCTTTTTTCTATTTTTTTTAACTAAATCAATTTTTTAAATTCATATGCGGGCTGACCCGCGGGTTTGCGGACAAACCCGCAGGTTTACACTGACCATAAAAATGCAAGCCCATTTAGCTCGCGGGCTCAAACGGTTAAGTCCGATTAACCGCGGGCTTATGTGAACCGGTGCGGGCCGGCCCGTTACCCACCTCTACTCATATCTCATTCTAACTAAACTTCCACCGTTTAATTTTATTGAATATTATATAACATATAAATTTTCAAAAATAATATAAATATACACATATTGTATATATATTTTTTTTTAAAAAATTGAGGGGGGGCATGGCCCCTTTGCCCTAAAGGTGCCCCACCCCTCGCAACCCACAAAATAAATTCATGGCGGTATATATCTCATATTTTATAAATTTATTTAATCTGTATATCAATATAATCCGATCCATGTAATTATGGAGCAATGCATACCAACCTTTATAAGTATCATCATGGATAGAGTTGCCATAGCGGAATCGACATGGGAGATAAGAGACTAGGTGTGTTGGCCATAGGACCCTTTACGATAGATGAACCCTAATATATATCTTTCTCATGTAAAAGGGGTTTGGGCTTTGCTATTCCCACCCCAATATATATATATATATAGGGTGGGGATCAACTTACTCCAGGAGTAACTCTTGGTAAATTTTTGGGGAAAAAATAGGCTTTTAAATACACATGTTTGAAAGTTTTTTTTTTTTAAAAGACTTCTCAAGCAACATAAGTGAGAGGAGAGGGAAATGGAGATGAGGTTTAGGACAGGGGTGGTCACGGGTAACCGGGTAAGGGTGAGAGTGGTCGTCAAGGGCAACGAGTGGTGTGGTTAAGAAAATGTCTTTAAAAATATATAGGGTGGGAATAGCAAAGGTTAAGGGTTTTTTTTTTTTTGGAGTGTCTTACTTCCCGTCTGTTGTATTTGTCATTTTTCAAATGGTCATCAGCAAAACAAAATGTCCAAAGTTGAAAATGGGTCGCAACACTACCTTATTCGGCCCCTTAAACCCAATTAAAAGCAATCACAAATCTTGCTGTCATTTTGAAAATAACGTATCTCTACATACTTAAAAGTACTAAAATAATTATTGACAATAAAAAAGAACTTATAAATTTTATAAAAGTACTAATTTTATTTTCCAACATGAGATAACTTTGTAAAATATATTAAAAGGGATGCACCAATGAAGCTTTTGCATTCTGCAACTAGTAATATAAAGAAACTGTTGAATGGTAGGTAAATGATCCAAACAAAACCAAACCATGTTGATATATATGCAGTTCATCAACATCGGCCAACAAGTGGGGGAGTCACTGATAAGGTTTAGTATTAAACTGCTTACGGTTGCCGTTGTGGAGTTTTGCTTTAATTCTAAAGAATAGGTCAATAAATCATATTAAACAAGAAGTACCGAAGACATGATATTGTATTTTATCTCATGTGTGCTTTCTTTAATTATTTCGTGTGTGTTTTTGCTTCATCTCAAACCACAAATTGCAATATAAAGATAATTAATGTAGGCTTTAATTTCTTCTCATAAACGACTAATCATGATATGATTAAATATTTTCATGTGGCTATGATTAACCCATATTACTATATTAGTATATAAAAGCCCTTTTACTTGTTATATGCCATATACAATTTCAACCATGGGAAAAGTTCATCCCCAAGCACCACATTCCTCCACTTCTTGCAATTTCACTTCCAAGCAAGAGACTTTCACCCTATGGATGAAATCTCTCGTACTGAATGGAAAGGGATGTACTGTCTTTGATTCCAATGGCCAAATTATGTATCGAGTTGACAACTACAACTGCAGTTATAGAGATGAAGTTCCTCTCATGGATCAAAATGGTGATATCTTGTTCACTATACTAAAAAAGGTAAACAAATTTCACTGCTATATATGTAAGTATTTTACAAGTTAGTCTATGTTTATTTTTCACCAAAACTACGTTATAAACCTGAATCAGACCAAAATTACTCTCAGTAGCGTTGGTTCAGACCAAAGTTAGTGTATGTTTGGTTAATTTCCATTAAAATTACATTAGAATCATGTCAACGCTACTGAGAATAGCATTGACTCAGATCCATATTTATAACATGGTTTTGGTATAAATGTGTATTTTGGACCTCTTAGATAAAAGAGCTCAATTTTATTGTGTGCCTTTTGTGTGTTTGTGTCTATAGCAACATAAGCTGTCCAGGTATTGGGAGGGTTACAGATTCCCGGACACAAGGAATGATCACAAAGGAGTAGGACCATCCTTTCGAATTTGTAAAACTCATAGGATCTCTAGAGGGGATTCAACATATGAAGTTGAACTTGGATTGGACAAAAATCAACCATATACTTATAAAATAGAAAGCAACACATGCAAGTCAACTTGCAAAATATCTGACAAGTTTGGTGTGATAGTTGCAGAGGTAAAACTTCCTCACATGTTCTTGTTAACAGAGTAATTTGGTACAGAACATATATATTATCTATTATTATTTTACATTACAAGTGTTTTGTATTTTTTGTGAGCAGCTAGGGAGAAAGAAGTCACGTTGTGGAGTTGATTTAGGAGAAGATGTTTTCACGATGGTAGTGGAGCCAAATAAGGATCTTTCTCTAATTATGGGGCTTGTTGTAGCATATAGCCTTATCAACTGTAAAATGTAAGTATTTTGGAAGCAACAGAGTGCAAAACTGTAATTTGAATCTTGAGGAAGTCTCTTAGCTTTATTTAGTGTGCTGTTAAGTCCAGTTTCCAGCAGGTTTATTTTGTAAATGACTATGATGACTCTGACTGTCATCTAACTGTGTTTTCCAATCCCAATATGATTTTGTTTTGAAGCCAAAGATAAATACAAGTGCACCTTATAATGTTATGCTTCTGCTTAAAGAAATTAATTTTGTTTTTGGGTGAAAATTGGTTCCTCTTATTCTATAACTCGGAAGGCTATAGTACCATGTTTTGTCCTGGACAGCAAACCAAGCTGCTACAGAAGTTGGTTTTGGCTGCATTGTTGCAACTTGCAAGTGTTCTTTATTCAGATGGTCGGTTATTTTGTTTGTACCTAGAAACCACTTTTGTATTTAGCTAAAGCAGTTTTCTTTTTTGTTTCTATTTTGTACTCAGAATCCTGTGATGTAATATCATTAATCATCGAGTCTCTTTATGGCTGAAATATATACACGCCTTTTTCATCTAGAAAGCTTAAGGCTTCATTCACTAATTACTAAGGAAAAAGTTAAAAAGCCATAATTTTTGACTAAATGATTTGGCATATTTGTTAGTATTTTTAAGGGATAGTGTTAACTTGCGTAATACATAACACAGTGGATACAACAATTGTACCATTATGTTATGTCAGCTCAACAAAAAAAAAGAGAGTGATGAAGGGTGATTTGTGCACACAGTCCCATATGGTAAAAACAATATAGGCACTGTTTTATGTAAGCAAATCAGTGCTCTATTTTTAATGACAAAATGCTTCTCATCACTTTATTTCACCAATAACTATTATAAATAGTTGAACTCTATCAAAATTTTGGTCATTTTTTAGGTACTTATTATTAATTAATAATTCCTTACTTCGATTGATTTTAGTTAAAACCTTTAGGCATTGTTTGGTTCAAAGGAGGGGAAGGGAGGAGAGGGATTTTAATGAAGGGGAGGAGAGGTGACACCTTACATGTTTGGTTCACAATGGGACATGAGGAAAAATAAAGCTCATTTACTTATATACCTCTTTACTTTTATAACACACAGTTTTATTACTATGAATATAGGGTTATTTAAGTCATTTTAATTATTTAATTTAAACTCTCCCTCCACTATCCAAATCCCCCATTATTTGAGGGGAGCAAAAATAGTCTTACAAGGGATTTTGACCCCTTCCCTCCCCTATTAAAAATTGAACCAAACATGAAAACTTATTTAAAATCCCTCCCCTCCCCTTCCTTCAAAATCCCTCCAACCAAACATAGACTTTGATCGTCCGTCCCTACAAATTCATGAAGTTTTTTTACTTGTAATCTTTTGAAAGTTTTTGAGATAGGATAACAACAATTTGAACATATTTAGCTACTATATTTAGAGTGTGTTTGGTACCACATTAATTCAGCTATATAAAAGCTGAAATTAATAGTTGATTTCTTCGATGTTTGATAAGGTAACTTTTTTAGGTTGTTACTTTTTTTAAGAAAATATTGAGATAGATTTTTTAGAACATTTCCGTTTGTATCTAATTTGTTTAACTTTCATCTAAATTCTTAGCTTTCACTAATTTTTTTAGTTAGTATTATTAAACACATTTTTAAACTGATTTTTGTTTTAATCATTACATGAGAGGCAATTATGTGATTTAGATAATATGTATTTTTCACATCACCTCAATCTACATAATTTGAAAAACAACTCCATCATATATCTGTGAACATTTGATAAGTAAATAATTTTGATTACAGTGAAGCTATTTTGCTAGAGAACTTAACAGAGATGATGACATTTTTGGAAATGCAAATGAATTTCTTAAGGATATTTATTTAAAAATAGAAAAATTTTATAAGTTTATGTGGTATTTAATATTATAAATACGATTAATATATATTCTTTTATTTGTTGATTTTTTAATTAGTATCTTTAGTATACACATTTGAGGACTTTTTCTTTTTAAAACAAGATGACAAGTACCTTGATATTTTTAGAAAGCAAGTGAATTTTACTTTGTAAGTTTGTTCACTAAAATGGCCCCGTCCCAATTGCACCGCTAGTTACTTTTCAATCAATTTCAATATGTAATCCTTTCAGAAAAGTAAACATAAAACCCAATTAGTCGGTCGAATAGAGTAAACATGATCTCATCTCTGATGGTTTCATCTCATAAGATATAGATTTGAGTTGATACAATAATTCACTTAGAAAATTTAAACTGTGGGGGACAATACTCTCACACACACAACACCAATTTAATATCTATAAAATAAAATGAGCGATTTATTTGCTAACAAACAAAGAGGCGTGTGCATAAAATTAAATGGAAAAAGGAGACAGATGTGTATAAAATTATAAAAATGATGCAGAAGTCCTTTATTTAAATGTTTGTATACGAATCACTTTAATTTGAAGGGGAAAACACACGGGAAGCGTTGATGATATTAAGCGTATGCATATGTGAAATCGTTTGAGTTTTAAAAATGTACGTTTTTTCCAATCCAATAAATTTTTTCTTTCACAAACCTTGCATCGCGAAATTAAATTCTTTCTTGTGTAAACAAACATATTAATAAAATGAGGTTAAAATTACACTATTTAAGTTAACCAAGTATTAAATCATTAATAACTTTAGATTTAATGTGCTTTTTAGTAATCCAATCCTTGAGTTATATTTATTTATCATCTTGATTATTTGTGTCAAATTTCATAAAAATTGAGCACCAATAAATTGATAATCAAATAATTGTTTTTTTTCCATATATTTCAAATGTATATACGACGTTAATCTTGAGATCTCAATGACATATTAAATAATTTTGGATTGATATAAAATTTTATATATGTGATTTATATGATAGTAACTTTCAATCCAACGATGAATTATTTAATTATAATACAATGGTTTATTTTAAAGTTATTCAATAATGTAAGACTTGATGTAATTTCATCACCAAAAAAGACTTGATGTAATTTACACTGGTGTAATTTGAACCCTCATCAATTATAAAATGTGATGTTTGACCTTTTTAAAGTGATTATTTATTTAGAAAAGAAAGTAAAAACTTCTTAATTGTTATCATAAATTTATCAAAGTATGTATTTTAAAATATTGGTTTAATTATGTTTTTAGTCCCAAAATATTGTAATTTTTTTATTTGGTCTCTCATTTTAATTTTTTTTCAAAGTAGTCCCCCAAAAATGATTTTTTTTTCAAATGGTCCCTCCATTTTTTTACAGCTATTTTTTTTCCAAATGGTCCCTCAAAAAATATTATGATTTCCAAATTAGTCCCTATAGAATATCGTGATTTCCAAATTAGTCCAAAAAAATATCACGATTTTCCCAAATTGTCCCTCTGTTTTTTATGCCACGTCAGCACTTTATGGTTAAAACAACAAAGGGACCAATTGGGAAAAAATATTTTTGGAGGACCATTTCAGAAAAAAAAGGGGGATCAAATGAAAAAATCGCGATATTTTGGGAGATAAAAAATACAATTTAATCTAAAATATTCATAAATAATCATATAAATACATATAATATTAATTATTGTTTTTTAACACAGTTTTTTTTAATGTAGAAGTCGAGGGAAGAAAAGGTAGCTAGAAAGGAAAAGAAAGAAAAATAAGAGAGTAAACAATAATTGTGATAAGCGATATAATAAAAAGATAATAAGAAAAAAATGAAACAAGAGTTATAAAAGAAAATGAATTTAATAGTTTCAAATTGACATTCAAAATTAACTTTAACTACAAGGTTAATGGTTCGAGTCCGGTAGTTGATACTCTTATGAAGGCTTTATTTAACCATCACTACCTACAACAAATTCATGGTCAAAGACAAAAAAAAAAACTAACATTTAAAATGGTCACGGGCTATACACTTATGTATGCAACTACATTTATATATTCGAAAACAAAGTTTTGCTGTCCATAAAGATCATACCTGATTCGAGCATTGTTATTTTTCGTGGAGGATACCTTCAATTTTACACAAAAAAATTACATTCAAAATATGCTACCACAATGTTTAGTAAATATGACATCTCAATAATTATTATTAAACTCATAAAATGATTTAATAATGTGACAATATATTATTGAATGTCAGTGTGATAATATATAATAATTAAACCAATGTTCATACTAACGAGTGTCATAATAGCATTAATTAAAAAACTCACAAATAGAATGATTTAATTGAAAATCATGATATTTATAAATGTATTTGTAATATTTATAGAATTTATAATATTAAATGAATAAATGCTACATAATTCAATAAAAAATGTCTATTTCCCTATCCATAATAACATTCTCCTTAAACTAAAAGTAAATAGATGTATTTTTTTTCAGCAAAAATGAAAATCATAATTTGAGATGAAAACATTTAGATACAACAATACTCAATACTCAATACTCATACCGTTTTGAGTGGTTACGTTGGCGTCGTTTCAGAAGCTCGTTGTCGTTGCTGTTTTCAGTGAGATCTGTGATCTAATCTGTCTCCTCCTTCTCAAAAACCCCAACCTGCAATGTTAATGTTATGCACGAATCCTTTCGCTCTGAAAACCCTAACCAATGGTGGGACCCAAAAGACACTTCCTCCCACTGATCCTCATCTCCTTCGCTGCTTTCATCTTCTACACCTTCCACCAGTCCTCTCTCCCTTCTTCAATTCCCGAACCCAACCCTGATTTCACTCTCCGAACCCCAATTCGAAACCTTAACCCCATTTCCCACAATTTCACCTTCGTCATCAAAGTCCTAGCCTATAACCGCCTCGAATCCATCTCCCGGTGCCTCCGCTCCCTCGCCGCTGCCGATTACCTCGGCGACCGCGTCCACCTCCACATATACATTGACCATTTTGCCCTCGCAGACGCCTCCTCCGTGGATCAGAAGCTGCACGATTCGCATCGGATTGTGGAGTACGCTGATGGGTTTGAATGGAAATTCGGCGAAAAGGTGGTGCATTACAGAACCAGCAATGTGGGTTTGCAGGCACAGTGGTTGGAGGCATGGTGGCCCAGTTCCGATGACGAGTTCGCCTTCGTGGTGGAGGATGATTTGGAGGTTTCGTCGCTTTACTATGAGTTCGTTAAGAGCTTGATCATGAATTTCTATTACAATGCTTCCAATTATAGCCCTTCCATCTATGGAGTCACGTTGCAACGAGCAAGGTTTGTCCCAGGTACCATTTTCTTTTATGTATTTGTTTGTTTCTTTTTTCTTTAAAATGTGCCACTTGATTGTTGGTAGCTGGTGAAGTTTAGATATTGGAGGAATCTGGTTAGTGGTTTCTTCATGTATGAACTATGAACATGATGTGTTATTTGTTACTTGTAAGAGAGATAGAATAGAAATGGCTATCAAGGATGCTTCTATTAGTGAGCATTGAATTAGATGTATCATGTGTGTTTAGCTAAAAGGGAAGCCTTGGCACAATGGGTCTCGCCCTTACCTGGAGCTCTATAGCATCAGGTTGCCCCATGTATGCTTAGCTAATTGCCTATTTGAAGTGAATATAGCTGGAGTTGTCTAACGTTTGTCAATTCTGCTAAATGATACCTGGGGCAGGAAGTTGCAAACACGTGCATTTTCACATGTTTTAGATCATCAGATTGTACTGGCAGTAGGATCATGCATTGTTGACAGTATCTTGTAGGATAAGAACTTGGGGTTGTGAGAAGCTGATGTTTTAATGGAATGTAGAACATGGGTCTGTCTGTGTTACTCTTCGTTGCTACTTGCTATGTATTCAGGATTTTGGTTCTATCCATTACATATTTACATAGATATGCAAGGCTGTGTCAATGAGCAAGAAAAGTGCCACCAAGTTGAACCTTTTTTCTTTGTGTTATACTGTTATGATGATTTAAAAATGGATATGACAAAGTAGGGAGAGGTGGAAACTCATTAATGAGCAACTTTGGGTTACATTCCTCTATCATTATGTTTTATTTGTTTACTTAGTAATTGGACTCTGCTTCTTCATTACTTGTGTACAGTTTATTGATTATATTATATAATTGGTCTCTTGCTGCAGGTAAACATGGGAACAAATTAAAGTTGGATGACAAGACACGACTTTTCTTATACCAGTTGGTTGGTACATGGGGTCAAATTCTCTTTCCAAAGCCATGGAAAGAGTTCAGGTTGTGGTATGACAAAAACAAGGCAAAGGGCATCAAGCCATTTCTGGAAGGGATGGTAATAATTTTTTTCAAAGAAGAAAAAATTTCTTGTTCTTTACTCCTATCCATTTCTCAGTTTTGTTGACTTCTATACATCAGCAGTTTAGTTCAGTTCATTCCTAATTTTAGTTCTGAAATTTTGTTCAGGTGACTACGGGATGGTATAAGAAGATGGGGGAGAGGATTTGGACACCTTGGTTCATTAAGTTTATTCAATCTCGTGGTTACTTTAACATCTACGCAAATTTTTTGCATGAGAGAGCATTAAGTGTATCTCACAGAGATGCTGGAGTAAACTATGGGAAAACTGCTGGACCCGATTCTCAGTTACTAGAGGAAAGATCTTTAGACTTCAACATTTTGGAAATGCAGCCTCTGAGTAGTTTAAAATGGTTTGACTTTTGTTTCAGAGAAGTACATCCTGGTAAGGTTATCAAGAACTTGGAAGAACTTGGAGCTTGCTTCAGTCTCTGCAGAAACGAGATAGTATCTTCTTAGTAAATCTTTTTGGGGTATCAGATGCTATCATAAGAAACTTACTATGCCACTTTGAGAGGCTAAATATCAGGAATTATATACTTATGGGCCCTCCATCTGACTCCCTATTTGATCTGGCAAGGAGGGGACATCCTGTAATTAATGTGGACCAATTTGTAAGTAGTGTTGGATTGTATAAATTGACTTCACAAGGTTCAAGTTTTGAGACAATCAAGGGTATTTTGGCAAAGGCTTATGTAATTAAAAAGTGTATTGAGAATAAGTATAATACATGGGTTATGGATGGGAGCATGCTGGTCACTTCTGACCTCTTGCTTGAGTCCCAAGATTCCAATGATGACTTCTGTGTTGCAAACAACTTGGATCTCTTTTATGCTAAAAGCTCATCTTCTAGTGAGAAAATCTGGGCTAATGACTTTGTTTCGAAGGTTGTAGCCATGGCAGACTCTTTGGCAAGAAAAGATTCAGCAACCCATGGTAGCCTAAGTTTTGTGTATATTTTAACCAAATTATTGGAACAGAATGGTGCAAGGATTAAAAGAGTTGATGAGACTTCTTTTGGCATGAAGATTGGGTCTGATAATGTTAGTAAATCTTCTCTTGGGGATAAAAAGTTGGTTTATTGGTCCACTGATATGGGGCTGGATTCAATTCAGAAACGACTTGAAGAGTTGAATCTGTGGGGTATAGATAGTGATTTATCCTGCACCGCTGTGGTCTGTCACAACTCATAGCATTTTATGGCGGCTAGAAGTAGTTTTACATTTTATTTTTCTTTCTATATCATTTTTTAGTTTTTTATGCCAATTTAGCTTACATATTCTTTTTACCCATTTTGTATTATTATCATTTGTAACAAAATTAAAGTTGTCAATGTGAGGCTTAGATGGGCTGCAATTAAACTTTTTGTTTGAACTATCGGTCTTTGGGGTAACCTCCCACTACAATTTATATCATGTGGCTTCCTACAATTACTTCAATTGTTTCCTTACTGAATACCAAAATAATCAGAGGCACAGGGCTCTTATTTGTTCAACTTTTTTAAACAAACTTATTGGCTTTACATTGTTTTTATGCATGAAAATAGTTAGTTTTATCTAGTTTTGTGTACACTGTTATAAATTCTCATTATGTCACTTCACACATAATCACATATAAAGAGATTTGCACACCAAATATTATTTAATGACTTAACTCTTTATACTACAAGGATAATATTATTACTTAGTGTATAAGTGTACACTAAAAAATATGTAAAAGTTATACAACATATAAAGGATGTACCGATGAAGTGACACTAAAAAATACCGTTGAATAGTAGAAAAACAGGAATGAGGAAGTGAGATACTAAAGAAATAGGGCAAACTACCCTGTTTGGAACATCATAGAAAAACAGAAATGAGGAAGTGAGACACTAAAGAAATAGGGCAAACTACCATGTTTGGAACATCAGTGAAATGGTGAAGAAATAAAAAGGTTAGGTTGGACTCATATTTTCTTATTTCAAGACTAGGAGGGACCCACATTTTCTTATTTCTTTACTATTTAGACTAGAGATAGGAGAAAATTTGGTTTGTGAGTCTTTTATGTTTTCCCGTTCATGTTTTTTTTCTGTGTTCTAGGGCATTGAACTCTATTATTTTATGGAGTTTTTTTTTTTTTTTAATGTTGTGCACCCTTTCACAATTTGAAGGGTAGAATTAAAAGTGACTATTAATGTGTTGAAAAAGTATAGAGTAAATTGCTTTTTCGAATAAAAAAGATTTTGATACACATTTATTAAAGAGATAGATAACAAAGTTATAGAAAAATAATCAAATAACTAATATTCTCTGTTTCTCTTTTATTTCATATTTATTTATCTCATAACAAACAATTTATAAACCATCTCTATTTCATTTTTATTTTTAATTTCTCTATTTCTTTCATTTTACAAAAGTGAGATGTGTATTAGTGTATACCCACTTTCCTCTCTACATTAGAGCACTAAAAAAGTACAAATATATTAGTATTTGAAAATACAAAATAAAAAAAAAAACTTAATTAATATTGGTGGCGTCTTAAAAAAGCGGGGGAGAGGAGAAAAGCATCTTGGATAGTACACAAAACAACGGAGAAGAAGAATCGAAACGACGACGCATTGAAGGCGCAGGTCCATCAATGGAGGATCCGAAGATATCGGCATACTACCAGGCGAGGATGGCTCACTTCGGCGTCGTCAGCACCGAGTGGCTCGCTCAGGCCCAGTCTGCCACTACCAACCCTCCCCCACTCCCATCATCATCCCACACCGGCGACAGCCACACCAATTTCTCTGTCATCGATGAGTTCAACACGTGGCGGAGCAACCCCGATTTAGCGGAGGCCGTCGCCGCCATTCGCGCCCTCGCCGCCGTCATCAGCTCCAGCAAGGCCTCCACCATGATGCAGCTCGAAATCGAGCTCAAAAACGCCTCCGATTCTCTCAAAGTACTCCCTCTTTCTCAGCTTCTCTTCGCAATTTCTCATCCTCTTATTCTCTGATTTACTCCTTATGTATAATTTATAATTCAATTATTACTAATCTTAATCTGGCAACAACCTTATATAAACTAAACTGTGTGTGAATAATAATGGCACTACTAGTATTAGTAGTGGTAATAGCTGTTCATTTTTTAGGGTTTAGGGTGGTGGTAGTAATGATGATGATGTTGTTTTTTAAAGTAGGAAATAGGTAGTGGCAATTTTTTTTTCTTCCCATTTTTGAAGTATTGAGTTTTGTGATTAATTTGTTAACTTGGGTTGGGTTTTACAGTCATGGGATACGACCTCTATCTCTTTGACAGCAGCCTGTGATCTGTTTATGCGATATGTGACTAGGACTTCTGCTTTGGAATATGAAGACTTCAATTCAGCTAAATCTCGCTTGATTGAACGCGCTGAAAAGTTTGGGGAAATCTCCTACAAGGTTTGCATGGCATGCTACTTCTCATTGTCATATAGGGACTTGAGTTGGCTGTGCAGTTAGTTAGTTAGTTAGTTACTCCTGTTGGACCCTGAATTGGTTTGTTTTGCAGGCTCGCAAGATTATTGCGATGCTGAGTCAAGATTTTATATTTGATGGTTGCACCATTTTGGTTCATGGTTTTTCCAGAGTTGTCTTGGAAGTTCTTAAACTGGCCGCACAAAATAAGAAACTGTTTCGGGTCTACTGCACAGGTTTCTCTCTCGAACTCTTGATTAGTTTATTTGCACATTAGCATATGTTGCAAAATGTTTAGGTTTAGATTTAGTTGTTGGAAATTTAAGTGTGAGTGATAAGTATCATGTTAGCTAGGAATGAGTTAAATGAGGACAATATAAGTGAAAAGAATCTTATACTCATTGTCTTCTTCAGGTTTTGGGTCAAGATGTGTGTCAAGCTTGTTATTGTGATTTGTTGCTTAGCCCATTGATGGAGCTCTTCCCCCTTTTTGGCTCTCAGTCTCTCACTCACATAGTGTCAACTTTCAAACCAAAAGTCAATACCTTGTCATGTAGTCGCTTAATTTCATGGTAATTGACCTGTTTTCTCAAAATAATGTTATAATACTATTCTTTGCAATGTTTAGAAGCTTTGTGCAGAAGAGTTGGAATTGTATTTCGTAATTATATTGACCTGTTAATTTGATGGTGGGATTTAAATTTCTGTCACTTTAATTTCTTGATCATCTCATTTTAAACTTTGGGGTGATGTCTCTATCTTTGTTGTTTTCGTTTTTAGGAATTTGTGATTTGAACTTTTTAAGTTTGTTTTGCTTAAAATTGCAGAGGGGAGACCAGACCGAACAGGTTTAAGGTTGTCCAATGAGCTGGCCAAGCTTGATGTTCCTGTGAAACTAGTAATAGACTCTGCTGTGGCATATACTATGGATGAGGTGGACATGGTATTTGTTGGGGCTGATGGAGTGGTTGAAAGTGGTGGTATAATCAACATGATGGGGACATACCAAATTGGGTTGGTTGCAAAGAGTATGAATAAGCCAGTTTATGTGGCAGCTGAAAGCTACAAGGTGTATTTGCAACTTACAGATATTAATCTAGTATATCATTTATTACTTTAGAAAACTTGCATCTTTTTTGCAGTGTTACATTAACTAGGAATTGATCTTGTATAATCACATGTCCTGTATGTGTTACTCTGCAGTTTGCTCGTCTTTACCCTCTAGACCAAAAGGATTTGGCCCCTGCCATACGCCCAGTTGATTTCGGTGTACCTATTCCATCCAAGGTTGAGGTTGAATGTTCTGCACGGGATTATACTCCTCCTCAATATCTGACTCTGCTTTTCACAGATTTAGGCGTTCTTACTCCATCAGTTGTTAGTGATGAGCTCATTCAGCTATACTTATAGTCAGTCATCCATGTATAATTTTCTCCGATTCTTTTAGAATTTTGGCCGCAGTTCAAGATTCTGTGTCTTGTGAAACAATTTTGTAACAAGTACGTGCATTAGAAACTTCAATGTAACTGGGGATAGTTTTTACTGTATTTGTTAAGTGCAACCTATATCATTGCATCCCCTTTTGTTCACATATTCCATGCAGACATCTGACAGTGTTTGCAGCTTCATCTCTTATCATTTTCAGTGGTTGTTAATTGATTTGTTGATGTGATGATCAATGGGTGAAAGCCATTTTCCTCACATCAGCCATTTGCTATTTGGTAATGGTGGAAAAACGCTATATTCATTTTTTTTGTCTTTAATTATACTACATTCATTATTTTTTGGTGAAAAGTATATAATCATCATGAACTTTATTTATTTTAGATTTTTTATCTAGTTCCAAAATTATGACTATCTTGTCAGTTAAATTTCCTCCAGTCATCATTAATCCACTAGTGAATTTGTATTTATAATATGGTACAAACTTCGTTTTTCATTTATATAATATCTGTATTGTTTAATAATTATTTATGAGATTTTTATTTTATAAATATTTCAATCTTAGAGAGATAAATAAATAAATAACTAATATATGAACGTAAATACGTAAATTTGATGGAATTCCGACCCAATGGATTGACCAAAAAAATTCATTACTAAATCTTATCAATGGTTACCATACCAGCATCAAATTAGGCTGCCACCTAGCAAAAATTCATTATTAAATCTTACCAAAAATTGATTTTGAAGGATCAAATCCCGAACTCTTGTTCTTAGCTATTAGTGTCCAGCTTTCCTAGTCAAGATTGGAATTAAATTTCATAGAAATCTCCTCAAGCCTCCAAATGGTCTCTCCCACTTCTTCTTGGCGGATCCCGTGTAAGTGTTATTTCAAGAAGCTATTCTTTTTTCGATTCCTAGTAAGCTTTATCCATCTTTTTCTTGTTTTTTTTTTCTTTAGCAATTTTCTAAATAAAAGATTTAATTGCACTTTTGGTCCGTTTCATTTGAATCATATGCAATTTTAATTCAGTTCCTCAATTTTTTTTCCAGCAAATCAAGATTTTCTATTTTTAAAATCAAGCAAATTTAGTCTCTCATCAATTATCTTCTACTTAAAACACTCAAATTTTCATTTTCAATCTAAATATTTCGGGTTTGTGGTAGATTCAATTTAATATATGAAATAATTTGATGGTTCAAAATTTTAAAAAAAAATTAATAGGAATTTGATAAATTTTGAAGGATTTTGTAGGTTGCCTAATTAGGGTTTACATAGAAAAAAAAATGGAATTTTCAATTTGAGGTTAAATTTGATATTTTGGTAGGTGTGTTGAGTTTAAGAAAATTTAAAATGATTTAATAAATTCAATTTGCAAAAATGTTGATTAAAAAAGTGGGAGTTTGAAAGTTTTAAATAGAAGACCATTGTTAGAGGGGCCAAATAAATGTAGCCAATTTTAAAAGTAGAGGAAATTAATTTGTTTTAAAAAATTAAAGGATCAAAATTGCATATAGTTAAAACTAGAGTGATCAAAAGTGCAATTAAGTCTAAATAAAATTATCTAGATCTTCTATTATGTTGTACTACTTTTAACAAAATAAAAAAATGGTTTCAAATTTTAACTTTAATAACTATATAATTACAATGTAAATAGATTTTTCACAAAGTTTTTATCATATTTTTACCATCTTTCTATATTATGTTTTCTCCTCTCTTTCATATCCTCATCTATCATTGTTATAGCAATATGATTGGATGTCTATATTGGACTTATTTCCAGTCAATATAAAATAATTAAATTTTTAATTTATGTTAAAGGAAAAAGTGCATCATTATCAATAATTTGCTAAAGAAGAACAAAGCTACAATTCATAAATTAGTTTTGTGTGAAGATTATATCTATTTTTTCTTTAAATAAATCCATTTTTCAGAGAAATTACAAGTGCCGCAAGACTTCTATTGTAATGAATTCTAATTTATGTTACAAGGAAGAATTTAATACATCATTAGATAACTGCACATATAGGCAAATGCTAAGTCCACACAACCGAATATTAAAGACTTGAAAGTAGAACAAGGAGTGATTCTAAAATGCCTTACGGCCATAAAGCTACAGATACGGATTCTAATTTGTAGAAATCGAAACAATCCCTTACTAAAGAAAGTTATCCGTCTGTATTCAGAAACTGCCCTTTCTATGATCGATCAAATCATATACAGAAACCATAACTGTTTTTTTTTTTGTAATAGAAACCATAACTGTTGTTTGAACGTTTTCTAGGACTAAAATATAAATAACTTTCTTAAACATATACATATACTTTTGAACAAATAGCTAGCGCCCTGTCACTTTAATTTTGGTTAAAATTTTGCAGTTTACAAACAGTATGTCTGAAGAAAATATAAAGCAATCAATTGGTGTTAATTTTTCTTATATTATCTTAAAAATAATAATTACAGCATGCATGTCAAACTGTTGTGTCCTTAAACCACTAAATTTAGATTAGTGGTGAGGAGTACAAGCAGCACTTTGCAACTTTAAATCACATCTAAATAAATAGGACGTAACAATTCTATTAGCATAACTAAATATAAGAAACAATTCAGAGCCTGCTTGGTTGCCTTAAGAATCATGAATCACGGTTGGAATCATTTAAAATGATTTTGCACTGTGGTCAGCTGTCTATAGGCTGCTATCATTAAAATCAATTCAGATCTAGTGATTTTTAGCTTTTTCAAATACTTAAAATTAATGTTACGTGTGAAATTCACAATTTTAAAAACATATACATTCTCACTTAAAAATAATTATACTTTATTATTCAAACAAATCAACTCTTCTCAACATAATTTTAAAATATCATTTCAAAATAAAAAAACATTTTTTAACATCTATTCTTCCAAA
Source organism: Sesbania bispinosa (assembly GCA_026901365.1). Lineage (NCBI taxonomy): Eukaryota > Viridiplantae > Streptophyta > Magnoliopsida > Fabales > Fabaceae > Sesbania > Sesbania bispinosa. Next base: position 387,693 of record QLOH01000223.1, on the reverse strand, counting down.
ACCAAGTTTACTAAACGGGGCCATAGTGTTCAAAACTTGTAAATTTGTCACCCATTATGAATTTACTACCCAATCAGCAATTTCGAATCAGTGTTTATTCAGTCTAATTAATGCCATCACTGCTGGCAAGTTCAACAGCGGAGGGTGGACGGAAAAAATCGTCAAATATGCAGAGAATTTACAAAATGATAGTTCACATTTCAGTCTTCTTCACAAGTCAATTGATAACAATTATATCTTCTTTTTTTTTTGCTGAGCTACAATTCTACACGATCACCACTCAAGTTTGTGCATACATTTTCCTGTGTCATGCTAAACGAGTGTATGCATAAATGTCCGCGTGAAATATGAAGTTAAAAATGCTCTATTAAATTAAATCATATAAACATGCTTAGTTCATAAGACTATACATTTTCCTTTCGATACAGTTGGATGCTGGGAATAAAGTAAATTTCAACAAAGGAACTAGTTGTCCACTATCCCAGAAGGGGATATGGGGGGAGATTTTATCAGAGGGGTCGTTGTGACATTGACCCTTGAGAATACCCATTAGCAACACTTTGTTTTTTCTTGAAATTTGCAACACTACAATGAGGACATATATATTCTAGCCCATCTGTTTTTGCATAATCCTGCAGAAGTTGTGCATGAAAAAAATGAATCCTTAACATAAATAAGGCAGAGATGCATTGTTTTGCACTAGATAAGATCAAGACTCTTTATACACAACAATTGTAAGTGATGATGTAGTAGTACCTTAAATGCGCCAAGACCCTGCCTTCTGTCACAGCCGAAGTGGGCCCACTCACCACATATGCCACAGTTCACCCAATCCCCAGCTGCGCTACTGTTGAACAGTTGAAAGATTGTAAGGAAAACGTATACAAAAAATGAGATTAGCTGCTGCTATTTGTACCCATCACAATACCAAGCCTCTATAGGTTGCCAATCATCATAAATTGATGATATAATATCACGAGTTCTTAACAGTATTACAGGGAGGTGTAAGTACATAATCTGCTGGCAACCACAACTAAGGCAACTGCATAGCTTCACTGACTTAAAAAATAAAATAAAAAGCAAATACAAACCTGTGACACAACAAGCAGCACTCTCCATCCACATCATCATGCGCTAATTCATATTCTAGAAGGTAGGTTTCATAATGTCTTTTCAGTGTATTTCCAACTCCCTGTATATGAAGAAACATTGTGGAAAAAATACCTTAGTTGCTAGATAATTTCACATAATAAACCTACATCCAGTGATTACATAAAATCTGAATCAGTTAGTGACCTTAATAATGCAATTTAAACTTTTCTAGAACTTTATCAAAACAGTTACTCTACCGTGTACCTAATAATGTTTTGAATAATCTACAACAAAGGCAAAGCCAACCATGTCAACACATGATTATCAGTAATCACACCAATTTCTCTCTCAAAGCCCCAGTACATAAAAGCAAACAAATTGCATATTATTTTGTTTTTGGAATGAGGGGTAGAATAGATTACTGTAGAACAAGGAAAGTGTCTAATTTAAGCTTATGATGAAGGCTTTCTATGGTAGGGTGCAAGTAATGGTCAAAATTGGAGACCAAATGATAACATAAACATACATCTAAGGGTATTCGTATTCTATTTAACCCATACAAAAATAGTACATACAATATATATCTAGAAAATGACTCAAATGCATATCACATCAAACATGTGGCGCTTTTTTCTAAGTGTGCATGTTACCTTTCTGGTTATTCCATACAAGTCAAAACCTCCTACAGTTGAACAATATAATTAAATGTGTGGTTTCACTATGCCATATCACTGGTGCAGCATTGTGTGGCTGTGATGGGTGCTCTGTTGCTGACTGTTTCAGTGTTGTGTGGGTTACATCCACTATATTGGACAATTGCAGCCTGTTCTGGAGCTATCAAATAGCCACCACAGCAGCAGCAGCAACAATAACAACAACCAAAGCCTTTTTCCAGTAAGTAGGGTTGGCTATATGGATGAAATTATAATGTCCTATCTTGAACAATGTTAATGATGGACCCCTTAAATCCAAATCTCTCTTGATGATTTGGTCGATAGTATTCTTCACATATTGGTACTTCTACGGGTCTTCTCCACATGCCCAAACCACTTAAGACGACACTATACACCTTGACTGTATCTCTAATGCTTTCATTTTTAGTCTTATCTTATCTTGTATGACTACTCATCCATATTAACATTCTTATCTTCATAACATTGAGCTTACTTTCTTGTTGGATCTTTCACAACCACTACAGCAAACAGCTAAATTTCTTGCCTCATTCTCCATTGAAATTTCTCACGGAAGCAATCAGAGGATCCATCTGAAGCTTTTTCACACCCCTTTTCAGGCTACATCACAGCAGTGCATGCTGTTGCTTGTTGGTCAAAGTCACCTTACACATTCTGTTGCTGGTTGCTTGCTAGAAAGGTATTCATCCTTCGTCCCCCCCCCCCCCTATTTTGCTTACATGCAATGCTGGGCCAGTTTACTTCATTTCATGGGCCAAGTCCAGAATTGCATTGTTAGTACTTCATTAATCAATGCATTTAGATGGCCTTGCATCTTGATTGTTGAAAAAATAATTTGTTGTGGTATATACTCATATAGGTGTTGAGTAGCAGTAAGTCCATACATCTAAGCATGTTTTAAATTTTGAATAATTTTTTGAGTTTTGAGCATTCATAAATGAGTCATATATTTATATTATATCTTTATCGTAAGTATAGCAGCAGCTTAGAAACCTGTTATACCACCAGTGTTTTTAGGACCAGCTGCCCCTTCCCACTATCTGGGATGAACTACTATGCTGTCGAAGATTCTTAGACTCTGGAAAACCTAAAAGTGGTCAATTAGAACTAATTTAGTTAACATAATATTTTCAGTCCTAGAGATATTTTTGGGAGGGAAACGGGGATAGTAACTTTTTATTGGGGTCCCAAGGTTTCAATGATCACGTCTTTGTAGCAGCTTCACATTCACAGGCTTCTCCTCAAGTTATTATAATTATTTAGGATTTTATGTGTTTACTGGTTATAATTGGAAAGCCCGTGCCATATTCAACTATAAAATTCAAATTGGAATTCCAGAGCCAAAATAACAAAAGCAGAAAAAAAATCAACTACACAAGGATGGGATATAGACAAGGCATATAACATACAGTCATTCTGTTGGTTGTTGTGTAATTGCGCATCTTTGAAAAGATTTGTCCCTTCCAGTTGATGCCGTTGCCAACATGAAAGCCTCCCCTTGTAACCACCTAAAAGGACCAACAAATTCAGAAACAATCTACCGAAAAACACCCATCCATAATAATTCTCAAAGAACACAGTTGTACTGACCTCTTTATACAAGTTGTAGAGATCAAGGCGTTTTCCATTGAGTATGGCATCAGGGAACTCGGTAATCCCTCCTTGAGGAATCAGTCGACTATGCCCCCGGAGATCAGAAACTCCATGACATCTTTAAGAAATTCCTCCTATACAGAGTCATAATTTATTTGAAATTTTAAGAATGGATTCTCATTGAATGTTTGTATCATAAAGAAATTGACTAATCCAGTATGATTTAGTATTTTTTAGGAGTACAATGCTACACTTAAGTTCAAGATCACAATCTTCAAGTTATATCTGTCAAAGAAAGAAGTAAACACAAGAGTTGGCATTTTTATTAAAAATTATTTTCCTTGTGTATTCTTGAGATAAATCTATTAGTTTGTACAAGTCATCAAATTTTCAGCACAAGGTACACTTTTGAGATTTACAGTATCAACCTAAGCATTGGATGATTGAAAAGAAACTGAAGAGAAAATTTAAAACAATGAATAAAGGAAAACTGACCTCAGAGCAAGTCTGTACTGGACCTCTGCCACAACCATGTTTCTTTCAAAGGTAATGGATTCAAGGAAATAACCTGCTTAGACTGAGCTGAGCTTGAAAACGATTTTCTCTGTGTTGCAGATGATGATCCCATACTACTGCGCTTAGGGGCAACGAGTGGCAAATTAGCCTCAACTTTGGGCACCATCAAGGCCATCTATCTCAGAAGGTCCACAAAAAGGTGTCATTCTATGGCGACGAATATGAGGAATTGGCCTCATTGCAGAAACTTTTATCTCTGCCTAGCTGGAGTTAATGGTGTGCTGATCCCATTTACCATTTTTCTATCCTTTTCCTCGTCATCTACTTTTTTAACAGCACCCTGCCCTGCAAAGGCACCATCATGAAGACCATGGCTAGCCCCTTGACTTGGTTCACACCTCTTTCTTGTAGGAGGGGTGGTTTCAACCAACCAGGGGTACTGCTGAAAATTATGTTGTTTGCACAGATATCTTTCTCACAGCTTTGATAGAAGAAAAGTAAGCGTTCAGCATCATCTTTCTCAAAAGAAGCTATAGCAACCCTTGAATACTAGCAATGCCAAGTGCACTAAACTTCGATAAGAAACATCAGGTGCTAGCTGTCTCAAAATCTGAAGGGAGTAACAAGACACGTAGTTATGAATTCAAATAACAAACAAGTGTGCTTAAACATATAGAACTCTAATTCTTATCGGATACAAAACGTAGGTACTCTACTCAACATCCAGGATTAATGGGCAAGAATACTAAGTAACATCCTGCTTCAATCCATTATTTGCCATGCAAATGTAGATCATTCAATTTGAAAACAGGTTGAGCACTTCAGTGCTCTACTATAGAAGCAAGCCTGTATTTGTGGCAGGGAAGAGGGTGACTGAGCTACCGGTTACTACCTTAACCTTTTGGTATGAGTAACCAGAACTGCATTCAAGGATACATCTGTTGGTCAAAACTGTGTTTTTGATTAGCAGGGACAACGTATCATTTGGTACTAGTAAGAACCATATTGATACAGCCCCACATGCATGTCATCCATTATCTAAAACTATTCTTCTAACAATAAGGTTATCAACAGCATAGGTAGACAATAAGGTTCTCTCATTGGAAAGAGGGAATATGGATAAAAGCAAAAGCAATGGTACAGATAGTTGATAACAGAGCCTACCCACAATAGAGATACCTCTTAGATAATATAACTCCCTTTCCGTTAGCCATCCAATCCAAGAAATTTTTGCTGGCAACATTTTATGTCCTCGTCATTTCATCTCGGACTAATCATCCTAATGAACTCTACTACAGATTTTTTTTGTAAAACATGGAGGTTTCTTTTACAAAATTCAAGAAAAGTTCAATTTTTTAAGACTTTTTCTTGTATCAAACAAACACCTATATTTCTTCTATTCCAATAGGAAACTGTTTTAAAAAAATTCAATTTTTTTTAAAGGAAAAGCATATAGGACTAAAACATTGATGAATAAGTAACCAGCAGAAAGGAAAGACACATTCAGAATCATAATCAATCAAAATAACACTAACACACATAATATTGCAATAAAGAATGTGAACAAGATTGAGAGTATATTAAAACCTGCAAAGCCCATTGAGGAAGCTTCATGCAAATTGCAAATACAGTTGCTCCACAAGCAATCGAAGCAGATCTGCGAGGTTCTGAGATACTCGTTTGTTTCCCTGGTTGAGTGTGCATGAACTAGCTGACTCTTCTCTATTATCTCATTTTTTATATGATTCTCCAGGAGCTAAAAAGTAAAATAAAACAGATAGGCCAAAGAATGAGAATCCAGAAATTTCAACTGGTAAAAGTTACTTGCACAATGCATATATAGGCTATAAATTTGAACTATTGATTTAAAATTTATTTAAAATGGTTATTAGGACAGTTTGACAGAAAAAAATGGTCAAAGAACTGTTTCTTTCAAAACCAAATGTTAAATTGAATTTGTCACCAACCACTATCCCAAAAGCTTAAGTTGTTGGGTGAAGACATAAATGGTTTTATATTCTTATATTTCTAACAAGCCCCCTCATGCAAGAGCTAGTTGACCTGAAGGGTGGACAATGCACAGATCCACCTACCTTGTGCTAAAATTAATTTTTTTATAGAATGGAGCAACAAGGATTGAATCCAGACCACTTGGTCATATAGCTCTGATATCATGACATGAACCAATTAGCCAAAAGCTTAAGTTGTTGAGTGAAACACGTGAATGGTTTGATATTATTTTCTAACAGATTTCTTAAGACAAAATATGTTGAGAGAAAATCAAAACATAATTCAATGTTTAGAAATATAATATATATCTTACAAAAATTGACATGCAAGAGAAATGTAAGATTGGAATTAAAAAACTACATAGCATGTGCAAATGCATTTGTTGCTTGTTTCAGCGATAAAAAACATAGCACAAAGATACTTGGAGGATACCTGATCATTAAAACAAGTCTGTGCACTGCCGGATACCAGAAGTGAGATATGTGCAGAACTGCAAGTTGATATATCACATCGCATGGTCACAACTCCGCGAGAAAAAGCAGCTGCCTGAAGAGGTGGTGGTGGGGCACTGCACCAAAGTATAAAGGTATATATTACATGGTGACAATCAATATTCATATTCCCAATAAAGTCCTAATAAAAATAAATGAACATAAAGGAAAATAGAAAAAAGCAGACACATTTTAAGTTATTAAATAAATGTGTAAGTACTAGTCAGATGCAAGTTGTATCAACACACCTAAACTTGCCATGGAGCTTGCAACCACGTATCTGAAAAGATAAAAATAAGAAAATGAAAAAACTTCCTGAGACATCATCTTGAAGAGATGAAAAAAAAATTGCAGCAAAAGCTATCAACAAGAGAGTGGTAAAAAGCCACTAAACAACAGGGGTTGTTGTTTATGTATATTGCTTCCATGGAAAGGCCACATTGAACAATATGGGAAATAACGTCCAGCTTAGTTTAGCAGTATACATTTTACATTAAAAAAATGGGTTATCCCTATATTAAGATTTTGCTAAAATGGAATTCAATCCAAGTAAGAAAATTTCATTAAACTATACAATCAACATACTTCAATGTTAAGAGAGCTCTGAGTCCGTCCTCCAAAGATCTCAGCAATGACTCATCCTGAAAAGAAACAAGCCCTGTAATTGGAAAATAATGTCTACTATGAATATGATATGAGTGTTTATTTGAAGTGCAATTAGACTTGCATGTATTGCCATACGTGTGTGTGTTTTGATCCTTCCCTTTGTCCCACATCAGCAAACCATGCCATACTTTGTCCCAATGTGGGACTCGCATAGGATAAACTTATTTTCAACATGCATTTGTGGATGTGAGCATCTCATTGTGTGACGGTTACACAAACATTTGCCTTACTTAAAAATGCATGCTTAAGTGTGGTTTTAGTGAATTCAAAACAGGAAGTAGAATTCCAAAGAAGCTTACAACAGAGGAAGGTGCACCACAGATGAGAAATCTCAAGTTCACTTCATCGTCGTGTATCTTTATAGCAGGAAGACTGCCTGAGGAACCTTCTTCGTCATCTTCTTCACCAATCTCTGGAGGGTCAACATTGATTTTGAGACAATCGCCAAGAAGGTGTGGCCCCATCTCACTATTAGCATCATTGTCATCAGTAGGAAGTACTTGATCATTTTGAACACAGTAGAGTTCAAAAGAGGCACGTGCAAGGTGGAAAGCATCCCACGTATGCGTAGATGAACTGCAATAATTTTGTAAACAGCATTAAATATTAAGTAATATCTCAAAATTCTTAACAAAACCCACTACTATGATTTCTAATATTTTTTATATGTAAAAAGGTTTCAAATATTGCATGGACACAGAGAAACAGTCATACTGGACTTCGCAAATGCTGGCCATTCATAATTCAAACTAAAAGATGAGTTAAATATTCATAGATCAACTATTATGATATGTAAACAAGACAGATTTACAGATTTCACATGAAATTACTCCTATTGATGACCCAATACATGGGTGCATAATCAAATCAATGAGCACATAATCAAACACCAGTATGACTTGTATCGTAGAGCAAGAATAAGGATATAAAAAGGCATTCATAGTGAATGCACCATGTCCTTGCAAGTTGCAATCAAATAAACGATATCATACCTTGCACCACTGAAAAAAATGCTTGACGAAAATGGCAGGCAGCATAACAAGAAAAAGGATTCTTCCAAAATATAACATATGGGATTCCCTGCAAGGTCAAAAAGCTTGAATCAGCCAATTTCCCCCATGTAATTACAGAATGCAAGGGATTCTTGATGGTGTAACACGTTCTTTTATCCTCACTCAACAATGGCTGTTTGTTGACCTTTGATACCTGAAAGTTTTCAGCAACTTAAAACAAAAGTACCTTAAGATGAAGAGCCTCTGCAAAACTTTCTCCATTTGGGATTTCTAAATAAACCTGCAGAAATTGTTCAAATTACATCAGATAAAAGACCATTCCCACAATATCAACTGTGGGGGGAATGCAAACCAGGTAAGTCTTATCAGTTTGTAATTGTATAGATCGAAACAGATTATATAAGATTAAAACAGGTTATAGATCTCAACAGGTGAGATTAGACCTTGAAATTTTGAGAAACAAAAATTTCTTGAGCAATGTGTCCAAATATCAGAAATCTCTATACTCTACTATTCCTATTCATTGTCTTATGAAGCGTTCAACCAAAAACACTTTAATTTGTTAATTAGCATCAATATTGGATTGACCAGTTCAGTATTCACATGACTACAAACTTCTATGCAATACAACTGATCTAGGGAACATAGACCATGGTTTCTAACATTCTTCAGTGTGCAACTATACATCCTACAGCTTTCTTTCTTTGTACCATAGTCAGTAGTAGTTAGTACTTTCCATAAAAAGTAACCCAGCAATTAACAAGATAGAAATTAGCAATTTTACGGACCCTCCCCTTTCTTAATATGCATAACCTACAGCCCTATCAACAAAAAAATACATAAAAAAAGCAAAAGTGTAGCTAAAACTTTAGAATACATACAGCCGTCGGCAATGTGGAACCAAAGAGCTCTACTATAGCTTCAGGGGTGGATAATTCCACACCTTGCAAAACCAGTGAACCAACTTCCTCATTCGCTAGCTGCTCTCCTTGTAAGTATACAAAATTTGGTTGATACGACTCAAGAACTTTACGAAACTGTTCCCTTTCTGGATTGCACAAAGTTTGAACCTACATTAAAAAAAAGGATCACATCATGCTATTTCCATGCTAAAAAACAAAAATAGCAATATAAGAATATAACAAGAATTTCTAACCCGTCCTCCCAAGGTTGAAAGTAAACCTACATTACAATATCAAGAACTTGTTAATTGTATATACCTCAAGACGCCCCGCAGAAACCAACTCAGGAAAGGGTATTTGCGCTGATCCTGTGGGGGCCTGTGCTCAACAAAACTAGTGGCACAGGTAACAGCAAGCAGAGTACAAATTTGTTTGGGAGCTCCTTGAGGATGAAACTGAAACATTGTTCAAGCTAAAAGCAGCACCACACACAGACATAGACTGAGAAAATTGAAAGTGTAGAAGAAATAAGCTTCTGCAAAGAAAAACAGCAATTAAATTTCACGCACTGGTAGTTCCGTACTATCCTCCACCAAAGAAAACACCGTTTCGCGAAACTATGGAGGAATTGCGAGGCTACGTTGCATCTTTGGATGCAACGAGTCACCGATCGAGAGAGAAAGAGGTGCTCCGGTGGCGGTGAGTGAGCGTAAACGAAGAGGAACTGCAACTCTCGAAAACCCTAACGCTATGTTGGATTGGGATTTCAGGACGAAGATTGAACAACAAGAACAATACGATTGGGGAAGCGATTCGGATTCACGCTTTTCATTGTTGTTCTTCTAAGCTTAAACGACGTCGTTTCGATTCTTTCTTTTATCTTTTGTAAAATTGCGCTGAATTCGTTGTTGGACGCTGAGCTTTGCTGGTTTGTGTTGTTGACTTCGTTGAGAAAATGAGAAATAACCCGTAAAAAAAAAATTGCATTGCAAAATAAATTAGATTATTCAAATTTTTAAAAATAATTTTTATATATATGAATTTTATTGAAAATTATCGGCCTTATTTTTTTCTTTTATTTTTTATTTTTAATTCAGAATAAGCTCTTTTATTTTTCTTATTTTTGGTAGAATAATATTTTCTTAAATAATTTTTAAATTTACTTAATATGTTGATTTTTATTTTTTATTTATAAGATTAACAAATTATAACATTATAATTATATAAGACAGAAAAATGGTTAATTATATTTTTCTTAAATAATTTTTAAATTTACTTAAATTTATTTTTTATTAAATTTTTACTCATAACATTATAATTATATAAGACAGAAAAATGGTTAAAAGAGGTTGTGTTGGTTATATAAGTGATGGAAAGTAGTTGAGCTTTGTGTAATTCGAGCGAGTGAAGTGAAAGTTAAAAACAATTAATTATTATTAACTCCATCTGTGCGTACTTATACAAATAATTAGTTGTATAAAAAAATATGAAAATAAAGTGAGATGATTCATTGAAATTTTGAAGCATTCATCGTCTCTGATGATGTTGAGAAGTCATTCAAGCACTTGTCATGAGAAAAAGAGATAAAAATATAAGATATGAATAGTATAGGATATAAAGAGATAAAAGATAGAAATATATTATATAATTTATAAATTATTATAAATATTAGTTGTATGAGTAATATTTTTTATTCAATTATCACTAAAAAAAATAGTATTTAGTGGAGGTTATTTTATGGAGGTTTTAAAAGCCTCCTTAAATTGACATGACTTATGGCATGTTTATGGAAGGCCTAAAATAATTGATACAACCATGTTTTATTTTTCTTCTTAAAGAGGTTTATATCCCCTTCAAATTAAATTGTTTTTTCACGTCAAATTTTTTCACCACTTCCCTCTTTCTTTTCTCGCGTTTTTTTCATCCATCCCTCCTTTAATTTTTTATTATCAATTTTATTTAATTATTATTTCTTTATAAAATTATCAAATAAATTTCTCGAGACACTGTTAACCCCTATCTATTCACTCCACGCCCTCTTCCTCCACCTCGTGTTCTTCATTCCCACAGCTTCATCCCCACTATGTTGTTACTACTACCTATCGGACCAGTGTTTTAGGAATGTGAAAGCTGTTTTTTTTTCTTTTCTTTATCTCAATTCCAATTTTGCTCCTCGCCGTTATGTCTTTTCTTTTCACTCCTCAGTCCCCACTCTCCCACTTTGATAAAACGTTCATAATCCCTAATCTTTTCTCCCTCGCTCTTCAAATGGTAAAAAAACCCATGTCATGTGATTCCTTAACCTCATCCATGGCACATGATGCCATCAGAGACACCAGAGTCGTAGTGTTAGTGTTCGTCGTCACCAGTGCACGGAGGTGCCATGCTTCATGCTACCGTCAAGCGTTTAGAAGAAGGGCTTAGTTGCCATAAACTCAACCACATTCCCGAGGTTTTGTTTCTTTGTATGCCAATCTAAGGGGTCGTTTAGGGTGTTGTGTCAGTTTTTGGTTTTTAAAACTTTTAAATCAAGTTTTTACAACTCAAAACAAACAATTGAAAACTTGTTTTTGTGGTTTTCAAAACAGACATTTTGAAAATCACAAAAAGTGATTTTCAGTTATTTAAAATTTTTAAAAACTAAAAACTCACAACCACCCTGAACAGCACCTGAGAATTTTGCTTCAAATTTTATCTTTTTAATTTGATTTTGTGCTTGATGGGGGCATATTGTTGTAAATCTTTTTATGATTCATTGCATTTCAGTTGTACCTAAGACATTCATTTTACTATAATTTGAGCTTTCAAGTTTATACATGGAATGATTCGACTGTGTAAGAGGCTTTGATTGAGCAATGTAGATTTTGATCTTGATCCGATGGAATGCACACTTTTGATTCAATTTTCAATCTTCTTTTAGATCCAAACCCTTTTATTTTGTTGTTTTTTACTATTAGTCACTTATGAGGTATTTATTTATATATCTAACTTGTTGGGTCACCCCCTCGTATGCGGAAAATTAGTCATCTACATGAATTGAAGGAGGTGAGGCCAATAATAGAGGTAGCTAAGGCATGTGAAGTGTTTCTAGTTTATTCCATGAAGAAGTAGTGCAGATCTATCATTAATCTTAATATCAGATTGGTAAATTAAACATTCATAGTAGAGAATAATGAAAAAAATGAGACAATCTCAATAGGATCACTTTATTTTATTATTTTTTTGCCAGATTAAATAAATAGAATTTAATTAGTTAGTTCCTTCAAGCATATATAAATATGAAACTATTTGTGTTAGAAAAGCCAGACTTCTTTATTCATTTAATTTGTAGAGACATTCTTGATATGTGTTAGAAAAGCCAGACTAATTGTATTTTGTTGTTGCTTGTTACATCAATTGTTCCAGCATTGTCCCCTGAACAATGTTATAAAACTCGGACCGGTTATCGACCCGGTCGAGCTACTGAGTCAATGGGTCACTGGTCGAATCAGTGAGTCAATGGTCGAACCGGTTGAGCATATATATAATATTTATACATTTATGAATATTTTCTATATGATATAATTTTCTTTAAATATATTTGTTATTGTATAATATTACTCTTTGATTTGCCGATTGTTTCTTTTTGGAATTTCAATATAGTATATATATATATATATATATATATATATATATATATAAAGCTTTGCGCATATATAACAAACAATATTCAGTTTGGTGCTAAAACGTTGTGATGAAAAAGCAAGGTGACGTGGGTTCGAATCTCGCCTCCTCCACTCCAGGTTGTTTCTAAAGCAATCGCCCATTCCTAAAATCGAGAGCGGACCGGTTAGCAAATCAACATTGAGTTGCCCCGTTTACTGCGAATTGCTGATGTCAGCATCGGTTCTACTGCAGAAGCGATCCAATTTACTAACTCGATCGGCCTTGGGTCCGGGTTCCGGTTGAGCCAGTCTGGTTCTTATAAACTACCCCTGAGGCTAACCAAACTATCAGAGCAAGTGCGTGGTTGCTTAAGTTAAGGAGAATCAGAGCTCATGCAGGTACATATTTATGCTCACTTTTATAAGTTGCTTCGCATATTCGTGAATATTTGATCTGATATAAGTGAAACTGTCATGTAGTGATATATCTTCAATAAAGAAGCCAAATGTATATTTTGTGAATTTCTCAACACCTTAATTATGGTTCTCGTTCATCCCTGCTCACGTGTATGTTTTCCCTCCAAGTGCAAAAATGTTTTTCTAGTTATTTCCTTTTATCTATGTATTTTGTAATAAATTTGCGAGCTGTGTATTTTTTTATAGTTATTTCTTGTGCTCTATGTATTTCCAATTAATATAACAAGCTCATTCTGTCTTAGCCAAATTTCCTACTCTTTTCCCCATTTCCCATGATTAAAGCCTTTCTTTGTCCGACTTGTTAGTCAGTTAGTTAATTCAGGATTGTGTTTTTAAATTTTAGTTTGTTAGTTAGTTGGTTGGTGGTGACAATTGTATACAGTTATGTTAGTTAGCTTCCGATAGTAATTTCCTTTATATAAATACCTTCATTCAATCAATGAAGATTAGTAAATTTTGTTCAGAAATACTTTAGACTCTTTTGTTCTAACAATGGTATCAAGAGCAAGATTCGTCCGGGGGCGCTGCGTAGTTTCTTCAGCCATTATGGCCATGGCTAACGACCATTTTCCAGCAAGACTCCTAATTCTTCATGGGAAAAACTTTGATAAGTTGTATATCCAAATGCAAGTGATTTTTTGCTACCAAGATGCGTGGGAATTTGAGAACCCTGGGCTGGAAGAAAAGAGGAAGGTGTGAGTGATGCGCATAGGCTGTGTACATAGAATTAAAGAAAAAAGGTTGTGAGGCCTTGTTCATAATCCATCAGTGTGTTGATAGTGTGAACTTTGAGAAGATTGTTGGTGTAGTGACAACAAAGGAGGCATGGGTGATTCTTGAAATGGCCTACTCTGGAATTGATAAACCAAAGAAAGTTCAACTTTAAACACTCAGGAGGCAGTATATTGTTACAAATGGACAACAATGAAATAGTGGAAAACTATTTTATCCGAGTCTTGTCTTTGACAAACCCGATGAAGAGTTGTGGAGAAAAGATCACGAACTTGATATTATGGAGAAGATGTCGAGGACCTTGGCTCCCAAGTATGATGATATTATTGTAGCAATTGGAGAATCAAAGAATCTTGAGAATCTGAAAGTTGAATATCTACAGGGAACTCTTGAGGCTCATGAGCAAAGATTGAGTGAAAGAACTATTGAAAAAACAGCATAAAGCTTTTCAGACTCAATCCAACCTGAAGAATGAAAGTGACATGAACAGAGCCAAGAGAGTCAGAGGGGGATGGAAGAATAGTAGAGGAAGAGGTCATCAAAATCATGGAGGTAATAGAGACCAGTCATACCAAAAACATGATGAAAGAAATCGAAGAAGGGGGCAAGGTCTAGAGGAAGAGGATGAATAAGGTGGACAATAGAAACATTCAGTGTTTTAATTGTCAAAAGCAGGGGCACTTTGCAGATGAATGCTATAGCAAGAAAGAACATAATGATGAGGCACAATTAGCCAAAGAGACTCATGCTCAGACCAAGTTCTACTAATGGTGACAACCAAGAGTGATGAAGATTGTGGAAATTTGTGGTATCTTGACACAAGATGTTCATCCCACATGACAGGTAGAAAGGATTGGTTTGCAAAGCTTGAATGCTTGATGAATCTGTGGAAAGTAAAGTAAAATTTTCCGATCACGGAACTCTTGATGCTGAGAGAATTGGTGAAGCGCTAATAAGAATAAAGGGTGAGAAACAATTCATGATTTTGAATGTGTTAAATGTGCCCAATATGAAGAGCAACCTCTTCAGCCTTGGAAAGTTATTAGAAAAAGGTTTCAAGATGTTGATGGAAAATAATAGGATGACAGTATATGATAACAAAAACAGGTTGGTTCTTAGAGCACCCCTATCTAAGAATAGAACCTTTAAGGTGGGAATGCAAGTTCTGGAACATTGGTGCTTAGCATCTGAAGTATGCAGTGAATAATGGACTTGGCACTACAGGGTTGGACATTTGAATTCTAGAGACTTAAGCTCTCTGAAAAGAAGCAACATGGTGAATGGTCTTCCTCAAATTCACTCTCTTATAACAATATGCAAAGAGTGCATGGAATGCAAGCAAACAATGAACACTTTCAAGTAATATGTTCATATTAGATCAAAGAGGAAGCTGGAGGTTGTATACTCAAATGTCTGCGACCCTCTTCAAACTGAATCATTTGGATGTAACAAGTATTTCGTGACTTTTATTGATGATTTAACTAGAAAAGTGTGGATATATCTGCTTAAGAACAAATGAGTGTATTTGAAATCTTTAAGAAATTTAAATGCCTAGTTTGAAAAGCAAAGTGGTCGTTGTGTTAAAAAAAAACTAAGAGTTGACGATGGTTATGAGTATGTTTCAACTGGATTTAACAATTTCTGTGAGTCTGAAGGCATTGTGATGAGGTAACTCCTCCTTACACACCTCAACACAATGGCACAGTTGAAAGAAAGAATAGAACAGTTATGAACATGGTAAGAAGCGTGCTAAAGAGCAAGGGTCTACCAAACTATTCGTGGGGAGAAGCAGACTCTACAAATTCATACATTTTGAACAGATGCCCAACTAAGAGACTACAAAAATTGACTCCAGAATAGACCCGATATGGTCACAAACCAAACATCACTAGCCTCAGAAATTTTGGCTCACTGTGCTACAAACATGCCCCTAACCAACTAAGGAAGAAATTAGAAGACAAAAACAACAAATGATATTGGTAGGCTACCATGCAACAAAGGGTTACAGATTGTTTTATCTAAAAGGAAGGCAAATTGTGTTAAGTAGGGATGTGATTCTTTATGAAGCAAGTCACTGGAATTGGAAATAGCCTCTGAAAAGAAAACAACCAGTGTGCCCTTTAATTTTGGGAATGATGATTCAGAAATTGTTCCAACAGTAATTGATGAGCCAAGGAGATAACAAAGAATAAGACACATCCCTCAGAGATTGCATTATTATGAAATTACATCAGACTGAGTGGTGATTTGGCGCATTTTGCACTACTTTCTGAAGTAGAATAAGTCAGCTTTGAAGAGGCAATGGGAGATTTAAGTGGTTTAAGGCCATGAAGGATGAATTAAATTCAATAGAAAATAATCAAACTTGGGAGTTGGTGACACTCCCACCTTTGAAGAAACAAAATCCTGTGATGGGTATATAAAGTAAAGAGTTTCCCAAGTGGTGAGGTGGCTAAATACAAAGCCAAACTTGTAGCAAAAGGTTTTCTTACAGAAAGCAAGATTGAATATGATGATGTGTTTGCTCCAGTTGCAAGAATTTAGACAATAAGGATAGTGGTTGCTATTGCAAGTTTTAGGGGGTGGTATATGTATCATATGGATGTGAAATCTGCATTTTTTTTTGACGAGGGAGTATATGTAGCACAACCACCAGGTTTTGAGATCAGTGGTCATGAAGATAAGGTATACATATTAAAAAAAGGCACTATATGGATTAAAACAGGCTCCTCGAACCTGGAACAAAAGAATTAACGGTTTATTGAATCAGAAATGTAGTTAACAATGAACTGCAAAACTAACCATATGTGCTGGCTATATATTAATAATGGCCAAAACTAGGAAGCATGAAACTAGCACGAGTGGATGAAATTAGCATGAAACTAGCATGTTCTAATTAAAGCATAAATATATTTAATTTAATCAAGGTCGACCCTAACATAAGGCCACTAAGACAATTGCTTTAGGCCCCCAAAATTATTTAGATATTTTAGACTCAAAAAATATTTTTATTTGTTAATCTTTAAAGGAATCAGTATTAAGAGTGAATAGTTATCTATAAAAAAATTAGATCCCTTATCTAACAACTCTCTCCCAATTAGTAATTATTTTATTAATTTATTTATTGATTTTTCATATTTTATTAATCATAATTAAAATTTATTTTCCATATGCAATCTTAAATTATATGATTTTTATACTTAATATTTCAGTTATCTTAAAAGTATCATTAAAATAGAAATATTATCATGTCATTGCATAAGTGATTAAAATACTAGTTATTATTTAATTCTATAAACGTTGAAAAATATTAAAGTGAGCAGAATTATGATTACCATTAATATTGATGATTTAATAATAAATTTAACAAAGATATATCAACAACGTCTCAATAAATATTGAGTGAATGATTTTTATTAAATAAAATTTATTAAGATAATTTAATAAAAAAAAACTAAAAAATAAATTTATATGAAGTTATAAATTTTTTGATAAATTATTTAAATTAATTTTAAAAAGCCTAATATTATAACTCACTTTAGGCTTAAATAAACATTGAGTCGGTCCTTAATTTAATTTGTTTTAATTCTATTTAATGACAATGCAATATGATTGTAAAATAAACAATATATTTTTAGTTACTATTATTTTAATTTAATTCTATTTATAAATAAAAATACTATATTTATATAATTTTAATTATTTTATGTACATTATACTTGCTTACATTCGTATGTATACAAAAATTCATCTGTTCTGGTATGGAACTCGGACCTGGGTCTGAGTTGCATGTGAGAGTCGGATCTGGGTCCGATTTGGAGATGTGTGATCCGAGTTGAACCTTGGTGTACTTGCAAAGGGACTTCGACGCCCAAGTCAGAAAGATATATTGTGAGACGAGTGGAGAGAGGTATGCTGGTTAGAGGGCATTCAAGTGATTGACTGGGTAAGATTGTGTACCTGATGATCTGTCTGTCATCCGTATATATAGGGTTTTCCTTGTATGCATGTGTGATCATAATTACATATATCATAATTATATTTCATATATTATGGGATATCATAGATATAGTTGCAGATATGATTATATCTTGTGTGGATATTATTATATATTTATGGATATGATAATAATATAGCATGTGGACTGTATTGGCTGTTGGGCCTTAGGTTTAGACCGTAACAGAAGCCCCCAGCTCTTGTCAACTTTTAAAAGTTGACTATGAGCTTAAATGTACCCGGCTTGCCCGAGACGGGATTTGTGGGTCGAGACGGCTTTGAGTCATGCAAACCGTTAACCTTGTCTTTAAGTGTTATGGTTCGAGACGAAATATTGGAATCCTTAACCGAGGTTCATGATGGTTTAAGGTGGGCCTCATGGTTTGAGGAGTCCCTTGAGTGGATCAGTGTTTTAATACCTTGTGATTCGGATGCTTCTTTGGGGGTGCGATGGTCCGAGATGCGTTATGACCATATGCCTAAAGTCGGGCCAAATCATGTTTGCTTCCCCTAGGCCGGGACGGGTTTCCGTCTGTCATACCGTTGCGACGTTTCGCTTTTTTTGAAACGTTTCGGGTGTCTGCGACGCTTCGAATACCAAGTGACGTGTCCCTTTGGTATTGGGTCGCGACGGTTCGACTTCCTGGGCCGAAGCGGTAATGGGCCTTTTCGGCCTTATAAATAGGGGGTGCCTCAGTTTCATTTTTCCACTTCGCTTCATTCGTGCACTCTGTCTCTCTCACTATAATCGTAATCCCGAATCTCGATCCGGCTTTCCGCTTCTCAAATCGAATTCCGTATCCGACTTCCTCTTTTTCTTCTTTTTACGCAAATGAGTGAGAGTGATTCTTTGGAGGTCTTTTCTGGGAAACCTGAGTCGTGGGTATCACGAAGTCGGTCATCCTGTGGGGACAATGAGGGGTTGAGTCCTAAAGTGATTTCGATATTGAGGCGGAGAAACATGGCCTCTGGGGGGGAAACCGGGACGAAAATAATAACAATTTGTAAAATCCGAGACGTGTTCGTATGATAGTATTTTTTATGAGTCGGGCACTAGCCGTCTCGATTCAGATGAGGGTAGTTGTTACACTATCACCTCTACAGGTATTGATATGGTTGAGCCCAACGATGGAGATTATTTGGTGCCCCTGTGGGCTGATAGATATAGGTGGGTGGATCCAGAGGTTTTTGGCACTTGCTCTGTGTATAGACCCGACTGTCCCGAGCATTTTCAGGAGCGTTTATTTGACTTGGAAGTGTTTAGTTCGGCCGAGATGAAAGATGCATATAATGTGGTGCTTCCGCCTCGAGGGGGTTGAGTATGTCATTTATCCGAGACCAACACCCCATTTTTGTATACTTATGATTTTTTCCATTCGAAGGTGAAACTGAGGCTTCCGTTTACTGATTTTCAAGAACGGATGCTTATGTTTTTACGGTGTGCGCCTTCACAGTTGCATCCCAACTCGTGGGCCTTTATGAAGTTGGTTGAATGTCTCTAGAAGGGGGGGTTGAATAGAGACTTGAAAATATTGTACCTGAAAACACACACTTAAATTCACATTGAGACATGATCTCAAGTTTTGACACTTGGAGTCTCATATAGGTTAGGTGAGATGTTGTCTCAACAATAATTATGTAATCAAGTAAAGATGATTTGATGATAAATGAAACTTGATTATCTTTGAATAGATTTGATTTAGTTTAGTAACAGAATTGGGATGTGAGAATGATTAGCTCATCAAATGTTAAGACCTTGAAGGAGAGAGTGAGACTGTTGACTGATCTCAGGTTGAGATAGGATCTGAGATGAGATGGGTCTGAGGTGAGATGTAAGATGAGATGCATGGATATAGTTTAGTAATTTCAGTTTGGTTTTCTCTGAACAGATTTATATTATCAAACAGATTAGATGTGAGATGCATAATATAAATAAAGAGATAGGGAGAAGAGATGCACACAGAGATTTATACTGGTTCACCCACAACCTTGGGCTACGTCCAGTCCTCACAACTCGTGAGATTTCCACTATTGACAAACCGTCAATACAAGTATTCTTACAGCCTCTTCAGGACGTCCCTCACACCAAGCATAGGCACTCCTACCTTGGTTGAGTCTCAAGTATTCTTTTCTCAACTGCCTCTTCAGGCAACTCATGCAGTATTCTTTGTTTTCAACTGCCTCTCCAGGCAACTCAGTGAGTATCTTGTTACAGTGCCTCTCCAGGCTTTACAATCGCTCACACTAAGCTCAGGCACCTCCTGACTTAGTTGAGACTTGGTGGGATGAGATGAGATGTGATTGATCTAGCTTGGACTACATACAAAGTATGGATAAACCGTGAGCTCAGCTAGGTATCACGCTCTAAATCACTCAAAGAGTGTATACAAATCAGTACAAAACAAGAGCTAACTACCACAAGATATTATAAGATAGCATAGGTAGGTAGGTTGAGATTCACTTGAGACTTGGATTTTCTGGTTGTGCAGCAGCATCTCTGCTGAGTCTCACTGTGTCTCACCACTGTCTCATCAGAATGAGACTTCCTTTTATAGTCTTCAGAAAAACTAGCCGTTATACTAGCCGTTGGAAGAGAGAGAAGCTGACTTTCACTTTTCTGTCATGTGCACAGTACTTTTCTGGTGCAGTCTCTGCTGTGACAGTGTACTTGCGTTGACTAGCTTTTGCTGCTGAGTCTCTGATGAGCTGAGTCTGATCTCTGCATCTGTCTCTGTGTCTCAAGTCTGAGTCTCATGTCTGCATCTCAAGTCTGATTCATGTCTGCATCTGATCTCTGCGTCTGATCTTGAGACTGATCTCTCATGTCTCATGATCTCTGTGTCTGATCTTGTGACTGCATCTGATCTGAGACTGTCTCATGTCTGATTCTGCATCTTAAGTTGAGACTGCATCTCAAGTCTATTCTGCATCTCTGTTGAGACTGCATCTCAAGTCTGATTCTATATCTCTATTGAGACTGCATCTCAAGTCTGATTCTGCATCTCTGTTGAGTCTGCATCTCAAGTCTATTTGCATCTCTGTTGAGATCTCATCTGGCTGCGTCTGTTCTGAGACGACGTCTCAAGCTGTCCTTGCATCTCAAGCTGAACTAGCATCTGTTCATTGCTTGCATCTCAAGCTGAGCTTGAGTCTCTTTAGGCTTTATGCTGAGATCTCTTTTGAGCATTGGTCTTAAGCTGATTTCTAGACTGAGCTTGCATCTGAACATGAGATAACATCTTATGCTTGAGTCTGCGTCTCATCTGAGTTTCAAATATTGGTCTTCTTGATGCAACTTAATTCATTGATTGAGCTCATCTTGACTTGACTTGATGATTGACATTTCTAGTAGAGACCCTTTCTGATTTTAGATGAGACTTTACTTTGATGTGCACCTCTCTCTCAACTTGGGCTAACTTCATATTAAACCATTCCAAGCTTCTTGAAGACTTTCTGATAAATGATATGTCTTGAGGCTTTCTTCTGAAATTACCTTCAGCATATTGAACTTCTAAGCTCTGCTGTTCTTCAAAGACAATTCTGAAGTCTGATGCTTCTTAATAATAGGATTCTGATCTTTCTGAATCTCAGGAAGGACTTTCATTAATTACTCAATCTCAGGCTGATCTTTATCTTCAACATAAGTCTGAGGCTTACTACCAGTCTCAATCTGTGCTAGCCTCTCAATCTCAGTCTGAGCTTGTGGTTCTTCTGATCTTTCTGAGTTCTTTTGCTAAGCGTACGAATCCTGTCTTTCTAAGATCTCACACAAAACATCAGTAACTTCAAGAACAGAAAACATTAATTTTGATCAATAGGTTTGTTGTCATTGAAACCAAATCTCAGAGGGTTTTTGCGCCAACAATCTCCCCCTTTTTGATGATGACAAACCTATTTGAATAAAATTAAGTTTTCATGCATAACAACATGTAAGAGATCACATTCAAATGAACTCCCCCTGAATTCATGCGTATAACAATGAAAAGTTCAATCAATAACATAGCATGATTCAGAAATTATATGATATAGCATGATTCAAATTATATGATGAGCATGAAAATTTTGCTCTTTCCTATTTCTCCCCCTTTTGGCATCAACAAAAAGATGGAAGGAGAAATATATCAGTACATAACGTCGGAAAAATCTGTCAAATAACCACTTTATATTGATTTTCAATTATACTAATGGCATCAAGGACATGATTTTCCTTATCAAACATATGTATGATCTCAGCAGAGGGTTTTGAGCAAGAGATATATGCAATAATATTCTCAATTTCCCTAGAATGATAAGACAGTAGATCACACATATGGTTATAACAATGATCCCAAGAATTTCAGATGAAGCAACATGATATGGAAAGGGATAAATGCTCCAATAAGTATAGTTAGAATAGAAAAATCAAAGACTAAGGTAAGAGGAAGAGCTTTTAGAGTCCAGATTCCAGAATTTCTTAGTAACTTGATATCATATCTTGCAAATTCTCTCTTACTAAGTTCAGAATCTTTTTAGACTTCATTCTTACAATTGTCTCTTTGATCATCTTTCACAATTTGAGCTTAAGAGAGCCATTTTCCCATTCTCTTTTTAATTTAACATTTCCTCACAAAAAAGAGTGATTTCTAAAGTTGTAAAGGAAGAGGTATATGCTTTCATCAAAATCCATAATCACACCCCAACTGAGTCAACATACATGGTTAGCAAACAATTTTGACTGACTCCCCTCAAAGAGTGAAGGTTCTGCTTAAATTTCCAAAGTTGCTGGTTTAGCAGTTTTTCAATAACAAATGCAGAATTTTTATCTTGCAGAAAGATCATCATTTAGTCCAATATTGAATAGGGGATGCAATTAGGATATATCATTAGAAAACAGAACTCAATCTTAAACCAGAATAATAACTTATTCTTTGCATACTTGATTAGATGATAAGAATTTCATATGATGCATATTCAAGTAGCAAGAAAACATTCAGCACAGAGATTGGTTCATCTACTCCCCTAAGTATATTACTCACCTTGATTTTTATGCCCATAGTGGTTAAATTGTAGAACATGGATAGAGGCATAAAAGGTCAAGATTATAGATTTAGACAGCAAGGGAACAAACAGAAACTCATCAATATGACTCATAATCATTTCATATTTTTCAGCATTGAAAAACTGTGCTGATAACATTTCAAAGATTGAGATATTCCATGTCAAGTTCTTTCTTCATATTCATTTATTTACCCAATATTCCAAATCATAATATGCACATCAATTTGATACAACAATTTACTTTTGATATGCCAAGTTTATCACGGATTTGGGAATCAAGAGGACATTGTCAAAGGTATCACTTTCAAGAGATCAAGTCTCACTATTTTTCTATCATGTATCCTTAACCTTTGAACAAGTACTGCTCCTATCATTGATTGATCCAGAAATTTATATTCTATCACAATAAACCACATCATGACAACTTTCCAATGCCACACAAATCAACTCATTTGGATTGGTACAATTAAAGATATTTTAACTTGAAGTTTCAGCACCAAATCAGAAAACATCCATTGACTTAGCTACTTTAATCTGTACTTGTGAGTTATTTCTAGTTCATAAAAATATGAGATTTCAACACAATAAACTAGACATCACAAGTTTTAAAATGATATAAAAGTCATTTCATTTGGATTTTTCTATCATAAGATATGAGTGATTAAAGTTGGCTGTTCTATAATAGTGCTTACTGTGACATGTCTGGTTTTTTATTCACTGTGATCAATCTATGAATCCAAAAATAGTGAAAATTATACTTTTAAACCATAGAACAACATCTTTCAAATCCAACTGGTTTCATTTGAAAAGTCTTTTCTAGCCATATATAAGCATGAAAACAGATATGTTCAGATTTGACTGCATGAGAGATCAGTCCACTTGAAGTGTTTTCTGGGATTATGCAGATGATGAAAAATTCTGAAACTTTCCAGTCAAATACTTATATGAGCTAGCTTTCATACAAAATTGTTTCACTGAAAAAGCATTTCTATAACTTCTGTTATGACATTTAAGTGAACATGTTTACATTGAAGCTTGTAACACTGCAGCTGTGTTCATAGATTTACTGGAACTTCTGTGATTTAATAAAAATCTCAAACTTTCCAGTTTGATTCTTTTAAATTATCTTTCATAAAATTGGTCTCACAGAAAATAATACCTATAGCTCCAGCTATGATGATTTTAAGTGAACATGTTTCTATGAGCATTTGTGGAACTGCAGCTGTGTTAACAAATTTTCTGGTACTTCTCTGCTCAGTATAATAGCTTCAAACTTTCAAGTTTTGTACTCTTATGAGTTAGCTTTCCAATGGAATTGGTTTTACTCAAAAATCAATTTTGTAGCTCAAGTTATGATCATTTAGTCAGGCTATATCAGAAACATTTCTGCATACAGTGCAATAACCTATTTGCCTTCAACTTTCACTTGTTTCACAATCCTTTTATGAGCCTTTCAATCTCAGAATTTCTTTTTCATATCTATTACTTAGAAGATTGACTTGATTAAATAATTGGAGAGCATATAGACTTAGCTTGTTGAAATGTTTTTCTCCTAGTTAATCAACTCAAACTTTCCAAGTTCTCTTTTCTCAATTATCATGAGATTGACTCAAGGATATATTTTCATATGATCAGCTCATGTTGCATAAATATATTTCAAATTTAAATTCTCTTATGATGCAAGATCATAACTTAAGCATATGTTGCATTAATCACTCACAATAGTTGAGATTCAAAACTGTATTAAGATCATGACAGAGAAGCATTCAGAATTCAAATTATCCAAACAGCACAGAATCATTCAAATAAGCATATGTTTATCAGTGAAAAATGATTTCTAAATTTGCATACCATCATACTTTAAATCCTATTTTTCAAGATAAGAATATCACATATGCATCATCATGAAAGATTAGAGTTTCAGAGTACCTTATGAAGCATTCCTCAAGTTGTCATTTGATCCATATGACTTAAAATTTTGCAGCTTGATATAAGTAGAGATAGACTGATCAGCTTCTGCATTTTTAGACATCTTTGTGCTTTCTTCTCTTAGAAGATTTTTTCTCTTTCTCATATTGTGGGAAAGCACTTGCTCTCTTGTGCAGTAGCTATTTTCTAAAATTCATGAATTTCCTTTTTGAGCTTGTCAAGATCAGAGCTGTAACAAGAATCTCACTTGGTCTTCTCTCCATCTAAGTCTCAGGCTCAGTCTCAACTTGAGACTCATATGAGACTCTCTCAGGTGCAGCTGCACTTTCTTGCTTTTTATAATTTTCTGACATCCTTTTAACTTAGATATGAGGATTTTCTCATATTGTTCTTGTTGAGATCAAGGCATTCCATTTTGTCTCCAAATCTACAATCTTTCTCATCTCAAGTGTAGGATTAGTCTTGTCAAAACTATCATGCATGATTTCTTTCACATATTGAGCAATGAGAATATTGTAGACTCTATAGTTACTTTAGATGTTGTAGAATGTTCAGAAAATATTCAGATTTCAAATTGACAACTTGTTTCACAGATATGATCATATATTAAGCATTTTCAACAAGAGGACATCTATCATTTGATACTCCAAACTCTAAGTGAGCATATGAGACATTCAAAAATTTGATAAAGGGAGTAAAAATATAATTTACTTTGCTGTTTGATATTTCAAGTAATCATGACAGTGGTAACATAATGACCAAACAAATTTTCATATCTTTTGCAAACATGGTTTCTACAAATCTAGCATGCTTATTTATAAAAATACTTACAACCATAATGCCATTAAAATAAGTGAAGAGATATAGCAGAATTTTCAATGATTTGATCAAGTATGTTTTAGTCCAAATATAAAGAGGGATAAGAAATTGATATCACCGATGGGTATTCCTTGTATAAGCACTTTCAACCTTCAAGCTTCAAGCATTTTGACAGCATCTATTTCCCTTTCTTTTCTTTGAGAGTGTCCTTTAATGCTTTTGCTTAGCTTTGGTAGTAAAACTTTTACCCAATACTTCTCTTGAGAGGTTCCACTTTATGCATTCAAAAGCTTTGATTCAAAGTCTTATATCCTCTTCGACTAGACCAACATGCTCATTCTTTTAAAAAATTTCTGCATAATCAAATCACTAGGGGAAGATTTGGTACCCATTTATCTCTTTGGTCAAGTTGGTTAGTAATCAAACATTTATCATTTTAACAAATTTAGCAAATGTATAATGTTAATATCAACATAAAAAATACTCAATTATTTCATTGCCTTCCTTAACCAAAATAACCTATCATTGAAAATATATTTACTGTAACATAAAAACAATTGGTATTTCTATTCAAGGACTATTCCAAAATTTTGAGCTAAATATATAATACTTGGAGCGCTATATCAGTAACTCAAATTCATTTCAATTGGTTAAAAAAATAAGTGCTATGAGCTAAGTATATAATTGTTTCATGCCTTGAAGTGTTATTCAGATTTTAATTAAAAAAGAAAGACTATCCGCCTTATTTCAATTAAAAAATGAAGAGGGAAAGGCTATCAAGCTTTCTTTAAAAAAAGAAGTTATATACTTACAGCAAGATTCCTGTGTACCTTAATATTGAGGATGCATCAGCGGGCTCTCAACAAAATCCTTTGATAGAAGTTCTGGTCCATGTCTTGTAAATTGATATTTGAGTCAATAACAACCGGAGGTTTTCTTCCAAGCTCCATAACAACTGATGTGTTTTGCAGCAGCAGCCATTATAATGTATCCCATTCTTTCATTACTTGTATAGAAAATTTTGTCCCATTTTTTGTTGTAATGGTGCGATTGTTTCATCATCTATTCCCAGTTGTTATAGCTCCGCAACTGGATCAAGAGACAGCATCTGTGACACCCTCACACCTATGGGAAACACATGGAAGCTTTTGCTGTCTGACACATAATTCCTCATTGATAAACATCGACTGTTTGGTGGGTATTCCAAGCATAAGGTGTCCTTTCCATTGACACAGTTACACAAAAACGTCAAGCCACTTTCGTGATTGAAGCTTCTTCCTTTGTATAACAGAAAAGAACACCCTTTCTCCCTTTTTTATTAAATGCCTCTTCCTTTGAAGCTTCTTCACACCATCCTCTCCTGGGAGATGTTCAAGTTTTTCTGGAAATAAAAATGGGATCCAAATACACACATATTTTTAAACAGCATTCCCTGTTCTTGTGTGAATATTTGTTGTTGTTCATTCCCCACCATATAATCACCAAACTATATATGTCCGCAACTCTTGACTAGAATAGGTTGGACTCGAAGATGATATGCCAACCACCTGAAACTCATTGTCAAGGTTCCAATGATAGTCATTCTGAGAGCTAGCACTCTATTCTCGACCAACTCCTTGGTGCGAGCAACTGTTATAGGGAGATCACCAGCTTCACTTTTCAGAACCTACTGCTGCCGCAACTAGTGAAATGTCCGATGGAGGACCTCTTGAGCAACCCAGTCCCTGGTGGTGGTGCCGGTAGTCCAGGGACATTTTCTTTAGTGCCTTTGAGTTTCTTCGTGCTGTTTGTCTAGAAACACTCTGTCGGCATCAGTGAATATAGGCACGTGGAATCTTTGTAGTGCTTCAACCATCTTCCTTTCTTGGATCTTTCTCCTCTTCACACGTTGGTGTTCTCAACCCCGAGAGCCAAGCTCTGATACCAACTGAAGTTGGCTGAATGTCTCTAGAAGGGGGGTTGAATAGAGACTTAAAAATATTGTACCTGAAAACACACACTTAAATTCACATTGAGACATGATCTCAAGTTTTGACACTTGGAGTCTCATATAGGTTAGGTGAGATGTTGTCTCAACAATAATTATGTAATCAAGTAAAGATGATTTGATGATAAATGAAACTTGATTATCTTTGAATAGATTTGATTTAGTTTAGTAAACAGAATTGGGATGTGAGAATGATTAGCTCATCAAATGTTAAGACCTTGAAGGAGAAAGAGTGAGACTGTTGACTGATCTCAGAGTTGAGATAGGATCTGAGATGAGATGGGTCTGAGGTGAGATGTAAGATGAGATGCATGGATATAGTTTAGTAATTTCAGTTTGGTTTTCTCTGAACAGATTTATATTATCAAACAGATTAGAGACGTGAGATGCATAATATAATAAAGAGATAGGGAGAAGAGATGCACACAAAGATTTATACTGGTTCACCCACAACCTTGGGCTACGTCCAGTCCTCACAACTCGTGAGATTTCCACTATTGACAAACCCGTCAATACAAGTATTCTTACAGCCTCTTCAGGACGTCCCTCACACCAAGCATAGGCACTCTTACCTTGGTTGAGTCTCAAGTATTCTTTGTTCTCAACTGCCTCTTCAGGCAACTCATGCAGTATTCTTTGTTTTCAACTGCCTCTCCAGGCAACTCAGTGAGTAATCTTGTTACAGTGCCTCTCCAGGCTTTACAATCGCTCACACTAAGCTCAGGCACCTCCTGACTTAGTTGAGACTTGGTGGAATGAGATGAGATGTGATTGATCTAGCTTGGACTACATACAAAGTATGGATAAACCGTGAGCTCAGC
This sequence comes from Sesbania bispinosa, assembly GCA_026901365.1. Classification (NCBI taxonomy): domain Eukaryota; kingdom Viridiplantae; phylum Streptophyta; class Magnoliopsida; order Fabales; family Fabaceae; genus Sesbania; species Sesbania bispinosa. Next base: position 359,276 of record QLOH01000223.1, on the reverse strand, counting down.
TAGGTATCACGCTCTAAATCACTCAAAGAGTGTATACAAATCAGTACAAAAACAAGAGCTAAGTCTACCACAAGATATTAGCTAAGATAGCATAGGTAGGTAGGTTGAGATTCACTTGAGACTTGGATTTTCTGGTTGTGCAGCAGCATCTCTGCTGAGTCTCACTGTGTCTCACCACTGTCTCATCAGAATGAGACTTCCTTTTATAGTCTTCAGAAAAACTAGCCGTTATACTAGCCGTTGGAAGAGAGAGAAGCTGACTTTCACTTTTCTGTCATGTGCACAGTACTTTTCTTGGTGCAGTCTCTGCTGTGACAGTGTACTTGCGTTGACTAGCTTTTGCTGCTGAGTCTCTGATGAGCTGAGTCTGATCTCTGCATCTTGTCTCTGTGTCTCAAGTCTTAGTCTCATGTCTGCATCTCAAGTCTGAGTTTCATGTCTGCATCTGATCTCTGCGTCTGATCTTGAGACTGCATCTGTCTCATGTCCGCATCTGATCTCTGTGTCTGATCTTGAGACTGCATCTGATCTGAGATTGTCTTATGTCTGCATCTGAACTTGAGACTGCATCTGATCTTGAGACTGTCTCATGTCTGATTCTGCATCTTAAGTTGAGACCGCATCTCAAGTCTGATTCTGCATCTCTGTTGAGACTGCATCTCAAGTCTGATTCTATATCTCTGTTGAGACTACATCTCAAGTCTGATTCTGCATCTCTGTTGAGATCTCATCTGGCTGCGTCTGTTCTTGAGACGACGTCTCAAGCTGTCCTTGCATCTCAAGCTGAACTAGCATCTGTTCATTGCTTGCATCTCAAGCTGAGCTTGAGTCTCTTTAGGCTTTATGCTGAGATCTCTTTTGAGCATTGGTCTTAAGCTGATTTCTAGACTGAGCTTGCATCTGAACATGAGATAACATCTTATGCTTGAGTCTGCGTCTCATCTTGAGTTTCAAATATTGGTCTTCTTGATGCAACTTAATTCATTGATTGAGCTCATCTTGACTTGACTTGATGATTGACATTTCTAGTAGAGACCCTTTCTGATTTTAGATGAGACTTTACTTTGATGTGCACCTCTTCTCAACTTGGGCTAACTTCATATTAAACCATTCTAAGCTTCTTGAAGACTTTCTGATAAATGATATGTCTTGAGGCTTTCTTCTGAAATTACCTTCAGCATATTGAACTTCTAAGCTCTGCTTGTTCTTCAAAGACAATTCTGAAGTCTGATGCTTCTTAATAATAGGATTCTGATCTTTCTGAATCTCAGGAAGGACTTTCATTAATTACTCAATCTCAGGCTGATCTTTATCTTCAACATAAGTCTGAGGCTTACTACCAGTCTCAATCTGTGCTAGCCTCTCAATCTCAGTCTGAGCTTGTGGTTCTTCTGATCTTTCTGAGTTCTTTGCTAAGCGTACGAATCCTGTCTTTCTAAGATCTCACACAAAACATCAGTAACTTCAAAAACAGAAAACATTAATTTTGATCAATAGGTTTGTTGTCACTGAAACCAAATCTTAGAGGGTTTTTGCGCCAACAATCTCCCCCTTTAATAACTTTAAGAGTTACACCTCTTAATGATATTAATGATAATTATAGTAATTATTCAATTATAGTTATTTAATTAATAGTAATTATAATAATTATTTAATTATATTAACTTTAATTATAAAATATCAATATTAAATTCATTTTAACAATTTTAGTATTGAAAAAGTTTTATAACATAAAAAAAATGAGTCAAGATACGTTCACGCTTTAAGAGTTACACCTCTTAATAACTTTTTGTAAAATTTGAATTTGATCAATCCAAACGTTAAATTGAAATTTATATGAAGTAGATCAAACGTATGAAATTTCATAAAAATAAAAATTAATTGATACTTCATCAAACTAATTTATTTTAACGTATATTATGTTTTTAAATATAATAAAGTCCATTGTTAGATACATACTTATGAATTTCCAATTACCTGTTTTTATATATATATATATGATCACGAAGGAAATATAATGTGATTCAACGGTTAGATTGGTCAAATTCAAATTTACAAAAAATTATCAGATGTGACTTTTAAAGCGTCAACGTACGGGACTCATTTGAATAAAACGTCAAGAAGAAAAGGGTGTTAAAAGAAGGGAAGATGGAGAGTTGAGAGAATGGAAAGTAAAGGAAGGATAAGGAAGATGATAATGACTAGGAATGAAATAACTATAATTAAATAATTACTATAATTATCATTAATATAATTATAAAATGATTTTTTAAGTTTTGAGCATATTTCAAATTTCGTACAGTTATTATGATTTATGAAATGATTTTTAAATATTTTAAGATATTTAAAATTTCATATTATATTTTATTTATGTTATAATCTTTTTAAATATTAATTATTAAAATGACTTTAATATTGATATTTGATATGATAAAAGTAACTATAATTAAAAATTATTATAATAAATATTATTATAATTATTAAATGATTTAAGTGTTTGAGCATCTTTCAAATTTCATATTAAATTCTGTAACAAAAATAAATTCATATTAAATTTTTATTTTTTAATTAAGTTTTACATTTTTTATAATTGTGCATGACTTTGCCTATTATTTTTTTATGAGGACGGGGTAATCTTTTTTAATTAATGAAATAGGTTCAGAATTTCATTTAAAAATAAATATACCAAGTAGATTGTGGAGTCATTGAATTACTTCATAGTCCTTTTACTGAAAGAGGAGTTTAACTTCTCACTCTACACAGAGGATTTTGTATAATCAATTAAATTCACTTCACCGCGTATTAGTATCTTTATCTCATTATTTCACCGACCTAAAAAAAAGAAATATTGTCGATCAATTATGATTACAAAAAGATTTTAATTTATGATCTAGATTATCTTTTTTTAACATGATCGATCACAATAATCTTACAATCACTGTAATTAATGATAAATATATACTATTTTTTTAATTTAAAATATTTTTAAGTTTTATTCAAACTTAAAAATATCAGAAAAATTTAAATACTTAATAGTTAGGTTAAAAATTCATATACCTAGAGAGTAGATTGAGAAAAAAAAATAGGGATAGTGTGTGCTATATATATAAATAAAAGGGAAATTGATTCAATATCTTAGCACAATATCAAAACTTTTTTTCTTGTTCTTCTTCTTTGAATCGCAATGGCTTCTAATTCTTCTCAAGGAAAGACATCAAAAAAGCCAATCACAAGGAGGCGAAAGATCGAGATCAAGAAAGTGGAAGAACTGAACAAGCGTCACGTGACTTTCTCGAAAAGGAAGCTTGGCCTTTTCAACAAAGTAACTGAGCTATCCATTCTATGCCAAGCAGAAACTGCATTGATCGTTACCTCTCCCAACGGCAAGCTCTATGCATGTGGTTATCCAAACCCTGACACTGTCATAAAACGGTTTCTCACCCAAGGTCCACCTTTGAGGAAAAAAGACAGCAACAAGAAGAAGAAGCCGTTGAAATCCTAAGGCAACAGTATGAGGCCATTCAAGACCAATTGAAAGCAGAGAAGAAGAACCTTCAAGAAATCACAGAAGCACAAAAGAGCAGTCCTTGCTTCCCTTCTTGGTGGAATCTCTCCATTGAGGATATGAATTTGGAGTCTCTTGAACACTTTATGGAATCCATGAAACTTTTGAGGCTCAACCTTGTTGCTTCTATGCAAGAGAAGAAGTTCGTTCCACTACAAGAGAACGCCTACCCTCCATTCCTACTTCAAGAGAACGCATACCCTCCACTCCTACCGATACCAATTTCGGTAGCTCCACCACCAGCTGTGCCAAATTGGTCGTTGAATGGTGTGCAACAACAACTACAGCATTGGAAGAGTCTTGGTGGTGTTGGTAGTAGTACCAGCAGCATCCTGCTAGTTTCATGGTTACTAATTTTGGCCTTTATTAATATACATGGTTAGTTTGCAATTCATTATATTATAGGTAATTTGTTTGTTGTGCTAGCTTGATGAAGAAGTTTGCTTCAATTTTTTTTATCTTTCTATTCATAGAAACTACTTAGAAAAGAATATATGAGATAATCTGTTTCTTGAAGGAAATTGCTGCTGTACGTGCAATTTGGGTACAGAAAATCATGCATCATCTTATATGTGAGAGAGAAATAATTTTGAGTTTTGACTGGTGATGGTGAAGGAATCAATTTGAAAGAATTGATTAATTTTTAAATTGGTTTGGAGTTAATATGGGTGGAATGAGATGCTCTCAACCCACAACTTGTAACTAATGAGTTAATATGCTGCTGTTACTAACAATATATAGGGCTAGAACCTAGAAGTAAAACGAAACATAGATGAATCTCAGTAAGATTAATGAGTTAATACCAAGCTTGGGATGACACATTTGGATTTTCTCAAAGTTTGGGAGTTTTCTCCTCCAGGCGTTTCTGTTTCTGATGCACCAGGCCAAATAGATAGTTTTTGCTTTTTTCTCTGTTCTTCTTTTGTTGTAATTTTCCCTTTCACCAAAAAGTGCATCATTGAGGAAATTAAATTCCATGCAAATTTCAAATACGGCTGCTCCACAATCAGTGTGAGGTTCAGAGGCATTTCTCGTTGTTGAGTTGTGTATGAACAACTAATTGACTCTTCTTCCATTGTTATGACTCTACAATAGCTAAAAAGTAACCAAAGCAGGGGTAGGCCAAGGAATAAGAATCAAAACGCTTCAAAAAGGCAAAAAGGTGCAATGCATATCTTACACATTAAATTTGAACTAATTTTTAATAAAACGCTTATTAGACAATTTAATTTATGTTAAAGAATAATTCCATAAAACAATCTACACACACACACATATATATATATATACTCCCTCCGGTCCTATTTATAAGAACTTTTTGAAGGTGAGCCTTGGTCCTTTTTATAAGAACTTTTTCAGATTGTCTCATGCATTAATTATTATTTGACAAAAATACCCCATTAGTGGAGGTAGGTGAATAATTAATTAGTAGAGAGAGTACGACACAATTGAGTAGTTAAATAGAAAGAGAAAGATAATGAGTCTCAATAAATTCATGGGTAGTTTAGTAAATATGATACACATTCATGATAAATTTATTGTAATCAACTAAATTAACCAACTTCCTTAATCCGTGTAATAAATAGGACCGGAGGAATAAAAATGATACTTTTGGTTATGGTTCCCATCTCTGGAGCATCTATCATCTTTACACAACAAGTGCTTAATTTGTTACTTCCTCTTGGAATGTCTTGGTTAAAGAAGAGGAGAGATCTCTGCAACTTTGTTCGGATTCCAAAGTTAACTGTGTGGTGAACACAACACCAAAAATGGAATATTTGCTTATATATTTAATTTATGTCATGTCTTCTTGTCCCATACCACAAGTTACATGTGTACATATTGGAAATTGTAAACAATAAATCTCCGTCCTCATCACTACAACGTGTCCGCGTGGCCCAAATAAACAATTATAGAAACTGCTGAAAAAGGCACCAGGCATTATTTCACTACTCCATTATTTTTTGTTCACTTCCACTTTGCTATTCACCATGGGAAAAGCATGCAAACACTGTACTCTAAGGTCGTGTTTGGATTAATAAAAAATAGATAAAAAAAGTTCATTCTTTCAATAGTTTTCAAATAAAACAGAATATGATACTTGTATTTCATTTTCTCCGTGACACTACTTTTTCCCATTTTATTAAAATTTATAATAAAATAATGAGTTTAATTACTATACACTAGTGTAAAAAAGTTTTAGACGGTCATTCAATGATGTGCTGACACATCAAGTAATGAGTATGACACCCCATGTGTTATTAAACTCAATAATAATGAGACAACACTATCATCCAATGATAGTGTAAAATAAGTTTACATTGTCAGCGTATATTTCAATCCTAAAATAATTTCATTGTTTATCTTTGATATTGCCAAACATACCCTAAAAGGCTACAGCAATGTCAGATAAAAATTTGCAATGTAGCACGTGTTATGAAGTCATTAGGTATAGTGTTAAACAGAGTAATAACATGAGTGCTGTCTTCTTCATGGGCCTGATTCCTTTAAATATTCACCTTTGCTCTCTTTCCCAAAACTCATCAAATTCTCCCTCTGTAAGCTCTCCCCATAGCTTACCATGCTTGCAAAGATCATGAGCCCCTTCAAGGTGGAATTCCAAGAAGGGAAGCAACTAAACAAGAGAAGAAAAACATTTTAGCTCAATTGAGAGTACCACCATGGATGTTGGTCTGAGGATCCTCCCCCAAATTACCAACAACTCCTCAAAGAGCAAATCAAATGTTCTTGTGAAATCTGCAGTAGTGAAAAAGGCAATCCAAACCAGCCCTGTAGATTTTTGCTTCCTTAAAACATGCAATCTGTGCAATAGGCACCTCAGCCCAGACAAAGATATCTACATGTACAGGTATATATATAGTCTCAAACTCTTCTACTTATATCATGATCCATAAATGGAAGATAATTAATTACTTCAATTAATTCCCCCACTAAAAATAAGATGAGAATAGCATCTGGGGTCATGTAAATTTCCTTGCTTTATTTTAATCTTTCAATTAGCATCATACATAAAGATCTGGGTCTGTTTTTATTTCCTAATTAATTGATAAAACTTGGATATGATTATGGTTATGCAGGGGAGATCAAGGTTTCTGCAGTATAGAGTGCCGGAACAGACAATAGTTTTGGATGAGATGAGGGAATTAGAGAGCTCTACCAAGCATATGGTAGCATCTTACAGGCAATGTTGTAATGAGGCACGTAGAGAGACTCGCCTCATACTTGAGGACCTTCAAATGCAAAGACTTAAATCTAAAGTCTAAAACAATTCCTTGTAATCAAAACCACTGGCTATAATTTTGAAAAGAGGGTTCTGCATGAATCCCTTCATTTTCAGAACAGCTTGATTAGTATGGGGCCTAATTAAGATGGAAGATACAAGTGTTGATTATGAAATTAAAAAAATGTTATATACATTCAGAATTCTTTTTTCTTTTGCCAGAATTTTTGACATAATGATGTGACTTGTATATTATCTATTAGATATGTAGATGGATGAATGGTTCTCTCCTTATCATTTTATTTATCTAATATTTCTTTTAGATTTTATCAATATTTTGACTATTTTTTGTTGTCTGTGTAATATTACTCATTATTTTTGGGCTGTAATTGTAGTCATGTGGAGTATTTTTCACACTAAATTTTCAGTAATAAGTATCACATCACCTTTGCCAATTTGTCTGATTAAAAAAGGCCAAAGAATCTTTGGACATTGCATTCACTTTGATAAGGATGGGCTTCAAGATATTTTGCCATCAATTGAAAGCTAGGTTCTTGCATCCAAATACAACTAAACCCATTTTGGTTTTTCTATAAAAGGGTGAGCCACTTAATATCAGATATAGCTGTAAGTTTACTTATCAATTTGGATAAAATTATATATGGAAATTAAATTTGTACAAATTGACTTACGCATTGCCTACTAATGTCCTGATTAGTGTTTACAGCTCAAGTCTTCAATCAGTTTTTCCATTTCCACCATAAATTGAAACAAAAAGAAAACTAGATTTTTTTTTTATTTCTGTTAGTCCCCACCCAAATTTAAGCCCCTTAACAGTGGTCCCAACGGACGTAGGCCAATAACTTTTTTCTTTTTAACATAAGATACCTTTATTGGAATCTAGGTAGTGAATTTACTTGAATTATGTGGTCACACTCCATTTTTGTCGCTTAATAAATATTGAAAAATAAAATAAAATAAGAGTAATGTATTTTTTATGACAATAAAATTTAGGGTGAGGGGATGGTGCCCCAATCTAAGACTAATTAAAAATACCTCACACCAAGGGGACGGGTGAGGGTTCGAACCTGCGACGATACGAGACCCTGCTCCACTCGACCGACCCCTTGGGTTAAAATAAGAGTAATGTTATATCCTCCTATTCATTCTCCTATAAATCCTCCTAAATACTAATTAAAGAAAGTATTAAATAAAAAGTGAAATCACTTAATATCTTATAAACATAAAAAAATATTAAATACTTACTTTATTTAGTAATTAGAAGGATTTGTAGGAGGTACATGTACAAGGATTTAGAATTATTCCTAAACTAAACACAATCACGTTACTCATGTAACTAAGCTCTCAGGTCATTATTTTATGATCCTTTTTATAAGAGCACCTTATAATTTTAAGGTAACATTTATTTATTACCATTTTTCTTATTTACCCTTATTAACTTTAACGTTTTTTCGACTATCAAATGAGGTGAAGTTAGTTAATGATATTAAATAAGAGTAAAACTAGAAAGTTAACTAACTTTAAAATTTCAATAAAATTAACTAACTTTAACTACTTTAATTGATATGTGTAATTCGGTTAAGTATGTCTTATGAAAATGACCGAAAAGAGAGTATTTTACGCATTACTTATACTATTTTTTACATCATTCTTACGTCAATTCCACTCCCCCACTTTATTTTTCGAATCCACAACAACACAAAATGATATTTAAAAAATAATAAACAAGAAATTTGTCTGGATTATTTTGGAAACCCTTTGTATGTAAGGAGATAATAAACCAATCTCATGTCTAGAAGATAATTTTCACAAATGTTTTCTCTCTAGAATAATAGTGTGTTTGGTAAGGTAGTTTTTTTAAACTAAATTTTTTTAAGAAGCTACTTAAGGTAGCTTTTTTGAGAAAGCTCCCTTTTCAACCACTACCTGAAAATTTATTACGATTTTATCTTTCAAACAATCTTCACTAATCATTATTTAATAATTAACAATTACTTCATATGTCATTTTACCATTTCAACACTTTCAATGTGTTGGTTAGAGTGGAGCATGACAATGTGTTGCACTTAACAGGTCGTGCCTTCGAGCCCCTTACTGTTTCCATGAGGCTTGAGGTGAGATGAATGTAAGTCCTCTTTGAGTTCGGAGACTTTTCCTGCCTTGGACTGTGGTCTGCGGGACTACACCTAAAATGTTCGTCACAATATATATATATATATATATATTAAGAAGCTAATTAAAATAAGTAAATAATATCATACATAGTTGTCCAAATCCTCAACAATTTAAGAAGTTTTTGACAAGACATTTCAGCCAAATGAAAGTTAAAACTAACTTTTGGGTGAAACCTTTTCTATCAAAGACAATGTCAGTTGTCTTATTTCTTTTTCCTTCTGTTTGGTTCAAATGATGGGAGGGGAGAGATTTTACGGTGTGCTTGGTAGAGTGAAAAGAAATAGAGTGGAGAGAAATAGAGAAGAGAGAAATTAAGTAGAAAGAAATAGGTGAGAAATAGTGAAGAAATTGAGTAGTTTGGTAGGAGAGAAATAGAGTAAACCCTCAAATGGTCCCTGAAGATATGGGGTCGGTCACATTGGTCCCTGAAAGATAATAAATTGTAAAAACGTCCCTGAGAGATAGTAACGTCAGTCAATTAGGTCCTTCCGTTAACTCCCCTCTGTTAAAGTTAACAGAACTGCAAGTAAATCCTCAAAATGGTCCTTGAAAGATATGGGGTTGGTCACATTGGTCCCTGAAAGATAATAAATTGTAAAAACGTCCCTGAAAGATATGGGGTCGATCACATTGGTCCCTGAAAGATAATAAATTATAAAAACGTCCCTGAGAAATAATAACATCATTTATTATGCTTTCTTTTTCTTCGTTGATTTCGTTTCATTCCCAAATTTGAGTCATGCTTCACAATTTCTGGAAAGGCTGGACTAATGACATTTACCCCGCTATCTTGGTCCTATCGAATGAAAATCACGAAAGAAACTGCAAAAGGATTGGTCTATGTGCATGAATTTAGCCCAAAAAAATATGTCATTGGAGATCGCAAGCCAAGTAACATACTTGTTGGACATAACATGACAACCTACATCTCTGATTTTGGACTTGGGCGCCTTGCAAATATTGTTGGGGGGGACCCCAACCTTGCAATCCAACTGAGTGGCTGTAGAGAAATTCTAAGAGAAACAAAGAGCTTGTCCACTGAAGTTGCAACTAATATTTTGGGAAATAGTTACCAGGCTCCAGAAGCACTCAAAGTGGTGAAGCCATCACAAAAGTGAGATGTTATTCATATGGTGTGATTTGTTAGAAATGATCACAGGGCGATTACCCATTATCGAAGTGGGTAACTCATAAATGGACCTTGTTCAATGGATTCAGTTCTGCATTGAGGAGGAAAAGCCACTCTCAGACGTATTAGACCCATACTTGGCTGAAGATGCAGATAATGAAGAAGAGATAATTGCAGTTTTGAAAATTGTGATGGCTTATGTCCATAACAGCCCTGATAAGAGACCTACAATGAGGCACGTGTTTGATGCTTTGGATAGATTGTCCATTTCCTCTTATCGAGAATTTTCAGGGAGTTGTGAATCCAGCTCATGTGTGAAGCTTTTGCTTTTACTCTTTCTTGCCATAACATTTTTACTTCTATTTCTCTATGCTTTCTAAAGTTTTCCCTCCTTCAACGGAATAATATTTCAAGATTCATTAATTTGATGGTGGACTTCCTCAAAGTCATCTTCAACAAGAAGATGACGATTTGGCTCATGCACTTTCTTTGTCCTTAAAGGTTTTGGAGTTTTTATTTATTCTTGGACTGCAGAGAAAGAGGATGTGCGTGAGCTTCTAGTGAAAGAGGAAACCAAAAGACTTGGAGTAATTCATGATACATTAGCCAAGGGAGAGAAAACCAACAATAGCAGACACGGACCAAAGGTGTGTAGAGCATTATAATAGAAACATATGCATGTATTGGATGGTCGACCAATAATATTTGGGAATGGAACGAAATCATCGAGGAAAAGTAAGCATAATAAATGATGTTATTATTTATCAGGAATGTTTTTAGAATTTATTATCTTTCAGGGACCAATGTGACCAACCCCATATCTTCCAAGGACATTTTTACAATTTATTATCTTTCAGGGACCAATGTGACCAACCCCATATCTTTCAGGGACCATTTTGAAGATTTACTTGCAGTTCTGTTAACTTTAACAGAGGGAAGTTAACGGAAGGACCTAATTGACTAACATTACTATCTCTTAGGGACGTTTTTACAATTTATTATCTTTCAGGGACCAATGTGACCGACCCCATATCTTTCAGGGACCATTTTGAGGGTTTACTCGAGAGAAATAAGAGTGAAATGGAGTTGAAATATGATTGTATTCTCTCTCATATATCTTGTTTGGTAGGAGAGAAATAGAATAGAGAGAAATGAGATTATAATTGAAAAGACTAATTTACCCTTGAATAAATATTTTATTAAATTTATAAATATTTTATAGATAGTATATATAAATAATTTATGTAAAATATTGAAATATATATTTAAAGATATTTAAATTTATAAACTAATAAATATAATTAATTGAAAAAAATTAAGAAATAACGTGGCATTTGCTAAGCATATAAATCATTGTTTTTTGGTGTGTTGATAAAAAAAACCCCGGCATTGAGCGTGCATTTGAGGTTCAAGACTGCATCTACGGTAAGCAAAATAAAGGGGTATACACGTCCCAAAAAAATTTGCTCTTTCTCTTCATAACTATCCTAATTTTTCGCTGATTTCACCCAAATGTAGTGAAGAAAGTGGCAGGGTATGGACCCCACACCTGCCAATTTCTATCTTCTCTAATTTACATTATACCAAACACAAATCATACTTCTTCTCCCTCAATTTCTCTTCTCTCCCTCTAACTTCTTCATTACCAAACTGAGCGTTAATGAAGGGGAAAGGAGGGGAAGAGGGGTGAGATGATATTTTATCTTATTTAATTCGAGGAGGGAGGAAAATAAAACTAATTTACTTTTATATACTCATACTTTTATAATATCCAACTTTATTAATTTGAATGGAGGGATTTAAGTAATTATAATTTTTTTATTTTAAACCTCCTCACTCACTTTTGGAAGGAAGCAAAATGCTATTAGGAGGGATTTTGGCCCCCTCTCTCCACCTCCCCTCCCTTTCAAAAAATTGAACCAAACAAAATAACCCTTTTAAAATCCCTACTCTTCCTTCCAACCAAACAATACCTTAGTGTTTCTTCTTAATGACTACTAATGTTACAATGCAAGAAGTGCATTTTAATTTCTTCCTCCCAGTCTCATAAATTTGTTGTCAATTTGAGAGTTATGGTTTATTCTGTTTGGATTTGGAGGGAATACATTGTTGAAAACAAATGTTGCATGAAGTATGAAAATGAAATAATTGACATTAATGAGATGCTAAAATGAATTAATTTATTCACGAGGGTCTAGAATGAGCTAATTTTATGCATGAGAGACTAAAATGAACTATTCTATTAATAAATCATCATATATATCAGCGACACTTAACATGTCATGTCAGCGTCTCCGTTAGAGTTAATTGACGAATAGTCGTAAAGAGACTAAATTGAAAGATGGAATATATATATGTGTGTGTGTGTGTGTGTAGAAACTAATTTGACAGTTTTTTTTCCTTTAGAGACCAAATTAAAGGTATCTCAATTTTTCATATACTGATAAGTGCAAATATATGATAAATTTCTATATAATTACAACACTTATCAAGGGTAAAATGTTAGATTTATTCCCCAAATTATCTCTTTCTAGTAATAAATGCAGATTTTGTGATTATTTAATTCAAATTTGAATTTGATGCTATTTTGATAAGAAATCTGTTGATTTTACAGATAAAAGGGAAAGTTTTAAATGAAGAAACAAGATAGTATTTATTTGAAGAAAGAATCTGCAGATAAGATTCTAAATGGCAGCAGATCAAGATCAAATTGAAGATAAAATCAGCAATTATTTGGATGAAGATTCTCTAGATAAATTCTCAATTTTAAATTCAAATCAAATTGAAGATAAAATCAGCAATTATTTGGATAAAGATTCTGGAGATAAAATCCTCAATTCAATTTGGAGATCAAATCAGTACAAGATCAAGTTAAAAAGAGGGAAATAAGGAAAGCTGAAACGAGAAATATGCTTCACCTGCGCTGAGCGCAAGTGGAGCGCAACATTTAAATTTGCTCTTTGTTTCTTGCGCTTCATCTATGCTGAGCGCATAGTGAAGCGCAGGAATACGGGATCAATTTTTCAAAGGATTTCAAATCAGATTCCTTCCAGATTTCAAATAGTTTTCCAACTTCTATTTAAAGGACCTTTTGCAAAGATCAAAGGAAGTCCCTGAGACCCCAATAGGAGCTTTTGGGGAGACGGCAGAATAGGGCTAGGGCTAGAGAAAAGTGTGACAGTTTCTTCGTTGGTTTGTAATGGCTACCATGCGTAGCTAAAACTCTCCGATATGATTGAATGTAGTCGATTCAATCACCAATTGTATGTGAATTCTCTTTAATATTTATGAATCCCTATTTTTATGATATCGGTATTTTTATTTGTACTTAATGCGTAACTTCCGCCGGTGTGTCAGAGTTATAAGTTGATTTTATAAGATGCATTGGTAAATGGTTTTGTGAAATCAATAACGAGTTTAGGGGAGCCTAGGAATAGGGAACTTAACTCTGATTGGTAAAAGTTCTCATAGTAGTCACTATAGGAATATAGGGCGAATGATAGTGTTAACAAACGGAAAAAACGGATCTTTTACCAATCAGAGTAAAAGTTCTCTCGTGATATGGGGAACCGACATGGGATAACCTAGTTTGGCTAAGGTATCATAATTATATATTCATAAAATATTATAGGGGTTCACATATAAGAGGGGTGCGATGAAACGAAGTTCAATCCCAGTCCAAGTAACTGTCTCTATCTATCTCACTTTAAGTTCAGTTTTATTTACTTTTGCAATTCTCAACAATCAACACTCATTCTCTTACTTGATTGCTGTAACCACTAATCTTTATATATTGAACCGTTCCATGTGGATACGATACTCTCACATACTATTATACTGCTGGGATTTTGGTACGCTTACCAGAATTTTAACATATACCAAATTGACAATTTAGTCTTTACAAACACACTCTTTAATTATAATAAAGTCCTAATAAATTTTTAAAAAACCATATAATCAAAACTATAAATAATATCTTAATCAAACACTATGAATTAAAATAATGCTTAATTATCTAAGAGAACTTTTTATTCGATATAATAATAATTCAAGAAAAACAAATCTAATTTATTGCCCTGAACTATCGTAACTAGTCTAGAATTTGAATCATTGCCTTCGGAAACAGTACTGGATAGATACAAGGGAATTGACGATTGGCATTTACTTCCAGTCAAGCTAATGTAACTTCCAATGCTACCAAACACCAAAACCGAACGGCCAAATATTAATCAAGACTCGTGTTATGTGATAATTAATTAATCAGTTTGCGTGCGCTTCCTTTAATTTGAATCGCCAATGGTTGCCATTCATGCGTTTCTCTTTCTATATTGCCTTGTTATGATGCACTTCTCTTCTACTTCTACGGGTGATAAATTAGAGTAGTCACCATAAAACTCTTGGCTTCAATAAAATTTCATGTGTGGGAACATATATGGAGGGAACTTCATATGCCTCTATACCCTTTACTTTTGATGATGATGATCATGATAATCTCTTAGTTGATGATTTCTACTTTTCAGCACTTTACGATGCTGAAGAAATATTTCCAATTTCTGATGAGAAATACGCACAAGAACTACAGCTACAAGAAGCTCTATATTCCTCTGTTATATCAAGTAGTACTAGAGTTATAAACCAAGTCAAAGTAGAAATTGACACCCTTTCAACAACACTCAAGAAGAGGAAACAGAAAGAGACTGGTGAATCATCCCAACTCTACTGTGCTATTTGCATGGAAGCCAAACCTGCTGGAGAAATGTTCACAAGCCAGAATTGCTCTCACTCTTTCTGTGATGACTGTGTTGGAAGATATGTGGCTGCAAAGATTCAGGAGAATATATCAATGGTGAAATGCCCTGACCCCAAGTGCAGGGGAGTTTTGGAGCCTCATCACTGTCGTTCAATTGTTCCAAAGGATGTGTTTGATCGTTGGGAAAATGCACTTTGTGAGAATGTGGTGCTTGGATAACAGAAATTTTACTGTCCTTTTAAGGACTGTTCAGCTATGCTTGTGAATGATGAAGAGGAAACTGTGACTGTTTCAGAATGTCCACATTGTAATAGATTGTTCTGCGCACAGTGCAAGGTTTCGTGGCATGCAGGAATTGATTGTAGGGAGTTTCGGAGCTTGAAAGAGGGAGAACGAGAGGGAAGATCTTATGGTAATGGAACTCGCCAAAAACAAGAATTGGAGAAGATGTCCCAGATGCAAATTCTATGTGGAAAAAACGGAGGGATGTTCACACATTAAATGCAGGTAGGCATTTATCGATTCCCCTTTGTTAAGAAAAATGTGGTTAATTTCTTTTGACAGGTTCATAATTTAAATAATAATTAGAATTCAATGAACAATATATGGTTTTTAGGCACTTTTTTTTACACTTTTATCAACTTGTTTGTAGGTGTGGTAATGAATTTTGCTATGCTTGTGGATCATCTTGGAGTCCAAACCATGGATGTCTACCGAATTAAGGATTTCAGCAGGCGATTGAAATTGCAGATCAAACTATGGACACGTTTTTTATGTTTTTTTTTCCTCTTTTTGGCTATGTGAACGGGAATTTGTTTAACTATTCAATATGTCATTTTTCAACGAGTCTGGCTGTATCTTAATTACTATATGGAGCCTTTAATTATGTCATGGGTGCTGTTTTTAAGTAGAGGTGTTTTGTATCCGGTATGACAAAACTTTACTTCTTTGTGGATGTTTGGCTTACAAACTACAATTTCTTACCTTTTTACGAACAACAGCGATCCCCCCAATTCGATATTTTGCAACCCATTTTTCTTGCCGCATGCAAAGATGGTATCGCCGTATGGGTTAGGCTTACAATTATGAATGGGAAATTCTTTCCTAATCTCCCGTGATAGGATTTTGGTACCTTCTTTGATTATTTAATCAATTTTTTTTAACTTTTTTAAACGATCTTAGTATTTTTTAGTTACAGGGTAATATTTAACTATTAGAATTTATATTTTTAATTTTTGAAAATACTTTTTACCCCTATAACCACTATCCTATATTTTTTATTGTATTCCCTTATTTTTCACATTCTCATTTGTAATACACATGTGTCTCATTTAAAATCTACTTTATGATTTCAAAATAATTTAGGACGGAGTACACGACTTGTATCTATATAATTTTAACCTTTATGCCTCTATTTAGGGCTGGACATCGATCGATTTAGGTCGGATTCGGGTGCAAAAATGTCAATCCGACCTAAACCGAAATTAACTAAGTGACAACTCAACTTCGACCGTTTTGGTGTTCCGATTATTCGGGTGACAGGTTTAGCGGTTGCGCGGGTGAGCCGACGGATGTAAACAGGTTGGGTCCCTGTGTAAGCCTGATTTTTTTCTTCCTAATCAAATTTCAGATTTAGAGTAAATTAGTAAATAAAAAAAAAAGAGGGAGATCGAGAGTGTTCGCCATGGAAGGGAGAGATGGAGTGTTTGCCTCTGTAATGCTCCATCTTGTCGTCACCACACTACCGTTCGAAACATAGAAAAACGCTTGTATCCCACTGCCATAAATCTCTCATCCTTCCCGGAACATTATTGTTGCTTATCGCATCCTTCTCATGCCATCACGCGCAAACAAGCACAACCATGAAATTACAGAGAGCATGAAGATTAAAGAGGGTGTTGAAATAGATAAAGAGAGGTTAATCGCATGATAGTCGAAATTTCTGATTTGGAGAAGAGAGGGTTAGAACTGGGACTCAACTCTCAAACAAAGAACAACATGTGGGGTGAGGGGTGGGTTGTGGTTCTGGACTACTGGTACCGTGGTTAGAGTCTTAGAGAAAAGTGGGGTGGGGTTTGAGCATTATAGCTTCCATCAGTTTGGTTTTCAATTTCAAAAATTAAAAATATGTTTAATATTCTTATTTAAAAATTGAATTTGAAAATGAATTTTTGAAATGTTATTAAAGACTTTTGTTAACGTGTTACAGGCTGTAGCCTTGGAATTTGGTATTACATGCATTGGAACTTTAAAACTCTCTAAACCTATTACATAGGCTATAATTCTAGCTAGAAGCCTGTGACATTGACGCGTCACATTTAAAGCTATTATCAATACTCAATTACTGGGAATATATGTATTCGGTCGGACTCGGCTTTCGATGGGTCTTTATTCACCATCCGAACTCGACCGTGATAAACCGTGTGTGACCGTTTTCCAAACCGAGAAAATCCGTAACGCGATATAACCCGCCCCATTTCCATTTTCTGCTTTCGGATTTCTCGGGTTACAGGGGGTCGATTTCTTTTGCCCACCCCTACCTCTATTAAATAAAAAAATAACAAGAAAATTACCACTCATTATGAATTACAAGTATTTTGAATCGTGACTTTTACTTTTAGTCAGAGTGATTCTATTGCAATTCATTAAGTTTGATTTGGGTATAGATGAAAATATCACCACTTATGCTTGCTTGTTGGTGTTTTTTTTTTTTAAATTAATGGTATCTTTCTACCAATAATTGTAGACCAATCTTAGAAGCATAAAGTTCACCATTGTGGTCTTTTTCTCTCTTCTTGACAAACCTTTTTTCAGACATACAGTTAGTTAATATTCGGCCCATCATCAACATATTTGAGATAGTATGGGTATTTTATGTGTTAGCACTTTACACTTCATTATGCCTAGGATTTAGAGGTGAAAAACTTGGCCTGTGCATGGACTCGGCCGACTCGGCCGACCAACCCAATCCACCCCAATCACTCTTTGGTGGGTTGAGTCGGATAGGATCATCGAGTCTGTTTGGGTTGGGTAAGCATGCATTCGACAAATTAGGGTTGGGCATCGAGTCTGGTTAAAAACAACCCGATGTACCCAGCTCGACCCGACATTCTATATAAAAACTATTATATTATTAATAATTATCTTATTTGAATTAAAGTTAGTGATAGTAAAATGAAATTTAATTAAAAATTGGTGCCATAAAAATATTAGTTTGTTAATTTGTGAGATGAAATTTTTTATGGTTCTGAAATATCCTATTCTGGACATCTGTTTATTGCGTTGTGCTAATCATTTGAATTAAATTGTGTGTGGAAAGTGTATGTCATATTTTTTCTAGTTTTAATTTATAAATTTTTGAAATAGTTATATGGCCAAAGTGTTAAAATCATGGAACTACAAAATTATATAATTTTTGAAGTCTAAATGGTGATTAAAAAAATATCCAGTTTCTAAAAATTGAATTTTTATTTGTTCTTTTTTAATTATCAAGACCCGATCACCACACTCAATCCAACCAGACCTTGATCGGTTTGGGTTGGGTTTGGTCCATAACAGAAAAATGGAAAAACCAACCCAACCCGAACATGGTTAATCGGGTTGAGTCCAAAATTAGTACAAATCCAATCCAACACAACTTGTGTGCAACACTAAAAAAACAATAGGAAATATTGTTCGATCTGGGTAGGACCTTTATAGGCGTCAAAGCTCTACCTCCGAGTATTTAACACAGTTGTATACCTCGGGCTGAAACTTGAAACCACCGGTTAAGCTGAATAGCTCCTTACTAGCTGATACACGTGCTCAGTGGTGACCTTTGAAGTTATGAGTATTCTTACACTGTTATTCTCTCCCGACTTGAGTATAATTAAAAAAAATTAAATTCACGTTAATTAAGAGAGTTAGTTAACCTAATTTAATTTCCTTGTTGTCATCTAAAAAATGAATTGTATTCTGTAAATTTATTGAAACTTCTTTTACTTTAATTTTATTGAAACTTGTTTCAAGTGTAAAAATTATTTATTTCTATTTTTATTTAGTTCTTTAACTGAATTAAATAAAAGTTTATTTTAGGATGATCTTATTCAATAAAATAAAATTAGTCAATATTCATTTATATTTTACTCCATAAATATGATTCTTTTTTGGCTTACATTCAACCACCGACGGAGTCTTGTAAAAAAAAACTAGAGAGGAAGTATTTAGATTAACCCAACCAATTTAGGATTTAATATTGGTGAACATTAAGTATTTTATTATAGTACAATGAATTGGCACGTCCTTAAACTATTTTAAACTTTTGCAATGCGTCATACATTGATAGAATAAGATCAGGGGAATGGAGAAGGTCCTTTACGATTCCTAGATTGTCATTTTTGTAGCATTAATTTACTGGCAGTCAAACACTCTAACTAATGTAAATTCCAACACTACTGAGCACTAACCAAATGGTCAATTTTTTGGACTCGTGATTATCAGTTTGCCCCTTTGAATCACCAATGTATGATTACATGAATAGAATATTACTAGTAGTGTGTGTGAGTGCAACAAAAGAGATAAAATGATTCGAACTGATTCCTAACACTAAGTAATAAACTCCTTATGATGTGTAGATAAATATCAACATTGCAAACTCTGATCTGAGAAAAAAATTGTGGTGGGTATGGAGGGAACTTCATCGGCCTCTACTCATGATGATCATCTCTTAGTTGATGACTTCTTTTCAGCCCTCTACGATTCTGAAGAAATATTTCCAATCTCTGATGAGAATTTTGCAGAAGAACTGCAGCTACAAGAAGCCTTATATCCTCTGTTATGTCAAGTACTAGAGTTATAAATCAAGTGGATGTAGAAGCTGACACCTTTTTGAAAACCCTCAAGGGGAAACAGAAAGTGACTGGTGAATCTTCTCAAGTCTACTGTGCTATTTGCATGGAGGGAAAACCTGCTGGAGAAATGTTCAGAAGCCAAAACTGCTCTCACTCTTTCTGTGATGATTGTGTTGGAAGATATGTTGCTGCAAAGATTCAGGAGAATATGTCAATGATCAAATGCCCTGACCCTAAATGCAGGGGTATTTTGGAGCCTCATCACTGTCGTTCAATTGTACCAAAAGAGGTGTTTGATCGATGGGAAAATGCACTTTGTGAGAATGTGGTGCTTGGATCACAAAAATTTTACTGCCCTTTTAAGGATTGTTCAGCTATGCTTGTGAATGATGAAGAGGAAATTGTGACTGCTTCGGAATGTCCACATTGTAATAGATTGTTCTGTGCACAGTGCAATGTTTCATGGCATGCAGGAATTGGTTGTAGGGAGTTTCAAGGCTTGAAAGAGGGAGAACGAGAAAGGGAAGATCTTATGGTAATGGAACTTGCCAAAAACAAGAATTGGAAAAGATGTCTCAGATGCAAATTCTATGTGGAAAAAATTGTGGGATGTTCACGCATTTTATGCAGGTAGGTAATTGTGCTGTATATATGTTTTCAACCAATTCTTCTTTCCACTTTCCATTCGTAACAAAAAAGGAATAATGAATTGAAATGTGTTTTCTACTCTCACTTTTTTCCATCCTTAAAATCATATAAAGCACAAAGGATGGACTATTTATCGATTTTCTTTGTACTACTTGTTTATTGTTACTTTGAATTTCTTAATTAATTATACGTCTTAATTCATGTCATTATTTTTTCGGGTGTACTATTGTCACTTTGTTTGTTGATGTGGGTATGAATTTTGCTATGGCTGTGGATCCCCTTGGACTCAGACCCATTATGCATGCGGATCTCAATAAGAATTGCAGGAGCCGAGTGATGATGCAGTGTAATTGTGATTAATTAGTATACCTTCAAATGTTTTATGCATGACGGATGAAATTTGTGAACAAGAATTTTATTTTTCTTTTCCTTTTGGTAAGGTGAATGAGAATTTCTGGAACTCTTCATAGAGGTATTGTCATTTGATTTTTCATTGAGTCTTGCTGTATTTAATTAGTCTGGAGTCTGGACTGGAGCTTTTAGTTATGTCAATTATTTTAGAAGGTATATATTTTCAAAATGTGTTTTCTATTTTCATTTTCAATAAAAATGAATAAGAAGAATATGTCTGGTACATTTTGAAATAATATTTTAAACGAAAGTTAAAACGTGAAAATGAAAAAAAAAATCGGCATTTTCCGTCTTTTCTTTTCGAAAATTTGAAAATGAAAAAACTGAAATCGCGGTCGCAAATTTGTAAGTATATAAGAGGGGTTTTATTTTTCTCTAAATAAATCAGAAATAGAAAAACGAGTATTGCGTTGCGTTCAGTAGTTGACGTCTTCTTCGTTTTCGATCTTCATCTTCCTCAGGTTGCTATATTTATCTTTTCGTGTTTCTCCTTCTCTAACACTGAATCATCATTGATGTTGATTCTTTCTTCTCTGACACAGGGTGTGGGGTAGAGCTAGTGTCTGTACGAGAGTTATTCTAGGGCAAAATCGGATCTGCTAATCGTTAATCATCGTTTCGTAATAGAGCTTCCATTCCGTGAGTTTTTTTCCCTATGACTCAGATCAATGTTCTGTTACGACTGTGACTTGAATCTGTGGCTCATCTTTGAGTTAAGAGTTGTTCAAATTTTTATTTCTGAGTTTTGACTTGAATATGTGAAGGTTGATTGTCACTTGTATTATGGCTTGCTTATAGCAAAATTCCGAACTCTGCTACTTTGTTTCACTCGAATTTTCTACTTCAATTTACAAGAGATAAAAACACAAGCCTGCTATATAGTAGCAGGGGAAAGTGTTTATTTCGAGCAGTTTCTTTCTCTTGATAATGAGGAGAACGAAATTGAATTAGAAGCCTTGTATATATGGAAGGCTGTATTAATCATTAATAGTTTGAGTTTGATCACTACTAGTCCTATGCTACTATAAACCCCTCGGGCCTATAAGAACGTTTTTGGAAGTGGAACTTGGTCTTTTTATAAGAACTTTTTCAGATTGTCCCATGCATTAATTATTATTTGACAAAAATACCTCATTAGTGGAGGTAGGTGGGTCATTAGTTAGTAGAGAGAGTAGGGCACAATTGAGTAGTTAAATAGAAAGAGAAAATAATGGGTTTCAATAAATTCATGGTAGTTTAGTAAATATGATACACATTCATAACAAATTTATTGTAATAAACTAAATTAATCAACTTCCTTAATTAGTGTGAAATAGTTAAAAGGTTCTTATAAATAGGACCGGAGTGGTATATGACTTCAATTTCATTTTAATTTTTTTATTATTTTAGCTCTGCATTAATTCTGAAATGGTTTTGCATAATTTTAGTAGTAGTGTGTTTATTTGTCACACCATAGAATAGATATAGAGGCAGCTACTCATTCTTTTCTTATTCTTTTAACTCATGGTTCTGCACACCTATGCATGTCTTAGCCTATTCTGATTATACTATTCTGCGGCCTCGGATATCTGTTTCCAATTTCTGCAGCGTCTTCTATGCCTTGGACTCAGTCCCGTCTTCATACCAAACAAAAGAGTTCCCAAGACATAGATTCATGTTAAATGCATTTCTTAGGATGTCCTTCGCCTTCATTAAATCTTTTATATCACTGATGATGAGGAAGAGATGACGATGTTGATGGCATTGAGCACCGACCATCCTTCAACGTATTTTTGGAAAGGGCCACGACCCACGAGCACTCCTTATCATGAATGGCATTCCTTATCATAAAGCTCCCAATTTCTTAGCAAAATCCAATTATTCCATCCCATCAAATAGGTACTATATGGGCTCCATCTGTAGAGCACTTCTCCTCTAGTCAGTCTTTTTCGCCATGATAGGCTCAAATCCTGTTTCGTAACTCTACCTCTAATTAAAATTAAAGGGAACCCTAAATATTTATCACGTTTTGTGACACGAAATTGACATGTTACTTTCTCCGGTCTCAAATATAAGCAAAAATAAACTAACTCACGCTAATTAAGAAATGTTAGTTAACTTCATTAAATTTTCTTGAGTCATCTAAAAATGAATTGTATTCTCTAAATTGCCCTTCATAGGAGACTCCAATTTTATTGAAACTTGTTCCAAGTGAAAACACTATCTCTACATGGTTCCATTAAATAGGGTCATTGGATAGAACAATTTGATTTAAGTAAATTATATTTTAGTCCAAAGTCATTAAATAAGGTAAAGTTAGTTGAAATTTGCTTATATTTTAGACCACCACAAGTGAATATTTTTGCTTATATTGAGACCAGAGGGAGTAGTATTACTAGTAGTATTCTTTTGGCAAGAGCATGTGTGTCAAAGATAATACTGTATTTCAAGAATTTTCGATAAGAGATAAAAAAAATATTTTGATTACGAATATTAGATATATGTTATTTTATTATATATCTATTTTCAGCTATTCATTGAGATGATATAAAATCTATAAAATGACAAAAATCAATACAATCTTGCAAAAAAAATATATGCCAATAATTATATTAGTTATAGATTTCTTTTATTATAGTGCACCCAAAATTATTTCACCGCAATGGCCGCATCTGCAATGCCTGCCATCGCAGTGATAGGCTGATAGCGGTTACAATTGCACATGTTACCGCAACTATAATTTAGAACTATGGTTAAGATAAAATAACATCTATGGAGTTTTATGTAGCTAACGACTTCATAACACAAAAAAAAAAGTACTTGAAGTGCGGTTCCGGAACCAACCAGATTTCAATTTTTAGGTCGATACTATCAATGAACTATTGTAATACTATATAATAGTCAATGTATTGGACAGAACTTAATATGCATTTTTTTTATTCATTGTAGAATATAGAAACTTTTTGTCTATTTGGTTACAAACTCTTGCTACAACTTATTCACTTGGCACTTGTTACAAAAAAAACCTATACTACACACTCCATTCTAATTTACTTTACTAAAATTACAATGAAACCTAATACAATAACCCAAATTTGTACCCAACACTAATATCTTTAACAAACCCAATTGTGCCTTCTAATACTTCACTTGTTTCTTTACCTTTTCCACATCTTTCTCAAGGCTTCTTATCTTTCATCTCTAAACCGTTGACTTCATTTTGAATGTTTTAGGAAGGCACCAAAATATCTAACATCGGATGGCAACATTAGCTTCACAGGAAATTCATATCCTTGGATTCAGATGTGACCATTTCCATCTTCCCTTTCAATTCTCAATCAAAAGAAATAACAGTCGGTAGTATTCTTAGCATGAGTTAGTTTTTATTCTAGGTTATATACGAGTCTCCAATAGTCTACCTTTTTTAAGGTACATTAGGAAATCAAACTAGGACACCCGACCCACCCAACCCAAGTCCTTAATAATCCAACCACCTGAGTAAATTTTTCATCACTTAAGTACTTTATTGTGTCCTGCAAGTTGCAGGAAATTGAATGTCTTCTATTATTTCTTCACAAAATTGAAGGAAAGACGGTATAGTTATTAAAAGACTTCGCCATTGGAAACCTAACCAGGGAGTTCTATAGTAATTATGGTACTACCATAATTATTCTTTTTAAATTTCCATAACCTATACAGTTGTGATTAATTAATGAAGAAGATAGAGCACAACTGCTTTATTTAATTAACACCGCATATTAACTCTTTCAATAAAAAAGCTTGCATTTTTTAGTAGCAGAAAGGTGAAATTAGTTGCTGAAACCATTAATAATTAATGATGTCCCTTATATGTCATTTTACCATTTTCAGCTAGTTTTACCAAACACATTCAATCAAAATCAGGTAGTTTTTCAACTTTCAGCTAGCTTTAAGCTTTAACCACCTTTTCATCTTTCAGCTAACTTTAAGTATTTAGCTATCTTTCAGCTAGTTCTAATGTGTTTGGTAAAACTAGCTGAAAAGCTAGTTCAAAGTTTAAAGTTAACTGAAAGCTGAAAGGCTCGCTGAAAGGCTCGCTCAAAACCGAAAAAACTATTGAATGTGTTTGGTAAAACTAGTTGAAAATGGTAAAAACGCCGGACCTGAAGGTAAAAAAATTTCAAAACCACTTTTCATCTTACAAGCATAAATGCATAATGCAAATCCATCGGAAAATATAATTCGTTGATTTTCTTCTTTTTCATTGTTTATGATTGTTTGGTGATTTATTGATGCTTGCTGCTCTATCAATCATCTACACGAGATTACCATTTCCTTTCTTTTTTAATGCCTTCGATAGTTTTTGCTTCGGTATTGCGTTCTCATTCAGTTCAATATTGTGTTATTTGCTGCGATTTATTCTGGATGATTTTATCTAACCTATCTATTTTGGAATCTTGAGATTTAGTTGCTAATGTATGCTAGGGTTTCGCATAAGTTAATTACATGCTAGTTTCTTTAGATGAATTTTCTAAATGTTTTGATTAGATGCATAAAATTAGTTTTAAATTTAGAACGCTAACATGAACATCATATGTGCTTTTCCACCAGTTGGCTTAAACAATGTCAACTAAGAGAAAGCTCGGAGAGCAAAGCTACAAGGAAACGCATGAAACCTGAAGTATTTGTCGTCGTCTTTCAGCTTATTTCCGTCATCAATTTACCTTTCGTTCTTTTTGGCATCCTTTACTATTTCATTTTACTTTTCTTTTCCTTTTTCTTTTTCTCACAATAAACAGATGGAAGAAAAGACAGGAGATGAAGCAGAATCACAGGCTGTACAGGAGGAAGAATTTGAGACAAACGTTACTGGATCCGAAGAAATGGAACTCAATATCTCTCTTATTCTTGAGAAAATTGAGAATTTTACTCAGAGGGTGTCTATTTATAGTTACACACTGTGTGAAGCTTGAAATTATACTCTATAAAGAAGTCAACTCTTTGACATGTTGAGTGGTGGATTGCATGTAGGTATCCGAGCTCTAGATTCGGGGAAAACAATGTTTAAATGAGCTAAGCAATGATTTTGAAGAGAAATTGATTATGTAAGCTATGGAGTTGCCACTATGCATTAAATTTTAATTGTTATAGTTTAGATTTTTCTTTTTTGGTATGATTCTTTTAACTTTTTGATGTGCAGGATTCATAAGGAGCAAGTCGAAAAATGGCAGGAAGAAATCAAAGAATTGCGTGCACTCGATGCTTCAAATGAGGAAGCCAATGTTCTTCTGCATAATGCTCGATATCTACTTCAACTCACTCGTAATGATTAGTGAAGGTAATTGTCTAGTGTCTATGTACATTCATTATCATAATAGCTTAGTCCAAACATCAATCAAGAAATAGGTATATATCTAAGGAGTGTGAATGTGCTACCTTGGGGAATACTTGGGCAGTGTTGGAGCATTAAGAGTGGAATCATTTGTATTGAGCATGACAATTGGTTAATTTGGTTGGAGGTATAGTAGATGTTTTAATGTTAGTCAGACAAATCAGTAACATATCTGTTTTAACGTTAGCCCAGCCTTTTTCTTGTATGCATTTTTGCTTTAAACTTGCCAATGCATGAATTTGACTTTCCTTGACCAATTTCCTGATGGTGATTTGAGCTTTGCTAAAGCCTAACATTGTCAAAAGTATTGATATTGAGATGTTCGTATGCAGGTTTTCCAACATCTGCTGATTAACTGAAAATTCATCAGGTTTACCCGTTAACTGGAACCAATACGTGCATTGTTCGAGATATTGTCTATATATAGCTAAATGTAGAATTGTGTAGAATGTTAAATGACTAGAAAATTTTTCAACATTTCCAATTTTGTGTTCCTTAGCTTGGCGGCAAGTAAAAAAAGAAAAAAAATGTCTAATGGTTACTATTGTTACCATATATTAGAACCACATTGGGTAGACATTTATATGACTGATGCTTCTGAGTTCTGACTCTTATATTTCATTGGGTAGACATTTATATGACTGATACTTCATCAGAGAGAGAGAGAGCTCTGCGATCTGTGCTCTCTGTTGATTGGTGCGTATTCCGCCATTTTTTCAGCTGAGATTTCATTTTCTTTTGTTTTTTTTTCTATTCCTCTGTTTTTTTTTATCTCGATTCACTTTATTATTATTTTTAACTTCGTTTTCCATTTTAAACAAGTTTTCATAGGTACCATTCCGTTACCCCTCTTTTTTTTTGGATAAACAGATGAACTCATTTGCTGTTTTGGATGATCTCGATTCACTTTATTATTATTATTCTTTGTTTAGAAAGATGTCCAACAAACAAAGGCTCAAAACATATGTATCTGTAGAAGAGGGAGTGGGGGAGAAGGGAATGAGTTAGAGGGGGTGGGGGAAATAGTGGGGGAAGGGTGTGGCGGTGTAAATATAATTTTTCGGGGGTCTTCGACCGCACAAATACAAGGATTGACAACTAGGAAAGAGAAAATGTGCTACATCAACATTTGACACATGTCATTTAAAGAGAGGGATTAATTGCAAAAAAAAATTGGAAGGACGTTTTAACAGAATTTTTTTTTATAGGAACTAAAAGTAAAACTCGCTAATTTTACAGGAATCAAAAACATATTTTACCCATTATTAAATAATTTAAAGTGGGGGTGGTTGAGGGATTAATTTGTAATTAAATTTCAACTAGTAGTTGAAAATGAGTTTTTTTTTTTTAAATTACCTTAATTAACTTTTCAAAAAAAACTAGTAACTATCCAAAAAAGTTTTGTTATCAAACATAGCTGAAATAATTTCAGCTACTAATTTCAATTTTCAGCTAGTTGAAATGGTTTACCAAACGCACTACGTATTTAAATTGGTGTTAATTAAGTTATGTGAGTCGTGTGTATGAGGAGAAAAATACGTATAATCACTGAATTTTAAATTTATCTTAATAATGCATTAAATAATTCTGAATCAATTAATTTAAAATTATATATGAATTATATATAATAACTTTTAGTCGAGTGGTGCATTAATCATATTTTAAAATGTTATTCAATAATATAACAATTGATATAATTTAGCTTAAAGTAACTTTGTCCCCTTCTATAATTTTCAGTTACTTAAATTTTAGTTTCTCTCTTTACACACACATTAATGTGAATATTTATAATTTCTTTTCATTATATTTTAGTCCTCATTATCTTATGGCGTTAAAATGCCATTTTTATTCTTGAGTCAAAAAATTTGAGAGTAGTGATCCAAACTATAATACAAAACGATGACGAATTAAAATTTTGAAAAATAGGGGCTAAAATCAAAATTACCAAAATATGTAGGGAATAAATTTTAATTTGAACGGTTGCTAATTGTTTTGGTACAAAGTGTGAAAAGAAGAGCAAAAGAAAATGAGAAACCATCTTAAGAACACATGGCCAGCAGCATTAGTCATTAGCTAAAATTAAAATCATAATTTAATCAGTTACGAGGTTAAACACGTATGCCCTATGCTCATGTGGGGCATTGTTTTCTCTAAGACAAGCTAAAAGCGAATCAACATGCAGGTATGGTGCGCGCTGATGTTATGTATAAAATGGTACTGCAATTTGAATGATACAAAATGTTTGTTTAAAGATAAGTATTTGTCTAACTCATTGAATAAACAACTCATCCTTTTCCCCCGATAACTTTGCCATGATGACTTTTAGAATGTGGGGTTGATTAGGCTGAAGTTAGTCAAAGATTAGAAGGCAATAATTGAAGGAAGGTAGTAAAACAAGATTTAAAAAATGAGAGGTTGAGAAACTTCTTGATTGCAGTAAGTTTTTATTATATTTTATCTTAATTACCTAACGAATAAAGTAGTAAATACTTTTTCTTTCAAATAAATATTATATATTTTTCAAATTATAATTATATTTGATGAATTTATATTTAATAAAAGACTAAAAATTTGTTTAATTGATAATTTAACTCATTTTATTTATTAGGAATATAAGAAATGAATATATAATTTAAAATTTTACATCTTACTTATTTTTTTTCAAAGAAATAAATAGATGAAACTAAACTCATTTTCAAAATGAAGATAGAGTTTAATTATTATACACTGACAGTGTAAAAAAGTTTTCCACTATCATCCAATTGAGGATAGAGTTTATTATGCTGCCAAATCAATTGAGTATAACACATTATGTTATTAAATTCAATAAATGACGTAATATCACATCATTGGAGGACGGTGTAATTTTTTTTTACACCCTCAGTGCATACTTATTAAATCCATGAAGATAATAAAAAGACCATGACCTAAATGAGCATATTTATCTTATTTTGAAGGTTTTATTTTCATTTAAAACTCAAACTTAGCAAAATGGTCCAAATGACCCTCTGAACTATCTATCCCCATCATAATTACCAAGATTCCTAATAATTGCATCTGCACTCCTGTAGCAAAACCCCACATGTTTTTCTAATTTAAGTTCCCATGATTATATCTTTTTACCATTTATTTCTCTCTCTTTTTTGGTGATTCCTTTTACCTCTTCTGGTTGCTTCCTTCCTTACTCCTTAGACATAGTAATGGGGCCTGAAGCCCAATTCGAACACGCTTTGAATTTTAAAATTTCTCTTCATCCCATAAGAGATATGGGCCACTCTACATGTAATATATTTTGGCCTTTTCCCCCTTGATTAACCCTTTTTACTGCAAATATAAAATCCAAATTCTGCTTTCACTTTACAGGCAAGGCAAGGGGAGTTGAACTTGGATTCTCCTCTTTCCAAGTGTTTCAAATTCATGGGGGCGGGGGTGTTAGAAAAGTTAAAAGAAGCTTGTTTTATATCTTAGGTCCCCACCATCACAACTTGTAGTTAAGATCATCAAGATTTGTGACATAAGAAAAACAACAGCTTGCCAAGAGGGGTCACCATCAACCCTATTCAAGGATGAAGATGATGATTATGTTATGGCGTTTGTGCCGAAAAATTAAAAAAAAAAAAAAGGTTTTATACACATTTTTGGGAAACACAACGCCTCAACTTTAAGGTAGGTGATATAGATTAGTTAAAATATATATAAATGAAGAAAGAATTCAAAAGAGACTTACTTTTTCAATCAAATAATAACAATGTAATAGGATGTGTGTTAAAGACTAGGAGTCTCTAATCCATAGGCAAATTAAAAGGTCCACGCCTTCCAAAATTCACATCCAAAACGCCAATGATGACACTTTGCCAAGCAACAACTATCGTTGGATCGAGCAGGCCCCAACGTGCATGCGAAGCTGCTGCACTGCACTGCACCTTTTTCTATGGGTTCCACCTAATTGGACTTGCTTCCTTACACTTTTATTTTACACCTTGCCTTCTTTAGATTTGGATTTCGAATATACATTGATTGGCATCAATCACTACATGAACTTCTTCTATGTTCGTTCCATCCATGTGATCAAACTTGCTAGTTATTTTCAACTCAGAACGCTGTCGTTTCTTCGGAGACAAAGTTAGACCTCGCAGGCCCCAACACCTCAGAAAATTATGGACGTCATTTTAGGTTGAATTAGGGATGTTGTGAAATTTCTTTATGATTGATGAAAATATGTTAGGTTTTACTAGATTTTTTAAGTTGAGCCTAACTTATCTATCATAAATATACTTTGTATTTGTTGAAGGGGCAATTCCCTCCTGGAATTCTCCAATTAGAGAGAGAAAGAAATACATATGTCCATATTATCCATGTGGTTCTCATCCAGCAGTGTTATTAAATTCGGACCGGCCGGTTCGACCAGTTGAACCGGTTCCCTCTGGTCACACCAATGGATCGTTTTCTGCTCTCAAATCGGTCATGAACCGGTCAAACAGATCATGAACCGGCAGAATCGGTCCGGTTCGGAGTCACTGTGAACCAGCGAGTCGTGCACTGCCTCAATTTAAAAAAAATATTCGAAAGCGCGGCAGGCAGGATTCGAACTCACCTGCTAGTTGGAACAGCGCAACATGTCTACCATTAGTCCAACATGGCTCTTTGATATATAAGTGCCAAAATTTATATATAACATATACGTGAAACCTTTCCAAGTTGTATTCTTCCATTTACTCTGTTTTTGTTTTAAAATCTTTTTAAATTAAATATATCATTCACTAATTAAAAAATTTAAAAATAATAAGTTAATAAATTTTGGATGAAATGTGTATGATATATTGATATATATTACATTATATTAATAATTTTATTTTTTTATATCAAACTCAATTTTAAAATTATTTATATATTTAAAAAAGTACCTATATATATTTTTATATATAATTTTTTTAGTATAATTTTACAGATTTATATATATACCGACTCACTTGTTCGACCAATAACCCATTAACCCATTAGCCTGACCGAGTCGATCACCGGTCCGGAATTTATAACACTGCATCTAGGGTGTATCTATTTCTCTCTCATACTAGAGAATTCCATTTACTGGAAAAAAATTTCTCATTTCTTGAGAATCCTATTCCTCCATTGAGAATTTTATATTATTTATTCCCAGCAACTTATTTTTTTTATTATTATTATTCCCAACAACTTATTAATATATTATTCTAATATATATTTTATACGTTGAGGCCAATTGATAGTATGTTTTGGTGTTAACCATTGATATACCCTATTATCAGGGGCAATCATGTTCGAGACTTAATCGCAGTTAAGGTTCTCCACCGACTTTTCCTAAGAGTTAGGGATTGTAAAAGAGCTTGGCCCGTTGGGCCAACCCGTCCTAGCCCGTTAATTTTAAAGGGCTAGGTTGAGAGTCCCCAAACCGTTAACCCGTGTAGCCCATCCTATATTGGCCCGTTAAAAAATGGGTTGAAGAAGTCTTCAGACTGGCAAAAAAAATTATACTTTAAATTTATTTTAAGTCTAGGTAAAATAAAATAAAAAAAATAATGGTAATTTTTCCAAATTGTAATAGTAATAGGAAACAAAACTAGCTAGGGTTCCAGTTGCTCCATTCAAATTTCGTCAACTTTAAAAAAACTCAGCCTCCTAGAGTTTTAGGCCAACACGAAAACATGCAAACTATACATTCTGGTTTCTCCATTCTTCTTCCTCGAACGCAGTCGCTTCAATCGCCACCACCACAGCTTCGCCACACGGCCTCGATTCAACCCATCGTGATTATGTCGTCGTGCCACTAGGATCAAGACCTCGTTCTCTCTCCCCCCCCCCCACACACACCCAGACGTCGTTTTTTAACTACATGTGTTCCTCTCACTGAATTTGTTTGTAAATATACGGCTTGTTCTGGTTTGAGATTTTTGTTACTTAATATGCTGTAAGTTTTCTAAAGTTATTGACATTGTATATTACCTTAACAAATATTGCAAGACATACTCGTAATTTTGAAGTTTTTGTTGCTTGATCGTACATTTTTTTCCCTGAAATTGCAGCAGGTGGTAGGGTAAATATAACATTCTAAAATTTCTAGAATAAATAAAATAAAATAAAAGAAAGAAATAATAGTATTATTATTATTATCTTTTATTATGAATAAAATTATTTAATTAAAAAGGGGGTGGGTGGGTTGGAGTAGGCCCAACCCAATTAGATGTTTAAATAAGAGAAGGGTTACTTATTTCACCCTATCAGTTTTCAAACGTCAGATAACCAAACCCTAGGGAGGAGAGAAGCGACTCCACAAGGAGAAGGTGCCGCATGGTAGATCATCAAGGGAGTTCTGCCATTCGCTTTCGATCGTCATCTCTAAGGTACGGGGGGAAGGAGTGCGACTATATGTGTATGCGGGAGTGCTTGGGTAGTGAGGCAACCATAAGTCCCTCTAAGATCTCTAATCTTTGAAATTGAAGAATGATTTATATGTTTTCTGTTTGATATTGTTCTGTGTGATGCATAATGATATATATCTTGATGAATTTGAGGGGTGTGAGCGAGACTATCGAAAAGGGGTCAAAAAAGGATTTGGGGGTGAGAATTGATAATTGAACGATTAAATGCTAAGTTTACAGTAATCTGTTGATATAATTGAGGAATTCATTGATTTTAATCGGTAAAAACGAGTTTAAACAAGTTAGGGACTTAAAAATTTGAGTAGGGATTGAAGAAGAGGGTTAAAAGGGGTAAAAATGCAGGTGCAGTCGTTCTCGGGATGCTGGTAATAGATTGCACCAGTATGTAATCGATTACCAGGTGTCTGGACAGAAAACATGAAGCTGAGCCTCTGGTAATCGATTACAAGGATGTTGTAATCGATTACCAGGCTACCAGTCCTCTGGTAATCGATTACAGACACCCTATAATCGATTTCCAGGCCTAAAATGGGGTATTTTCAACTGGTGATCGATTACAGGCTTCTGGTAATCGATTACCAGGTCCAAACTTGATATTTGAGTGTTGTTTTGATGAAATGTGGTGATCCTTTACTTATATGATGGATGTTTACCTAATTTATGAATTGTTTTGTGGAATTGATGAGATTGAATTGGATGTACAATGTGTATTGACTGTGGTATGAGGTATTGTTATATGGCTATCTTATATTGATGTTCTATATGTCTTTCATTCGAGATGTGATGTGGATTGATTATAGTAGATGATGTTGTATGAGAATGTATATATGATGATTGATGCATTGAGCATGAGCATAAGAGGTGTGAATGTATGAGGTGATGATGATGCATTGAGCATGAGCATATGATGTATGAGACACATGAGATACATGAGTAGCCAGCCGTGGCTAAAAATACCCTAGCCCAAAGAGGGGGCGACGAGCAGGGTGGATATCATGATGGGAGAAATTCGATGCATGACTCCAAGAGGGAGTGTTTTACAATGCGACTCACCTAGCCCATAAGAGGTGGGTGACGGTGGGAGGGAGCAAGTGTCTTTGCACGGGCCCATAGAGGGGGTGCAACCTATCGTCCAAGAGGGCATTTAACGGTAGGACCATCATTGGTAATAACTAAGGGGATTGATGAGGTGCGTCCATTGTGCGGAGTTCCAAATCATGACTCTTAGGAAGAGGTATTGTGCATGAGCATAGAGTGAGCATAATCATCACATTTGTTTGTGTGAGAAGTGCGAAACTATATTTGTGTGAACTTAATGTGTGGAATGTAAAGAGTGTGAATTGAGATAAATGATAATACGTATAGTGATGGGTGGGAATAAGGGTAGCCTTCTATATTGCATGTATATGTATGTATTCTTTCCTCACCGTACTCTTCTGTGGTTTTTCTAGGGTGATGAAGAGGGCACTCAGTGTGCTGAAATTTAAAGGGTCGGGGTCTCGCTCTGATAGGTGTGGCATCGGGGATTAGTGTCTAGGACTTTATTTCTTGATTTTGTTATGTAGAGATTTAGAAAGATTATTTTAAAAGGGTCTTACATGGTCAAGATACGTTTTTATTATGTTAATAATTTAGCTTTTGAAAACCTGGATCTCATTCTTTTATGGAAACAGAAGTGAATTTGAATCAAGTGTTTATTTGAGGAGAATATGTGAACCTTTTTACCTCACTGTTAACTATAATTTTCCTTATAATTTAACTTGGTGTTTCTTTTATTATTTGGGGGTAGAAGGGTGTCACAGTAAAAAAATAGATTTGTGTTTGTTTTTTAATTCTGGTTTGTAATTTTTTTCAATTTTTTATTCTAGTTTTTTTATTTTTTTCCACTATTTTTTTTTTTTAATTTTTATTATGTTATATCGTCTGGGCTAGGTTGGACGGACATCTTTTGTCCACTTCTCAATTAAGGCCAACCAGAAAACTAGACCGTCTAGGAAGAAGTTGGGCGTCCGGAGCTTTTTATGCCGATCAATCGATTTGTTGATCTGTGGAACTACGCGACTGGAAATAAAGTGTTACCCCCTGACCAACCGGTATATGACAATGGGCCCACATTATAAATGAGACAACCCAAGTCACACACTGGCTGTGACGTCAAACTTTTTTGTTAGCAATTAGATGAAGAGTTAACGATTGACTTTATAACAATATTAAGCAATTAAAAATGGGGAACCAAAATCACCCCGACACTAAACTTTAGGGATAAAAAATGTAATTAAACCTAAAATTTATATGAGAATTTAGTAACCTAATAAGCTTGTAATGATAATCTAAATTTGCACTTACTAAC
This sequence comes from Sesbania bispinosa, assembly GCA_026901365.1. Taxonomy (NCBI): domain Eukaryota; kingdom Viridiplantae; phylum Streptophyta; class Magnoliopsida; order Fabales; family Fabaceae; genus Sesbania; species Sesbania bispinosa. Next base: position 324,391 of record QLOH01000223.1, on the reverse strand, counting down.
ATATTGGTGGGAATTATATTCCTCTATTGAGAGTTTTAATTACTTGCACCCAACAAGTTATTAATATACTCTCCTAAAAATATCTTAAAAAGTTAATAAGTAGTTTATAAGTAAGTATTTTCTTCCCTAGCTAAAATAGATTCTTTTCTTGGCATGACTCTCTCTCCTTATAAACATGAATTGAGTAATAGGTCATTTTATATTCTAAACAACTCAAAAAATAATATCAAATAAAAGTTTTATAATTTTAAAAATTTAATTTTTTTAATTTAAATATCTCATCTTAAAATTCATTTTTTTAATTTAAACATCTCATCTTAAATTTCACCATATATAGTCACAAGTATACAATTTCTCGGTAATTATTTAAGTTAAGTTAAATTAATTTAAATAATTGTGCCGCTCAAGATATTCTACCATGCACCTTTTAAATTGTAAGAAGATTTTGTAAGTAAATTTTTATTTTTATATAATGGATTACATTTATTAATTAGCATATTGCTCAATAAGCAATTAACCTTGTAAAAGAGCAATTCATATTCTCTCAATATTTTCATATTCCATTTCACTTTGTCTAAAAACAGTATAATATAAAATAAAATAAAAAAATACTGATAATAATTATAACTCGGGTGTTATTAATACCAATCAATATCAATCAATATATTATATAAAACACAGTTGCTGACAGGTCCTATTATGTGACGTGTCACCCTCTCGTGATGCCAGTTTCCCTCCAAAACAGTATTATATGAAAGTAAACAATGAATAAAATCCCATTTGGAACGTGTACAATCCCATTTTATTATTATAAAAATTTTATTTTTTAAATATTTTATATTAATGTTTTAAATAATTAGGATATTGCCTAAAATATTTTCATAATAAATCACTTTATTAAATAAAGATTCACGTTGATTATTAATAAAAAAAAAATCTGATCAGTAAATTGAAATGGTTTGTTTTTTTTAAATATTTAAATATTAATTTATTTTAATGGTTTTTTTAGTTTTCTGATGCCATTAAGATTTCTAATGCAATCAATGTTATACTTTATGAGTTTAAATTTTAAATTTGAATTTTGAAATATTTAGTGGGATTGGAAACTGTAGCCTATAATAATATTAAGAATCCATAATTCACGTTTTATTAATGAATGAATAATGATCTGTAAAGATTTAAGAATCAGATTTTATAATTTTGGAACGTGTACAATCCCATTTTATTATTATAAAAATTTTATTTTTTAAATATTTTGTATTAATGTTTTAAATAATCAGGATATTGCCTAAAATATTTTAATAATAAATCACTTTATTAAATAAAGATTCACGTTGATTATTAATAAAAATAAAAATCTGTATAGTAAATTGAAATGGTTTATTTAGTTTAAATATTTAAATATTGATTTATTTTAATGGTTTATTTAGTTTTCTGATGCCATTAAGATTTCTAGTGCAATCAATGTTATATTTTATGAGGTTAAATTTTAAATTTGAATTTTGAAATATTTAGTGGGATTGGAAACTGTAGCCTATGATAATATTAAGAATCCCATAATTCACGTTTTATTAATGATTGAAGGATGATCTGTAAAGATTTAAGAATCAGATTTTATAATTTTGGAACGTGTACAATCCCATTTTATTATTATAAAAATTTTATTTTTTAAATATTTTGTATTCATGTTTTAAATAATCATGATATTGCCTAAAATATTTTAATAATAAATCACTTTATTAAATAAAGATTCACGTTGATTATTAATAAAAATAAAAATCTGATCAGTAAATTGAAATGGTTTATTTAGTTTAAATATTTAAATATTAATTTATTTTAATGGTTTATTTAGTTTTCTGATGCCATTAAGATTTCTAATGCAATCAATGTTATATTTTATGTTGTTAAATTTTAAATTTGAATTTTGAAATATTTAGTGGGATTGGAAACTGTAGCCTATAATAATATTAAGAATCTCATAATTCACGTTTTATTAATGCATGAAGAATGATCTGTAAAGATTTAAGAATCAGATTTTATAATTTTGGAACGTGTACAATCCCATTTTATTATTATAAAAATTTTATTTTTTAAATATTTTGTATTAATGTTTTAAATAATCAGGATATTGCCTAAAATATTTTAATAATAAATCACTTTATTAAATAAAGATTCACGTTGATTATTAATAAAAATAAAAATCTGTATAGTAAATTGAAATGGTTTATTTAGTTTAAATATTTAAATATAAGACTAATAGATGGTTAAATATTCACGTTGTGCTTATGCTTTTTGAGTTATAAGTATCCTGTTTAGTATGGCTTACCGTTATGATTTAATCTGTAATGTGAATGGAGGCTCTGAGCATAAGATATGGAGAATTAAAGTCAGAGTCATTAGGCTATGGAGGTCTTCATATTTTAAGGATAACAATAATAAACCAATGATTGAATTGGTTGTTTTGGACGAACAGGTTCAACAATTCCTCATCTTTGATAACAATTTTTCTTTATTTTTTTGTTATAAATTTTTTTGATAGTTTATTGCTTTACATGTTTTAGGGAGGTCGTATCCAATGCACGGTGAAGAGCATTCATGTGTATCTGTTTGAGAATAGTATCAACGAAGGTAATGTGTACATGCTAGAAAACCTCAGCGTTGCACTTAACAGTGGAAAGTACAAACCTACAATGCATGAATTTAGAATGTTCTTCAAGAGAGAGACACGAGTTACTCTGGTAGAAGATTCTTCCATTCCCCTCTATGGTTTTTCATTTGTCCCATTCGTTGAAATATTGAATGAAACTAAGGACGACAGACGTTTGGTTGGTAAGTTTTATTTACACTATGTTTAATGATTTTTTTTATTTCATAATGATTTCATAGTTATTAAAATTCTAACACAATTTTTATTTTAAATATCCTACTTTGCAGATGTACTAGGTGTTGTTACTGGGAAAGGTAATCTGATTGAGTTCAAGAAAGAGGGAAAGCCATGCAACTACGTTGTCATAGAGTTGGAAAATATTGAGTAATCTTTATCTATTAATACAATGCATTATCTCTTCAAATCACACATTATTAAATGATAAACTTGAAACCTTTTTTTTATTATTTTTATTTCAGGGAAGGTCTTAAACTTAGGTGTACTTTATGGGAGGACTATGCTTTTATGTTTTTGAAACATTTGGAAGACCATCCATCTGAGTCCTATGTTGTTGTTCTTCAATTTGCAAAAATGAAAAATTTTAAAGGTATTAATACAAACTTATTACCAAAAGGTTATTTTAAACAATATATTTATCATTTTGGAAGACTGAGCATTTCATTATTTGCAACAGGGTCAGTAGGTGTTTCAAACACAACTTACAACTCTAAGTTGTTTATCAATGCCAATATTCCTGAAATTGAAGACTTTCAAATGAGGTTTTTGGGTTTAAACTTTGTTTTTTGTAGGGTTTTAATGTTTAATTTTTACTTAGTATGAATTGTGACAAATTGAAATTACATCTTAAATCATGCAAGGTTGAAATCTTCTGATTCTCAACAAGGTATTCAGTTTAGTCAGTTAAGTGATCATGCTTCTTTGACCCTTGAGGAAGAATTTCTTGAAAGAGGAGTGTACAAATCAATTGTTGATTTGAAAGAAGTAACATAGGTATATTAAGTATACTTGAATTTTTTCAATTTCAAATTTGCATTTTTATGATTGATTGTTTTTTTTGTGAATTTTGTTTTGCATCAGAATTCTGTTTTTGTAACAATTGGGACTGTTAAGGACATTGAGTCTGAATATAACTGGTGCTATCGTGCCTGTAAGAAATGTTCTCTTGGTTTGAAGTTGGATGGGTCTATGTTCTATTGTAAAAAATGTGTCACTCATTATTCAACTTTTGTGACAAGGTATGTTCTTAATAGTTTCATTTGTTAATATTAAAGTGAAATGATAGGAGTGTACATTACTAAAATAAGACTTTCATTATGTAGATATTCTATTCAGCTTCGTGTAGTGGATGAGACAGATTCTGCATCTTTTATCTTATTTGATAAAGAAGCCTCAAATTTCCTGAAAATTCCTGCATATGAACTTCGCACTTCATATATTGCCAAGGTATTCACTTAAACTCTTGACTAATAAACATTTTAAACAATCACACGTTTGCTCTTCAATCCAATCGTATGCAATTTTTCTATTATAGGGTGGAGATAAGAATAGGCATCCCGAAGAGATTGATTCCTTTAAAGATAAGAAATTCCTTTTAAAAGTGCAAGTTAAGATTCAAGATATGGAGTCAATTGTTCCTTATGTCATTAGTATTTCAAGGCTTTGTTTTGAAGATAACATTATAGCTTCCTTTGAAAAGAAATACCAAATTGAAGAGGTATGTAATTAGCATTCTCAGTACAACATGTTTTCATTGTCTTACATATTATCTATAATATGATGTTGTTTTGTTTATTTGACATAGGTAGCATTAATTCAAGACAACTCTGAACTTTTGAGTCAGTTTACTGAGTCCTCAGATATGTTGAAGGTATTTTTCTAATCTCATTTGTTATGGAAATTAGGTAGTTTATTATTTAAGTATTTCAGATTGCTTTCTTATTTAAATTTCAATTTTGGTTTCAGGACAATTTATCTGTGTCATGTGATAATGGAGTAGATACTCCAAGTCCCCTTTTACCGACTGGAAAAACGGCATCGAATATGGATTCAAGTGTTATAAAGGTTCTTGATGTGGATCTTGCTGAGTATTGTGGAAATGCAAGTTTTGATACTCCCTCAAAATGCAAGGGTGAGATGCATTCTGAACAGACCATAGTTCGCGTTGCTGTTCATGGTGATGAACAATCTGCTAAGAAGCTGAGGAAAGTTATCAAGGAAAAGAAGAATTAGTCTCATTTCTTTTTTATTGTTAATTATGTTCATCACAGTTTTGTTAAGACTATTGTTACATGTCTTTTTTACGAGTTAGTCCTGGCTTTTTTTTTTTGGAAAGAACAGTTGTTAAACATTATTTGTTGGTTTTCAACAATTTGCACTTTATTATTTCCGATTATTCATCGCTTTTTTGTTTCTATTATCCGGTGTTATAATCATCCTGTGAAAATGATTTGGAAAGACATTGAATAGAAGTGCCATTAATTCCAATTTTTTATTTGATTTTTAACAAAAATTTAAAGCTAAAATAAAATTTTAATACATTTCTTACCTGTTCCAAAAACCTTTTTTGTAGGTGCATAAATAATTTAGAGAGTAAGCCTGGGTTTAGTTACTTTAGTAAGTAATTAACCCATGTTCTATTTTTTTATTTAAATATTGATTTATTTTAATGGTTTATTTAGTTTTCTGATGCCATTAAGATTTCTAATGCAATCAATGTTATACTTTATGAGGTTAAATTTTAAATTTGAATTTTGAAATATTTAGTGGGATTGGAAACTGTAGCCTATGATAATATTAAGAATCCCATAATTCACGTTTTATTAATGATTGAAGGATGATCTATAAAGATTTAAGAATCAGATTTTATAATTTTGGAACGTGTACAATCCCATTTTATTATTATAAAAATTTTATTTTTTAAATATTTTGTATTCATGTTTTAAATAATCATGATATTGCCTAAAATATTTTAATAATAAATCACTTTATTAAATAAAGATTCACGTTGATTATTAATAAAAATAAAAATCTAATCAGTAAATTGAAATGGTTTATTTAGTTTAAATATTTAAATATTAATTTATTTTAATGGTTTATTTAGTTTTCTGATGCCATTAAGATTTCTAATGCAATCAATGTTATACTTTATGTTGTTAAATTTTAAATTTGAATTTTGAAATATTTAGTGGGATTGGAAACTGTAGCCTATGATAATATTAAGAATCTCATAATTCACGTTTTATTAACGATTGAAGGATGATCTGTAAAGATTTAAGAATCAGATTTTATAATTTTGGAACATGTACAATCTCATTTTATTATTATAAAAAATTTATTTTTTAAATATTTTGTATTCATGTTTTAAATAATCATGATATTGCCTAAAATATTTTAATAATAAATCACTTTATTAAATAAAGATTCACGTTGATTATTAATAAAAATAAAAATCTGATCAGTAAATTGAAATGGTTTATTTAGTTTAAATATTTAAATATTAATTTATTTTAATGGTTTATTTAGTTTTTTGACGCCATTAAGATTTCTAATGCAATCAATGTTATACTTTATGTTGTTAAATTTTAAATTTGAATTTTGAAATATTTAGTGGGATTGGAAACTGTAGCCTATAATAATATTAAGAATCCCATAATTCACGTTTTATTAATGCATGAAGAATGATCTGTAAAGATTTAAGAATCAGATTTTATAATTTTGTAACGTGTACAATCCCATTTTATTATTATAAAAATTTTATTTTTTAAATATTTTGTATTAATGATTTAAATAATCAGGATATTGCCTAAAATATTTTAATAATAAATCACTTTATTAAATAAAGATTCACGTTGATTATTAATAAAAATAAAAATCTGATCAGTAAATTGAAATGGTTTATTTAGTTTAAATATTTAAATATAAGACTAATAGATGGTTAAATTGTTCCTTACAACTCAAAATTACTTTTGAAGTGTCTCATTGACAACACATTCATTGTTCCTTACAACTCAAAATTACTTTTGAAGTTTGGATGTCATATTAATGTTGAATACACATGTCAAACAAGTTCTATTAAGTACTTATTCAAGTATGTGCACAAGGGCAATGACAGAGTGACAGCTTCATTGTTAAATCATGATTCTGTGGATGAGATCCAAAGTTATTATGACTGTAGGTATATATCAGCATGTGAAGCTACATGGAGGCTATTTACTTTGATATTCAGGTCAAATATCCTCCTGTCATCAGGTTACCTTTTCATTTGAATGATCAGCAGTCTGTTGTTTTTAGAGATAATGAAGATGTTGAGAATGTTTTGGAAAGAGATGAAATCAAGACCACAATGTTTCAAGGCTGGATGCAGGCTAATAAAGAGTATACAGATGCTAGGGGTTGACCTATACTGAACTTCCAACAAAATTTGTGTGGAATAAAAAGTATTTAAAATGGGTGCCTCGACAACAAGGTTTTGCTATTGGAAGAGTTTCTCATGTTCCTACCGGAAATGGAGAGGATTATTATCTTCGATTGTTGCTAAATATCCAAAAGGGATGCATGAGTTTTAAAGACATAAGAACTGTAAATGATTTTATTTACCCAACTTTTAAAGATGCATGTTATGCACTTGGTCTGCTTCAAGATGACAAAGAATTCATTGATGCAATTAAGGAATCATTCACATGGGCTTCTGGTCATTATATCAGAAAATTATTTACTATCATGTTAATTTCAAATAACATTTCAAGACCAGAGTATGTATGGGAAAGTTGTTGGCAAGAACTATCTGATAGTATTCTTTATAACCAAAGGCAACTGCTACAGATGGAAGGTGAATGTTTACTTTTATTACTAAATAATTTTATTTACGATTTTGTAAATCATTCTTACTTTATTACTTTTAATATTGTAGATTTGCAATTAAGTGAAGAAGAGATTAAAAACATTTGTCTTGGGGAGATAGAAAAAATGATGCAGGGGAATGGAAGAAGCTTAAGAGATTATCCTCCAATTCCTTTGCCATCAGCAGATACAGTTCAGAATCTGTCATCAAGATTGGTTGCAGAAGAGTTGAATTTTGATCGTGGAGTTCTAACTGATTTTTTAGGTAATTCTTTACAGAAACTTACTGATGAACAAAAAACAGCATTTAACAAAATAATGCAAGCTGTTGAAGGTGACAATGGTGGATTTTTTTTTCCTATATGGTTATGGAGGCACAGGAAAAACCTTTGTGTGGAATACACTATCTGCTGCAGTTCGATGTAAGGGTCAAATCTGTTTGAATGTTGCTTCAAGTGGAATTGCTTCACTTTTACTTCCAAATGGAAGAACTGCACATTCAAGATTTAAAATTCCATTGAATATTAATGAGGACTCATGCTGCAACATTAAGCAAGGATCTCCCCATGCTAAATTGATTCAAAAAGCAAAGTTGATTATATGGGATGAAGCTCCCATGGTCAGTAAGTTGTGCTTTGAGGCATTGGATAGATGTTTTAGAGATATCTTGAGGTTTTGTGATAACTATAAACCTGATTTGCCATTTGGGGGAAAAGTAGTTGTTTTGGGTGGAGATTTTAGACAGATATTACCAGTTATTCCAAGAGGATCAAGGCAAGACATAGCTAATTCAGTAATCAATTCTTCATACCTGTGGTCTTTCTGTGAAGTACTAACACTTACAAAAAACATGAGACTTAATGATCAAAGCAGTAAGTGCACAACTGCTGAGTTGAAAAGCTTTAGTGAATGGTTGTTAAAAGTCGGAGATGGCCTTGCAGGGGACACTACTGATGGTGAAGCTGAAATTCAAATACCTGAACAGATGTTAATTAAGAATTCTGAAAATGGATTGGATGATTTAATTGATTTTGTATATCCTGATATGTTATCAAACATGAACAGTCCAAGATTCTTTAAGGAAAGAAGCATATTGGCTCCAACTTTGGATGTGGTTTCCCAAGTAAACAATCATATCATGGACATAATCACAGGAGAGGAAAGAACTTATTTGAGTTCAGATTCTGTTTGTAGAAAAGAAGGTAATTCCCAGTGTGAATTAGAAACCTTTTCACATGAAGTTTTAAATGGTTTGAATTGTTCAGGTCTGCCACCACATAAATTGGTTTTGAAAGTTGGTGTTCCCATCATGTTGTTGAGAAATATAGACCAATCTAATGGGTTGTGCAATGGCACCAGAATGCAGATAAGAAGGTTGGGTAATCATGTTATAGAATGTGAAATTCTTACTGGAAATCGAGCTGGTGGAATTGCACTTATTCCCCGGATGAACATGATTCCAAATAATCAAACTCTTCCAGTGAAATTTCAAAGAAGACAGTTTCCTATTGTTGTCTCATTTGCAATGACAATCAATAAATCTCAGTGACAAACATTGTCATGTGTTGGATTATTTCTTCCAAGACCAGTATTTACACATGGTCAGTTGTATGTTGCTTTGTCAAGAGTGAAATCTATCCATGGATTAAAGATTTTATTGAAAAATCATGATAATGTTTCTGAGAATTGCACAATTAACATTGTTTATAGAGAAGTATTCCAGAAACTTTCATGAACATGTATTTATTTCAATACATCTGATCATTTCAAAGTATTCTGAGCAGGTATTTATTCAACACTTTTTTCTATATTTCATTCCATTATTAATTTTTTTATTTACATTTATACAACATTTTATCTATTTTTAAATTAACCAACTCCCTTTATTTTTTTTGCAGGATTTCTGTCATAAGTCTCCTATTATTGAATTTTGAAGATTAGCTTTATTAAATTGTTTATTTAGAAACATATTATCATTTTTTTAGTATTTTCAGTTATTATAATTGCTCTTTTCAATGATTTCGTGCAACGCACGGGTTCTACACTAGTTATAGTTCATAACATAGTATTAATATAAAGGGATAAATATATTTTTAGCCTCTAAAATATAGTTCAAATTTTATTTTAGTTCTTATAATTCAGAATCAGTGAATTTGATTCTTCAAGAATTAAAAATACAAAAATTTAGTCATTATTGTATAATTTTTCTATTGATTTTGCTACGGATTTGTTATGTTTTTTTTATCGATGATGATTGAAAAGAGGTATTTTGAATTTTTTAGGGATTAAATCCATCGGTTTTGAATTACAAGGTTAAAATCAAATTTTGACTATATTTTAGGTATTACAAACTTTTTTAACCATAATATAAATTATTTTATGACCATGCTATATTTGTGAATGAATCAAACTGTTAATATGTGTTATCATAAAATTTAAAAAGAAAAGAAAAGAAATTTGCTCAAGTTAGTGGTATGGAAAAATATGCCAATATTGTTTGATATTGTAATGGTTTAGTTTGTGTTTATTTTGCATCAAAATGAACTCTCTATATTAAAATTTTGAGACATTGCCTTGGAGAGTGAGCCATTCACTATACTCTCCCTCTCAATGATTTTTAGCCTTATCTCTTTCTCTCATTGGATGGTGAATTACACTCACTACTTGTGAGAGTGACATTCTCCCTCTCAATCCTTAATACTCCCCCCGTCCCTTATTATAAGACCCTTTCAACTGGTTTACACATTTTAAGAAAAGTTAATGCATTGGTCTTTTAAAAAAATTATAGCATTCCAAATACACCCATGTTTAAAGGTCACTATATTTTAGGGATATTAATCGTCACATGGTGGAAGACTCCAAAAATCAAATTCTAATGGTGTAGTTAAATATGTGGGTAAAACTCTATTAACTATTCACACTAATCAATATACGAGGAATTAAAAAAAGTTAAACATTAATGAAGGGCAAATATGGAAAAAATGATTAATTCATCTAAAAATCCACAAATGGTCTTATATTAAGGGACACTCAATTCTTCTAGAAGTGGTCTTATAAATAGGGACGAAGGGAGTAATAAATTTCTCTCTCTTCCTATTTGAGTTTTAAAATGCTAATAAATGCATGTCAGTCCTAAATTTTAATTTTTTTTAATATTCAAAATCTTATCATATCTTTTTCCATTCCAATCCTTATTTTTAATATAAATCTTTATTCTTATCATTATGATTTTGATTAATTTCATTATATCTTATTATCAAATAATAATATAAATTATATTTTAAAATCATTTTAATATATCATCAAATAATAATGTATATTAAAATTCAAAATTTCTATTTTTTTTAATTTTAAAGATATTAATTTATTATAAATTTAATTATTATTATATATATATTCGCATATTACACAAGTTAATATACTAGTTATATTATAAATGTATGTCCAAATCAATGTTTAGTAATATATTGGTTTGGATTCACATTTATAACTTAATTTCGATTAAAATTAAATTCACAGTAACTAAAATAATAAATAATTTATTGAAATAAATAAATTTAATATTTAATAAAACTCATATAAAATTTTGTTTAGTAATAAAAGATTATCAAATAGAACGATGAGGAGGGCGCCACTAAAACAATTACTTCAAGCTGCCACCCCTGTTACACGGCTTCAAACTTTCTATACATGCATGTCTTATATATTAAAATTAATAAAAACCTTATATCAAATATAAAAATATAATAAATTTTTAATTGATAGATAATTATTAAAAATATTTTTCAATAAAATGTTTTTCTCATTTAACACAACTTTCTTTTATTAAAAATAGACTCCCATTTTTTTAAAAAATAAGACACATGTTATCTAAGATATTTTATCTTTCAGAAATAGGTTCATATCTATAATTTGCTTTAAATCATTAAATATATTTAGTCGGTCCTCATAATAATATTATTAAATTCCTAATCCATTATTTATGAACAATTTTTTTTAATATATACTAGCGGATAGACAGGCACTTTCATGCCCGTCTATCCGCACTTTTTTTGGGAAAAAACGTAAAATTTGTCTATTTTCATTTTCAAATACCTTAAAGAAGGATTTGAATTTGAATTATCAATCTATACTTTTCAAAATTACATTAAAAATTCATGACTTAAATGATAAGGATAATATTTTAAATTTAAATTAAGAAATAAGAATTAAAATTAGAATAGAAAAAAATAGAATCAATCAGGATTTGAATTTGAATTGTAAAAATAAGGATTAATGTTAAAAAAATTATCATTAAAAAAATCAGAATTTAGTATATCCTCCAGTTTTAAAGAATGATTTGAATTTGAATTATTAATCTATATTTTTTATAATTACTTTAAAAATTCATGACTTAAATGATAAGGATACTATTTTAAAGTTAAATTAAGAAACGGGGATTAAAAATAGAATATGAAAAAATATAATCAATGAAGATTTGAATTTGGATTGAAAAAAATAAGGATTAATGTTAAAAAACTCATTAAAAAAACTAGAATTCAGTATATCGGAATGAGGCTTAAATCAGGGGTATTATTGTTTGGAAAAAGTGAAAACAAAAAAAAAAGGGAATTCCCTTTATATATATATATATATAATGTTACATGTGATAATAAATTAAAAATAAAATTATTTTATTAAAAAATATAATTATCACACCGTTTAATATATTAATAATATTTTTTTTGGATAAACAAATTAATTAAATTAATGTGAGTACAAGGGGTACTCCAACCCGTTACACAATACAAAGTCAGCTAACCAAAGCCAAAACAACACACCTGCCAATCTGAGGCAAAAGTAATTTGAGAAACACGGTTTCAGAGCAGCATATAGTAATCCCAATTGTGCAAATACCATTCAAGATCCCCCCAACAACTACAATTAACAAAATGACGTCCCAAGATTCAAACACACATCAGGATTTGCTGACCAAGAAGAAAATTGGTGGAAGAAGCTATTGTCCTTAGATTTTAGCCACTTCCACGAACGAACCTTTATTAGCTCCACAACCTCCCTTACATCATACCAATTATTTGAGAAAATAACTTCATTTCTAGCCAACCAAATACTCCATAGAACAGTATGTCAAATCACCGACCATCAATACCGCACTTTTGAATTACAATTAGGGAGGCCCAAAAATTGTTCAAGATGGGCATTGAATTCATTTTGTAAAACTGAAGAGAAACCGCACCACTCCAAGCACAACATCCACACTTGATAAGCAAAAGAGCATTGAAAGAAAATATGAGAACAAGTCTCTCATGCCTGCGAACACCATACACACCCAGCAACAGATAGTTGAATTATATTCCTCTTAGCTAGATTAGCTCTAGAAGGAATCCTATCCAACATCACCCTCCAAGTAAAACAAGAAACCTTGGGTGGAACCAAGTTACACCAAATGAACTTATGTAGAGGAATCTCTGCAAATAAATTAGCATTAGTAATGGCATGATACGCAGATTTGACTGAATAGAATCCTTCTGGATCAGCTTTCCAATGCCAAGAATAATCATTTCTCTCCATAATCTGAATCAGATTTAGATCCAACAATAGTAAAGATAACTGTGACAACTCCCATTGAAATAAACGTCTTCTCCAACACCAATTCCACTCTATTACTTCCTCTCTTCTCACAAACGTTTCTGCAACCGTACTCTCCTTATTAATAGCAATGGAGAATAGTCTACTATACCTCTCACAAAAAGGAATTGAAGTACACCAAGCATCTTTCCAAAAAGACGTATTCCCTCCATTCCCCACAGTTCTAACACACATATTAGAAAACCAATTTGCAGAAATGTTATCACAATCATCAATGCCCCACAAATCTCGCCACCACCTAGAACCACTACCCCTCAACCCCTCATTTGTAACTGAGGTTACACCATAAATAGATGATAGAACCTTATTCCAAAAAGAATCCTTCTCAACTAACATACGCCACCTCCACTTACCTAAAAGAGCTAAATTGAAAGCTCTTAAATCCCTTAAGCCTAAACCCCCTTGCTGTTTTGCCTTACACACATCATCCCAAGCAACCCACACTATTTTCCTATGTACATCATCCCCACCCCAAAGAAAATTATTAAATAAAGATTGGAGATGAGAAATGATACCTTTAGGAGCCTTGAAGAAGGAAAGATAATTGATCGGGATTGAACTTAGGACGAATTTCAAAAGGACAAGTCTGCCACCAAAGGATAACAACCGGCTCTTCCACGTTGACAGTCTTTTTTCTACCACTTGAAGAACAGGGCAACCAGGTCTTCAACCTTGAAGGGTTTGCACCAAGAGGTAAGCCCAAATATACGCATGGGAAAGCCCCTACTTTGCAATTCAAAAATTGGGCCATCAATTCCAACCACTCCGAATCAACATGAACACCCAATAGCTTACTTTTGTAAAAATTAACTTTTAAACCTGCAACCAACTCAAACAATTGCAATATAGATTTGATTGCCCAAACGTTGCCCATAGTAGCTTCACCCACAAAAAAAGTATCATCAGCATATTGGAGATGGGACACCAAAACACCGTCCCGACCAGCAAGATAACCTATAAAAATCCTCTCCTGCACTGCCTTTATCATCAAGCAATTTAAACCCTCTGCTGCAATTAGGAATAAACCCTATTAATAATATTAATCATTATATTTAACTTTTTATTCTGTATAATATTACAAATGTTAAAAAAAACGATTCCCATATATGCACGAAATAGTCATGTGCATGATGGATCGGCTTACGACAAGAACCAAACTCACCAGATTTTAAACACGTGTTTTGTTTCCAACTGCCACATCTGTCCGTTATCATAGGCTTATATCCCATTCCCAGTTAATCTACTATTATATCCCAATCCATATATAACCTTGTTTGTTAATTTTTTAACATTATTTTTTTTATTCAAATTGAGTGGCTTGAAAAAGAATGCAAGAATACGTGGATTTTCTTCTTCATAGGTAGTACTTGAGAGTGTATATAAAAAATGGGTTGTTTTGATAATTGAATTGAACAGAAAGTCAAGCATTAGATAGGTGGAGGTGGGTCACAGACTCACAGTTGTTCTTGAGCAATAACATGACATCCAACCCTAACCCTAGCATGGATGGTTGACGTAATTCATGGACCCAATTCTTCATTGGAGCATTAATTGAAGAAGCTTGCCACTGCACGATCAGGGTTGGCCATTCATAGAAACTCGGTGAATCATTTTACTCTCACAATAATTATTCTTTTATGAATGAAAGACTCATATTTTTATATTTTTTGTATTTTTTCATACAAGTATAATTTTTTAACACTCATAGTTTACATAATATATTTCACATCTCATTTTTTTCTATCCTTTTTTTAATCTCAATCAATTATTATATTTTTTTACTTTCTTCATTCTATTTCTTTGTATATGTATTTTTCATATTATAATATATTATTTTTGTAATTTATATCTATTTTATTTTTTATTTTTATCATAAGTAGTCTCCTATTCTCAATCTTATTATTAAGGATAATCTTATTTGAGATTTAATTATCCCCTTTAATTGTGTAGTTAGTGGGGATTAAAACAGTAAAATCCTTCCTTGTCATTGGCAAATTTTGTTGACATGACATGATGTCATGCTTTTTTTTAAAATGTTATTGGTAAACGTATCTGAACAGCTGTAGTATATTTTTTTTCTTACCAAGACATGACAAGCATTGGTACAACACATGCTTTCTACTTTCTGTGTTAATACAGAGAAAACATGGGCACACTGTGACAATAGTTTATGAAGATACCTACAAAAATTCCCAATTCGAATTGGGAAAAAAGATTCACTTTTTTTCAAATCCACGAACACTACCCAATAACCACAACCAAGCCAACCCACCTCACTCTTCTCCTCTCGTATTGTCCTACCACACTACTATTCCTAATTCCCTCCCTCCCTCCCACTGTCACAGGCACCATTTTGTACTGCCATTTACCCCTTCCTTCCTTATCTCTCTCTCTTCTTACTATTACCAGTACTAGTGCTATAGTACTACTACTCTCTAAACCTTCAATAATAATAAGGAAAATCATCCACTCAACACTCATGCATTCACTTTTTCTTCTTTAAATTTTCTTCACTCCTCTTGAGGACTCTTCACACTCTTTCCATGGCTCCATTTCCCTCTCTCATTTTCTTATTCTTCATTGCAACACTCTCACTACTACCTTCTTCATTTTCCTCTTCTTCTTCTGACCCAGAAAGGAAAACCTTCATCATCCAAGTCCACCATGACGCCAAGCCTTCCATTTTCCCAACCCATAAGCACTGGTACGAGTCCTCCCTCTCCTCCATTTCCTCCTCCACCAACCCCATCATCCACACTTACGACACCGTTTTCCATGGTTTCTCTGCAAAGCTCTCACCTTTAGAGGCCCAGAAGCTGCAATCACTCTCCCACGTCATCACCCTCATTCCGGAACAAGTTCGCCACCTCCACACCACTCGTTCCCCTCAGTTTCTCGGTCTCAAAACCGCCGACAGAGCCGGGTTGCTCCACGAGACTGATTTCGGGTCGGATCTCGTCATTGGAGTCATCGACACCGGAATCTGGCCTGAGAGACAGAGCTTTAACGACCGCGACCTGGGTCCCGTTCCCGCCAAATGGAAGGGCCAGTGCGTCGCCGGGAAAGGCTTTCCGGCGAGCTCCTGCAACCGGAAACTCATCGGAGCACGGTATTTCTCGGCCGGGTTCGAAGCCACCAACGGGAAGATGAACGAGACGACGGAATATCGTTCTCCAAGGGACTCCGACGGCCACGGGACGCACACGGCGTCGATCGCCGCCGGAAGGTACGTGTCGTCGGCGTCCACATTGGGTTACGCTAAAGGTGTTGCCGCCGGTATGGCTCCCAAGGCTCGCCTTGCCGTCTACAAGGTGTGCTGGACTGGCGGTTGCTACGACTCCGACATCCTCGCGGCGTTCGACGCCGCCGTCTCCGACGGCGTCGACGTAGCCTCCCTCAGCGTCGGAGGTGTGGTGGTGCCGTACCACCTCGACGTCATTGCCATAGGTGCTTTTGGAGCCTCAAGCGCCGGCGTTTTTGTCTCTGCCTCCGCCGGCAACGGTGGTCCCGGCGGCCTAACCGTCACCAATGTGGCACCTTGGGTGACCACTGTTGGTGCTGGAACCATAGACAGAGATTTCCCTGCTGATGTGAAGCTTGGAAATGGTAAGATTATACCTGGGGTTAGTATTTATGGTGGGCCGGGTCTAACTCCGGGTCGGATGTACCCGGTTGTGTATGCGGGTACTGAACAAGGTAGTGGAGGAGGAGGGGGTGATGGTTATTCTTCTTCACTTTGCTTAGAAGGTTCATTGGATCCTAAGTTTGTAAAGGGCAAGATTGTTGTGTGTGATAGGGGCATTAATTCAAGAGCTGCCAAAGGTGAAGTGGTGAAAAAAGCTGGTGGAATTGGCATGATTTTGGCTAATGGGGTGTTTGATGGTGAAGGGTTAGTGGCTGATTGCCACGTGTTGCCGGCCACCGCCGTCGGCGCTAGCGGCGGAGATGAAATCCGGAGTTACATTGCAGCAGGGGCTAAATCAAGGTCACCACCCACTGCCACTATTGTGTTTAAAGGAACTAGGCTTGGGGTTAGGCCAGCACCTGTTGTGGCATCATTTTCAGCTAGAGGGCCTAATCCTGAATCCCCTGAGATTTTGAAGCCAGATGTTATAGCACCTGGATTGAACATACTTGCTGCTTGGCCTGATAGAGTTGGACCTTCTGGGGTTCCTTCTGATGGGCGTAGGACTGAGTTTAACATACTTTCTGGGACTTCAATGGCTTGTCCTCATGTTTCTGGTTTGGCTGCTTTGTTGAAAGCAGCTCATCCAGATTGGAGTCCTGCTGCTATTAGGTCAGCTCTTATGACCACTGCTTATACTGTTGATAATAGGGGTCATACCATGTTGGATGAGTCCACTGGGAATGTTTCCTCAGTGTTTGATTATGGAGCTGGCCATGTTCATCCTGAGAAGGCCATGGACCCTGGCTTGGTTTATGATATTTCTAGTTTTGATTATGTGGATTTCTTGTGTAATTCAAATTACACCACTAAGAATATTCAAGTGATCACAAGGAAGGGTGCAGATTGCAGTGGGGCAAAGAAGGCAGGACATTCTGGGAACTTGAATTACCCATCACTGTCTGCAGTGTTTCAACAATATGGTAAGCATAAAATGTCCACACATTTTATTAGAACTGTGACCAATGTTGGGGACCCCAATTCAGTCTACAAAGTCACAATTAAACCACCTGCTGGAATGGTGGTCACTGTCCAGCCAGAGACCCTATCTTTCAGGAGGGTGGGTCAAAAGTTGAACTTTCTTGTTAGGGTGAAAACTAGGGCAGTTAAGCTTTCCCCTGGAAGTTCTAGTGTGAAGAGTGGTTCCATAGTTTGGTCTGATGGCAAGCACATTGTCACAAGTCCCTTAGTTGTGACAATGCAGCAACCTCTTGATTAGTGTTTGAGGTTTTTGGTGCAGAAATTTTGGAACTCTTATGAAATTAGCTCTATATGTATAATAGAGAATGTGTTGCTGAAGGTGTTCCTTTTGTAAGAACTGGTGGAAGGTTGAATGTAAGAAACAGTGTGAAAGTACTGCCAAAATGGGGAAATTTTCCCCAAAAAAAAGTATGAAAATGGAAGTATATCTCTCTTCCTGTTGTAAAATTAAAAAACAAAAAAAAGTCTGTAGAAAATGCTGTGTTTAGAAGAGGACAAGAATATTGGAAAGATCCCTTTCCTTTTTGAGTAATTATGTTGAATGCTGTTTATTTTTTATATATATATATATATATATATATATTTTGTTGGATCAAATATTCGGTAAAGCCATGTGCATAGAGACGGTAATGTGTTTTTGTGCTGAAATAAAACTTTGCTGATTGAGGAAACTATTATTAACTAAGTGCGTGTTTGGATTGGCGTTTGCAAACTTGAGTTTAGGTGAACGTGATTTATTGAACGTGATTTGAAGGGAACTTGAGTTTGTATAAACGTGATTTCTTGTTTGGATAGTTTGTTGCAATCGTGAGTTTAAGAAAGTGAATGTTGTTTGGTTTAGATTTTATAAATCATGTTTGCAGGTATAATTACTAAAAAGGACATGTCTTTGTTTGTTATATAGATATAGATTTCATGGGTGGAGAGGGTAAAAAATGAAACAGAAAAATTGTGCCACCAAACTCAAGTTTATGTTAACGCAGAAGCTACAAATTATTGCTTCTACATAAACTTAAGTTTAGCTCCAAACTTGAGTAATTGATGCCAATTCAAACAGCACCAAAATTTCTCAAACTCAAGTTTGACTGCTCTAAACTCAAGTTGAAAGGTTCCAAACGCAGAACCAAACACACCCTAACTACTTCATAAAAGCGTGGATACTATGATGATGACAAACAGGACAAAATCCATCAAATGTTTGGAATTATTTTGTTTTCCTTCTATCTAGTATTTATCAAATGGTAAACTCAACCATGTAAAAACTCCAACAAAAATAAATAAATTATATAGCTAAAGTACATCAGCTGTGATTCTTGAAGGTAGTAGTTTAATTGACAGCAGACATGAAAAAAAGAAATCAAAATAATAGCATAAGTCCGTGGTGTAAACTTTTAGCTACTCAATTCTTTGTAAGAATCCCAATAAATGAACAATTATATGTACAGGATGAAATTCGTGGGCGCATCAAAACTGAAACTGGCTAGGCAAGACAACTGCATTCAAATGATGAAGGTTGAAGTAAAGCTAATTTAGACGTTCGAACAAAGCATCTTAGCTGGAAAAAGGGTCACTTGAAAAGAAATTGGTTTGTTAACCGTGGCCCAACATCATGAGAATTCTTTTTAAGTTGTTTGTCGTGTTTCTATCATTAGGTTCCCTTTGTTTTTTGTTTTTATCTTCTAAAGAAAACTCCAACCCCCCTCCAAAAAAAATGTTTTCTCAGTAGAAACATGGCTGTGTACTTTAAAGTATAAAGTACATAATTATAATCATTAATTATAAAAATAATGTATAGAATTTATTATGAAAAAAATAATAATGTATAGAATTTTGATTATTTTATAATTTACTATAAATGTTTATGTATTTATAGTAATCTTTGTACTTTATTATTTAAAGTGCTCTTTTTAAACGAGGCAAATCCTTGTGCTTGTGCTTGAGCTTGAGAATGGGATAAACAAGAAAACCTCACTGGGCCTTTTTAATAATTTGTTTGTTTTTGTGTTAGGAAATCCAAACTTGAATTTGCCCCACGTTTTCAAAAGAAGAAGAAAAAATGAAACCCTTCTTGAGAAATTTATAAGAATATCTTCATTGTCTATAGCAATCAACATTAACCTAATTATTTCTTGACTTAATTTAAAAAAATTATGAAATTTTTAAAAAGAAGAAAGAAGATAATATATGAGTATTCAATAGCGGGGAACCTAAGAGTTGTTGGCAACACAGACTGAGATTGTGGAAAGTCGCAAGTTTGATCCCCACTAAATGCACTATTAGGGAGGGGTGAGGAGTATTAATTGTGAGTAAACTCGGACAAGAATGCCCCTAGTAATAAGAGATACCTATTGTTAACACAAAAAAAATGCTATTGCCAAACAAAAGTTACAAAACTGATCGTATACAATTGGTTGGCCCAACAGTGTCCATTACTTCTGGGTCAAAAGTAGAGTTTAGCTTATAGCCCACCACCATAGCATTCACCCAGAAAGGTTTTCTGACTCGGACTCTTTACAAGCCCAAAATATTAAAAATCTGTTTGGTAATAAAAATTAGGATGTGATCGAGTAAAATAGTTTACCAATCAGATGATAAAAAATAGTTTATCAATCAGATAAAAATAATCTGTTTACGGGAAAAATACACATTCGTCCGTAAATTCCGTCTATGATATGCAATTTTAATTTCTCATGTGTCTTTTTTTTTTTAATGTTTTTAGAGGTTCCGTCTCTAATATCTAAATTTCACCAAAAAAATAGAATGTAATTTGTATTTCAAGACATTAAGATCCCATTTGAGTTGTTTGTCAATTGTCAATTTTTATTTTTTAAAAAGAAAAATCTAATCTTCACAGTTAAAAACTAAAAACTAAAAATTTTGTACCACATTCCATTTTGATGTGATCCCTTACATTTTAGACTACTCTGGTAACTATTACCAGAGAGGGATGTAGTTTTGTTTTCCTAATCTTTTAAGGCCCATTAATTCACTAAAAAGACTAAAAATAAAAACTCTTTTGTGGTTTTTGAAAAAGAAAATAATCGTTGACCAAAAAAAAAGAAAATAATTTTTTTTAAAATAATTGAAAATCTAACCTATAATATTTTTATCTGAATGTTTTATTTTCAAAATAAGATTTAAAAACCAAAAATGGAAAAATGGAAACCATCCTAAACTAGATCTAAAAGTTAAAAAAAGAGGAGTATTTTAATAATAATATTTAAAAGAGGAGGCTCAGTTGGTTAGCAAAAAGGGGTGGTGCGAATAGCAATGGGCCAATTCATATTAAACAGACTCGTTGGCTGGACCACAATTTCCCTTTTTGGTCAAGGCTGGACTGCAATTTTCTTTTTTTGTCGAGGCTACGATTTTTTTTTTTGGTTGGTCCAAAGGCCACGATTTCTTGAATTCTCAAAAAGAAATTTCTCCGTCCACTTTTAAGCTTTTATGATGTATTATGACATCTACTATGTAAGATTATAAGTCCATTAATACGACAAAGATTTTTTCCGTATGTAACCCAAAAAAATATATATACAACAAAGATTTAATATCTTTATATATCAGCCGAAGAAGATAATTTATTTGTCAAATGTCGGGTTTTTATATCTTTTCACATAGAATATAATCAAACAAGATATTTATCCAATTGAGATATTTTTTTTGGTTCCTCAATAAGAGGATGATGCTGACTTCTCTTCACTAAATAAAAAGTTTTCCAAATATAATTTTATGCGGGAATTTTTTCAATTTTTTGTTCATGCATAATCTATTGTGTAGTCATTTCTACGTGTTGTTACTGGTGTTCCTAAGTTGTTTTACTTCCGATTTAGAGTAAAATGAACTTCAAATCAATCATATTTAATTGGTTTAATTTTTGAAAATTTTCATTAATTTGAAACAAATTAATCCAATTAATATTTGGTTTATTTGGGTCGAGTCATCATATTAAGATATTTAAATTAATTCCAAATCTGATACTTCTTTTAATTAATATGTAGTTTTTTTATAGTTGTATCTTTACGTGCATTAATCTATTTATCTAAAATATTATCATGAAGTTGGATAGAAGATATGACTAAAGACACTTGATGACACTAAATGTGATTATAAGAAAGTCAAAATGAATAGATAAAAAGAATAAATAAATAAATATGTAAGAGAGCTTTTTAAGTACTAAAACTTAAAATTTTATAAATTTAAAAAGTTAAAAGAAGTTGATCAAATAATTGAGTTGATTTGGATTAAAAAATATTTTCAAGTATTGATAAATGAACAAATTAATAAAATTATTTAAAACCAATTTAATTGACTTGATTTTTTTTTTTTAAACCATAGGTATCCCCTATTACCAGGGGCAATCCTAGTCACAATTAAGGTTGCTCACCCCTCCCGAAGAATGTGTTTAGTGGGTATCGAACCCGGGAGCTCTTCCTACAATCTCCGTCTGCGTTGCCAACTAAGCCACAACTCTTTGGTTAATTGACTTGATTTGAATCATTGTATTTTTTTTTCATCAATTTAATTCGATCAACACCCCTACATATTATATCATATGATTAAAGTACGCTTAAGTGATTTATCATGAGTGATCATATATATTGAGGGATCATAGCCCAAGTGATGATCTAAGATTCAAATATGAGTAGTAAAAGAAAGAAGCTTCCTTCCTTAATTATTAGACATTTTTTGGATTATAATTGAAGCATAGGAAAGTAATTAAACTGCCTTAAGCTAAATTTTTTTCAAATGTGTTTAGTTTGAATTTTATTTCATTTTTATTAATAATTACAAAAATATTTTTTTTCTTTTATGTTTATTTTTTATAATTGTTATAAAATGATAAAAACAATATTTCCTGAATTAATTATGGAATTTGGGGATAGCGTTTCAAAATATGTAGTGGATTAGGTGTGATTGATGTAGCTTGGAGGTTTGATCATATTACACATACAATATAATATACTACATATGTGTCAATGTAATATGCAAGTTGCTTGACAAAATTGCATTGTGCAAGCCTGCTGCTGCAAGGTAAAGATATGGGCCTCCAAGCTGGCACTTCAAAGGGTATGATTATGATTATGAGGAATATAATTAATCTTTTTTTTTTGTCATCAAAGACAAAAATTAAGCTTGTCTTTAATTAGATAGTGAAGACCCATCTTGGAGCCCAACTTGCAGGGCAAATTGTTGGTACCATCATTTTCATGACTAGCATGTAGACTTGGACATCATCTCCATACATGTACATAGGCTCAGAAAGTAACCCCAATAGTTTGAAGGAAACTGCACCAGTAATTAAGAGGCAGAAGATTCATAGAGATCTTCATTGCATCTTTTAAAGGGGCCGGGGAACCTGTCTGGCCTCAAATTGTATTTTTTTGTATCAAAGTTACAACACAGAAAAGGACAAAATATCTATCTCAATTGTAATTAAGTTATACTGTCTCCTATCATTAGAAAAGTTAGGGATGTATTGTCCCATTTATAAGCACGGAAATATCAAGGACCCCCCCTACAAGTAGTGCCTACAAAGGAGTGTTTGCACATCAACCGTCAGTGCCAATGGAAAAGAGAGTTATAGTTAGATTAACTGAACCTAGCTACTACTCTGATGTTTGTATCATAGCTGAGTTACAACAAAAATATATCAACTTGATCAACAACTTGGACTAGTGGCGCAAAAGAGAATTAAACTATAAGCTAGAAAATAATATAAAGGATTTTATGATAGCTGGTCCGGTGATGACTAGTGAGACGATTGTGCACATTTATGGCCCTATCTTTTGCTTTTCACAAGTGAATACAAATTTTTCTACCTTGTTTTTAGTTTCTATTTGGGAGCAGGGGTGGGGAATATTACTTGCTTTCTTCCTTTAACGATGAATCCCCTTTTCTTTGGTAAAGAGAAAAAAAAATATTTAAACCTTTTCTTTCATAGCCCAATAAGGGTTAAATTTAGTTTCTTTAGGGTATGTTTGTAAGTTGAATTTTGGAGGGTAAGGGAGGGAAGGGTTTATTGGAAGCCCTTCCCCCTTTGTGTTTGTGAGTTTGAGTATTTTACAAAGTCTTTCTCTCCTCTTCTCCCCCTCCCTTCTCCCTTCAATCATTTCCTTTCTCTTCTCTCAAAACTCACAAACATACCCTTAAGTAATTAGCAATCTGACAAAACAAAGCAATTAGTAAGGAAAACCATAAAGTATTATAAGAAGTAAAGTATTTTCTTATAATATTGTATTCCTGAAAAATTAGTGCTCGTTTAGTTAGCAGTTATGTACGGTGTAAAATCAATTTCACAGAATTAATTTTAAATCACTTTCGTTCAATACATTTTGTAAAACATACACCATTTATTTTTAATAATTAATTTTAAAATCAATTCTACTAAATTAGTTATTGTACTCCCCTGGACTATGGGCCGATTAAAAGGCCCAAATGCGGAGATCTACACCGGCTAGGCAAAAAGTATACACCCCCGCTTATAACCAGGAAAACTGGCAGTTACAAGGGAAGAGGGGGGGTGGACATAGACGTGGGAGAAGTCGACGGTTAGGGGGACTTAGGATAAAAGAGGCACCCGGGGAAACAGGCAGACTAGTTCACATTATCCAGTAAAGGCCTAGGGAGATTCCCCGAACGAGCATTCTACCCGACGGAGGAGTCGACCTACTATACTTTACCGAGAACATTTGGCGCCCACCGTGGGGCGGCGGTAAAACGTTTCCCGCCGACCACTATTTCATTTGATCACTATGGTTACTCGACGACGAGTCAGCAGACGTCAAGAAGATGAAGAAGAAGGAACCCCGCTGGGAGAAGAAGAGAGCAACAACCCGACGTTGCAACAGATCTTGGAACGTGTCGAGCAGCTCCAGCAGCAGAACCAGGCCTTGCAACAGCAGAATCAAACATTACAGCAACAAAGTCAATCTTTACAAGCCAAGATGAACACCCTTACTAGGGGCCGGGCAGAAGAGGAAGATATTGAGATAGGATTGGGCGAGTTCCACCCATTTTCACTGGAAATCGAAGAGGCTCAATTCCCCGCTGATTTCAAGGAACCAAAGTTGAAAGAATATGATGGTACTACCGACCCTCAAATTCATGTGACAACGTTCAAGACCCATATGTTGAGGAAGGGACTCAATGATGCACTCCAGTGTAAGTTATTTTCGGGAACCCTCGCTGGGACAGCCATGATTTGGTACTCAAATCTCCCTCCACTTTCCATAAGTAGTATACAGGATTTTCTGAAGAAATTCATGGCTCAGTTCTCTGCTCGACGGTTGAGGAAGATGACTTCAGGAAAACTCTTCAGCGTTAGGCAGAGGGCAGACGAACCTTTAAGGGACTTCTTGGGTAGATTCAACGAGGCGTCACTACTGGTCGTTAACCCCAACCCGGAGTTATTGGTGTCGGCATTTGAAGAGGGTTTATTACCAGGACCCTTCAATGAATCTTTGGCGCAAAGGCCGGCGGCATCTATGGAAGAGGTCCGGAATCGAGCGGCTTGTTATATAAAGGGTGAGGAGAGCAACGCAGATAAGCGCGAAAATAAATGGTGGGAAGACAAGCCGGGTAGCAAGAGGGAGACTTTCAACTCGACTGGTTACATGGGTCGACAAGGCAAGCCGTTCGGTAGAAGTGAGGGAAGGTTCAAGTCAGGTTTTCAGAGATCATGGTCGCCAGACAAAAGTAGGGAGGGGGACTTTACACCTCTGAATACAACTCGGACTCGTATCTTGAAGGACGTTTACCAGTCTGATCTCCTCAGATTACCACCACCCGCAGAGGGAGTGAAAGGTCCTGATTTCAGCAAGTGGTGCGACTACCATCGGGCAAAGGGCCATGACACGGAGAACTGTTGGACCCTGATGAATAAGATAGAACGGTTAATAAAGGAAGGTTTCCTGGGACGTTACATAGACAGAGGGCGAGCAAAGGGGGGTGGTCGAGATGAGAGAGGAAGTTCAAGCAGAGGAAATTCTGGCAAGAGGAGGAGGGAAGAAGGGCAACATACCGTCAAAGAAGGATCTGAAGATATAAGGGGAGTGGTCACCACCATAGCAGGAGGTTTCAGTGGAGGAGGTGAGACGAGTTCGGCCCGAAGAAAGTATGTTAGATCAGTGATGTCGGTTAGCGCAGAAGTTGTAGACAAAAAGCGATGCAGATCCCCGGTGATATCTTTTTCTGATGAAGACATGAAGGGAATAAAGCCACATGAGGATGACCCGATGGTGATCGACATAATCATGGCCAAATACAAGGTACAGAGGGTACTGGTCGACCAAGGGAGTTCAGCGGATATATTGTATTGGAGCACATTTCAGAAGTTACAGATCCCTCAGGAGTGGCTTTTACCTTTCTCTGGATCTTTGATTGGATTTGCAGGTGATTCGGTTGAGGTCAGGGGGTATGTAGATGTTATGACCACTTTTGGAGAAGGCGAGCACAAGAAAACTGTCAGAGTGAAATACCTAGTGATTAACGCTCCTTCCTCTTACAACATTATCATAGGTCGAGCTGCTTTGAATTCTTTGGGAGCGGTGGTCTCCACAGTCCATCTAACTATGAAGTATCCCCTGGACAACAACAGAGTAGGGGTGGTGAAAGCCGATCAAGAAGCAGCTGCGAGATGCTATAGAGACAGCTTGAAAACCAGAAGGGGAATGGGGACGAATAAGAAAGTGGATGATGTCAATAACCATAATGTCTTTTTTGCAGAGTTGGATCCTAGAGAAGATTTCAACAATAGGCGACCACAACCAACAGAGGACTTGCTTGAGGTACAAATAGGCGATTCGGTAGACAAGAAGACAAAAGTAAGTTCAAAGCTAACTGGAGAGCTTTTGGTAAGCTTAGTCGACTTCTTGAAAGAAAATCAAGACCTCTTCGCATGGCAAGCTGCTGATATGCCAGGTATTGATCCAGACTTTTTGTGTCATCGACTTTCAATGAACCCTAAAGCAAAGCCGGTAACACAGAGAAAAAGGAAGATAGGCGAGGAAAGAAGGAAGGTGGTGGCGATTGAAACTCAAAAATTGTTGTCAGCCAACTTTATTAGAGAAGTAGTCTACCCAACGTGGTTAGCTAATGTGGTATTGGTGATGAAGGCTAATGGGAAGTGGCGGATGTGCACAGATTATACTGATCTGAACAAAGTATGCCCAAAGGATCCCTACCCATTACCGAACATTGACAACTTGGTGGACGGAACGGCTGGGCATAAGATGTTGAGTCTGATGGACGCATATTCTGGGTATAACCAGATTAGGATGCATCCCATGGACGAGGAGAAAACGGCGTTCATGACAGAACACTCTAATTATTGTTATAAGGTAATGCCGTTTGGGCTGAAAAACGCAGGGGCGACTTACCAGCGACTGATGGATAAAATCTTCACCAATCAGATAGGACGAAATCTGGAGGTCTACATCGACGATATGATCGTGAAGTCGACATCAGAAGAATCACATTTGGCTGATTTGACAGAGGTTTTTTCCGAGATAAGGAAATACCAAGTAAGGCTGAACCCACAGAAGTGTGCTTTTGGCGTGTCTTCGGGGAAATTTCTGGGTTTTATGTTGACTGAAAGGGGCATTGAGGCGAACCCGGATAAGTGTAAAGCGATTATGGAGATGAGGAGTCCGACCTCCATCAAAGAAGTACAACAACTCACGGGAAGAATGGCCGCACTGTCTCGATTCCTTTCGAAATCCGGAGATAAGGCACTACCATTTTTCAAATGCTTAAGGAGAAATGAAAAGTTTATATGGTCCACGGAGTGCGAAGAAGCCTTCCAGCAGCTGAAAGAGTTTCTGGCTAGTCCACCTATCCTTGTCCGGCCTGACACAGGTTTGCCTTTATTCATTTACCTTTCTGTAACTGACGAGGTGTTGAGTTCTGTTCTTATACAAGAAAAGGAGTCAGGGCAGTGTCCAGTCTATTTCATCAGCAAGGTTCTACAGGGGCCAGAAAAGAGATATCAAAAAATAGAGAAGTTGGCTTTGGCTGTTGTCACTACAGCTAGACGACTGCGCCAATATTTCCAAAGTTTTCCTATAATTATCAGGACTGATCAGCCAATCAAGCAGGTTTTACAAAAGCCAGATCTTGCAGGCAGGATGATGAAGTGGTCGATAGAGCTTTCCGAGTTCGACATCTCATTCCAACCAAGAGGCCATGTGCGAGCCCAGGTGTTAACAGATTTTGTGGCTGAATTATCTGCACCTATAGATGAAGACCCTGCCAAAAAAGATGAGTTCATGTGGACACTGTCAGTCGATGGGGCATCCAACCTGAAGGGCAGCGGAGCTGGAATCATTCTAGAGGGACCAGGAGGAGTACTAATTGAACAGTCCTTGAGATTTGAGTTCCGAGCTAGCAATAACCAGGCAGAATATGAAGCCTTGGTGGCGGGGCTAAATTTGGCAAAGGAGATGGCGATCTCTAACTTACAGGTTAAAAGTGACTCCCAGTTAGTGGTAGGACAGGTTAATGGAGAATACCAGACCAAGGATATACATCTCTCCAGGTACTTAGCTTTGGTCAAAGAATTGTTGGTCCACTTTAACAAGGTTCACTTGATATTTGTCCCCAGGGATCAGAACTCAAGGGCTGACTTACTATCTAAGTTGGCGAGCACTAAAAAACCTGGCAATAACCACTCTGTCATCCAAGAAACCTTGACATCCCCAACAACCGAGAAGAAGAAGGAGGTAATGAACATCGCAGTGGTCGACATCTCATGGATGAGCCCAATCCAGAGGTATTTGAGTCAAGGTGAACTTCCAGAAGACAAAGGGGAGGCCAGGAAGATCCAAAGAAACGCAGCCGGGTATGTATTGATTGGAGGTCTATTATTCAGGAGGGGAATGTCAACACCACTACTCAGATGCCTAACAGAAGAAGACGGGAAGAAAGTCATCGCCGAGGTTCATTCGGGCACATGTGGGAGTCATATTGGAGGTGGAGCATTGGCGTTAAAAGTAATCAGGGCTGGATACTATTGGCCTAAGCTTCGCAGACAATGCATGGAGTTTACAAGAAAATGTGATAAATGTCAGAGACATGCAGATCTACACAAGGCCCCATCGGTCGATCTTAGTTCTATCTACTCTCCTTGGCCTTTTGCGATTTGGGGAGCTGATATCTTGGGTCCTTTTCCTCAAGCTCCTGGTCAGGTAAAATTTTTGTTAGTTGCTATTGACTACTTTACTAAGTGGATAGAGGCAGAACCATTGGCGGCAATCACTGCCGAGAAGGTGAAAAAGTTTTACTGGCAAAGGTTGGTATGCAGATATGGAATACCTAACAGGATTATTTCTGACAATGGTACTCAGTTTGTTAGTAGAGTTGTACAGGCATTTTGCCAGGAACTCGGTATCAAGCTGGTTTACTCATCAGTAGAACATCCGCAAACAAATGGGCAAGCGGAGGCAGCAAATAAAGTAATTCTTAGCGGTTTAAGAAGAAGATTAGATGATGCCAAAGGCAGATGGGCAGAACACCTGTATCAGGTAGTGTGGTCTTACAATACCACTCCACATTCAACAACTCAGGAATCTCCTTACAGGTTGGTATATGGGAGTGATGCCATGATCCCTATTGAGATCGACACACCTACATGGAGAAGATTAAGTTTTTCAGAGGAAGACAACAATCTCGGCAGACGGGGAGATTTGGATTTGATAGAAGAAGTCCGGGAGATGGCCCATGTCAAAGAAGTAGCTTGTAAGGAAAGAGCAGCAAGAAAGTACAATTCCAAAGTAATTCCTAGAAGTTTTCGGGTACAAGACCTGGTGATGAGGAGAGCTACGAAGGACCCGACAGCAGGAAAGCTTGCACCCAACTGGGAGGGACCTTTCAGAGTTAAGCAAGTCAAAGGAAAGGGAGCATATAAGCTGGAGACCTTGGAAGGGAAAGAAGTTCCACGCACCTGGAACTCGGAACACCTACGTTTTTATTTTAGTTGAAGGCTTCATGAAATGACCGGGTAACTAGTGATAGCAGTCTTTTCTTCTAGAATATAAGAGTAAGTTTATATTTCATTGTCGTTTTGCTTTTTACTTGTTATTTGTTTAGGATGTGATGTCTGTGCAGTGTTAAATTTTAGATTACAGGTCTTTTTCACGTATTAGAAACTATGTTAAAATCTCCATTGTAAGTGACGTGTTTATGATAACAATGGAGTGGTCGACATGGGTACTCTTTTCTCTTTCACACTGGAAGAGTTTTTAATGAGGCCCATTAGATCTTTTTGTGTTTAGATCTTTCTATATTTTGAGAATTAGTTTTGCAAGACTTGAAATATTATATGTCGGCCTAAGAAAAGGCACCGACTTGAAGAATTATACGTCGGCCTAAGAAAAGGCACCGACTTGAAGAATTATGTGTCGGCCTAAGAAAAGGCACCGACTTGAAGAATTATGTGTCGGCCTAAGAAAAGGCACCGACTTGAAGAATTATGTGTCGGCCTAAGAAAAGGCACCGACTTAAAGATTTATATGTCAGCTGACTCAAACATTATGCTAAGTTATAAACATAGATAGTCGACATGATGAGGAATATTTTTCTATCATAAAAATGGTAGGCTTTCATATCCCATAAAATTTGAAGTTTCCAATGAGAAACTTGGTTGACGTGTGAATACATTTCGTCGACCTACCGAAAAACGGATTTACTCATAAAGTATAGTCTTTGGACTTTTGGTGAAGAATTTTCGATAAAGGTAACGTGAATTTTCTTAAGTCGAAACCGTTTTTAAACAAAAGTCTCAAACAAGAAAGAGGGGAAAAATAAAATTTACTTGATGTCTGATATAAACTAAGAAGAAGCTAATTTCTTAATATAACAAAACAGTAATAGGAGAAGTGCATATAAAAAGTACAAAAATAGCAAGATTTTTCATTCTTCATCTTCGTCAATGGTAATGTCGACAAGCTTCCCATCGACTATATGCTTGAAGGCACCAACTTCATCAGTTTTGAGATCGGGATACAGAAACTGAAGTTGATTGACAGCCTTTTCAAACCCGGCAGCATGTTGCATAGCGACTTGAGCTTTGGTGTCTTCCAGTTCGGCAGTCAAGGAGCCTCTCTCAACAATCAAAGCCTCCTTATCAGAAGTAAGTTTGGTTAACTTGTTTTCCAAGTCGACGTTCTTGGTAACCAGATCATCATTTTTCTTCTGCAAGTCACCATTCTTCTTTTCTAGACTGGAGAACTTTCCAATCCAAGTCTCTTTCTCTACAAGCAACTCAGCTGTCTGATTTTCACTAGCCAGCAAATCGGTCTTCAGTTTTTCCACAGTTTTCATGTCATCTTCATGATTCTTCAGTTTTTCAGTGAGCTCTCTGTTCTTCAATAGAAGTTTCTTTACCTCCTTTTCAGCGCTACTAACATATTGATCGACACAAAGGCCAAAAAACGCCATTTGTGACCCACTGGATTGAATTTTCTTTCCCAAATTCTTCATGCCAACCTTTTGGACTCGAGTCCTATCTTCCTTCAGATTGAAGTGTTTGTCAACAATTTGATCAATGGGATATCGTCGATCGAAGAGGGAACAAACATCTGATGTGGACCCCTCGTAGTCGTTCAACAAAGCCCACCACTTATCAGAAACCCCGGAAGTCGGACTAGGAGTTGGGTTGTTGAGAGCGTTTTGGTTACTACTCGAAGGTGGTGGTCTGGTTCCTGTATCCCCAGGCTGATTCCCTTCGTTGATCTTTTGCTTTTTCCTTTGTTCTAAGGAGTTGGTTCCATCAGCGTGTTGCACTGGACCAGCACCTAGACATTCCACCGACGTTGCAGCATTCTTCTCGGCGGCTTTGGTTTTTCTTTCTTTAGCTCGGAGAGCCTTCAACATGGCCACTTCATCCATGGGTTTGGTCATCTGAGATTTAGGAGGCATGTTTCCTGCAACATTATAACACTGGATAAGTAAGAAAATAAGAAGGGCAATAGGTACGTAACTGTTCTAAATTCTAAGTTCGGTTATACCCAATAGGGCTTGAAGGCCTGCAGGATTATCTTCATTTTCAAGTAAAGCGCAGCAATCTATGTTTTTCTGCATCCTTAGCCATTCTACAGCAGCTCTATCATCTTCAGAAAGAGCACTCAATGGTGTTTGAGGAACTCGGTGAGGCTCTAACGACCAAAACAGGGGGAAATGGGGGACTCCATCCGAGTTGAATAAAAGGTCACTAGAGGCATCTATACCTCGGACCCTGAAAAATCTCTGTTTCCATAGTTTATAGGATGAAGTATAGGCTGTTATGGCCCCCTTCTTTGGAATGTTGTTAAAGGATATCCACCCAATCTCATGAGAAGAAGGTAGTTTGACTTGGAAGAAGGCAAAAAACTTTTCTAAATCGGGAACAAGTGAATAATGCCGACACATTATTTGATAAGCTCGGACAAATGCCCAACTATTTGGGTGCAATTGGGAAGGGGGAATATTAAGGGTATGTAGGAGACCTCTTTCAAAGGTGGAGAACGGAAGTCGGAGATTGAGTTTAGTAAAAAAAGTATCGTATAGATAAGTATAAAGAGGAACAGAATGATCGACTAGGTAGGAGTCACATATCCTCTCATGTTCATTGCAAGGCTCGATTAAAATGGTCTTATCTAAGTCAAGGGAAGTGATTACAGCATGTTTCCTAAAATTAACTATGCTCGACACACTGGTATATCTAGACATGTGGTCGGCAACCTCGCTGAGGAAATTGGTGTATACCTTTGGATCGGTTGGATGTACTTCTAAACCTTGACTTAAGCTAGGGTCTTCATCTCCTGTTCCTTCCACATTCATAACAGGAGAACCCTCGTCACTTAGGTTAATAATAGGAGTGTGGGGAACAGATACTCTATTAAGAGAAGTCTGGAGAGGAGGTAGTCGGGATGTTATAGAACTGTCAGTATCAGAACTACCTAACAGGGAATCACTTTCGGTAACACTGGTATCTTCATCAGAGGATAAGGAAACATTCAAAGAAAGGTCTTGTGAATCGCTTAAATCGTCTCCCGACATTATAAGTTTTTGAAAATGGATAAAAGGACTCCACTCAGAAATGGCAGTAAAGTTTATGTAGGCAAGCAAAAGTGAGAAGGAGAGGGAAAGTACCTGTCTAAAAAAGAGAAATGCAGAGGGGCACCGCGATGGTTGGGTGAACGGAGAACTGGGGAAGAAGAGAATACGCAGAAAGGATGATGGGTAGAAGGGAGAACGTTGAACTTTGTGCGTTGTAATGAGGGAGCAGTGGTAGTGTCTGAGAAAGGAAAGGACAGCATATATAGAGTTCACGAACGAATTCATACGTCGTTTCATCGAGACCATTCAGAAGTTAAATGACGCATCATCGTCACCGTTGGTCGCAGCGCGTTAATCGCATCCGTCGAAGATCAAACGTCCAATCATCACAGCCGTTGATGATAGAGTCGTTGAAGCCATATATGGAACGGTGTATGTTGGGAAGCGTTGTAACCTTTCAGATCATGCCCCATCAATGCTCAGACGATAATGACAATTAATGGCTATTTTGGACACGTGGCATGATGTCTAAAAACGATAGGGAAAAGCGCCCCGCTTTCTTTCTTCTTCGCAAAGCTATCATGAAAACATTTGTGTATACTCCCTGGCATAGGGAGGTCCAACATGGAGGTCTCCATCTCATAGTCTACGCCTTGCGCACTACTCTACGAGTAGGCTTAGGCTCGTGGGGCTGTGTACTCCCCTGGACTATGGGCCGATTAGAAGGCCCAAATGCGGAGATCTACACCGGCTAGGCAAAAAGTATACACCCCCGCTTATAACCAGGAAAACTAGCAGTTACAAGGGAAGAGGGGGGGTGGACATAGACGTGGGAGAAGTCGACGGTTAGGGGGACTTAGGATAAAAGAGGCACCCGGGGAAACAGGCAGACTAGTTCACATTATCCAGTAAAGGCCTAGGGAGATTCCCCGAACGAGCATTCTACCCGACGGAGGAGTCGACCTACTATACTTTACCGAGAACAGTTATATAAACCAAACAGGCACTAATTAAAACACGAACTCACATTTGACTCTATTTTTTCTTGGTCTTTCTTTTTTACAAGGAAGCAAATTATGGCGAAAAGAATTTTTATTGTTTGGAATCACAGTAGCGGGCTGATTAAACTAGATTTCTTTTACCTATATAGTTTCATCCTTATCTTATTTTAAAGCACATCAATAGGCTCCCGTCTTAGGCACTTCCTAATTAAACATCATTAACAACAAAGGCTAATTTATAATTAAAAAGGAACAAGTTGCCTTGGTTTGGTTAACTTACCTCACATGTAACTCGAATCGTTGGATTCTTGTGAATAATTCTACGCTATTATTATTATTATTCAGAGTGACACATTACACACAACACAAGTAACTCTGCTCAACAGCACATGAATTAATAAATGAAAGTTATCCCTTTCCCAGTTTCCTTGAATCCTACCTCATTCTTATGGCACAAGGCTAATTAGTACTAATTTATTTAAATAAATAGCAAGTGGAGTGAGGATGGGCCATAGTTAGTTGGGTTTCCAAGTTCCAACCCAGCCCAAGGTCGACCACACACGTATCATTTCATGCCTTTGTACGGGAGACAGCTGCTAAGTGGGTCTGGTGGGACCCTTGATGACAATGTTTTTGGATGAGAAGATCACAGCCGTTGAAATCTGAGTCAAAGGTCAGGAATGGAAGACAAGGTCAACAGTAGGAACCATTTTGTTAGACTAAAAGGAGCATCAACTTGGCCACTTGATCATGAATTGAGTGATGAATCTCTATTTCTATTTTTGACAAAAACAAGCGCGTACAGTACACTACGTGGCATTTGTCGTTTCTCAATCTCCTCAAGATGATGATAAGGTCAAACTGTTGTTTACTACTTATCTTCTTTGAACTGAGTTTATTTGGTGCAATGAATCACTTGATGCGTGTGAGTAGCATGGGAGCCACACGCTGATTCCTACTCCCTCCGGTCCTATTTATAAGAACCTTTTAACTATATCACACAGATTAAGGAAGTTGGTTAATTTAGTTAATTACAATAAATTTGTCAAGAATGTGTATGATATTTCCTAAAAAACCCTTGAATTTATTGATACCCATTATCTTTCTTTTTCCACTTAACTACTCAATTGTGTCATACTCTCTCTGCTAATTAATTACGCACCTACCTCCACTAATGGGGTATTTTTGTCAAAAAATAATTAATGCATGGGACAATCTGAAAAGGTTCTTATAAAAAGGACCAAGACCCACCTAAAAAAAGTTCTTATAAATAGGACCGGAGGGAGTATTACATTATATTACACGTGTGAGTAATTCATTTTGAAAGAATAAATAAATAAATAAAATGAACATAAAGGATGGACTTATCTATAACAATTTAAAAATTGAGGAATTAAATTAGGAGAAAAAAATTAATAGAGATCACAATAGATCAATTGAAAGTAAAATTAAATCTAAATATTAATTTGAGTCATCAACCATTATTTAATTTAGGACCCTTCTTTCATGGTTACCTTAAATTTTTTTTTTTGTGAATTAGGGGCTAAGCTCCAAAACCTTATATTTTATTTTAATTTTATGCTTTTATATGTACTTTTGGTCATGTTTAGATAAGAACTTTGAGACTTTGACAACATGAAACAGGTTTAATTAGTTCAATATATCCGCATGAAATAATTTTTGGTACTCCCTCGGGCGGTGTTTATTTGATACAAGGATGCTTCAATCAGGTGGCAATTGACGAAATATTTGAAGAGGAAATGTATTGCATCATAACCTTCCTAGCTTGTATATAGTTGTAGATCAGCATGAAACAAAACAATACCTTTTCAATCTTTAAAAAAAAAAAAAAGCAAGGCCTTTTCGCAATTATAGATGGCGGTTGAAAGGGGGCTTTTCTTTCTCTATTCATGAAGAATTAATGTTTACATATATAGCTAGAAATGCCAGATATGTGACTGACACATACTCTCCCAAGATTCTGGAAACTCGATCAAGTGGTGACTGATCAACCATATCCTTCATGTATTTTACTCTTCCACTTAATTATTTATTTTGGCTGACATATATATACAGAACTACTAATTTTAGTAAGATCCAGCAGCAGCAGGGAGGATATGGTACTTACACACTGTGTTTCTGGTCTTCTGGATGTCATATCTATCAAAATCAGGATTGAATGGCATCCATCTTGAACCAACCGACCATAACTTTATTGGTGAATTATTGTGTTAACAAAATTAAATAATGGTTTTATATTATTTTTATAATTTTTTAATATTTTTTATATCGATTTTTCTAATATGTGAAACCTTGTACATGATAATAAAATAAAAGTAAAAGAAAATTATTGAAAATTAATTATAACTTTTAATATCAAATGTGTAACATCTTAAATTTTATTAAATAAAATAAAATTAATAAATGAGAGAAATAAATAAATAATAATATTAGTAGTAATAATAATTTTATTAATAATGCTATTATAAATTAAAAAAGAGAATAAGTGGGTTGAGAGTGGACTCATCCCGATTAAGTATTTAAGTAAGGAGAGGGTACCAATTCACTCGAATCCTTAATTTTCAAATCGTCAGAGAGCGAAACGCTAAGGAGGGGAGAAACGACGTCTCAAGAGGAGATTGCTGCAGAGTGATTATCAAGAAAGGGTCAATCTTTGTTGTTCGATCTTCACCTTTAAGGTACGGTGGGGGAAAGGGTGCTTCTTGTATGTGCATGTGGGAGTGCTTGGGCAGTGAGGGCAACCATAAGACCCTCTAAGACTTTAAATTCGAAATTGATGCATATATATTGAGTATTGTATGATGAGCATCCGTTGTTTGATGATTATATGTGTTAATCTTTGTGAATCTTGATTGAATTGAATGAGGGTAGCGATAATAGCGAAAAAGGGTAAATAAGGGTTTGATGATTTGGGATTATGATGGAATAACTGTGAAATCTGTGTAAAGATAGTTGTTTTTGTTGAGTTTGTTTGATATAAACGTATATGATTAGGGTATTAACACTATGGATTGAATAGAGGATGAATAAGAGGATTTAAAAGGGGTAAAAATCGCAAGAACTGCCATCTCGTGTCGCGGGTAATCGATTACAGGGGTCTGTAATTGATTACAAAGTGTTCTGGGCAGCAAGGGAGTGATTCTGGCTTGCTGGTAATCGATTACAGGGGTCTGTAATCGATTACCAGAGAGTTTGTTTGATGGTAATCGATTACAGAGGGTGTGTAATCGATTACCAGAGGTTTTGCTTGCAGGTAATCGATTACAGAGGGTCTGTAATCGATTACCAGATAGGTGATTGGCTGGTAATCGATTACAGGAGGCTTGTAATCGATTACCAGAGTGGATTTATGACCCTTGTGTTTGTTGATGATTGTTATACATTGATTGTGATGTGAGTATGATGATATGATTATCTCCTTTAATGATAGATGTTTATATTACTGTGATGTATGATGATGTATTAATGTATTGAGTGTATGAGGTATGTGATGTGTGATGATGATGTATTGATGTATTGAGTGTATGAGGTATGTGATATGTGATGATGACATATTGATGTAATGAGCTTATGAGGAATGAGGTGTATGATTATTATATATTGATGCAATAAGCATACGATGTGAGTTATGATGATGATGATATAGAGGCATTGAGCATATGAGTTATGATATGATGATGATTATGCATTGAGCATATGAGGTGTGGTACCTGAGATGCACGAACCCAAGAGAGGGGTGTTGTGCAACCTATCGGCCTGTGTGGTGATTAACGGTAGGGTGCAACTCAGGAGGTGAACTGCACGGACCCATAGAGGGGGTACAGAGACCATGATGGGGGACATTCTTGCACGAGCCTAGAGTGGGGTGTCGTGCAACCTATCGGCCTGTGTGGTGATTGACGGTAGGACTATTATTGCGGGGCGGATGTCTTTGCACGAGCCTAGAGTGGGGTGTTGAGCAACCTATCGGCCTGTGTGGTGATTAACGGTAGGGCCATCATCGGTAACAACTAAGGAGATTGATGAGGTGCGCCCATTGTGCGGAGTTCCAAGTCATGATCCTTGGGATGAGGTTTGGTGTGCATGATGATAGATGAACATGCATTGCATTTGATGAATCAATTGAATTATATTACGACGATATGAGTATTATTGATGATATGAGTATTATGCGTTGAGAATAGTGAATGTGTTTTCTTGGTGATTTGCGAGTGATTTATAAACCGGTGATGAAATAATATAATTGCTAATAAAGGGTGTAAGATGATATGAGTATGATATTACTTGATGATAATGATGATTATATGTGGGTGAGGATAGGGTAGCCTTCTGTGTGTATGTATGAGTTGGTATTCTTTTCCTCACCGTTACACCATGGTTAATTTTACAGGTGATGATAATGACACGACTGGTGTCGAATATTGATTGAAGGGAGTGTCGCTCTGATACTTGTGACATCAGGGCTTAGTATTAGGGGTTTTATTTTATGATTTTCTTTTAGGAAGAGATTATGTAAACAGTTTTAAGTGTCTTACATGGCTAAGAGGGATAACATAATGTTAACTTTTGAGATATTGATGTTTTATTTACTTCGGAAACCTTTGACTTCCATTTCTATTTTAAATAAGTTGATTTCGAAATAAATGATGTTTTAATGAGAGAATGTGAAACTTTTTACCCAGTGCGGTCCGTTATATTTCCTAAATATTCCTAATTGATGAATGTATAAGGGTTTGAGGTAGAAGGGTGTCACATTAAGTGGTATCAGAGTGGGTCGGTTCATCGGCCTTGAGTTATGAGTTTATTGTGCTTCTGTGGTGCTAATGTGTTATGTTGATTGAGTGAATTATATTGCTTTGAGTT
Organism: Sesbania bispinosa; assembly: GCA_026901365.1. Classification (NCBI taxonomy): domain Eukaryota; kingdom Viridiplantae; phylum Streptophyta; class Magnoliopsida; order Fabales; family Fabaceae; genus Sesbania; species Sesbania bispinosa. The sequence continues at coordinate 285,648 of QLOH01000223.1, read as the reverse complement.
AACTGTTTGTTTGATTGGTCGGTTCATCGACCTTGAGTTATGTGTTTGTTGTGCTTCCGTGGTGCTAAATTGTGATGTTGATTGAGTAAGGTGTATTATTGAATTTTTCTAGTTTTCAGTGTCCTGCAAGGTTGGTAAGTCTTTGACTATCTTGCTTCAAATGATTGGGACTGGCCACCCTAATGATTTGAACATAATAAGAGAAGATGTAACAACTTGAAGGGAGAGTGTTTTGTCAATAACATTGCTAGGAGAAAATCTTTGCGAAAATGTTTTAAGAAAAAAAATTTAAATAAAATTTTATGTGTGAATGATGACTGTATAATATTTTAAATTTAGATAAGATGAGAGAAGGAAATAAATAAACAATAAATTGTTTGAATACCTAAGAATGAGGTTGTGTACATACTACCGTAAGTTGAACAAGGTAACCATTAAGAATAGGTATCATTTGCCTAGGATAGATGATCTAATGGATCAGTTGGTGGGGGCGTGTGTGTTTAGCAAGATCGATCTTATGATCTAATGGTTTGATTTATGTACTCTTTCTGTTCTTAATTATAAAAAAATTAATTTATATTAATTAAGAATATTGGTTAACTTTATTTAATTTTGTGTGTTTGTTATAATACTCTTTATATAAAACTATGCAGTTGTGTTAAATACTCATAGGGAGAGCTTTTCCGCCCATAGAGGTCCTACCCGGCTTGACAGGATTGCCTCCCATAGAGGATACATGTGGCCTTGCAAAAAAAAAATAGGAATTCTTCCCCTTTAATTTAAGAGATATTTAATTCATTAAATAGAGTCTTATAAAATTGAATTAAATAAATGATATTTTATCGATGATATTATTAAATAGAGTAAAACTAGCTAAGATTTATTTATATTTTGAATAATAAATATAATTTTTTTATATTTCAGTTTGAAAGGAAAAGATAATTATGCTTAATTGATAAAAAGGGCTTTACTTATATTATTGTAAAAGCAATTCTCCAAAATAATATTGCAAGGGTCATTATTTTGAAGTCACCGCGTTTAAATATTGAGTCCTTTTGTTTAAAATTATATCTTAAAAGAATCACTTATAAATTTTTTTAAGATATTTCTCTAAAAAAAATTTAAAAAGTAAAATCAGAAAATAATCAGTTTTTTGATTTTTTTTTTTAAAAAACAACTCACAGTTGTTTCTTGAAAAAAACAATTAAAATAGAAGTGAGAGAAAACTTTTTAACAATATGAAAACATTTCTTTAACAATGTGAAAACATTTATTGTGACAAACAAATTGTTTTTTATGATTGAAGCAAGACGAAAATTAATTCCTGGGTATACAAGAATCTCTAAAATAAAATTAATTTTTTTAAATAATTTTAAAAAATATTTTTTTAAGCACAAACAAACTGACCTATTGTGGAACAATTAAATCAAAATAATTTCTAACATGAAATTTTTCATTATAAACAAAGTCCAAAAGAAACAAATCAATACTTTCATTTTAGTGAGTGTGTGTATATATATATAGTCAGGATATGTTGACACCAGGTGTCAAACTTTAAGAGTTACACCTCTTAATAACTTTTTATAAATTGTGAATTTGACCAATCCAACCGTTAAATTGAAAGTTCTTATAAAGTAGATAAAGCTTATAAAATTTCATAAAAATCAAAAAGTAATTGATCTTTCATCAAACTAATTTATTTTAACGTATAATATGTTTTTAAAATATAAGTAAAAGTCCACTATTAGATAACATACCTATGAATGTCCAAATTATCTGAAATTTGATAAATATGATCATACAGGTAATATAATGTTATTCAACAGTTGAATTGGTCAAATTCACATTTTACAGAAACTTATTAACAAATGTAACTCTTAAAGTTTGACAACTGATGTCAACATATCCTGAATTATATGTGTGTTTTCTGGGTAAAAAAGTCCGTTGGTATTCAATCAGGATTTTCTATGACTTAAAAACAATCCACTGGTATTCAATCAGGATTTTCAAGACTTTAAAAAGAGTCTGTTAAAATCCATTGGTATTTGTTTGAGATTTCGTAGAACTTAAAAACAATCCATAGGTATTAGAAAATATAAGGATTTGAAGGGATTCTATTAATACATGGATTTTGAGTGACTTTTTAGTAGTATCTATAAATACCAAATCCATCAAACAATCCCACCCAAATTGAAAGGATTTCTGATGACTTTTGTGCTTCATTCTCCAACAAGCACAGAGTCACCTAACCTTTCCTTCTCTCTCACCTCTTCCCCCAACAAGTACTGGGTCACTCACCTTTCCTTCTCTCTCACCTCTTCCCTCAACAAGCACTGGGTCACTCACCGATCTTCCGAAAGTACACATGCTAACAACAATGATCATGTGTGACCATTATTTTTAAGTCACACATGATCTTTACCCAATGCGTTTAGTTGAAGTAATACCTAGTTCAGTTCAATGAGTTGGGAGCTTTGAGAAAGTACAGAGGGGGAATTTGAGGGAAAAAAAAGAAAACATAGAATTATTCAGGAAAGTTACATACAAGGGAGGATACCAGGAGGGAGAGTTAAAAAAAAAAAGAGGCCTTCAATCTTAGAAAAAATAGAGGGGGTGAGAGTGAGACCAATAAAGTTTATCATCAAGGGGATCAATAGAGAGTAATCGCAAAGGGGAGAACTAACAAAGAAGTTTTTAGGAGCTGATGAAAGAAAAGAAAAGGAAGAAGGGGAAGAGAAATAGTGAAAGCCAACATAGGGATATTCAGGAAGTGGGAGCAATTAGTAAAAAGTTTATATTCTTATGCTTGCTTTTTGTTTCCTTGTATTTTTTTCTCTAACGGTATGCTTTTATGATATTCTAATAAAATTTTAGAAGCTTACATCTATTAATCCATTTGAAGATAGAAACATGTGAAGAATGCAACTCGTAGAATATATGCCTTTTGCCTGTCTTTTTGTTAACTATTTTTCTTCTTTTTGAGCAGGTGACACTGTTTCAAGCTTGTTCATCTTGTGGTTGTATATTAATTAGTAACACTCTTAAAATTTATTATCTATATGTTGTCATATAGTGTGTGCTTAAAATTTATTAGCTATTGGGTGTTTGAAAATGTAATATGTCTATAGTGTGTGCTTAAAAACATTATATTGTAGTAATTCAAATGGGAGATTCACAAAGAAATAACAAAGGAAAGGGCAAAGACAAAGAAAACTATGAAGCTTGGACCAAGGAGGATTCTGATGAATTGTTACACTTAATAGTGGATGCTATAAAAAGTGGACTGCGTGATGCTAATGGGTCACTTAGCAAACTAAATGTGGAAAGAGTCATACTTCCTCATCTCAATGCTAAAATTAGGTTCCCGAAAACATATAATCATTACCTGAGTCAAATGAAATGGTTTAAGAGACAATATAACAACATGTCAACACTTATGCGCAACAATTCTGGCTTTGGGTGGGATCCAATTACAAAGACATTCACCGCTTGTGATGAACTATGGAAAGAGTACTTAAAGGTGAGACTAATTTGTAATCGTTTAAATATATTAATGGTTTACATGTTTACTGCATTATGTTATTTTCAATTTACTAATCATGGATTTTTTTGCTAGTCCCACCCAAGTGACAAAAATCTTCGAGAAAAAAGTATGGTTGACTATGAGGAAATGAAGATTGTTGTTGGGGGTGGAACTGCTAGTGGGAACACTTCCATATCAGTAGACCCTGATGCTACAACTTTTGCCGAAGAGAATATAGATTCTGTGATGGAAGGCTTTTCGTATGATCCTAACAATGATGCATTCATAATACCAGATCACTGTGAACCATTTTACCAGCCTCCATCACCTCGCCCAAGCAACTCACCACCTCAACCGCTTTAGGCTCAGAGGTTCCCACTGAAAAACCAATTGGTCGTAAGCGAAGTAGATCCAAGTATGGAGGAAATTCTAACTCAGTTGGGACCAACAATCAAGCAAAATTTCTAGAAAATCTATCTGGTAGCATTGAGACTATTGTTGTCAAATTTGAAAAAATGTCTAACTTAATGGAGAAGAGAGAAAGAGATAGAGAGGCAAAGGCAAATATTTGGGATGCTATAAAATAGATCCCAAATTTGGATGATAGAATCCGCTTCATGGCGGTTGATTTGCTTGATACTAATGCAAAGAAAGACTTTTTCTTAAAGATGTCAATAGAAGAGCGCTCGGCTTGGATAAATTACAAGCTAGTATAATTTATACTAGTTTTCTTGAACAATACACATTTTGGTTATGTTAAATTGTATTGTTTTGGTATTATCTTGGTTGCACTTGATTGATGTACTTGTTTTATATTTTGATTGTGTATGAACACATTTTGGAATGGTTGAGCTATTTGAGCATCTTTTGGTTGTGTTATTCTGGCCATACTTGATTGGACTATTTTAGCATCTTTTATTTTATCTATTATATTATTTCAAGTTATATTTTCTTATATAGGTATAATGTCACATTCAAGCATGTATGAAGGTCGCGAAATAGATGAAGAAGAAAAAGATGATGAAGAATTCTATGAAGCAATATACGCATATATGATGGCAATTCAAGCATTAATGCATGTGCTAAATCAAATTTTAGTTATTATAAGCAATGAACAAATTGAGCGTCCATTAAATCGACGACGAATTACTAATATGGGAAATAACTATATACATCGAGCATTAAACGATGATCCTGCAATCTTCCGACAAGTTTATAGGATGTATCCAGATGTGTTTCGGAAGCTATGTGCAATTCTTAGAGAAACAACACCTCTAGAGGATACACGATATATTTGTGTTGAAGAAATGCTTGCATCATTCCTACAAATTGTTGGTCAGAATGCTCGATATTGTGTAATTCGTAATACATTTGGCCGATCACAATTTGCTGCAAGTGAAAATTTTCACAAGATTTTGATGGCTTTGAATACGATAGGACCTAGTTTGATGGCTAAACCAGGATCAACTGTACCTGCTAAAATCAAGAAAAGCACAAGGTTCTTCCCTTTCTTCAAGGTATGCACTAATTATCTAATAATAAAAATTATATTTATATTTTTTGTACTGAGATAGGAAGACCTGTTATATATGCTAAATTATAGGATTGCATTGGAGCTATTGATGGGACACATATTCCAGCAATAGTGAGGGGGCGAGATGTAAGGAGTTATCCTTCGTCATGCGTCTTTAAGGAATGTGATCGAGAGAATATTTGGTATTTTTAAATCGAGGTTTACAATTTTTAAGTCAGCGCCTCCATTTTCATTCAAGACACAAGCAGAACTTGTATTAGCGTGTGCAACACTACATAACTTTCTTCGTAAAGAATGTCGTTCTGAAGAATTTCCAATTGAATCGGTGGAGGAGTCTTCATCTTCAACATTACCGGTTAATGAAGACCATGATATTGAGCCTATTATTCAAACCCAAGAGCAACAACGAGAAGACGGTAATGCTTGGAGGATTAGTATAGCTATGAATATGTGGATGAACGCTATTTAGGAGGACATAATATTATGGTGAATTAACTAATAACTGTATTATTTTTACTTTTATTTATCCAGACTTTTTTTTAATTATTTTTGTGTCTTTGACCCCTTTTTTAAATTTGAATATATGCAAAAGAATCTTGAATTCTTATCATATGTAAGAACTTCACGAAGTCTTGCAGAGTCTATAAATTCATAGAGAGTCCACAAAGTCCCGCAGAGTCTATGAAGAGAAAGAGAGATAGAAGAATAATAAAGAGAAAGAAAGTGAAATAAATTATAATTGAAATAATAGGAAATGAAGAGAGATCAAAGATGTGTCAAGTAAAAGGGCCAAAGATACATGAGTTTTATGCATTTTAAAAAATAATTTAAAAAAAAATTAAAAAAGACTATTTTTAAAAGAAAAAATATTTTTAAAGATAAAAATCTACTTCAATTTTATGAGTTTCAAAGATTTAAAGTTAAAAAAATTTAAAAAGGACAATTTTAAAGGACAATTTTTTTAAAGCTGAAAATATATTTAAATTTAATTCATTTTTCTCATAGTTTCATTTTAATACGTCTTTAATAATTAAAAGTACATGAATTTTGTGTTTTATAAAAATTACATGTTAAAAATTATAAAGACTATTTTTAAAAGAAATAATATTTTTAATGATAAAAATATTAAATTTAAATTATTTTTCTCAAATTTTCACTATTTCATAATAATAGTAAATAAGATATTTAAATTATTTATACAATTTTAAAAATATTTTATCTATGCTATATATACGCATTTTTATCTTGCAGAGTCTATAAAGTCCTATAGAGTCCACAAAGTCCCGCAGAGTCTATTATACAAATCCATTAAAATCCTGACTTAAAAATTCTTAAAATTCTTGCAGAATCTTTAAAGTCATGACAATCCTATAAAGTCTTTTAAAATCCTGCAGACTTTTTTCAGCTAAAAAAGTCTTTTAAAATGCTAAACCAATACACCCCCTAAAATTTCAAACAAGTATATTCCAACTTGGTTTACAACTTGCAGTTTTTATTTTAAAATACTAAAAATAATGGTCACACATGATCATTGAATTTTAACTACTTCTACCGGCAGCAATAAATTATTCGGCAATATATTCACCAAGTTGAAATCGTCGTTTAGAAACAGAGAAATGAGGTTTAGGGTATGGATTTGCCACCAAACTTCTGTTGTGAGACATCTGGATGGGTCATCATGGTATAACTATTGAGACCCTTCATTATTAAAAGGCCTATGGAAATATAATTTAATTTACAAATACTTGCGTGTTTCAACATTCAACTTCAAGACTTCAAATGTTTTGCTGAGCCGTTCGTTGAGAAATTCTTAAATGTTTTTCAAAGTATGATCATTTTCTTAACCACTTCATCGATCTTTAGAGTCTAGCAAATGAGCAACTTAATAAAAAATATTTACTAACTATGTGAATTAATAATTTTTTTCAATATTTTGAGTGGAAGGGAGAGATTATGTAATGAATTTAATGAGATAAAACTATAGTTTCATGTCTACTGGTAGATTCCCTAGTTAATGTGGCAATATTTAATTACAGACATGGTGAAATCAGTTTTAACTTTAAACCCCAATCTTCCTTTCCCTTTTGTTTGATTAAAATAGAGAAATAAAAAAAAAGAAAAAATAAAAAAGACAGAGATAAGTAAGTGAGAAATAGTAGAGAAACTAAATAAAAATTGAGGTTGTTTGATATTAGAGAAATAGAAGAAAGATGTAAGAGAAATTAATTTTAATAGTTGTATAATTGTGAAAAAAAGGAAAAAGATTTATAAATAGTTAAAAAAATCAAAAATAGTTGTGTGAAATTTTTCTTTTTTACCTGGTTGATATTTTCATGAGGGTAAAATTGACATTTCATTAATCCACCCTCATCTCTTTTCACTTTCTCTGCTTTATCAAGAAGATTCCTAAATCGATAGGCCCTATACCAATATTATCAATCTCTTATCTATCTTTGCGCTGCAACCAAACCAGGTTAATATGATTTATCACCCCCTCTCCCTCCCCGCAAACTCTTTTCGTCCAAACGCTCTACAACCAAACAGGGGTTCGAGAAAACCTAAATCATTGTGAAGGTTAGATTACAAAATTGCCGAAAAAGCAAATTTTCTCGACTTTATTTAGAGATGGCAAAACCAGCGATCCAGCCTAATTCGGCTCGCATCGTGCGAGCCGTGAGCTATGATGGGTCGATTAAAAAATCAAATTTAATTTGGCTAAAAATTGTCCAAATCTGGCAAAAATACGTGTTAAACCCGATATTTTAAACGGAATTTACGGATTAAGCCCATCATTTTAACAAAATAGATGGTCTAAAAGCCCGATACTAATTTCTGCTCAAATTTTAAAAATCAAATATTATAATTTAACAGGCAGGTTCAGGCTAGTTGATAAGCTTTATCCATTTTACCACCTCTAATTTTATCCATTGATAAAAGTAAAACTTGCTTTCACATTGGAATATCAAGTTGTAGGTCACCTTTTGACCTTTGTACTACCATCCAAGCATTCTTTGCACAAGAATCCTAATGATATCTTAGAAAATAGAGAATCCTAATGTTACATTTTAATCATAAAAAGAAAAGAAGATACAAAATCATAACTTACAAAATTGACATGTAATAATAGAATTGGAATAATTTTTTTCAACACTATGTGCTTTTTTTTTGCGGTCTCAACTTTCAAATGTTTTGGTGCAAAAATTTAAAGAAAATTATTAGTAAATTTATCGAGGAAGAAAATTAATGTTATTAAACTCAGACCAGTGACCGTCTCGGTCACGTCAATGGTCGAACCGATGAGTCACTTATTAAACCAGTTGAATCAGCCTATATTTAAAAATTCTTAAAAAAATACAAAACACAAGCTATTATTTCACCTGTTCAGACTCCAAATTCAAAAATATTACCTTCACAAAAGTATCTTATTAAGCAAATAATAATCAAGATTTGCTTCAAGTTTCTAACACAATGTATAAGTCCAAAACACAATTAAACATCCAAGTTCTAATAAAACATAACGTCATAAATAAGTCCAAAACAATTCCTAATTGAGAGATGCAATTGCAACCATAATCAATTTTTAGAGGAGTTCACAACTGCCAAATAAAAAAGAACAGTATCCTTTTAGTAATCTTTTAGATTCCTCTTTTGTGTATGCTATGTATGTATTATGTAAATGTAATTACCAATAGCCCTATAGCCAGAGCTTCAATCAACCAACAAATAACCACAAATAAAGACATATAAGTGTGTGTGTGGATTAACGTTTACAAACTTGAGTTTAAATGAATGTGGTTTTAGTGAATGTGATTTTGGATAAACTTGAGTTTGCTTAAACGCGATTTCATGTTTGGATAATTTGTTGTAAATGTGAGTTTAAGAAAATGAATATTGGTTGGATGATATCAATGAAAATCACATTTGAAGTTGTAATTACTAAAAAGGACTTAATGTTTAAAATTTACTAGATTTCTATTTTTCTATATTAAATATATTTAATAATTAACACTAATAATAAAAATATATATTTGCGTCATTAAACAATGATTTTTTACACTATCAATTTATTAACATTAATAATAGAAAATAAAAATTATTGAATTTTGACCTGGGCAAAAAGAAAAACTATTTATCGAACAATCAATGAAGCAATTTCTAACCGAATTTGATAAGTTTAGAGTGTGGAGCATTAATAAATATTATTTGTATTTTTTTTCCAGCTGGCATTAGTAAGGTATTGATTTTTCTTTCTTGTTTTTAATTAATTCTCTTCAGATGCGTTCGTAAAATAGAGAGAGGTTCTCTTATGCATATGGATTTGTTTATTTGCAAGGTACAAAAATTTACAGAACAGAGGCACTCTACCATGATCGTTAAGTAGCTTTTTGAAGTGAGTCTGCAACAGAGCAACATTCACATGTGTTTGAAAGGGAAGGAGCATAAGGGTTTTTGGTGGAGATGAAGTGAAAGGAAGGCAAAGCCACAAAGGAACTGCAAACAGAGCAACGAAAGAGCAACGAAAGATATGTATTTGAAATGGGAGGGGCATTGTGAGCATTTTACACAAATTCTGAAACTCAAAACTGATGAACTCACGTATTGAAACACAAAAGCTACAATTTCCCACATCTGGAAAAACTCACGTTTTCATCTCTTACGTGCGTATGGCACTGGGACCCAAACATCATGAAAATAACTCAAACTCACGTTTAATGTCTCAGACGTGCGTATAGGATTGGCAAACGCCAATCCAAACAAGCACTAATTGTAAATTGTAATTTGAATCCAAGGCTGCCAAATCAGAGGCTCGGAGCTATTATAATCGGTCTCTAGCCTTAGGAATTGGCAATGAGTCAAGTGGCAATTTAGCTGTGGCAATGTGACACAAAAAGACAAATTAGGGGTGAGCGGTCTACAAACGATGGGATGAGCAGCGCCGACGAATGATGGGATAAGTAGCGTCGACGAACGCTACTGAGTGCTGAAGAACCAGAAAGGAGAAGCAGAACCGTGCGGATGCAGGTGCGTAATAGAACGACGAATGAGCGATTTGGACAGAGAATGGAGATGTTTAGTAAGAGGCGATTTGAACAAGCGATCTACGGTGTTGTGCAAGGTTGCAGATCGCGATCTGAACAGAGACACTTCGGTGAATGAGCACACAAACAAAGACGGGAGATAGTGCATGGAGGATTCACGAATTTGGGGATTTAGGGTTCAATTCAACTCCAGACTAGTGATGTCAACGAGGCGGGTCGGGGTGGGTAATGCCTACCCGTATATTAACGGGTACCCATGCAGGTAGCAAGTATCCGCGGATATTCATGGGTATCCGTTAATGTTTAAGAATTTAAATTTTATAAAAAGAAATAGAGAAAATGTTATATAATATCATACTATGTATATAAATAATCATTATATAATACCATTACGTCTTAATATATTAAGAATATAATACCGGCCCGAAGTCGTGGACGCGGGGGTTGCTGTGACGGTCGGAGCAACCTGGACGACTGGTGTGGTTTTGGCGATCGGTGTGACCGGGGTAGCCTTGGGCGTGGCTTGCGTTTCCGCTTCTGTCTCCTTACTTGGCTTTACTGCTTCTTCATTTTCTTTTTTGGCCGACGCTGCCTGGGTGTCCCCGTGTTGTGAGGGAGTCGTTCTTCGGCTACGTCTGCGGGTGTGGCTCATCCGCTCGGTTGTGCGCTCGGATGAGGATACCTCGTCCGAAGAGGTTCCAGATGATGAAAAGCTGGACTCCCGAGAGGGGAGGTCCCTGGTATGATATGTCCTCCGGGAGGCGGAGCTCCTCCTGCTCCCCTCTTTCCGGCGAGATCTCCTCCGCGGGGCTGCTGGAACCAGGGACTCCAGGTATTTGATCCTCCTCTCCAATTCTCTTACGGTCCCGCTCTTCTTCTTCCTCTTCCTTGGCGGGGTGGGTGGCTCCTCCTCGCTGGTGGGGGGGGTTTCTCTCCTCTTAGTTCTCTTGGGTGGCTTCCTCCTTCTGACTATGTTTCCGGGAAGTTTTAGGTGATAACTCTCTGATGAACTCCCGGTGGTGTGCACAGAGGGTGTTGTCTCCTGAGGAGTGGCCCTCAAGGTTTGACGGGGGTCAGTCCTCGTTCTTGCTTCTTCCACCGGCGCTACTGCATGAGGCGGTGGGGGTTGGTTGTTGGTGGCTTCCATGTTTGGATGTGCGGACCAGATCTCAGCAAAGGAGGTAGAAATGGTGGAACTTTATTACACGTTCCCACAGACGGCGCCAAATGATCGTGGCCGAGATCACGGGGATGGTCTGAGCGCTAAGCGTGGTGGTCCGAGGGTCCCTGCAGGCGGTTGATTGCTCTCTGGTGGTTGCTCCGGTACGGGGTGCGCGGTGGTGTACCTGCGAAGGCACTCCAATGCTCAAGTTAGTGGGAGAGATGATATGAGGGTGAACGGTGATAGATCGATTACCTTTGGCTTATGGGGGTGAGGCCCCTTATATAGTCATGGGGTGTTACGACAGGGGGGGAACATGGCAGGTGGAGCAGGCACGCCTTCGCCGCCCTTCTCCTGCTACGGCCGTAATCCCCAGTGGCGTGTGTCAGATACTCCTACCTTTATCGGGGGTTGTAGGGGGCGCATTAAATGCGATGAGACTTGGTAGGTAAGCTACCTCTGGGGCTCTAGTCATAGGGTCCGAGGCTTCGTCGTTGTGGTATGGGCATCCGACCGATTACGCTGGGCGATCGTCTCTCCTAGGGGTTGTTCAATCGGCCTAAAGTCTAGACCGACGCGACATTGAGTTGGTTCTTACGTTCGGGACATGGATCAGGCGATCGTCTCGTGAGGAGCCGCTTACGCCGAGGTCAGGATCAGTTGCAGATCGCGATCTGAACAGAGACACTTCAGTGAATGAGCACACAAACAAAGACGGGAGATAGTGCATGAAGGATTCACGAATTTGGGGATTTAGGGTTCAATTCAACTCCAGACTAGTGATGTCAACGAGGCGGGTCGGGGTGGGTAATGCCTACCCGTATACATACCCGCTAAAATTAACGGGTACCCATGCAGGTTACAAGTATCCGCGGGTATTCACGGGTATCCGTTAATGTTTAAGAATTTAAATTTTATAAAAAGAAATAGAGAAAATGTTATATAATATCATACTATGTATATAAATAATCATTATATAATACCATTACGTCTTAATATATTAAGAATATCATCAAAAAATAATATAAAATAAATTATATCTCATCATAAAATAATAAAAAATACAAATATTCAAATATATTTAATAGAAAAATATGTTTTAATAAGTATGCGGGTACCCGCAGGGCGGGTAGTATAATATTTGTCCCCACCCATTATATAAATATGCGGGTACTCATTGCGAGTATATACGGGTACAGGTTTTTTTAACATCCCTACTACAGACTTTAGAGACCATGGCAGGGAGTCAACGACCAGGAGTTTTGTAATTTTTTTACTAGCAATCAAAACGACGTCATTTTATTTGATTTTTTTTTTTAAAAATGGGTGACTCGTTCAGTTCACTATTACCTGACCGAGTCATCAATTTTTCACCATAACCCACCGAGTCAACCCGGTTCGCACCGGTTTACATACATGACTGATTTTTTGAGTGGCTCAAACCAGTTGGATCATCGGTTCCCAAGCCAACCGGTTCGACTGACCAGTTCGAGCGAGTTTTATAACACTAATTGAAAATCCATAACAAAGGATGTTGTTTTAGATAAGGAGTGTGTTTGGCTTATCATTTCAGCTAACTGAAAGTTGAAAATAGTAGCTGAAATTATTTCAGCAGTGTTTGAGAAGGTAGCTTTTTTGGGTAGCTACAAGCTTTTCTTAAAAAGCTACCTGGGGTAGCTTTTTTAAAAAAGCTCTAATTTTCAACTACTAGCTGAAATTTAATTATAAGTTTAGCCCTCAACCACCCCCACTTATCATTATTTAATAATTAATGTTGTCCTTAAATGACATTTTACTATTTTCAACTAGTTTTACCAATCACATTCAATAGCTTTTCAGCTTTCAGCTAGCTTTAAGCTTTCAACGAGTTTTTCAGCTAGTTTTACCAAACACACTCAAGAGCTACTTAACATTGTAACGAAGTGTAAAACTATACCAAATCATCATTATTTAAATGTTGGCTTTTAACTGCTTAGATAAAAATGTACGTGTAAATATTATAAAACCATTAATTTGTACATCAAAAGTTTTAAATTTTGAAATATAATTACGTTAATTTGTATTAAAATTATTCTTTTTAATATATTTTTTATTTTAATTAATATTTTTTTATTAATAGTTTTTAACTTCCTAAATATGACACCATGCATACACATTGTGACACCATACATGATACATACACCACTCTCCCTTAAAGCTCAAAATCGACCAAAATTATTATTTTACACATAAATAACACAATTATTTAAATTTTACATCAGCATACAACCCACGACCAGCGTACATAAGCGTGTAGTATTTTATTTTCCTTTTTTGTTGTTGCAATTGCATAAACCAAAAAAGGAAGCTGTGAGGCACGTATGCTCCTCGTTGCTGACTATTGCATTTGCAGCAGTGAACTGTGAACACCAGCAGTTGAGTTCCCTTTCCAAGTCAAATATGCAAAATTCACTATTTACTCACCAAGGGCATAAAAGTAAAATCATCTCCTCATCATTTCCATATCAACCAAACAAACCCCATCGCATAAAGTAAAAAAAAATTATATATATGTACCTCTCAGTCACCTTACACCAAAATCAAATCATTCAAACCCAGCCTGCCATTGAAACCAAAGCTTTGCCTTTTCTCTCGAAATTTTCCATTGGGTCGAAGAAAGTCTCAACCTTTTTATTTTTCCCCAGAAGACAAGGGATCTGACTAGTTCTAGAAAGAGATACAGAAAGAAAGATGTGTGGAGGTGCTATTATCTCCGACTTCATCCCGGCGGCGACCGGTGGTTCCCGGCGTGTGACCGCCGACATCCTGTGGCCGAATTTGAGGAAACCCAGTTCGAAGAAGCAGCTGTTGAATGATGACTTCGAGGCTGGCTTCAGAGAATTCAAGGATGACTCTGACTTCGAAGAGGAAGAGGAAGATGATGACTTCCCGGTCGGTGTTAAGGGTTTTTCCTTTGATTCCACCAAGACCAAGCCTTCCAAGTTCCTCTCTCGGGGTAACTCTCTCTGATTATCATTTTATTTTCTGTTTTTGTCTGAATTTCACATGTATTTCTTTGTTTTGATGCTTCATATTTCATTTGGGTGTTAGTTGATGGAAAAATGATGACTTTCTAATGATTTTGCCTTGTTAACCCTTTTTTGTAATTTATTTAAAAAATAAGGAACTGTCTTTTTTTAAAATGTTTTTCTGGGTTTTTAATTTTATTCTGATAGTTTTAGATCTCGGGGGTCTCTTGAAGAAAAATTTGTGCTTTATTTTCTAGTCGAGGCTGGGTGTTTCTGCTCTTTGAACGAGCTTTAGCCTTTAGGGACTACAGCAGCAATACACTTTAGAGAGGGTTAAGAATTGGGGATGTTTTTGTAGATCCAATTGGAGTTGGTTTCAGTTTCATGTTGAATCATCTTAATTGATCATTAGTTGTTGCTGATTTGATGGCAATACTGAACTAAATGAAACGGGACACACTCTTTAAGATATGACCATATTAGTTGTTGCTGATTTTACTCTTAATTAATAGATCTGAGTGATTTTGGAAATGATCTTTGTGTGTGTGTGTTTGGTATGTGATATTGATTTTATGAGGATACTACATGCCGATTGTTCTTGCTGTAGTATTAATATGTCTTTCCAATTACATTATAGGATTGAAATCTGCAAAACCTGTGGAATTCAGTGTCCAAGCTGATGAGTCTGCTAAGAGAAAGAGGAAGAATCAGTATAGGGGGATCCGCCAGCGTCCATGGGGAAAATGGGCAGCTGAGATCCGTGATCCAAATAAGGGGGTTCGTGTTTGGCTTGGAACCTTCAACACTGCTGAGGAAGCTGCAAGAGCTTATGATGCTGAAGCTAGGAGGATCCGTGGCAATAAAGCCAAGGTGAACTTCCCTGATGGTGCTGCAGGTTCTTCCTCAAAACGTGTCAAGGCCAATCCACAGAACCAGCAAGTGAAGGAAAATGTAAACTCTGTTAAGCCCAAATTGAACAAGATGTTCAATTTTGGTGACAACATAGAGGACTACTACTCCTCTATGGATCAGGTTGAACAAAAGCCAGTGGTTAACCAGTATGCTAACATGGGACCCTTCCCTGGAAATGGAGTTCAGCTCTCACCCCTTCCTGCATCTACTGATGTCACCCCTTATTTCAGCTCAGAGCATTCAAGCAATTCATTTGATTATTCTGATCTTGGATGGGGTGAACAGGGTCCAAAGACTCCTGAGATCTCATCCATGCTTTCTGCTCCTCTGGAAGGTGAATCTCAGTTTGTGCAGAGTGCTAATCAGCAGTCTAACTCTCAGGATCTGCTATCCATGCAAGATGGTTCTGCAAAGTCACTATCTGAGGAGCTTGCAGATTTTGAATCCCAGCTGAAATTCTTTGAGACTCCTTATCTTGATGGAAGTTGGGATGATGCTTCATTGACTTCCTTGCTGAATGGAGATGTAACTCAGGATGGTGGAAACTCAATGAACCTTTGGAATTTTGATGACCTGCCTCCCATTGCAGGAGGGGTTTTCTGAGCAACTGCTTTTGTTTCCCAGTTTATGTAAATAAAGCTACAAGTTTTTAATTTCTGCTCAAGTGATTTACAATGAGTGATCAGAAAAGGGGTATTTTCGCATGAGGGAAATTAATACTTTGCCCAAGTGATATTATCTGAGTATTGAGATTCAAATCTGAGTAGTAGAAGAAAGTAGCATACTTCTTTAATTATTTGATTCTTTTTGGTTTATAATTGAAGCATGGGAAAACAAATTATCTCTGGTTTTTATTTTCTTTATTTTAATTTTAATCATTTATATAAAAATGATAAAAACAACATGTCTCCTGATTAATTATGGATTTTGGAGAAAGCGTTTCAAATTATCTGGTTTTTACACATGTAATATAATACATGAGTCGAGTTTTGTCATTGGATGCGAAGATATATTTATATAGCGGAGGATATGGGCTTGCACTGGCGCTTATGACTGTGAGTCTGTGATGATGAGGTGATGGACAAGCAGAGAAAGAGGGCTGTAGAGAGCAGCGCCGTCACCCCTCTTGGGGTCTCCTCCCTACCAATTTGTGGGGTTATTCCCTCTTTTTCTTCCTCACCGCTAATTTCTTCTCCTTCATTCCTTTTCCGGTTATCTCCTCCATTCGCGTGGCCACTTCACTCTCCTTTTTCCAGTCATCCACCTCCACTTCTTTTTCTTTTTTTCACATCCTCCAGCTTCAACTTTTTGGTGAATTCTAACGTAAATCAAGGTACTTTACGGTGTAATAGGGGTTTTAGGTAAAAATAAATTTTTTAAAATTTGTAACGTGGTACTTCTATTATTATATTATTAGTAGGCTTGTTTCTCGTTCCTCTCTCTGTTTCTCTCTTCTCTCTCTTTTGTTTCTCTTTCCTCCCTCTCCCCTGATTCTCTCTCCCCTGTTTCTCTCTCCTCTCTCTCTATATTTTTAATTTATTAAGATTATCTCTCCTCTCTCTGTTTCTCTCTCCTCTCTCCTCTGTTTTCACTCTTTTCTCTATTTCTCTCCTTTATTCTCTCTCGTCCCTCTCTCTCCTCTGTTTCTCTCTCCTCTCTCCTCTGTCTCTCTATATCCTCCGTTTCTCCCTCCTCTCTCTCCTTTCTCCTCTGTTTCTCTCACTCTCCACTATTTCTCTCTCCTCTCTCCTCTATTTCTCTTTGTTTCTCTATCCTCTGTTTCTCCCTCCTCTCGATCTCCTCTCTCCCCTATCTCTATTTTTCAATTATTAGGATTCTCTCCCTTCTCTCTCTCCTCTGTTTCTCTCCCATTTTTTCTCCTCTCTTCTCTGTTTCTTTGTCCTCTCTCTCCCATGTTTCTTTCTCCTCTCTCTCCTTTATTTTTCTCTCCTCTCTCTATTTCTCTCTCGTCTCCCTCCTTTGTTTCTTTCTCCTCTCTCTCCTCTATTTCTCTCTTATTTCTCTCTCCTCTCTCTATATTTTTCATTTATTAAGATTCTCTCTCCTCTCTGTTTCTTTCCTGTTTCTCTCTTCTCTATTTCTCCCTCTCATCTCTCCTCCATTTCTCTCCTATTTTTCTCTCTCCTCCGTTTCCCCTGTAGAATGGGAATACCATTGATTATTACTCTCTTTTACTAGCTCCTTTTTTATAAAAACACATTTCTAACCCTCTTTGATTTATGAAATTGATTTATACAATTTGGGATGTTACAAGATGCAACTTCAACATCCAGGAGAGTGACAAATGCAATAATGGGGCTGTCCATTAATTGCTGATAGGGTTTAGGGTTTAATAATTATTGAACTGTGGTCGAATTGGTATTGATTAAATATATATTTTAATATTATATAACATTTCAATTACTAAAATAACACAAAATGTTAAGAAATTAAGATATATAAAGTTTTAAATTAGTATAAATAACTTTATTTTTATAGACAAAAAAATTAATATGATTAGTAAAATAATAAGTACCTAAGTGTAATCCTTAAACACGTCTTTAGTTGTCTAAAATATGTTTGAGACTAAATAAAAAATTGAAAAAAATGATTTTTTTAGCAGATACCAATTCAAATTATTTTCTAACACCGGTTTTTTTACCAATTCTAAAAACTACCAATTTTTTGGAGTTAAATAGATCAGTTTTTGGGCCTTCCCGATCAAACTTCAAATTGGCGAGACCGACTCATTTTTCAAAACTATACTTTAAAATGCGTATAAGGATCATCCCTAGCCTCTTTAGCCTAGTTTAGTTACAGAATAACTACAAATTTTGATTTCCTAGTTATTTCGTAGCTAAATTTGGCTGGAGAACCGGAGAGGATTCAAATCCTTAAAATGCACCCCCTACAATTTAGAATAGCCAACTTATAAGGAAATTTCATGGTGTCTTCATTGCGTCCTCCAAATGGGGAACCTACCTGGCCTCATTTTGGACTCTTGTATCAAAGTTGCAACACAGAAAAGGACAAATTAAAACATCTATCTTGCAAGGCATACTATCTCCGATCATTAGAAAAGTTATGAATATCGATCCCATATCAATGACCCTTTCAAGTAGTGCTACATAGGAGTGTTGCACATTAACCGTTAGTGCAAATAATGGAATCAAAAGAGAGACATGGTGAGATTAACTGAACCTACTGTGATGTAGTATGATAAATGAGTTAAAAAATATATCAACTTGATCAACAACTTGACCTAGTGGCGCAAAAGAGAATTAAAGTATAAACTAGAAAATAATATAAAGGATTTGATGATAATTGATCTAATGTCTAGTGAGACGGTTGTGTACACTTATGGACCTATCTTTTGCTTTTCACAAGTGAATATAATTATTTTTATATGACTTGTTTTTATTTTTTGTTTGGGTGCAGTCCAAGGGTGGGGAATATTACTTGCTTTCTTCCTTTCATAATGATTCCCTTTTTTTGTAAGAAAAAAAATCTATTTAAACATTTTCTTTCATAGGCCAATAATGATTAAATATAGTTTCTTTAAGCAAATAATAGGTATTCGACCAAAATAAAAAACAAATGATAGGAAGGAAATTAGAGCCGGTAAAATAGGCTAGTCCAACTGGGCTGAGCCATAAAAATTCACAAAAATGTAGGGTTCAGACACTTATTTTATAAATCCGAATAACTCTAGAGCGTTTTATTCTAACCAATAAAGTCCGCTACCCACAAAGAGTCAGGTAGTCTGTAAAAACAAGAAAAAAAATCAGGCTACCCGCAAAAAATTCACAAATAGGTGGGGCTTTGACACCTATTTTAAAAGTTTGAATAACTATTGTGCTATTTAACTCAGTCCGATAAAACTCGTTACTCACATCGGGGCGAGATGAGTTGCCCGAAATTGAAAGCTATAAGAAAAACCATGATTTATTCCAAAATCAATCCATAGCAGAAAACGTATTTTCTTATAATATTGCATTATGTGAAAAATTAAAATACGAGCTCACATTTGACTCTTTCTATTTCTTTGTTTTCAATGAAGGAAATGGTCGAAATATTTTTTATTGTTTGGAACCATAGTAGCGGGCTAAACTAGATTTCTTTTACCTATATAGTTTCATACTTATCTTAATTTAAAGCACATCAATGGGCTCCCATCTCAGGCACTTCCTAATCATCATTAACACGAATGGTAATTTATGGTTGAGTTCGAACTAGTTGCCTTAGTTTGGTTAACTTACCTCACATGTAACTTGAATCGTTGGATTCTTGTGAATAATTCTACGCTATTATTATTCAGAGTTGTACACACAAGTCTGCTCAACTCAACAGCACATGAATAGATGAACGTTATCCTGTTCCCAGTTTGCTTGAGCCCTATCGTATTCTTATTTATCATACAAGACTCTTTATATACTATTTAAATAAATAGCAAGTGGAGTGAGAATGGGCCATAGTTAGTTGGATTTTCAAGTTCCAATCCAGCCCAAGGGCCACACCACACATTTCCTTTATTCCTGCCTTTGTAAGGGAAACAGCTGCTCAGTGGGACCCCATCAGAAGATCAAAGCCGTTGAAATATGAATCAAAGGTTAGCAATGCAAGACAAAGTCAACACTGCGAACGTTTTGTTAGAGCCTGTCACCGGTGAATTGAAGAGTAAAAGGATTAAAGGGGCACTTATGTGTTGTGCATCAACTTGCCCACTTGATCATCAATTATCATGTTTTATTATCTATTTTTTTCACCTCGCATTCTTATATTTTTTTCTTTTTCTTACACCTAAAAAAGTGGAATAAACCTATGATTAATAATATGGGTATTCATATTCAATCTAATCCAACGCAAACCGTAAAAATCGAATTGAAAAACCGAAAACTAAATTAAATCAAAATCCAAAAAATCGCAAACCGCAAGAGCTGATTTTTTTTATTTGATTGGATTGGTTTTCGGATCCTATGTTGAAAACCGATCCAATCCAACCCGAACTTATATATACATATTTTATTACTTATAAAATAATCATACATTTATACTTGTATACATATATATTTATAAAAATACTTATACTAATATATTTTTTATGATTTTATTATCTAATATCATTTTAATATTTCTATAAATATATCAAAATAAAACTAGTTTTAAATTAATTTTCATGACTCATGTCATTCTTTTTATAAAAATTTATATTAATTTTAATAAATATAAGTTCCGATAAGAAAATGTTTACTGTTACTTCATTATTTTATCATATATTTATTGTTGATTTAAAAACCTGAAAATCGATTCAATCCAATCCAATTTAAATTGAATCGAATTGGATTGGATTTGAAAAAATATCAAAATCGATCGGATAATGAAATAGTAAAACCACAATGATCGAATTGGATGATTTTTTTTACTTCAAAATCGATCCAAATCAAACCACTAACACCCTAATTAATGATTCTTTCGCATCCCAATAGTATCATCAATTCACCATTTATTTTACATCCCTCATCACCTCTCTCTATATATTATATTATATCACATATTATAGCTATTAATTTTTTTATTATTTCGTCCTATAAAAAAATTATATAGCTAGGGGCAGAACTTTAGCATGACAAAGGGAGTCGAATTTTTAAACATTTTTTATACACATATATTTCTATAATTATTAAAAAAAATATATTTATTTCACAATACCTATAATATTCTTAAATCCCAAAATTCTTGTGTAAGTTTCTTTCTCTCAAATGTAGAACATAGAAGCTTTTCACATAATTCCTTGATTGAAGGTGATTTCTAATAATTTTTTTAAAATTATTTTTAGAATTAAGTATATTTGTAGTCCATGAAAATATATCGAAATTTTAATTTGATTCTATTTTATTTTTTTCTTTGATTTTACTCCTATATTTTTTAAAATCATATGTTTTTAGTGTTAACCATTAATTTTTTAGTTAAATAATGAGGTGTTGATATTTCTTTTCAGACTTTCCTATGAATTTTTTTTATAGATTTTCCTCTATATTTTTTGGGGGATTCCAAATTTCTTAGAAGATATTTTAAACTTTATTAGAAATTTCCTATAATTATTTTTTTATAGCAAAATAGAAAATTTCTATAACAACATTTTTTGTAAAACATATGGTGATCTTTTTAAAAAATTTACTACATATTTTTCAAGTGAAAAAATTTGCAAGAAATTTTGGTGAATTTTTATCCAAGAAAAACACAAGAGAATTATAAACATGACTTAACAACATAGTTAATATCAATGACTAAAAACACATTGTTTTAAAAAATAGAGAACCATTTTTAATATAATATTACATATTTAGTTTATGATTTAAATCTCCCTAAATTTTTTGTTCAACTTCTATCAATAAGTAGGTATACTCATAAACTTGAGAGGTGGATTCCACCTCTGAATAGAAAGCGATAAGAGAGAAAGTATGAGATTGTGAAAGATGATCGTGAAAGAAAAACAATGTGGAGAATGAGATAAAAGAGAATATATATGTATAAATATTAAATTTCCTATATCTCCATATGTGCTTATCATTTTAGCATATGTTTCGAATAGATTTTGTACGCGCGGTACACAACCAAGTTTTATAAAAATAATTTTAAATTGATTTTATTCCATGTGCTTCATAATTCACATATGAAATTATTTTCAATTATCAATTTTATGATCAATTATATAGTGTGTTTGGTAACACATTTACACTCCGTTTGGTAAGGTTGAAATAGCGTAGAAGTAGACGAGGGTAGCGAGAGATAGCATAGAAATACCATAGCTTTGTTGTTTGGTAGAGCATAGAAGTATAAGAGAAGTATGAAAAGTGCATGGGCCCCACATGTCTCCCATTTCTTCGCTCAGGACGCGAGAGATAGCGAAGAAATTGGTGGAGAGGTGATCTACTGTTGATTGCCCAGGGAGCCACGTACTCTGCGCCGCTCTATGTCATCAAGGAGAGCCAATCCAAGCGGAGCTGGGAGGTTTCAATGGTTTTTTATGGTGTCAGAAGCTTTGAGAGGGGTGAAGGAGAGAGTGGACCAGTGAGTTGAAGACGAGGCAAGCGAAGTTCATGAACTCTGTTTTTGAAACAGAGAATGCCACACTAATGACAGGGTGCTGAAGGGGTTGAAGGTCTCATCCATCTAAGGAACCAAGAGGGTCGTGAAGGTTAAGCTTGAAGGCCGTTAAGGCTTGGATCTCTGAGTGACTCACATTGTT
Source organism: Sesbania bispinosa (assembly GCA_026901365.1). Classification (NCBI taxonomy): domain Eukaryota; kingdom Viridiplantae; phylum Streptophyta; class Magnoliopsida; order Fabales; family Fabaceae; genus Sesbania; species Sesbania bispinosa. The sequence continues at coordinate 263,221 of QLOH01000223.1, read as the reverse complement.
GTTGCTCTGTGCAAACGTTAAGGTTAAGGTGAAGTATGCAACCACTGCAAAGGAGAAAATCGATCACCACTTCTTTTTAATCGATTTTCAGCACCTCAAAAAGGCTTGTTTTGAACTCTGACTTTGAAATTAATCGATATCCCATTATAATAATCGATTACAGTTTTTAAAAATAACTTGAGATAATCGATTTTTGTATTTAAAAATCGATTTTAAACATTATTGTTGGCGGGAATAACTATCTCTTCAATCAAACCAAACACCTCAAATTCACATTTCTCTATTATTTCTCACTTATTTCTCTTCTACCAAACAACCCATAAATCATCTCTATCTCTTCTCCATTTCTCTCTTTCCTACTTCTCTCTTCTCTATTTCTCTCTTTTCTATTTCTACACAATAACCAAACAAAGTGTTAAGCTTGGATGAAAGCTAAAACTAATAGTTGAGATCATTTTATCATATTTGGTATGGTATCTACTAGTTTTTTACTACCTTTTTTTTAGAAGCTATTTGAGATAGCCTTTTTAAAAAAGCTGCTTTTTTTACCTATTAGCTGAAAATTTTTTACAATTTTATTCATCAACAACTGTCACTTATCACTATTTAATAACTAAAGATATCCTTATATGTCATTTTATCATTTTCAACTAGTTTTATCAAACACTTTTAATCAAATCAGCTAATTTTTCAGCTTTAAGCTAATTTTTTCAATTTTCATATAATTTTTCAATTTTCAGCCAATATATCAGTTAATTTTACAAAATACACTCATATACTAAGTGTATGTTTAATTTAATGTAAAATCACATTTCAAACATAAATTTGTGCCAGATTCACGTTTATAACGTGACTTTATAATAAATTAAACACACACTAATAACATCCTTACAAATTTACAAAACCAAACCCCATGAGCGCGTAAACGTGGCATTTGTCTTTTTCTTATTCCCGAAAAGTTGACAAGGTCAAACGTTGTTTAGTGTATACTTACCTTCTTTGAACTTAGTTTCTTGATACAATGAATGGGACCCGGATCCTCTTCAGTCCAAGAAAAATTGGACAACATCTCGACCCTTTATTTTCTGAGTGCACTAATTAAAAAAATAAAAAAAATTCATACACTAATTTATAGCCGTTGGATTCGCACTGCAGAATTTACAATACTGCATAGCATTCGACCCTAGTGAATAGGAGTACGGAGTTTCAACTTTTATAAGAAAAAAGTTACCTTAAATATTGATAAAAAATATAATTTCTTATATACATATATACACACAATTAAATATTATATTTTAATTGTATTTTTATTCCTTTGATTAAATTGTATGTGATTTTAATCCCTTAATTTTTTTTATTTTAATTACATCTACGCTAAGAGACGAGCATAAAACTATTAAAAGTGTAAAGTTTTTATTAAAAATAAAAATATTAATTATATCAAAAGTATAAATGACCAACAAATATTTTTCTTTTTAATAATTTTTTTTCATTTTTAACAATTAATTTTACCTTAGTTCTTACTCTTGGTGTTATCAAAATCAAAATTTTTTATCAATTTAAGTTTCACCGTTACAAAATTAAGAATCATTATTTTTTTTTGTTAAATCCTCAAATTTTTATATTTTATTAAAATATTTTATGATTTATGATAAATTTAGATATGAAATAATTTTAAATTTTCAAAAAATAAAATTTAGTAGAAGATTTATAAAATTTTAAAGATTTTGTAGGGTGTGATGTTAGGGTTAATTTGAAGAGAGAAAAAAATTGGGATGCTTCATGTTAAGTAAATTTGAAGTTAATTTGGTTGATAAGTTTTAAGTGAAAAAATGTTTAAAGTAATTTAATTAACTTATTTTATAAAATATTTGAGTAAATTAAAAATGAGAATTTTAGAGTTTTAAGTACGAGGAAAGTGATGAAAAAACTTAATTGCAAGAATTAAAAAACTAAGAAACTAAATTCACACAAAAAGTTATTAGAGATCAATATCACATACTAGACACAAATGTGTTTTGAACAACCGTTAATTAAGTTTTTTTATATGTACGTTTGTTTATTTGGAATGCTGCAATTGTCGTAGTGTAGTGCTCTGACCTGACCGTTTTCAATCAGCAGGAAATAGTGCTTTTCACAATTATATAGCCTCTGTTTTATCGTTAGAATACTCTAAAATCATGATTTTGCATAAATAATTTTAAAAATTTTTATTTAACATATTTTATAAAATATATATTACTCATCTCAACTATTAATTAATTTTTAATAATTTTGCTGATCTCTAGGTTGAGGAGATATTCTCTACTCTTCGGTGAAGATTTCCTGTCTTCAAATATGCGACACATACTCTCCCAAGATTCTGGGAAGTAAAGTCATGCATCTGATCAATAACCATACATAGCCTTCATGTATTTTAAGCTTTAACTACCCACTCTTTATTTTGCTGATATTTTATAGAGTACTACTACAAATTTCAGAGTATGTTTGGTTTAGTGTTGAAACGTGGTAAATTCACATTTTCAACGCTAGAAATAGTTGCATTGAAAAATCCAAACTTGAGTTTGGCTAATTTCAACGCTAAACCAAACACACTTTTAGTAAGATCCAGCAGGAGGAGGGTACGTATTGATATGTATTAGATTTACTGTAAAATCTCATTTAATAAATCATAAACGTAACTCTGTCTGACTCTGAGCCATATAGCGTTATTAAAATTAAGATTTAATGGTATCTGTTGAAACTGCCTTTGAACATCTAACTGTTTTTTCAGGATGGTAGTTATTTTCTGTTTAATCAGTTTTGGTAGTTGACAGCTATCATTTTCTGTTTCTGACTTCCTATAAGAAGGGGTCCTGTATCATCATGTATGATTCTGTACTGCTGAATAAAAATTCTGATTCGTTGCCCCCGTGGATGTAGCCCAATTTTCTCCAAGGGTGAACCACGTTAATTTCTCTGTGTGATTCTGTTCTCTCTTTTACTCTTCTTTTTCAATTTGTGTTTTGCATTATGTTTTCTTGTTTCTGTTTTTGTTCTTGTGTTCTTCACAGCTACAACAAACTGGTATCAGAGCTCAGGTTGCGATCAAGGGAATTTAATTCTCCTACACCGTGATTCTGTTCTGTATATTTGGTCTTCCGCTGCATCTGTGAAAGAACATTCAAGAAAGATGACAAACACCATCAGGATCGAGAAGTTTAATGGGAAGAACAGTTTCAATCTGTGGCGCATTAAGATGCGAGCTCTGCTGAAGGAACAAAGGGTTTGGGGTCCTCTAGCTTCTGTTTCCGCGAAGAAGGAGAACGAGGAGAAGTCAACTTCTACAAAGAAGGAGGATCTTGCAGAGCAAGAAGAGGAGAAAGCTCATTCACTAATCCTGCTTTCCCTATCGGATGAAGTTCTTTATGAGGTAGCTGATCAAGAAACGGCTGGTGGATTGTAGTTGAAGCTTGAAAAACTCTACATGACAAAGTCAATCTGTAACAAGTTGTTGTTGAAACACCGTCTGTTTGGTCTTCATATGAAGGAAGGCACGCCTCTGAAGGATCATTTGGATGAACTAAATTCAATCTTGATGGAGCTTAGAGATATAGATGTCAAGATTGAAGATGAGGATGCAGCCATGATTCTGCTAGCCTCACTTCCACCCTCCTATGAGAGATTTGTAAATTCTCTTAGTGTTGGGAAGGAATGCATCACGATGGAAGAGGTAAAATGAAGCCTGCACTCAAGGGAACTCCGGTTTAAGGCATCTGCAACTGAAGAAGTAAATGGAGCAAGACTGCTTGTTTCTAATTCTGCCAAGAATGGTAAGAAGAAGAAAGATAAAGGCAAGAAGAAAATTAAATTCAATCCAAAAGACATTTGTAACTACTGCAAAGAACCGGGTCATTGGAAGAAAGATTGTCCGAAGCAAAAGAATCAGAAACCGGTTGCTGCTACTGTACAAGAAGGTTCCTCATCTGAAAATGAGCTTGTACTATCTATTATTGACAATCATCAACATTCTGCAGAACAATGTGTACTTGACTCGGGCTGTTCTTATCATATGTGTCCTAATAGGAGCTGGTTCCTAACATATGAGAAGAAATCTGGAGCTAATGTCTTCATGGGAAACGATATGGCATGCAAGACAATTGGTATTGGATCAATTCAGATTAAGATGCATGATGTTGCAATAAGAACTCTTACTGAAGTCAGACATGTACTGGATTTGAAGAAAAATCTGATATCTGTTGGAGTTCTGGATTCAAAAGGCTTCAAATGCAATGTTGAAGGTGGAGTAATGGAAATCAGAAAGGGCTTAACTGTTTTTATGAGAGGCATCAAAAAGGGAAACCTATACATGCTTCAAGGATCAACCAATTCAATCTCAGAATCAGTATCAGTGGCTGATAAACATACACCAGATTTAACACAACTATGGCATATGCGTCTTGGTCACATGAGTGATAGAGGAATGATGGTTCTAAGCAAGCAACAGCTTCTGGGAGATCATGCAGTAAAAGAACTCAAGTTCTGTGAACATTGTGTCTTCGGGAAACAACACAGGATTAAATTTCCAAAGGCTCAACACACCACCAAGTCCACCTTGGATTATGTTCACTCAGATTGTTGGGGTCCTTCTCGTGTACCTTCAGTTGGAGGAGGCAGGTATTTCCTTTCTATCATAGATGACTATTCTAGGATGTCTTGGATATTCATTATGAAGCACAAAAATCAAGCATTCAAATACTTCAAAGAATGGAAGATTTTGGTTGAAAACCAGACTGGTAAAAGAATAAAGAGACTCAGAACTGACAATGGTCTGGAGTTTTGTTCTGCTGAATTTAACAACTACTACAAGAGTGAGGGCATTGCAAGGCAATACACTGTCAGAAACACCCCTCAACAGAATGGAGTGGCTGAACGTATGAATAAAACATTGCTAGAAAAGGCAAGATGCATGTTGTCCAATGCTGGTTTGACCAAAAGTTTTTGGGTTGAGGCTGTGAGCAGAGCATGCTACCTGGTAAACAGATCTCCCTCCACTGCTATAGGTTATAAGACGCCTATTGAGGTATGGTCCACTAAACCTGCAAACTATTAAATTCTTAGAATCTTTGGTTGTCATGCATACTATCATGTAAATGAAGGGAAGCTTGAACCTAGATCTAGGAAGGGTTTGTTTATGGGTTATGGAGATGGGGTGAAAGGGTATAGAATTTGGTCACCTTCTGAAAAGAGGATTATTCTTAGTAGGGATGTTGTTTTTGATGAATCCCACATGTTTCACCCGACATTGGAGTTTTCTTTTTCAGGAAACAAAGAGGATACTCTCAAACAGGTGGAGTTTGAAACCACTTCAACTACAACTCAGAACAAGGAGTTGAATGATGAAGATTCTGAAAAATCTAAAGAAGAACAAGATGAAGTTGATGATCCCAATTTGTCTCATCAGCAAGAGACTCAATCTGAAACTGAGACTAGTCAAAGACCTCGGAGACAGATTAAGCCCCCTCTGAGATATGGTTTTGAAGACATGGTTGCCTATGCTCTTCATATAGCAGAAGAAGTTGACTCCCATGAGCCTACCACTTACAAGGAAGCTCTCAATCATGAAGAATCAAATAAGTGGATCCTTGCCATGCGTGAGGAAATTGAATCACTCCAGAAAAATCAAACCTGGAAACTTGTCAAGCTACCTAAGGGAAGACATGTTGTTGGATGCAAATGGATATTCAAAAGGAAACCTGGAATTTCTGGTATTGAAGCAGTCAGGTACAAAGCACGTCTAGTAGCTAAAGGTTTCATTCAGAAGGAAGGTGTGGATTTCAATGAAATCTTCTCACCAGTTGTAAGACACACCTCCATAAGAGTCTTGTTGGCTCTTGTTGCCTGCCAGGACCTGGAACTTGAGCAATTGGATGTGAAGACAACCTTCTTGCATGGAAAATTGGAAGAAGATATTTTAATGGAACAGCCAGAGGGTTTTGTTACTCAAGGAAAAGAAGACCATGTCTGCCAACTACAAAAGTCTCTCTATGGGTTAAAACAATCTCCAAGACAATGGTACAAGAGGTTTGATAGTTTGATGGTCATCCAAGGTTTCAAAAGAAGCCCCTATGACTGCTGCGTCTACCACAACAAGGTGAAGGATGGCTCTCTGATATATCTCCTACTCTATGTAGATGATATGCTTATTGTTGCCCGGGACAAGAATGCTATTCAAAATCTGAAGACTCTCCTAAACGGAGAATTTGATATGAAGGACTTAGGAGCTGCCAAGAAGATCTTGGGGATGGAAATCTATCGTGATAGGACTCAAAAGAAGCTTTTCTTGTCACAAAAGGAATACATTCAGAAGATTTTATTTCGATTTGGGATGAGCAATGCTAAATCCTTAAGCACTCCCCTGTCAACCAGAGAGAAATTATCAGCTAGTGTTCAGGTTCAATCTCAATCTGATTTGGAATATATGTCTCGAGTACCTTATGCTAGTGTTGTAGGAAGTCTCATGTATGCCATTGTATGCACAAGACGTGACCTTGCCTATGCTGTCAGTGTTGTGAGTAGGTACCTACATCAACCTCAGATAGAACATTGGAAAGCTGTCAAGAGAATATTTCGCTATTTGAGAGGAACATCAGATGTTGGACTCATTTATGGAACCAATTCAGACTGCTACCTAGCTGGATACTCAGATGCAGATTATGTTGTTGATCTAGACGGAAGGAAATCAATCACATGTTATGCATTCACTCTTGGAAGTTGCTTGGTTAGTTGGAAAGCCACATTACAACCTTCTGTTGCTCTATCTACAACAGAAGCAGAATATATGGCCCTTACAGAAGCTGCCAAGGAGGGAATATGGCTGAAAGGTCTGGTAACAGATTTAGGAATCACTCAAGAGCATGCTCTGATTTTCTGCGATAGCTTAAGTGCTATATGTCTAGCCAAGGACCAGGTTCATCATGAAAGGACCAAACACATAGATGTGCGGTACCATTTCATTCGGACTGAGAAAAGGATTAAGGTTCAGAAGATTGACACTATGCATAACCCTGCTGACATGTTTACAAAACCTGTTCCTAAAAGCAAGTTCATGCACTGCCTTGACTTGCTTAATGTTGATTGTTGGAAGTAGCCCATTGTGGCAGGTGGAAACAGATTCTCATCTCTAAACTCATGAAGTTTTTCAGTCAAAAGATGGTTCAAATGCAAGGTGGAGATTTGTTGAAACTGCCTTTGAACATCTAACTGTTTTTCAGGATGGTAGTTATTTTCTGTTTAATCAGTTTTGGCAGTTGACGACTATCATTTTCTGTTTCTGACTTCCTATAAGAAGGGGTCCTGTATCATCCTGTATGATTCTGTACTGCTGAATAAAAATTCTGATCCGTTGCCCCCGTGGATGTAGCCCAATTTTCTCCAAGGGTGAACCACGTTAATATCTCTGTGTGATTCTCTTCTCTCTTTTACTCTTCTTTTTCAATTTGTGTTTTGCATTCTATTTTCTTATTTCTGTTTTTGTTCTTGTGTTCTTCACAGCTACAACAGTATCTTCAACTGACCGACCAAAATTTTATTGATGAGTTGTTGTTTTAACTTATTAAACAAATGATTTTGTATTTTATGAAATTTTTAATATTTCTATATATATAGTTCATAACATAAATATTTGGTAAAGGTTCTTACGTTTGCTTCATTCATAATAGAATAGAATTTTATAACATTGTTTAATTCATGTAATTAATTTCACTTAATAAAAAAAGCTTTAATATATTATGATTTTATTTTGGGATTTTGACGTCGCCACGTTTCGCAAAAAAAAAAAAAAAATCATGATCATGATCAGGTTGTACTTAATACTTACATTACATATATATTTACATGGTACTAAGGTCAACTGAAAAAAAAAAAAAAAAACTTCATGAGGTTGTACTTAGTACTTACATTACATATATATTTACATGGTACTAAGGTCAACTGAATTTATTTTTCTTAATTCCTTTTGGGAATGGAAGATAAACACAAAGGTTAAGACTTAAATAAAGAATAATGATTAATATACACCTTATTTATTTTTTATTTTATATTTTTCCCATATCTAATTTTTTATCTCTTTCTTTCTTTTCTTTTTTTATCATCATTTAATTCATTATACTCATTTTCGCCCATCTCTCTATATTTTCAGGTGTGATTTTCCCGGATCATCATTGAATCTGATTCCTTAGCTGCACTTCACTTGTGCATGAAAGGAGCCTCAAAGTTTCATCCTGCTCATCATTTGGTCATGGAGATCAACCAATCTCTCTGTTCTTTCTCTGAAGTTTTGTATAGAAGCAAATCAAGTTGCAGATGGACTTGCTAGAATTGGCTATGAGATACTTAGTAATTATAAGACTTTTGATATCATTCCAGTTCAGCTCCATCATTTGTTGATAGCTGATACTGTGCTATATCCTTTCCTAGGGGTATGTAGGTTTAGCCCCTTTAGTAAAAAAAAAAACTTTAAAGATGTACACCAAATATTTTCCTTAAATAAGATTCGAGGCTCTCCAAAAATTGACAGAGTTGCGCCGACACCCGTGAACAATTAAATCAGAATAAATTCTAACATGAATTTTCATTAAACCGAAAGAAATTAACAAGCCAATGTTTTCATTTTAGTGAGTGTATATGTGTTTTGTTGACCCTCCCTTGAAGATAAAGCATTGTATATAGAATAAAGTTATAGAACAAGTATGTCCCAACCTGTTTTACAACTTGCGGTCTAGCTATATATTAAAATACTAAATGATCAATGAATTTGAACTACTTCTAGCAGCAATAAATCATTAACCAATTACCAAGTATTAAACACACCGTCACCATCATCAAGTTCAAATCGATTTGAACAGTGAACTGAGGTTTAGCGTTTAGGATATGGATTTGCCACCACACTTCCGATGTGAGATATGCATCATGGTATGACTATTAAGACCCTTCATTATTAAAAGATTACTTAAATATTTTTTTAATCCCTATAAACATGAGATTTTTGTGTTTAAAATCTCTTAAAAATATATTTTTTTTGTTTTTATTTTTTTAAAATAAATTATCCTTTTTTGTCTCTGCTGTTAACTTTAAGCCGATGTATCTAAAGAAGTGTCGCATCAGCCTGTCGCATGTGTTATTATTTTTGTTTAGCTTAAATTTATTTTTAGTCCTCATAGATATAGTCCTTTTGTTTTTAGCCCCTACATTTTTTTGGGTCTTTTATCTTAATCTCATCCTCATCCAACATCACAGTGTCCTAACTTTTTGGTTCTATTGCATTGTTACACTTAAAATTCTAGAACTTCTCGTGGGCTTAAAAGAATAAATTCTTTATATTCAATTATTTGAAATTTCAACACACTTGGATTCACTATATAAAGGGGAAAAATCTATAACGACCTTTGTTTTCTGTGCAATTTTTTTTTCTGTATATTGACTAACAAAATTTTCATGATTTATGATTACAAGCCTTTTTATATCATTTCTTTCACGTAACTCTGAGTGCATCAAAATGACATGATTTTGAGTTAACCTTGAAAATCATGAGCAGATCAATGCACATTTGGCGTACATGAGGGAACAATCACTGTTCATCAACAACAAAATCTTGTTCAACCCATTGGCTTGTGTAATTAATTCATGTGCTTTTTGATCTTTAGACATAAAGCACAAACTTCACAGTGTCGTCTCCTCGTGCCACGCTCAATACCTTCAGAACCTTGTTCAGTATTTCCCTCACGCACGTAGATTGTGTCCTTGCATATCTTTTTCAAGCCTTCCACCGTTGACGATGTCGTTTCCACGAGCCTCAACACCTTCTCCACCAATGCCATGTTCTTGCTCGATTTCGATTGCAAATATTTTGATATTCATTACTCCCAAACTCACCAACTTCAATTTGTTCTGTTTATGTTATGAGATTGCCACTAAGCTCGCTTGAAGGCTCTCGATTAACACTGGACTCAACATAAATCCCATCAAGTTACATGTCAATAGACAAAAATCAAATGAAACTTTTGGTAGTCAATAGACAAAAAAAATTGTAGAGAAAAAAGTATGTTACAGGTTTTCCCCCTTTTACAATGAATCCAAGTGTGTTGAAATTTCAAATAATTGAACACAAAGAATTTATTTTCTTTAAACCCACGAGGAGTTCCAATATTTTAAGTGTAACAATGTAGTTGAAGTAAATGGCACCGTGATGTTGGATTAGATGAGATTGAGGTTAAATATAATACCAAAAAAAAATTGCAGGGATGAAAAACAAAATGATCATATTTATAGAGATTAAAAACAAATTTAAGTTGGACAGAAATAACACATGTGACGGGTTGATGTGACACTTCGTTAGCCACATCAGTTTAAAGTTAATAATAGGGACCAAAGAAGCTAACTGGAAAATTTTTAACGATGAAAAACCAAAGAAAAAAATTATAAGGACTAAAAATAAAATGACTCATATTTATATGGACTAAAAATATATTTAAACCTTAAAATATCAATGGAAATATACTCATATATATTAAATCTAAGTTTTAATGGAGTTCACACGTTTACATTTAGTTGAAATGTCATAATAATTTATTTTTTTAAAAAATGCTTGTGTAGTATTTTAGTACAAAAAAAAATGCTTGTGTATTTCATAGTTCAAGACTTCAATGCTTTGTAGCGTTGTTTATTCAGTAATTTTTAAATGTTTTTAATTAGGGGTTTTTATTGATTAAGTGAAAAATTTCTTAACTACACTATGGCAGATGGCCTTTTACAGTGATTAATATACAACGGTCATTGTCATAGGTAATATCCGTTGTAGAATGTCATGTAAGGACTTTTGCATAAAATAAGCTAGCTTCTAACTGATAAAACTAACTTCTAGCTGATAAGGGTGTGTTTAATAAAACTAGCAGATAAGTTAGTTTCCAGTTGATAAGCTGACGGTTAGTTGGTAAGCTCCTAACTCAAAAGTTTCAAATTGATATGTTAGCTTATTGAATTAGAAGTGTTTGGTTGAACTTGTTGATAAACTAGTTGATAAATATAAAATGACATAAAAGACATAGTTTAATTTATTATATAAATTCTATTTTTCTTTAAATTTTCTTCACGAAATAATTAAATTGCTAAATGGCTGCGGGGTGAGGGCTATGGGTTGGAGTGATTTGGGGTTGAGGGCTATGGGTTTAGCCGTTTATGGCAGTGGGGTTGTGACTTGTGAGGGATTGAGAAAGAAAAGGGTATTTTGAAAAACAAAAAGGGAGGGGTTGTGCGGGATGAAAAAAGGGTGTGAAAAAAAATTCCCTAATATGGGTGGCCCAATGTATGAAATATGAATACCTCCAAAATTCCACATTATTCGACCAAAAAAAAAAAATTCCACATTAGATTTTTTAAAAAAAGAACCTAGAGTACTTGAACTGCCACGTTATACTTAAAGTGCGCTACATGGCATTCAACAATACACCTGGCACAACAACATGGCTCTACAGTGTAGAAAAATGGATCACCGGTTCCGTGGTCCGTATAACACGTTAGCCCCCTATTTGCTAAATTGGTTATTTGGTTATGCTCCGCGCTTGCTTTTCTTTCAATGCTTTCCGCATTATATTGAGTCCGGTCAGAAATGGATATTTTTATATTACTCTTTTAGTTTTTCTAAATATAGTTTAAATTTTTTTTGACGGTTAAATATAGTTTAAAATTATATTAAGGATAAAAACAAAAAAATGTTTATATAAAAATTGTATTATTTTATATAAACAATTTTTTAGATAGAAAAAGGAATGAATTGAAAAATCATTTGAAGGGGTCAGAAATGTAAATATTACAAGAAATATTAGTTAAAAAATTATTTATAAAATCGAAGTGAACAAATAAAACAAAAGTTACGTATCATCAAATATTTCAAACTTTCCCTTATTCTTTCATAATTTATAAAAGCTAGCACATAAAATAATAAATAAGTGGGCTACTAGATTTTACAAAGAAAAACACCATAACTATTTTTTAGCCCAATTTAATATATCATGAAAATGTGGACTCTACTAAACTAAGAAAATAAAGTTTAATAAAAAAACCAAAAAAATATTTTTAAAAATTAGATAAAATATATTTTTATCCCTATAAAATAAGTGAGTTTTAATTTTATTCTTTTTTTTATCTTCACCGTAACAAAAGCTAAAAAATTGAATATTCTTATCGGTGATGTGACAATCTAAAAAAGTGCAACATAGGTGTGAGTTTATATTATGTGGCATTTTTTCACTTGACACATCACCAATAAGATGTTTTCTGAAATTTATAATTTTGGAACGATGCAAATGAAAAGTAAAATTTCACGAAAATCAAAAGCAAAACTCACTTATTTTAGAGAGATCAAAAATATATTTTGGGTCAATTTGGATATAGTTTTGCAGAAGAATTTTTAGGTGAAAAAAAAGTAAAATGAATCAAATAGGTCAAATGAATTTAACTTCTTCATAAGTTAAAATTAGTCTTTGTAGCTCACCTTCTCCAAAAGCTCTCACATTTAAATTCTCAATAAGTAATTAATTTCAACTTATAGAGAAGTCTTTGTAGCCCACCTCCTTGATTTATTCTATTTTTTCATTTAGATGTTCTTCTGTAAAAGTGTATCAAAACTAAGCCTTTATTCAAATGAGTTATATGCAATAATTCACAATTGTGGGAGAAGTGCATATTAGTCCCCGGATAGAAATAAAGATATACGTCCTCTATTTCTATTTATAAGGTGTCAATTGACTAAATCACACAAACAAAAAAAATGATTAAAATTAGTTAATTTTATTGGGGTTTAAAAAATAGTTTAACTTTCTAGTTTTACCCTCATTTAATATTATTGACTACCTACACTATCATTTGATAGTTGAAAAGACATTAAAATTAATAAGGATAGATAATGAAAAGAGTAATAAATGCTTCATTAAACTGTAAAGTGACTTATAAAAAGGATCACGAAAACTTCTAAATGGTGTCTTATAAATAGGAAATGAGAGAGTAATAGGGGTGTTCATATCCAATCCAATCCAATGCAAACCGCAAAAATCGAACCGAAAAACCGAAATCCAAAAAATCGCAAACCACAAAAATCGATTTTTTTATATTGGATTGGATTAGTTTTCGGATCCTATGTTGAAAACCACTACAATCCAATCCAAACCGAACTTTTATATACAATATTATTACTTGTAAAATAATCATATATTTATACTTGTATACATATATATTTATAAAAATACTTATACTAATATATTTTTTATGATTTTATTATCTAATATCATGTTAATATTTATATAAATATATCAATATAAAACTAGTTTTAAATTAGTTTTCATGTCTGATGTCATTCTTTTTATATAATTTATATTAATAATAATAAATATAAGTTCTAATAAGAAAATGTCTACTATTACTTCATTATTTTATCAATTTTATTAAATATTTATTGTCACTTAAAAAAACCGAAAACTGATTCAATCCAATCCAATTTAAATTGGATCAGATTTGAAAAAAAATATAAAAACCTATCGGATGATAAAATGATAAAACCACAATGATCGGATCATATATTTTTTTGCCTCAAAATCGATTCAAACCAAACCTCGAGCACCCCTAATAGACAAGCTATACTTTAAAAGACACCCATTAAAAATATTAAAAGATACTCCCTCTATTCCTATTCATAAGGCACAATTGACTAAATCACACGGACCAATTAAAGTGGTTAAAATGAGTTAATTTTATTGGAGATTTTAAAAATAGTTTAACTTTTATAGTTTTAACCTTATTTAATATCATTGACTACCTTCACTATCAATTGAAAACTTGAAAGACATTAAAATTAATATAAGGGTAAATAAGAAAAATGGTTTGAAATTGTAAAGTGACTTATAAAAAGGAACACGAAAAACTTCTAAATGGTGTTTTTATAAATAGGAATGGAGGAGGGAGTAATTATTAATAAGTTTTTTTTTTGCTATAAAAAAATCAAAGTAAGAGAGTGACTGTTTGTTTTTCAATTAGGCAAAGTGCAGAATCAAATCCACATAATTGATTTTAAATCACTTCCGTTCATCGTGTTTCGTAAAGCACGCATAACTCATTTCAACCATTTTTCCACAATTAATTATACTCTATAAACCAAACGAGCACTAAATCATTTTAAACCTTCTCAAACTCACGACTAATCAATCAAAATATCAAATTCCACATAAAATTTTAAAATTTTAAATTTCTATCCCATTTAAACCTCAGCTTCACATTTCGCAAAATCATTCAAATTTTATCATTTCTTATTTTGAACATTTAAGTATATTTCAATCTTAACTATGATATAAATTCCCCAATATTTAGATAGAAAATCATAAAATAGGGATTTTTTTGGTAAAAGACAACTGAAAGAAAGACTATATTTGTTTACTTTTTAAAATAAATATATTTGTTAACTCAATAAAATTGACGGGTTAAAATTGTATATGGTCCAAACTAAAGCGTTCAAATAAACCCAAAATTATATTACATACAGTCTTTTTATAAAAAACATATAACTAAATCACCTAAATTAATGAAAAACATTTAAATCAATTGATTTTAATTAATAATGTAATAAATTTATTTATTCTAAAAATACCTATAATATTAAGTGACTAGTATGAGAAATGATGAATGTCTCGTTAACATATATCTCACAACAAATTAGGGGTATAAAATGAATTTGACAATAATTAACACATACGAAAATGGTCTATATTTCTTATAATTAAGACAAAAAAATATATTATTTTATTTTTCATAAATGGATAAGAGAGAGGGTGTTTTAAACTTCCACTAATTAATTCAAGTTGGGTAAATATATATGTCGAAATACTTGGATTATTTCAAGAAAATAAACGTGTTCCTTTTTTTTCTATAAAGACACATTTAGAAGTATTTTTCGTCAGTAGAAGAATATTAGGATGAGAAAATTTAAAACTATAGTTAAATGCATGTATTTTTTTTTTGTGAATAAAAATTTAGGGTGGGAGGATGGTGCCTCAGTCCAAGGCAGGGAAAATCTTCTCCGAGCTCTTTGAGCACTTACAGAGGTACTTTATACATTTTACCCCACCCCAAGGGTATGTACCTCACCCCAAGGAGACGAGTGGGAGTTCGAACCTACGACCTGTCAGATACGAGACCCTGTCTTGCTCCACTCGACCAACCCCTTGGGGTTAGTTAAATGCATGTATTTTAAAATTGTCATTTCCTTTCTATATAAAGGAAGTGTCATGTTAACAAGTGCTCTGGGTCCGGTTAAGGAAATCAATCAATAAAAGGTTTTTGTTAAAAATCACAAGTACATAGTAATTAGTAACAAATTTCTATCAATTAAACCCAGGGGTACTTGTCAATATTTTCCATATAAAAAATATTCTCTTTAATCCTATTTATGAGACATTTTATGATTTTTTTATGATCCTTAATATAAAACTTTTTATATATATTTAAAAGTGTTCATTATTTTTACTATCTTTATCCTTTGTAATTATTAAACTTTTATAGTTTTTAGGTTTTGGTTAATATAAAAAATTAAATAGTGTTTTACTTTAAAGAAGGTTAAACTTGAAAGTGTTGCATATGGTCATGTTGGAATGTTGTCAATATATACCATATGGTCGAGCCTTCATTTAGTCTAATATTATTGGAGATTGGTTTATATATATTAACTATCTATGTTATCGAATCAGGATCCTCACCGATAACTAGAGGGTTTTATAAAAGAGAGAAAGAGAGAGTGCATGTGTGGGACCCACATGCACTAATGGGACCCACACATGCACTCTTTCTTTCTCTATCCTATAGGACCCTCTAGTTACTAGAGAAGATCATTTTCCCTAGGTTATCCAATAAATTTTTAAGCCTAATAAATTGATTTATTTATGTAAAAATAAATAATATAATAATATTTAATTTATTAGTTTTATTATTATTATTATTATTATAGTATTAAGTCTTTATTGTGACTAATGTTTTAAAGTCATACACTTGTTATTAATTTTTAAATTATTTAAATATATTGTCTTAATAGGGGTAAAAATATGTCAAATTTGACCAAATATTTCAAGACTTGACCATGACCAATCTCACAAATTTTATTTCTGAATTTGACTTATTTATAAAAATTGTTATAGATTTGTTTGACTTATTTAATGATAGACATGATATATACCCCTTGAAAATATTTAAAAACTATTTTGTAATAAAAACTTATTTATAAAAATTGTTATAGATTTGTTTGACTTATTTAATGATAGACATAATATATGCCCCTTGAAAATATTTAAAAACTATTTTGTAATAAAAACTTATTTAAAGCATAGCTATATCTAAACGTGCTCATGAGGCTAGCCTATTTAAAAGCTTACTTTGTAATTGAGTATGATGAAATTTCTCCTCTGCTTAGGCCATTTTTATCTCAATATTTCATATTTTTACTAGACACAAATCTCAAATGGGCTCTACAATACACATCATTCTCAAGTGGATCCCAACACCTCTAAAAATTCAACTAAAAGTATGTTTGATTTAGCGTTGAGTAGTGCCAAACTCAAGTTTAAACCTCTCAACGCAACTATTTGTAGCGTCACAAACGTAATTTTATCACGTTTTAACGCTAAACCAAACACACACTAAATAGATCCTAATCAATGTGGCCTAATTTTCACCATTTGCATCCTTCTTTCATTTTAATGTAAAACCTATAAGGGACTAGAATAAAAAACTAAAGCAATTGTTCTTGCTTGTTTAAGATCCTCAAACATTAACTATTAACTATTTCCAACAATATCCTCTCCGGCCCATCCACATGGACTATATTTGGAAATTCGTGCCAAGATTCACATATTGAGATGCTTTTAATATACTAGTTAAACAGATACAAATAAATATGTATTATAAATGTCAAAAAACATTTAACGAGAAAGAAAATATTTAATGCATTAAACGAGTACTTAACTAAATAATATTGAATGAAATATCATAAATAATTCCAGTTACTTAAAAAAGCTACTTCCTCCATTTTGTTTTATGTGTCATTTTATTAAAATTTATTTGTTTTCATTTTAACTTTAAATATAACATTAATTTACCTTTTCTTTTTTATATCAAAAAATGTTTGATATGGAAAATAGAGTTTTGAGTGTTGTATCTTCACATTTTAGAGTATTAGTTAACTGTAAATTTGATGCGCTTGGAAAAAACAATAAGAATAATTTAGTAAAATTATTATATTTTTTAAGTTATTTATTGATTTTATAACTTGTAGTCTTGTATAAAAAAATCTTAAATGATAGATAAAATAGAATTGAGTGAGTATAAGTATTAAATTAAAATAGTTTTTTAGTAATATGATTTTGATAGCATTAGTTCAAGCATAAAAACATTCAAAATGAAAAGTTTTATTTAAAATTAAAATTTTTATTACTTTAGAAACATAAATATTTAATATATTCCATTACACTTTATTTCAAATTTATTCTTAAATGCTTATCATCAATACAAAATAAAGCATTCATTATAAAGTTAAAAGTATTTAATGAGAAGGAAAATATTCAATGCATTGATATTGAGTATTTAAGAATACTCATTATAGAACGTTGAATGAAGTATATTAAATATAACAATGCTTCAAAAATATAAATATAATATTAAATCATTTTAAATATAATACTCCTCTATGTAACTGAAATTACTTACTTTTTAATGTATTTCATTTAATATTCTTTAATTAGTATTCTTGAATTCTTATTGTCAATACATTAAATATTTTTAAAAATTTAATTCTTTAATTAAAAAAATAGTTTTATATTTTAAATATAATACAGAATAATTTATATTAAATATTTTTGAAATATTTCTCCCTCCATATTACCTTAATCTCTCAAAATTTTGATAAGATTTTCGTTCACTTTTCTCTATCACTTTGATAGTTAAAGATAACATTAATTATATTTTTTTCAATTATATATTTACATTATTTTTAAAATAAATAAGAGAGATAGATAGTAAGACATAAAACTAAAAAATAATTTTAATATATTGAGAATATTAATTTTCTTTTTTTATTTTTGTGTATAAGCAAAATTATGTCCGATAAAAGGAATTGAGGGAACAAATAAAAATAAAATTATTCATTACAAAAATTAAAAATTATTTAATGAAAAAGAAAATATTTAATGCATTGGTAATGTATATTTAAGAATACTAATAAAGACTATTTAATGAAATATATTAAATAATTTTTTACTTAAACCAGGTAAGTATTAAATTACGATTTAATATTAAAAAAATCTAATTTATTTACCTATTTTTAAGTAACTAAAATAATTTAGCACATCTCATTAAAATTCTTTAATTAATATTCCTAAATACATATTATAAATACATTAAATATTTTATTTTTCATTAATTTTTTATATTAATTTTTTTAACTAGCAAATTATTTGTATGTTTTAAAGGTACTGAATAATTATTTATATTAATTTTTTTAATTTTGTTTCTTTAATTAGTATCTTAAAAATATGTACTAACATACTTATGGTAATTAAAGTATAAGGATTAATATATATTTTTTCTCTTTTGAGTGGAAGGGATAGGTTATATATTTGTAATGAATTCGATAATATAAAATCATAATTTCATGTATAAATGGTAGATTTCCTAATTAATGTGGCAATATGTAAGTGCAGGCATTGTGAAAACAATAAATCAGTTTTAAGTTTAACCCCAACCTTCCTTCCAAAAAAACCCTCAAATCCTTGTGAAGGTTAGATTACAAAATTGCCCGTAAGCAAATTTGCTTGTTTTTATCCATATATTGGGTAAAACATTGTACTACATTCCAAGTATCCATATGTACAAAAAAAAAAAAGAATGCTAATTTGGAATAAGTATTCTTTAACCTAATTTTCATTCCATCTATATGCATATTAGGTTAACTAAAATCCAACATTCTTTCATAATCATAGTGTGTTTCTTCCCCTCTTCTTCTTTCATAATGATTGAACCCGTGTACGTTGGAGCCTGGAGAAAATACCGTAGGTTTTAATCGTTTTATTAATCTGTTAGACCACTGTCCTTAAAGCTCAAAATGGGCCAAACTATTTGGAATTTTTTCTACCTTTTAAACCAATTTCAAAGTACAACAACAATTTATTAGTTTATTAGTTTTCATAATTAATTAAATTTATAATAATAAAATTATGGTAATGTCAATGGTTGAGATTTTCCTTTTCCATCAGGGCACAGCCCAAATCCAGCATATATAATATAAACGTGTATTTTATTTTATTTTATTTTTGTTATTGCAATTGCATAAACCAAAAAGGGAAGCTTTGAGGCACGTGTGGTCGTTGCTGACTATTGAAGTAGCAGTAACATCAGTTTCCCTTCCAAGTCAAATGCAAAATTCACCATTTTACTTTTCACCTTCTTTACCAAGGGCATAGCGGTAAAACAAGCCCCTCACCATTTCCATTTCAACCAATTACCAACCCCATTGCAAAGATAAAAAAGAAAATTCTATAATATATATATATACCCCTCTCAGTCACCTCACACCAAACTCAACCAAATCATTCAAACCCTGTAACACACCATTGAAACCAAAGCTTTGCCTTTTCTCTCGGATTTTTCCATTGGGTACAAGAAAGCCTCAACCTTTTTATTTTTCCCCAAAAGACAAGGGATCTGACTAGTTCTAGAAAGAGAAAGAAAGATGTGTGGAGGTGCTATTATCTCCGACTTCATCCCGGCGGCGACCGGTGGTTCCCGCCGTGTGACCGCCGACATCCTCTGGCCGAATTTGAGGAAACCAAGTTCGAAGAAGCAGCTGCCTAGGAAGGCAGCACTGTTTTTGGATGATGACTTCGAGGCTGGTTTCAGAGAATTCAAGGATGATTCTGACTTCGAAGAGGACGAGGAAGATGATGATTTGCTGGTCGGTGTTAAGGGCTTTGCCTTTGATTCCACCAAGACCAAGCCTTCCAAGTCCTTCTCTCGGGGTAACTATTCCTTTTTATCATTTATTTTTTGTTTTTGTGTGAATTTCTGCTTTGAGTTTTCACATGCATTTCTTTGTTCTGATGCTTCACATTTCATATGGGAGTTAGTGGATGGAAAATGATGACTTTTTTTAATGATTTTGCCTTGTTGCCCCTTTTTAATTTATTTTAGAAATAACGGAACTGTCTTTTTTATTTAGTTATTTTCTGGGTTGTTATTATTATTGTTATTGGTACAGGGAATTTGATTCAGATAGTTTTAGATCACGGGGTCTCTTGAAGAAAAAAATGTGCTTTATTGCCTATTTTTGTGTTCTCTCCATGAATGATTTATTTTCTGGTATAATAAAAAAGAGGTTGGGTGTTTATGTGCTTTGAACGAGCTTTAGGGAATAAAGCGATTCACTTTAGAGTGGGTTAAGTATTGGGAAGATTTTGTAGATCCAATTGGACTTGGTTTCAGTTACTTGTTGAATCATCTTAAGCAAAATTGTAACCTTAATTTTTATTTTATTTTATTTTTAAAAAAATTAGGGTTCTTGGTGTCAATTTTGTTATTTCGGTGAAGTTGAATTTTTCCCTTCAACTTAACGGGATTGGAGTTTTTTTTTTTTTTAAATTAAGATTTAGACATGGTTAATTATCTGTTAGGTCTCTTTTCTCCTGATTGATAAAAAATGAGGGAAACAATATTCCTTCCTTTGACTCTGGCTGGGTGTTTTGCTCCTTGTTCATGATTATCTACTAATCACTACATGAGTACAATAATTCATTTGCATGTGATTCTGGGATTAATTTTGTGGTATTGGAAAACTGCCTTAAATTCAATTTTGCCTCCCTGTGAGCACATGTGAGCAGGCATGTGTTAGACCTAGTGGGGTTATAAATTTGCGAGGGATGGAGAATCTAAGTGATAAATCTGATCTAGTGGAGCTAGTCTCTGTATTATTGATCTGAAACTTAAAAATTTGAGGATCATAATTTTACTTTTATTATTTGTTTCATTAATTGATCATTAGTGGCTCCAAATTTGATATTTCATTGAATTTCTCTAGTCTGGTATCTAATGTGATAAATGATGTTGCCTGCTGTAGATTGCTCACTAATTAATGATCCATGAAATTAATGTTGAAATGGTTGGTGTTTAATTTCATCATGTTGTTATATTGTTATGATTATTACAAGCTGTGCATATTTCTTAATAGCACACAATTGCAACCTCCCTTTTGTTGCATATGTTGGATAATTTTATGGCACCTATCTCTATTACTGAACTAAATGAAACTGGACACAACCTTTGTTAAGATATGACCACATTAGTTATTGCTGATTTTCATTTTACATTGTGTTGTGGGGTTGTCTAATGGCCCTGAATGGTTTTGAAGAAATGGGAAAATAAGTGCTGATCTTTGTGTATGCGTGTTTTTGGTATGTAATATATTTTTTTTAAATGATACTGAATGCTTCTTGTCCTTGTCCTAATATTTGTGTTGCTTTTCAATTATATCGAAGGATCAACTGCTGCAAAACCTGTGGAATTCAGTGTCCAAGCTGATGAGTCTGCTAAGAGAAAGAGGAAGAATCAGTATAGGGGGATCCGCCAGCGTCCATGGGGAAAATGGGCAGCTGAGATCCGTGACCCAAGAAAGGGGGTTCGTGTTTGGCTTGGAACCTTCAACACTGCTGAGGAAGCTGCAAGAGCTTATGATGCTGAAGCTAGGAGGATCCGTGGCAAGAAAGCCAAGGTGAACTTCCCTGATGGGGCTGCTGGTTCTTCCTCAAAACGTGTCAAGGCCAATCCACAGAAGGAAAATGTTAACTCTGTTAAGCCCAAAGTGAACAAGATGTTCAATTTTGGTGACAACTTGGAGGACTTTTACTCCATGGATCAGATGGAACAGAAGCCACTTGTTAACCAATATGCTAACATGGGCCCCTTCCCTGGAAACGGAGTTCAGCTCTCACCCCTTGCTGCATCTACTGATGTCACCCCTTATTTCAGCTCAGAGCATTCGAGCAATTCATTTGATTATTCTGATCTTGGATGGGGTGAACAGGGCCCAAAGACTCCTGAGATCTCATCCATGCTTTCAGCTCCTCTGGAAGGTGAATCTCAGTTTGTGCAGAGTGCCAATCAGCAGAACAACCTGCAGTCTGACTCCCAGGAACTGCTTCCCATGCAAGATGATTCTGCAAAGTCACTGTCTGAGGAGCTTGCTGATATTGAATCCCAGCTGAAGTTCTTTGAGACCCCTTATCTTGATGGAAGTTGGGATGATGCTTCATTGGCTTCCTTGCTGAATGGAGATGCAACTCAGGATGGTGGAAACTCAATGAACCTTTGGAGCTTTGATGACCTGCCTTCCATTGCAGGGGGGGGTTTTCTGAGAAACTTCTTTGTCTCCCCAGTTGTGTAAATAAAGCTACAAGTTAGTACCTTTCATATTCTTCTTCCAGTTTCTTTGATTTTGTTTTCTGTTGCACTCTTAGTAGAAACACCCCTGCATGTTTCTGAAAGTATGTTATTGTTATCTAACCTTTGTGTATTGCTTTTAGGAATGGTGGTCGTGGTGTTGGTGATGCAGTCAGAACAAGTAACCCGCTTAAGTATGTGTGGAGTTTAAGTTTATTCTCTTGTGGCTAGTAAACTTCTATAGGTTTTTAGGTGTTCTTCGTTTTGTCAAAGACCTTAATTACATTTGGGGGATTTTCTGTTTAATGTTTATAAGGATTATGTTATGTATGATCTTTTGAGACAGCCTTGGCTGGTGATATAATTGTAAACTTTGGTGTTTTTTTCCATTATGGCAATTTGATTATGACTGAGGCTATCAATTTTTCAGCCTTGTTTGGTGGTTGGTTTCATATCATAGGAATGATTTTGCTTTCTGGTTTGATTGTGATATGCTTATTATTTCAAAACTGTTAAGTTATTATGTAAGACACAAATAATTTTTCTATTGAAATAGACTCTTTGATTCTGAAGGTTTTGATATTGTATTATAATCTAATTATTTAAAAAAATTTAGTTATTATATGAAAATGTATGAATGGTTTTTATTTTACAAGTTTAATT
Organism: Sesbania bispinosa; assembly: GCA_026901365.1. Lineage (NCBI taxonomy): Eukaryota > Viridiplantae > Streptophyta > Magnoliopsida > Fabales > Fabaceae > Sesbania > Sesbania bispinosa. The sequence goes on along the minus strand of QLOH01000223.1, from coordinate 240,064 downwards.
TGGTTCTCTTTTAGGATCTTAGAGTGCTTTCAGTGTTTTCTTAGCGATTTATGGATGTGGAAGAACTGTTTTTTTAACTTTTTTTTTTTGCTTTGTTGGAGAGTTTAAGTGGGAGCGATGAGTAGAATAAAGCCTTTGTTTTTTGTAAAATAAATTTTAAAAATGAAAATAGAAAAGCATTTCAAACATATCCTCTTTCATTTTATTTTTCCTTGTTCCATGGAAAAGCCTAGAATATTTTTTGTGCACACAAGGTTAAGTTATTCCTATACTCTCACGGCAACGGTGACGTACTTGAGATTGAGATCTAAAACTAAATTGCTTTTGTAACTTCAGCTAGTGTATACCAAAAAAAGAAAAAGAAATCTTATTGTATGTTTCATTTTTTTTTTATTTTAAGTCAATATTTTCATTAATAATTATAAAGGCATTTAATTGTTTTACTAGTATATTTCCTGTTCCTAAAACTTTGAAAGAGAAATGATAAAGTAACAAATTTTATTTTTATCATTTTTTAAATTAAAATAAAGTGAAAATGATTTTGAAAATAAAAAATAACCATGTGGACTAAATAAACTAGCATAGCATGTACCCTTTGTTTATTTCTAGGTGAATTAGGTGACAAAAAAGTGGCAGCGATAGATGCAAGGGTTCAAAAACAAGTCTTCTCTTATTTGGCAGTTGGCACATGCAAGAAACAGAGATTAATACAAGTAAATAAAATGCCAACTTGGTTCATTGTTTTATTCCCTTAGCCCATTTTTCAATTTCCTACTTTACCCTCTCAACTTTTCTTAGTTTATTTTCTCATCTTCGAAACATATATTACTATTCCCCCTGGGACTATTCTCACCTCCACCATTTTCAACTTGAACGTAGTGACTATACTATTCTCACCATCTTCCCACTCTAACTTGGCTGGCATAGTTTGGATAAAATTTAACAGAAGAACTTTTAGGAAATAAAAATAGAATGAATTAAGAATGTAAATAAATTTAACTTTTTTAATAAGTTGAAATTAGTTACTTATGGAAAAGTTAAATAAGAAAGTTTTAAAAAAGTTGTGATAGAGAGACTAATTTCAACTTATCAAAGAAATTGAATTTACTTTACCTTCTTGACTATTCTATTTTCTTCTCCAAGAAATATTCCTAAAGAAGTTAATCCAAACTAGTCCAACATCTATTTCACAATATATTGCTACATCTCCTTTGCCTTTGCTAATTTGATTCTTTGATGCGTTGGAAAACTTATGGCGTTTGATTTACATTGAATCTACGTTTGAAATATGTAATTTTAATTAATGGAAACCAAACTAGGAGCAACATATAAGAGCTTGTTCTTGTTCCTCTATATTCTCCAAGTAAGAGTGAAATGGAGAAGGGATTTTTCGAGTAAACTGGCAAATTCGCCCCGACTTTTTTATGCTCATGTAGTTTAGTTTCTAAGAAATAAAAAAACTCAATATAATCATTGACTTCTTGTTTTTTCTGTCACTATAATTCAACTGCGTGTTTTTTGTTCATTTTTTTATGACGTATCACATTTAGTGACACTGACACACCACAAAAATAATGTCATTGGGGTTGAGATCTTCCAATAAAAGAAGCGATAAAAGAGAGAGAAAATGGGAGAATATGGAAGCACACGAGTATTGAAGTTGAAGTCTTCCAAGTTATAAATTTAACAAAAGCACGTCATTTTTGTGTCACAGTGAACACTATAGAGACAAATAGTGTGACACGTCGTATAAAAAATAACAGGAAACACACAGTTGGACTATAGGGACAGATAAAGCAAGAAGTCAATGATTATATTGGGTTTTTCTATTTCTTAAGAATTAAATCGCATAACCCTAAAAAGTCGGGATAGATTTGCTAGGTTACACGGATTTTCCAAGAAGAAATCTTTCTTTCTTGAATTGTTGAGTTTTATCAAAGTGTACTTATATATGTTTGGACTGCATTAACGATTTTAATGTGATTTTGATGTAATCCAAATATATTATTAAGGTAACTCATGCATTTTTTTAGTGTTCAACGTGATTTTTAAATTCTATTACAAACACACATTAAATATACTATTCATGTTATAAAACTCTAAAAACTATTCATAATTGTGTTGGGTTTAATGACGCACATCTGAAGTACGTGTGGTGCCAATGAGAGATGGGACAAAAATGAATTATTCATACGCGGATGTCAAAAAAATGCAAAACGGGACATGCCTTTTTTTTTAATGTTTCTTTACAAGGCTGTATGGCTCTGTCTAGGTTATATAAAATTATAGTAATTTAAATTTTTTTATCATCAAATTCAACGCTCTTTTATTAATAACTGATATTAAATTAATTTTTAGTTATTATTACATAATATTGGTTGAAGAGAATAAAAATCTAAATCAATGATACTGTATAATGTGAAAGTTTCTCCTTTAATTTTAAATTGATCAATCCTCAACGAAAGTAACATATATTATATTATAAATTCATATTTTTCATTAAATTAAATTCAAATAGTCTAACCAATATTTAATAAAAAATAAAATTTTCCATTCATCTTTAGTAATAAATAATACGTAGAATCGTCCTGGTTGTACGTATGCTTCCAGAATAAAGTATATTTTTTTCAATCAGAGAAAATTTAATTTTCCTTTATCCTTTACTTCTTTTCATTTTTTCACCATTTAAACAACCGTATTATTCATTTTCTCTTTTCTTACACTTCATTTTTTGTTTACTTCTTTTCTTCTTATTACTTTTTTCAGCATCCAAACATTGCGTCAACCTTTATTTCAAGAGAACGTACATAGAAGGATATCAAAGAGGTAAAAATGAAGGCTTTTTTTTCACTTGTATAAAATATCGAGAGAAGAATAAGAAGGAAAGTAAAAATGAGAGTGGCCCATAAATTTTTTATCTACTAAAACTCCATTTGGATATACAAATAAAATAAAAAGAGGAGAAAATGAAGAAAAATAATTTTATATTTATTTAAAAGGAGAATTATCTCTTATTATTTGGTTGAATAAAAAATGAAAGAGAAGAAAATATATGCATTTGAAATTATAGAAATATTCTTGTTGAAAAAAAATGTTGAAATAGGAAATCAGACCTTTTGATAATTTAGTTTGCCCTCTAAAGTTGGGGGAATAGATTACTGAGATACCAACCCTATTTTTCTATCTCCACATTTTCTTTTTATAATCAAAAGGTAAAAGTCCAATTTGCTCTCTATTTTTTTACTTCATTCCCTTACTTTTCCCTTACCTACTCTTTTTACTTCCATAAACATAATATAAAGTAAGAAAAAAATGAAAAGAAGAAATTGTTTTTCAATAAGAATGAAAAGAAGAAATGATATTTAAATATTTCAATAGTCATTTAACATAAATATATTTTTTCTTTTCTTTTTTCTTCCATTTAAATAATATATAAATTCATCTAATTTTTACTTAATTTTCTCTTTTAATTTCTTCCATTTTTAGTCATTTTCTATCCCTCCACTCTCTCATTAATTCTCTCTATATCTAAACAAACCATAACTAAATTTTTCCAGGTCAAATCCTCTAAGGAGCGCGTATGATCAAGTCGTCCAAACTGTGTATGCATGTTGGAAAAGGCAAAATATAGATTATATAACCAAGAAGAGAAAGAAAAGTAAAAGGCGCACGACAAAATGGTAAAATCACGCATATTTACATAAAACCATTAATTGTTTATTGGGCCATTACTATGGAAATCAGCAATGCAGCTTTGTATAATACTATAGCATCATGTGGGAGCAAGAAATTGGGGTGCAAGGTACGGTGCATGTGACACGGTCATTGACTCATTGGAAACCAATGAAATTCGGCTGACACGACACGCCTTCTACTTATATACTCCAATTACTATTAGGTAAAGAAATGGAAAGTGTCATCGCTCCCCAACATTTAGGTGTGCCCAAGTTACAAAGTAGTTTAGGTCGACTAGGGAGAGCGTGACACATCAACAACATGATGGTATTTGGGGATCCCAAAATAATTCTTTGGGAGAGATGAATTACAATTACATTCATGCATGTGCAGCTACCATTGTATATATATTTGTAACTGAGAACATGAAACAAAAAGCAATGGGAGAGCCTCTCGTGATTGCCGTGTGTGTCAGGTCACCAACGGTTGAATGCCCCACGTAGATTCATATCATATAAAAGTATCAAATAATAGTCTCTAAATGTTTACAACTAGTGTTCTTGTGTGTGTGTGTGTTTTTCCTTTCTAGGTATATGGGGGTTTACTTTTGTGATTTGCACTTAATTATAACTACCTAAGGTCTAATGCGTTGACTCTAACTGGGAAATGAAAAGGAATTTTGAGAGAGTGATGAGTTGGTCTTCTCTGAGTTCAATAATTTCTTTCATTGGCGGCTAAGGATCGAGTTTCTTATTAATTTGATGAATTATTAAGACGATCGACAAGTTTATATATCAAACTATATATAGTGTTTGAACGTGTGCTCCTATTCAACACATTGTTGCGTGTATGTCTAGACTTGGTAATTAAAACGTTGATGTTACAATGATGTACTACTAAAATATTACCTCAGCTTAACTTGTAATCCACAAAATTCACAAATCTGGAAGCATTTAATAATTTTCTCATATTTATTTCTGTTATTTCTGTTGACTATTAAAATTTTTAAATTGACACAATTATTATAGAGAAATTTAATTTTAAATAGGGAGTAAACCATCAAAATAGTCCCTGAAAGATATGGGGTCGGTCAGATTGGTCCCTTAAAGATAATAAATTACAAAAAAGTCCCCAAGAGATACTAACGTCAAGCAAAAACGTCCTTCTGTTAACTCTCCACTGTTTAACTTAACAGAAGTGTTGACCTGGCTAAAAGATTGATATTTTTCATAATAGTCCCTGGTATGTGATGTCTGATGTGGCTAAAAGATTAATAAGATTCACAATAGTCCCTGAATTAAATCACTCAAAATGGTCCCTTGTGGTTGAAGGAAACTGAAACGTCCATAACCCTTTTCCCTCCAAACCCTCTGCACCTTGTAGCAGAAGCAACCAACCCTAACGTAGCCATAGTCGTCCCCTTCTTTCAGCAAATCAACCATTCATTGGACGCTGCAGAGCTATTAGGTTTCGTAGCCGTAGTTCAAGAGACGGTTGTTGCTGTGAGGCATTCACTGTGTTTGTGTTCCAGCAAGGTACAATGTATTATGCTTCTTGTTACAATCATTTTGTTTGTGTTAATGAACTTCTGCTTGTCGTATTGGTGGATGTTGTGTGTTTTTGTGTACTTTAGCTTATGTCTGGATAGATAGGGAAAATTTTTATAGTGTAACCTCATTTAAGACATTTGTAAGTTTGGCTTTAAATTTGAGATTCTGTGAAATGCATGTGATGGATTGTTTGTATTTGATTATGTAATGCATTAAACCTAAAAATGGTCCTCTGTTTTTAGAAAGCACAAATTCATTTTCCTTTTTTGTGGTCCCCTTGTGTTTTTTTAAGTATAAATCTACTGTATTATAGGATATTTTGCATGGCATTGCAAACCCATATCCAGAATATTACACACCCATGTTTAAGTGAAATTTTTTTGCTGTTTGTAGATGATAATAGAAAGAATCAGACTTATTCTACATCATAGAGGTTCCCTGTTAAGAGAAGAAGGGGTGTTGAAGTATGTTGGTGGGGAAATGTGTGTGTGGGAAGGTATAGATATAGACACTGTAAATATTATCACTGTTGAGGCTTTGTGCAAAGAACATTACTATCCAAGGTTTGATAAAATTTATTGGTTAAAGCCTGGGAGAAAGTTAGAGGTTGGGTTTAGGGTATTAGAGAAGGATGCTCATGTGGTTAACATGTGTAATGCAGCAAGGAAAAATGAAGGGGAGATAGAGATATTTTTTACCCACCCAATTGAACAGACACCAACATTGTCTAAATCCTCAACCCCACATGTGGCTTCACCTTTGCACACATCTGAGATGAGTGATGGCAGTGATGATTATGAGAGTGCTGAAGATAGTGCATACAGACCATCTCCTTGTCTTAGTGATGAAGATGATAGTGTGGTGAAGAAGAAATCAGACAAGGGTAAGGGTATTGCAGTTGATTCTAGTAAGAAAATGAAGTCTCCTGCTGGTAGGAAGAGGAAAGGAAGGGATTGTGCAACTGGTAGTGGGAATGCAGGGACTGCAAACAGAGAGCATGAACAGGAGACTGAAGAGCCTGCACACATGGATGAAGATAACATCTTTGAGTATGAAGAGCCTGAACACAGGGACCAATATGACAGTTTTGAGCATGAAGTGAATGGACGTGGTGGTAATGTGGGCCACAGGGATACTTATACTCAGGGAATGTCTAGTGCCCCAATTGTTGATCCTGAAGCTCAAGATTTGGGAAGTGATGATGAAAAGAACAGCTACGAATCTGAGGAATTGAAGACACCAGTATCATCTGATGATGAGGAGCCTGAAGTAATGAGGCCTGTTTTTCCACAGTTTAATGAGGCTGTCAGGTTTGGGCATGTGAACTTGGAGATTGGAATGGAGTTTGCAACCTTGGAGACATTTAAGAAAGCTGTGAGGGATTACACTATTCACCTTGGCAGAGAGGTTAAATGGGTGAAAAATGATAAGATGAGGGCTAGGGGAAAATGCAAGGTTGAAGGTTGTCCTTGGACTATTTTCTGTGCATTTTCTAGTGTCACTAAAAGCTTTCAAATCAAGACATTCAACCAAGAGCATACATGTGCAAGGGGTTTCAAAAATATTTCTGCTAACACAAAATGGGTCATGAAGAAGCTGGAGGAAGAGCTGAGATCACAGCAAACACTTACACATTTAGAAGCTTTCAATTATATGAAGCAAGAATTTGGAGTCCATTTAAATGATTCAAAAATATTTAGGAGTATGAGGGAAGCAAGGAAACTCGTGGAAGGTGATGAAGCTGCACAATATGCCAAATTATGGGACTATGCCCATGAATTATTGAGAAGCAATCCTGGATCTAATGTGAAGATGGATGTCTTACCCATGCCTGAGGGACCACCACAATTCCAGAGGTTTTATGTTTGCCTAGAGGGATGCAAGAGGGGTTTTTTGGCTGGGTGTAGACCATTTATTGGTCTGGATGGAGCCTTTCTGAAAGGCTACTTTGGTGGGCAGATATTGGCAGCAGTTGCACAGGATGCAAACATGCATATTTTTCCTTTGGCTTATGCAATTGTGGATGTGGAGAACAAGGATAACTGGAAGTGGTTCCTAACCCTGCTCCATCAGGATATTGGAGACTACCAAAGACATGGATGGAACTTTATGTCAGACATGCAGAAGGTAAGTCATAACTGAATTTAAGGGACTATGTTGATATGATTATTGAATTAAGTAGGGACTAATTTGATGTTTAATGAAATCTTTTAAGGACTGTTTTGATTGTTTAAAATCTTATTATTGTCACTGCAGGGGCTAATTCCAGCAATGCAGGAAGTGATTCCTGGTGTGCCACATAGATTTTGTGCTATGCATCTGTGGAAGAACTTTATAAAGCAATGGAAGGATTTGGAGATGAGAGGTGCAGTGTGGCAGTGTGCCAAGTCCACTACAGTTCCACAATTTAATGCAAATATGGAAAGCTTAAAGTTGAAGAATGACAAAGCATGGGCCTACCTAAACAAGTTCCCACCACAGTCATGGACTAAAGCATATTTTAATGAGTGGCCAAAATGTGACAACATCACAAACAACAATTGCGAGGTCTTTAATGCCAAAATTGTGAAGTTCAGAGGGCTGTCAATTCTCACAATGGCAGAGGAGGTCAGATGTTATATAATGAAAACCATGGCCAACCATAAGATGAAGCTAGCTGGATACCATGGTAGATTGCCTCCCCTGCAGCAGAGCAGACTTGAAGTTGAGAAAAAAGAAAGCAACATGTGGACTCCAATTTGGTCTGGTGATGGTGAAGGGACTAGATTTGAGGTTCAGTCATTTCAAGGTAGGGTGGATGTAGATTTGGCCAAGCATACTTGCACCTGCAGATTCTGGCAGCTTACTGGAATGCCATGCCATCATGCAGTTGCAGCAATTGCATACAAGAACCAGAGACCGGAAGACTATTGCCATTCTTGGCTCACCATGGGGGCTTACAATGCCACATATGAACACTTTGTACAACCAACAGAAAGTCAGCAATTTTGGGAAAAAACTAACTATGACCCACCTGTTCCACCCATAATTAAGAGATCAGCTGGGAGGCCTAAAAAGCAAAGAAGGAGGGATGGCCATGAGGAACCAGTAAGTGGCAACAAGCTGAAAAGGGCATATGCTAATATAATATATTCTAGATGTGGGTTAGGTAACCACAATAGCAGGACCTGTACTAATGTAGGAGTGCCTCCAAAACCAAAGAATTGGGCTCCACCAACTACTGAAAATGAACAATCTCAGCAAGATGAAGTTGATCTCAGTCAAGGGGTTCCAAATTCTGACCCATAGGAATCACAACCAACAAATATAGTGGTATTACTTGTTTACATTATATAATTTATATATATATATATATATTATGATTCCTATTGTCCATGTTAATTTTATGGACTTTTGGTCTGCAGGATGACACCTCAGCTGGTAATGAAGGCAATAATTTTACTGCAAGCACTTATACTCCTGAAGTTGCAGAAGTGCAGGTAATTTTGTTGCACATGAGCATCTGTTAGTGCTTCTATTTAGTGTCACTTTCCTCACCTATTCCAGCCACTAATATACACTTAATGATTGGTAATTGTGGCTGCAGCTTAATGCAACACCAAATGTTGTAGGGAGGAATACAACTACTGCACCCACACCTATTCAGGTAATTGTTTCTGCATAAATGTCTGACTAATGCATCCTTTTAAATTCAGTTTTAATTATAATCTCAATGTTTGTTTAAATTTTGATTGCAGATGTTTGCAGCCCCTAATATCACAGGGGGGAGTACTGGTGTTAGACCACCAAGCAAAGGGATGCCTTCAAAAAATCCACCATACAGACCTCCAGGGCTAGTGACAAAAGTTGTATTTAGGCATAAAATGAAGACTCTGAGACCTCCATCTTCTAGATCAGTTGTTTCCCCACAGTCAACACCCACAGAACCACTTGCACCTTCACAAGGAGTCATTCAGCCATCAAGCCAAACCAGTGGAGAGCAGCCAATGGCATTCATCCCTACACCAAGAGGGCCACCACCACAGCCTAAGTGACAGAGTTCAGACATTGACATCAGTTGCCCCAGAAAATTGAAGACAACAACCTGGATTTTGAAGACATCAGTTGCATTTTGAGGACTTATTAATGACAGTTACAATTTCCAATTATTAGATGTAATGGTTATTAACAATGTACCAACTATAGGTGCCTTATCATGTTTTGGTTTTGTGATATTGTCAAGACAATATGCTTTTATTTTGGATGTGGTTGAATGACTTAAGACATTGACATTACATTTGCTTGGTTTAACTTTTAGCCATTGGAGTCCATACTCTTGTTTCAATTCTGTCAAAGGTTTTCTTTTTTTAAAACAAAAAATAAAATTAGTCAACAATTACTATCCAAGAACATAAACAAAAGAGTGCTGCAACAATGACATTAATCAATGGGATAATTTCAAACAACATTTCATCAAATGCTTCACTAATTTCATTCAACAAAAGTATGTAATTCCATACAATACCAGAACTAAATTTGCACAATACAAATGACAAACATCATACTTTCCAATCCTACACTACTCAATGAACCAACAGAATCAAGAGTAACAAACACATGAGACACATGATACATCCCAATCCTATTACACATTTCCTGACTAATCTAACTTCATCCATTAGACCATCAATCTTCATTGTGAGCTTAGTTATCATCCAGACTTCAATGTTATCTCCAGTATTGCCATCGTCTTCTGCTTCATCAATCCAGCAGAAGTAACCACAGTTTTGGGGGTGCTCCTGGATTTAAAAAAACAGAGCTTATGCCATTACAATGGAGCAGTAGAGAACAACTATGAACAACTGAACAAAACCCATGACCCATCACCAGAAACCCTTACCTTTGGCAGAGGACAACTATAAAATGCCCTTCCAGGATTTCTATGCGTCTTTGAGATCCTTGCAGCCGCCTTCAAACCACAATGGCACAGCCGACTAACAATACCCATTGATGGTGAGGACGTACTCGAGCTACCATTGTTGTTTCTCCGATGTGTTCGACACTGGAGATGGTCACTTTCCCCTCCCATCATCGCGCGATTTTTCTTCTGTGGGGATTTTAGGGTTCCAGAATTTCAGGAAGGTGATAATGGTGGATGGAGAGGTTAGGGAGGAAGAAAGACGTTGGGAAGGTGGAAGTGGTTCAGTTTAGTCCCCAACGTACACTAAAAATATTTGCAAATCTTTCATTTAAGTCCCTACAATGCCACATCATACATGACATGTCAACCACATACCAGGGACTATTATGAAAAATATCAATCTTTTAGCCAGGTCAGCACTTCTGTTAAGTTAAACAGTGGAGAGTTAACAGAAGGACGTTTTTGCTTGACGTTAGTATCTCTTGGGGACTTTTTTGTAATTTATTATCTTTCAGGGACCAATCTGACCGACCCCATATCTTTTAGGGACTATTTTGATGGTTTACTCTTTAAATAGGGGTATCTTGTAGATAACTTTTTTAAAAGTCACTACATTAATTGTTTTTCTTAATTAATATGTGTGATTTGGTCTGAATTGTCTTATAAATAGGACCGGGGGAGTATTTATAAGACAAGAAAATACTTAAAAACCAGTTATTTGTAATTATTATTAATAATGTAATAATTTTAAATTTTATTCTAGAAATATCCTTAAGATTAAATAATTAAAATAGTAACAAAATCAGTCATAATTAAAGTCATCATCTATTAGTTACACATCTTCAACCGTTGGTCTTTGAAAACAGTGTAGTACATCTACTATTATGGAAAATAGATGAATAATGAATAATGAGTTAAAGGTATAAAAGTAACTACGTAATTAATAAAATTCAAAATAATCACTATGTTTATTATATTTAGGACCAAATAAAAATATATTTTTGTCTCTTATAAATAGGAACGAAGGTAGTAGCAATACTATTATGTTAACCCTATCAAATTATCAATGATTTGCTGAGTAAAGTAATAGGAAAAAAGTATATAATGTGAGACATGCCTTGAATTTATTTATTTTATACCATTAATGAAACTTACAGTGAAATTAAGTTAAAATATTATGGTTACTATATATGTAAATAAAATCTCATTATGTGACAAGAGTACTCATTGAAGTCCACATACGTTAAAAATTAAAAAGGGCCTTAAATAAATTTCACCCTTTGCAAGCGAATCTTTTTTTTTTGTTAACTATAGCTATATATCCCCTAGTACCAAGAGCAATGTGTTTAGTCACTGTCAAGGTTCCTCATCCCTCTCTAAAAGCGTGTATAGTAGGGATCGAACTCGGGAGCTCTTCCCACAATCTCAATCTGCGTTTCCAAATGAGCCAATCTTTTTGGTTTTTGCAGGCATCTCACTGATGATTGAAAATGAAATATAACCATGCATTAATTATTTAGGTTAAAATATTGTGATTTTTTTTTATTATTATTTAGGTTGAAATATTGTGGTAGAAACTTGAATGAGCTTAGGAAATGGGCTTATCAGGCCCAGGATGGATAAGCCTATCTCAGCCTATAAGCTTCGTCGGCCCAACTGTCGAAACGGGCTTATTATCATGCCTTTTTTTAGATTATTGTCATAAATTCAAATTTGCAGCTTAAGAAATTAAGAAACTAAATTAAGCTAAAATCAACTTTGTAAGTTTAAATGTTTAGTATGTTTTAACATGCTAATGTTAATCTATTTTGCAAGTTCATTATTTCAAAGCCAATAAAGTCACAAGGATGGATCAGGTGAGGTGAAGATAACGCTTGCATGCTTGTGTTCAATGTTGTTTTTGCTTTACTGCGTTCAATTAATTTAAATGAAGATCGATTGCGCGCCTATGGACAATAGAACCCTAAGAAAGAAAGAAGAGGAGCGCCTCCATGGGAGGGTATTATACCACACTTAATGTGATTTTTTCTACCCATAATAGGTGGGTTATTATCTCTCTATGGGGAGAGTTTTTTCTTTACACTTCATCCTCCTTCCTCCATCATATTACCATCTCTCCCTTTTCTGTTTTCCAGCCACCACCACCATATCTTCCACCCTCCCTTCTTTTAGAGATTTGTTTTTTTCCTTTTTATTTCACTTCTGTTCTGCTGTTCAGGGGTTTTGATTGTGCTGGCTCTCTTAGCAATTTGCAACATTGATTTACTCAGATTTGTTGTATTTTATGCATTTCTACCATAGAGCTCGATTTTGCAGCACTGTCTTACACAGTCTAGTTGCGGTTGATGCGATAGATATTTCTGCTTTGAGTTGGTTTTGAATATGTGTCGATCCGGAAGGAATGCAAAAAAGGTAGAAGGAAGAAAAATCCATTGCTCTTTCATAATTTCTTTGTAATTGAAGAATATGTTTTATTCAGGACTGCTAAATTATTTAGATCTATGAGTATGCGTGCTTGTTTTGTTATTTTGATTTATAGTGCACTACTGTAGTACTCTTTATTTAGCATCCTACAAACGTTGTAAGTGTCGTTTGGTATCTATTAATGAAGGATCTTTGACAAAAAAAAAGATCGATTGCGTTGTGTTTTAAAAAAAAAGCTATATATGGTGAACTGATCAACAACGATACGGTAAAAAGAGATCGATCCGTACTCTTGAAAAGCATATTATCTTAATTTTGTAATGAATTATCCTTAATAAATATTGTATATTTTTTTTGGTCAAATAATAGATATTGTATATGTACATAAAATTTTTCCTTATTAGGAAGATTAATTTTAAGAGAATCACATGAGTTAATTTGGAATGTTCGGTGATAAGGTGTGATATATATGTGTTTTTTTTTGTCAATTGCACACAACTTTACTGATGAAGGAAAAAAAGCCTTGAGGCCTAATACAATAAGGCAAAGGCCCAAAAAGGAAGTCCTGAACAGGTCCAGAGAAACAACATTCAGAATGGGACCCATGACTTAGATTCGAAATTTAACTAAGTAGAAGGGATCTATTACATCAAACCCTAAATGTTCTACTTCAGAGAAGAGGAGGCTAGTCCTCGGAGTGAAGAGCAGCAAAAGACCTATCATTCGACTCTTCTCTGTTCTGGTCACAGAAGCTCTGATGAGATTGATGGCGAGAAGATTGAAGCGCGAGTGAGAGATCCTGCGCTAATTGATGTTGTAGCCAAGATGGAGCTGAAGCCATCCAGAAAGAAGACAGCGAACCAGAGAGGCATTCCTTAGCAACCTTGTGAGCTACAGAGTTTCCCTGTCGTTGAACCCAAGTGAATCCACAGTGAGTGAACCCACTCGCCACTGTAAGTATATCCTCAACGATTAGCTTTATTTGGGCGACAGATCTCTCTCTTCTGCAAGCCTCCACTAGGATTTGACAATCAGATTCAAAAACTACCTTTGACCAGTTAAAATTATATGCAGCTGTGATGGCTTCTCGCATCGCTAGGGCTTCAGCAATAAGGGGATTTGGAGCCTGAATCTTCTTTGCCAGACTGGACAATAGCTTCCCACAACAATCCCTTGCAATGACAACAACGGCTCCTACTGGACGGGACTTCGACCAAGCAGCATCAGAATTACACTTGATGGCACTCGGAGGAGGTATTTTCCAGTGAGAACTCACACCCCTAGCATGTTGTGTAGGATTATTTGGTTGAGCTTGTACATTAGTTGCCATAAAATATTCTGCTGCTAGAGTATATGACTGAATGATAGCATTGGTAGGAGAAGGCTTTTGATATCTGAACACTTGATTATTTCTATGCTTCCAAAATGGACCATAATATATAAACTACTAGGCTATTCTGGTATTTAAAAGTTGTTGGATCCCTTTTAAGCTCCAAAATCCTTTCAGAAAACCATAGATCAAACCTAGTTATATTATGATTTTGTATGGACCATTGTAACTGAGAACCAAACCAGACCGGGTGGACCCAAGGGCACATCAGGAGGTAGTGCTCCACTATTTCAGGGTGAGTTTCACAGACTGGGCAGATTGAGGGAATTGGGATTCTCCTTCTAACTAGATTTTGATTAACTTCTAGAGCATTAGTGTAAGCCCTCCAAATAAAAACTTAATCTTCTGAGGGGCTTGGAGGTCCCAAATAGTCTTCCATAGATCCTGGGAGGGGTAGAATGAGGAAGATGTTGAGACAGATGTCTGAGACGCCTCTGAATTGGCTAGATGGTAGTCAGTCTTCACAGAATAATCTCCATCACTAGAATAGGGCCAAACTAGGGAATCCTTTTCTTGATACCAACTCATAGGAGTTTGAATAATCTTGATAGCAAGATCAGGGGGAACAAGTCCCTAATTTTCATTCTGTTCCAAGTCCTTTGTGTTGGATCAATGAGTGCAAAAACTTGAGTATCTTCTCCTTGAGCATAGGATTTTAAAGATGCACCCGACCACACCCACTTGTCATTCCAGATGTTAACATCCTCGCCTTTTGCAATCATTCGTTGGCCATTTCTTTTAATGAAGTCCCTCCCTTGTAGAATACGTGACCAGATCCAAGAGGCCTTTCTATTGTTTATTTCAAATCGATATCTGCATATATGATTATAAACAACGCTGCGTGCTTGTTGCTGTTTGTTTGGTTTGGCCCACTTGTTGAGTTCTTATCGTCTGTGAGTGAGGAAACATTATCTTCGAACTTAATTATTTGAGACGCCAAAAAGGGTTGTATTTAACTCCTACAAGCGCTTTCAAATTTAATTAAGAGGTAACAATGTAGAGTGAATCTCGACCGTTTGAGTGGTTGCGAGTTTTCAATTTTAGTTTTTTAAAAGATTTTAATTAAGTTTTTACAACTGTTCTGGACCAACTTCTGGCCTGCTTGCACCGATATTGTTTCGGGCTCAACCCCTTGATCAGACCGATTGGGACCAACGTCCTCCGGCATCCGGCATACGTATGCCTCATGCCATTTCTGTTACGGGTCAACCGAAGCATGCTTATGATACAGGCGCCTACCGGCATAGGGGGCATACCAGCATGCTACCTTTGACACCACTGTTCTCGACCGGCATCCAGCTTAAGAATGCCGGCATCCACCTTGTGGATTGACTTAACTGCATATGGATGACAAGTGCTTTGAACCGCCATCCGGCATCTAAGAGAGCGACATTCGCGATTCGGTGAATGTTCGCTCTAAGCATACTTTTCCGCCTACCGGCATACGACCTATATCACTGGCATACTCCCCTTAGCGCGTGGATATCATGCTGGCTACGGCGCATATAATTAGAATAAGGTGACCGTTACATTAACGGATTTTCCCGCCACTTACCTCCATATAAATTGAGCACACCACACCGAAATCAGGTACACATGATTCTAATCATACTCTCATATCTGCTATACAAACTGACTTGAGCGTCGGAGTGTCTGCAGGTACACCCCCCTCCACTGTGTCAGGCGAAAACCACCGTGGACGACCAATCTTGCGATCAGAATCCTCTATTGGAGAACTACCCCAGTTCATTGGCGCCGTCTGTGGGAAATGACAATCGTTTTCCATCCCTTCTACCCGCAAGAATGGTTGACACCAGGGCAAACTCCACCACTGGCACTAGGCACGGACGCATTCAAGATAGCGCCACCGCAGCCGCCACAGTCATCCCAACTGCCGCGCCCCAACGCACTCATATGCCAGATCCCAACAATGCTGGCGCAGCCTCCGCAGCCGCAGCGGCTTCCCTAGCCGCGGCGAATCGCAAGGCCCCGCCACAAAACAATCGGCCTCCTCCTACTCCACCATCTTCCGGCTCTACTCCTCTGGGACAGCCTTCATGTCAAGAACTGCTATTTTTTTTATCAACAAACAGAATTCTATGCTGCAAGATTACGCCCGACGCCTTTCTAAGCTCGAAGCGGAGCATCTCCGCCTCTCAGCCTGGATCGTTACTCAAGAAACACTGCAACCGCGTCCTCAGCCACTTGTTTTGCCAACCCACTCTCACCATTCCGCAAAACCAATAAATTCTCCAAGAAGGAGATTCTTGAATGGGGAACCTCGTCATTCACAGGTTCACCCAAGACCATCCCGGGAACGCCGCCCATCGCAGGCCGCATCCGTCCATTCAGTATCCCCAGCTCAGTCGCATCATAGGCCTCCGCCATCCGCCGTGTACCATGACCTCCATGAAGGCCACCGACAGGATCTCTATACTAATGATGAGGTTATCTAGGCTGCCATGCCATTTTCTGATAGAATAATGCTTTTTTCTATTGATCGCAGGTTTGAAAAACTGCCGGTATCCGAGCAGTATGACGGCACTGGGGATCCAGTGGAACACTTGGACATATATGAGTCTGCCATGTCAATCAGGGGAGCCACTGAACCTATCATGTGTCGGGTATTTCCATTATCACTTAAGAAGACTGCTTTGTGCTTGTTTCAATCCTTGCCACCCAGATCCGTCAACACTTGGACTGAGTTGCGCGGAAAATTCATTACTAACTTCACTACAAGAATGGTCCAACCCATGACAGAAGCAAGTTTAAAACAGATATGCCAGGCGCCGACAGAAACCCTCCGTGATTATATCAGTAGATTTACAAAGGTAGCCCTTTTGGTGCAAGGGATTTAGCCCGGGGTGCAACTCACGCTGGCCAAGGATGTCCTCATCCCGCATTCGCCATTTTGGATTGATTTATCCAAAAAGAAACCTCCTACTATGGAAGACTTTCTGAGAAGGGCCGATGAGTACATCAACCTCGAAGATGAGGAATTGGCATTGAAGCTGGAAGATACCACCCCACAGGCCGAGATCAGCCAGGATGCGGGCATTCTCTATGAAGCGGGGGATAAGTTGCTGATATCTGACATCGACTACTGAAATTTGATATTGGAAATTACATCGTTTGGTGTACAAACTTGTTAAACCATGGATTGATGCTGTACTCTACTGTCATCTTAATGGTTTAAGTAACTAATTAGTCGGGGTCCCCGCACTTGGAACTCAAAACTCAGTCACACTGACATTTCGGGTTAGCCAACATTCATGTTGTACACATATTTTCTTATGAAATACATAGTTTTTCTGTGTCATGGCAGGAGTTACTTTTGGGAACTCGTTCCTCGATAGTCGAACTTTGTTCCTTAACACCCCGGATTAATGCTCATCTCGGACTAAGTTCCTTAATGGTCGGACAAAGTTCCGTGACATCTCAGACTTCTTCTCAATCTCGGTTGCAGGACTTAGTTCCTCGATATATCAGATCATTCAATGCCGGATGTGAAGAGCATCTCGGTCTCATTCGAATGCCATGCCGGATGTGAAGAGCATCTCGGTCTCATTCAATGTCGGATGTGAAGAGCATCCCAGTCTCATTCAAATGCCATGCCGGATGTGAAGAGCATCTCGGTCTCATTCAATGCCGGATGTGAAGAGCATCTCAGTCTCATTCAATGCCGGATGTGAAGAGCATCTCGGTCTCATTCAATGCCGGATGTGAAGAGCATCTCGGTCTCACTCAAATGCCGGACGTGAAGAGCATCTCGACCTCATCCAATGCAGGACTTAGTTCCTTGACAATTTATAATGGACTAAGTTCCTAAGCGATGGCAGTCTCATTCAAATGCCATGCCGGATGTGAAGAGCATCTCGGTCTCATTCAATGCCGGATGTGAAGAGTATCTCGGTCTCATTCAATGCCGGATGTGAAGAGCATCTCGGTCTCATTCAAATGCCATGCCGGATGTGAAGAGCATCTCGGTCTCATTCAAATGCCGGATGTGAAGAGCATCTCGGTCTCATTCAATGCCGGATGTGAAGAGCATCTCGGTCTCACTTAAATGCCGGACGTGAAGAGCATCTCGACCTCATCCAAGGCAGGACTTAGTTCCTTGACAATTTATAATGGACTAAGTTCCTAAGCGATGGTATCCCTCTATGATGGCATGCCACCCTCATAGCAAGGATACATCTGATGGCGCCCCCTCTCTAAACTCGATATTAGTGAAGGGACTGAAGGGATCCCGACACCGGCAATGTCCGGGATCCCGAGGTGCGCGTTTAACAAACAAACAAATTCGTGAAGGGACACTAGGATATCAAAGCAACGAGCATTATATCAAATAGGCGTCTACCACATACAAATGCCAAAACATAATTAACCGGCATTCCGGTCCTTCCTAGTTTGGCGACATTAAGACACACGTTTCTACAGGGGTACAACAGTTACTTGAAGAATACTAAAAGTCGCTGGCATGTGCTGCCATACATCTGGCAAGTCGCATATTCAACTTACGATGAATACACGACTTGGGGGGCAACCGTTCTGGACCAACTTCTAGCCTGCTTGCACCGATACTGTTTCGGGCTCAACCCCTTGATCAGACCGATTGGGACCAACGTCCGCCGGCATCCGGCATACGTATGCCTCATGCCATTTCTGTTACGGGTCAACCGAAGCATGCTTATGATACAGGCGCCTACCGGCATAGGGGGCATACCAGCATGCTACCTTTGACACCACTGTTCTCGACCGGCATCCAGCTTAAGAATGCCGGCATCCACCTTGTGGATTGACTTAACTGCATATGGATGACAAGTGCTTTGAACCGCCATCCGGCATCTAAGAGAGCGGCATTCGCGATTCGGTGAATGTTCGCTCTAAGCATACTTTTCCGCCTACCGGCATACGACCTATATCACTGGCATACTCCCCTTAGCGCGTGGACATCATGCTGGCTACGGCGCATATAATTAGAATAAGGTGACTGTTACATTAACGGATTTTCCCGCCACTTACCTCCATATAAATTGAGCGCACCACACCGAAATCAGGTACACATGATTCTAATCACACTCTCATATCTGCTACACAAACTGACTTGAGCGTCAGAGTGTCTGCAGGTACACCCCCCTCCACTGTGTCAGGCAGAAACTACCGTGGACGACCAATCTTGCGATCGGAATCCTCTATTGGAGAACTACCCCAGTTCAACAACTAAAAACTATAAATCACTTTTTATGATTTTCAAAATGTCCTTTTTAATTGGAAATCACAGCCTTTAACAAATCAAAGTAAAACTAAGTGTTGTGGAATTAAATCACAGCCTATTAATCACTTTTTTTTATTTTTCATCCCTAAAATTTTTTTAGTTAATCTTTTTGGTCCGTGCTATATATTAACTTCAAGCTGATGTGGCTAATTGAGTGTCATATCAACTTTGCACATGTTGTTTCTGCCCAACTTAAATTTGTTTTTAATCCCTATAAATTTGGTTCTTTTTTTAGTCCCTATAATTTTTTTCACCTCAATTTCATTCCCACCTAAAATCATAGTGTCGTTTTGCTTCTACTGCATTAATATTACACTTGAAGTTATGTAACTCCTCGTGAGTTTAATAAAATAAATTCTTTATGTATTCAATTATTTGAAATTTTAACACACTTGCAATTTTTTCTCATGTGTATTGACCAACAAAATTTTCATTTGATTTATGTCTATTGACTTATAACTTGTGTAACAATGCAGTAGAAAAAAAAAACACTATGATGTTGAATGGGGATGAGATTGAGGTGAAATAAAAAATAGGGACTAAAAAAGGTCATATTTGTAGGGACTAAAAAAGATTAAGTTGAGCAAAAATAACACATGTGGCATGCTGATTTGGCACTCAGTTAGCTACATTAGCTTAAAGTTAACAATATGAACCAAAAAGACTAACGAAAATTTTTATATGGATCAAAAACCAAAAAAATATTTAAACCATATCTTTAAATTACTACCTATAAGCTAATAATATTTTTAAATTTTATAATAAAAATATTAATAAACAATAATATTAATTTTAATATATATATATATAGAGAGTTAGATCCGTTAACACCAGGTGTCAAACTTTAAGAGTTACACCTCTTAATAACTTTTTGTAAAATGTGAGTTTAACCAATCCAACCGTTGAATTGAAAGTTCTTATAAAGTAGTTCAAGCCTATAAAATTTCATAAAAATCGAAAACTAATTAATATGTTTTTAAAATATAAGTAAAAGTCTATTATTAGATAACATACCTACGAATGTCCAAATTATCTAAAATTTGATATATGTGATCATAAAGGTAATATAATATAATTCAACGGTTGGATTGGTCAAATTCAGATTTTATAAAAGTTATTAAAATATGTAACTCTTAAAGTTTGACACCTGGTGTCAACGGAGCCTGGGTCGTATATATATTTTGAGATCTTGTAATAGGATAAACCTAAAGCGTTGCTTTAGCGGTCTCCCCTCGAACCGGCCTTGGTAGAGAGTATCCGAGTGAGGTTCCTAAAAGAGTCCCATGGGATGATGATCAATCTGATTTCAACTAAGTTGTATTTTATGGAGTTTTTGCAATTTTTTTAGGGTGTGTTTGTGAGTTTAGAGAGGAGGGAAATGAAAGGATTGGAGGGAGAAGGGAGGGAGAGAATAGGAGGGAAAAACTTTGTAAAATACTCAAACTCATAGACACAAAGGGGGGAAGGGCTTCCAATAAACCCTTCCCTTCCTTCCCCTCCAAAATTCAACTCACAAACATACCCTTAATATGTTAATCTCGAATGAGAAGTTGAATGTAATATTTTTAAGTTGTTTTAAGTGATGTTTGTGTGAACTAGTTGGTTTAGTAGTTCTAGTCGTTGTTCGTCCTTGTAAGGTTGTTAGAAAAGTTACTTTATATAGTTTATCTCTCTCACACACATATAAGGATAGGCTTAAGGATTTCAAATCTATATTCACGTGTCTTGAAAATAATTTTTGTGGCCATTTATTTCGAACTGTATTTGTATTTTTTTTTTGGAGTTCGGTAATTTTTTTTTTGGTCGAAGGAGTTTGGTATTCTTACAATTATGTAGAGGATAATATATAAAAAGTGAAGAATAAATGCGGGCTTTGAACACGTTAGAATGAGATGATCACCATTGGTATTTATATAACAATACATTCTATAACATAGAGAGAAAAAAGAGAAATGTGCAAGGAGAAATCTGCATGATATGTGATATGATGGAAAGAGCTAAATAAAAAAATGTACTGTTATGAGTTATTGTATATTTTTGTGGTATGAATTTATTTTCTCGAATGAGATTGGTTCTAACTCTAACCCTATGATTGGTTGGAAGAGAGAATTAGAGAAATAAATAAGAGAGAAATAGGGGAAAAAGTAATGAGAAATAGAGTAGATTTAATTGACTTTTTTTCATGCTTTTAAAACTTTTATTTATTTAGCTTATTCACGAAGGAGGTTACTCACATGCCAATTCCTCTAATATAAATTTTGAGGTGTATTTAATGTGTATGGATATTCTCTAGTTGTGAGGGCTCTCAGGCAGCAATAGCTTCGGAATAGCTAGGACACACCTAGCAAATTTAGCTATATATTTCCATAGCTATTTCCTAGTTATTATGAGTGCCGATGAAAGATGCACGGCTAAGGAGAATTGATTTTGTATCCGTATTTAATGCAAAATGACATCATACTTATCTTAACTAACAAGAAGATGTGTTTAACATGATAGAGTTGGTACATATGTAAAGTGCATGTACTTTTGTGCAATGTATTTTTCTTCTTTCTACATTACCTTACGTCCTTCAAAAAGGTACAGCTAAATGCATTTATCTTTTTTTTTTTTCAGTTGATTACTTTGTAACATAATAGGAATCTTCCTCAACAAAACTCCATTCTTTAAAACATCTTCATATTTTTCCTCACATATAAACCATAAATCTCTCTAGGTTGAACATTAAGAATCAAATGATGTGAATTTCATAATTTCCTTTCAACTATGGATAAATTATATGCAAAAGCTACATTTTAAAATTGAAGTTTTAAGGATCCATCTGTTCCCTTTGATATTTTAATTAATTTCCTGCACACTGTAGAACATTATTAGACCTTTTTACACGAATTATCTATCACCAAGTGTTTAGATATATTATTTATCAATACTTGTGATTTTAAGATATTAGAAATCTTGAGATTCAATATATATTAGGTATTTATATATTGAATATTGATAACTGATAAATCATTTATTTAACACCTTTTTCTTATTTTAATGATATTTTTGAAAAAATCAACTACATTAATTCTTAGAAATATTTGTTGAATCAAACCAAACAGAACTTATTTTTGGGAATACAATATATTATTATTAAAAAATTATAGGATAATCAAACATAACTTTCCAAGAAAAAACAGAGATTTCTTGCATTTGTAATTTAGTATATAAACTTTTGAGGATTGTGATTTAGTTAGAAATAAAGACAAAAATTTGAGAGAGATATCCTATCTTATCAATAAAGTCAAGTGACAAACTATAACAATCATCTTAATATTTCAATTTTTTTTTTGTTACAAAGAATGGTAGGAAGGAGATGGCGATATCCAGGAGATGATACATCTCCGATCCTACCGGACAGGACGGCGTTGAAATCAGTGGTGGAGGATTGTAGTAGCGGGGGAGCCATGGCCTCCAAGATTTTTTTAAATTATTATATAAATATAAAATTTATTTTTGGCCCCCCAAAATTATATCACAATATATTGTGTATAATAATAAAAAAATAATTTTAAAAATTAAATTCATTATATATTGTATCTTTTATCATCCATAATTTTAAGTCCAAGCTCAATTATCAATTAAAAAGTAAATTATTGCACATTAAAACCTAAAAAAGGATGTTCAATTATCAATTTAAAATTACATTACATGCTGTAAAATTGAAATTTGAATAGCCGCTTCTTCACTTTTGCTCTTTCGCACTGAGAAAGAAAGCTCTCCATTATAAGAGTCGTGAATTTTGTTTTTATTTTCATCATTTACAAGATTATTCCGGTATGTATTTTCATAAATTTCTCCTTTTCCCCACTTTTTATCTTGTTTTGAATCCTTGATACTAGTATTGTTCTCACTTTTTTTTTATTTTGATCTGAAAATTTCCTGCTCATTTGTATGTCTGATTGGCGATTGCGACATTTGTGAGATTGTATATATAATATATTATCGATTTAATACTCAAATTGTTTGTCAAGAAGCAACAGTAGATAATGTAGAGATATTTGTTTATCGATTGTTTTATTTAATAGTCAAATTGTTTCCAAATAGCAACAGTAATGTAGGTACTAGATAGAGATACTAGTTTTTGTTTATGTGAATCAAGTAAATCGATTGTAAAACCAACAGTAGGTAGAGTTGTAGTTGTAGGAGAATATTGTAGTAAGTAGTAAATAGTAAATCCTTATTTCCTAATTAAAAGCTTAATAATTAGTAAGTAGTAAATCTTTTTACTTTTTAGGAGAAGATCGTAGTTTCTTATTTATTAAAATTAATCTCATTAAAACTTGAAATAGTTAATATTATATAAAATAGTTAAAATTAGATCTTTTGGAAATGGCTATCAAATAGACACAATAGCTTTTGCTATGATTATCATTCTTGGTTGATCAATCCTACAGGTTGTTTATCATGAAGCCCAGTTGTTGTTACTTGATATTTGGAGTTGTTTGGTTGATGGAAGATTGTAAGTCTGTATTTTATTGTGACTATCTTTGTTTCATTGATAGGGTGTGTTTCCTATAAGTGCAACATTAGGTCTTTGGATTAAGCATCAGTCTTTTGTTTTATGTCATTTTTTTCCTTGTATTTGGTGATCCTGGATTTCCCATTTTGTATCTTGTAGATGAGTTTGAGCACCCCTAGTGCTCATCTAATATAATTTTGCTTATAAAAAAAGTTAATATTAAAATTCTTTTGTTGGATCAAATACTTTCTAAAAATTTTAGGAGGAGATTGTAATTTCTTATTTATCAAATACTTTTTTAGTCATATTTTTTTTTTTTGAGATTCTGGTTAATATTATTAAAAAAAGTGTGATTAATTTTATTTTAAAATAAATATTTGGATTATTGTAGTAAGTAGTAAATAGTAGTTTACACTTGCTTTTAAAATAAATATTTGGATAAAGTTCAATTTTATATTTTAATTTGCATTTCCTTCTATATTGATGACAACAAATTTAAGCTTTTTATATTCCATTTTAGTATTTTACACTTGTTTTTATGTAAATGATTTTGATTATTTGACTTTTAAATTTTGAGTATTACATTAATATCTTGGCCCCCAAAAAAATTTAGTTAAGCTCCGCCAGGGAGACCAACAGAGGGCCAATCCAGAGGATCACATGGACAGACTTATACCGCAAGCAACTTTACCCAATTTTATATATATTACAATTTTTTTAAAATTTCAAAGTAATATATATGTTTCATACTCATACTCCAATATATCCGGCAATTGCAAGTGTCTTCATTGATGTGTTAGTAGTCAAAAGAAGTAATGACAAATGCATATAATTTTTGGTTCAGCAATCTTACACAAGGTGTAAACCAATATTTTTAACGAAGAAAAGATAGTGGGAAAGATCTTTTTCATAATAATTGTGGTACCATGTCATTATATACTCTAATGGTGTGTATATTTTCAAGACCCCATTAAAAATTGTACCTGGAAATGCTGTAACATAATATGCTAGTCAAATTAAAGACTCATTTGTACAGTTTAATTTCTTTTGTTCATATACAGTACTACGTGTGAAAGCTGGTGACTCGGGTTGCATACGGAAAGAGAGATATATATGCTTTTTTGAGTGAGCCAAACCGAAGGAAAGTGAAGACGAGACATTATGTGTGTTTGGTTTGGCGTTGAAATGAGTCAAAATCAACTTTAAATTTTCCAACGCAACTATTTCTAGCGTTGAAACGTGAGTTTACCACGTTTCCAAAACATGCTCATTGACTGACTGAAAGCGTGACAAAACCAAATTAAGTTCATACAAACGCCTAAAATGCTTGTCATTATTTCAGGAAATTAAGTATAAAAGACGTGCGCGCCAATGGAATTCAAATTAACTACTATAATCTTCTATTAAGTTTTGACATTCATATAACATCACTAGAGTGTTCCACTATTAATTTTATGCAAAAAATGGGATTAATGAGTGTAATTTGCTTCCAGTTGCTCTTAAATGTGAAAGAACTAGATATATATGGACGAACTCCATCATGGCAGATAATGGTGAAATAATAATGGGAATTAGTAAGTGTGAAGTAATTTATACTGTTTAGGCTTTTTTAATTTACACAATACTTAATTAATAGTTTCATTTATTTAGACTTTAAAATTTACATATATAATGGTAATAATTTTAAAACATCAAAAGAATTTTAAAAATTATGTATAAGTGTGTGTAAATTTGTAAGAGAAAAGAAAAAAAGTTGGTCAGTTTAAGAACAAACATGATTATAAATGAATGAATAGACATATCAATTTAACAAATAAAATAATATGACAAAAATTAGGAGCTAATATATGATAGATGTTAAAATGGTAATTAATTATGTATAACTACTCGTATTTTAGGAATTATATATAAGGAGGAATTTAACTACTATGTAATGCTAACAATTTTACATCCAAAAAACGTTTTTACTTTTTAGTCTTAATATTAGTTACTTTTTTGTTCTGGTCTATGTAATTTTAATTTTTCATTCGTTCTTTATATGAAAGACTAGAAAAATTACTATGATTGAATATGGTTAGGTTAGTTTGGTCACATAAGTTATATAGATTCAAATCTAATTACTACCATTCTAAAATATTATATATAAAAAAAGAACAAAAATGGTAAAGTGCCTGTTAACACACGGCAAATTAAGAGCCTGTTTGATAGCTGTTTTTAAAAACTGTTTTTAATTTTTTAATTTTCAAAAATTAAAAAACTTATTTGATAACAGTTTCTAAAAACTAATTTTAAAAACAGTTTTAAGAAAACCTATTTTTAAAAACTAAAATATGAAAACAGTTCATAGCTGTTTTGCTTTTCAAAACTCTTTTTAGTTTCCAAAATTAAAAACACACGGAAAACTATCAGATTTCAATAATGGCATTTAGGTAATTTTAGTGATTTTTTATCAGAAATTTGAAGCTGATCGATGTGGTACATGTACGACCTTTATTCTTTCACTGGAACGCGAATGGAAGAGTTTTTCTTCTGCGCGAACGGAACGAAGCCTCTTTTTCACTGCGAGTGAGCCTTCTTCACTGTGAAGCTTCTTCTCCCTCAGCTTCTCATCCTCAATCTCAGGTTTGTTTTCATTTTCTTTTTGAAATGAATCTTTGTGATTTCATTTTAGGGTTTGTTATGATCTGTGAAATGAAAATGAGCTTCTTCTTTTTGAAATGAATCATATACTGATATGGTTTGTGTGAAAAGAAAACTTTGGTGTTCTTGAGGATGCAGAATGAAATTTACCTAGGTCCATATGGTTTAGATCAGGGGCATTAGCCATTGAATTTAAAATTTTGGAATAGCTACTGACCATGCAATCTAACTGTTCTTTTACCGAAAGATATTTGTCAGAATTTAGAGAGATTGGCTAGAAACTTTATTTGGGTCCAATGGAAGAGATTCTGCGTGAGGGAGGAAAGAGGAAGACACATTGAGAGCTAGAGAGATATATTGTTGATCTCTCTCATTCTCCTTGTTCTTGGGAGTAACAGTGTTGTATTTGTTGAATAATAGATGTGATTTTCTACTAGATATATTTAGTTGAATTTTACAATGAAAACTTGACAGTTGTGTTTTGTAAATATTTTCAATGGTGACTTATCCTTGTGAGCTGTGATGTATACATAAAAAATTAAGGATAACAGAGGAAGCATAGGTTTCAATTTTCAATCATGTACTATAGTTTTCAAGGTCTAAAGATAATCAAACATGAATGTTTCTTGGAGGATTTCAGCTCCAATTTTAATGAAATAATATACTGTAGTATGCAAATAATTTGGTCCAACTCTTACAATTTGGATCATTACAGGCTGATGTTGTCAGGCTATATACTGAGTTGCGATTTCCTAATAGAATATAGAGTAAAAGGAGATTAGTTAATTTGTTAATTTAATGAAGTTCACCTGACTTCAGGTCAATCTATGTTAATTTGTTTGTCTTGGGAATCTGTTTTTCTGCTGCTTTGTAAGCTTCTCAGCATCCCAAAAACTTTATGGTGTCTTGTCGTATGAGTTTTGAAAGCACAGAGCTAGAATTGAGTTGGTTATTTTCACAATAGAACTAGAATCTAGTTGGTTATGATCTAAAAGACCTTGTCTTCTCTAAAGCTTCTTCTGGAATTGGTGTTCTCACGACTGATTCTAGCTTTCACTCCCCATTCTCTCAAATTGAACTCTGACTCATCTCTTCTTCTTGAAGTTGAGCTATAAGAAGGAGATGGTTCAGCTGTGGAGGCCATGGCCATGGGTGTGTGTGTGTTAGGATTTCAGACAAAGTAGAGTCTTGTTGTAAAATGTTCAAACCACTCCTACTCAACTCAAATTTCAGACAAACTATCTTCAATGTAAAATGTGATTTCCTATTGCTTTTGCTGCTGGAAGAGATGCTTCCATCTCCTGAATCTGAACTAAGTTCCCTTCCTTGATCTTGTGCTGCTTTTGCGGCTTGATTTGATGGAAAGCACATGTTTACGATGGCTTTTAGAACCATGTCTTTCACTTTCTCCTTCCTCACAGCTTCTGCTTCCTCCTGTAAGCACATGGCTGCAACTGCAACAGCTTGATTCAGATCCTTTTCTGGGAACTGTTTATTAAGAACAGGATCTGGTTTGGTTATGCTCATTAGGCCATAGGATATCCTATGAGCATAATGGGTTTGGTTATGCTCATTAGGACATGAACAAAATAGTTTATCTACTCAATTCCAATAATTGCTATGTTTTGGTTAGTTTTGGAATAGTTTGCTCAACTTGGATTAATGGGAAGCTTCTTTGCCATTTTCTAGTTTGTGATAAGCTATCTGTTTATTTGTTTGTTTATTTATGGTCACAAACAAGCAAGCTTATGATCGTATGCCTGCTGATATGGAGTGATTTTCTGTGAATTTGCTCTGTTGCAGATTGAGCAAAAGCTGGAGGTGGGTTTCCTTTTTCAACTCTTTGTAGTATCTCCCATGGTTTGGAAAAAGGACATTCATATGCCCCATAAGATTGTTTTACTTTGTTACCCATAAAGGCTTCTACTTTCTCGGTATCTCTATTCATGAATCTTCTTCTGGCTTGTTGAATTTGATATCCTTGTTCAAGATCTTAAGCTATTGACTGTGTAGAAAGTATGGCTCTATGTCCATTAAATATTAATAGCTACGGATTAGCTACGTAAATGTCGTAGCTAGTGACTTCAGAAAATTAAAAAATTACATTATAATTTTAATCCCTAAAACATGTGGTTTTAATTTTTAATAAGGCCTAAAATAATCTTTTAAAAGTTTAAGTACCAAAAATAATATAAATTCTTCAATAATTAAAAAAAATGCATAAAAAGTTTTTTTAATCAATACTTTTAGGCATCACAAATTAAAGAAAAATGCATAAAAATTCTTCAATTAATATTTTTGGATACTAAAAACAGTTTTTAAAAATACAATTTCAAACAAGTTTTCTACTTTTTAGTTTTCAAAAACAGTTTTCAAAAACAGTTTTACCAAACAAGTTTTTTTGTTTTCTCATTTTAAAAACAGTTTTTTAAAACAAAATTACCAAACGGATTTTTTTTTTTAGTTTCTTCTCAAAAACGGTTTTCAAAATGCATTACAAAACTGTTTTTAAAAACTAAAAACAAAACTCTTTCAAACAAGCCCTAAGAATCTGCATTATACAATTTTCTGCATGACAACTACAATCGTTCTTGTTAAGGTTATGTTCTCGGTGAAAACTCTAAGTGGTTATCTCCATGCATGTACTCGTAGTCTTCAAGGTTCTCCAATTTAGCTCAAGGTTGAGGGATGATATGCAGGTGAGTATACATGAAGGAACTCAACCCAAAATTCAGTTATCAAGAGGTTTCAAGTAAAAGATACATACCTTCCTCACCATAGTGGTTTAATGGGGTATTTATACCCAAATATCACTTGCATGTCGTGTATATGGTTATATATATGCCACTTGTTATTATGGGTATTGATCAATCATTGCCACGCATACAACACGTGGTTGCCCAACCTTTCATATTAGAACACAAGCCCCCAACTTGGTTTTATTTCTGTATAAGGTAGCAACGGGATTTTTAACTGATCAATATATTCAACCATTCATAGTTAAAATTTTTGTTGTGGTTGTATAAGTGTATGACCACATAGGCAGTCAAGGTGGCTAATGAAAATAAAATAAGCCCAGGCGGATCGGCCGACCGTGAATTTGTATATTTGCTTCTGTCCATTCTTGTGTGAAGAAATGTCTCATAGAGTTATAAGTATTTATTCGACTGCATTTGCCTAGACTTCAAATTTTCTCATAAGGAATTTCCAAATTTCGTGCCAAACGTAAAGGCCATGTTGATGGTTGCCCAACTATAAAACTGCCGGGAAAATTGGCCGGTTAGAGAATTACCGGAACATTGCCGGAAAAAGGTTGTCCAGCTAGAGGATTTCCAGAAAAGGTTATCCGGCTAGAGAATTGCTGATAAAAGATTGGCCGGCTAGAAAATTGCTGGGAGGATTGGTCGGCTAGAACATGTCGGGAAGATTGATCCGGCTAGAACATGTCGGGAGGATTGATCCGACTAGACATGTCAAGAGGATTGATCCGTCTAGAACATGTTGCGATGATTGGTCGGCTACTACCGGGAAAAAGATTGGTCGGTTCGAACACTACCGGGAAGAATTGGTTGGCTAGAATATAGAGGTGCTTCAATTAATTGAAAATTTCCCAAGTGTGAGGGGAAAGCACTTACATTCTTCACGTAAGGCTTCCCCTTAACAATCGGTACTTTGCAAACCCAATAAAATGATTCTTCTTTATTTGAACCATAAGAGTTTGTGAATCCCTTAAGTTGATTCCCCGGTGTATCCGGGTTGACGCACCCGGCATCCCAAGTCATTAGTTCCTTCATGATTGTCTTTGATTTTCAATATATAAATCTTCTGTGTAAGAAATTTCTTCACAAAACAACTTGAAAGTTAATTTCATGTAGTTTCTTAAATATGGGAGACTGGTTTATAGGCCCACTATCTCTTAAAGATTTTAGGGGAAGACTTTCATCGCCATCATTAATTATCACCCAACAATAACTTACAAATCCGGATGAGAAATTATCACACAAGAAACTTCTGAAAACATCTTTGTTTGGTGAGAGCAAGAGAAATAATGAATTTTCATTGTTAAATCTGGATTGTATCCGGTAAGTTGTCGTGTCTGATCTAGAGATATAAAGAATCCGGGCCAAGACGGTCATGTATCTCTGAGCAAGAGAAGTAAGAATTCAGTGTTCTTAGGCGACCATAATAATAATTTTGATGATAAACTACCTTTGTTACATATTTGGTTGAGGAATTATCAATCTATCAGGCAAAAGCTTACAATCCTGATGAGAAATTATCAATTGTAAATTTGGATAACTTTTTGCGCGGCTAAAATGGATAGCTTATCCGAATTGAGCATGAGAGATAAAACCCCAGACAAATGTTCTTTATGGCTAAGACGCCAACTTTTATGATACATTTTCCTCCAAACAGACAAGATCATATCAACATAAGATTTTTGAAACTTCCATTATACATTCAAGCCGACATTGACTGATCTGACCAAAGTTACTGATATCCAGATAAAAATTATTCTGGGCGACCAAGCAACCATCCCCTGTTGTGCACTTTCCTCAACATAAAGAATCCATATCGGCTTTGTAAAAAACACCAAAGTAGATGAACCAAATGCTTAAAATCATAACCCAGGCGCATAAAAGCAAAATGTGTAGAACATAACCCAAATGTTAAACTGCTAAGAAGAGCAAATCAAATTGCAGAAAAGGTAAAGATTATCTTTGGTGAATTGAAAGAGGTTCCAACCCAAAAAGCTGGTGGGAGTATTGATTATTCGTCCCCAAGACGGTGCCAATTGTTCTCAGTGAAAATCCAGGTGGTTGTCTTCCAGTTGCTTGTAGTCTTCAAGGTGCTGCAATGGTGCTCCGAGTTGAGGGACGACATGCAGGCGAAGTAGTACTGTAGGGACTACACCCAAAAGTAAGTTCTTGGTCTTAATTATTAAGAGGTTTCAAGTAAAAGATGCATACCTCCACTATGCCAAATTTAGGATATAAGAGCACTTACTTAGGGCGCTTCCGTGTTTAATAGTGTCTAAGATGAATGGTTACTTCAGGGCGCTTCAAATTTGGTCGGAAGCGCCCTTAAGGTATAAAGTGGAGGGCGCTTCGTTGACGCGCCCTCTTAGTAGTGCCTAATTTTTTTTTTTTTTAATTTTATGTTCAGGGCGCTTCAAGAAGCGCCCTCTTATTTCAAATGTCTTTTTAATTTTATGTTCAGGGCGCTTCCCTGAAGCGCCCTAGTAAAAAGGTATTAAGGGCGCTTCATGGAGCGCCCTCACGTTTTTGCGTTATTTAATTTTTTTTTTAAGTCTATGTGCAGGGCGCTTCCCTGAAGCGCCCTTAATACCTCTTACTAGGGCGCTTCCCTGAAGCGCCCTTTTGTTTTTTTAAGTCTAGTTATGCAGGCGCTTCCCTGAAGCGCCCTTAATATTGATTACTAGGGCGCTTCAGTGAAGCGCCCTAGTTGTTGCAATTATAACTCCCAGATCTGTTTTTTTCCCTCACACTTCAGATTTCTCTCTCACTCTAAAAACCCTTTCATCCTCCTTCTCTACCTCCGTCCGTCCTCTCCTCCGTCCGTCCGCCCTCTCCTCCGTCCGTCCTCTCCTCCGTCCGCCCTCTCCCTCCGTTGCTGCGAGGCTTCTCCGTCCGCGAGCTCCACCGTCCGCCCTCACTGCCGTTGCTGCGCGAAGGATCTCCTCCGTCCGCGAGCTCCACGTCTCCTCCATCCTCCTCGCCGCCGCTACAAGGTAAGCTCCTCCACCTCCATCTTTCTATTATAGGTAGTTAGGGTTTTTAATTTTCTGCAACTGATGTTACTTACTGCACCCCATTGTTTACTATTTGCACCATTTTTTTGCTGCAACTGATGTTACTGACTGCACCCCATTGTTTACTATTTGCACCCTTTTTTCCTGCAACTGCTGTACTGTCTGCACCCCGTTGTTTACTATTTTGCACCCTTTTTTTCCTGCAACTGCTGTTACTGTTTGCACCCCGTTGTTTACTATTTGCACCATTTTTTTGCTGCAACTGATTTTACTGACTGCACCCCATTGTTTACTATTTGCACCCTTTTTTCCTGCAACTGCTGTTACTGTCTGCACCCCGTTGTTTACTATTTGCACCCTTTTTTTCCTGCAACTGATGTACTGTTTGCACCCGTTGTTTACTATTTGCACCCTTTTTTTCTGCAACTGATGTTACTGGCTGCACCCCCTTTTTTTCACTATTTACACCCTTTTGTCTACAACTGTTTTACTTGCTGCACCACTGTTTTTACTAGTTGCACCATTTTTCTTTTTAATTTTTGTTATGGTTATTGATTGTGTTAACATTGTGTTATTCATATTGATGTAATTGATAATATAACATTGGAAATGTGTTGTATAAATTTTGTGATGCTTAAAAAAATAAACGGAAATGCTGCTGAAATTTTTAGAATTAATTAGTTATGCATGCATGTAGTAAATTAATTTGTCATTACAACTAAATTATGGTTGTCTTTAGAGTAAATTTTTAATTGATTTGGTGTTTTGTTGATAGAATATGGATCGTTCTTGGATGTTTGCAAACCGTTTAACAAGTGAGTATGAGGAAGGAGTGGAAATGTTCATTAAGTTTGCCGTTGACCATGCAACAAATCCTAGAAAAATTGTGTGTCCTTGTACGAAGTGTTTTTGTTCTAAGCAACTAAGTGTAGCGGAGTTGAGGAACCATCTTTTCTGTTTCGGAATTGATAAGAGTTACATATGTTGGACATACCATGGTGAGACTATAATTGAACATAGTGGTGAGGGAGAGAATAATGTCAATGTGGAACCTAGTGATAATGAGTTTGGGACCGGATGGGATGATTGTGACAGAATTGACGATATTCGAAACGTCGTTGAAGAGGACCTTAGAGATTGCCCAAAGATGTTTGATACCCTGGTTAGTGATGCAGAAAAACCACTGTACAACGGGTGCACCAAGTACACAAGGTTGTCCGCGGTGTTGAAGTTGTATAATTTAAAAGCATCAAATGGATGGTCTGACAAGAGTTTCACAGATTTACTGACATTGCTAAAGGAGATGTTGCCGGAGGACAATGTGCTGCCTAACAGAACTTATGAGGCAAAGAAGATGTTGCGTTCTATTGGGATGACTTATGAGAAGATTCATGCTTGTCCCAATGATTGCATTTTGTTCAGAAATGAGCATGCATCATTAAGTGAGTGTCCTAAATGCAATGAGTCTCGTTATAAGAAAGAGACTTCACCAGCAAAGGTGGTTTGGTATTTCCCCATAATTCCAAGGTTTCGAAGGATGTACCGTAGTGTCATCGATGCAAAGAACTTAACATGGCATGCAAATGAACGAGTCAAGGATGGCATGTTGAGGCATCCCGCTGATTCTCCACAGTGGAGGAAGATAGATGATGAGTACCCCTCTTTTGGGGAGGAAGCAAGAAATCTTCGACTTGCCTTATCAACAGATGGGATGAATCCGCATGGTGTCCAATCTAGTACCCACAGC
Organism: Sesbania bispinosa; assembly: GCA_026901365.1. Taxonomy (NCBI): domain Eukaryota; kingdom Viridiplantae; phylum Streptophyta; class Magnoliopsida; order Fabales; family Fabaceae; genus Sesbania; species Sesbania bispinosa. Next base: position 206,183 of record QLOH01000223.1, on the reverse strand, counting down.
ACATGGCCGGTGTTATTGATGATTTATAATCTACCTCCATGGCTTTGTATGAAGCGCAAATACATGATGTTGTCCATGTTGATATCTGGGCCCAGACAACCGGGTAATGATGATAGATGTCTACTTGGCACCATTGATTGAAGACTTGAAGCTTATGTGGGATACTGGAGTAGAGGTCTATGATGGCTACAAAGAAGAATCTTTTCAGTTGAGGGCAATGTTGTTTGGAACGATTAACGATTTTCCGGCCTATGGTAATTTGTCTGGCTATAGTGTAAAGGGTCAGTGTGCATGTCCGTTGTGTGATGAAAATACTTCCTGGATGCGTTTAGCGCATTGTAAGAAAAATGTATTCCAGGGTCATCGTAAGTTTTTGCCTTTATCCCATCGTTATAGGGGATGGAAGAAAGCATTCAATGGTGAGACCGAGGAGGGGAGGCAACCTTCTCCATTGACGGGTGATGAGTTGTGGGAAAAGGTGGGTAACCTGACCAACAATTTCGGCAAACCCTTTGCCGGGCAACTTGTTACTGGAGGTTGGAAAAAAAAGTCTATCTTTTTTGAGTTACCATATTGGAAGTCATTGTTTGTTAGACACTTCCTTGATGTGATGCATATAGAAAAAAATGTGTGCGAGAGTGTTATCGGCACGTTACTGAATGTGAAAGGCAAGACCAAGGATGGGATAAATGCGAGATGGGACTTGCTTGCCATGGGTATAAGGAAAGAATTGGTCCCAGAAAAAAGGGGTTCACGCACATATCTTCCTCCGGCGGCTTATACTCTTAGCAAAAAAGAAAAACTAGTTTTTTGCAAGTTCCTGCAGCGAGTCAAAGTCCCAGAGGGTTTCTCCTCTAACATTAGAAATCTTGTATCATTGAAAGAACAAAGGTTGAAAGGTGTGAAGTCTCATGATTGTCATGTTCTTATGGGTCATCTGGTTCCTGTTGGAATACGCTCCATTCTTCCAAACAAAGTGCGCGTTACAATAACTAAATTGTGTCATTTCTTCAGAGCTATTTGCAGTAAAGTGATTGACCCTGTAAAGTTGCCCATGTTGCAAAGACAGATAGTGGTAACACTGTGCGAGCTAGAAATGTATTTCCCCCCCTCTTTTTTTGATATAATGGTTCATCTCACAGTTCACCTGGTTCGTGAGACTCAATTGTGTGGACCAGCTTACATGAGATGGATGTACCCGGATTGAACGATACATGAAGATATTAAAAGGGTATGTTAAAAGTCGCAGAAGGCCTGAGGGTTGTATGGTTGAAAGGTACATTGTTGAAGAAGCTGTTGAGTTTTGCACAGAATACCTTAGTGGTGTGAACTCCATAGGGCTTCCGATCTCTGGACACAACACAAGCTCGGAATCAGGAGGGATTGGGGCAAATGAAGTCATAGGTATTCAAAGAGAGGAATGGGTTCAAGCACACCTTTATGTGTTGCACAATGATGATGAGGTAGAGCCGTATGTTGAAATTCACAAGGACGAACTTCGGAACTCGAATCCTAACCGAGGAGATAATTGGATCACAAGGGAACACAATCGAAGCTTTATCTCATGGTTTCAGTCGAGGATTTTTCATGAAGCGCACCATAATCCTACTTCAGTCTCTACTAGACTAAGATTTTTAGCATATGGCCCAAGTTTGAATGTAATATCATACAAGGCTTACTTGATTAATGGCTACACTTTCTACACAAAGGCCCATGATGATAGAACAACAGTCCAAAACAGTGGTGTGACTTTAATTGCCCAAGCATTGCACATGTCAAGTGCAAAAGATAGAAATCCAGTTTATGCTAATATGTCATATTTTGGGGTGATTGATCGCATATGGGAATTGGATTATACTCACTTTCGGTTGCCTGTGTTTGGTTGTAAGTGGGTTGACAACAATACTGGTGTTCGGGTCGATAACCTTGGCTTCATGCAAGTTAATTTTAGCAAGGAAGGTTACAAAGATGAGCCATTTATCCTAGCATCCCAAGCTCGGCAAGTTTTCTATGTTAGTGATCCCGCAGATGTGAATTGCTCCATAGTCATGTTAAGTAACAAATTCAATGACAACCCAAATCTGGATGAAAATCAAGGGGATGATGTTGAAGATGATCCTTTTGTTACGACATCACAGTTATTACATGGTGACTCAACAACAGATGATGGGTTGTACCTGAGAGAGGACCATAATGAGGGTATTTGGGTTAACCCATCAATTCGTCTAAGAAATGTTCCCACTAGTGTCAAACTAACTAGAAAAAGAAAAAGATGAGCCACGTATGTTTTTTACTTATTCAAATTGCTCCATATTTATTTTGTCTTATTGTTTACCTGGTCCAGTTTATGCAAATTAATGACTATATATGTTTCTCATGCAGATATCATGTCAGGATCAGATAATGATAACATGGATTCCATACACAGACGTGGGGCAACAATTATGGCCCAAGTCATCAAAGAGCGGAATAAAGGAAACAAAATACAGGTAACCAATTGTATGTTAAAATCAAATTATGTTCACATCAAATTATGTTAACATCAAATTAAGGTTATATACTTTGTCCTTTTGTTTAGGTTGCATGGAATGACAGGGGTCAACCTGTTAATCCCGGAGCAACTACACTCAGTAGTTATATTGGTGCAGTTGCTCGAGCAAAGGTACCAATTACCATTAGACAATGGAAGGATGAAGAAGTTCTTCCATTTAAGAACATGATATGGGAGGATATAAAGGTACATCCTAGCATCCCATCTTTATATCTTAAGATAATTAAGGACACCTAAAGTAATACATTGGTAATTTGTTCTGATTTCTATGTAGTCATGTTTTGACATTGATGAGTCCCACAAGAGGTATGTGCTCATGTTGGCTGGTAAAAGAGCAAGATCCTTCAGGTCTGTGTTATCCACCAACCATGTATTTGATGAGAACGGAGAAGTAATCCCACATCCTCCTAAGAGATATGAGGATGTAATATCACAGGAGCAATGGGAATACTTCGTTGCCCTACGGACACAAGAACGTTTTCAGGTATCGTAATCAACCATATGCTCCATGTTTTTTAATTCCAGTTTGTTAAAGTATATGTTTAATACTTGTATTATAACTCGTTGCAGGAAATAAGTAAGTTAAACAAGGAAAGAGCATCGAACCCCGAATATCCATATAGAGCCTCTCGCTTGGGTTATGCTCGACTTGAACAACAAATTGTGAGTATTGTCATTAACAACCCTATACCAAAACAGTGTTATTTGTTAGTACTTATAGTAAGTAACTTAATGTAAACAGATAAAAGAAGCGGGTGAGGAGTCTGGCGAAGTGTCACGACATGCATTGTGGAGAGTCGCTCGCATAAACAAGAAAAAAAATGCCAATAATGAAGTCATTGAAGAGGTCTTTACACAATGTGTAAGTATATATTTAGTGTTATTATGTGTTAAATTTAGGGTTATTTTTGAATCATTGAGTTTACGATTTTCACATTTTGGATATCAGGAACAAATATTATCCCAAGCCGACGAATCTTCTCCTTCTGATGAGAGAGAAGTTCTCGACAAGGTTCTTAAGAAAGACACATATAAGGGACGTGTTCGGGGTATGGGTTTTGGTGTATATCCTGGCCAATATTTCAAGCGTTCGCCTAAACCCAGAGAAGATGTTGTTTCCAAAGAGAAGTATGATGAAATGTATGACAAATACCGGGAAATGCACGATGGTTATCAAACCATACAAGAACAACTTGCCCAAAATACAAGAATGATTGAAGAACTTACGAGACAACGGAGCATGCATGGTTCTAACACATCTCCCAGACCCGCCTTTCCTGTGGTAATTTATTGTTTATATTTTTGTTAACTATTTTGTTTTATTCCACACTATTTATCCATAAACATATTACTTACCTCAATTGTTTAGGGCATTTTTCAATGCATATTATATTTGGGAGACACTGTCTTGAGAGTGGTTGGTAAGGGGCAAGCACACAATTTACCGGACCAGATGTTACACAGTTGCCCTCTTCCCTCCGACCAATTAAGGTGATGTTTCAAGTCGCTACTGAACCCACATGCACCCCTTCCATGCCCAGATCGTTTTTGGGGAATTGAATACTGTGGAGGATGCGTTAGGGTGTTTCGTGCTTGGCCATGTACTTATATTGGATTGGATGCATTGTATGTGTATAGTTTTATTTATGTAAAAGTTTACTAATATAAGTTCAATTTCAATTACTAATCCTTGAATATGTTGTATTTTAGACTCCCCAGACCTCTGCAGCGGCACCACCTATGGAGACACATCATTCCAATGAATCACCTATCATAAAGTCTCCAATCATGGAAAGTACTCCACGGGTGGTCACCTCAAAACCCCCCGCACCTCCCGGCATGAACCTCAATTACTTGAAATGTTTTATTCAGTAAAGATTAAAGGAACTGGTTCCACCATCTGCTGCAACATAGCTGCGGGATTATTCAAGAGGATGAAGTGAACACATACATTGACGAAAATAGTCTCCATGCTTTGTTGTATCGTGACTGGTTAGATGCCACTGCCATAAACATCTACTCCAGGTATTTTGAATTTTAAAATTTCATAGTATGTGATTCTCATTTAATGATAAGTTTGTAAAATTAGTTAACAATATCCAAATTTTTTATTGCATAGTTACTTGTACAAGGATATTGGTTCCAACTGCCCGCCGCGATAGATATGTGTTCATTGGTCCAGAAATAACCACAGCTTTTGTTTCATCAAGTAAGCATGACAATGCTGGGTAGGATCTTGTACAACAAACGGGGGCAAGATAAGCTCTTTCTGATTCCGTACAATCATGACGGGTATGTGACGTAATATTTCAATATAACTAATTATAAAACATTGCCTGTTTGACGCATTTGACAATATCATTGTAGGCAACACTGGTTCTCTGCGCCTTGAGTTTGGTAGATTTTGGCAAGGTTTACTTTTGGACTCCTTGCGCAAAGACCCCACCCATTACGAACCGATGAAGTCTATGATTAATAAGTAAGTTTTTTATGTTAAGTAACATTATACAATCACACTTACATTTGTTTAATTAGAGTTCTCATACATATTATTTGTTTTATTGGTTTAGATCTTTTAAAGAATTCCGAACGCTAAGTGGTTTTCAAACTTCAAAGAATATGATTATACCTGATCCCATTTGTACCGCATACAGGTAATGTTGCGCGAACTCTTGTGTTCCTTCATAACTTATCATTACGTAACTTGATTTCATTATAAATTATTTTTGTAGTGTCCACGGCAAACTAACAACAGTGATTGTGGCCTTTATGTTATGCGTTTCATGAAGGAGATAATCCATCAAAATGCACTCACTATATCAAGAGAGGTAACTTGGAATTGTTATAACAAGTATTTTTATCCCCATTTAGAACTTCTATTAATGAAATGAAATTTTGGGTTTTTATATAGTATTTTGCTCAACCCGATGCCCGAGTTACACTGTGGAGCAACTTGATGAGGTTAGAGAAGAATGGGCAAAACATGTTGTAACCAATTGTCTGTGATTGATTTGTAATTGTTGATGGTAAGTAATTACACATGTACTATTAATATGAAAATGTTGTACAAAGATGTTAACTAATGATAAGTTCAATTTCAATTTTGTATACTTTGATTTGAATGTTATATATACTTTAATGACAAGCACTTGTTTCATGACATGAATTCTGGCTGCTGGTATGGTTTTACAGGTGTTTGATAAGTGGGATAACTTGTAAAAACAGAGGAAACTCTGCCAAATTTTTTTGCTTATAATGAGTACACTTATTCATGGTTTAGGATGTTGTTTGTTAAGCATATTCTATGCACTTTTGACATTACTTTCATGACATGCTTTCTCTGGCTGTTGGTATGGATTTTTACAGGTGATTGTTAAATTGGGAAAACTTGTAAAAACAGAGGAAACTCTGCCAAATTTTTTATAGGTTAATAACTAGACTTAGTCTTGGTTAAGGATGTTGTATATATTAAGCATATAATTCAAAACTTTTAAAATTAATTTCAAGGATGAAATTATGGCTGCTGTATTGAGTTTTGCAGGTGTGAAATACTGTATTCACAGCTTCATCTAAATTATAGAGCAAAAAAAAAGGGAAGGAGGGCGCTTCATTGGAGCGCCCTGGTTGGTCAGGACAAGGGCGCTTCCTCGAAGGACGTGCATATGGAGGGCGCTTCAAGGAAGCGCCCTTGTCCTGGCCAACCAGGGCGCTTCCTTGAAGCGCCCTCCTCACCTGACACATTGCAGAGGGCGCTTCCGTGTTTTTCAGAAGCGCCCTTGTTTACTAACTTCAGGGCGCTTCTGGGCACGCCCTCGTTTTAACGACGAAACAAGAGCAGTTTCTTACGAGGGCATACGGAAGCGCCCTTTTATGCTACACAGGAAGCGCCCTTAAATAGCTTTTTTGACATAGTGCTCCCAATTATTCTCAGTGAAAATTTGTCTTCTAGGTGCTCCAAGTTGAGGGACGACATGCACGCGAGTACCTACAGGGACTCAACCTAGAAGTCAGTTCTAGGTTTTATCATTAGATTTCAAGTAAAAGATACACACCTCACTCACCATAATGGTTTAATGGGGTATTTATATATACCCATACATCACCTGCATGAGGTTAATCGTGTATGCCACTTGTTATTATGGGTATTGAGTCTTTGTCACATATACAATATGTGTCCCAGCCTTTCATATTATAACAGTTCTGACAAGCCCATTTTTAATTTATTCATGCTATCTTCTTTATATTTTTTAGATGTGAGGCTATAATCGTTTTGATGCAAAACAATGATGAAGAGTGTATGGTGCTTAAATCTACAAAATAATTAATAATACGTCGCCTATCGCACAAACATGATTTTAAGACTAAATTCGAGACCAAGTTAGCAAAATTTCTTAGTCATATAGTTTAACTGGTTTATATTTATTTATGTGTGTGCGGTTGAATGATAATTGAATAAGATTAATATCAATGCTAAAAATTAAATTATCGGTTTGTGGTCGGGTCCATTAACTGATTATTAAATCTTATATAATTTTGAAAATATTGTTTAATGTGTAACAAGTTTCATGTGATTATGTGAACAAGTCTTAGACAACTTAGACTAAAATAAGTTTGTTATATATACAATGTTTTTCTTTGGAACGAGCAACTTTAACGCATAATTGTCAAGTGAAAATAAATCTGAACAAAAATTTGAAGAATACAGTCGTCATTTGGAGTTTTTGAATCATGCCACAAGCATTTTAAAATGTAAGTCAAAATCCTATATAACCCCAATATTAAAATATATGCTATAAAACAAGTTCACGCTATCAGAGTAAATAATTCAATGAAGCATTTCAAATTGAAATTGTTCTTGTACAAAAATTACAACCGCATGAGATAACAATTCATTAAATAATAGTAACAGCCTATTATTAAATACAAACATATATTTTTTTACACTTATAATATGTGTTAAAAGTTAATTTGATTTTGAATAGCTTAACACAACCTACCTAAATTCCGAATGCCACCCTAATTCAACTTGCTTTCAATTTCTCCTATGACTTTTTGTTGTTACCTTAGGCCATCTTTAACCCAGGTCCAGCATCACACTTTTTCACTATTCACATATCTTAAATAGGCACTACCAAGTACACATCAGCAAGTTTTTATTAAGCACTCCCCTTCTAACTCATCACTTCACTTTTTTACTATTCACAAATCTTAAATGGGTCCCACTAATACACATACATCACCTATTTTTTATTTACAATATTTTAATCCCTAAACAATAATATTAATAAATAATAAAATGAAAAATTATTTTTTTTAAAAAAGAAGTTGTTTTCCCCGGCGGTTTAAACCGCCAGTAAATTCATTTAAAAAAATAGCTTTGGTTGGAAATCCCGGAAGTGTCAAATAAAAAATTACCAGGGGTTTAAACCCCCGGAAAAGCTGAATAAAAAATTAAAAACATTTACCCCGGGTTTAAACCCCCGGGAAAAACAAAAAAATAAATAAAAAAGCAATAGTACTCTGTTCTGGAAATTCGAGCGTGTGTCAGTGATATAACGCCAAATTCTGGTTTGACATTGGTGCTTATTGAACATTTGCCCAATAAGCACCATCGTTAAAGGTGGTCTTAAGGACCTCTATCGCTCTGAAGAGATAAAATTACTTTAATATCCAAATCCAACAGTCTATTAGAGCATCAATACTGCAGGTTCTTAGCGCGGTATTCAATGCTAAGATCTCAATGTCTTTCGGTATAAAGCGGTGGTGCAAAATGTGATAGGAGTTCTTAACAAGCATGGGTTCTTATACAAGAACTCATGATTAACCTTTTTTATTAATATTTTATAATAAAAAAATAAGGTGTGTGAGACATGTGATATTATTTGTGGGGTCCATTTAATTAATTTTTGAGGTACTGGGATAGAGAAGAAAAATGCTTAAATTATAAGAGGTAAAAATGAATGATAAATAGATGAGACTCATTTAAGATCTTTGAATAGTAAAAAAGTGGGAGCGGTAAATGTGGATAGCCTTAACATATTTAGTTCAATGTTAAAACTTAAACTGTGCAAATTCACATCTTTAATACTAGAAAAGTTTAATAGAAAAATCTAAATTTGAGTTTAACTGAACAATCTATATCTCACATTAATGTGAACATAATCAAGTGATTATACTGTGTACATCTCACATGTGGCACAATAATGTTTATTAAAATGAATAATTTCTCATCCGTGGAGTTTGAGTCCAATAAGGTGGCGTCACGTTCTCTCTTTAATATGTTTGTCAGAATTCTAGGATAGTGACATGACAAGATGGGCTCACATATCTAACAAAAGATAAGCCATCAATGGCTCGGGCTCTGCCTCATCCCACACAACTGATTTGATCATTTCACTTTCTGGACCCACCCCATCAGGAAAAAAATAAAAATTCAAATAATGATTCTAACATTTCTGATACAAACCCCAAATCACTGCTAAAATTGCTGATGGTGTGTGTACTACTAACTTATTATCAACATATCAGAACTTGCCCCGTTTTCAAATTTTGTAAAATATATATCATGCATTTTAGGTCATGGATGGATGCAAGTGGTGTCGGCCATTGTAAAGCATTACATACTCCAAATTCAACCATAATATGTGTATCAGTTTTCAGCCTAATGGACAAAGACAAATATCTCAGGTAATGGAATCAACATAATCTTTTGTTAACTTAGAATGTACGTCAAATAGGAAATTCACATTAATTATTTAAATCCATGTCTCTGTTTCTGATGATATCATCATTATAATATATTGAATCAAGGAACATTTCTACCTATCAAATTGCGTTGACTACTCCAAAATTTAATAAGCATATGATATTTCCTCGTGTATAGGAACATATATAGTCATTAGTTATATATATATGTGTGTGTGTGTCAACTATATGGCCTAATTGAGAATATTGAAGCTGATTCTCTGAAGATGAAGTTCCTCATGGCAAATCTAGCAGGGTCTGTGTTCCTCCTCTTAGCTCTCATCTCTCAGAGCCATGGAAGCAAAACCGATTATAGAAGCAGAAATGAAGTTGCCTTGTTCATTTTTGGTGATTCATTCTTAGATGCAGGGAATAACAATTACATCAACACCACAACCCTTGACCAAGCAAATTTCTGGCCTTATGGGGAAACTTACTTCAAGTTCCCAACAGGGAGGTTCTCTGATGGCCGGTTGGTATCAGATTTTATTGGTAAGATTTGGGGATCTTATGCTTCTTGTCTTGTTAGTAGTAAAAAAATCAAATTTGGTTGAACTAACATATATTTTGTGACCCCTTAATTAAAATAATTAAGCTTCTCTGCTCATGTATTTTTGTCATGTTCTGCTTTTGTTGTAGCTGAATACGCAAATCTGCCATTGGTTCCACCATTTCTACAACCTGGCATTACCCAATACCATAATGGAGTGAATTTTGCCTCTGGTGGAGCAGGTGCTCTTGTTGAAACTTTTCAAGGCTCGGTAAGTCTATTACATGTTCACATTAGTGCTCTATTTGCTTTGGTTACTTAATGGCACTTTCAAATCAGATTTGCAAAGTTATTGTGTGGGAAAAGGTTACTAGTAAATAGTATGGTTAATTAGCTTAATTAGTAGATAGGATGCCCCTCAGTTATATTGTCCAAAGTGCATGTCCATGTGGTCACTGGACATGTCAAACATAAAACAGGAATTCAAACAATAACTATTAGTATCATCATTGTTTTACCTTTTTAACTTTTGTAATGTAAGACAGAAGTCTATGGACCCATTTACACTAAACTAGCCTTTTTGGTAAATAATTAGGGGGAAATGTTATAAGAAGAATTCTGATAAAATATGTACATAGAAAATACAAGATATTGGTTGATTTTCTGAAAAAAAAAAAATTATGAAGAAGGTGTCACTATTTTCTTTTTATGACCAACATTTTATCACAAGGAGGGGGGTGGGAGAGTGTTTTTTTTTTTAATAAATAGAAAATTGTCTCCACATAAAATGCATATTTTGTTAAGGATTTGCAAATAAATGAACTTATCAATGTGTTTGTTACCTGTAGCAGAAGGAATGTAATGAGATAGAGTAGGAGGAAATAAGATTTGAGGAAAATGCAATTAGTATGAAATTGATACTACATCAATTTAAAACCTCAAATAATCTCCCTATTTCATATATATACTCAATAGTGAATTAATATCAAATTTTCAGGTAATACCCCTGAAAACACAAGCAAGGAACTTCAAGAAAGTAAGAGGTTGGTGTGAGCACAAGTTAGAAGTGAGAAGGCTAAAAATCATTGTTATCAAACGCTGTCTACATGTTTAGCATCGGATCTAATGATTACCTTAGCCCAGTGTTGACACACTTCGGATGTTCTGAACTCTTATTCTCATTCAGAATATGTTGGCATGGTTGTTGGTAACTTGACTTCCATTATCAAGGTACAAATTAATCAATTTTCCATTCCTATATTGTTATATAGTGTTAATTATAATTACAGAGATTGAATTGAAGGTTGTGGTTGGCACATGGGGATAGCTAGACAGAATCCCGTAATTTCCGTCGGTTAATCTTTATGGGTTAGGACATGATTAAGAGTGTATCCAGGAGGATCCCCCCTCCCTATATATAGAGGCTCAATTGATGCTATTTTAAGGAAGTGACACATATCATAGTTATAAATTTATTAATTGCATGAGTTTATTTGTTGTATTTCTTTTGGTTACAAGAGTTTATTTGTTGTATGAGGTGAGCTAATTAATACATAATTAAGCGTGCATTTAGGTAATAGTACTGGAATATTCTCTCTTAGTCTAAGTCACTATAAGTAATTACGTATGAGCTAGCGTAGGAGGTTTTCTTGCTTTAAAAAGGATTAATTTTCCCCTATCTAGATGTAAGGGGTTAGGGTGTAGTAGTAATTAAGCAATTGTCTAGGAGAGCACTTGTAATAATGCCCAAGAGTTACTTATGCAAGGAATGTCAAACACACACACAAAAAAAGTGTATCCTATCCTGAGCATGTTTGAGTGGAAACTTCTATAAAAGTACTTCTAGGTGAAAAAAATAGCATGAATCAAAGAGATCAAATGCATTTAACTTCTCCATAAGTAAAATTAGTTAATTTTGGAGAAGTTAAATGGGAGAGCTATTTGGAATAGGTGGTCTACAAAGACTAATTTTTAACTTATGGAGAAGTTTTAAATGCATTTAGAGGCCTGTTTGGGTGAAATTTCTGCAGAAATACTTCTAGGTGAAAAAATAGCATGAATCAAAGAGGTCACATGCATTTCACTTCTCCATAAGTTAAAATTAGTTAATTTTGGAGAAGTTAAATGGGAGAGCTTTTGAAGTAGGTGGTCTACAAAGACTAATTTTAACTTATGGAGAAGTTAAATGCATTTGACCTCTTTGATTCATGCTATTTTTTCACCTAGAAGGTACTTCTACAGAAGTTTCACCCAAACAGGCTCTTAAACCTATTTGATTCATGCTATTTTTTTCACCTAAAAATACTTCCTTAGAAGTTCCACCCAAACAGACTCTCTATGTTTCCTTAACAATAACTTTCCTAAACTTTAATGTGTTGCTATCCCTCAGCGATTATACACGAGACAGAAAAGTACCGGAAAAAGAATTAGGACTATGCAATATGCATTGTAGGACTGCGTATTAATTGTTGGAAACATTACAAGTATAATTATAAATTAAGTTATGTGGTGGGTTTTGGGAGGACACATGAGATAGTTTAAAGTGTGTTGAGTAATTATTTCAGTTACCTAATATTTTATGTGACTAACTTATAAAAGCTTATTTGTTAAACATAGATATTTTTCATTAGTTTATAGATATTTTTTTTCATTAGTTTATAGTGCCTTTTCATAAGTCACATTAAGTAGTTTATAACTTATTGTTATTCTTTTATTTTTAGTCTTAATAATTTAATAAAAAAATTCAGTTTTTTTTTAAAGTTCACTCATTGACAAAAAAAATAAAAATACCAATTATTGCAAATCACAAGTGAAAATACAAACAAAAGCATGCCAAAATTATTTAAATATATTTTTTTCTATTTTTTATTATTTTTAATATTATATTAATTAATTTAATTTTTTATAAAATATTTTATCTTTAAAAAATTGATAAGAATACAAAATATACTGAAAACTTAGAACTATAATTACATGAAAAAAATATGTCTATCAATAAAATAAAAATAAAATTTGTATAAAAAATTATATGAATATGTCCTTTTATAAAATTTTACATTTATCAACTAATTAATTCAATACCTAATTTTATCAAAATGTTTATAATTCAATAAACTAACTTAACACCTTAATTAAACTTCCTACTACCAACATACTCTTAATTAACTTATCTAACTAGTTTATCAACTATATTTTCTATATATAAGCTTAGAGTAATAGAGTTTTGAAAAGTGTGAATAACATATATATATTAATTAGAAGAGTATGGTTTATGATAAATGCTAATAAATATCCTAAAAATTAATACACGTAACAAATAATATAGAATTACTTATTTGTAAGAATTCTCATATCATCTTTGATGTTTCTAACTTTTTCCACACTTTTGGTGATATCATTAATTAAATATATAAATATTATAACTTTAGAGTTTTCTACTTCAATTAATTGCTAATTTTGACTTTTTCCACATTCAAGCATACAAAGCTTCTAGAATCGTTGCCTTTATCCCTGTAATTTATATAGAATTGCATGATGATGGTGGCTGTTGAATTCTATAGCAACATGAAGCACTTCCCAACATAATCATATTCAAGCGAAAAGCAACAATTTTTTGGCCATTTACTCTATTATTATATTGAGCAAAAATTGGAAGAAATTTTTTTCATTAAAACGTGGTTTAATTTAGTTATATTTCCCATTACATTTTCTTTTACTCTATGAGGATATATATAACTGGGCGAGTTTTGATTGAAAAGTGACATATATGCATGGTTGTGATTTATAATGGTGTACGTTTGCAGGAATATACAAGAGTGGGGCTAGAAAATTTGCGTTCATGACGTTACCACCATTGGGTTGTCTTCCAGGCACCAGAATAAAAGGAAATGGTAGCTGCTTACAAGAACTTTCATCCTTTGCAAGTTTACATGATCAAGCTCTATCTCTGGTTCTCTCACAATTGGAGAAGCAACTAATGGGCTTTAAATTTTCTCTCTATGATGTTAACGATGATCTCACCCAAATGATCCACCACCCCTTCAAATATGGCAAGTATTTTTTTACTTTTTGCAAAAAAAAAAAAATTACACTTTTGGTTCTCAATTTAGTACCCCCACTCCTAGGAAAAATTATTAGATAGTCCCGGACCACCACGTCATCCATGTCCCGACTAATTAACCATGAATTTATTTTTAACCCCGACCAATTTCTCTTATGTGTGATCAAGTGTTAATTGGTCGAGACTATGAATGACGTGATGGTCCGGGACCATCTAATAATTTCTCCACTTCTAGGCTGAGATTTTGAAAATTAATAATTAAAATTTGTGGGTATTAATTTATTTGATTCAATTCAGGGCTGAAAGAAGGAAAATCAGCATGCTGTGGAAGCGGGCCATTTAGAGGAGAATACAGCTGTGGGGGAAAAAGAGGGAAGGAGTACTTTGAATTATGTGAAAGGCCCAATGAACATTTATTTTGGGACTCTTACCATCCTACAGAGAGTGCTTACAAACAATTGGCAGCTCGGATGTGGGGTTATATTGAGAACTCTTATGATATTGGGCCTTACACTATCAGAGATCTCTTCCAAGCCCAATGAAAAGTTGTGTTCTGATTTGTTATTTTCCCTTTCTTACAACAAAAATATAAAAAATCGATTATTATATCTTAATTGTGTGAACAAAATGTATGTACAATAAACCTCTCTCCAATAATTCGTTCATTACCTTATTACAATGACAGTAGAATATCGTAGGATTACAGGCATGGGTCAACAAATGAAGCTAATTAAGCATGAATCAACGTTTTGGTAATGGTGGTTGCTTGCTCTGTTATGAATGATTTCTTGCTATGCTTATCAACTTTTGAGCTGGCCTATTTAGTTGGCTATATATTTCGATCAATTTTTAAGAAACAGTGTTTTCTCTATATATTGGTTCTCGGGTGTTATATCCTACATCAACCGACATACCCTGTGGTCGTTGGCCGTCAATAAAGCCATATCCGACATGGTCAAACTATATCTGAGATAATGAAGCTAGCGACATACCTACTGGGATAATCCAATGCAAAGGAATTGTATATTTATTCTGAATAACCTTTTAAGTACAACCGACATGCCAATTGCGACATCACACGTCGGTAACCCCATACATGGGACCAACATCCGTCACAAAGCGCGTGAGTCCACTCTCGGACAGGCGCGTCACACCGGATACAACGGAATCTGTTATAACTGAATAACGGCTTTTCCCGCCCAAATCTTATTATAAATATCTCGGCTCAGAGACATTTTGAGGTACGCTCTCATTCTAAAGTACTGTTACTCTGCTCAAACTCTCACTGACTTGAGCGTCAGAGTCATTGCAGATACTCCGCCTTTCTCCGTCCCAACTCCGCCGTCCGCTGTCGCCGAATCACCGTTGAAGATCAATCTCGAAGCCACAGGAAGATCAATATTCATTGCCTGCATTATTCATTCTGTTTAACTTGTAAACATGCAAAGCATTTGTTTTTATGGAAGTGTAATTTACTTGCAAAACAGAAAAATAACAATTTGGAGTTGTGAGAAGGGGAAAACTGCCTCTAATACAACCATATCTACAATATGGTTATCATCAACGTATTGATGGAGCAAACTTTGCATCACCAGGAGCTGGTGTTCTTGCCCAAAGCCATCAAGGATTTTTATGTAACTTAAGCAATACAATAGAATGATAGATATAAAAAGAGTTGGCTTGGATAACTTTCTCTACTAGAATTTATAAGAGAAGGAAAATAAAATAAATCAAGAAATAAAATGAATTTAACTTCCATAAATTGAAATTAGTTGTTTATAGAAAAGTTAAATGGGAGAACTTTTCTGAAGAAGTTGAATTCAAAGACTAATTTCAACTTATAAAAAAAGTTATATTCATTTTACCTTTTTGATTCATTTTATTTTCTTCTGTTTTAAGTACTTATTAAAAAGTTTATCCTAACTCGTAATATTTTTCACTTGACGACATCTATATAAGTTTAGAATTCTCATGGCATATACTTATGCGTTTGTGTGATTTTCCAGGTGTTGGACGACCAGATGTTCAATAAGAAAGTAGTGATAGAGCTCTGACACAATGGGGCGCTTCACGAGCACTGATGCTCAGTTTAGCACCAGCACTTCAATTTTTTTGTTTTGTCTTTTTCGGGGGTTTAAACTCACGGTAATATTTTTTTTATTTTTTTATTTGGCTTTTCCGAGGGTTTAAACCCCTGGTAAATTTTTTTATTTAGATTTTCCCGGGATTTCAACCCTGGGTAATCTTTATTATTATTATTATTGTAAAGTGAATTTATCAGCGATTTAAACCGCTGAAAAACATTTTTTTAAAAAAAATCAAATTTTTATTTTATTATTTATTAATTAAAGTATTTATAAAAAAAAAATTGGTGATGTGTATTGGTAGGACCCGTTTAAGATTTTTGAATGGTAAAAAAGTGAGGTGTTGGGTTAGAGAAGAGAGGTACTTAATAAAAACTTGTTAATATATATTGATGAGACCCATTTAAGATATGTGAATAGTGAAAAAAATTGACTGCTGGGATAAAAATGGCCTTAACTATTTCAAAAGGGTCGTCAGGCTATTGAATCATAAACTAGGAAATGAAGCACCTAAGACCATCTCCAATTGTGGAGTGCTTAAGAGTTGCTTAAAAGAGTATTATATATTATTTCTGTGGGTCCTACATGTACACATCATCTCTTAAGCAACTCTACGCTCCAACAGAGCAACTTTACGAGAACTCCAGAATGGACCCCACAAGTAGGGGTGGGAACAGGCCAGGCCGCTCGTCAGGGACCTATTACTCGGCCTATATTAAGCCCAGGCCAGGCCAGGCCGGGCCAATTTATTAAATAGAGCAGGCCAAGGCTTTTTCAAAAGCCTATATAGCAAAACAGGTCAGGCTTCAGGCCATCGAAAAAGCCTTTTGAGCCTATCAGGCCGGCCTATTTAACTAAATATAAATAAAATACTAATATTTTTTATATTACTATTATTATTATAAAGATTTGTTATTATTTTTCCTTATAATTATATACTTATTAGCTTGTATAAACATTTAAGTATGTTAAAAACTTGAACCTATAAGTCTATCCATATATATGCTTATGATATATTCAATTACCTTACTATAAAACAGGCTTTCAGGCCTTGTCAGGCTTTAAATAGGCCAGACTCAGACCATAAAATAAAGCCTATGTCAGGTAACAAGTCAGACTCAGGCCATGGATTTAAGGTGCAGGCCAGACTTAGGCCTTGGAAAGTCTAGCTCGGCTCGGCCTATTCCCATCCCTACCCACAAGCTACCCCCACCTTTATTATTTTAATACTTTAATTCAACTTAAAATATTATTTAATTTTCTAAATAAAATTTAAACGTAAATAATTATAGATTAATTTTCTTAAAATAATTTTAAGGTAATTTTCCAATATTCTTTTCTCCAAAATTTTGACCGTTACTCAATCACCATCATCCATCTCACCCTTGGTTTCATCTACACCGTCCAAATATCCTTTGCAATTTTTTTCCATAATCAAAATTAGACCACCCCAAAACACTCTTCACCCATTTCATTTCACACAACACACTTCCTCATCTTCATCTCATTTTCTTTGTTCTCTCTCTTCCACTTCCTCTTTCTCGTCGCCTCTTCCTCTTCCTCTTCCTCTCCATCTCTCTTCTTCCTCTTCTTTTTTTCCTCTTCACCGTCTCTTCTTCCTCTTCACCGTCTCTCCTTCCTCTTCTCTTCTTCCTCTTCATCGCCTCTTCTTCCCGTTCACGTTTTGTCTATCTTCACCGTCTCTATTCATCACCTCTTCTCGTCTCTGTTCACGTTTTTTCTCTGCAAACTGGAGTCTTCTTCCTCTCCACCGTCGCACTTGCACATGCATGAGCTACAAAGGACACAGATCGGACCTTCTACTGTAGTCCCAGAGCCGATCGTTTGAGGCTGCTGCAGATCGGAGCCAAATATGTGGTTCTGTAATATTTATTAAATTTTCTGCAGATTTGTTTCTGAGAATTTTATGTAATATTTGTTTCTGAGAATTTTATGTAATATTTGTTTCTGTAAATTTTATGTAATATTTGTTTCTGTAATTTTTATTTTCTGTAAATTTTGTTTCTAAAAATTTGGTTCTGTAATATTTGTTTCTGAAAATTTATGTGGTTTTGTAATATTTAATAATTTATTTGTTCCTGTAATGTGGTTCTGTAATTAAATTTTATTTGTTCTGTATAGTCAATTTGTTCATTTTGTTTTGCTTTTGCAAGTGTAAATCTTTGTAACTGTAATCTTCATCCCCGCCATATTCAGTTTCCCCATTATTTTTAATCTCATTTATTCCCAAGATCCGGATTTCTCGGCTGCTTGGGGAAGCATTTCTCTCTCTTCAATTTCTTAGCAAGCAGTCCACGTAGATCTGCTCCAATGGGACTGAGATGCTTCCCTGCGATGCTTACATGCAAGAACTTCATAAGCACCATGCGTTGGAGATGGTCTAACACATACATTGATACCTAAATCTGTCTACTTCTTAGTATTGGAACTTGGAAGCAATGATACGTAAGTTCATTCATACATTTTATAATTTAGACAATTCTCTACTCCAATGGAGTGATTAAATAAGAACTCTTAGGCCCGTTTGGTGGACTGGATAAGAGACAATATATGATAACTTTATTTTATCCTATCACTTATCATGTGTTTGTTGTACGAACAAGATATGATAACTCTATCACGTGGCTTATCCCATCTTTTCCTCCTAGTATAATTCTTATTCTAAGGGGGAGCTGGATCAGAGAGTGATAGGATAGGATAAAAAAAATTTCTTCCTCATTTGTCCTCTCTTTCTCCCTCCCTCCCTCCTCTCCTCTCCCTCTCCCTCTCCCCTCTCCCCGTCTCTCTCTCCTCCCTCTCTCTCTTCTCTCCTCCCTCTCTCTCTCCTCTCTCTCTTCTCTCCTCCCTCCCCTTTCTCTCCACTCCCTCTCTTCTTCTCCCCTCTCTCGTCTCTTCTTTCTCTCCTCTCTCCACTCATTATCTCTCCCCTTTTCCACCCAAAATCAAAGAAAATTGAAAATAAAAATCAGATTATAGAAAATTGACTAAAAATTATAAAATAATTACAAAATTATTACAAAAAAGTATTTGAAATATTTAATGTTTTTCTAAAGTAAAATAAAATGTTAATTTTGTTCTAAAAAATTAAATATTTAAACCTTTAATTATTGTATGTATTTCATGTTTTAAAATTAGAAAATATAATAGTATTTTAAGTTGAACCAAAATATTAAAATAATAAAGGTGAGATAGCTTTTGGGGTACATTTTGGAGTTTTTTTAGAATTGTTCTATTAGATTGTATAATTGCTTAAATTGTAAGAGTTGTTTAAAAAGTAAAAAGAGATGATATGTACAAGTAAGACCCACATAAAAATTAATATAATTACTTTTAAGCAACTTGGGAAGAATTCTCCATTGGAATATCACCCTTCTCCAATGAATACTAAATTTCTTAGGTAAATCACAACACATCTATCATCTCCAATGCCAAAAGGATAGTCTAAGACAAATTTGTTTTGAGTGAACTAGCAAATCAGTCATTGACTTTTTCGGGGTCATGCTGTTTAGTCCCTAAGAAATAGAAAAACGCAATATAATCCCTAACTTCTTTTTTTTTTGTCACTATAATCCAATTGCATGTTTCCTGATAATTTTTTTATGACGTGTCACGTTTAATGGCACTGTGCCACACTATTTGCCTCCGGGGCACAAAAATAGCGTCATAGGGGTTGAGACCTTTCAATGAAAGAAGAGGAAGAAGAGAATAAAAAAGAGATAATAGGAAAGGACACGACCGTTGGAGTTGAAGTATTTCAAGTTATAAATCTGACAAAAAGCACGTCATTTTTATGTCACATTGGACACTCGAGTGACAAATAGTGTGATACAGTATCACTAAATGTGACGCGTCATAAAAAAATTAACAAAAAACACACTGTTGGACTATATAATAACAAAAAAAAAACAAAAATTCAAGAATTATATTGCATTTTTCTATTTCTTAAAAATTAAACTGCATCACCCTAAAAATATTAGGGAATGATTTGTAAATTCGTTTTCCTTTACTGAATCATTTGTTTTTTATCCTTCCTTCCATGTTAAGTCGCAGTCCACATATTTGGAATGTTGGCTCCAAGCATGCTTGGTCAACTCTATACCACACACCCATCGTTTGTTTTTGTCCTATGTTCATCCTAGCATTAACTATAATTTACCGTTATAAGATGGTGAATTTACATTTCTAATACTAGAAATAGAAATAGTAGAAATGATTGTGTTGAAAAATTTAGGGTCTGTTTAGTTTACGAAAACATTTCTTGTTTCCATTTCCTGTTTTCTGAAATTTTACAAAGGAAAAACTGGAAATGCTGAAAACAGCAAATTTTTGTTTCCAGCATTTTCAGTTTTTCCTTTGTAAAATTTCAGGAAACAGAAAACAGAAAATGGAAACATGAAACGAAAATACAAACCAAACAGGCCCTTAAATTTAAATTTGACAACTCTTAACACCAAATTAAACATATACTAATATGATATTTGATTTGATGTTAAAAAGTGGTCAAATTTAAATTTAAACCTCTCAACGTGACTATTTATAATGTTCTATACCAAACACACCCTAAGTAGATTGAGAAATGTTAATATTGTTGTCCTATACTATACACCCGTGGTTGTTTTCAATATTAGTTTCACAAATAAATGTTCTGCAGATTCTTCTTAATAAAAGAGCGAGGCAGGAACATTCACGTCTCACATTTGTTGATTTTTCTTTTCTTTTTTTTAGGAAAAAAAACCTTCCAATCGGATTTTGCTACGTCACTAATGAAATTGCGCAAGATCAGTTTGTAAAATCAACATTTTCCTACGCGGAATTTTGTTTTACTTCTTTTCCGAAGTCAAACAAATCATACATTAAGATTGACATTTTTTGGCCGCAGAGGAGGGGCGCGCGACTAAAAAAATAAAATAAAATTATCACATGAATCATGATTTAAGAACCAAATCTCTCAGCTAATATTATTTTAATTTGGCCGTATGAACTAACATTTCAGAGTGGCTATATATATATATATATATATATATAATTTGCATTTGGCAACAAGGTGCATAGTAGTAGTACCCAATTCAAATTGAGAAAAGAAATTTGTATATATTGCTAGAATGGCAAGTTTAAGGTTTGTGATGTTTGTATTGGCGTTGTATGTGGGTGGCTGCTACGGTGAGTTCACTAACTTGTGAACCACCGGTGGTGCAAAAAATTATACCCATTATAGGGGGTTATTGTGGCTTTTTGACCGGTTTCATTTATAAAATAAAAAGAATATTAATTTAAATTTTTTTTCTTATTTTGTTGTGTAGTCCCTAAATGCAATAACCCTAGAAAACCTTGTGGTTCCCTATTCCCTCTTCATGTAAACCTTCTCTAACGGCGGCGAAATTTTCTTTCTCCAAGTTGCTAGGTTTGACGCGACTGGGTGCTGCGTTTTGGTTGTGGTCGAGTGGTGACGGTGGGTGTATCCTTTGATTTAGGGCAAGCGGCGACGGCAACTTCGGTTTGTGACGTAGAATAACTGAAACTTGGAAGGTAGGTGTGGTGGGTGTGCGCTGTCTGTTTGGTCTGTTTTATGTCTTCTTCTGAAAGAAAAGTCTTTGTCCATTGTTCTGTAGGGCTTCGTATTTCAAGCATCGGAGAGGTTGCGGAGCAATTAGTGAGGCAATCGGTGGCTCCTTGCTCGTATATTCAGGTATTAGAAAAATTATATTGTCTTGTGTTATTTAGTGGTTCAAATGTGGAGTTTTATTACCCAGGGATGCATGTTGTTCCGTGAATTGAAATTATTTTTTTTATAATATAGGAGTCGAGGTATTTTGAGGCTGTGTATAAGAGGAATGGAACAAATTTCTGGTTGTAGGAGTAATTCGGATACAGAGGGCATGGTAAGACTAAAATTGGGTTAAAAAAATTTAAGAATTCAGGCAGGCATGTAATAAATTTGTTTTAGGATGATTTACTGATTATTATTAAATGTTTTAGGGAATGGGTGGTTTGAATCTGGGTACAAACAATTCTGTGGATGGAAACGAAACAGATTCTGTTCAGCAAGGTAGTTGTGCGTTTGTTGTGCAGGATGAGACTGGAGGTGTTTTTGTGGTAGATGAGAACTGGGGTGAGGAACATAGTGGTGATACACCTTTGTCAGATCAGAATGGTGAATATGTTGGTGGTTTTTTTTGTAACGATGAAAACGGGGGTGTTTTCTTGGTGGGAGAAGATTGGAATGAGGAAAATGAAGAAGATGATGTGGGTAATTGTGGGCAGGAAAAAATTATACTTGATTCAAATGATGATATACTTAACATGGGTGATCTATCTTTGTTTAGTCCACATGAAATAGAGAAATATGAATTTGGGAATATTGACATAGCATACAAGTTTTACTTTGAATATGGGTTTGCTAATGGGTTTGGGATAAGGAAGGGTCGAACTCTTAAAAAGAAGAACACGTTGGAGGAGTATCAGAAAGAGTTAATGTGTTGTAGAGCTGGTCAGCGTGAAGACCGTGGTCTTAAATTGGAAGATAGGGTCCCTGAACCTAGAGCCTTGACCTCGTGTCAATCAGTCATCTGGTAGGTGGTTTTGTATTTGTTTTGAAGATGAACACAACCATGATCGTCTCGGTGCAGTGCATTGCGGCATGCTTCCGGTGTACAGAAGAATGTCTGATAGTGATGTGGTCCAAATGAATAACATGATTAAGGTTGGTATTAGACCGCCAAATATATTCAACACTTTTGCTAACCAGTCTGGAGGATATGAGAAGATAGGTTTCCGGAAGAAAGACATGTATAACAAGATCAGTGAGCAAAGGCGGAGTTTGTGTTCCGATGCAAAAGGAGCTTTGGAATACCTTGGGTTGCTTCGACTAAGTGATAGCATGATGTATTTTGAACACACTGTTGATGGACAAGGAAGGCTGCAACATGTATTTTGGAGCGATGGATATAGCCAAGTGGATTACAGCATTTTTGGGGAAGTTTTGGCCTTTGATGCAACTTATGGCAAAAACAAGTACTTCATGCCACTTGTTGTATTCTCGGGTGTCAACAATCATAATCGTTCAACAATCTTTGCTGCAGCTATTATAGCCAATGAGACTGAGGAGACTTATGTTTGGCTTTTGGAGCAATTTTCCAGATGTATGAAAGGTAAATTACCGAATGCTGTAGTAACGGATGGTGACCTTGCAATGAAAAATGCCATTGAAAGGGTTTTCCCTAATGCTTATCATAGGTTGTGTGCATGGCACTTGATGAGGAATGCAACATGTAATGTAAAAAATGCAGATTTCACCAAAGGATTTGAGGATTGTATGCTTGGTTATTATGATGTGGGGACGTTTAGAAGGAAGTGGTTGGAAGTGGTTGCAAAATGTGGACTTGAAGAAAACCCATGGGTGGCTTCCTTATATGAGAAGAGGAATGTGTGGGCTACAACTTATCTTAGGGGGAAATTTTTTGGTGGGTTTAGAACTACATCAAGGTGTGAGGGATTGCATTCTGAACTTGGAAAATTTGTAAATTCACGTTACAACTTGAGTGACTTCTTGCAACATTTTCAGCGTTGCCTCAATCATATGCGTTTCAAAGAGAAGGAGGACGACTTTACATCAATTCATAGTGATCCAATGATACAAACAGAGTTGCAAGGACTTGAAGTATCAGCTTCTAAAGTATATACGAGGAGAATATTTTTTTTATTTAGGCGAGTGTTGATGAGGGCTCAAAATTTGAGTGTTAGTGGTATTGCACAGGCGATTAGTTGTACTATTTTTTAGTGGTCAGCCAAACAGGTAGGAGTGGGGAATGGAGGGTATCGTTGTATGACACAAGCAAGGAATTAAAATGTGCATGCCTCAAAATGGAGTCTAGAGGGTTACCTTGTGAACATATAGTTGCTGTGTTGGCTCATTTAGGGATTGACGAGATCCCTGAATCGTTAGTCCTTAAAAGGTGGAGCAAGGCTGCGAAGGATGGTTTACGTGGTAAAGAATTTGAAGCAAATCATTGTGTGGATGCTGGAAGAAGTGCTAGGAGGGCTGCACTAGCTGGTATATATGACCATGTTAGTGAGTTCCATGCTGCCACCATAGAAAAATTTAATGCTGAACGTGACAGACTTGTTGAGGACTGGACGCAATGTCGGGCTGAATTTGAAAGTGAACCAGAGTTGGGATCGGGTTGTCCCAATTCCAGTCATGAAGGTCCAAGGAACCCAACACGTGCATCAACAAAAGGACATGCTGGTGGTTCATCATCTTCAGGTATAAGATCTAGGAAAAAACAAAATTGTTCCATATGTAAACTCCCTGGACACAACAAAACCACATGTCCAAGTAGTGATGAACAACGTCGTGCCCGGATTCATGACAACGTTGGTGGCTCATCACAAGATAATGAAACTGCTGCGTGTGAAGACTATGAATATTTTGACCCTGAAGCTGTAAGTGTTCTGGGTTGTTATTCATATTAAGTATTTGTACTTTTGCATTTTCTATCAATTTTGTCCCTAACTGTGGTGTATATGATTGAATTTTTTTGGCAGTGGTTGTGAAGGGGCTAGCTGTTTTTTGAAGATGCAGCTCATTGTGGTCTCTATGATACTGAGTTTATTTATTTTGAGGTTGTGTTTACATTCTGATATTACATTTTGGCAGTGGTTGTTATTTATTTTAATATTTTGTGTTCTGTATTTCTGGACCGTGTTTGTGATGGATTATTTTTCTATGCACTCTTTGGTTGTGGAATTTATTAATTGAGGTTATGTTTGATTAATTATGCCACTGAGTTATAGTATTACATATAAGGGCCCATTTTGTTATAGGTTTTTCTAGGAATATTTTCAGCATGTTAGTTTGGACTCATTTTCAAATAGTTTTTTGGTTATTAGTTGCTATTTATGAGTAGCACTGTGTAGTAGGTACGTAATAAATAACTCCAAGTGCTATATAGTCAGCTTATGTATTGGGCATAGAGTTAGTGGGAAGTAATAGGACCCCTCTGTTCTTGCAGTCGACATACTCTGGCTTAGAGGTCGGTAGAATGGAGGGATCCACCTCGTGCAATAGCTTTAATTCCCCCAATAGGGGCTTAGTGCCGAGGGTGTGTGATTGTGGGGTACGGGCTGACTTGCAAACCTCTTGGACTGAAAAAAATCCAGGAAGAAGGTTCCTAGGCTGTGGTTACTACAGGGGACCGGGCAAACATTGTAAGTTTTTTGATTGGTTTGATCCTCCCCAAGGTGAAAGGTCAGTGAATGTAATAAATAGTTTGCTTAGTAAGAACATAAATTTAGTTTGTGATTTTGACAACGAAAGGGTAGCTTTAGGGGAGTTGAAAAAAAGTCTTGCCTGTAAGGAGGCTGAAATACTGGGCCTAAAAGCAACCTTTAGACTTGAGGTAAAGTGGCTTAAAATTGTTATTTGTGCCCTTGTTCTTTGCATAATCGGACTGATATGGCATTAATAATTTAGGATTGTACTTGAATGACTAATATTGCACTACAAGTGAATATTGGCATTTCAATATTACATTATGATATGCATTTCAAAAATAAATTGTTCTATTCTATAGTGGAATCACTAAAAGTAGCTGAATCACGTCATACAAAATAGAGATGGATCTTCACTTGTTACAAAAAATTCATGGAATTGATGCTTTTCTTTGACGTGTTACAAAATATTCCTCCAAATCCAATTCTTCAAATCTAGGGGTTGTTGCGTATAACATCCCAGAATGCTTCAACTTTCTCTTTTACCTGCTCTGCTATTGAGTTATGAAGTCCCTGCACAAGGTTTAATGTCGTCTTCATTCTAACCACATTAGCATTCTTCAGTGGGCTAACATTTGCAGTGAATGCATCGCACATGCTCATCCAATCAAGCACCGAAACTCCAGAGTTTTCACTTGTGAATACAAATTTTAGAATGTAAAACATTTATTCAAGTTTGCTAATATATATTTTTCATTTAAAAAGGAAGAATATGGCATACTGGTTTGTCGTATTAGCAACGTTGTTTGCCTGTGTGATTTCCCACTCCCCAAGGTCATGAAAAGCTGAGAAGTATTCACCAGGATATGGGGTGCAATGCAGCATTTCACCAATGTTGTTACACTACATGAATAAAAAAAATAAGTAATGTACATTAATGTAACAATGAAAAGAAATAATGTTTTCGTTAACAACAAACCACTGTGTGTATGATTTTGTGCTTTTCAGTCGTCGTTTGGGGATCATGAAAAGAATCAAAGTGGTAATTCATTCCCTCTTTCAAACACACAACAATTAAAGACCAATGACCATTGAAGTCCTCAAAAGGGACATAGATCTGCACATAATTTAAGTGTTAGTAATGTAAAATATTTTAAGTTTAAATGTTGTATCAACCTAAAGGGACAGAAATATTTATCTTACATATTTCAAAGTTGTGGATGCTGGCATCCAGAAATCAATGTATTCATCTAATAATTTGGTCACAAGAGTTCCTCTAAGGACATCCCACTGTCAAACAAATAATTATATTAACACAACATTTCAAAAAATTAGTTAAGAAAATTTAATAAAACAATTGGTTAACTGGTTTAGGGTGATATCTACCACAAAAGTAGGGGGAAGGCACCAAGTGGTTTGACTTTCCTGCTGTTGTTGTATGAAAGTAATTTTCCTAGCTACCATTCTGACAACCTACCACCAAAATAATGAACTTACCTCAACATACATTTATTCTGTTAAATAAGAAAAGGTAAGACATGAATTTTTTTTTCACCTCACGGTCCACCCGTTTATCAGGACATAGACTGTCCAAAGTACCCCTAGTGCAAATGATATTCCCTATCTTGATTAAACATTCGCTGCATGAAATTGTGAAATGGGAGTCAATGTAGTTGAATGTACTATAAAGCACAGTTATATTTCCATGACAAATGAGCTAAATACAACACTTATACCTACTATCTCCATCAACCCGAAAAATGTAAAGAGACAAATGCACCTCAGCTGGAGTCAGATCCATGTCTACAGATGGTTTGAACTTGGTCTTTATATATGCTTGAAAATAATATGAAACTTTATAAGGTTAAATAAAATATAAGGTAGGGAAATAAAATGCTAAAGAAGACTCATGAATACCTTTGGCTGATTGGAAGCTGGGCTGGAGGCAGAAATGATTTTTTTTATGGTAGGTGTTTCCTCCCCACTGACATTGGTAGCCTTGCTACATGGTTTGCTTCTAGGAGTGTATTTTTTAGCTGCTTCCACACTGCTCATCCTTTGTTTTTTGTATGTTCCACTTGGGCTAAATGAAAGCTTTTTTGGCGTTATCAAAGATGTTGTGTCTTCCAGTTTGCTCTCTTTGTTACCACCCTTGAAGTTAGAAGCTAGTTGCTTAAGGTCTATACCCTTGTCCATATTGTAGAACATGTCCTTTTCAGTTTTCACAAAGCTATTCCCAGTAATATGTTGGCGTGGGGTATTAGCAGAATGTGTTGGCAATTTCTGTTTGCTTTTTTTAATGGCCATATCATGAAAGTATCCATCTTCTTCATCAGAACCTACCACAAAATAAAGATCATCATTATTGTTTTCAAATGGCTCTAACTTAAGACTGTCCCAGTCCATTTTATCCCCTCCATTTGTTGTTTCATGTGGACCACCATTAACTTGAGGTGCCTTTGTTGGAGCAACATTCATATTAAGGCCCTTCCTTTCTGTTGGCTTATTCTCATCTACCTTCTTCACTAGTTCCTTTAGGGTGTGTTCCATTTGTTCCTGACGCATCATCATTTCCTGCATTAGGCAGAGTAGTTATTAATACAACTTACCACATTACCTTGAATAAAATTAATTTTAAATGCGCTCTGCATTTAATATTACCTTAATATTCAACATCATTTCCTGGAACATTGTGAGTAAATGCTCTACATGTTTGTTGTTCCCACCAATCCAACAACCTACCCCTTCATGAATGCTTTCGTTTGACTTTGAATGCTCTACACATGGATTAACTTCACAACCTGGTTGGCCACCAACGTTGGAACCGTTTCTGTTCTCAGCCATTAGTGCAATAGCAGAGTAACCCAGATGGTCGTTCAATCCCCTAGCTAACTTTTTCAAAGTACACACTGGACCCATTAAACGTCTCAAAGGGTTTAATATTACTGAGGGGGGATATTTTGGTAAATTGTTTATTAACCTTTTTTTTATTACCAACATTTGAAAAGTCAAAACGGATTGCAAGCCTTGTGCAGATACTCTCACGCCATGCAGGGGAATTAAATAACCCTTTCACCACATAGTGCAACGCTGAGACTGACAAAAAGAATAAGGTTAATAAGGCATCCTTAAATGGAAATACACCTTTATGAAAGGTTGTTTTATGGTTGTGATAGTACAACTGACCTGCAAAGTAAGCTGCTACTTGTCTAGCCTTACACCTATAAGTTGTGACCGGGTTCATCACTTTTCACATTGCAATTTAATTCACAATCATGCAAATGGAAATTGTTGGGATATTGCCCCATTGTCCTATACTCGGACCTGCCCGCAAAACAACGTTCAAATGCTATTGCACTAATGGCTGAGAATAGAAACGGGCAGCAGCCTGTGTGTAAATTCACCAACTCAGAAGATGCATTAATAATATATTCAAAATATTTAATGAAAATAAGACTCTAACAGCATCTCCCATTGGAGATGGGGGAGATGGTATGGTTACTTATAATGTTAGGTGAACGTAATAAATTACCCCATTCAAGTTTGTAATATATGGAGAATATAAATAGTTGTACACAACATCCTATTATTTCACCTTGTAAACGTTTTTTATTTGCTTACCCTTTCCGACTATGAGTACTGCTAATTCGAAGTGGTATGTGGTGTTTGAGGGGAAAAGACCTGGAATATATTCATCATGGTTAAACTGCAAAGTGCAAATATTAGGATACAAGGGTTCACGACATGTTGTTTACAAGAGTAGGGACCTTGCAGTGAAAGCTTGGTTTGAATATCACAGAACAGGTGGTAGTAGCACATCCAATCAAACAGGTATTAAATTTTATTTATTATAATTAATTAAATTATATTTGATTTAATACAAATAACATTTTACACATTGTAGGAGATGAGAAGGCTGGTGGATATTTAATTGAAGTATGTATGCAAGAATTGTTACTAGATACAACAAAAAAATTTAGGATTCCCCCACCAGATTACACACTTCAAGATAAAAAAATTGAAGCAGATAAAGTTTTGTACAGATGTTATGGGTCACTACAGACTAATTTAATTGGGAAACCACCAGCTTGTCTTGGACAATACGCAGAAAGTGAATTTCATGCTAGAGAAAGCGTGGCCCTTCAACTTTTACAACGATTGTCAGCATCAACTGGGAAGGTAGTTAACGACTTTAATTATGCATATATAGAGATGTTAGAGAATGAAAATAGGCGATTGGAAGTTGAAAATACACGACTTGATGATGAAAATACAAGTTTTAAAGAGGAAAATAGTCGGTTGGATGCGGAAAATTTTGATATCATCATGGAGAATGTCAAATTGAAGGATGATTTGTGTACACTTTTGAACAAAAAAGATTGTCAAAACTAATTTTCTAGAATTTTATTACACATTTGTGCACGCATGGGGGCATCAAAACTAATTTTGTGCACGCATGCATGCATGCAAAGTCCCACGTGAAAATACAAACAACAAGGTAGCACCACCCCCAACCCACCACAAACTCCTACATTAGGGTTAGGGTTAGTTACTTACACACATGGTGGACCTAGAGGCCCCCATGGCCACTTTTGAATTTCACAACCAAAACTCACCTCGACATTTGTGCACGCATGGGGGCATCAAAACTAATTTTCCAGAATTTTATTCCACATTTTGCCATTTTTAAGTATTTAATTGGCTTTTTAACCCATTTAATTCACTAAAAATACATAATAAACCAGAAAATCACCAAACTTGACCGGGGGGGTCCTCAAACCAACCCATGCATGCATGCAAAGTCCCACGTGAAAATACAAACAAGGTAGCACCACCCCCAACCCACCACAAACTCCTACATTAGGGTTAGGGTTAGGGTTAGTTACTTACACACATGGTGGACCTAGAGGCCCCCATGGCCACTTTTGAATTTCACAACCAAAACTCACCTCGACATTTGTGCACGCATGGGGGCATCAAAACTAATTTTCCAGAAATTTATTCCACATTTTGCCATTTTTAAGTATTTAATTGGCTTTTTAACCCATTTAATTCACTATAAATACCCAAAAAATCACCAAACTTGACCGGGGGGGGTCCTCAAACCAACTCATGCATGCATGCAAAGTCCCACGTGAAAATACAAACAACAAGGTAGCACCACCCCCAACCCACCACAAACTCCTACATTAGGGTTAGGGTTAGTTAGTTACACACATGGTGGACCTAGAGGCCCCCATGGCCACTTTTGAATTTCATAACCAAAACTCACCTCGACATTTGTGCACACATGGGGGCATCAAAACCAATTTTCCAGAAATTTATTCCACATTTTGCCATTTTTAAGTATTTAATTAGCTTTTTAACCAATTTAATTCACTATAAATACATAAAAAACCAAAAAATCACCAAACTTGACCGGGGGGTCCTCAAACCAACCCATGCATGCATGCAAAGTCCCACGTGAAAATACATAAGGATGCCTTATAAATACATAATATTGCAAAACCTTTATTAAACCATTTTTAAGTAATTAAAACTTTTTTTTCCAGCATTTTCATCCACAGGTTGCAAATTCTGGACGCATCTAAACTAAAGTATTTGAGCAAAAAAAAAACAAAAAAGGGATATTAAATTTCCAGCAAATAAGACTTATTAAAGAGCACATACAAAATAAATTTACCCAATTACTAAATCAATGTTAAAATTATTCACTACGAAAACTATACATTAAATTAGCAAACATATAACTAGATTTATCGAAATAATAACTTACAAGGAAAATAATTTACATAATTACCAAATATTATACCTTCCGCTTTTCCTGGGGTCTTCAACTATATCTAAATCATTTCTAAAAACATTTAATGGACAATGAAATGTAATTAAATAAATTTTGGGAAGAGTAACTCAGCACCACAACACCACCAGTCCCTTCCACTACCCACCACCAAAAAACACTCTCTCTCTCTTTTCCCAAGACTTACAACCATTAAGCCGTTTGCAAACTCACTCTAAACCTCTCACTCTCACTCCCACCCACACCTTCTCCGTCTCCCATCTCCAACAACCCTCCAGCAATGACGAACACTAACAAGCGTCACACGGCTCCTTCGGCCAGCACCTTGCTCCGAGATCCCCCACCACGACCTGCATACAGGTAACTGGTTCTTCCATCATCACCCTTTTCATTTCAAACTACTCCATTTAAACCCTAATCAAAAAACTCCAGCATGAAATAAAACACATTTAACATTACAAAACACGTTTCCATGAATTTTTCAAATACTAAGACACACAACTCTTTCACTCTTCCTATTACAGAGAAATCGGCGGAAGCTCCTCGCGAGGACCGCAATCAAGGCCACTTCCACCACCAACCACGGCAACGCTCGCCCAAAGGTACTTTAGACAAACATCAACTTGAAAACCCTAAAGAAAAAAGCAATTTCTACTCAGATCGTTCATTTTAGGTTTCTGTTTCCTTTACAAATTGCTTGCATGTCGCTATCTGAAAAGTTCCAAGTACAATATGCCTTCAAAAGTACTACTACATAATAATTTTGCAATTAGTTTATGCTTTTTCTTACCTAAAGTTACCACCTTTCCCTACTTGAAACCTGCATTTGGAAAAGTTAATTCATCAAAAGGGCCAAATTAGGAAATAATTGGGGAACATAACAACGTACTCAGGGTTTTGGGACCACTGTGACCACAAACCACAAAAAATAAATTATTCTTTAACACACACGAGGGAAATTTCTGACTATTTGTTTCCACTAAGGTTTAGTTTTGTCTCTTTATATCACGGGCCGTTCCACCCACACCCGCGGCAATGCTCAGCCAAAGGTACTTTACACACCCAACACCCTATAAACCGAAACGAATAATGCATTTTCTACTTATATCATTCATATATGGTTTCTGTTTCCTTTATCCTTGCCTGCATGTCCCTTGATGACAACTTCCAAGTCAAACATGGCATGAAAACAACTACTTTGTAACCTGCTTTTGGAAAAGTCAATTCATCAATAAGGCCAAATTAGGAAACAATATAGAAATAGAACTAACTACTCCAACTTTTGGGACCACTATCACCAGACTACAGAAAAAACAAATTTAACTTTCGCACACAGGACCTGTAACACTGACAAAATGTGTCCATTTTTGTTAAGTTTTGTCTCTTTAAGTGATGCTTTCAAAATATGATACCCACTGTTCTGGCTAGTATTATAAATAACATTCTCTGTTCCATTGATACAGGACACAATCTACTTTTATCGGTACCACTTACAAGGCAACATGGCAACCACATCAGGTATTAGTTCATTATCATTCCATATTTAAATATAAAAATACTGCCTGAACATTCCCTAAAAATTATATCCTATTGCCATGCAGGCAAGAATCATGGTGGCTGAACAATTAAACAAGTTCCAAATTCCAAGGTTGGATCAAACAGTCAAATTCTTAGACCCAGCTGGGAAAGTTCATAACGTGGCTGTCAAAATACACGATGAGAGGCAGTGGTTTGAAGATGGCTTGCTACAAATGATGCAATACTACAACCTAAACTCAGAAGTGGAAATCGACTACACCTACAAGATCAATAATTACTTCCATCTGAGGATTTGGCGGCCTAGGGGTTTAGGAGAAATTCAATACAATGAAGTTCCACAAGTTGATCAGGATGTAAAAGAAGAACCGCAAGAGATTATCGTCATCGACGATGATGACGATAATGAAGTTCCAGGACAAGGTGATCATATACTGTGGACTACAAAAGTGACAAAAGCAATGGAAGAAGGAAGACAAGGACTGGTTAATCCCTTTCATCACAGCTCTTCTTTTAAAATTTGATTGAGTACCTATTTTATTTACACAATCCTTACTTGAATTTGGTTTACTACCTTTTACTGCTACACATTTACTTCTAGGAAATCACACACACATACTTATTTATAATGCTCAAATGCACATGGTCTACTTATGCCTTAACTGTTCACCACACACACATTTCCAGTTTGCATGCAAGGGGTTGTATATGCTATACATTATTATTAAGTAAACCCTTATAAAAAAAACACAACCACCTCATTTCAATCCCTCTTAATAAATTGTTGCTTACTACAGACTTTCCTCCATCACCATACAAACCAATTAAAACAGCATATGATCCTTACCTTTTATGAATTGCATGTGCTTTACTTACTTGTTTTGAATAAACAACTATGTAACACCATTTAAGGAAATCATACACAAATAATTTAATTATAATGCTCATATTCACACGGTGTACTTATGACAATATTGTTCACCACACACCCATTGGCCTAATCAATACAACAACACTTATGTAGGTACTCCCTGTCAAAATAGTAACATCTGAGCTGCATGATAATCAAAAGGAAATTCACGTCAAACTGCCAAGCGGTGGAATTCAATCATGGACGCTTCTCTGGAATACCATAATACCCAAGCATTGCCGTCTTCGGCAAGGCTATTACCAATTCTGCAGGCAGGCTAGACTACAAGAAGGAGATGAGCTCACTTTCTTCAAAATTATTGGGGCACCACACTTGGGTCTCCAAGTCAAACGACAAAGGGAGTAATTTCAAAAATTAGACTTCCAGGAGTGTTGTAATGTTTTGTTAATATTATGGCTGTTTGCCTTTTGTGATTAGGAATTACTAATCCTACTATTCTGCACTTAAGAACAATGTTAATAGTCATTTTAAACTTATGTCTGTTAATACTATCTAATCATGCTTTTAGTAGTTCGACCAATGCTATCAACAACATTTTCAAGTCCACATACATATTTATTGTCTATTTAAATGTTAAACAATGGAGCCTTACACTAAGCCATGGGAGCTTATTGATTGCCTAATTGAATGGTAAATAAGGGACTTTCTGTGCCTTACGTAATGAATTTTGATCCCACTACAGGTACCAGTAAATATTTTGTTCACTAAGGGACTGAATGTTAAATAATATAATTTTTTAACATAAACCCAATCAGGACGCACTATAAGAAAAGTTATTTTTTATGATGGTAAAATTCGTCACTGAAAACCTGAAAACATGTCACTAAGAACATCTAGTGGCGATATTTGAATTTGTCATTGATCGTCACTAAATGTCGAGTCACTATTATATTAGTGACAATATTTTTAATATGTCACTAAAAATATTTTTTATTGTGACAAACACATCGTCACTAATAGTCCTACATAATAGTGACAAAAATGATTTGTCACTAATACAAACAATAATAGTGATGATTTAATCGCCACTATTAAGAGTTTATATATTAAAAATTACCAGACTGGTTGGCCCGGAAACCGAACCCACGGCTAAGTCGGAGGACTGGCGGTTGTACCAATCAATGCTCTCGTGACTCCTGAACTGAACTGGTGCTGGCGTGCGCGTATGGCTTGGTTAGATATTGCTGCGATAAAATTCCTGAAAATTTGCTGGATGTGGGATTCGAACCCGGGTACTCAAGCTGTCAGTCAACATTGCTACATCTCACACCACTATGCCAAGCTTATTTCTTGTTATATTTTTGCAATTTATATATATATATATTATTTAACATTCTTTTAAAATATATTATATTTTTGCATTTTATAGTCTCACACCACTACGTCTCACTTTTTTAATATTCTTTTTAAAATTTCTATAATATTATATTTAATAATATAAAAATATTAAATAATGTTACTTTTCTTTTAATTATTTTTTATTTTTAATTTAACTTTATGAATGTGATATCAAAATGATTTCCTTGTTATTAGGTAATGTTTGTCCTTTTTCTTATTATTTTGTGTCTTCTATTTTTTTTATAAGTCTTAAATAATTTAATATAAATCATACTCTATGTATTGATGTGCTTCCATTATTGTTCTTGTCATAATGTGTATATATGAGTAGGACTTTTTTTAACTTTGACTGATATAGATTTTGATTATATAATTATTAACTCAATTGTCTACCGCCACTTGAAGCAACATTGAATAAAAGTAATATATATGGTTATCGGTTAATTTACCTTGATTTATGTAATTTTTAAAATTTACCAATATAAAAATATTTTAATATTCCAATAAAAATTCTACAACAAGAAGAAAGATTCATGAATAATGAAAAATGGAACAAAAAATAAAAACAATCCATTGCCATAAAGTAGTTACATGATTACATCACAATGTTGCCAAATATACTGCTTATCACATAATCGGTATAATTATCCCTATTTTTTCTCATATTAAAACACATTTTGTTACAAGTGGTTCAAAGTGCTAAAATATAAAATACTTAATAAATATTTTAATGTATGTATAAATTAATTTCTTTTGGTGCATTGTATAAATTAAATTTAAGTGATATATATCGTTTTTAGTTTAAATTTAATATTATATGTAGATAAAAATAAATCAAAATTTCAATTCAAATTTGATACATAAATGTTAGGAGATGAATAATTTGTATTTAAATTTAACACGATAACTTTAGGAATTATTATTTTAGATTTTTAAAGTGAAAATGAAAACATTTTGTTACAATTTTAAAAAATAAATTAAAACAAAATTAAAAGGTAATCTCATATTTTACACCAATATTTTTATAATAATATAAGATTTAAATTAAATAAGTGTATATTATTTGCATTCATTTTTTTATCTTCATCTAAAAATTCAAATTTAAATCAAGATAAAGAATTTGTTACTTTTTAGATTTTTTTCAAAGTTTTGTCTTTTAATCCTAAAAAAACAACTTTCAATAAAGATAAAATTTTTCTATTCTATATTTTTGTCACGGTGTAAATCTAAATCCTATAATCCTAAAGTTTACAAAATCTAATCCTAAAATTTAAATTCAAATAAAATTTTTTTTAATATTTTATCTAATCGTAAAAAAAAAACCTAACAACTCAAGTTAAAAGAAAATATTTTATGATTTTTTAAATTTTTATTTTATTATCTCTTAATTCTATATTATGAGTTAAATTAAGATAAAAAGGCTATTTAAAAAATCTACTATTTTAAAACTAAATTTTTTTAATTTATTATATTTTTATCTATTGAAATTAGTATGAGAAAAATATGACTTGTAAATATTTAAGTGTTTTGTGTTAAAAAATTTCAAGTATATTAGTTTGAAATTAATTAACATAGTGATATTAAACATTTGGAACTATTTATTTTAGAGATGTTTGGAATCTCTAATGAAAAGAGACTTGTTACAATTAATAGAAAGTGAATGTCTTCTTTTAATTTCCACAGTAATATGATGTGGAATCACATTTCGTCACTAATATATTAATATTAATTATTTGTGACGAATTACTATAGACATAAATGGTTCAAATATTTAGTGACGAATAATTTATCACTAGTAAAATATAGTAAACGACTATTTTATAATCATTTCTAATATAATGAAATTATAATTTGTCAATATTATGTTGATACTAAATTTTAGTTATAAATTAGTTAGGACACAAATATATCAAGTCACTAGTGATAAAAAAAATTGTCACTAATAAGGAAGTCAAATGGTTATTTTTATAATAATCAATAATATGATATAAAATTAATGAAAAAGTTAATTTTTTATCACAATAAATTTTTAGACAGTCAATAAGTTTTACGTCATCTATGATTCCATAATAAGACATACAAATTTATCATGATTATTTTATGTTAGTGACAAATTATTTGTGACATATAGATTTTTGTCACTATTAATACATTTATTGTGACGATTTATAATTTGGTCACTAATATAAATATTATTAGTGACAAAATAAAATTTTGTTACAAATAATATATCATTAGTGACAAATTCATTTTTGGTCACTAAATTTTTGTCACTAAAAGTTAATTTTCTTGTAGTGACAGAAAAGCAATTACAACAACTTACCAATAAAAAAAGACAACCGGTCATCAGTAAGCAATCCTGACCGTTCAGGGTCATTAAACGAAATCCAACGTCCCACATTTCATGTACCACCGGTGGTACATGAATTTATTGACTCACGCTAGACGGCACCTTGTATGTGAGGTCTGATCACTCACTTTCCCAAAGCCTGGCGGTGGCGTAAAAGCACAGAGCCCTTTTCAAGTTTTCATATTTGGAGATTCATTGTTTGATGCTGGCAACAATAACTACATAAAGAGTAGCACTTTTTTGCAGGCAAACTTTCCCCCTTATGGGGAAACTTTCTTTAAGTATCCCACTGGAAGATTTTCTAATGGACGCGTCATCCCAGATTTCATTGGTTAGTTTGTTTTCATTTTTAATTAAATAATAATCAGTTTCTATTATAACATATATATACTTGTTAATTTGAATTTTGAATTGTATTTATTTACTTACTTCGTCAAAGATATACATATATTGTAGGTGAGTATGCAAAGTTGCCACTTATTCCGCCTTACTTGTTATATCCTGGAAATGATCAGTACTATACATTTATATGGAATGAATTTTGCATCAGCGGGTGCTGGGACTGGTTGGTACCTACCTTCTTCTCTTCTTTTTCTAACTTCTCATATAAATAATTGAAAATAAATTTGGACTCTTAATTCGCCAACCAAATGTAGCAACTTCGTTCCTCAAAAAATAATTAAATAATAATAACAACAACGGGTTCCATTTTTTAAGCCTTATTTTTTTTTATTTATGTTTCATCACAAAAATTATTATATTTTTCACTTATGCTATCTTCATTTCTTTGTTTCTTTCTATCTTTGTTCTCTACAATCCCACGCCCTTATCATTTTCCTAATTCTTTAAATCCTAAATGACAACAAGAACTTTCATTATCATTATCGTTACCATTATTATTTATTTGATACAAGAGGAATAGTATGAATATGCAGAAGGAGAGAGAAATAAAAATGGGGAGTGAAAAGGGAGAAAATAATTGATTACTATATCTTTTAATATATGAAGAGGTGCCTATTACTTAGTCCCCTAAAATATCGTGATTTATTCAAATGGTCTCTCTATTTTTGGTGTCACGTTAGCATTTTATGGTAAAAAATCAGACGGTCCATTTGGGAAAAAAATTATTTTTGCAGGATCACTTTGAAAAAAAGTAAAATAGAGAACCAAATGAAAAAATCGCGATATTTTGGGTAAAAAAAATAATTAAACCTAATTTTTTAAAAAACTATCAAATTAAAGGAAATATTAATTAGTATATCATCTTTTTTTCACTTTAAAATTTAAATGAATGACTTAAATACAATGAACTATACTTAATGACGGAACTAAAATTGAATTTAATTAGTATACATTATAAGTGTAAAATTACACTGTTAGTGATA
This sequence comes from Sesbania bispinosa, assembly GCA_026901365.1. Lineage (NCBI taxonomy): Eukaryota > Viridiplantae > Streptophyta > Magnoliopsida > Fabales > Fabaceae > Sesbania > Sesbania bispinosa. The sequence goes on along the minus strand of QLOH01000223.1, from coordinate 167,683 downwards.
TATTTATATCCCATAACACATGCATGTAACCTTTTCTTATTCCTTCTGTAGACTATAGACTTAAAATCTCAGACAAATTACTTCATAGAAGTTGGGAAGCAATTGAGGCAGAAACTAGGAGGCGTGGAAGCTAAAAAATTGTTGTCCAGAGCTGTCTACATATTTAGCATAGGAGGCAATGACTATGGCACCCCTTTCCTTACAAACTCAACTACCCCTGTGCTTCTTCCATACCCTCAACAACAATTCGTAGACTTTGTGACTGGCACCATTACCGTTGCAATCAAGGTACATATATGCTGAGATTAATTTGAACGTACATTTAATTTAATTAATTTGTTTTGCCTCCCAATTAACTAATTCTTTCTAATTTTATTTGTTAGTAATTTTAATTGACAACATTGATTTATATATAGGAAATTTGGGTTTGTAAATGTGGGTCCTTTAAATTGTTTCCCTCTTCTAAGGAGGCTCGTAAATGGAACAACGATAAGTGCCTGTTTGGAAGAACAGGGTTCAGCACTTGCAAGGCTACACAATAATGCTCTTTCCAAAATGCTTCAGAAGCTACAGAAACAGCTCAAGGGATTCAGATACTCAATTACTGACTTCTATGGTTCACTAATTGAATTAATGAAGTACCCTTCAAAATATGGTATGTACTTATATGCCCTTGTTGAACTTTATATCAACTTTAATTTGTTGTAATGTAATCAACTAATTAATCATTTTGGTAATTGATTTAAGGTTTCAAAGAGGGGGATGCAGCTTGTTGTGGAGGTGGTCCTTACAGAGGAGATTATAGTTGTGGAGGGAAAAGGGGGATTGAAGAATATGAGGTATGTAACAATGTGAATGAGTATGTGTTCTTCGATGCTCTTCATCCAACAGAGAGTGCTGCCAACCATTTCGCCAACCTAATGTGGAGTGGATGAAACAGAGATATCACTGAATCTTACAATCTCAAACAGTTGTTTCACGATGCTTGAAAACAATAATGTGTTTTTCTTAAATAAGGATTTGTCAATTTCCTAAAATAATGTGTTTTTCTTAAACTGGGTGGTTCTGTGATTGTATAAAGGATAATTATGTGTATATGGGGCAGTGTTTATTTTTTACTTCACTTCCCTAACTTTGGTTAACATGATCAGAGCTTAAGGCCTTAAGATTAATGTTTATCTATTGTATCTTGACGCAAACAAACATACAAATTATTTTCCCACTTACCAAAAAACAAAACATACAAACATATCTCCTCAAAACATATACTGATACAACCATGGAAAGAGCTAGGTCTTTAAGATTCTCATATCAAAATTGGAAAAACAATTTTTTTTTTTGGTAAATAAAATTTAGGGTGAGGGGATGAGCCCCGGTCCAAGGGTACTTGCATTTACCTTACCCGGGACAAGTGAGAGTTGAAATTTGCAAACTCAAAACAAATTGACTTAACACAGTAAATTGCGTATAATATTTAATTATGTAGACACGACGTATACGGCAAAAACCTTGACAAAAGTAGAAATAGATCCGAATTTAGGTAGAATTTAATGGACACATCACAATTATTATATGTTTAACATATTTTAAAAGAGAAATAGAAATAGATCCCAATTTAGGTAGAATTTAATATATAGGCACCTCACAATTATTATATGTTTAACATATTTTAAAAGAGAAATAGATCCCAATATATCCTTAAAAATAAAAATAATGAAACGCTTTATCCGAATATACCCGTTAGAAAATGGTACGTGCAGCAAAAAATAACAGAAAAAATATTTTGCTATTATTTTTTAGGTTTAAATATCATTTTGGTCCCTACATTTTTTCGTGTTTTTTGGTTTTAGTCCGTGCCAACTTTTTTTTTTTAAATTTAGTCCCTACTTTTTCAAATATACGTTATTTTAGTCCCTCCCAACTTTTTTGTGTTTTTGGCTTTAGTCCCTACCAACTTTTTTTAAAAATTTAGTCCCTACTTTTTCAAATGTATGTTATTTTTAGTCCCTGATACTTTTGGTTTTAGTCCCTGCCAACTTTTCGTGTTTTTTGTTTTAGTCCCTCCCAACTTTTTTTTTAAAATTTAGTCGAGTAAATCGTTAATTTGGTCCCTGAAAGTGTTGCTCACTGTCAAGTTAGTCCCTGAATTGGTAGAAACTAAAAATTAGTCCCTAAAACTGTATTTCATCTGTCAAAGTAGTCCCTCTATATTAACAGAAGTATAATTTAGTCCTTGTAAGTTGATACTTACTGTCATTTTAATCCTTCAAATTTTAGTACGTAAATTCAAATAAATCCCTCAAACTAACAAACCACTATCAAAGTAGTCCTGGAAGATTTATTTTTGTTAACATAAGGACTGCTTTGACGGAAAAAATACAGTTTCAGGGACTAATTTTTAGTTTCTGCCAATTCAGGGACTAACTTGACAGCGAACAACACTTTCAGGGACCAAATTAACGATTCACTCAATTTAGTCCCTGTCAAAAATACCAAAAGTTGGCAGGGACTGAAATAACATACATTTGAAAAAGTGGGGACTAAATTTAAAAGAAAAAGTTGGCAGGGACTAAAACCAAAAACAAGAAAAAATGTAGGGACCAAAATGATATTTAAACCTATTTTTTATTGACAAAACTATTAAAATTTCTCCTAATCTTGCTTTCAAAATTATAGTTCCCTCCATTGACACTTGACACCATGTCACCCCAACTTTTTTTTATAATATATATATTTTTATTGAAATTGATCCTTTTATTTTAATTCTAACCTCCTCTTCTTATAAAATAATAAGTTAGATAAAAAACTATTTATTACGTTTTTCTTTATAAAATCTATTCTCATTATACCATGCAATCGTGTTTTTGTTATTGTACAAATTAATTGCTTTTACTAAGCTTGATAGATATATTTTATGTTAATATTACTTATCTTGTTTGTATACTCTTTTTTTTTTAATTTTACTCTTATTACAAGGCTTCGTACATCTCTTCTATGATTGTTTCAAACTTTATATTCATTTATAATTGACTTTAAATATCAATTTGTACTTTCACAATGATACATTTCTGTGTGTGATTTTGCATTGGCGGATTCCGGTGAGCTTTGACGGCGGTTCCAGGAAGGAGCACAACAGCGGTGTAGCTGCAAAGACTCTGTCGCTCAAGTCATAAGAGAGTTCAGCAGAGTTTTGGTATAGCAAATGAAAGTGTATCTGATACAACACTTCTGTGATGCTTATATAACCAAGTTTAGGCGGGAAAAAACCGTTAGGTAGTTGTAACAGAATAGTCCGGACTACTCACACGCCCGTCCAAGGTAGATGTCATGCGACATGCTTTGGCTGGAATATGTGTCCCAAGCATGAGTACATACTCGGTAGGCGCTAGTAAGTCAAACATACTTGGATCGTGAAGTTACGATTGCGTCTCTGCGGTTTAGATGCGTAATCAATTCGCGTCATCTCAGACCTCGGCTGGGAGGTCGGTTTTTGTTGCCATGTCAACCCTTATCTTGTAATCGGATCCCAGTCATCGATGTCGACGACAATCAATTATGAATTAAGTCCAGAACAATACTATAGAATGAGAATATAAAGAAAACTGTGTAAAAAACAATATATGCAATTTATATCAATGATTTCTAGATTTGTCCCTGCTTGATACCCTCTATCATCACCATTGTCACCTTGTACCCTATTTCGTTGCCGCCGCCAATTGATGTTGGATGAAAAAAATAGTGCCACGCGTCACAAAAAAATTACTCTTGTATGTCCATGGTATTGGTGCCATGTAGCCAAAGAGAAACTCAAGAGTTGGTGAAGTTCACGAATTAAATTGGACTAATTTTAAAAGGAAAAAACATTCAATTCGATAATATCAATTTTTTCACGTGATCAACAAATTAGTTTGATTATATGTTTAAATCCAGTAACTCAATTAAAGTGATTTGAATTGGATTGATTTTTGATTTTTATACTATTATTTGATGAAACATTTAATAAAATCATGAAATATAAAATAAATACTAAAAATGTAGTTTAAAATCTCAAATATCTCATGCATCTAATAAATCAATTATTATAGACAAAATCTGGTATGTAATATTTCATTTTGTTAAAAAAAATATATCAATATATGTTGGTCCAAATGAAACTTGCTCAATCTCATAATTCTCATCTTGTCTATCAAGCATATGGGATATTTTGAATATATATATATAGAGAGAGAGAGATAATATGTGTGTGTGTATACTAAGTCGGGTGAAGAAAAATCTACTTTTTTCCTCCTTAAAAGTGAATGAGTTCAAATTTCAATCTCACTTGAGCTGTGAAGCTAGGAATGGAAATATGTTAGATCAATATAAACTTTCTAAACCTGAGCTTGGCCTATAATAAGGCATTTCAATCGACTATAAATATAAGTGATAATTTCAATTGACAAGATTGGCCGATTGAGTGTGAACATATATGTGCCACTCGTGATCGTTACCCAATTTATTTAGGCTTAATTATACTTTTGGTCCCCTAAATTTAGTGTTGGGGCGATTTTGATCCCTATATTTTTAATTGTTTGGATTTAGTCCTTCGATTTTTAATTTGTTACAAATGTGTGGTTAACTCCTAACTCTCCATCCAATTGCTAACAGAAAAAGTCTGACGTAGCAACCAAAAACGAAGGTTGCAAGGCTAGCTAGCTAGGAAGGTTGCATGGCTAGCCGGCCAGAAAATGCGCAAGGCTAGCCGGCCAGAAAGACTGCAACGTTAGACTTTTCTGTTAACAATTGGATTGAGAGTTAATGATTGACCATATTTGCAACAAATTAAAAATGTAATGACTAAATTCGAGCAAATAAAAATGGGGGACCAAAATCGCCTTAACACTAAACTTGGGGGACCAAAAGTGTAATTAAGTCATTTATTTATGAAAATAGGAAGCAATATGTTAATGAAAAATAAGAAAAATTCGATTATACTTGTATTGAACGGAAAATGTACAGATGTGTTATTTATATTATGATAGGTGGACTAATTGGTAGTATTGATAACGATTTCCAAATGCATATTAGTCGGAATTCTAGTGGGCAGAGCTAGGACAGTTCGGTCCATTTTAGATTGACCTATTGTTACGTCGAAATAATTCGGAGCCTGCTAAGCTGATAATTACTTTGGACAAAAAAAAAAGCTGATAATTTACTAGTGTGAATTGCTTTTAAAACCCATTTTTTGCTATTCTCACCCTCATCCCATACCCCCTACCCCTCCCCTGCAAGGCTGCACCTGCAGCCACCCGCTCCCCAACCGTCTCCCCCTCCTCACTCCCTTCCCCACTCTCCCACCCCCTTCCCAAATGCCCAACAACCCCACCCATTGAATCCAATTTTAGAGACGGAATTTTTCCGTCTCTAAACTCATTTCTAAGAAAATGAATTTTCAGAACCTTGCAGAAATTAATTTCCGGAATCCGTCTCTAAACCCAGAACATTGAAAAAAATTAAAGGAGGAAGGGAAAGGGGACGGGAAGGAGAATGGGGACGTTGGGGAAGGGTGGGGAGTGGGGGTGGGGGTGGGGTTGTTGGGCATTTGGGGAAGGGGGTGAGGAGGGGGAGACGGTTGGAGGCTGGGGTGGCTGCAAGTGCAGGGGAGGGGTAGAGGTCCATGGGGTAGGGGAAGGGGTATGGGATGGGGGTGCGAATAGAAAAAAGGGGGTTCTAAAAGCAACTCCATTTACTAGTACAATCCATTGAATCCAACTCATTATTTATGGTTTGTTCACTTTTTTAAGATGTAATAATATATTGACAAAAAAAAATGTAATAATATATTAATAAAATTTTATTAGAATAAATTAACCTATGTAATTAGTTATTAAAAGTTTTTCCCATAACTATAAATTAAAATAAAATATAGAAGTATTTATGTTTTATACTATCACTTAATGTTAACAATATAATCAAATATAATAGGTTGCAATAATATACTATAAAATAAAACAAATATAATAGATAATAATAAAAATAAAATAGAGTGCATCAATTATAATAATAAAGAAATAAAAATAACTCGGACGTAAAAAAAAGAAATAAAAATAACTCAATCATAATATATCTACCCTAAAATGGAACTAAATATTAGAGGTGAAAATAACATAGTTTTAAAAATCGGACTGGATCGGTCGGTTTGATCGGGAACCGGTCAGGTAACCGGTCTGTTCAGCCGCATAAAATCGATGGATTTTTAAATCAGTGAGAATTGGTCAAGAATCGGTCGAACGATGAAAATCGGTAAAAAAATTGATATATGAAAATCGGTTTAATCAGTCTTTTTAAAGATTTTAATTTTTTATCTAATCTAAGAAAAATAAAGACATATTTGAGGATTACATATGGATATTTATTATTTTATCAATTATTAATTTTTTGTCTTATAAATCTTAATTTCTTATAACTTTTTTATTATTTTATTAATTAAAATATATAATATTAAAAATATATATTTAATTAATATCGGTTTGATTACGGTTGAACCGTGAACCAGTGTCTTCACCGGTTCAATTACTGGTCTGATTTTTAAAACATTGGAAAATAGGTCGAGCTAAGTCGGGCTTTGAAAGGCACAAGTTTGGCTTGCTTTATATTTTTGTAGCCCAAATTTGGCTTGTTACCCGTCATAGGCCATGTTTTCAAGTCTGGCTTGACCTGTTCGAAAACCTGGCCTAACCTATCTCTAAATAGGTTAGTATGTGTACAGACCAATATACTTAATTTTTAATAATATAAATGTCACCGAGACATAGACCTTTATATAGGCCAACATGTCTATCTTTAAATAAGTTAACAGAAAAAATTAAAAAGTTATATATGATTATATTACCTATTTATTATATATAATATATTTATATTTTCAATAAAAATAATTAATTTATAAACTGGCAGACCTGTCAAGCCTAATAGGCTTTTTAAAAAGCCTAAATCTAACTTATTTAATTAAAAAGGTTCTTTTCAAAAGCCTTTATCTGATTTTTTTACTAAACGAGCTAAGTCAAGCTAGACCTTAAATAGGCTAGGTCATAGGCTCGAGCGGCCTAGCTTATTTCCACCCCTACTAAATGTCCATTTGGTTACCAGTTAGGCATAATACACAATCAATTCCATAGAATTAATTTTAAATTACTTTCATCCAATGTGTTTTGTAAAATGTACATTAATCATTTTTAACTATTGATTCTAAAATCAATTCTACTCACTATAAACCAAATGCACTCTAAATATAGTGTTAGATTTATCCATTATTTATACTATTGTATAAAGGGGATACCAAGTTTTTTATTTCCATTTTTAATACCTATTATACCCCTAATAATTACCACATGATAACCACCCACTCTTTACACAGTTTTATCCGGACAATTTCATAATATTACTTCAACAAAAAAAAAAAATCCACAATATTAAATAATTCCCTAAAAAATATATATAAATAAATTTTACATCTTTACCTAAAAAATAAAAAAATGCGGATGGAAATGCAGATAGACAGTGACGGTTTTTCCGTTAGTCAATTATAAATAAAGTAAACTTAGCTCATATTTTACATCAAGCAAATCCATAGAGTTTGAACCATTTTGAGTTTTGACACCTCTAGACAAAACTAGTGCAAACTTGTAGTGTAGGAGTTAAATTATTTTTTTTTTCGAAAAAAAAAACGTAAAAACCTTGTGAAGAGGAAAAAGATGAGTAAGAGTTAGAGGAGCACCTGTCACTCCACCTAAATTCATGATGAAAACCAAGCTCGTGACTAGTAAAAGTTTCTTTTTTTTATATATTTTTGGTAAATTGACTACTAAAAGTTGAATATGAACTCCTTGTTATCGCGTGGTGAACTCCAGAAAACAGAAGATTCATAAAAATACAAGAGATTTTGAACACTCAGAAGTTCTACGTATTGGCTTAAATCAGCAAGCAGTCTTTGAGGAAATCAAAATTGGGGGTCCAGTTTGAAAATGGATACCTAAGGGTCCGTTTGGTTTACGAAAACATTTCCTGTTTTCACCCTGTTTTCTATTTTCTGAATTTTTACTCAGGAAAAACTGGATATGCTGGAAACATCAAATTTTTTGGGCCTGTTTGGTTTGCATTTCTATTTTCTGTTTCCATTTCATATTTCCTGTTTTCTGAAATTTTACAAAGGAAAAACTGGAAATGCTGGAAACAAAATTTTGCTGTTTTCAGCATTTCCAGTTGTTCCTTTGTAAAATTTCAGAAATCAGGAAACAGAATAAAAACTGGAAATGGAAACAGGAAATGTAAACCAAACAGGCCCTTTGTTTCCAGCATTTCCAGTTTTTCCTTTGTAAAATTTCAGGAAACAGGAAACAGAAAATGGAAACAGGAAACGAAAATGCAAACCAAAGAGTCCCTAATATTCCTATATATATATATAGTAGCTGCTACCTGATGGGAAAATCATCAGATTTAAAATGGCAAGTTCAAGGATTAATTTTTTGCTGGTTTTCTATGCCAACCTTCATATTATTGCAACTCTCTGCCATGGCTTTTGTCTATCAGAGGACCATATTGCATTATTTATATTTGGAGATTCCGTGCTTGATGTTGGAAACAACAACTACATCAACACTACAACTGACATGCAGGCAAATTTCTGGCCATATGGGGAGACTTCCTTTAAGTATCCTACTGGAAGGCCTTCTGATGGACGTTTGATCCCTGATTTTATTGGTTAAGCATTTTCTTCTGTTTTATATTTAAGTGTGTTATGTTAATGAGCTAATGACAAAATAAACTCAGAGTTGCATAAACAAAAACATTATAATAGATGAGTAGACACACGAGATAATATAAGATTAGGAATAAATGCATTAGGGAGAAAGGTAAAATAATAACCATTGTAAAAAAACAATATGGTAGAATCTTGTATTTAGGTTTAGGTATGTGTGGATAAGACTATAAAGTCAGAGTAAATTAATTGGAAACAGAGAGAGATCAAGAAAAATCCCCCACCTAATAATTTATCACCTAATGAAAATTAAATAAAATAAGGCTTTGGTTTGTTGTTGGTGTCTCACATTGATTAACATTGAAGCTCTTTTTACAGCTGAGTATGCAAACATGCCATTTATTCCACCACACTTACAACCCGGTTATCATGAATATACTAATGGAGCAAATTTCGCTTCCGCGGGTGCTGGTGCTCTAGTTGAAACTAATCAAGGATTGGTACGAGATCCCTCTGCTTACCTTGATGACATGGAACTCTCTAATGATGAATTATATGTGTTTGCTTTTTCAGGGAGGAAAATGTACTTATGAGTTGAGAGATATTTCCACAGCATTACTGAAATGTTGTGCTGAAGTATTCTAAATTCTCATCAACTAATTATATTGAAATATTAAATTCATACAACAAAAAACATATAACAACCCATACAACAAACTTTTTTCTATCTCTTTCCATCGCATCCCGCGTTTCTCTCTCTAAGTTGTATGTTGTATATGTTAATGTTATACAATTAACATTACTCTTATAAATTGTGTGTTTGTAGTGTATGCTTAGTCACTGAGATTTTTATAGCAAAAGTCTGAAGAGCCATATTTTGGCTCTGTGGTGTTCTATATTTCAGGTGATTGACCTTAAAAGTCAACTCAAATATTTCACTGAAGTTGAGAGATTGCTGAAGCAGAAATTGGGAGATGCAGAAGCTAGGAGATTGCTGTCCAACGCTATCTACTTGTTTAGCATAGGAAGCAATGATTACTTAGTACCTTTCATTTCTAATTCCACCATGCTACATAAACACCCTGTAGAAGTATATGTAGATATGGTGATAGGGAACCTAACCAATGTGGTCAAAGTAAGCACCAAAACTAATACATGAGATTTCAAGCTGGTTGACTCAAAATTAATATTTACTTAATTTGATGAATAGGTTTTGATTTAACAAGGTTTTCATTTTTCAGGAAATATATAAGAAAGGAGGAAGAAAGTTTGGATTTCTAAACTTGCCTCCATTGGGATGTCTACCTGTAATGAGAGCACTTATGCCAGGAACTAGAGATGGCTGTGTTGAAGAGGCTATGGAACTTGTTCAAAAACACAATGACGCACTAAAGGAAGTCCTACAAAAGCTAGAAACTCAGTTACAAGGATTTAAGTATTCATATACCGATTTCTACACTTTCATTACCGCAAGGATGAAGGACCCTTCAAAATACGGTATTTCTTTCCACTCCCACCTGTACCAAAAACATATTTTTAGGCTTAATTTGTTGTTGATGAACATCTAATTGATTGATTGATCATATTTGTTTTTAAACGTTTAATAGGCTTCAAGGAAGGAAATATAGGATGTTGTGGCAGTGGTCCTTACAGAGGATTTCAAAGCTGTGGAGGGCAGAGAAGTGTGAAAGAATATGAATTATGTGAGAATGTTGAAGAGTATTTGATATTTGACGCTGCTCATCCAACGGAAAAAGCCTATCATCAACTCGCTATGCTGATGTGGAACGGAGATCACAGGGTTGCAGGGCCTTACAATCTTAGAGAACTATATCAAAGTTGAACGCTATCAACATGAGAGAGAGAGGGAGAGAGTTGGAAGTAGGAATTAAACCCAAACCTTATAACGCTATGAAAGTAGGCCTTCTTACTTAACCAAAATACGGCAGCCTGTGTTTGGAATTTGGTTACCCGTTGGTGGATTGATTTTGTTAAAAATAAATAAATAAACAACTTTGAAAACTCAATTTTAACCAAACAGTTTTAAGTGTTCTACAAGCTCAGTTTTCTTTGCCACAAACGGGCATTCATAGTATCAGACACTTGAAAGGCTAAGCTATAAAGTTTCAACTTCCGGTTTATTCATTTAAGTGGAAACAATAATCACTTTTATCATTGTCTTCCAATTTTTCGTTAGCTTCATCATGGACAAACAAACAACAAAGCCGGAAAAAAAAAGGCATCTGAACTATTAAGTACTAGAAATTGTGCCAGGCAACGTGAGAATTTATACTTATTAATTCATAAATATCAATTAATTCACAAGAAGAAAAGGAACAACTTTGGAACTAAACCAAGGGGAACTCTGGTTTTTCCATTTTAATATTTCGCAGCAGTTGTCCATGTACCTTGAACACTAGGGTGTTTGGTTACGTGTCTTGTCCTCAGTTTCACTACCTTCCTTCCCAATGCATTCCTTAGTCTGGTTGCATGCAAAAGTATGTCTTCGGGATCCATATTCTTCACACATATCACTCGTTGGTTTTTGTTCTCTGCATTTCATAGGAGAATCATCAAATACACAACTAAGGAAAATCTTTAGTAACTAACTTACAGGTGAGTACAAGAATCTTACTGTAAAAACCCTTCAAGTGTGGATGCTGACCACGAATCAGTTCAGTGACCACCTCTAATTGAGGATTCTTCTCCTTAAACACTGGCAAATGTGACTCCATAAATGCCCTATCAGATATTTAAAACTATAGTAAACATCCCCTGTCCAAAGCAAGAAAAACATTAAAAAGATCCTTACTCATAGCATTCTCGTTCAAAACTTTTAGTTTTAATACTAGCCCACTAGGAGAAATGTGACTATCAAGAGGTAGAGTAGATCTAAAACTTCTCTCTAACTTGATTGTTAAAAGATTGTGATTGGCATGACATGAAGTCACAACCAGTAAGGCAAAAGAAAAAAAATAGAAAGATGTCAGTAAAAGCACCATAAAAGCAAGAAAAAAAATAGTAATTTGTAATTCATAAAAATTTCCCAGTAAGAAAAAATAGTTGACGCTCAATATAAAGTTCAGTTATTAAGCTATGATATCATCAAGTATTCTAGAAAAAGAAACAATCAGAGGGGAAGGCAACAAATGCAAGACTACAAGTTTACCAGTGAGAAAAAACAAAAGAACAAAAATCAAGCCTGCAATTAAAGGAGAGACATAATAGAATATGGGAAAAAAATATCTATTCCAAAGAATACAAGTCTGATTAAAAACCTTGTTGTTATTAATAGATATGCAACTATGCAAGACTGCAACCAATCTCAATTGTTAAGTACCGGAAGTATCCACGCAACATAATATTATATCGTCTTGTAAGAATCATGATGAGCAGATTATTGATTCACCACACTCTATCCCTCCAAAACTCACAACCACAGTCTCGTAAATTAATTGCAATGCTAATAAACAAATAAAAAGAGCGATAGAGGCAGGAATTCAGAACATTTCATACACCCAAAAATAAATGAAGATAAATATATATATATATATATATATATATATATATGGCAGAAGGCATAGTAAATTGAAGCATGTAATGGGATTGAATTTGTACCTTATACCTCTGTTACTTCCGCCCCAGTCGCAATAGCTGACAATCAGCTTGTGAAGTTGCCAAACCCCTCGCATAGCCATCTGATCCTAAAACCAAAAAGTAGAAGAAAATAAAAAGGGTTTCAGAGGAATGTGATTCAAATGAATGGAACAACGAAGAAAAAATGATTGATACCATTACCTTTCAATTTCGCCAATTGCCTGAACGAGACTACGGAGGAATCGTGATCTTCAGTGAGTATTAGTGTAAGTATGTGTCGAGGAAATGAAAGTCGCAATTGCAACTTTGCAAACCCCTATGGTGCTACGAACAAACCCAGCCACTCTCTTAAACGCACCGTGTGACAGTCTAAATGGTGCACTTTCCTTTCCGCCACTTCATCAAAATTGTTTTAATTTTTAATTAACTTTTCATTCACATCGAGGTAAAATTGTATTGAGTAAACTAACGAAATGGTCTTTAACCTTTTCCTGGACATGTAATTTAGTCCTTCAGAAAATGAAAATTCTATAATAATCTCTTACTTCTTGTTCCATCATGCATTATGGTCCAACATAGTGTTTTTCGTTAACTCCAAGATGATGTATCACATTAAGTAACACTGTGGCACATTGTTGGACACTGTGCACCCAAACCGACGTCATTTTTGCAAAATTAACAGTTTGGAAGCTTCGGCCGACCAGGCGGCTAGAAGGCAGGCCGACCACGAATGTTGGAACCGACCGACTAGGAAGTCAGAAGGCTAGAATTTGCATGTGAATTGATACAATCCAACCTTCCTCATCATTCAGCCTTCTGGCTTCCTGGACGGCTGGTTCCAACCTTCCAGTTTCCTGGGCGGCCAAGAATGCTGGAAGGCCGGTCGGTTGGCTTTCTGGTCTTATTGTCTCGTCGACCTTCCTGACCGGCTAAAAACAACGTCGCAATGAGTCCACAGTGTAACACGGTATCACTTAACGTGACACGTCATCCATGGGTTAACGAAAAACACCAATTTGTACTATAGAGCATGACGGAGTAAGGCGTCAGGGATCATTTTGAGATTTTCACTTTCTCAAGGACTAAATTGCATCACCCTAAATAAGTCGGGGACCATTTTACTAGTTTACTCAAATTTTATCACTATTGTATTGTTATTAAGGTAAATATATGCATTATTAATTAGTACAAAAATTATTATTTAAATAGTTTTTTATATATACTATCAAATATCAATTCTATTCTTGTATATTTTTATCTTGTCGAAGCTTTCACATTCACTCTCAAGATGGGTTGAACCAATTCCAAATAAAGCAGATCTATATTTTGTTGATCCATGGGTCATTGGAATTGGAGAAAATACAACATATCATAAAATAATTTTAGGGTAAATTCTCTATTTAAAGATAATCTCCATGTAGGTTTGTCATCACCAACATTCTTTGTTGGATGAGAGGCATACATCAACATCTAGCTATGAGCAAATCTGGGTTGGAAAGCAATCGATGAACCACATCCCAATCTTAGTCACCATTTTTCATAAAGAACAAGATTACGAAATTACAATGCCAATCTTTGAGGGTGTTCTTGACTTGTAAGTTCATAGAGCCTAAGGGTGTTCATTGGTTCGATTCAAACTGATAAACTAGACAAGTCAAACTGATTAAATTGGTTTGGATTTTTTATATTAACCGAGCTGGAACCGAACCAAATTGATTGAGCCCGATCATGCATGATTGGTTCGGGTAACGATTCGTGGGTCTTCAGAGTGGAAGATAGATTACCAAACCAAATTGATTGGACACGAACATGATTAGTTCGGGTAACGAGTAGTGAATCTTCAAAAAAAGACCGATTACTCGAACCAAACCACCTTTATTAATTTTTTTTTATAAAAACTATATGAACAATATTTAAATCGCGAGTCAGTATCTCACTTTCTCTAACTTCCAATTTTTTTCATCTGTCTTCCAACTTTCATAAGTGATCGTACTAGAGGTGATCATTCCTGGGTGTTCTAGGGTGGTCCGGGATGTAACCCGAGATGTTCCCAGGTTGTCCGAGATGGGGATCCGAGATGGTGGTGGTTGCTCTGAACAATATCTCTGATGGTAGAGGAGGGGTGACCTGCAAAGACACTCCAACACCCAAGTTAGAAGGGGTCTAAGACAGAGTGTGAGCAGGGGAAAATGAGCGTACCTGACCCTCCATAGAATGGGGTATTTATAGCATGTGGTCTAGCCAGAGCTAGCCTGTGATGTAGCTCAACCTACGTCTGATTGCTTGTATCAATAGGTAAGTTGTTGAGTCTACGTGATGGGAAATGCCATTTACTGGTGTCAGTCTGCGTAGGCATAGGTAAGTGGCAGGGCAAGGGGCTGGTTGGTGGTCCCGGGTTGCACAGTTGTTAAGTGTCCATGCAGCCTAGATGGCTGTAAGATAGACCAGCCGAGATGGCTGTAAGATAGGCCAGCCTAGATGGTTGGTAGGTCAGCCAAGATGGCTGTAAGATAAGCCAGTCTAGGTGGCTAATAGGCCAGTTGAGATGACTATAAGATAAGCCAGCTTAGATGGCTAGTAGGCCAACCTAGATGACTAGTAAACCAGCCAAGATGGCTATAAGATAAGCCAGCTGAGATGGTTGTAAGATAAGTCAGCCTAGGTTGCTGGTAGGCCAGCCTAGATGGCTGATAAACCAGCCGAAATGGCTGTAAGATAAGTCAGCCTAGATGGTTGGTAGGCCGCTAGACCAGCCGAGCTAGTTTTGAGTTAAACTCCGAAACAATAAGGTTTCTAATTTCTTCCAACTTTTTTCCTTTACTTCCCCTCCCCTATGACCCTGCCCATTATCTATTTACACCAAGCACTGTTGCCTGGCCATCACATATCTCTGTGTCGCATCGCATCATCGATCTGCACATATATAAGAGGGGTGGAGACAATGTGCTACACCGTCTTTGTTTGCATCTTCTACCAATTTAGTGGGAATGTGAGATTCAATTTGAAAAGGAAAAAATTTGGGATTTATTTTTAAATGAAATTTGACATTTTCATTTATCAATTTTAAGATCAAGTCAAGATTTATTCTAAAAGTTTAAAACAAGTAATGGCGTGTTTGATTTACACAGGATCAATTCGGGCAAAAGCCACTCTCAGAAGCATTTATCCAGATCCACATTTAAAATGTGATTATTTTGGGTAAACCAAAAACACACTAAATCTATTTAATTTGTGAAAAAATTTATTATAAAATGAGAATTTAAAAATTTTAAATAGAAGGAAAGTGATAAAAGGATTTCACTGTAATAATAAAAAAATTGAAAACTAGGAAAATTGTTCAAAAAAATATTGGGTACTGAAATCACTCATTAACGCCTTTCTTCATAAAGTAATATTTTCTCTTATCATATTTATTTATTGTCCATCTTGTCTTTTAAATGCTTATAGGTTCTATTTGACACGTACGTTTGATTCATGAATGGTACTAGTAATTAACAAGTTAGATAGAGGCACAAGTTGTAACATATATAAGACAAAAACTTTAAAATGTACAGTAGTAATATCTAAACAAAATGTATGTTCCATATCTAGGAACAACTAGCTAGCTAGCAACTTATGGTTTTTGGGAAATTCTAAAGCATCATAATTGCCGGATTTAGAGCTCTCAATTTTTTAAGTAAAGGGTATCAAGCATCATAATATCATGCTACACATAAGAAACGTTATATATACCAATTGTTCGCTTATATTCTTGATTCCTCTTAAATAATATCTTAAATATGAGCTTTGTATATGGAAAAAAAATATCAATGAAAGAATTAGTCTCATCATGATATAAATGTTCGCAGCTTAAATAAAATTATCTATAATGGAGATTCATGTGGTTTAGAGAAAAGAAAAAAGAAAAAGAAAACATGATATATGATCAAATATATATAGTTATGGTGATAAACAATACACGGTAGGACTAAAATTTAACAAACATCCCAAATAAAGTAATTGTTTAATTGTGTCTACTTCTAAATACTCAAACTATAGTTACATCACTTTTTTTGTATTGGGGAGGGGCAACACCCCCCCCCCCCCCCCAACTATAGAGGAACTCCTAGAAAATGACACTCTCTTCATCTCTTGTTTTTTTTTTGTCTGAATGTATTTCCAATGCAAAAAGGGCTATACTAAAGCCCAATACAAAGTCCAAAAGAGAGGTCAAAGATGATAAACCGGCTAAGTGGACCTCCAGACTAAGTAAAGTACAGATATGACAAAAAAGTATATATTATATAAGTTATTAAATGTTTTTGTTAATTATATGAATTTATTATCTCTATTTGAGATATGTTTTAACAAGAATTAATGGTTTCTCAATAAATCTTGAAGCTTAATTTATTAAAACGTAAAAAAATCACATTTTTAATATTATAAATAATTGCATTATCAATATCAAACTAAATATACACTTATTTTTCTAACCAAAATAAAAACTCGGGCATCATCCATCTATGCAGCCACGTTCAAATGTAAATCTCATTACGCGCATTATAATTCCATATACATGAAAAAACTTGTTGGCTAGGCTTTATTTTGTGTGTTTAACTTTTATTATTACGATTGTAAAAAAATATTTGTTAAGGAAATGAACGCTATCCAATCATTAAATAAATAAATTAATAGCTCAGGAAAATTATAAAACTATAAATAAATATGAACAATCTCATGAAAAAACTCTAGTGGCTTGTATTACCATTATATACGTGTCAAATCAAATCACCGGATAATTGATAATTTAGCCTTGGAAGTGTGTGGTGGTTATAACTTACTTGTAAACATCACGTAGAAAGCCACAAACGAGGTGAGTAAAAGCAACAATTTGGAGCACATGAACACACTTTACATAACTTGCCGGTTATGTCTCTCCAATAATTTACACATGTCTCTTTCTCCCTGTCTATTTATTTATCTTTATCTAGCTACACCTATCCCTATAGATAGATTTTTTTCATTTCCACAAATGAAGCTGAATCATTAGGACCACATGTCGAAGGGACTATTTTAGTGTAACTATTAAACTTGAAAGTTTAAGCAAAACTTAATGCACTACACTATAAATGAAGATAGAATTTTGTTTGATTATAATTAAGAAATAAAATCTTAAGCGACCGGAACCATTTAAGAAGTTTCTGAAACAAGAAGAGTTGTCTTATATCATTTAAGTATTTAACTTGTGCCATTGTATTTAGAGTATTAAATAAATAAAAAAATTGTTAAAGCGAGAGACAATAATAACTTAAAGTAACGGAGGCGAATTATTAGTATCTCTCAATTATGTAAAGTATTAGGGATATCAAATTTTTGTCCCTTAAATATAACTAAATTTGATATTGATCTCATTTATTTTCCATATTAAGGTTATGATATATAAGAATGTTTCCTTTCAATTTCAAAATTCATAAAAAGTTTCACTCGTCAGATCTTTAAATTAGCGGAGAATTTTTCTATAACAAAGAAAAGAAATTTTTTAGCAATATTTTTACATGAAAATTTGGTAAATTTTAGAATTTTACTACATATGAGTTTTCTTGAGAAAAAGTTGCAATTTTTTTTTGTGAATTTTTATTCTGGAAAAGTCGCACTCGAGCTACTTAACAGAGTATGGTTAATAAGAAAAACTAAAATCATATATGATTTTAAAAATAAGAGACCAGAGCTAGAAAAAGTAAATGAGAGACTAAAACCAAATTTTGTTATATCTTCAAGGACCAAAATCATTTTTAACCGAAAGTATTATTATTTCTTACTTTAATAATTTTTAATTTTATATTGAGTGAATATATATATATATATATATTAAATCCTTGAAAGTGGCATCCTAATATTATCTTTGGTCCTCAAAAGTATTAGCATGTACAATTTTATCTCTAATATATTAACTTAATCATATTTTGATTTTTTTCTCCACCAAATTGTGAGTAAACTTTGAGTAAAATTAACGCATAAGGATTAAATTGTATACATTGATACTTTTAGGGGCTAATTTATCTCTGAAAAAGGAGTAAATTGTTTAAAAAGATAATACTTTCAAGGACTAGATTGTACACATTGCTACCTTCGACCAAGAACCAGAGATAAATAATGTGTCACTTTCAATGACCAAATTCTATATTATATATATCTTTTATATTTGGTATGGTAATGGTTTAATATTCGGTAACCCTTATATTTCACTACTACATTTAAGTAGAACCGGCAAAATGACCTAGTCCGATCAGGCCGACCTACAAAAGTCCGCTAAAATGTAGGGCTCGTACACTTATTTTAGAAACACTAATAACTCTTGAGCTTTTTAGCCCAGTCCAACAAAAGTCCGTTACCCGCAAAAAAAAACCCGGGTATCCCGAAAAATATCAGGCTACCCACAAAAACCACATAAAAATGTAGGGCTCGGGCACCTATTTTAGAAGCCCGAATAACTCTCGGGTTTTTTAGCCCAACCCGATAAAACTCATAACCCACTTCGAGTCAGGTCGGGTTTCCAACTCTACATTTAAGACTTTTGTAATATTTAAGTATCTACATTTTAAAAAATATTATTAACACTTTAAATAACATGAAAATGGTAACACTTTTCAAACTAAATATTACCATTATATTTTATACATTTTCTTTTTAATATTTTGGAAACTTATCTGCCTCATTCACTTTATCTTTCTTTGTCTCTTAGAGCCATCAAGTTCTCACGAAGGATACTCATCAAAATCTGTTGGGTTTTGGAAAGTCAAACGCAACGGAAAAACTAAACTTTTAAAATTTAAATATATCCAAAACTCTCCAAGGATCCATGCAAAAGCCATAAATCGTATTATAGAGTATACTTTTTAGTACCGCTTTCCTTTTTGCCAAACCACGGGCATGTAAGAGTAGCTATATATATGCCTCCACTGGTATCCACACGAACACAATACTATGACTCCCTTTTTTCGTAGTGCTAGCAGCGGCGAAGGGACGGTTGCCTCTTCTCTCATTATGAGGGATGGTGATATGGTTTAGATAAAACCTTTTTTCTATTTCGTGTTTGAAGTATCAGAGTAATCACATATTAGCTACCAGATCAATACATTCTATATATTGTGGTGGCTAACCCTCATAGTGAGCATTAGGCTTTAGTCAAACCTACCCATGCGTAGGGTATTCATACCAGCACTTTAAAAAGCCCTAGGCTTCAAATAGTCAGCCTTAGAACTTGTACCCCTTCATCCTCATCGTATTTATAGGATTCCCTTGAAACTGCTATGAGGTAACTGCCTGTGGGTCCTCTCTCAGACGCTCCAAACTCCGCAATATTCGGATGAAAGTTGAAAACCACCCATAACTACCTTTTGACGTGGATATATAAATGATCCAACCGAGATTCTCTTCGAGTCAGGCTCCTGAATAACCGTTGGGACTTCGAGGCTTCGAACCAGCGTTGGGTACTCGTACCAACACTTTAAAAAGCCCTAGGATTCAAATCATGGTTTCAAATTGCGGACCACATCACCTGATGCGGCCGCAAAATTGCGGCTGTGGCAGTGTCTGCAACCGCATCAGCCCGCAATTGCGGTGTGATTGAAATTCACAACAAAATCTGCAATGTAGCACCGGTACCGCAACGGCCGCATCCGGCCACAACTCTGATAAAAAGTATTTTTTTTATTCTTTTTCTTTTTTTGTTTAGTAGATTTAGAGGAAATTTTGAAGAGTTAGAGAGATTTAAAGATGATAGTAGACTAATGGTAATTGTAAAATGTAATTTGGGAGAAGGGGGATAAGAGATGTAGGATTATAAACATATATGATTCGTGATATGTCACATTTGGTGCAAGAATAAAATAATTTCACACTGCAATGATCGCAATGCACTTGTGACAATTGCAATACCCGCAATCGCAACGGCCACAACCGCGACCGCATCCATTACCGCAACCGTAATTTAAAACCATGCTTCAAATAGTCAGGCTTATATAATTGGGCTCGAAACCAGCTCTAAACTAATTGAAACGCTATTCTGACCGAGTCTGTCCTTCTCGAAGATTTTACCATTTAAGCTTAACACTTTATTTGGTGGAACAGAAATTAGGAGGGAGAGAAGAGAAATAGGGGGAAGAGAAAATGGTTTAGATGTTTGGTATAACAGAAATTTGTGAACAAAGAAATTGCCAGTGCGTGGGTCCCATGGCTGAAAATTTCTCCGCAAAATAGCGGAGAAATTGCGAGGAGAAGCAGCGAAATTCTGACAGAATGGATCTCACATTTTTTGGACCATGGTTGTCCCTTTGTAAGGGTAAACCAGCAAGAACAACAAGACCAACAAGATCAGTTTTTCACAGATGTAAACAGAAAATGAGAAAAAAAATTCAATCATAAAATTTATCAATCAAACCTAAAAAAATTACAAATTTATTTAAAAAAAATTAGTAAAATTACAAGAAAAATAGCAGAAAAAGTAGAATTTTTTTTACACAAATACAGTGTGTAGATCATAAAAAAAAGCAAATCCATCAAGCAAGGTTGATTAGAGTGCTTGTATCCATCATCACAACATGCAAGGATCAAATCTTGCACCCACCACTTAAAGCCTCCACTTTTATGTCCTACAATGGCAAAAAAAAAACAGAAGAAAGGAGGAAATAAATCAGAAATAGAGGGAAGTAGATGAACAAAAACATAGAGTACTTTGTGCGTGCCGCCTCCAGCCACCATGGGGTTGTTGCCGCTCAGATTTGTGACCGTCGTTCGCCCCCATCCCCTCTCCCTAACGGCAGATCGCGTGGCAGTGAAGGAAAATAAAGAGCAAGTCCTTGTGAAAAAGCAAACAAAAAAAACAGAGAAACGATGAAGGAAAAGAAAGAGGGAACTTGGGGTGTGGAGGGATCACATGAAGAAGAAGGATGTGTGAATTGATCTATGAGAAGAAGAAAGAATGTGAGAGCAAGAACGGAAAAAAAAGACCTTGGGAAGTGGGGTGATTTCTCGCATGAGGAAGAAGAGGGGAAGAGTACTCCGGAAGGTGGAAGGAGTAAGAAAAAGAGAGATTGGGAAGTGGGGAGTGGGGAATGGCTGAGTCATGACTCATGAGTGAATGAAGAGTCAATAAAAAAATAATAATGGCTTTTTTAAAAAAACAATAATGGCTTTTGAATTAATTACAAAGTTGAATTTTTATTAACGGTTACAATTATTAATTTATTAATCATATTAAAATTGTTTTTAAATAAATTAATTTATATTTAAAAAAAAATTAAATTCATATTATATTTTTATATGTATTTCTTATTTTAAAATTAAAAAATATAATAGTATTTGAATTAAATCTAATTAAAAAATATAATAATATTTGAATTAAATCTAATTTATATAAAATTTATTATATTTTTATATTTAGGGCATTTTGGTCTTTATGCATTTTAATCTAATTTCTCTCTTTTCTATTTCTCTCCTACCAAATAAAAATACTATTTCTCTCCACTCTATTTCATCTCTATTTCTTTCCTATCAAACAACTCAATTTCTTCTCTATTTCTCACCTATTTCTCTTCACTTCATTTCTCTCTACCCTACCAAACACATTGTAAAAGATGAAAATGTGGAATAATAAATAAAAGAGTAAATCATCACTCTCGTCCCTGACTTATTTCGAGTCGATCACTTTAGTCCCTGACTTTTGGAAAACCTCATTTTAGTCCCTGACTTTTGTAAAAATCCATCAGTTTAATCCCTGACTTTTATAAAATCCATCAGTTTAGTCTCTGGCTTTTACAAAGGCCAGGGACTAAACTGAGGGTTTCCAAAAGTCAGGGACTAAAGTGATCGACTCGAAATAAGTCAGGGACGAAAGTGATGATTTACTCTAAATAAAATAAAATAATTTGTACCTCAAAACCTGATCTCAAGCAACGTGAAAGGCAGCCCTAATTTTGTTGATACAAGAAAAGTAGAGGGATGATAAGATGCAGAGAAGGGGAAACGCAGTGGCGGCTTTACTTTGTAGCCATCCAAATTGGTAATAAAGACATGGATTTCACTTTACGGTGGTTGAAATGATTGTTCTTCGTAGAGTCTCATGTGCACAAAATATATAGGTGCTATAGCTAGTTGAAAATGTAAGTGGTTGCTATGCTTTAATTATCAATTTATGTTTCTATTGAATAGTAATGCGTAATAATTGAATTGATATATATTGCTCTCTCATTCTCTGCCCTCAAGCTGATCTCATCTAAAATTCAATAATATAAAATCACCCACCCCACTCATCAATTATATGAGAAGGATCATTAAAAAGCTTTAGTTCGACGTTTTAAGCCTTCCTTGAATTTGGCTTTGTCATTTATTCCACGTTCTCAATTATTGTCTTTCTCTCTCTCTCTCACACATCTCTATTGCAGTGTATGTTGCTTATATTGGGTCACGTCAAACATGGACAAAGTCACCTGAAGCTGAAGAAGCAAATGAGAGCAACGTGAACGCGATCTGGAACAGACTTTTCCAAACGTACAGTGAAATTAAAATCATCTAAAAAAACAAAATATATAGCTAGCTAGGTAGTTAGCTTATTCAAATGAATCAAGTAATTAAATTATTCAACGTACAGGATCATAATAATATAACATTGGTTACCGATGACATTGATTTTTTTTCCTCCTCTCTCTCTTTTTTACATTGAAAATCAAACATGAGAAAATTTCCATCCTAACAGGAAATGCAAATTGAAAACCAAACAAAGTTAATTAACAAAAATAAACTATTCGCTAATTGAGTTTTATATAATTAAAATCAATGAATTAATCTTAACTTTTAGAAGTATATTTTTAAAATGTATACAAATATTGCTATAACAAGTTCTAAATAAAATGCTCTCTTGTTGTATGTGCTACTAAATTGATTGTTTTTTTGACAAAAATATATATTGTAGGATTTAAATTCATTAACATATGTTCTTTTGTTAACTACTAATGACTTATTTGTTTCAACTTTTGCATAGATCAATGACTGTTTAACTAAAGATAAATTTTTTTCCCTTCAAGAAAAAAGTTTTCGCGTCATGAATTGCATTTAATTTCATTCCAATAAAACAAATAATTTAGATCTATTTAGGGTGATGGTGAGTTTTTGGTTTTAAAAATTTTTAGATCATTAAATTTTTAAATTTATATTAAAAACTAAAAGTCCCTTTTTACAGTTTTGGGCGACCATTCATAAAAAGATGTGTTTTGTTCTCCTTTAAACCGGTTGTGAATTTTCAATTTTTCCTTTTAAATTTCAATTAAATTTTTATACTTTAAAATTAAAACTAATATTTTTATGATTTTTAAAAATGAATATTTTTAAAACTATACATAAGAAGTTTTAATTTTATTTTTTGAATTATAAAAACTTGATTAAAACTCTTATAAAATGTTAGGAGGGAGACAATGCAAGTAGTTAACTAATGAAAGTTCGTGTACACTTAACATATGTACTATTGAGTTCATATTTTGATTCATTTTACCTTTTTTATAAGTAAAATTTAATTAAATAGAGCATTACGGGTGCTCAAACCCAATACAAAATAACAAAACATATATTACAAACCAAACCACCAAACACCCAAAGAACAATCTATTTACAAAAGAGAATAAAAAACTACAACTCATACCCTTGGAAATAGCCAAACCACTAATATAAACACCCAACAGAGATAATGGCCGCCTAAAAGAACAGAGCCAATAACCAAGACTTGTATAATGCATCCCCTGGATAAAAAGTCGAGCTCATGACAGTGAAAACTTAATGATAAAGAAGCTCTCCCAATCATTGGCTAAAAGAGCATAAGATCACCAAATAATAAATACCAAAATTGTATATCACTTGACTATCCAGTCTGAACCATTAGTAGAGCTAGAAAATCCATAAGACTAAAGTATACCAGTAAATAAATCACTCACACCAGCTTTGTAGAGAAAGATTGAATCCAACCGAAACCAATTATTTGAACGCAAATGAACCATTGAAACATAATCTCCAATCAAACCAAATTAGATAACAAGTTTAAGCACTGCCAAGGATTTGAAGACCAGGACAAATAAGGATACATAAAGGACTTATCCTTTTCTCTAAGCCAATTTCAGGACCTTATTTTGATAAGCTCCAAAACAACATTAAGATCAATGAGACTATTTGAGAACAAAATGTCATTACGGGAAAGCCAAATAGACCAAATTACCGTTAACCACACCAGGGACCATCTCTGTCTATTTTTGACACTGCCTGTTGGTAATCCCACAAACTGATCAAAGTGTACAATTGTTATTTTAATGACGTTGTGATTATCATTTTATCTTTTTTTATTTATGATTTTAAAAGAAAATTCTCATTTTTATCTTTGATTTTGACACGTATCATCATATAAATTTTAATATTAAAAAATTACAAAAAAGGATCCTCAATTTCTTTTCGGTCGGCACACCATGTTAATTGCAATAAGAGAATAACTTGAATAACAAAAACACAAGTTGTTCTGGGATAGAACTCGAACCTGGGCCTGAGTCTGCAGGGATGAACTCGGATCTGGAACTAGGTCGCTGGAATTGGTATCCGAGTTGAACCCGGGGGGTGTACCTGCAAAGGGACTCCAACGCCCAAGTTAGATATGTAAAACAGCCAAAGTGACTGACTGAGTAAGATTGTGTACCTTATGATCTGTTAATGTTCTCTATTTATATGGGTTTTCCCTGTATAAATATGGTAAGTGGGCATGAATATTAAAGGAGTAAGTTTAGCAGATACAATCATATAATTATGGATATTATAATTATATATCATATATTTAAGGATATCATAATTATATATCATATAATTATGGATATGATAATTATATTGTGCATGGGCCACTTTGATTATTGGGCCTTAGGCTTAGACCGTAACAGAAGCCCCCCAGCTCTGGTCGACTTGACGAAGTTGACTTTGAGCTCAAGTATTTTTTTCATACCATATCCGGAACGACTTCTTTAGTTCGGGACGGCTTTGAGGTTTATAACTCTCTCGGGAGCTACCGTTCGAGATGGTTCGAGATGATTTCAGTCACTCCTTTGCTGGTGCAATGGTTCGAGATGAGTCTTTTTCAAGGTAATCCGAGACGTGTTTCTAACTGTTGAATCGCTGCGACGTTTCACCTATCCTGAAACATTTCAGTTTCTTGTGACGCTTCGTCTTCAATGTGACGTGTCTCTTTCGGATAGGGTCATGACGGTTCGACTTCTTGGGCCGTAGTGGATTGTGGGCCTTTTTCGGTCCTATAAATAGGTGGTGGTGGTGGGCGTTCCATCACTTTGCTTCAAATCTTCTCTGAATTTCTCCTTTTGGGAAACTAATCTCGAATCCCAGAACTAACTTTGTGCAACTACTCGTATTTTGAATCTGATTACCAGGTATTTCTCTTCCTTTTCTTTATTCATTTTTTGTACAAATGAGTGATAGTGAGTCTTTGGAGGTTTTGCCTGGGAAACCTGAGTCGTGGGTATCTCGGAGTCGGTCATCTTGTGGGGAATGTGGTGAAGGTTTCAGCCCTTAGGTGGCCGAGATTATGAGGCGGCGAAATATGGTTCCTGTGGGTCCTAATGATATAACCGGGATATAACCGGGATTGGGGGGAGTGATTTCCCTGTGAAGTCCGAGTCAGGTTCATGTGATAGCATTTTTGATTGGTCCGAGTCAGATGCTGATGTAGGTAGTTGTTATACGGCCTCTGCAAGTGTTGAAATGGCTGAGGCTCGCGATCAGGATTATTTCATGCCCACGTGGGCAGATAGGTATAGGTGGGTAGATCCGGAAGTGCTTGGCATGCCAAGCATCTATAGATCCGGTTGTCCGAACATAGCCAAAAGCGTCTATTCGACTTGGAAATATTTGACTCGGCGGAGATGAGAGACAACTATAATGTGGTCATTCCGCCCCGGGGGAGCCGAGTTTGACATCTTTCTGAAACCAATACTCCGTTCCTGTATACATACGATTTCTTTCTCTCCAAAGCAAAATTGAGGCTGCCCTTCACCGACTTTGAAGAGAGGGTGTTTATGTACTTGAATTGTGCACCCTCGCAGCTGCATCCCAACTCATGGGCCTTTATAAGGTGTTTTGAGTTGATAATGGCCGAGTTCGGCTTCACCCCTTCAGTAAAGTTATATTTTCATTTTTTCCAAGTGTTGAGGAAGCATCCGAAGGGTAAGAAAACTGAGACCCTAAAGAGTTGGATTTCCTTGAGGGGGTTTAGTGACCATAAGTTGCTAACGCCCTACGCGGAGTCGGCCAAGAGGGGAAACATTACTTTTAAGCAAGAGTTTTTCCAGGTGCAGGCGGCTAAGGGTGTGAACCGTTCTGGGAGGAACAATCTTCTAACACTCCTAGATTTATATTTATTGGAGTGAGAGGCACTATGATAAGAAGGCGTCTGAATATGAAGTAGCTGAGTCGGCGCTGTCCCCAGAAGATGCGGCCGTGAGAAAGTTGTTGATGGAGTCGGTCAAGGAGTGAGGGATGTTTTCCAGTAAGAAAATTTTGGATGGTCCGACTCGCAGTGTCGGTTCAAGAATTGGTGAGACTTATAGCTTTTTTGTTTACTGCTTTTACTTCTATGTCTGTTGATCCTTGTTTTCTTGGTTGCACCTTCGATGGCCAGTGTTGCACTTAAACAATTAAGGGCTTTGCAGAACGCTAATGTTGGCCAGGGGGACGACGTGCATGTCGACCTTACTTTGACTCAACCTGCTGGCGGGAGTGGGGTGTTGGGCCAACCCGCTTTGGATGGTGGCGTTGGTCCTGTTCATCAGGACAAGGGGCAAGGCAGTGGCAATGAGGAACCTCATCCTCAGAAAAAGAAGAAGTCGACCAAGAGCAAGAAGAAGCCTAGGGTTGACGAATCTTCTGGGGAGTAGGGCATCAACTTGTACGACTCTGAAGAGGATTTCGATATGCCTGAGATGGACCATATTTTATACAATCTTTTCTTGAAGTCGGTCCATGACAATGTGCCTGTCATCGAGCATTTAGGCAATGTGGAGCGCCAATGCCTTCAGCATGCAGCGTTCATGAGGCATATGCGGTTGGATGTGATGTCGGAGTATGCCCGGGTGAACTCGGCTTTGGAGGGGCGGACTGCCGAACGGGATGTGACACTGGTGGACCTGAAGGCCGCTGAGGAGGCACTGAGTAACGAGAAAAAGGAAAAGTTGAAATACAAGGGTTTTTATAAGACGAACAAGGAGAATAATAAGGTCCTTGAGACTGAGGTGGCCAACTTGAAGGTCGATTTGGAGCGGTGTCAGGTGGCTCCCCCAGCGTCTGGGATAACGGAGGCGGCGGTGACCGAAATTGTGAAGAGTAATTTGCAGAAGGCTCGGGCTAAGTTCAATCAGGAGAAAGCCGGCCTTGTGAAGTTATCAGAACAAATAGGTGTCGCTTCCTTTGAGAATGTTGTGGCGCAATTGGGGATAGTCAATCCCGGCTTGAAGGTGGAAGGGACATCGGCTGCCTATGAAGTTTTCAAAGGCCAAATCTGTAGGGTCGACATGGAGCGCAAGGTTTATATTGTCGTCTCGTCCGGCGATGAAGTCGGCCCTTATGAAGAATATATGTGTTTTTAATTTTTTTTGTACTTGTTAATGACAATCTCCCTTTAGTGGGACGACTTATATGCATTTTGTTCTGTATGACTTTGGTTCAGTTACGCTTTTACTTGCTTGTGACGATACTTGGGAAGTTTCGAACCTCGTTGTGTTTTTAACGTTTAAGTACGCTTGTAACGCTTCTTATGTAATGTCGAACCTCGTTGTGCTTTTAACGTTTAAGTACGTTTGTAACGATTTTCAATGGTATTGGAGTTGTTGAGCTGATATGCTCTTCGCATTCGTGGGGATGTTGCATTCCCGGTGCTCGGGTCGACAAGTTGTATTCGTGTTAAGATGCTCTTCGCATCAAAATAATTTATTGAATAAGAGGTGAATAAGAGGTTGAGTGTGGGACCGGGATACTCTTCGTATCCGGTTTCAACCTGATGAATTTCTAATAGGGTCCTAATAGTCCTAAAATTCCTAACTTTGAACTTGTTTACACTTTCTATGAATAGTAGGTTTTGAGCTTGTCCGAGTTCCAAAATCTTGGGATGGCTTTCCCTTCCAGTGTTTCAATCTTGTATGCTTCATTCCTAATTGACTCAGTCACCCTGTAAGGGCCTTCCCAGTTCGCAGCAAGTTTTCCTTGTGCTGCATTCTTGTTTCCAATGTCGGCTCTTCTTAGGACTAGATCACCGGGTTGGAAACTTCTGATTATCACCTTGGAGTTGTGTCTGATTGTGAGTCGCTCATTCAATGTTGAATCTCGGACATGTGCCACCGCCCGGGTTTCATCAAGAAAGTCCAGCTCTTCAAGTATGACTTTATCATTGGTTTCTTCATTGAAGTTTTCTACTCTCCAACTCAGCTCTCCAATCTCGACGGGGATGAGTGCTTCAGTCTCATAGGTAAGGCGGAAAGGAATTTCATTGGTGGATGATTGTGGAGTAGTCTGATATGCCCAGAGCACATGGTCGAGTTGCTCCACCCAGTTACCTTTGGCATTGTCTAGTCTGCGTTTAGGGCTTTAAGGATGACCTTGTTTGCAGACTCGGCTTGACCATTGGTTTGTGGATGTTTAACTGAGGTGAAGTGGTGCTTGATCTTTAATCCTCCTAGGAGCTCCCTGAATCTTTTGTAAGTGAATTGGGTTCCATTGTCTGTGATTACGGATTATGGAATCCCGAACCTGGATACGATGTTCTTGTAAAATAACTTCTGGACCTTAGTTGATGTGATTGTGGCAAGGGGTTCTGCTTCAATCCATTTGGTGAAGTAGTCCACTGCCACCACTAGGAACTTGACTTGCCCTGGAGCTGGGGAAAAGGGACTGAGTATGTCAATGCCCCATTGGTGGAAGGGCCATGGGATCGAATGCTAGTCGTCTCAGTTTCTTTGCTTCCTTTTCATCTTTTGGGAGTTCTCTTGTCAAGATGTAAGACTTGATGGGGGTTATCCATGATTCAGATTCTTCAACTGCTAGGATGGTGGTTTCCGAGATTCGTGGGGTCGAGACGACTTCTTGTAGGACTGACTTGTTGTTACCCAGCTTTTTAGTACTTGCCAACCTGGAGAGTATGTCGGCTCTAGTGTTCTCAGTCCTTGGGACGTGCTGGAAGATGATCTCCTCAAACCCATCACTTGAAATTTTCACCTTCTCCAAGTACCTTTGTAGTAGTGGTTCCCTTGCTTGGTATTCTCCTTTGATCTGAGACACCATTAATAGTGAATCACCGCACACTAATACTTTCTTGGCCCCAACTTCTTTTGCCATTAACAAGCCAGCAGTGCATGCCTCGTATTCTTCCTGGTTGTTGGAGGTGGGGAATTCGAACTTTAGGGATTTTTCAATGCAAACTCCATTGGGCCCTTCCAAAACTATCACAGCTCCTGCACCCTTTTTGTTGGATGAGTCGTCCACGAAGACTGTCCACTCAGAACTGGGGGTGTGTTCAGGGGGAGTCATTTCAGCAACAAAATCGGCCAGGATCTGGCTCTCGAGAGTAGTACGGCCTTCAAAGCTAATGTCGAACTCGGAGAGTTCTACTGCCCAAGCTGTCATTCGTCCGGAAAGGTCTGGCTTGTGGAGAACGAGTCTGAGGGGTAAGTCGGTTCGCACCGTGACTTTGTGTCCTTGAAAGTAGTGTTGCAGTCTGCGGGCAGTAGTTGAGACGGCCAGAGCGGCCTTCTCTAGTTTCTGGTATCTCAACTCGGCTCCCTGGAGTGCCTTGCTGATAAATTAGATGGGGAACTGGTTGCGTCCTTCTTCTTTGATTAAGACGGAGCTTATGGCTTGGTTGGTTATCGAGATAGAGGTAGAGATGTTCCCTTGGGGCCGGTTTGACCAAGATGGGGGGATTTGCTAGTGTCTGCTTGAGATGCTGGAAAGCAGCTTCACATTCACTGGTCCAGGTGAAGGACTTTCCTTTTCAAAGGAGTTGGAAGAAAGGGAGGGAGGCTGTGGCCGCCTTGGGGATGAATCAGCTGAGGGCAATTATTCTCCCGTTAAGTTATTGGATTTCCTTGATGCAAGTCGGACTTTGCATTTCCAACACAGCTTTACATTTGTCTGGGTTGGCTTCTACGCCCCTGCTAGTAAGGAGGAATCCAAGGAAGTGTCCTGATGGCACGCCGAAGGAGCACTTAAGGGGATTGAGCCTCATGTTGTATTTTCTAAGGCGGTCGAAGACTGCCTCTAAGTCGGCTACATGGTCGCCCCCATCAGCGGTTTTGGCTATGATGTCGTCTATGTAGACTTCAACAGTTTTTCCCATTATGTCCCCAAAGACTCTAGTCATTATTCTCTGGTATGTTGCACCGACATTATTCAGGCCGAAGGGCATCATCGTGTAGCAGTAAATGCCTTTGTGAGTGATGAAAGTCGTCTTCTCTTCATCGTTCGGGTCCATTGGGATCTGGTTGTAGCCTGAGTAGGCGTCCACGAAGGACAACCAACGGTATCCTGACGAGTTGTCGACCAATTGCTCAATATTGGGGAGTGGAAAGGGGTCTTTAGGACAGGATTAGTTCAAGTCTGTGTAGTCTACGCACATCCTCCACTTTCCGTTTGACTTCTTCACAAGGACGACATTGGAGAGCCAGGTGACGTACTTGCATTCCTTGATGAAGTTGGCTTTAAGGAGCTCTTCTATTTGTTGGTTTGCTGCTTGTTGTCTTTCAAGGCCGATTTTCCTCTTCTCCTGAGCGACCGACTTAACTTTGGGGTCGACAGATAACTTGTGGCAGCAGAAGTTTAGGTCAATGCCTGACATGTCGGTTGAGGTCCAGGCGAACAAGTCTGAGTTCTTGGTGAGTAGCTCCTTCGATTTTTCTTCCATAGTAGGATCCATGTCACAACCGATTTTGGTCGTCAGTTCAGCAGTAGTTCCAATCTGGAAAGTTTTTGTTTTCGCAGTTGGCTCTATTCTATCTCGACCTTTTGCGTCAATCTCAGCTCTGGGGTCGAGATCGATCATGAGGACATGTCCCCCGGGTGTTAGCTTTTCTTGCTGTGATGCGGGCATGATGGTCAGAGCGACATTGTAACACTTCCTTGCCTCTTTGCGGTCTCCTTGGATTGTGATCACCTTGTCATCTCGGCCTGGGAACTTCATGACCAAGTGCCTGGTGGAGATGACTGCTCCTAATGCATTCAAGGATGGTCGTCCCAGTATGGCATTGTACAGGCTAGGGCAGTCGACTATTAGAAATTTGGCTGAGACGGCTTTATTCTCGGTTGCTGGCCGATCCTAAGCGTTGTTTGAAGGTATCCTTTGGGTTGGATCCTTTCTCTAGAGAAATCTACCAGGTCACCTGAGTAGGGTAAGAGTGATTATGGGGTAACAGTAGTTGGGTGTAGGTTCTGTAGAAAAGGATGTCGGCTGAGCTGCCTTGGTCAATAAAAATGTGTCTGACATCTCCGTCTCCTATGAGGGATCGTATCACAAAGGGATCGTCGTGATCTCCTACATCATCAAAAAGTCTTCATCTGAGAAGGTGATGGTCGGGTTTGGGGGTCGTCTGGCTATAGTCTATGAGTCGGTCTGGTCGACACTGTAAACTTCCCGGAGGTGTCTCTTCCTAGAGTTATTGGACGGTCCTCCTCCAGCGAATCCCCCCTGAAATCATGTTGATTCGAACCCTTGGTGTAGTTTGAGTTGCATGGCTACTGGGACCAACATTGGTATCCTTATTGTGGTCGTACTTCTTGGGGGAAGTGGAGCGCTTGCGCTTCTTGTCACTACCTTCTTCTGGGCTCGGGGATCTCTTCCGTTCGTTGTTCTTTCGATAGCCCCCCTGTAATCAGTTTTTCTTCACATATCGAGATAGTCTGTCGTCTCGGATGAGCTGCTCAATGAGGTCCCGAAGCTGGATGCACTCATCGGTGTTGTGCCTGTATCCTTCATGGAATGAACAATACTTGGATTTATCCTTCTGGGCAGAGGATTTTAGTGGGGGTGGTTTAGGAATGTCGACCAACTCAGTATGCATCACTTCCTTCATAATTTCGCCCGGGTTGGTATTTAAGGGGGCATAGGAGCGATATCGACCCTTGGGGGGCCGATGTTGATCTTGTTGGTGGTGGTGCCCGCGATCCTTCCCTTTGTGTTGGTCATTGAATGAATCTCAGTCCTGCCCTTGGTTGGTTTCGTGCTTGGCAGCTCCGGCCAGATGGACTTCTCGTCCCACGAACTTGTGCGAACGTTGTCTAAACTATTCCATGGACCGAACCGGTTCTTCTTATAGAGACACGGCTAGGGGTGAGCCTGGCGAGAGGGCCGAGACAGCATACACTAGTTGGACGTTCTCGGCTAGATCCGGAATGAGGGCACACTCTTTGTAGAATCGGGAGAGAAAGGTTCTCAGTGGTTCGTCTTTGTGCTGCCTGACCTTGGCCAGTGTGAATTGGTCCCTGGTGATCTCGGTGGAGATGGTGAACCGTCCCAGGAAGGTAGATTGCATGTCATCCCACGAGTCTATGGATCCCAAGGAGAGGGTTTTGAACCAAGCTAAGGCTTCTCCTTTCAGGGTCCTTGGGAAAGAACGACAAATAACAGCTTCAGGAGCACCAATGAATAGCATCTCATTGGTAAAGGCGTCCGGGTGCTTGACTGGATTTGTGGTTCCACTGAAGATTTCAATAGGGAGAGCAGTTTTGAACTGTTTAGGTATCTCGACCCGGGCCAGTCTCTCAGAGAATGGGTGTCGGAATGGGGCAGGACGAGTAATGGATCTTAGTTGTTGAACCTCTTGCTGATCTCGGTCCGAATTAGGCCGGGAATGGGTTGTGGGCTGAGGTTTAGGGTTTACGTTGCGCTCCAAGTGTCGGATGCGCTCTTCTAGATGACTTACAACCGGCTCTTCGATTGCTTTGTGGGGACGAGGTTTGCGGAATGACTGTTGGCGCTGTTCCTGAAGTGCGTTGAGTTGAGCCTCGAGATGACGAATAACCTCATCTCGTGGGTCGGGTTGGTGATCCTCCTCGTGTGGACCGATTTCGTCCTGAGGGTGTGATGTTCCTTCTTGTTCAGCGAGCTCGTTTTGGGCTCCGAGATCCTCCACCCATCCTTCGGGTGTTGGTTGAGGACGGGGCCTTGCTGTCTGGAGACGGGTTGTGACCGTTATGCTGGAGAGGGGGAGGCCCTCCTTCTAGCGCCAAATGTTCTGGGATAGAACTCGAACCTGGGTCTGAGTTTGTAGGGATGAACCCGGATCTGGATCTGGGTCGCTGGAATAGGTATCTGAGTTGAACCCGGGGGGTGTACCTGCAAAGGGACTCTGACGCCGAAGTTAGATATGTAAAATAGTCAAAGTGATTGACTGAGTAAGATTGTGTACCTTATGATCTGTTAATGTTCTCTATTTATAGGGGTTTTCTCTGTATAAATATGGTAAGTGGGCATGAATATAAAAGGAGTAAGTTTAGCATATACAATCATATACTTATAAATATTATAATTATATATCATTTATTTAAGGATATCATAATTATATATCATATAATTATGGATATGATTATATTGTGCATGAGCTACTTTGATTATTGGGCCTTAGGTTTAGACCGTAACACAAGTTAACTTGATTAAGAGAAATATATTTCAAAGACCTATATTTATCTTTCTTTTAAAATAAAAATTAGTAGTATATAGAACGATACATGTCGTTCGCCGTATCATAGTTGGAATGAAATTATTAATCTTTTTATTTATTAACAGGTACAATAATAACATATGAGTGTGGATCAACTTATTCCAAGAGTAACTCTCATAAAGTTACTCCGTTTAATAACTTCTTATAAAATATAAATTTAATAAATCTAACGTTAAATAATTAATGTGATATTAATATGATGATTATGTATGTCAAATTTTATATCCTTAATCTAAATAATGAAAATTTTAATATGATGGTTAGATTGATAAAATTTAACATTTATAAAAAAAAGTGTAGTAACTCTTGAGTAAGTTCATCCTCATCCATAACATATATATTAACAACATTAATATGTTGAGTAAAAATTTTATAGTATATAAATTGTGTAACGTTTTTTTTAATTTGTTCAAAATATATTAAAAAGTTTAATCAGCGAGTCAATTAATATTATTCCGTCTCAACCTTCTATATAATTCCATAATCTCGCTTTTTTGTTTTATAATTTAAAGGATATATCTAGATTTTTAATGCAGAAACTCTTTGTAGGTAGGTTTGATTTAAAAAATTCCAAAATAAATGTCATATGAACATTCCAGAATATTATACTATTAATGCTACATAAGCTTTTCTTTTTCCTGGTAAAAACCACAAAAATATTGACTTGACTACTCTTCAATGAAAAGCAAAATATTAAACGCCAGCAAATAAGCGATATTTCTTTTCTTGTGTTTTTAAGATCATGTTTACGTCATCGATTATTTTACCAGGGTTTGACCAAAATCTAATTACCAGGGTGGGTCCAGTTGTCAAATAGATGGGGCGAGTGCAGTGTTCCCGCGAGTGGGTAGAAAGAGGAAAGAGGAAAGAGGAAAGAGGAAAGAGAGAAAAGACACGTGGAGATGGGTGTCGGGTGAAGATGTAAACATCACGTGGTTTGAGATGAGATGTCCATGTAGTGACACATCATCATGCCAGCTGTAGACAGTTACGTTAATGGATCTGGCCACGTTTATTAGAAGGTCATCATCCCCTTAATTAGTCTTAACCACGAGACTCTCGCTCTTCTGCCTCCATCATGTGCCCCACCCCACCCCCTTCGTAACTTTTTTTCCCCGTTTTCAAATGCGCATAATATCAAAAATTAGTTGAAACAGATAATTTATCGAATAATGAAAATAACAATTTTTACACTTTTACTTCATTTCATCTTACGGCTATTAATGTTAATGTTAACATGTGTTTTAAGTGTATTCGGAAAGACTACACGTGTTTTAAGTGTATTGGTTAATAGAAAATATTAAAGGAAAAATATGTTTTTCGTCCATGTAGTTTTGGTCAACTTGAGTTTTCGTCCCTATACTTTAAATCATTTGTTTTTTTGTCTCTGTACTTTCTAAACCCTTAGTCATTGCTGTTAGTTTGGACCCTTAAACCTGTGACGTGACATGCTAGGGAATTGACACGTGGCATGCTAGGTACACGTGGCATGTTAGGTAATTGGCATGTCACAGGTTTAACGGTCCAAACTAACGACAGAGACTAATGTTTAGGGGTTTAGAGAGTACAGGGACAAAAAACCAAGGATTTAAAGTATAGGGACAAAAACTCAAATTGACCGAAACTATAGGGACGAAAAACATATTTTTCCCAAATATTAATTAAATGTCCATTAATAATGGACATTAACCATGGTTCTCAACTTTAAAACACCATATGGAGTAATTAATTTCAGGGTAAAATATGTTTTTTTTATCCTCATAGTTTTGGTCAACTTTTGTCATTTTTACTCTAGTTTAAAATTTGTGTTTTTTGTTCCCGTAGTTTTGAAACCCCCTAATATTAGTGTGCTCCGTTAAGTTGCTGACGTGGCTAACAGGAGTTTCTGGCCGTCTGACTTTTCAGCCTTCCTGACCCGTCAGCCTTCTTGCCCTACTAGCCGGCCATGAGGGCTAGAAGGCCAATTGACAAAGAGGCTATAATGCTAGCTTGACACAAAGGCTAGTCGACGCGTGAGGAACACTGGAAGGCCAACCGACCAAGAAGACTGGCTGGCTAGACACTTCTGTAAGCCACGCCAGCAACTTAATGGAGCACACTAACGTCAGGGACCACAGTTATGGGGTTTCAAAATTACATGGATAAAAAACACGTTTTAAACTATAGGGATGAAAACCAAAGTTGGCCAAAACTATAGGGATAAAAACATATTTTACCCTTAATTTAAAATATACACATAACAAATATTCAACTCATTTTATTTTGATGAAGTTGAAAGTCCCTCTGGTTAAACCGCACTGTAAAATGTTTGTCAAATGAAGCGAACCTTGTCGTTGTGTTTGGTTTGGAGAGAGAAATAAGGAAGAGAAAAAGAGAAAAAGAGAAATAGAAGAGATTTATGAGTTGTTTGGTTTGAGAGAGATAAGTGGGAAATATAAGAGATATGTGAGTGTAATTATCTCTTCTCTTGTTTGGTTGAGTAGAAAGTGATGAGAGAAAAAATAACTTTTTTGCTAAATTGACAAAAATAACCCTACACAGTACGTAGATAAGGGGATTTGTGTTTAGTAAGGGTATTGTTGTAATTTCACACATCCACCCCTTTTCTCTCTTCTATTTCTTTCCATCTTTGGATAGATTAAAATTACAGTGGGACCCACCACTTTTATTTCTCTCCTCCTTATCCATGTACCCAACCAAATAAGGGCGACATCCCATTTCTATCATATCTTTCTCCCTCTCATTTCTCTCGTCTCTAACTCTCTTCTATCAAATCAAATACAGTGTATATGATATGATTTTTAAAAATTAATTTTATACCAGCAGTAATTAAATCAGTGTTATTTATATAAAAAATAGAATTTTATTATTAACATGTATTCCTGTCGGTCCTATTTATAAGACCATATTTTGATCCAAACATGCATATTAAGAAAACATGTTTTAATGCATTGATTTTTTTTTTTAAAATCTCCTCTAACTATCAAATTTACCCTATTTAAAATTAAATTTCATTAAATTTCTCACATTAAATAACATTTAAAAACTAAAAAGGTTAATTAATTATAAAGGGTAATAAAGACAAAAAGAACTAATAAATATTTTTAAAACTTTATAAAATATCTTATAAAAAACAAAAACGAAATTATCAAGGGGGTCTTATAAAAATAAAAATAAAAATAAAAATACTGTTATAATAAAGTAATGCACTTATTGTTTAA
The DNA here is from genome assembly GCA_026901365.1 of Sesbania bispinosa. Lineage (NCBI taxonomy): Eukaryota > Viridiplantae > Streptophyta > Magnoliopsida > Fabales > Fabaceae > Sesbania > Sesbania bispinosa. The sequence continues at coordinate 130,361 of QLOH01000223.1, read as the reverse complement.
TTTTTAAATAATTAGAAGCATCTAATAGTAAAGCGTTAATCTCTTTAAATAGTGCAGTGCATTAGGCAGAAAAATCTTATAGTAGTAATTGATTAAATCTTTTAAAAACAGATTATGACTTCAGATGAATTTTGAAAAAACTTATGCTTAATTGAAATTTTCTATCGTTATTTTAGGCAACAAACTTTATTTGACTACCATCCCTCCTATAATTATAAGCTCGTGTTTATATTTTTGCAATATATAATCATAAATCAAGAGAAATAAAAAATAGCAAAACCAAAAGTCATTTTGTACGGAAGCTCTGTTTAATTTATTGAAAAAGTTAGCTTAGTTGAAAATTTGACTGTTCGACGAAATAAATTTAATTATGAGTAAATTTATAAGGCACGTTTAGCATACGGCATACATAGAATTACCAACAATAATGCCACCTGTTGTGTGAAAATGAGAAATATTTTAGCTTCTTACGCACGAAGTCCAGTTGTTCACACTTCTCCAAGCAATTCGGCAATGTGCCTTGCCAAACATTCTTAAAATGAGGAGGGTCATGCTAAGAGCTAGCTAACGAGTGCGTGCCCTCCAAATGGATGAATAGAAGTGTTTTATTATGAATCATAATATTGATTATATCTATATCATTAAATATTGCACATTTTAGTATTTTTTTTTTTATTTTTAGTACCTTAATAAGTGTCCTTAAAATACCTGTTAGTATTTTTCTAATAAGAAAAACTGTTACCATATGTTAATAAATTAAAAGTAGAATTTTTTTATAAAAAAATGTAACTTTTCATATTACCAATAAATTTAATGTTTTGATAGTTATAATTTTCAATAAAAAAATTTCACTTAGATTTATTAACATTAATTACACGGATTAAAAAGAACCAATATTATAAATATAATTAATATTGTTATTTTCAATAAAGATAGTTTATAGTTCTTTAATCAGTGTCATTTTGTTAACCGGAACCTAATAATAATACCAAAACAAAATAACCATTTTTATTTGCTTGTTTCTACCTCTCAAAACAAAAGAAAGAAAGCATGTTAATTGCTTTGTAGAGGACTAGCACTACTCTCATAGTGTAACGTGATTTTGTATCTTTACATTATTGTGGGTATAAGATCATAAGTATTGTATAGTTCTTTAATCGGTGTCATTAAGACCGTTGTTAATAGGAACCTAATAATAACACCAAAACAAAATAACCATTTTTATTTGCTTGTTTCTACCTCCGAAAACAAAAGAAAACATGTTAATTGCTTTGTGGAGGACTAGCACTACTCTCATAGTGTAACGTGATTTTGTATGTTTACATTTTTGTGTGTATAAAATCATTCGTATTCTCTATTGGAGGTAATAACTGCTCGATTTGAGTAGGACTTTTATGAGCAACAAACATCTCTCTTTGAGTATTTAATATAATTGCAGCGCTCGAACTCGAAACAACACTGGTTAAGCTGGAATAGTACCCCATACCAGCCGATTATTCACACGCTTGGTGATGTGTTTGGTTTACATTGGATCCACGTTTCAAATGTGATTTTGATGGAAATCAAACACTTACCCTTTGTTTGTTTTAAGAAAAATGGTGAAGAGAGTTGGGGAAGAGATTACTCCACCACCTTATTTGTTTTAACATGGGGAGAGAGATTAATCTTGTAAAAATGATGGGGCCCACATGACAAATAACTCTCCCCATTGCATGAGAGAAAGTGGGGAGAGATGAGTTTTTTTTATGTAAAAAGACTATTTTGTCCTATTGCAAGGGGCATTTGAATTAATTAATGTTTTTTTATTTCAATGGTAGTTTCGTCTTTTCACCTTCTTACACATCTCTCTCTTTCATTTCTCACAAACCAAACAACTATCATAATTAATTTCTCTTCTATCTCTCTTCTGTTTCTCTAATACCAAACAACATTTATTTCTACTTAATTTCTCTATTATTTCTCTCTTCCATATCTCTCCCTTTCCTGTTTCTCTCTTCCCTATTTCTCTTTTTAAACCAAACAAAGGGTTAGTGTTGCCCTGAATCCACATTTGAAATGTGATTTTGATGGAAACCACATGAATCATTGGTGTGTGTTTGGTTTACTGCAAAATCACATTTCAAACGTGGATCCGGGCCTCACTGCAGATAACATTGGAGTGGATCCACGTTTGATATGTGATTTTGACTCTAACCAAACATGTTGTTAGTTTTCATTAAAACCACGTTTCAAGCATGAATAAGTGTTTGAAAGGTATTCAGTGTAAACCAAACAAGTTATAAGACATGGCTATGTTAATTATAACTAATGACTAAATAACTTTATTTTGAAATGAATGAATTAAAATATAATCCATTTTTATATAATTAAATAGACCGGTATTCATGAAATATATTCTCTTTACTCTTTAAAGTGAGTGGTTTTATTGTTGGAAACTGTTTTCTAATTTAATTAAATGTTGAAATAATTGTTTTTAAACTTTGTTATATATTAATAAATTTTTAAACGTAAAAGTTTTTTAATTTAAATTTTTTAATTTTTTATGTTATTTTTATTTATTCTTAAATTTCAACGCTTATACACTTGAATTAATCTCTTAGTATATTTATTCTAAAAAATAACACATGCCACATTTAATTTAATTTTTTACTTTAAAATATATAACATTTGAAAATAATTATGAATATCTTTATAATTTTAAATATTTTTCTCTTTTAATATATTTTAAAGATTTCTCATATATATATATATATATATTTTAGAAAGTGTTTGAATATATACTCTAATTTTTTTAATTTAAAAATATGTTTACGCCAATGGAAAAGTGCTGTAATATATAGTATTATATAATTTTTTTAGTTTTTGATTGGGAGTTCACTAAATACGTCTAAGATCACAGTTCACTTCCACTGCAATTGACTACTCACTATTTAGTATATATATATATATATACACATATATTATATTTAACTATAAGTACCCCATATTATCAGGGGTAATCATGTTCGGGGCTTAATCACATTTAAGTCTCTTCACCCGTCCATAAGAGTGTGTTTAGTATAGATTGAATCTATGAGCCCTTCTCACAATCTATCTTGTATGATTAATTTTTTTAAAATTAAAATAAAAAATATTAAGGTGGTTATTAAAAATAACAATGGATAAGTATTATAAAAATACTGAAATTTTGTTCCTCACTATCAAATAGCATATAATATCAAACCAACAAATAGCATATAATATTATAAATATAATGAATATTGTAATTTATAATAAAAATTTTCTTTTTGTTAATTAGTCAATAATTTTTTAAAAAGATTAAATGTGAGCATTGAAACAAATTTGATGTCTCAAACCCGACATATAAAAAAGAAAATGTTGAGTACTTGAGTGCCCTTCAGACTTGGTTAAAAAATTTAAAATAATTTTTTATTAAATTATATATCATTTAATATTATAAATACAAATTATATCGTGATTTCCGAATATATTATTTCCTTAATTAGCAACATTTGTTAATATGATCCATGTAAAAATTATCCTGATATGGAGGTAGTTTTTTGTTATTTAATCGTATATTTATTATTGCAGTTTAACTTTATATATTTAATATGATAGATGATAGATTTTGTTCACCAATAAAAAGAAAGATGTTAGATTTGTACAAGAAATGAAGGATGGGACAGTGAGAGTGGGAAATTGATGAATAGCGTGGTAAAGAAGGAAAAGAGAATATGCGTAAATGATTGGTGGTTGGGTATTCGAAGCCATCCAATTGGCACATTAGGATATTCCCTCTCTGCGTGGAATCAACTCAATATATTTTCTTTTCTCTCCATTTTAATATTCTCTGTCATTATTGAAGTAAACGCTTTGTTTATTTACAATCATAGTCATAGTGGATGGTTTAAATAATGGCCATATGTGCCAAAATGCCATAACCGAATACCTTTTGCAAAACTTGGGGTAAGATAAGATGATGTTACAAATTTCACATTACCGTGTTGATTATGTCCTCCAAACATATGAGATGAAGTTTTTATATTGAATTGAATCAATGACTCATATAAAACATACCACATGATTAATTTACAATAAAAAATAAGTATGTGCATATTTGATATTTAGGATCAATCACATGTTAAGCTTTTTATTGTTTTTTATTAGCGGACTATATTTAAGGTTTGAAAATGTGTAAATAATTGCAAGAATGTTACTTGCTATACAAATCATTAAACATTTCACAAAAAATATGAAGCGCTACAAAAAGGAATAGTAAAAGAAAATTGCAAATATTATATTTATGTTATTATTAAAGGTTGAAAGATGTTACTTTTTTTTTTTACATTTTTTTCACTCATTTGCAATTTCTCCACTTCTTTAATACCATGCGCACATTACATGGCAATCTAGTAGTAGGATGTTCATGATTTGTTTAATTTGATTCTAGCAAGATGCCCAATGGAAGAAGTCAATTGTGTGTTTTTCAACCTACAAGGTTTGATCAAGCCACATTATATAATTGGATATTACTGACTCATAAATTTATGGAGTTTGAAAAAAAATTGTATTTCATTCTATTTTTTTAATTCACTTTGACTTATTAAGAGCGTATTTGGTAAGGTGAATAAATTAGCTACCAACTTATTTAACTAGTTTATAAGTCAATTTGACCAACATAAAAGTGTTTGGTAAGGGATAAATTATTAGCTTATTTTAGGAGTTTTTAGTTTATAAGCTACAATCTACTTTAGCTAACTTATAACTTCTAATTTATTTGTTTTTCTTCCATTTTTATCCCTCATATTTTAATATATTTTTTTATTTTATTTTCTTTTTTATGCTTTTTTACGTCATTTTATATTTATTATCTGGTTTATCAGCTAATTTTATCAAACACTTTTAATTCACTAAATTAGCTTATAAGCTAAAAGTTAGCTTATCATCTAACATCTAGTTTATGAGTTAGTTTTACCAAACACACTCTATCTCAAAGGGATATGATACATATATAAAGAATATAGCTAGTGAGATATATTTTTTTCCCTTTCAATACACTTTTTCTTTATTTAATACTTTCACATGAATTGGAAGTTGTGGTTTCTATAACGGTGATTTCAATTTTCAAATTCCCAACATTGCATTTAAAGTTTGTCTGGGTAATATTCTTGCCAGGTAATTTTTGTTTTTAGTTTTAATTAAATACTTTTTTTGCTAAGCTAGTTTTAATTAAATACTATTATTATATTATAAAAAACTATACAACAGTTATCATATATTATTATTAATAGATCCAAATATATGATGATAGTAGAAACGTTACTACATGGATTCAAATTTTAGAAAGGAATTCAAAATGGGAATAATGTGATGGTTAAAAAAGGGAAAGAACAACCAAGTGAAGAAAAAGGAAAGAAAAAAAAGAGTAGACGGTGACAAAAAAAACTGCTTCCAGGTATAGAGAGAGAGAGAGAGAAAATGGCAACACGCAAATGAGAAAGTAAACCCAAAAATTTGTCTTTTTAAATTGTTTTCCGCTTTGCATTTGTCATTTTAGTTTTTTTATTTTTATTTTTATTTTTGTGTGGATGCAGTGGTTTTCTTTGCTTCCCTGACAATCTCATATTCACAGATTCACTTCCTTTTCATCTCTGAAACCCAAAAGCTGCTTCTGCTTCTTCATTCCCCAAAATCACACACCTTCTTGTGATTCCTCAAAAAGCTGCTTTTTTTTGTTTGTTTTATTCCTCTAAGCTCTGATTTAGATTTCACCGTTGTTTGGTTTTTGCAATTTTTTTGGGTTTTGGGTGGGTGTCATTGTGTATGTGAACAGAATTTTATGTGGACCATTGATGTAAAGTTTTGAGCTTTTTATTGTACTTCTTTTTTGGGTGTGTGTATTCAAGAGCTTCTGTTTGATTAAACAGAAGCTCTTTTCTTGCTATTTTGCTTCGAATTTTCTGCTGGTGATCTCGTTGGAAAAGCCCGAGCTTTCTTAAGGCTCGGGATCTGAATTGTGATGGAGATTGCAAGGGAGAAGCTGCAGAGTAGTGTTGTTGTTGCAGATGGAGCTGACCCCAAGTCCTGCTATATGCAGAAGTTCAGGCTCTATGAAACTCGCTCGGTAAATTGAACCTTCTTCCATACCCATCAATGATGCATGCATTACTCTTGCAGTATCTTCTGACCATGATCTGGATGTGAATTTTGTGTGTCAATATGCATCTCCTTGCTTGTTGCTTTAAGATGTTGTTTTGATTGATTTCAATTTTCTTCTTCTTCTTCTTCTTGTCAAATTAATGTTCTTGTATCATGTTCACATATTCATTCATGAATCATGATATTTTCCACTGGGTAAAGGAATCAAATGGGTGTGTAAAGGTTGCTTTTTTAAATTGAGATTTTGATACTTCCCATCATGAAGGTGGGCTTGATGAGTTATTGTGTACCTGGATTCTCATGGATTTTTCAAGAATACTTTCATCCGGTTTTCCTGCTACCGCTTGGATCGAATCATTATAATTCATTTACGGTTGTCTTCTGTATTCTTCATGATGCATGTGGTGGTAAATAACAGTGTCAAATGATTTTACAAAACAGACAGCTTATGGATCCCTATGCTCCATTGTTTTCAGATTGTATTTATTGACTATATTTACATTGGCTTTTTGTTCATTTTTCCCCATATCTTTTAGGTGCACTTCTGTGTAATGGATGATCGAAGTCTAATCATTGTTGTTCAATTTGAGTTTATTGGTACTAAATCCATTGTACTTCTACTTCAGTGTGTAAGGTGCCTGTGATATCTGCTGACGAAGTGTTTTTGCAGGCATTTAGCTTTATTACTAATCTTTTCTAAAAGGGAAACTAGGGTTTTTGTTTTTATTTCCTTTTTTCATTTTCATGCATCTGGTCATATCATGTCGTATATGGTACAGCTTCAGCTTTAAGTTTCAAAATTATATATTGCTGACATATGTTATCAGAAGGATGACCACTGCTTGTCCATCCTTGTCTTATTCCCCTCTCTTCAGCAAGGTTGAGTAGCCATCCATGTGAATATATCCGGAAATTTTGATGAAAATGGGGCAAAGCCAAAAAAAGTAACTGAAATAGTTGAATTAAACTGCTGCTTTCTTCTGGAAATAAGACCTAAAAGGAAATATGTGATAAAGTCACAACCTTAAATTTCACTCTATTTCAATCTCCCCGCAGTTGTGTCACCTTCATTTGCCTCTCTCACTTTTATATGTTATTGTTTTCTGTCTCATGTTCAATGTTAAGGGGAGCCATCAATGTGTTCTAACTTAATACCAAGCCCCCCCGCCCCCGCCCCCAAGATAGTATAATGATAAGCTGTTGATTTGTTGATTGCATGACAAGCAAAAGCAATTGTAGCTTCTTACCTTCAAAATTTACCTGACATTAATCCAGCAGAATTAGCAGTTTTTTTGTCTTTCTATTATTTATTTAGATTATGAGAAACATTGATAAACTGCATTGGTTGTCAAATTGTGATGTTGTCTGATGGAAAATAAATTTACTAGTTGCATATCTGAAGTTCTGCATTAGTGGTCAATTGATATTCATAATAGATTTGTTTGTTTTATTTCTCTATCAGTGGCATTACTTGTTGAGATGTACTTTTCCTTTTGAGAATGTTTTTCTTTTCACTTTTATTTTATCTGCGTACATAATACAGCTAATAGAGTACTGTTGCTGTGGTCTTACCATTTTTCTATGTGCAGAGATTTTATATGATTGGTAGAGACAAAAACAGAACATTTTGGAGGGTCTTAAAGATTGATAGATTGGAGCCATCTGAATTAAATATCATCGAAGATTCAACAGTTTACTCAGAAATTGAGTGTTGTGACCTTCTGAGGCGGATACATGAAGGAAACAAGTCAACAGGGGGGCTTAAATTTGTAACAACTTGCTATGGAATCATCGGTATTTTCCATCTTCTATATAATAGCAAAATTGTTGTTATTGTCACTGGTGTTGTTCCCCACATTATTCATCAGAATAAATCCATCATCTTATGGTATTTTATTATTTAGGATTCATCAAATTTCTTGAGCCATACTACATGCTGCTTATAACAAAACGAAGGAAGATCGGCACAATATGTGGGCACACTATATATGCTATCACAAAGAGCGAAATGGTTCCAATTCCACATGCAACCGTGCGATCCAAAATGGCATATTCTAAGGATGAGAACAGGTCTTTAGTCAATTTTGCATGTAATTGTAATATGTCTATGGTACATTTAAAGAGACATACGACAGTAGCATCGAGAACTATACCCTGTCCATTGTACTTAGACAAGAATTGTGTTATGAATTATGGTTTTTTATTTAAATTCATTATGTGTAGTGAAAACGTTCTGTTAGAGCATCGTATTTTTCTTGTGTTGATATTCTACATTTTAGAGCTTTTCTTTGTACCATATATGTTGATTGTCTCTCTTCAGTGCATATGCACAATGTGGGCTTCCTCAGGTCAACCTTCTCATCTTTCTGTGGTACTCTCTAATTGTCTCTTTTGAAATAGAACCAATATTGCTTCTTCCAGATTTCAGAGTCATGTAATATGTATAGTGGATACCTCGTTGTTGTTTTCATGTTCTACTTTTATTGTCAGTTCATTTCCTGCAAATGTACAGGGACAATCTTCATTGCTGTTATGATGTAAATGTAACTTTTGAGTGAGACAAGGTATCGCCAGGGTTCAAATGGGAGATCACTTTCTTTTCATTTTTAAATACTTTTGGTTAGAGTTAATGGTTTCATAAATTGTTTTTATGTCCATTTGTTTTCCTTATATTCCTCCATTTAATACAAACCATCTTATTAATGGGTTTTGCTCTTTCTTCTGTTGTGACTTAGATACAAGAAGCTTCTATGCAGTGTGGATCTTACGAAGGACTTCTTTTTCAGCTACTCATACAATATCATGCTTAGTCTTCAAAAGAATTTATCTGGCCATAATACTATGGGACAATCACTTTATGAAACACTATTTGTTTGGAATGAGTTCTTAACTCGTGGAATCAGGAATAATATCCAGAATACTTCCTGGACAGTTGCCTTAGTGTATGGCTTTTTTAAACAGGTACATATGAAGTCTCCTTTATTGATTAATGTGCCTAATAGTAATCCCGTGTCTTGTACAAGTTTCTTTGGTTCTTTCTTATTTTTGGATTTTGTGTCTACGGTGAGGTTAGCCTTTGATATATGCTTTGAGAACCTGACATCTTTTGGAATTATTTTTCTCTTCCTTATATTTATTAATTTGTACTTAACCAACAATAAATAACTATACCTGCTTGTTTCTATTATGTGAAACTAATCTTACGTGTCGGAAATTTATTTAATTGTTAATGCTGCAGCCATTAAATCATAACTTATTAGTGTTTCAGTTGTCTTATATTTGGAATTCATTCCCCAAGATCACACAGAAGGTTTGACAAACTAACATTAACATAGGACGTATTTCTATTTTCTAACATCTTATTGTTAGGTAATTTTTACTGGTTCCTGTATTGATGGCTTCAAGCCTTCCTTTAACAGTGCCAGCAAAAATCCTACTATTATTTGTTATTAGAAAAGGTTTGGTGTTTTCTTGTTGACAAGTGTTCATTTCATGGTATGATGTGCAGTTCAAACTTTCTATATCTGGCAGTGAGTTCAACTTGATTATCATTGCTCGGCGCTCAAGGCATTATACTGGAACCAGGTTTGTAACTTTTTGATCCTTTTTCAAGCTTGGGATAAAATCAAAAGTAAATTCTATTTCACATCTTCACACTTCTGGTCCTCGATAAAATATCTGTTTATGTTTGCAACTATACCAGTTTGTGTTAATTTCTCAAATTTCTTGAGGTATGGCTGCTGTTCTTTACTGGTTTTTTTTTCAAGCACTCCAATTCATAAAGTTCATGTATACAGGGTGATTTATCACCAAGACACTTTGCCTTTTCCCTTACAAATTTCTTGTCATTGTTTATTTTATGTCTCTGAGAATATTATTTGGCTTATCAATCTTGTGCAGATATTTGAAACGAGGAGTGAATGAAAAGGGTAGAGTAGCAAATGATGTTGAGACAGAACAGATAGTCTTTACAGATGCTCGTGATGGATGCCCAATGCAAATCAGTTCTGTTGTGCAGATCCGGGGTTCAATCCCTCTGTTCTGGTCTCAGGAAGCCTCACCATTGAATATAAAACCTGACATTATATGTATGTCTTGTAAACAACTTGCCTTGTTTGTTTCTCGTTTGCTCTGTAATTTATGCTGACTGCTCATTTTGGTTCTTTTTCTCCAGTATCAAGGAAGGACAGTAGTTTTGAAGCCACAAGACTTCATTTTGAAAATCTTGTCAAGAGATATGGAAATCCAATTATTATATTGAACTTGATTAAGGTAGGCATTTTCACATATCTAAGGAACCATTGGACATTTTGATTCCTTTGTCTTATGTCTAAACTAAAAGATTTTCTACCTTTTACATTCTTTTGTCATTTGTGTTTAAGACACGTGAGAAGAAGCCTCGAGAAACTATTCTGCGAGCCGAGTTTGCTAATGCAGTTAGGTCTATTAATAAAAATTTGAAAGGGGAAAATCGCCTGAGGTTCCTTCATTGGGATCTGCATCGGCACTCTAGATGGTAACTTGCTCTTCCCTTTAACCACTACAGGTTTTTTCTTGGGTGATATTTTGACATTAATAAATCAATCACCTTTAGCAGCAAAGCTACCAATGTGTTGGGACAACTGGGAAAAGTGGCTGCATATGCATTGAAGCTAACTGGAATCTTTTACTGTCCAATGACACCGAATTCGGGGATCGAGGGATCACTCCAATATTCCTATTCTGAGTAAGTACCATAATGGCACATTTTGACCTTGTTTTCTGTTGTACTGCTACTAATTAGGAAAATTAAAATTTCGCTTTATTATTTTACAATTGCTGATGCAATTGCCTATTTATTACATTTTGTATGTTTAAATGATTTATTACCTGATATACATTGTATTAAGGAATATCCAGCAATTTTATTTGCTTGTTCATTATACTGGTTAACAATTGCTTTTGCCTTGAAGTATTTGTTAGTGATTTTATTTTTCATGGACCTACTCTCCCAAAAGCTTATGCTGTTAGGTGAATATTCATGAGTTTTTTAATAAATATCCTAAAAAGCCCCCTCATACAAGAGTCTTTTGGGCTTGAAGCATGAACAATGCATAGGCCTACCGTACCTTGTGCTGAAATTTAACATTCTATTTAGAAGATGTAACAAAAATTGAACCTCTAACCACTTGGTCATAGAGGCTTTGATATCATGTTATGGATAAACTCTTCCAAAAGCTTAAGTTGTTAGGTGAAAGACTCATTATGGTTAATTTTATATCTAACATATATTGATATGCTTTTTTCTTTAATATAATGCAGGAACAACAATGTCAGTGATCACTCTGTCGTTGAACAAGCTAGTATAAACAAGGATATTGTTGATAAGGAAACAAAAGTTAGCAATTGTTACTATAGTGGTAATGAGAACAAAGATTACAATGTCAAACCCCAGATGCTTCAAGCAGGGGTTTTGAGGACTAATTGCATAGACTGTTTAGATCGTACCAATGTTGCACAATATGCTTATGGCCTAGCTGCACTTGGACGTCAGCTACAAGTTTTAGGATTTATTGAATCCCCTTATATTGATCTTGATAATCCTTTAGCAAAGGAATTAATGGCAGTTTATGAATCCATGGGCGACACATTAGCTTTTCAATATGGGGGTTCTGCAGCGCACAATAAGGTAATCTTTCTATCTTTTGGAGTTTGGACCATATGGATTATGAAACGTAATGTTATAAAAACAATTTGATGAGCATAATGATTTTGTTTAGGATCTGCATCTTAAGTTCCACACAGAATTCAAAATGACAGGTTCATCTAATGTCAAAAGCATGTTGCTTTTATTAGGTTGTCTCCTAGACAGGATCATATTCGGATAAAATTATAAAAATATGGTTTTTTTTAGTACATGTCGTATTTGATCCACAAACTTCTCCTATAGGTTTTAATTTGTTGTAGGTTTTGGTTAGTTATATGAATCCAGTTAGTACTCTCAAATAGGTAGAATTTCTCATGATTCTTGTTCATGGGGCTATTAAAACAAATGTATATATCCCCCCCCCCCCCTAAAAGGAAACTATGTAATTGGCAATTCCGATCATGGCCTCTGATAATATTTTTTGTGAGTATTGAATTGGTAATATAATCATGGATACTGTCATGTAAATTACATTTCAAGATTGTTGGCCTTGTGGCATTTTGATCAGCAGTCACTTTTGAGTTTTGAGTCAATACTATGTATCGTGGTTGTGTTTGGAGCTTAACTCTCAGTCACTACTGATGTGCCTAGTATGTAGCTTTATGATAAAAATACTTGGTAGGTAGCTTTACTTAGTTTTGTGCCCTTTAATTACTTGTTAGTTTTCTACTGCTCAGTATTTACCCAATACTAAATTGCAGGTTTTATAATTGTGTGGTAAAATTTTCCTTAAGCTTAAATACCTATTGTTGAAAAGATGGTAAAGCCGTGCCTTAGGTGGTTTGGATATGTGTGAAGACCGGAGACCTAATAAGGAGAGTAGCAGATAGAGGATAGTCCAATGGTTAGACTTAGAGGTAGAGGAAAAATATAGGACAAACTATTAAGAAAAATTTAGATTTAAATGGCCTGTCATTAGACATGATGTAGGATAAAACATTATGCCAGCATTTGATCTATGTGGTTGACCCCACATGGTAAGAAAAGACTTTTGTTGTTGTTGTTGTTGTTTCAGACTCTTGGATGCACCCAATCTACCTTTTGTTTCTGTTAAAGTCCCAAATTACCTAGAGATAAGGTCAATTAAAAGTATACTAGTCTTGGGAATCCGCACTCTACAAGCTAGCTTTTGGGGTTGAGTTAGGCCTGATCCAAAATTTAAGATGGTATAAGAGCCTATCCTAGATGATCTGTTGTTATTGGGCCGCCACCTGTATAGATGTCCATGCTTCAGATGTCCAGCTCTGGGCGTGAGGGGGTGTGATAGAGTCCCACATTGCCTAGAGATAAGGCCAATTAAAAGTATATAAGTCTTGGGCAATCCTCACTCTACAAGCTAGCTTTTGGAGTTGAGTTAGGCTCGGTCCAAATTCTAAGAGTTTCAACCATAGTGCATGATTTGAGATTTATTTTAGCAAGAAAAGTGGACTTGGTACTTCAAAGTTCAAAGGGATGGGTTGGAGGCTTAATTTTCAATTATATATAGTAGTTTCCTAGTAAATGAAGATCATTTATTTATTGTACACTCACCAACTCACATGCCAATAATAGAAGCTTGGGCACCTTTTTTTTTAGTTATACATGCATTTTATGCAGTTTTAATGAGATAGAGTATCCAAATGTTTCTTCATTTATTTGCTATAAAGAGAACATTACAATTTAGAATTTTGAAGTGAAAATCTAAATTTGCCTCTTTACTTTTCCTATTTTCCTTGCATGGAAGTTTTATCTGATTAATACTCATTCCTTCGACTATTTTGCAATTGGTCTTGCTATTCAGATATTTTCTGAGAGAAGAGGTCAATGGAAGGCAGCAACACAATCCCAGGAATTTATTCGAACCCTACAGCGTTATTATAACAATACATATATGGATGGCGATAAACAAAAAACAATAAATATGTAAGTCATATAAGCCCCTTTTTTAGTTATATATGCATAATTGTTTCCTTAGGTAATATAATGTATGATTTAAAATGGCATACGTTATATATTTATGGTAGTTGCATTAGAATGAATTAGTTATTCTCATGCTTGATATTATTTTGGTCAGATTCTTGGGGCATTTTCAGCCACAACAGGGAAAACCGGCACTGTGGGAGCTAGATTCAGATCAACATTACACTGCTGGGAAACGTGGCCCATATTCCGCAGATGACAGTGTTAGGTATAATATGGATTATTCAGTTGCACAAGATTTTGTCATTTTCATTAAATCAATCATTCCGGGGGGCGGGGGTTATTATTTATAAACTAGAAAGATTTTATGACCTGTAAGTATTTAATTTTGAAGAAGCAAACTTATATATGTGAACTTTACATTTTCTGTCTAGTTTCAGTCATATACTTTTCTATTTAGATCTGTCTATAGCTTTGAGCTTAATTCTCAGACTGAAAATATTCTCAGCACCTATATAGAAGTTGATGATTTTGTGATTTGAGGAATGCTGATTGCCTTTGTTATTTTGTTGCTTCACATCTGATGATCTTAAAAAGTAGTTTGAGGTAGTGTTGGTACTGAAAGCATTCCTTGTATTTTTCCTCACTCTGTACTCAAGTCTACAGTCTACTGTAATTGCATTTTTTCCTCCTCAAGTTGCTGCTAGCAAAACAGAGTTACTACTATAAAAGCTGAATATTTTCTTTAGATGGCCGTGTTCATGAATTTGAATTGGTCTTAGCTTTGACTGAAGATCTATTTAAGGACAATATTATATAGATGAAGTGTAATCTCAAATTCATCCTCCTTTTTTGAGGATGAAAGCAGATGAATGCAAGTTATTATGCCTTGTGGGTTTTAATTAGATGATATTCTCTAAACAATGTCTTACATCATAAGATTGACAGGCCTATTCCTTTATTTGGTAGGTCAACTATTAAAAGATCTCTATCAGATGGTAACATTCTCGGTGAAAGTGACACCGCAATTAGGAACTTGAATGCTGCAGATTGTCAGCAATCATCTGAAAAACCTGATAAACGTTTTCTTTTGGACTCTGCTTCAGACATGCTTACTTGTGGAAGTTCTATTTGTCATTGCAGGTATGCCTAATTTGCATTTTGCATGCTGCAAACTCTGGTAGCTCCGTTTATAGCAGTGTGCCTACTGAATCCAACTTTTTTTTATCTTCTAAAAGAAGTTCCTTCTGGAATTAAGCAAAATAATGTAACTTTTTTTTAAACGCCTGAAAATTTGACAATACCATGGGCTCAAAGAGCTTGAAAGAACCAGGTCTCAAATTCAAATTCTACTCAACACAATTAGGATGGGCTTTCTGGGATCAAGAGTAGGAGATTCTAGGAGGGGTCGTGTAGTCAATTGGGACATGTGTTGTAGGGCCTGTAAAGGTGGATTGATCAGGCCCACTGCAACTGGTGTCTGAAAATATTTCCTTACAATATTTCTGGATGGAGTATAATGCATGAAAAGGGTGGGGATGAAGAGGTTTCAAATTAACTTTGGCATTGTTTGGATTCTTTTTTTGATGAGGGGATGGAAATGCGGGATTGTGGTGCAACTCCCAAAACCCTCCCTTATTAATTATCATTCGCTGAATATCTAGAAAATATCTTATAATATCATTATTGTATCTTTAGAATAAAAAGAGTATCTTAGATGATCTTGCAGGAGTTGTTTTCAAGTTTCATTGTATTTCATGGTTTATTCTCTTACATAAGAGAATGTTATTCATAGAATCATAATCTATTTATTTCTCTTTTCCACCTCTACCCAGATCCCTATAATTGCAACAATTATGAACATTTTTAAGTTCCCCCCAATTTGGAGGGGTACTTATTACTTGACCTTTCATACTCTTCCCTTTCCTCTTTTAGTTGTTAAATAGTTGAAGTGCTTTCCTTTGGAATCTCATTCTCTTTGGTATAAGAGGATAAGGAGTTACTATAAACAGAACTTCTTAAAAAATGGTGACATGTCAAGCTTGGAGTTACTCGTGCGGGTCCTAGAAGTTCATTTCATAGGGGTATATGATATACCCCTTCTTCTGGTGCCTTAATGATCAACAGCTTTCTGAGTTAGTTTCTTGCTAGGTGTTTTAGATACTTCTGGTGCCTTCTTCTGCAAGTGGAGTGAATAATAAAGTTCCCATAAGTTCTACTTTCTTGCAGGACTTTGGTATGAGGCAATTTTTAAATAAAGTATTAAGATGCTGCCTCAAATTTTTGTAAATAAGAAGTGTTACTTCCTACATTTGTCATACTTATTAACTTATTCTTTTCATTTTTTTTGGTTAAATTTAGTTTGCCATTCAAAAGAGAATATAGAAGACAATTGATCAGGCACTGTAGTAACATATTCTATCTGTGTTTTGTAATGTGGTACATAGTTTGACCTGATACGATTTTTCACTCAAGTCATCCAAAATCTTTTCATAGTTATGTGTCATCATTTATCAATATCATACAGGCAGATAAATGGAGGAATGGGCAAGGATCATAATTGTGATAGTGATCACATTTGTTATGATGAACATGGAGATGGATTTGACTGCTCCAATTTCCTTGATGTGGACTGGCTTTCTTCTTCTGGAAATTCTTGTGAAGAGGAATTACTTGAAAGGTAGTTCTAAAACTATGATTAATAATCACATACTCATGCTATCTTCTTGTTCCTTTTCTGTATTTAATGATTTAAAATGCAGTCTTTCTTCACCATTGGCTCCATGCTTTCCTCAAATCTTTGATCAAACGTAGAGAGGCATGTGTTGAGTTTTGGTTGAGTAATGAGAAGAATGCTATTATCACAGCACTAGTATATTTCAATTAATTTGGGAGGTTCATCTGTAAAATGAAAAATTGATGAAGACTGAGGCCTAAAATACTGTTAGCTTTTTGTTTACATAATACTCAGATCTCATGCAATTATGGGAAGCAATATTTTGACTTTGGAAGAGATAATAAAGAGGGAGGGAAAGCATTTTAACCAGAGCTTAGCAAATGTTAAGGTGTTTAGCAGGTGGCATATCTGGAAACCTTCACTCAGCTCCTTCAATTAGCATATTAATGAAAGGATTTTATCTGTCTTGAGAATTTCTTTTAATTGTATAAAATGTTGGTCTTGGGTTTTATGCTAAAGTGAAATTAGGAGAGCATGATTTTCATTTTTGGAGCATGAAAGTGATTGCAGGAGGGGCTTAGAGGCTTCTTTTTTTATTTGTAATTATTTGATTAAATTTTTTAAATTGTGTCTATATTTGAATGTCATCGTTGAATAATTTAAATAGCTGAGTTATATATTGGTTTGCGATTTTCAAGCTTTTGGTAGCAAGTGATGCCAATATTGTTGATGTTACAGGTCAACCAGCATCTCCTCAGATAATATTGTGAATGAACTAATAACTGAGACATCTGCAAGTGAATCTGGAGCCAGCATGAAGGTCAGTATAAATGTAGTTAGCTCTAGATTTGCTTTTATTGAGGAAATACTAATGATTTATGGTTAATAAAGATGTAATAAGCAAATAACTTACAAAGCATTCTGTTTAAGCCTCATTGATGTGATCTTTGACCTATATCAGGTAGTTGTCAATATCATAAGAAAATACTTTTAATGATGAATGATGGTGCAAAGAAGTTTTACAATGACAGTGGATCAATGCTAAATCTCTTTTCTTCCTTCTAGGATGCAACCAATTAGGAATGAAAATTTGCTTTCAATGTCTTTCAGGGGAGGCAGAGTGGAGCAGAACTGAACAAAGATGGCAAATACACTGAAAGCTTTGAACGTTGGGTAACTCAAGGGGAGATGCTTTTTGTTTAAGACTAGACTACTCAAGTCTCTTGACCTATATGACCCCATCCGAAGGTTGTGGGTTCCTGACTTGCTGTACAGAAATAAATGGTAACATATAATCCAAAAGCAAATAGCAGCAGCAGCTGAGGAGCTGGTTTTTGTTGAGTTACAGATCATATTTGGGAGGTAATGGTAGATGTCAATAGGTAATTAAATTTTGTGCCTCCCAATTAGGTACATCAAACATACCAAAATCATCAACCTTGTATATAATTTTCATTGAGAAAACTAAAAAAATTCATAACTGGTGCGCAGAGCAGATTATAACTGGTTTGACCATTAAATTATCTCAACTTAACTTTTTTGGTTCCCTGGATATGTTAGCATTTCATTATCACTAACTTTTTTTTATAGCATTTCATTATCACTAACTAAACACACTGATTTTTCTGTGGCTGACTATTTTCTGCCATCTAGCATAGTCATTCCCAAACCGCAAAGGCCTATTATCTTCTATTTTTTTTTAAGCAAAATAGGATATTAGCATGTTTGGCTTTGATCATAATCATGTTATAAATGTGGATTCAGCTCAACGCTATTGGATTCACATTTGTAATATGATTTTGATTAAATTCGAATGTGCTATAACATTAAAATTATTCACCTTTGCAAACTTGGTTCGAATAGTCTTTGGCATCATTCAACATACAGGTAATTGAAAATCGTAAGTGTGTAGTTAAAATGGAGAATTTTAGAATTCTCAAAATTATGAAATCAATTATGAGTGATGATTAAAAAGAGAGTTAAGTATGAGAGGAATTATAAATGACAATCCAAAATGTTAAACATAAAAGAGAAATATTGAAATTCTTTCTCAATATGTGTTATTTGAAATTCTTTCTTTTACTATCCAAATGCAATGTGAATTTCAATGTCAAAATAAATAAATAAATAAACAAGTCTGCGTACTTCTGAAATTTCATAACTAGATCTCTAAATACTAATGCAGTTAAAATTTCGTTAAATCATATTAAGATGACATTTTATCACACCGAAAGAAACAAAATCTAATACTCTCGAATAAAAAATTAGAATACTTAGAAAAATTTAAGGATGGAGTTGTCTACTCCGGCTCTGCACAATGTAAATGGGATAGGGTTAGTGCTTTCAAAAGCACAAAATATAAACACATGATATTTATCTAAAAAAGCATGAAATGTAAAACCATTTTAACTGTATGGAATAAAATGCTTTATTATGTTAAGGAGACTATTTGTGAAATTCTTCAATTGCAAAAACACACTATGCCCAGAGAAGAAAAATAAAAACATCTTGGGAAATCGATGTTAAATTGTATAATAATTATACATTATTTTTCCCAATCAAAGATTAGAAATTATCCAATTTCTTCTTATGTAATTTATGTTCATGTTGGTAAAGTATACTTTTCTGCTACATATATGTTTTTAAATTTATATTTTAACTCTATGCTTGCTATACCAATTGCAGGTATATACTTAAGGAATATAATGGCACATATAAGTCTATAACAAGTAATAACTTGTTTGGTTTTACATTTGATATATGTCTAGTGTATATTGAGCCAAAAGCAATTAATAGTTACTCTCACAAAATATAACATTGGAATTTGTGTAATGTCTTTTTGGACGAATAGCCAAACAAACTTAGCATGTGTTTAGATTGGCGTTTTATAAGGTTAAACTCACGTTTTGGACCATAAATGTGAGTTTGCAAAATATGCATCTTGTTTGGTTTCCTACATGAAACGCACGTTTGGGTTCTGAGTTTGCAAAACGCATGTTTTTGTAGCTTCTGCGTGTGAAACTTGAGTTTCCTTAATATTCACTTTCTAAAACTCACGTTTGCAGCAAAATATCCAAACATGAAATCACATTTACTCATATCATAAATCACGTTCACTAAATCCACGTTCATTCAAACTCAAGTTTGCAAACATTAATCCAAACACACATTTAGGCTATGTTTGGATTGGCGTCCCGCGTGTTGGACGCGCGTATAGGTATGTTAAACGTGAGTTAAACATGAGACATTTTATTTGGATTGGCATCAATTAACGCAAGTTTGGAGGAAAACTTGAATATGTGCAGATGCGTGAATTTCTTGCTTCTGCGTTACAAGCTACGTGAGTCTGAGTGACACATTTTTTTCTATTTCGTTTTTACCCTCCAGCTGTTTTGTAAACTGGACCTATGGAAGCAGAAGCTACTGGCGGAAAAGGATATACCGCACGCCATAGTTGCACTATAGAAGGATATACTATGCAATTGAAAAGGTAGAAGAAGTGGGATACTCATCCATCGGTTGAAATACAAACGACGAGAAGCAGGTTTATGTTTTATTGTTGATCCATCTTTCAGGGAAGTGCAAGGAGGTTGGTGAAAGCTGCACTTCAAGAAGCAGCAAAGAAGAGAGAAATGAGATATTCACATTCATCCACTTGGCACGGATTAAAGGGTCCATCACGTTCATCCACTGTTGATAACTGGAAAATTAGGGTATGATTGGTTTCCATTTCCCGTTTCCATTTTCAGTTTTCATTCTATATCCTGTTTTCTGAACTTTTACAAAGGAAAAACTGGAAATGCTGAAAACAATCAATTTTTTGTTTTCAGCATTTCTAATTTTTCCCTTGTAAAATTCCAAAAAATGGAAAACAAGAAATGAAAACATGAAATGAAAATGCAAACCAAACATAGGGTTAGAGTGTCGTCTATCACAATTTGGTGCAGCCAAGAGCTTTCATTTATCACAATTTCCTGGTCAATTTTAAACACACTTGCACTTGGCTCCCAGGAGAGAACTTCGGTCCATTGCTCCTGCTTTTGCACCAAGCTGTCACCACTTTCAAAATCAACAATTATGAAAGATTAGATACACGTGGCACTTATCGCATTTGGCACCGTGACATGAGGGTGGGTTAACGTGGACAAGACTATGGGGATATTGGTATGGTATATGTGTGTGTATGTGGATGTGGGTGTGTGTTGGCATCTAGCTTCGTAATTTATTTTTGGTGTAAATCATAGGTACCCCTATTACCGTGGGCAATCCTATTCGGGACTTAGTCACAGTTAAGGCTTCTCACCCCTCCCGAGAATGTGTTTATATTCCATGGTTGTTTATATTTCATGGTTGTTTCAATGTTATATTCCATAGTTATGTTTCAAGAATATTTATGCTCAACAATACTTTTATGTTGTTATTTCATTTTATGAACAAGCTTTTAACAAAGCTATGTTTTATTTCAATAGTTAAAATATCATGCCTATTTCTAATACTTCTAAATAAATAAAAATTGGTGTAAATATCTTTATTTTTTAGGATTAAAATCAATTATATACTTTATTTTAATAAAATGGAAATATATATAACAAACAAAGACATGTCCTTTTTAGTAATTATACTTGTAAATGTGATTTATAAAATATCATCCAAACAACATTCAATTTCTTAAACTCACTTTTGCAACATATTATCTAAACAAAAAATCACGTTTATACAAACTCAAGTTCCCTTCAAATCACGTTCAATAAATCACGTTAATCTAAACTCAAGTTTGCAAACGTCAATCCAAACACACACTTAAAATATGCTAAACATTGCTCAATAATGTCGGTTTGGATTCTTTGAAACCTTTTCTATCATTGTCCGCTCAATAATTCCCTTCAACATCATTCAATAAGTGTGTGTTTGGTTTACTCTAAAATCACGTTTCAAACGTAGATCCGGATCAACGTTATTGAGAGTAGCGTTTGTCCGGATCCACGTTTGAAATGTGATATTTAGGTAAACTAAATACATTATAAGTTATTTCACAAGATTTTTCACACAATCTTTCAAAAGAAATTAGGGATTTGGAGGTATATTTAAAATACAAAGTGTTGAAAAGAATAAAGTATCATGGGTGGTTCTAAGATTTGTGCACCGATACACAATTCTTTTGATTGTTGTTGCAATGTAATAAGGTAGAAGTTTAGAAAAAATTTCAATCAATGTAACAGTGGTACAAATATTTTAAAAAAGTAAGGGTGCACAAATGAATAGTAAAAAAGTAATCTTGCATTTTGTTGGCTTGTAGAAGCATAAATCTATATGAGACCCACACGTTTAGACTTTTATGCACAACTTTAATTAGAGTAGATGGAGGGTGGTGGATATTTTAGGTTTAGAACGCCTAAGTCCGATCCGCTTTATAATATTGTGACCCATATCTAGCTTGTTACATGTCATGTCTTTTTTAATTTGTATGCTTGACCTATTTTGAAAGCCTGATTTAGTATATTAATATAGTTAAACATCCATTTCATATTTAAAACTTTTAAAATTAATAAAAAATTTATTAAAACTATTACAATTTTATTTTAATTTTAACTTTTGTGTCTTCGAAATATAATTTTATTTGCAAACTAATTAATATTTACAATGAGAAAGAATATTATAGTAGAATAAAGTATATTTTAGGAGGATAAATATTTAGCAACATTTAATATTACTCATAAACTAATTAGTTGTTTTTTTATATTTTTTTTACAAGAGTGTATTAATAAGGAAAAATATTTTTATGGTCTAATGTAATGGTTTTAATAACCTTTGCGTTGACCCGACTCTATAAATTAAAATCTCCTATTTCTTACGATTGTGTGTCATATTTGAAATATCATAATAATATCGTCTTCAATGGTTAATCAAAGATATATGATAACATGATGTGTAAGGATCTTCTCCTGTGGTGCGCCCTCTACAGTCATTTTAGCCACAGAATAGCTAGGAAATAGCTACCAATATTAACTACAGAATGATTCCTTAGCTATTTCCTAGCTATTAAGTAGCTAATGTTATTGTAGTCTCCTGCAATCCTTCAAAGGATCCAGATCCTAACGTGATAAGTCACACAATTAGTTACACCAAGAAGTTGGTGAATGTTCCCATACTCAATTTCAGAGAGATACCCAAAGGCAATAAAGAAGAAAACAATGCAACACATAAGAGTAATCTTGGAGAGTACTTTAAACTTAATGTAAATGGATTAGTGGTTGTTTGATTGGCCTTGCCTTGTGTGGGAGAATCATTTGAATCTCTCACAGAGAGTTTTGTGAAAGCTTTTATGTGCAAATTGGGAAAATGTGCAACAATAAATTAAAGTTGAAGTCCTGGTCCTTTGCATTGGCCTTTGTATAGCTAAGGATTTAAGCCTTTCAAAAGTTCTCATGAATTATGATTTGCAAATCACTCTAAAGATGGTTAAGGAGGAGTGTCCCAAGGATCATCATCATTGTTGTTCATTGAAAGGAATTTTTTTTTTGGTCAACAACTTTTTTTTGGTCCATCTTGGTCAACAATTGAAAGGAAATAAAAAATGCTAATCACTTAGTTGGATTGGGTCACTCATATTCGCATGATTTTTGGGCTTGACGTGGGCTGGATGTAGCTACTATGGGCCCAGGTTCTTAAACCCTACTTGTTTCTACTTCAACCTCTGAACTGATTCTTCGTTCCTTCCTTCAACGTGCAACAATGGTGAAATCGGATACCAACAAGTCGTCAAAGAATACGGAGGACGTCGACCTTCTCAAATCCGAAGTAGCCTCTTTCGCTTCTTCGCTTGGCTTGTCCACTTCCCAATCCTATTCAGGCTTCAACGATGTCGATTTTCGAAAAACCAAGCCGAAGAAGAAACAAACACCTGAAGAAGTCACGCCCCAAAACACCCAGAAGCCAAAAACAAAACTTTAAGCAAACAAAATGAACCCCAAGAGAAACCTAACCCCAAACCCAAACCCAAACCTAAACCCCCTGTTCTGTCAGTAGATGATGCCAATAAGGAAAAAGGGTTCAACAAGTTTAGGAATCTTCCCAAGCTTCCTTTGATGAAAGCAAATGCTTTGGGTGTGTGGTTTGAGGACGCGGCTGAGCTGGAAGCAAAGGTGATCGGGGAGGGGAAGAGGGTGGAGATGAGGAACGTGGAAGAGTGGAAAGGTTTTGTGGAGAAGAAGAGGGAAATGGGTGAGAGGTTGATGGCACAATATGCTCATGATTATGAGTCAACCAGGGGTAACAGTAGCGATATTAAGATGTTGGTTTCCACACAGAGGTCAGGGACTGCCGCTGACAAAGTATCTGCATTCTCTGTGTTGGTGGGGGACAATCCAATTGCAAATCTGCGCTCTCTTGATGCTCTTTTGGGTAAATTCAATTCTCATATACACACACACATATAGTTTTTAATTGGATTTTCTTGTCAATAACTTGTTATTTATACTTAGTTTGAGGCTTTGAGCTATCATGCACTCATGTATGTATTTATATTGGTTTTCTTTTTCTTTTTCTTTTTTTGGAGTGTTAATAGGAATGAAACTCTAGTTGGTGAATTGAAGGATAAGCAATCGAGAGAACTTGATTGGCACATCTCTCTTTCTCAAATTATGCTTTCTGAAATCTGCTTCTCATATACTGAATTTGTTGTAGCTCTTTGATGTGAATGTGACATATCATTACTAGAGACCTCTATCTTCTGTCTGTCTAATATTATAAAAGGAAAATCAATGTCTTGCCCAGTTCCAGGCAACATTTGCTAGGAGTTTCACTTGCATCAAACATTTGACCCCAAGTTCATATTGTTATTGTGATTTATTATTTCAATCTCATGGCTTTTCTTCTCACTAATTTGTGTTTGTTGTGAAATTACCTCTATCTGTATTTATGCTTTGGCTTTACATAAGGATATATATTATTTTTTGACCTCCTTTTATTCTTTAGATTTCAGCTATTGATAGAGTTTTATTGTTTAATCTAGGAATGGTGACGTCCAAGGTTGGAAAGCGCCATGCCTTGACAGGTTTTGAAGCACTTCAAGAATTATTTATTGCAAGGTCTGCATTCCCTATTCCCCCACCCCTCTCACTTGCCCTCTCTGCATTATGAAAAACTTCCCCTTATCATTAATCAATTAATCATAAAAGTTTTTCTAAAAGTTCTCAAAGAAGAATGAGATAAAAGCTTTCTTTTGCATGTCCCACATTACTATTCCAACAGTACCCTTGTATATTCTAATATCATATATCATGTTGCACTTTTATGGTTTGTATGCTTATAAGTTGTAATTTAACTAATTATTTGGACATAATGGACAAAGCTTTAATTTACATAGTGCTGATCATCATTGCACTGATCCACTACATTTTTTTTTTTTGTATTTTGCTTATAGCTTATTACCAGATCGTAAATTGAAGACCCTGATACAGCGGCCTCTAAATCACGTTCCTGAAACTAAAGATGGTTACTCCCTTCTACTTTTCTGGTATTGGGAGGAATGTTTGAAGCAGAGGTATGTGTTAGTGTGACAGACACCACTTTGTTCACAATTACAATCTTACATCGAATTCTCTGATTTGACTTGGTTAAGGGTTTCTTAAGTACATTCTAAATGCTAGTGCATTTTATGAAGTGCATGTTTCGGTTCCTTAACTTTGGAGGCTTCCTACTCATTTAATTATTTGCTCCATCATAATAAGAATAATTGGATTCTACAGCACTGAGCATTTACATAGAGGTGCAGCCTCCTGCAGCTACTCAAGAATAGTGAAAAGGGGCTTATTAATACTAGTACCTGACAGTCCAAAACCTCCCCATATGATTACTTTACATCACATTGATCATTTCTTTTTTGTTTGAGGAATCATAATATTGCCAATTTTCAACGACAATGTTCATTTTTCTTGTCTATCCAAGCTCTTTTTCATTAACAGCTTCTGATGTCTCAGATATGAACGGTTTGTTGTCACACTCGAAGAAGCATCCAGAGACATGCTACCTGCTCTGAAAAATAAGGCAATAAAGGTTGGTTTTCTTTCTGTACACATTTTGTGTCATAGTGTTTTCTGGTTCCTATTTTAGACTTAATTATTAAGTTAATATACACCGTTACATTTCCCTTGCATTTTGTGGCTTTTTCTTTTTGTTTTTTATTGTAACTCATGGAAGTTGAGAAGACATGTTTTGAGATTTACTGTAACATGTTCTAAGATATATCTAGTGTATTAACTATAAAATATTGGGTGGGGTGCCTTTTCCTTTGTTGCTTGCAGACCGTATATGTGCTACTGAGTAGGAAGTCAGAGCAAGAGCGCAGACTACTTTCTGCACTTGTTAACAAAGTGAGTTAACTCTGAGCTATAGCCTATCTGAATTGAACATGTTTGATCTTTATTTGGTATTTGCTAAATACTCGATTTTACTTTTTCTTTTGTTGGTGGGTGGGGGCTTTGGAATTACTTCAGCTTGGGGATCCAGATAATAAGGCAGCATCTAACGCTGACTTTCACTTGTCCAACCTTTTGTCTGACCACCCAAATATGAAGGTAAGGATATTTATCAAACACTATTGTTCCAACCGTTTTAATTTAGTTTTGATAGTATCAGTCTATCAGAAATTTAAGTTTGAGCCAGTTTTTGGGGTTTTATCAGTGTTAATAAGAAATAGTTATATTATATACTTGAAGAAAAATCACAGGCTGAAAAGCTTTGCATGCCTCATATGGTTTCTCCTCTTTCATTCTCCTTCTCTTTTATTGACTATTTCCTTTTTGGGGTTCTGCTGTATTTGGCGGTGATATTAATGCTTGACATTAAGGCTCCTATTTACCTCCAAATTGTTTTAGGTACCGATGTCTTTGCTTCTTGTTAATTTATATACTTTTTTCTATACAGGCTGTGGTTATTGACGAGGTGGATTCTTTTCTCTTTCGGCCGCATTTAGGACCACGTGCACAGTACCATGCTGTATGTCCTAAAGTTCTATTCTTAATGTTTTTCTTATGTCATTGAATTCACCGTGATTCTTTTTCTCAGCTGTTACATATTAGTAACACAAGCACAAGTTTTCTATTATGTATCCTAATATGTTTCTGAAATTTTGCTCATCATTGTTTGTGTCCTTGTTATTCAGATTGGTGTCTTATAACACATCCAAAAGTGGTCTTGAATATGAGATCTTGCAACATTTCAGACTTCTTTTGATTATCTGTATCTTCATGTTTTTTTGTCAAATGAGAATATTCTGTACTGCATGAGTATATCTGCTTGGAATCACTTTTTTGTAGTTTAAGTGGGCCTTCAACTTATCGATAACCTTTTTTGAACACTGACTCTATCCAAATCCATTTAGACATGGTTTGACGTTTGACTGAAGAATCTCATTGACTGTTTTATCTTCATTTTTAGATCAACTTCCTGAGCCAAATCCGACTCACAAATAAAGGAGATGGGCCAAAAGTAGCAAAACGCCTGATAGATGTGTATTTTGCACTGTTTAAGGTATCGGTCTTCCCTAGGGTCCTTCCTTCCCTAAGCTTCTCTCTGACTCAAATATCATGACAATGTGTGGTTCTTCTACATAAGTTAGAAAGTAGGAAAAATGGAGAAAATATTCACAATTAGAGTTCTTCAGGTTTTGATCACTAGGGCAAGCAGCAATGAAAAGTTGGATAAAAATGGTAAGGTGAATCCAAAAGAGGAAAAATCAAAAGGGTTATCTGAATCACATGCAGAATTGGACTCCCGGCTTCTATCAGCTCTCCTAACTGTAAGTAAGATAATAATATTATAAATTTTCATGAACTGAAGTTGACAAATGATTGTGAAATCTTTTAACATGTCAAATACAATCATAATCTGGGTTTTTTCAGCAAATTTTCTCATGATTGCACATTCTTTTGCTAATGTGTATTTGATATTTTTACAGGGAGTGAATAGAGCATTTCCTTTTGTCTCAAGTAATGAAGCTGATGACATTGTCGATGTTCAAACACCAGTACTTTTCCAATTGGTAATTACTGAATTGATAACATAATTGAAACTCCTAAGTGCAGCATTCACAGACAGATTTTGCATGAGTATTTATCATTACCTGATTTTGGTTCTCACTTCTTAGATATCCTAACATGAGCGGTGAACTTACAGGTTCATTCCAAGAACTTTAATGTAGGAGTTCAAGCACTAATGCTTCTCGATAAAATTTCATCCAAGAATCAGATAGCCAGTGATCGATTTTACCGTGCTTTGTACTCCAAACTTTTGCTTCCAGCTGCCATGATTACATCCAAGGCAAGAAAAATATTTTACCTTTGGACCAAAAATGCTTATGCAGCCATGCTGTTCTTCACTCCTCTGTAGATTCTTTCTAACTCATTTGTTCTCAGGCAGAAATGTTTATTGCGCTTCTTCTTAGAGCAATGAAAAGGGATGTTAATTTAAAGCGCGTGTCTGCGTTTTCTAAACGTCTATTGCAGGTGATTCTTAAACGGCACTTTGTCTGCATTTTACTTTTCATAACATAACAATACTAACTTTTATTCGTTCAGATAGCGCTTCAGCAGCCACCACAATATGCCTGTGCTTGCCTTTTCCTTCTTTCGGAACTCCTTAAAGCCAGACCACCTTTATGGTAAGTAAAACTGGTTATTGCTTGTTTTATTCCATTTCCATTATTGCTACATTTTGTTAATAGTGGATGTGGAAGATATATACATTGGGCATAAAACCTAGTCTACCCTGCATTTTTAGTCATGTACTGACACTCATTTGACCAGATAAAACTCATCTCCACATCTTCACTTGTCATATAGGAACATGATGTTGCAGAACGAATCTATTGATGAGGAACTTGAACACTTTGAAGATGTTATAGAGGATACAGATAATGAACCTAAAACTGTATCAAATAAACAAAATGATGATATTGGACTTGTTCAGAATGGTGAGGATGCCGATTCTGGCACCAGTTCTTCAGAAAGTGAAGATGATCTTCCAGCATCTTCTGAAGATGATGATTCAGATGATGCTTCAGAGGATGCAGATTTTTCACTTGTAAAGAGTGAAATGGATCACAAGAATTCTAAGTCTGTATCTGATAATGAAGGTCAGCAATCACAGGCATCTGCCAAGAAGTCTTTCCTGCCTGGAGGCTATGATCCACGACACAGAGAGCCTTCTTATTGGTAATTTCCTTGATTTGCTTTCATACTATTCCTCATTTCATATATTTAAAATTTTGTAAAAGATTTCTGCAATGGTTTGTTCAAAGCAACAGATGCTGAGATAGACAGCATTTCATGTCTTAAAACATATTTCATATTGCTTTTGACTAGAAAGTACACCATTAGAAGGGAATAGGTACAATATTAGATATTACATATTATCTGTTTGATAGTAAATAATACACGAGATCAAAGCAAAAACATGTTGAAATAGCAGGTGCATGTAGCAGGAATTGTAGTCAGAAAGATTATTTTAATGCCTGTTATATTTATTATCTGTTTGCTACACCTTTTGATTATCTTTCTAGTTTCTACATCATAAATTACATACTTTGTCCATCCCAACAGCAATGCAGACCATGTAAGTTGGTGGGAGTTAATGGTACTTGCTTCCCATGCACACCCTTCAGTTTCTACTATGGCCAGAACTCTTCTTTCTGGGGCCAACATTGTCTATAACGGAAACCCATTACATGACCTGTCTCTGACAGCTTTCTTAGATAAATTCATGGAGAAGAAACCAAAACAAAGCACATGGCATGGTGGTTCTCAGATTGAACCTGCCAAGCAGGTAAAAATGTTATTTTTCTTCCTACTAATCAACTAATTTATGTTCTTGCTTTTTCAGCAGCATGATTTCTGAGGTTAATGCAGCCTTGTAATTCAGCTGGTTAACTTGTGTTTTTTATTTTGCAGATGGACGTTAACAATCATTTGATTGGGTCAGAAATTCTTTCACTGGCTGAAGTAGATGTACCACCAGAGGATCTTGTCTTCCACAAGTTCTATACAAACAAAATGAGTTCTTCAAAACCGAAGAAAAAGAAGAAGTCAGCTGATGAGGAGGCTGCTGAGGAATTGTTTGATGTTGATGATGGTGAGGTTGATGGTGGGGATGAGAGTGATAATGAAGAGATCGAGAATCTATTGGATTCTGCTGATCAGGAATCAGACGGTGGCTATGATTATGATGATTTAGACAAAGTAGCCAATGAGGATGATGAGGACTTGATTGGTGATGTTAGTGATACAGAGATAGATATAGCCTCAGATATGGGAGAGGAAGACACTGATGCTCCAATTGATGATGATGGCAGTGATGATAACAATGATCTTGACATTGGAGATATTGATGATGCCTCTGATGATGATGATGCTGCTGTTGACAAAAGAAAAAGAAAACGTAAAACTGGTGGCAAGAAGAGTGGTGTGTCTCCATTTGCTAGTTATGAAGAGTTTGAGCATCTAATGGAAGATGGTGACCATACTGAGAAAACACCTTCCCAAAAGAAACACAAGTCTAAGAAAAGAAAAAAGTAGAGACCTGTTAGAAGAGAAGCACTGTGGCCGGATTTAAGTGTTAAAAAGGCATCAAATTTTGTCAACAATTTCAAGCAATGAAGTCTCACCATGTAATTTGTACTATTTAGTTTTTCTAATTTTGCATGTGGCTTTGGCCCTGTATTCATTCATTGTCACCTAATGCTTCTTCCAAGTTGTAATTTACTTTTAAGCTATGGATTCAATTTAATTAGAAATTCCATATAGGGAACTAAAAGCACATACAAGCAGCTAGAAACTTGGAATAACAATTTACATTGCCACCTAAAAATCCAGAGCAAAACTAGAACTAGAGCCTAGAAGTCATTGACTCTCCTAAGCAAGGAGGAAATGGAAACAAACAACCAAAAAATCCAGAGAGGAAGGCCCTAGCTCCCAACCAATACAAATTATTATATATTATCCCTTAGGCAATGGCAACTTGAACTGTTTTGGATTTTTGAGGTGGAGGGTGCTTCTCTATGGTCACAGTCAGAACCCCATTCTCACATTTAGCTGTGATTGCTGACACATTAGCATTTTCTGGCAAACGGAACTTTCTCAGCAAATTCTGAGGTGTTCTCCTTTCCAGCCTAAGGTACTTGCAGCTTTCATCCTCAGCATCTTGGCGTTTCCTTTTCCCATTGCTCCTTATAACAAGTGTGTTCTCATCTTCAACTGTCACCTGCAATCCAGCCACATTTCATGAGAGTCTAATCACCAACAAAATATGCTTTTGCTTACATAATATTAATCACTTAATTTGTATTGCCAATGTAACTAAACTTCCAATTAATAGAAATATAATTGTCCTTTACTTATCATCAACCAAGCCGTCTTAGCTCAGTGGTAGAGCGCGTGGCTTTTAACCACGTGGTCGTGGGTTCGATCCCCACAGACGGCGTTTTTATTAAACCAGATAATTTTGTCTAAACAATTTAAATCACATAGTATGTATGTTTTTGTGTAAAGATTAAAGAAACAAGAAAGGATGTAGTGTGGTTGGTGGCGTGAGATTAATCAATTTTCAGCTACCTAAAATTTGGAGTTTTTTAAAAAAGTTAAGAAAAACTTAGCTACAAAAAAGTTACCTTTCCAAACAACTACAACTGTTTTGGTTTCAAACTAGACAACTACAACTGTTTTGGTTTCAAACTAGCAGCTTAAAGTTGAAATGGCTAACCAAACACACTCTAAGTTAAATTACCTGAATTTCAGACTTGGAGAGACCAGGAACATCCATGAAGAATATATAGTCCTTGGGAGTGTCTAAAATGTCCACTGGAATGGTAGAAACCCCTCTGCTCTCTTGGTTGTTGTCATGAGCCCCAGAAGGAAACATCATTTTTTCAACTGTTTCAGGAATATTGAACAGATTGTTCACTGCAGCACCCAAATCCACGTTTAACAAATCACCAACTCTGCTCATATTCACCAATTCTCAGTCACACCACAATCTCTCTGAAAATGAGTGTGTCTACTTTTTCGGAATGGGATGAGATGAGAGAGATACTACTTAAGAAGGTGCTTAGAAAAATAATGAGAAATGAAGAAAGTTGGAGAGTGATTGCCCCAAAAGTTCTGGAAACATCTCCTTCTATTTTGATTACACGTATTATTTCTCTAGATGATTGTGGAAGCCTAAGGGCACCTTGCTTCTAAATACGTGTCACAATCAGATAGCAAGTCACCATGCACTCTGTAGTATATCCTCATCATGTAACATTTAGTTTTTATTTTTTGAAAAAAAAAAGATTTAATAAGGTTTTCATTTGTTAATTTTTGTGCAGTTAGGTTTAGTCTCTATATTGTTTTAACATTAAGTTTGATTTTTTTTTATTCGTCTGTTTTTAGCGTTTCAGAATAAACATTTAAATAAATTAAAATTACAAAGATTAAGTTTTTATAAAATAATCTCTCTAATCCTTTTTTATAAAACACTTCTTATAAATTTTTGTAGTCTTTTTTATGAGGCATTTTATAATTTCAAAGCAGCATTAATTACTATTTTTCTTTTTTATTTTTGTTACTTTGATGTCTTTCCAATTATCAAATGGTAGTGAAGGTAGTCAATAATATTAAATAAGGGTAAAATGAGAAAGTTAAATTATTTTTTAAAACTACAATAAAATTAACTAATTTTACTCACTTTTATTGTTATGTGTAATCCGATTAAGTGTGCCTTATAAAATGGATTGGGGGAATATATAAGAATTAGTGTGGTGACTTGTGTGATCCATGAGACCATGACCTACAATATATAAAGATTTTCTAAAAAAAAAAAAAGAATTTGAAATGAAATGAAATGTTAGAAAAAAAAAATAATAATAATAATGGTAGAATATGTTTTTCGTCCCTATAATTTGAGTCACTTTTGGTCTCTATCCCTTTAGTTTAAAACTTGTGTTTTTTTGTCTCTCTAATTTCAAAACCATCTAGTTGTGATCCTTGTCGTTAGTATCCTTTGTTAAGCTTATGACATGGCCAACAGAGAGTCCAAATGTGACATTTGCTAGAGATCAATGACTTTTAAGAAGGCTGGAAGGAGATCCGACCAAAAGGCTAGGAGGGCTAACCTTCCCATCTTCCTTATTTCTCAAACACCAGTAAAATAAGTTTACAAGCTAGTTAAATAAACTACAAGCCTACAAGCACAATTTTAATCTCTATGCTCCTCTATTTATTAGACTATTCTTCATATGACCAACCCTCCTTTTTTTTACGTAAAAAGAAAAAGGAGGGTATTAGTGCTTTTATTGGGCATTCTCAATTTTTTATTTTCTCATGTAACCACTCATTAATCGTAACATTCTCATCATTGTGACATTAAACTTATTTTCCGGTTAGATCTTTACCACCGAACACTTGATCTTCTAGAACACTGTGAAACTTTTAGATGTATGGTAAACTTTTCATTTAAGCTTGAGCAGTACTTTTCAAATATGTACCACACCTGAAGTTAAAGCATTTATCCATTTCATCCACCATGCTTTAGATCATGTGGTTGACATCTTCGAATTTTGTCTTGTGGACCTAAGGTACTCAAAATGTTAAAAAAAAAATTATGATTTGGTGTGTTCTACAATTTTCACCTCTAATATAGAAATTATTCCTCTTGCTAAATTTGCACTTTATATATGTTTCATGCTCAATCACGCCTTCTTGGTAGCGTTGGTTGAGGGCGAGCACTCATCGCCTAGAGGCGAGTGTTGACAGTCATGTTGGAGAAAGGGGACCCTTCCTCTAGCGCCAAATGTTCTGGTGTAGAACTCGACTCCGGCTTGCGAAGTCAAACTTGGATCTGGGTATTGTTGAGGAGCAGAGTCGAGTTGTCCACGGATGGGGGTGTACCTGCAAAGGCACTCCGACGCCCAAATCAGACATGTATAACAGTCAAAGTAATTGAGTGAGTAAAGATTGCGTACCTTGTGAATTATTGATACCTCTTATTAAGGGTCTTGGGCCTGTATAAATATGGTAAGCGAGTATAATTATAAATATAGTAAACAAGCAGGTATATATATTTAGGGTTAATTGGTAATATCATAATATGTTCTGTTATACTTGTTTTGGGCTGACATAGTTAATGGGCCTAAGGGGATTAGTCCATAACAATATACTTTGCTTTAATTCTACTTAGGCAAAAGTTATGCCAAGTCTTGTCTCTAAATCTTTAACTTTTCATTTCTTTCTTTTCTTAACTCTTTAAATAAGACTATATCATCTTAAAAAAAACATGCATCGTGGTACGTCTCTTTGATGTGTTCAGTAAACACTTGTAAAACCAAGGAGGTAGACCTTAGAGCATGTTGTAGTTATAGGAAAATCTTATTTTGTGTTCCCGCTTGTATCCTTATCATCGTGATCATTGCTTAGATATCTTTGATTGCTTGAATGCAAGAAATCCAAACACCTTTATTCTCTAAATACTCTATTATATGCATTTCCCATATCAATGAAAATCACAAATAGGTCTTTTTATTATTCCCATATCTCTATTAGTCTTCGTAGTATGTATATATATATATTTCATGATCAATTTCCTCGACACAACCAAATTGATTCCATGTAATATGTGTCATTCGTGCTATAAGTAAATTTAATCCCTCTACAACTTAGTCTTTGCTAATACTTAGAAAAATTTAAGGATGAAATTGTCTATTCCTGCCCTGTACAATGTAAATGGGATAGTGTTAGTGTGCGTTTGGATTAGCGTTTGCAAACTTGAGTTTGAATAAACGTGTATTTAGTGAACGTGATTTATGATAAACTTGAGTATGAGTAAACGTGATTTCATGTTTGGATATTTTGCTGCAAACGTGAGTTTTAGAAAGTGAATATTAAGGAAACTCAAGTTTCACACGCAGAAGCTACAAAAACCTGCGTTTTGCAAACTCAAGTTTCAGAACCCAAACGTACTTTTCATGTGGGAAGCCAAACAAGATGCATATTTTTCAAACTCACGTTTACGGTCCAAAACGTGATTTTAACATTGTAAAACGTCAATCCAAACATACTCTTAGTACTTTCTAAAGCACCAAAAAACACATGATATATATCTTAAAATGAATCAAAATGTAAAACCATTTTAACCGCAGAGAATCAAATGCTTTATTATGTTATGAAGACTATTTGTGAAATTCTTCAATAGCAGACACAAACTATGGCGAGAGAAGAAAAATAAAAATAACTTGGGAAATCGATGTTAAGTTGTATAATAATTACTCACTCCGATCCTATTTATAAGAACCTTTTAACTACTTTACACATAGAACCTTTTAACTACTTCACACGTAGGGATGGCAATTGAGCCCAAGCCCTATGGGTACCCGCAAAAAATACCCACAATGGGCAGGATAAAACCCCGTAAAGCGGGTATGGGCGCGGGTACGGGCAAAAGCCCGCATTTTTTCATGGGGACGGGCGCGGGTACGGGCACTTTGATGCCCAGCCCGCCCCATACCCGCACTTATATATATAATTATTTAATAAAAAATACCATATATAATTATATATAGGGATATATTAATTTTATTAAAATATCTAATATATTTATACATATTTTTAAAATTGATATATATAATATATTACAAATTAAAAATATATTTTCATAACTATCTATTTGTGTTTTT
Source organism: Sesbania bispinosa (assembly GCA_026901365.1). Taxonomy (NCBI): domain Eukaryota; kingdom Viridiplantae; phylum Streptophyta; class Magnoliopsida; order Fabales; family Fabaceae; genus Sesbania; species Sesbania bispinosa. The sequence goes on along the minus strand of QLOH01000223.1, from coordinate 95,237 downwards.
TACTTTATAATATATGATTAATTAGTGTTAATAATATGTTTTTACACATCTTGAAGAATTCTAACACATAATATCCAAGTTTATAAAATAGTATGACGTGAAAGTATATTGTAATATTTAATAAAAAATTTGAACTTTATATCATTTGTTGTGTTTTATAACATTAACATATTGTGTTTCAATGTAATTAAATTGTTGTATCACTGATAGTTAAAAATTATATTTGGACAATCTTCGAGTAACATTTTCAATTGAGATATAGTTTTCTTAAATTAATACTTTTTAGCAAGTTGTTAATTATTTACTTAATAAAAGTGCGGGTAACGGGCGCGGGTACGGGCATATAGGTGCCCAGCGGGTACAGGGACGGGCACTAAAGTTACTGCTCACGCGGATACGGGCGCGGGTACGGGCTTTTTTTGAAAACGAGGGTACGAGGACGGGCGCTATGGTACCCTGCCCAATGGGTACCCATTGCCATCCCTATAATCACACAGATTAAGGAAGTTGGTTAATTTAGTTGATTACAATAAATTTGTCATGAATGTGTATCATTTCTCCTAAACTACCATTGAATTTATTGAGACTCATTATCTTTCTCTTTCTATTTAATTACTCAATTGTGTCATACTCTCTCTACTAATTAATTACTCACCTACCTCCACTAATGTGGTATTCTTGTCAAAGAATAATTAATACATGAGACAATCTGAAAAAATTCTTATAAAAAGGACCGAAACCCTCCTTAGAAAAGGTTCTTATAAATAGGACCAGAGGGAATAGACATTATAGTCTTCACAATCAAAGATTAGAAATTACCCAATTTTTTTTTGTACTTTATGTTCATGTTGGTTAAGTATACTTTTGTGCTGCATATATGTTTTGAAATTTATATTTTAACACTATGCCTGCATATAAGTGTTCATCCTAATAGACCTATAGATGAGGAAGTGACTCTGAGACATGAAGGATTATAAAGATAAATAGTAGAGTTTAACTCGAATATTTTTCTGTAGTGTAAATTTCAACTTGAATTGAGTTTCTGATCTTGTTTTAGCGATTTAGTATCCATGTTTGCAAAGTTAAAAATCACTTAACGCTAATACCGGCAGCCACTACAGTTAAATAAATCTAGATCATTAAATTAAATAACGTTATATCCATGTTTACCATTAACTTACATGTACACAAATATTTCGCAACTAAAACAACCCCAAGTATCTTTATTACTAAAACTTGTTTCTTCGTCTTTGTTCCTATCGTAAAAGGGACTTGTCATTGTTATTTATAAACAAATTTCGTTTAGCCAGTACCACTCTTGGTACCAAGAGATACATTCTGCTAGCATGTTTTGATTTCAGTTTGAAAAGACTCATACATTTGATTGGGCGCAATACAACCAGGCACTAAGTATACCGATGAAACATCAAATTATCAGCAAGTAATCAAAAGAGAAAGGAGAAAAATAACTGCAACACATTCACGAATTATGACTGCATCAAAAATAAAATGTAAAATTTTACGGATGTCATATAAAATGTAAAATTTTACGGATAATGACATGTCGTTAACAATATTTCTGCCACTCATACCAAACTAGAAGTGAAGAAAAAAGTTCCTTTGCTACCAAAAAAACTGATCCAAATTTTACTTCAGGGGAAGGAAAGGGTAAAATAAAAGGCAACAACATACTACCAAAAAACATCAGCTTAATCCCAGCCAGATGGTTGGACAGACTCAACTCCAGGTGGAACAGGAATTTGTTGTGGTGGTGGAACAGCCTCACCCCAGTCTCCTGCAACTTTAACATAACTTGCAGTCAACAAAAGATGAATACAATATATTCTGAATAAAATTAACTAAAAACTAAACAGACAACAAAGCACACATGCTGGATAACTTTATCCCCTAACAAATCTCAATTAGAGAATTAACAGGTTAACAGATAAAATGATGCTTCTGTAAAATGAAAATAAATTTAGCAGATGCCAATAACAGCCCTCATACAAACAGAAAATCACAGAAAAAACCCAAATGGAAGCTTAAGTACAAAGCAAAAGAATTTCAGTTTAGTCCAGTTAATAATGTACCAGCTTCTGGGGCGGCTGCCCAGCTGACACCGGGAACTGCTGGAATAGGTTGTGGAACTGCATCAGTCCATGATTGATCAATTGCAGCAGGCCACTGGCCATCAGTAGCAATAGCACTTGCATTGAAGTCTGTAATGGCATAATCTCCTGCAGGAGCTTCTTCCTCCTCTTGTGGCTTGGTCTCTTCTGGTTCTCTATAGAAGAACAAATCCACCTGCATTGAAGAAAATCAGAGACAATAAGCTTGAAGAAAACCTGCCAACTCAAACCTATTGGTAGACAGGGCATGGTATACATTGCATAATCTAACAGAAGACTCCACATACTCTACTAATAAAAAAAACAATAACAATTTTACTTCAAATCACAAGAGCAGAAAAGAAAAACATTGTACCATGACATCCCACTTAAGGCCAGGGCGAATAGTACCACGCATCTGCAACACCATCCTAGCAAGAAGCCAAAACAGACAACCTATGCTATGTTTGCCCTTGTTATTGGCAGGAATTCCAATGTCAACATACCGCATAGGAGAATCAGTGTCACAAAAAGCAATCGTTGGAATGTTTCCAAGAGCAGCTTCCTTAATGGGCTGCATACAGACCAATTTACATAAACAAAAAGCATTGAAGGCAAAGATATGCATAGAATTTTATATCTCTAAATTACATTACACTAACAACCTAAACATGTGAGGCTAAAATTAAGAAACTCATAAAGGATAATGAATGAACCTGATGATCTGTTCTTGGATCTGTGAGGATGAGAAGGCGAGGCTCACTGAATGAAGTTTGGAGCTGATTGGTGAAGGTACCAGGAGTGTGCCTTCCAGCAATAGCATGAGCACCAGTGTACTGTGCAAACTTGAGAACGGCTCTTTGTCCATAAGGCCTAGCAGATTGGACAATGATGTCCTGAGGGTTCTCAATGCCAACAATAACCCTAGCAGCAAGTTGAAGCTTCTCCCAAGTCTTTCCAAGATTTATAATGTAAATCCCTAAATCAAAACAAAAACAATAAAATATCTAATTTTTCAAAAGAAGAAGAAAAAATTACAAAAACGTATTCCTTTGAAGTGAATCTTAAAGATCGTGGCATTTTGAATGGGAACAGAAGAGGGGGAAGGTGTTACCGTCGTTGCGGCGCTTGAAAATGTAACGTTCCATTTGGAAGTCACAGTTTTTGGTGCCGAGATGGACGTCGGCAGCCAACATCATCTGGATGTCAGCTTCCTTCTGAGAGAGCTGGCGCGGCGGGGCTGCGGCGGCGTTGGTAGCTGTAGCCATGGCTCAACCAACAACAATGGGAGAAAATCTTCAATGGAGAGGGAGAAGGAAACCTAGTGAGTGGTTTTTAGAGATGCTGGGGCTTATAGCTGCGCGCTCCAGAATTCTAATATAGCGAAAACCCTAAAAACCTTTGCCCTTTGTGGGCTTTTGTGTTTTAGCATGACACAGTGATTCTTTTCCAGAGAAAATAGCCCAGCCCAATACAAACAGAGACCCATCCGAATCCAATAGAGGATCTTTGCTAAGAGGTAGTACCAGCGTATATGAACTCCAGACTATCAAAGTACTAAATCTAGGGGGTTGCTTTTAGCACCCTTTTTTGCTATTCGCACCCCTACTCTCCCCATCCCTCTCCTCCTCCCATCCCTAGCGGCATCCCCACACACCCACTCCCCCTTTCTCCTTCCCCTCCCCACCCCCTTCAAACCCCAACCCCAACACCCCCACCCCTTTCCCCACTTCCCTTTCCCTCCCTCTCCCCCTCTCCCTTTTTCTATTTTTTCTTAGGGTATGTTTGTGAGTTAAATTTTGGAGGGAAAGGAAGGGAATGGAAGAGTTTATTGGAAGCCCTTCCCCCCTTTATGATTGTGAGTTTGAGTATTTTACAAAGTATTTTCCTCCTCTTCTTCCCTTCCCTTCTCCCTCCAATCCTTTACTTTCCCTCCTCTCTAAACTCACAAACACACCCTTAAGCTTTTGGATTTAAAAACTAAATTTTTTTGTCTCAAAATCCGTCCCTTTTCAATTTTTCTTAAAAATTTATGATAAAATTTAAAAATAATATTTCAGAACCTTCCAGAAACTAATCTCTCGAAGTTTCCGAGATATTATTTCCAAAATTAAAAAAAAAAGAAATGAAATTAGAGACGGAAAAATTTTCGTCTCTATGTCCAAAAACTTAAAAAATATAAAAAGGGAGGAGAGGGGAGGGAAGGAGGAAGTAGGGGTGAGGGTGAGGGTGTTGGGGATGGGGAAGGGGAAGGGGAAGGGGAAGGGGAGTGGGGAGTGGGGAGGGGAAGGAGAAAGGGGAAGTGGGGTGTGGGGAGGGGTGAGGATGCTGATAGAGTTTGGAGATGGATAAAGGGCTATGGTGCGAATAGTAAACAATGGGTGCTAAAAGTAACCCCCAAAATCTAGTCAAACCAACCTAAAGTAGATCTAAGGCACTTCTGTACTGGGCCTTGTCTTTTTTTCCAATAATCAATATAGCATTCCGTTGACAAAAAAAATGAGGGTCTTTGCTTTTACTACCACCTTTTTGCTATTTCCATCCCACTTTTTATTTTTCTTCCCTAAATACTCTCACCCTTTCCCCTTCACCACCATCCTAACCCATACCAACTCCTCCCCGTCCTCGCTCTCCTCATCTCCCACCTTATGTGGTAGTTATTTGCCAAAATTTTTGTGCCATTTAAATCAATTTTGTATTTGGTCAAATTTATTTAGAAAATCATAAATATTTAGTATTTTTTATTGGATAAAAATGATTTTAAATACAAAACCCATAAAAAATATTTCCAATTATATTTTGAAAACAATTATAGGTTAAAATAAAAGAAAATAATCCTCTTGAACTCACTTTTTTTATGAAGCGTGGCCCCTAAAAAGGCCGAAAACATTAATTAATAGTCTTTAAATGCCTCTTTGGAAAAGGGTTTCAAAACAATAAAAACAAGAGTGAATTAGTAAAATGATCCCTCACTTTTTCAGGGTCATACAGTTTAGTCCATGAGAAAGTAAAAACCCCAAAATAGCCCCTGACTTCTTGCTCTGTCATGCAGTATGGTCCAAAATGGTGTTTTTCGTTAACTCCAGGACGACACTTGGAAGAAAAAATGGTAATGCCCAACATTCGTCCCTAACTTCATTAGCATCGTGCAAATTGGTCCATGAGTTATTGAAATAGGACCGTTAATCCCTCACATTGTTCACCATCGTGCAGTTTGGTCCAAATGCAATAACTCTGTTAATTGGTAGCTGACATGTCATGTAAAGTGACATACAAGATGAAAAATGACACCATTTTTTCGCTTAAAATTGACAGTACACAAGAGATAGGTTATGTAGTAGCCCAACCGGCTAGCCGAATGAAAGGCCAGCCGGCTAGGAATGATGGAAGGCCAACAGGACTAGAGGCTAGAAGGCCATCCGGACAGGAAGGCTGCGAGACCAGCTGGTTAACGGAAGGACAGAAATGACGTCTTTTTTGCACTTAAATTTGACAACAAGTCAGTGACAGGTGCTGGAGTGGTCCACTCAGATGGAAGGCCAACCAAACAGCCGGATGGAAGGACAAAAACGACGTCATTTTTCACCTCACATGTCACTTAATGTGACATGTTAGCTCCCAATTAACGAAGATACTGCATTTGGAGCAAATTGCATGACGGTGAACAATGTGAGGGATTGACGAACCTATTTCAATAACTCAGAGACCAATTTAAATGACGCTAATAAAGTTAGGGACGAATGTGGGGGTTTACTCAATAAATTTTTGTTGATTATAAATATTTTTTTTATTTTTTTTTTATTTTTAGATATAAAAATCTCAGAAAAACAAATATAAATAAATCATTTTTTTAAATTGAGTTGTATTTTATTAATATATTCTCTTTAAATTTTTTCTTATAATTTTTTATGCATCAAATGAGTATAAATATTTACATAATGTTTATTAATATCTAAATTTTATTTTTTTGTGACAATCTAAATATTAATTTAGTATATAGATTGTAAGAGGTAAATATAATTTTTCAAACAAAAATTTTTACCTAACAATTATTAATATTTAGATTTGAATTATAGGTATAAAAAATTATTGCATTTACTTATGTTTTGTTTTTTTAGTTGTAAATTTTTTACAAAATTAATTAAAAAAGTTACTTATTTTTTTAAATTGAATTATGATTTTATTGATAGAAATTTCACTTTTCATTTTCTTATAATATTTTTATACACAACAGGGGAATAAATCTTTACATAAAGTTTACTAATATATAAATGTCAATTTAGTAAATAGATTAAAAAAGTTAAATATAATTTGTTAGCAAATATGCCTATTGTTCAATTTAGTAGATATGGGTTGTATGACGCTTTTCTTTGGCCTTTATATCCTTTTAGTAAAAAAAAGGGAAATATAATTTGTCTGACAATGAAAAATTTACACAAATGTATTAGCATTTAAAAATCTAAATTATAGAGGTAAATATTTGTATCATGTAGGAAAAACGACTGAGCATGTGGATCATGTGGTAAGTGTTTGTCCCAGCATAACCGGTCTCGAGTTCGAGCCTTGGGCAACTTTGCTATTCATAGAGGTCATACCCAGCTCAAAAGTAAAAGTATATGATAACATAATGATTATGTTGATTTTATTCAATTATTTGTATATTTTTTATTAAGTATATTTTATTTTACAACTTCTTGTTACAACCAACACGCTAACGTATTGACCCGTGCGAACGCGCGGGTACCAGACTAGTTTGAATTAAAAGAAGGTTCGATATATAATATTGCACTTTTTTTAAATTTAATTGGGTGAAAAGAATCTTCATTTAATTTTACATTTAAACTAGAATAAAAAATTACTGTTTACACTTAAATTAGAATAAAAAAGGGGAAAATATATTTTTCATCCTTATAGTTTCAGTCAACTTTGGTCTTCATCCTATACTTTGAATCCTTTATTTTTTGTCCTTGAACTTTCTAAACCCTCAATCCATGGTCCATGATCGTCGGCGAGATCTGTTAACTTGATGAGTTGGGTAACAAAAGTTACATGTTACCCTCAATAGTGAGCCCAAATAGCTGGCTCATTTAATTAATCTTCTTTTATTAACTTTTTAATTATTAAAATAACCATAATTATGAAAGTAATTTTTTATCGGGTAAGATTGCTAAAGTGAAAAACCCTAATTTAGTAATTTGGGTTATTTTAATAATTAAAAATTAATAAAAAAAGTTAATTAGATGATTAGTCAGTTATTTGTGACTCACTATTGAGGCTGACATGTAACTTTTGTTAGTCAGCTCATCAGGTTAACAGATCTCATTGACGGGCAGGGACCACGGTTTGGAGGTTTAGAAAGTTTAGGGACAAAAAGCACATGATTTAAAGTACAGTGACGAAAACTAAAGTTGACCGAAACTATAGGGACGAAAAACATATTTATCCCAATAAAAAATTATAATATAAGGGTGGTTTTTGTTTTATTCTTTACATTTAAATTAGAATAAGAATTTTTAAATAATATTATATTTTTAAAATTGGTATGGTGAAATGAATTCTTAACTTGGTTTCCTTAAATGAATTCTCGTGTTTAAATATTATAAATAAACACCTTACCGAAAAAAATATTATAAATAGAGAAAATAAATGCAAAGAGAGCTTTGCCCTCTTAATTGGTATCCATATCAATTTTTGGATTAGTAATAGTTAGAGTCGAATGTGATTTTCAAATATAAAATCTCATATGAAATTTAAAAATTCGGAATTCATTAAATGAAACAAAATTAGAGTTTCAATTCAACTTCTAAATTAAAATAAGAGTTATGTATATTGGAAAATTAATTTTGGTTAAAATTGACTGTGAAAGAAAATTAGAGTTTTCATTTAATTTTGAATTAAAATAAGAGTTATTATATAAGGAGTCGTTTAGTATGATAGGGTGTTTTCAGTTTTTAATTTTTAAATAATTTCAACTAAGTTTTTATAATTCAAAATTATAAACTAAAAATCACTTTTTATGATTTTCAAAACATTCATTTTGAAAACGATAAAATTTGATTTTTAATTTTTAATTTTGTGTTATAAAAATTTGATTGAAATTTTTTTAAAACTAAATACTACAAATTTGCAACCACTCTAAATGGTGCCTAACTTTTTAGAATTGAAACATACCCATTTTAGAATTGAAACTTGGGTATGTTAAACCAAATCTTCGCCAAACTAATTAGGTGATGAGAAGATAATATCGTTGCTTTGTGGTGGGAAGAAATTAGAGGCTAACGAAAAGCAAACTGACTTAAAGTTACATAGATATATGAAATTATAGGAGAATGTGGAAGCAAATAACGTGTTTGTTTCACTTGTTTTCTTTCCCCTTTTTATTAAATGAAATGACATATAATTGATTTTTTTGCGTAACGTTCTCTTTCATAATTATTAGTTTTTCTTAATATGGTGATATTTCTTTTCTTAACACAAAAGAGACATACAATTTCAATTCCTTTGAACATATATACCATGGTAATAATAATGATTGTGAAAGTTCCACATTCCTCAAGCCTCTAGTCATATCGGTAATTTTAGATCAAAGAATTGTGTCTCATTTGACAACGCATATTGAGATAGTAGGAAGAGCTCCGAAGTTTGATCCTCATTAAAAAAATTCTTAGAAAGAGTTAAAAAACCTTAATTGTGAACAATATTACTTCTGATAACATAGAATACATGTGATTAACAAAAAAAAATCGATAATTCTAGAAAATTAGGTTAAGGGCATGAAACAAATGAAGCTTTTCTTTATGTCACATATTTTTAAACCATAAACACCAAAAGATTGTGATGAAGTTGCTAGTACATAGTTAAAATCATGTATAAAGTAAACAAGTTACATACCTACATTTTAACCACCTAGAGTCTCCCTTGATTAATATAAGGATACTCATCAAGTCATCACTCACACATTCAAGTTTTGTGACACATGAGATTTTCATTTGCAAGTCATATTTCATGTCTTAATAATGAGAGAAGAGACTAACCTTGCATTAGTTGCTCTCTTTATGGGTCAATGCAACATAGGAGGGTTAGCACTACTCATTTGCATCATTGTTTCATGGATGTTCATACACAGATGGAGTCAAAGAAACAAGAAAGGCCCCAAAACTTGGCCATTTCTTGGAGCTGCCATTGAACAATTCATAAACTATGATAGGATGCATGATTGGCTTGTCCAATATTTGTCCAAGTCTAAAACTGTTGTGGTCCCTATGCCATTCACAACTTACACATACATTGCTGATCCTGCTAATGTGGAACATGTTCTTAAGACCAACTTCAGTAATTATCCAAAGGTAATCTACATTACATCATTTTTCACTTCAATGGATGGTATTGATTTTAATACTAAGCCATATGGGATGGTTTTTTTTATCTGGGATCAAGTTTGAATCATGTTTAATGTTCTTTTTTTTTTTCTTTCACTTGCATAGTTAATGCTTTTGATGGAAAAGCTTGTGATTCTAACTATAGGGTGAAGTGTACCATTCATATATGGAAGTGTTGCTTGGAGATGGGATATTTAATGCTGATGGTAAGCTTTGGAAGAAACAGAGGAAAACTGCAAGTTTAGAGTTTGCATCTAGGAATTTGAGGGATTTCAGCACCAAAGTTTTCAGGGAGTATGCCCTAAAACTCTCTTCCATTCTCAATCAAGCATCTCTCCTTAACAAAGAAATAGACATGCAGGTGCCATAAACATTCTTCATGCTTATATTTTTAAAATTTTAAAATGTATTTTCTTAGTTTTATGAAGTAGTGGAGGTTGCAATTAATGGTTCTTGAAATGTCAAATTTTAGGAGTTGTTGATGAGAATGACTTTAGACTCCATATGTAAGGTGGGGTTTGGAGTGGAAATTGGAACATTGGCTCCTGATTTACCAGACAATCATTTTGCTCATGCCTTTGATAAAGCAAACATCATAGTAACTCTTCGCTTCATTGATCCACTATGGAAAATTAAGAAATTTCTAAATATAGGCTCAGAAGCACAACTTGACAAAAGCATCAAAGTCATTGATGATTTCACTTACTCTGTAATTCAAAGAAGGAAGGTAGAGATAGAAGATGTTAAAAAGAGTGGCCAACAAAATCAGGTAGTATCATATATTCAAACCAAGCCGTGATGTTCAAATCTAAGCTTAGATATTAACAAGCTTCTCCTATATTGTTTAAAACACAGATAAAACATGATATATTATCAAGATTCATTGAGTTGGGAGAAAGTAATGCTACAGATAAAAGTTTGAGAGATGTTGTCTTAAACTTTGTAATTGCTGGTAGAGACACAACTGCAACAACTCTATCATGGGCCATATATATGCTAATGACACATGCTCATGTTGCTGATAAACTTTATCTAGAGCTCAAAACTTTTGAGGAGAATCTAGCAAAGGAAGAGAACATTTCCTTGCTTCAATGTGACAAAGAGGACCCTGAATCATTCAATCAAAGAGTAGAACAATTTGCAAGGTTATTGAATAAAGATTCACTAGAGAAACTGTGTTATTTACATGCAGTCATAACAGAGACTTTAAGATTGTATCCAGCTGTTCCTCAGGTATGCATTTTCTCCATTCATTTTGTGCTTATTATCAAAATTCCACAAAAAGTGAGATAACTTTTTTACCCCACATGCTAGAAAGCATAAGTTCTTAATTTGAGAAGCCTAAGAGAAAGGATCCTAGTAATGAAATGACATGGCCTACATTAAATTTATTATTCAGCAAAGCAATTTTATTATTCTCTTTTTTCATTTTCTATTTTTTAGTTGTAATTATCGAAATATTTTTAATTTTTAATAAAAAATGTCATTTTATTTTCTGTTTTCAAAGTTTTATAAAAGTTACGGTGAAAACAACTTTATATTGATTTCTCTATTACTATTACCTATTTAAAACTCTGGAACATGAAATAAAAAAAAAATGATATTGTTTTGTAATTAAAACTAAAAATAACGGTTAATTGTAGGATCCCAAAGGCATCTTCGAGGATGATGTCTTACCTGATGGTACCAAAGTAAAAGCAGGAGGCATGGTAACTTATGTTCCATACTCCATGGGAAGGATGGAGTATAATTGGGGGCCTGATGCAGCTTCATTTATACCTGAGAGATGGTTTAAGGATGGTGTTCTTCGAAATGAATCTCCATTCAAATTCACTGCTTTTCAGGTAAGCTCATTTATTTTTGAATCTATAGTAGCAATGTAAAGTAGGTGTTGTAAGTTTGAACCAAGATATGCAACAAATACCATAAGTTTTATTTTCCTTTGGATTTATAGGCAGGGCCAAGAATATGCCTTGGCAAGGACTCTGCATATCTCCAAATGAGGATGGTACTTGCTATTCTGTGCAGATTTTACAAATTCAAATTGGTGCCTGGTCATCAAGTCAAATACAGGATGATGACTATATTATCAATGGAATATGGTTTGAAGCTTACCATAGAGAAACGTTCTTGAGATGCTCTCAAGAATACAAAATGTATGGTGATATATCCCATAAACACATATTTTTAAGTGATAGAATAAATAAATTAAGATTTGTAAGATTCTAGGAGTGTGTTTATTTTAAGGTTTGTAAAGTTACATGAATATGAAAATATCATATTCCCATGTTTATTCAAGTTAAAAAAAAAAAATATTTGGATTGAACTTTAACGTGTGAAGAAATTTAAAAATGAACCATATGTTTCATTCATATGAATTCATACACTTAATTTGTCATGCACATAGCATTTGTCTAAAAAAATCATTCCTAAGAATTATTGATTCTCAATAAAATAACATTCCATTTCTTTAAGGAAGGGTGGGTACCTGATTCCCATGACATGAAATGAAAGCTACATTATAAACATTAATTGTCATTTCCATTTCTTTCTTTCATCTTTTAAATTTTAAAATATTTATGTAAATAATAATAGTTAGCCATACATGTTTTTTAATTTATTCAAAAATAATATTCTGGATATAATATTTTTAGAAATATTATTTTTTAGGAGCGTGGTTAATACCTTAAACAAACACTACCTAATAGTGCACAATATTAAATATAAAATGTCAACATAATGTTAATAATGAAAAATGTTTCTTGTGTGCAATTTTTTTTTTTAATTTTGGGTCAATGTGAGCAGAATAGTTTTTTTTTGGTACTGAAGCAGAATAGTTTAAAAGTGTCTGTTGGATTAAATTTATAGCAAATCTATAATTTTTATTTAAAAAAGCAAAGTCCATAGTCGCAGCCCATTATTATCTATAAGTTTCGTTGGGCATTGATGAAAACCAACTTATCAGAATCGTTAAAATCTGATGGCCCAAACGTTCTGACAAGGTTTTAATTTTATTAATATAGTGCATTGATAAAAAAAAATCGTTAATAGTGCTAGGTATTATGAATGTTAATAGTAATTCCGTAAAAAAAATGTTAGCAATATTAACAAGTATTATTTGGTACAGTAGCTTTAAAAAAAAGTGAATTTTATTATTGATAAGTCAAATTTTTATAACAAATATTTAGTTTAACATTTTATGCTAAAGAAATGTTTTAAAATAAAGTTTAATTGTCATACACTGATAGTGTAAAAATGTGTTGCCACATCAATTAATGAGTATGACACATCACATGTTATTAAACTCAATAAATGATGCGATCGTATATCATTTGGTGATATTGTAAAAAAGTTTTACACTATCAATGTATACTCCTTTTATATATGATTTTTATGTAAAATTATTAAGAAAATTTAATTGTGATAAGAAATTAGCTCATAAAGGTTTTCATTTCATAAAAGGTGGTTTTGAATTATTTTTAAGTTTTGACATTTTATAGAACAAGATGTTAACTTCTTTGCAGTGGTTAGTGACTTATTGGTTTAAATGTATGCTTGGTTTAGGTTAAAATTTGGTCAAATTCAAATTTAAATGTCTTAAGACAACTATTTGTAATATTGGAAAGTTTATTATATTCCATCGCTAAATAAACATACTCTAACTTAAGGGTGAGCGTAGGACGGGTTGGGATGAGTTTTGTCCGTTCCATACCCGACCCTAACTTTTTATTAGACCAAATTTTCATACCCGAACTCGTCCATAAACCCGAAAAAACCTGAAAATGCATAAGACTATTTGAAACCCGAACCTGTCCACAAACTCTAAATCCTAATATTTTACTTTATTATGAACTTTCAAATATTGTTATGAGAAAAATATTAATATATTATTATATAACTTTATGTGTGGAATGTGTTTTCATAGTAGATAAAGTCTCTATCATAGAGAAAAGTTAAATTAAAAAATCTCTGAAAAGTTAAAATAAAGTCTTTAAATAATATAAAATTATAAATGTTATATATTATATATATACATATATGGGACGAGTTGGGTAAACCGAAGATTAACCCGAACACGTCTTCAACTCGATACTGGGCTATTGAATGAGACCCAATTAAACCCTATTCTTTCATGTGGGACAGGAACTAACCCGACCCGAATAGCTTGGGTTGGAACAGGTCGGGTTTTGCTCACCCCTACTCTAACTTTCAAAATATTGTTCCTACTTAGGCTTCATTTCTTTTTTTAGTGGAAAATTCTAGAAATCAATTCTACATGCATCCCAATGCAATTTTAGTAGAAATAGATTCTAGACATATCTCAATAATGCATTTTTTTTTTGCTGTGATTTTTTTTAATTCTCCAAAATCAATTTCTATTGTACTCAACCATAACACAAACAAACAATTACTTTCTGTTTGGTTATTGGTACTAATCCAGGACATCGATTTTGAGTGAATCCTTAGAGGCCGAGAAACATTAAACAGATGGGATATTTTGGCTTTTAAAGAAATTGATTTTACAATTCCTAATAGGGAAGCAAACACACCCTTAATCTAAATAATACTTGGGAAGGTCCCTAAATATAAGAAAAAAAATTAAAACTTGGTGAACTTAATTATGGCTCTACTTAAGACTTATAGGAGCTCTTAATTAAGTAAGAACTGGTGAGATAGGATAAAAGAAAAAAAATGCAATGAGCATTTTAATAAATTGATAATATTCACACAAATATCAGCCAAAAGAAAACCATATAAAAAAAAACAAAAACCAAGATGCATGCTAGTTGTTGACTGCATGGACATAATCAGGGAGGAAGATTTGCCTCTAAAATACATGCAGCAGAATCACTATCCCAGTAAGTGTTTGATATTTTGTCTACTAATCAATTCTCAAACAGCATATATGCTCTGTTTAATATACTAAGATACTTATTAGTTATTATATACCTTGGTCAATAATGGTTGAACCAACAAGATTTTATATACTTTTATTTCATGGCACATGGTTTATAATCAGCAAACCAAGATGTGATCATTTTTTTCTATGTACACCAATATGTGATCAATAGATTACTGTTTCTTGTTCTCTCGCAAACAACATACGAATCAAAGGACTAATTACTACAATTAGCACAATTTACTCGTTTCATTTATTTTCAGCTATGTCTACAAGTGTTTGAAACTTAGTAGTCTGTGTTTGTATTAAGTTATTGATTAAAAACAGAAAAACCTAAAACAGGAACATGAATATGCATGTTTTTTTGTTAAATTCACACACACACATACGAGTGCAAGCAAGGACCATGACCATTGCAACACTACATGCAAAAACAAAATCACTACCTAAGTGTTTGATATCATGTGTGCTAATTAGTTCTCAAACAGCATTTATGCTATCTTTAATTTAAAGTGCTCTGTTCAATCATGGTTGAACTGACAACGATTTTGACATTTTGTAGGCTAAATAATTTCATGGCACATGATACATAATTAGCAAATCCAAATGTGATCTTCAAATTTAATGCATTGTACATGATGGTCCAAGCCCCTAAAATTAATCTCGTCTTGGGATACCCATCTCAGTCTTCTTAAGCACATGATCAGTTGAGAAATATTCTGTTCTAAAGATTTGGGACCATTTTTATTTGTGAAAAAGCCAACATATTCTGTGTGTCACACAACGAGTTGGTAGGGAGGGCATTTGTAAGTCAAAATTTTACCCTTTTTTTTAATTTGAAATTCAAACCTTAATCTTAATAAAATTTCTGTTTCTGATATAGCCATATATATGACCTACCAATTAGCAATGAGATGAGCCTGTGTCCAGCTAAGGAGCAATATAAGGAAGTTATTAAGTTAAACAAATACTCACTCTAATGATTAACAAGGAATGTCTTAGTGTTTTCTTTTAAGTTAGGTAAAATGCAGAATCAATTTCCACTATCGTTAAATATGTTTTGTAAAACATGTATCACTCATTTTTAACCATTGATTCTAGTTCTAGAATTAATTATACGCAACTGTAAATTAAACGCAACTGTAAATTAAACGGACAGTTAAACTTATTTGTACAATCATCTTTTCTTGTAATTAATTTGACCTTATCTATGTTACAATTCTTTGCAAGCAAGAACAGAAAATATATGGATATGGTCCGTCCAAAGAAAAAACGTGGAATGAAAGGCTAGGCTTGAATGAAGGATACCACAGCAAGCACCAGCTTGGTCAGCGGGAATAGGAACTACTGGACCACTGGCGGCTGCTAAGCTAGTTACTGTTCATGAATTTTGCTTCTGCTGAGCCTCTTGTTTGTTAGTCTTCACACATTATGGATTGGACCACAACAAAGACCCACATATGACTCATGACACATCCAAATTTATGTTTCCCTTTCAGAAACTCTACATATGCAAGTGTTTCATCCATTTCATATATAAGATAAGCACTGATTTATTATACAAATCATCATCATTATTAATTTTACATATAGTGGAAGAGAAATTCTTGCATAAACATATACAATCAATTAAAAGCTAAAGATACATAAAAATAATAATAATAATAATAAAAGTTCTGAGCTCCTTATTAAATGTATTTCAGTATTTTCTTTAGCTTTTACAGTGAACTTACCTCTAAACTCTGGCTTCATTTGTATTTATGACAATTTCTATACTTTCTTTTCATAAACATGACAGCTAATAAAATATGATTAATGGCCTTTTAAATTGAATTACAGAGAAATTGACAAAATTCATAATTGGAGTTGTTATAGTGTTATGTGAGATGAGGTTCCTTTGGCCCCATATGCATTTAGAACCTAGCTAATGGTACCTCTGTACCAAAAAAAGGTTGTAAAGCATATACAAGAAGAGGACAAGATGTGGGCACCAAGGCTTTGTAATTTGTAAGATAGATTGATGAGTTTGCTAAGCCTCACCAGTTGAGTGAATCTTGCTGGCTCGCTTACCAACCAACACAGTTTTATGATGCCATGCCATTAACAAATAAAAACAAGAAAACCAACATATATACCTAAATCATTTCTAATCCAGTACCTAATTAGACTCATATTGTTCTTTAATTTGGTCCTTTTTTATCGTATATAATATATAATAAGGGAAGCTTGTTTTTTTATATTATATTCTAAGAATTTTTTAAGAACAAGAAAAAAAAAACAGGTCTAACAACCAAAATGAATTGCTTATATTATACCATCCTGCAAGGGATCCTCATCCTTTTCTTATCATACCATTTTTATAATATAATAACAGAAAAGGATTGTATATTGTAACGCTATAGTGCTTTAACTTTCAAAAACATGCAGCTTTACAACAGAGATGGTGGTTGATAGCATGGCTCTAAACAAGGAACTATTGACACGTCTATTGATGTTATTCTATAATATTGGAGAAACTTGAAATTGTTAAATTTGATTAGAAAAAAAGTAATAACTTTTTGGAAAAAAATGAATTTAATTAAAGATATCAGTTAGTCCAATTCACAATATTCTATTCTCGTTTTTCTAGAGCCACTTGGAATTGGCGGTTTATCTTTAATTATTATATATTCCCTCAGCCTTTGTCTAAAACATGATATGTGCAGTTACTAAAATCCTTATTATCAGATTAAAGTGATATGTAAAGGATTGTAAATTTCTAGGCAATATAATTTTCACCAACTAAAACATAACCGTATACAGGGAAAATCTCATGATCCTGGAGGTAGCCAGATAAAAAAACAAAAACAGGGGACATGCATGTAAAAGCACATGAAGCATAGACAATTTGTCTTTTTGCAAAGGTTCCCAATCCCAAAACCAAACCCTCAGTAGACTAGACGCCAAAAGAAAGAGCAACTGGTTTTCCAATTCTCCACCAAATATCTCATTCTTAGCTGTGTTCTAAACAGTGGGCCATGCACGTGTTTAACCCCTTCCCTTCTCTTCCTCTCATCATCATCATTTCACTACTCTGCCCCCAACTTCCCCTTTATAACTGAACCTTCCCTCCCATCTTCTCACAAACCAAACCAAATTCACCTTCTCCTCAATTTCCCTCTTCACTTCTTCTCTACTCATTGAGGCATTCATCAAACACCTTCCCAAAATGGCCAAAGTTGGAAAGCTAACAAAGCTGAAATCAGCTATCAAGAGATGGCCCTCATTGACAAAGCTGAGCCGCAACAACAGCTGTGTCTCTTCCAATTCCAAAAAAGAAGAAGGCAGTGCCACCACCACTTCCTTCAAGGAACTGCATGCTGTCTATGTTGGCAAGTCAAGGAGGCGCTACCTTGTGAGCTCTGATGTGATCAATCACCCTGTGTTTCAGGAACTTGTGGACAGGTCTTCTTCTTCCTCTGGTGGCTGTGATGATCATGATGGGGTTGTTGTTTCCTGTGAGGTGGTTCTGTTTGAGCATTTGCTGTGGATGCTTGAGAGCTCTGAGACTCAATTGGGGTCCATGGATGAGCTGGTTGAGTTCTACACTTGTGCATGCTAGCTAGCTAGCTGACCCCAACCACCTACTTAGTAACTGACCTTCATTATTAATTAATTGTTCTCTTATTTTCTTATTTTGAGAGAAGAAGAAGAAGAAACCATTAAAAACAATGGTGCGTGACATATAGTTCATTGAGATTGGCAGATTAATTGCTGAAGTGTTATATATTTTATTATTGTTAAACTGATCACATCCTTGTAATTAACATGAATGAAATGAATTTGCTTTGCTATGATGAGTATATATGTGTATGCCTTTGTTTTCTTTTAGATTATTATAAAAAAAAAGGTTTAATTGCATTTTTTGTTCCCCTATTATCATCAATGCGCGATTTTGGTCCCCTACTTTTTTTTCGTGATTTTAGTCCTTCTATTATTCCAAATTCGCGATTTTGGTCCCTCTAACACATAGATTTTGAAAATAGGGAACCAAGATTTTGAACTAAATCGCGAATTTGGAATAATAGAAGGACCAAAATCGCAAAAAAAAAGTAGGGGGACCAAAATCGCGAATTAATGATAATAGGGGGACCAAAAGTGCAATTAAACCTAAAAAAGACTTAAGTAAGCTCAATCTGAATTTGTTGAGAAAATGCATAATGCTATGGGTAGGCTTCTGATATCAAAATAAACAAAGGAGCTAGGCATAATTAACTAGTCCTTGTGCTGGTTGCTTGTGAGCAAAGAGAGGATAATTAGTTAAATCGGTTGCTTAATTTATACTTATTACTGATGAGGATGATTAATCGATGTTCATGCTACTTAATTAATTGTAATTATGGTACTTATTATAATGTTTACCCTTTGAATTAATTAATTAATTTCTAATGAAAGTGGCCGACATTAATTGGTTGAGAAATTAAGCTTCTGTTTGTTTCATTGTTCTACTTCTCTTACTCCTCCTTCCCTTACAATATTCACACCAAATTTGGCTATACCGTACTTATATTATAAAGTATTATCCTATCTTACCAAATTTACAGTGCTATTTATCTCACATGGTGAAATCCATTCAATAAAACCGTTGCTGGTTAGGTGCTAATATATTGTGGGGTTTTATTTATTAATTTTGTTTACGTCTTGTCATTTTTTTTTCTTATTATTTATCTTGCATGTTCCTTAAAGAGTGTGATGGTGGAAACATTATATTAATATGATTTATGTATGGTCAACTAAAAGCGTTCACGCTACCAAGAGTTAAATTATGTTTTATGACATTTAAGCCTTCCTTTTTGTGAAACCAAAGATTTCAACTACATTATTTAATTAACTGAGAAGTTAACTGTGGATGAAAAGGTAAGGAAGAGGTGTAGTTCTTATATGCTTTGGTAATCCACAGTGCTTTAGGTTTCATTGTATGAATCTTGATGATTCCTTAGCTCAACCATTAATGGATGTGTCCCCAAGATCTTATACATCTAATTGGATCGATCAAAATCAAAAGATAGTGATGTTTGACTGAACTTTTTGTCGTCAAGGATATTTGACCATAAATTTAGAATAGGATGGTAAGATTAAGAGTCTTGGATACAGAGGATTTGTATAATGTTCAATTGTACTTCAAAATCCAATACTATATATATGTCTAGGAACATGAATGGGATTAGCAACAAACGAGAAAAATGAGAGAATACACGCAAGCAAAAGTGTTTATTATTAGCGAAGATCTATGCCGAAATTACAGGATCTCGCCAAAGAGGTTCTCATTAATTGGATTTATAAAACTGTGTTAGGATTTGATGCTGGACGTGGAAGGGTGACTGTTCTCAAAAAAACCCTGAAAGATCGAGCTCAGTTACCCAGGCGACATTGAACCCAATCCTTGGAGTGAGAAGGTATAGGATGTCCTAGGTTAAAGGTAGGATCCTTATTTATAAGTTATCCCTAATAGAACAATGCCTCTGAACTCGAGCCTAGGTTGTCAAAGATGAAGAGCTCGAATTAATGGGTCCCTTCCTGAGGTCGTCTCCTAGGTGAAATATCTCTAAGGTCGACCCTCAGAAAATATCCCTAACATCCCTAACAGAACATAAGCGTCTTTATTTTTCAAACCTTTTGCTTATAAAATGAAGATTCTTTGTTGTTCTAAGCTAGCTTGTTTGGTTAAGACTCAAAATATTTGGCCGAAGTCTGTTTCTGATAATTAAAAATATTGTCAAGTAAGGAAAAAATTGTACTGTTTTAAATGATAATTTTCATCTTTAAATTCTAATTAATAATCTTTTTGCTTAACTAGTCAATATAGCATTTATTCAAAATTGAAAAGAGATCCCAATATAATCATGAATGAATATTTTAAGAGATGGTTGCCACATAAAAAAGAAGGTTGGGAAAATAAAACTTTATTTTAGATATAATCATATTTAATTTTAAAAAAATTGAATCATACCTTCTTCAACATGCTAGCTGGGGTTGAATTCAAGAATTAATCTTTATTATATAGTTTATTTTAGTATATGTGTGTGTGAACATTATATTCTTGTTGATTTTTTCTGGCCATAAACCCGGAGACGCAAAACTTTAACGGCTCACAACTGTGAATGCAGCCAACCTTACCTGTCTTACTTCCATATCTGCTTCATCGACAGAAAGGGCCAGAGGATCGAGTTTCACAGTTTTTTTAATTTGTTCTTTTTGGTGAGTAATTTTATTTCATCAATTGCCATATATACCGGGGGCCTCACCCACTGTTTCATAAATCATAACACACACTTTTCTCGCACACGTCAGTAAAGTGGTATCAAATTTTGTAAATGTATAAGATAGATATAAATATAATTTTTTCACATAATGAAAATTTAATCTTAATATAAAAAATTCTCGTTTCTAAAAACATATTAAAAAACATAAACACTAATTTTAATAAAATGGACCGAAGCTTATGTTTTATTTTCCAACTAGGAACTGAAGAACAAAGCTGGAAAATAAGAATATTAAAAAAAAAACTAATTATGCATACATGACAATTGACATCAACATTTCAAATCAAGGGAGCAAACTGGTTGCACTTTTAATCGCGGAATGTTTTAGAAGGCCAGAATATAATTGTGGTGGCTGGTCTCATATTTTCAGCCCACGGCATTTTGGGCTAGTTTTATAGGGCTAGAGTGATTGATAAGATTGAGGGAATTGGCGGGTGAGTGAGATTGAAGGTAACTAGTTGTGTTTGTGTATTGATGAGATGAGGTGATAAGAAGGGGGCATAAGTGGACCAATACTACAATACTGGTCGGCCAACTGTCACAACTGTAGTGTATATGTAGTTGATATATCATATATACTATATGGTGTATATATGGCCTGTTGGCTTAATTTAAAAATAAAATAGAATGAAACAATTCAGAATACTCATGAGTATATCGTCATTATATTTATCGTGTATGTAATAAGTATGTACTCTTCATTTCTTTCTTTCTTGTTTTTTTTTAATTCAAGGGAGGGGCAGCTGCTGATAAATTTGCAAGTGTACCGAATTGTCATAAGTAATATAATGAAAGTAGAGTATCGTCCCATAGAGATTGAAGTTCAAGTACCAATTAACAGAGAGTTTAACTAGTTTAATAGAAAATTATGAGTGTGAATGATGAATTCTAAGCTATGCAGAAAATTAAACCAGAAACTAAACCAGAAAGCTATATTAAGTGTTGAACAATTAACAAAAATTCAGCAAATTTTGGAATACGAATTTGACAAAATAGTTAGGGTTGATTTCACCTAATCTTCCTTTCATGCAAGTATCCACATCATTCAATTCAATTATTAAAGATGATTCAATGATCCAATTCACAAAATTAGTCAAAATCCAATTCCTTGGTATATTGACCCTATGTCTTCAACTAAATTTCCTAATTCCTTAGGTAAATCTGATTGAGGCATGCATTATCATCAAAAATTGTTAAAGATCACATAAAAACCGAATCCTATTCCTAGGCAATCAGAATTTTATGTTGCTTGCTTCAGATCCAAGCTTCTCCCCAATTTTCCAATTGTGAGAAAAGCTTTAAGTTCATGCAATTGAGTGGCCAATTCAAATGAAGCACTAAAGACAGAAGGAAGCAATTGAATTGCAAACGAAAATGGAATTGAATGAGTGAATTCCTTACACAAAATTCAGATTAAGTTCCATCAACTCCTAACCTAAGAAAATCTAGAAATCCATTACAAAAGAGAAGAAGAGAGTGGAGAAAGATGCAAACTCAATGAGAAATTCCATGGAGAATAGCTCTAGATTCCACCTTGGAGTTGGATCCTCAGAGAGAAAGGAGAGAAAATGAGAGAGAATTTGAGAGAAAAAAGAAAAGAATCTGAAAAATGAGTAACTGTCCCGTCTAATTTCTAACTGACACTATTTATAGTGTTTCTGCAGAAATCGTGTCCCCACACAGACTCTTCCATGTTCCCACACGAACATGGCAGAGAGCAAATTCCAAGTCTGTAGCTACTGGAGTGATCGTGTCCTCACACAGCTTACGTTTGTCCTCACACGATCTTGGCAGAATGTAAATCTCACAATTGGCACCACTTTTGGCTCAACTTTCATTGTTTGGCTTTTCTTTACATTTCAAAAATTGATTCTCTTCACTTCTTTCTTTCTTATTTTCCAGAAAATTCCTAAAAACAACAAAACAAAGAAAAATTAGAGAAAAATACTATTATTTACTAAAATCACCTAAAATACAAACAACTCAATTATATACAAATTTTAGCTACAAAATTACAAAATTATCAATATAAACAACTAAAAACTACCTAAAATAAACCTATAAATCTACTACTAAAGTGGATTTATCACAGCCCCACCAAAACTACTTAGTATTGCTTTGTTTAAACGTCGAAATTAATCAAATTTAAATTTGGATTTCTCAATTCAATTAATTTTAGTATTGAAAATGTGAATTTACCAAGTTTTAACGTTAAACCAAACATATTTGTAATCTTTGGTTTGTATATACCACGAAACACAACTAACCCAATATATTTATAGTCCAAAGTAAACTATAAGATGTGGACTTGTTTCTAGAAGATAAAAAACCTTAGATGAAATATTATTTTTTTAAAGTTCAGGGTTTATTTTTAATAAAAAAATATGTTAAAAAGTGAGAAAATTGATTAAAAAATATTTTTAACTACTATTCATCAACTAAGAATTAGTAGTATTTTATAGTTGATACAACAATTTTATTAATTTTATCATATATAAAATAGGGTTAAATATGTTTAGTCCCTCAAATATAGTCGAGATTTGGTTTTAGTCACTGCAATTTAAAATCGGTGGTTCGGGTCCTTCAAAAATTGAAAATACACCAATTTAGTCCTTATTGCATAGTTTTGCTACCGATTAGCTACAAATTTTTATCAATAAGGACTAAATTGATATATTTTCAATTTTTTAAGGACCAAAGTCACCGGTTTTAAATTGCAGGGACTAAAACCAAATCTCAACTATATTTGAGAGACCAAAATTCATATTTAACCCTATAAATATATATCTATAAAATATTTGAGACTTTTGCAAGAAATTTTATTTCTAATGATTAATATGGGCAATATATATTATTTGTAGCATTTATATTAGCTATTTACATTTAGTTGGGCTCAATAAAAGTGATCTGATTTTAGTGAACCTTTACATTGCCGATAGGAAAAACCGATATGGGCTTATATAAGTGGAAACCAAATTTGGCCTGTTAGGGGTTAATGGGAGCACTAACATCAGTAACATGTTTAAAATAGTAAAGATGGCCATGATCTCCAATATGTCAAATCAGAAAACACACTTATCTGTCTCCCCATCAAAAAGACGAATATCAAGTCTCATTTGAGGAATCTGGTGATTTGACTGAGGAAGATCACTGCACTAAAAGACTATTTCGCTGCATCCTCCCGTCAACGTTAATGGATACAGGTACGTGTCACTAACCTTAACTCTGCAATCTAACACAACGGCCCTTGATTAATTAATGAAAATTTTCTATTTGACTTAAAAAATTTATCCCAACAACTTTGTAATATGGGAGGGCGCCGGAAACAATTATTTTAGTGGCCTTCCCCTTATAGCGGTCCTGCCGCAGAAGGCGGGATCAACGAGATACCTAAAATGAAAAATAAAGAGAAATTCACACAGATCATTTGGATGAGAGAAAATAAATAAATAGGTAAAATTGAAAAAGGTGAATCCTCGGGTCGGAATGGTGGTAAGGTAAAATCCTCACAAAAATAATTACTCCATGATTCAAACCCCTGGCCTTATAGTAAAGTCATCCTAAGATCACAGTTCTTTTCCACTTCAACCAACCACTCTTTGGTTGAAATATCTCCTTTAAATATGTGTTCTCTCTTTATGAGAAAAGAAAATTTTAATATGTATCATCCCACATCTCCTTCATTATTTTCTCTTTGGAAAAATATGAAATGTCTATAGACGATCTATGACTAATACTTATCCATTTTTAATTGGTTAATAGTAAAAATTTACTTAATAAATGTCATCTCACTGATATCATGAGATGATAATGTGTATCACTTTTAATTAATAGTGTATAGTAATTAAACTAAAAAATTATATCAAAAAAATTACATCTAACTTAATACTACCTTTAGTCCTTTTATAAAAAACATAAGACTAAATTATCAAGACCAAAGAAATACCCTAAATCCAGTTAATTGTAATTAATAATACACTATTTTTTAATTTTATTTTTGAAATATTTTTAATATTAAATAATCAAAATAGTGATAAATTTACCCCTAATTAAAGTCATCAATAAAACAGTAACTCATGCCCCACTACTTGATTATTAAAAATAGCGTAGTATATCCACTATTATGAGATATAGGTGAGCAGACAATGAATTAAGATATAAAGGGAACTTTTATAATTAATACAATTCAAAATAGTACTATATTTCTTATATTTAGAACCAACTAAAAACACATTTTTGTCTCTTATAAATTGGACCGGAGGTAGTAATTTCTACCACCACCACCTACACTTTTTTCCCTAACATATGCAATGTTATTATAGAGAAGAAAGTAGAGAAGAGAGATGCATACAAAATGATGTTGTTTCATTACACATTACTCTTTTGATTAATTTAAGTGGATTTCATCATTACACATTACTCTTTTTACCTTTAATAATTTAAGTAATTTCCCCTCCAGCAGTGTAACTATAAAAATTTACTAAATGAACTCCACAAGTAACATCATATCTTTACATATCACCGACTATTATACGATTTAACAATAAAAAGTGACACAAACCCCCCATATATTGGTACAAGAACCTTAGGGTACCTTGCTCTAATGCACATATGATTATAATGATTTTTCTAACTGGTGTAACATCGTACAAGATAATAAATCAAGAAAAGAAATTTTTTATTGGAAATTGCAATTATCACAATGTTCAATGTATTGGTAATATTAAATTTTATATTTTTCAATAAAAAAATTCCACTTTTAATTTATTATTTTATGTAATATTACACATGTTAGAAAAATCATAATTATAAATAATATGTTAACCGTGCAAATATTTTATTTTCCTTGACAAATTTAATTCAAATGTAACATTGCCAGCTTCATATTGTAAAAATTTATTATCTCTAATATGTTCATTTAAGATCATCAAAATTTTCTTTTAATCTAATTAACCTTTCCTTACACCCTATGATTGTAAATTAAAATTAATTCCCCTTCAGGATAGAGGTTACTCCTTGTTTCAAGTACTTTTATGCAGACTCAATCTCAAAATTGTAAAAATCTCTCAAGCGCATTCTTTGCATATAAAAATTAAATATGTATCCATCCATCTATATACTATAAAAGTTTAACTAAATATATAACAAACATATTTTTATATTCCCTGAAACATCGATCAATCATCATAGCATGTAGTAATAATTACAATAGGAGTACCTACCTTAATGGAGAACAAATATAAATCCATACCCACCCATAAATATGTTCAACACAATTGAGATATATAGTATAGACAATGAAAAGAATCGTATATATGTATCTCTGACTCTGATCAAGTTGGTTTTACCCTCTTAATTTTAATCTTTCTGTTGGACCGTCTAATGAACCACTCTTCAAAATCTCGTGCTTCGAATGGGATCCTCAGAACCCCTTCATTCCTAAACCCATATTCCTCTGCAGACCTACCCAGCAATTCGCAGAAAAATGCATCACCAAGTGCTCTCGTGTG
This sequence comes from Sesbania bispinosa, assembly GCA_026901365.1. Classification (NCBI taxonomy): domain Eukaryota; kingdom Viridiplantae; phylum Streptophyta; class Magnoliopsida; order Fabales; family Fabaceae; genus Sesbania; species Sesbania bispinosa. The sequence continues at coordinate 69,038 of QLOH01000223.1, read as the reverse complement.
AACCATATATCGCCTACAAGTATCCTCATTTGTGCCAACACAGATTGGGACATAGCCTCTAGGTGCCAAAACAGGGCCTTCAATAGCACCGCCAACACCAACCCATTTCCTTAACTTGCTTGCTCTTGCTCCCATTGCCAACAAACTAATAATTAACTATACAGTTTCTTAAACAGCTAGCGCAAATTAATGTAGCCGTACTTGATGATGTCCTTGCCATAATGCCATGTTCTATATATGTCCCTTAAATTAATTAATGTTGATTATGAAAGAAATTTTGTTTCCACTATGACGATGAAATTGATAGTGATGCGTTTGTAATTTGTTTAATTGCCTCTCGATGCTGAATGCCGTAACAACAACAGTGTCTATATATGCCTAAGTTATTTTAAGTTAAATATGTAGACCTTTAATTATATATATATATATATATATATATATATATATATATATATAGTTGAAAACCTTTTAAGTAAAGTCTTAGCATTTTAAATGAACACGATAGAACATGTTCTTATATATATTTTATATAAGATTAATTTAGAAGAAGTTTCTTGTGATTTAATAATAGAATGTGGTGTAAAAATAATTTAATGATTTTAAAAATATAAATTTCTGTTAAAATTTTAGTAATATAAAAGCTTCCAATATATATATACATATATATTGTATTCTATTTCAGTAATTACTATTCAGATATATACTAACCTTATCTTGTACTAGCTAGTTTAACTAACATGTAATTCATCTAGCTAGTTGTCAAAGGACTGGAATTTTGTCTTCTTTAAATTAAAAAACTGTATTTGATACTAGAATCTCCTAATACGTGCAGGTTGGATCAAAGTGGGAAAAGGAAAACAGAAAGTGGAGGTTGGATCAAGTACAGTGTTGACGGGTCCGTACGACATGTGAGAAACAAGCTGGTTGTGGCTGTGAGAGTCCTCCCGTGAATCTACTCTCTGGGTTTGTTTGTTCTGCTCATGTTACATTGAGCTTTGAGTGAGGCATTTTTAGTTTGGTCTCTCTTGGGGAATAAAATTGTATAGTGGATCGGCTAGCTGCTATGTCCCAATGGAATGTAAGTTTACACTTATCCTATGATTAGTTTGAACATTGAAATAAAAGAAATGAGAAATGGGGAATTGATAAAAAAAAAAAAACAAAAGAAAATGATGAGAAATAGATTATTTTATACGAGAGAAATTGAAGAGAAAGAAAAGTATAATATTTTTCTAGTTTTTAAAATTGATGATTCTTAAAAGGGTTAAATATGTTTTTGGTCCCTAAACTTTCACGCGAATTTGGTTTTGGTCCATAATTTTTTTTTCGTTGGTTTTGGTCCCTAACGTTTTCAAATCATTGAAATTAGTCCCTGCCGGCAACTCTGTTAAATATAGGGGTGACGACAGGGACTAATTTCAATGATTTGAAAACTTTAGGGACCAAAACCAAATTCGGGTAAAAGTTTAGAGATCAAACTGAATCTGGGTTTGCTCTCTAATCCTTTTTTTAGTTGTTTTTGGTCCCTAACATTTCCAAATCATTGAAATCAGTCCCTACCGTCAACTCTATTAAATATAAGGGTGATGACAGGGACTAATTTCAATGATTTGAAAACGTTAGGGACCAAAACCAAATTCGGGTGCAAGTTTAGGGACCAAAAACATATTTAACCCTTCTTAAAATAAGTATTAAGATAATAATCAACCCAAATAGATAATAAGAAAACAAACACTCAAATGTCCTTTTATTTGTAAGAGACATCTTTAAACTGAAAATGAAAATAAAAAGTATCTTTAGATTATTTTCTTTCTTTAGTTTTTAGAGTGGGTTTGATAAGTTATTTCAGTTAGATGCAAACTGAAATCAGTATATTGATTTAATAGCATCACGTGTTAAGTACAAAACAAAACTACCAATGTTTATGGAAAGTGAAAACTATACAAGAAAACAAACGGAATACTTCGAAGTTCGAAGATTACATTCAATCCCGGATGAAGAGACTGGCCACTCATGATAGCTAGTAACCCAAAAGTGATGAAATGTTGGAGAAGAGAAGCAATCTTGCCCTATGATGGTTCAGCTGCCAAGGAGAGAAAAACAGAGAGAGAATAGAATTTAACCCAAGTTCCCCTTTTGAGCGAGGCAAAACTGTTGCGCTGGATAAGTGAACCCTCGCTCAAGCGAGATACGACTCGCTTGAGCGAGCAACAAAATAGAGACATCCTTTTTCTGGGCTTGTCTCGCTTGAGCGAGCCTGCTGATTCTTCAAAAATTCCTTTTTGCTTCTTAGGCTTTCTTTTAAGCTCCCTAATCCTCACAACTCTTATATATCTGCAAAAACTCCACAATCAAGATGAAAATGATATTAAACTCCAAAATGAAACTAAAATCAACAGAAAACTGAAATTCAATCAATAAAAGGGATGATTTGGGTTACAATTTCATGCATTTAATAGTTCAAAGTGCTCTAATTATAATTCAATTCTACTGAACTTAAGCACTTATCACAATGTTTCAACAGATAAAACTAAAAAGCACATGCACGCTCACACTAAAACATGGATCCAAATAAAGAGCTAAGAAGAAAAAAATAGAACAAGAAACTAGAAAAATAAACAGAAAGCAAAACTCAAATCTCCACCATGACCACCCTAATAATCTAATCATCGGATTCAACTGCTAGCTTCTTTTTTCTTCTTTCCGACTAGCTCTCCTGGCTCTGCGAGCATGTCATGCAAGCCACTAACACACTTTGAAGCCTTAGATCAGAGCCGATTAAGTCTATGGCAGAAGGGGCTTTGGAGGAAGAGAGAAAAAAAAGAGGGTCATAGAAGGTTAAAATGGGAAGAGGTGATTGGGTAAAAGGAGGTGACACAGAGAAGATATAAGGAAAATAGAACAGATGAAGAAGTGGACGGGATGATCAAGAAGTGGTGTTGGAGGGAGGAGCAGAATAGGTGGAGGAAGGAGTAGAAAAGGGAAAAAGAGAGAAACAAAAAAACTCTAACAATTTAATAGTTTATTGTATAGGTGTGTTTTATCACAATCTTAATTATTAATTTTTTATGAATATTTATCTTTCCAATTTCTTAACAAAATTCTCTAGTTTTTTGTCAAGCCTTTAGCTTTGTCTTTGTCAATAAGCCTCTAATTTAGTTTTTTTACACAAAATATAAGGGTTAAAGTTGGGCCAATAAGATGAAGAAACCCAAAATATGAAGGCCCATTTACAGACTGGTTGATGGGTGAACCTTTCGCCGCCTGTTCGGGTGGCGGTCAGAGGAAGTTGGGGTTTGGGAATTGAGAGAGAGAGAGAGAGATGTCGAGACTGCGAAGACTGTTCCAAGATTCTGTGAATGCTACTAAGAGAGGTATTTGTTTTCGAATTTTCATTCATTCATTCTGTCACTGAAACTGTTTGATGAGTTTCCATTTCCATGATTGATTCTCTTGTTTGTGTGCATTGGAACAAAAGCTATATCTGGTAATCTTGATGATTTGATGCCTCCATCGGAAAGATATATATTCAGCTTCAATTCCAAGCAAGAGTTAAGCAAGTGGCATTTGTATTCTGATTCTGAATTTGGAGGTGGATCATTTCGTGCTACCCCTTACTAGTTTGCAACTTTTCATTATTTTAATTTCAGGGTTTTTAATGTTTCTTTGTTACCCAGGTTTGTCCTCTGCATCTCTGCAGATAACTGAATCTGAAAATGGACTAACTTCTGGAATCTTCTCCGGAAACCTTTCTCTTGATGTCTCTGAGGGCTCTAAATGGAACATTACTCGGAGTGGCTTCTGTGGAATGCGCTCAAAAAAGGTCATTTTTTTTTCTCTCAAACACTTTGTTCAACAACAAAACTACCAAACAATTTAAGGTTGTTATGTTAGCTTTCCATACTTACAACATTTTACATGGCTAGTGCTTATTGTATCTAATTATATAATTGTTATATAATTGGTGACTAATTCTGATTCTGATTATTATTATAAGTATTAAATAAGTTAGCTTTCTGCATTTCTTTGCATCTTTGCAGTTTGATGGCTTCATTGACTTGGATTCATATGATACTATTGCCATGAAACTTAAAGGAGATGGCAGATGTTATATATCTACTGTGAGTGCTCTTTTTCATTGTCAATGGCACAATGCCAAAATATCGTCGTAGGAAATCTAGAGGGTTAAATTTCATTTCTGGATACAAGTATTGTAAATTTGTGACTGACTAGTCTGATCTTGATGCAGATATACACAGAGAATTGGGTCAATTCACCTGGACAGATGGAAGATAATTCGTGGCAAGCTTTTGTATATGTGCCTAAAGGCAACTGGTATATTGCAAAGGTAAGTTCCATTTGCATTTCACTGTTTACAAGCGAATGAATCATATGATGGACTCACTCATATTGTGTTGTGATAACCTGCAATTTTGTAGGAAATTTTCTCAAATTTTGAGTGACTTATATTATACCCTGTTGCTTGTGATTGTTTTTCCAGCCATAAACTATCTTACTAGTTATGCCAAATTAAATTGTGAAGAGTAGTTACCTTGATGTGAAAACTTCTCCTCTGGGAATATGGACTTGACAATTCAGATGCATTGAAAGCCCATGCACATTTCTCTTGTACTTTTCCATATAATTCCTTAGAAGCCTTACCACTGCAATGTTTTACAAAGGGTCTAGGTTGTGACTAAGAATAATATGCTGTCCAGCTTTGCTTATACGAATATTATTAACGGTTTAATACATGGTTAGAATTTGTGCAAAAATGAAAGGTGTTACTCTTTTCTGCAGAACGCATGCTAAACATTGGAATTTCTATGTTGCCTATATTTGAAACTGTCCCTTTCAATTTTATCATCATCCGTCATGTTTGTTACTCATTAAATTATCAACTTGTTAATTAGTAAACCAGGTCTTGCTAGGCTGTGATCTTTACTATTTGATACTGAGGAGACAAAATATGATAGAATAACTGTTGCTTGGTTTTGTACCTTGTTGATTTTATATAAATGTGAAAGTGAAGTGTTGGGTATCATTGACCCATATTAAGCACTGAAGTGGTGATGTAAGAAACTGGCACAGCGGAAAAGGTAAAAGAAAAACTGTATCTTTATTATGGTGAATTCCTTCTTGGACAATGGCTTCCAAGAGGAGAAAGAAAGTTTACAGAGAATCCTCAGGAATTCGAGAGTCCAATCTCTCCAGTCACACAACTAACAACATACATTCCTCCCTCCAACTACTCCTAACGACCTACTTATATGCATAAAATTCTAATTAACTGTCTGCTATAGCACCCGAGTTATTAGCTAAACTGGGCCCACTTAACTTGGGCTCTTTTTCCCTTCTTTTATAAATCTTCTTAATAGGAGGTCTAACAGGTGATACTTGAACATTTGGTTGCATTCTTTTCTATTATTAATTTCAATAGTTTGGGTAATGGGTATGCACTTATTAATTTCATTGATTAACCAGATTCCTCTAGCTCGATATTTACCTACTTGGAGAGGGAATGTTATAGATGCACAAATAGAAATGAATCCATCCCGTGTTCTGGGCATGTCTTTGGCTGTCAATGCTGAGGGTGGTGTCCCAGGTGCTAGATCTGGTCCGGGTGATTTCAGAGTTGAACTTGATTGGATCAAAGCGTTGAGAACCGAATGAAATATTGGTTTTTATAGAAAACAAGAAATTTGCTCTTCTTTTAGGGTGATAAAATTCTGACCCTGTTTTGTAATAATAATGTATCTATTTATGATTCATAAGAGAAAAATATATTTGGTAGTTATTCCAGTGTCAATGCTCTTCTGGTATTTATGACTGCTATAGCATGTCCAGTATTGGTTTTCGTATCCACATGGAAGCACTTGCACCAAACAGAATTCATTATTTTCACGTCAGAATCAGGATTGATTGTCACTTTGAAATTAATAGGTTACTGCAGACATAATGTTCATCTATTGATAGTGTTTGGTTTAGCATCTGGAATCCCTAAACCATACTATAGGCAAAATCTACCAGACAAACTTTTGCACAAACCATAGTTTGAGACTTTCCAATTACCAAATCGAACATACACCACCAAGTGGTATGAATTGGACCGAAAGGTGCATTACTACCAACCTTGTAATAGGGCCAATGATCATTATGAACTTGTCTTGGATATACATACACAACTTCGATATATCATGGATCCTACAATTTAAGCATAAGATTTTTTCCCCTTCTTTAAATACAAGCCACTACCTAATCCTTATTATCTTTATCTTTGACTAAAGCCTAAGTGAATAGTAGATAGGCAGGTGGGATGTTTATTACTAGTATGACTTATCTCATGCACCTTTGGGAAGAAATATCTCAATCATCACAATGAAAGAAAATGCATAAAAGGAAATCTGTCAGTTGCACTTACAGAATTTACAGAACTTACAAAATATCTCAACCTTCATTAATGGTAAAACTTTCACTCGAGTATTTAACACAACTACATATCCATACTCGAACTAGAGACCACTGGTTAGGCTGAACAACCCCGTACCAGCTAATCTACGTGCTCGGTGTAATAACTTTACAATGTTTAGTATTGAATTAGGTGTTTAAATTTATGACAGGGCAGTGCCTTTTTTTATAATTGAAACGCAAATGCACATACATGGGCTTTTATATTGATATCAACAACACACACATACATAAAAGGAAATCTATCAGTTGCACTTACAGAATTTACTGAAAACTAAAGCAAAACAACGAGCTAGTTGGGTTTAACTTTGAACTTTGGCATTGAAAAGGGACTTTGTGGACTAATTCATATAATAAAGGTGTTCCTTTATCAAACCAAACCACTAGATGGTTAATTTTCCATTCTTGCTGCAACTTGCTATTTTTAAAAAAAAATAAAATTCTTTTTTCCCTTTCCTTTTCTGCATCATTACCAAGTTGGAAATGAGATTAAAGTTGATGGGGGCCACACAAGTAACTAAACAAAAGTGGCTGTATCTTAGCTGCATTAAACTGTCGTGTGGTGTCTATCAATATGCAACTTGTGAAATAGTTGCAATTGCCATATGTAGTCATTGGGTCAAGTTTAGGCAACTGAAGAAATAAATAAAAACATTGGGTGCTGTCATGCAGGAATCTCAAAATGACGTTGGATGGTTTGGCCCACAAACTTTTAAGCGATTGAGATGCTGAGATGGGAGACGACGTGGACAAATGCCTTCCAACAACACCACGACAGGAAAGGATATGCCTATTCTTCACCTTAGAAATATGATCATCTACTTTTGAAAAATAAGATAAATAGGATTTTGCGCAAAATATAGTGAACCTATACACAGATATTATATTTCTTTATTATATACATGGAAGCAGTGGCGGATTCAAGACCCCCGATCGGCGGGGGCAATTTATTTTTTAAAAAATAATAATTAATAATTATTATTATCATGTGTGAAGGAAATGAAGCATGAAAATGAAGAAAAATAATTTTTTTTTGTTTCCCAGAGTATTCTCTCACCCAATATGTGAGAAATTAATCTTTCAAGGTATTGTCAGATGCAAAAAGAAGACCTTCTCAACAGTATTTTCTCCATACACATGGATTTAAGGATTAAACCCAAAATCACATGCTCAAGGGACCCGAGTCCCTTCCATTTGGACCAATTAATGCATGTTGGTATGAAGAAAATTAGCTAGTAGTTATTGCTATTGAAGAAAAGATAAATTTTTACTTTAAAATCAAATACTTGAAAACATATAATAGCATTTCCGATGGCCTTTCGCCAATGTGCTCACAAATATTAAGAGCGTTGTTTATAGCAACTTTTTTCGTTAGAGAGATACCCATGTGTCTCAACAATTTTTGAGTTGCTATTTGCAACAATCCAAAAAGTGGATTGTTGCATGGTTTTAAATTTTTTGTCATTTATTCAATAGTTTAAGATTTTAATTATAAAATACTTCCTCCCGTTCTATTTATAAGATAATTTAGACTAAATGACATATATTAAGAAAAATAATTAATGCATTGATTTTCAAAAAAGTACTCTACAACATTCCAAGTTTACCCCTATTTAAAATTAAACTTCATTATCATAGTAATTGTGTCAATTTAAAACCTTTAATGGTCAAAGGGTAAATATGAGAAAAAAATTATTAAATGTTTCTAAATTTGTATATTTTGTCTTATAAATAGGACCATAAAAAAATTCAAACGTTGTCTTATAAATAGGACCTAAGGAGTATTCAAGTGTGGGGTAGGTTGTGGGGTCTATTTAAGCAAATTTTGAGAGTTATTAGGTTCGAACTAAAAAAGATTGAGTTGTTTAAAATAATAAAAATAAAATGATAATATGGGAATGTGTGAAAAATTATAAAATATTTGTTTAAGAAACTTTTGAGAATTGCTAGGTTGAGGATGACTAAGGGGAGTGAGAAATTGGATAAGCGTTAGATTCAAAGATATAAAACTAGAGGGGGCAAAGTACCAAAATACAAGATATTTAGTTGTAATTTTATGAAAGTGAGTGGGGTGCAATTGCAGACCCTCATATCCGCTACTGATAGTGGGTTCAAAGATATAGAACTGGAGGGGGCAAAATATCAAAATATAAGGGGCCGTTCGGGGTGGTTGCGAGTTTTCAGTTTTTTGTTTTTAAAAATTTTCAATCAAGTTTTTACAACTCAAAACCAAAAACTGAAAACTCGCAACCACCCCGAACGACCCCTAAGATATTTAGTAGTAATTTTATCAAAGTGAGGGGGTGCAACTGCACACCCGCATTCATACCTCGGTCCGCCACTGCACGGAAGGAGAACTCTCGAGTTCAATCATCACTAAATACACTCTTTTTTTTGTCGAAAAAAAAGAGTGTATTTAGTGAGGATTGAACTCCAAGCCCTAAACCCTAAATACACTCTTAACTGTGACTAAACTCCAAACAATATTATCCTTGCTAATAACGAATACATGTGATTAATACAAAAAAAAAAACATGCCAAACATATGCAATGATTTTTAATTTAGAATTTAATTTGTATGTACTATTATTGTACGTATAATACTGTTATCTAATAATATCTTATTATTTATTGTTTTGGTTTCAAAAAATTTAGGGTGAGGGGATGATGCCCCAGTCCAAGGCAGGGAATGCCTCCGGGCTCAAAGAGCACTTACAGAGGTACTTACATTTTACCTCACGCCAAGGGGACATCTTATTATTATTGTTTATTAACATATGAAATGTGATATTCATTAAATGATATAATAATACATAATTAGAAGAGTGTAAAACCTTTTTTTTACATTGATAGCGTGTACAAGTTAAATTCTTTAATTAATATATATTTAATATATGCAAATTTATTTATTAAATCTATTTGTTAGTTTTTAATTATTAAATTATATATCAAAATTTGTTAAAATGATTATAATATGACTTTATCCCGTAAGTAATAAATATAAAGAATAAAAAAGGATTTAATAACTATACACTGTCAGTGTAAAATAATTTTACACAGTCATCTAATGATTTGTTGACACATCATTTAATGAGTTTAATGACACATGATGTGTCATATTCATTAATTGATGTGGCAAAATATTATTGGATGACTGTGAAGTGTATGGTAATTAAACTTTTAAAAAAAAATCTCATAAAAACTAATATTGAATGTTCAAGATTAGCTTTTTTACACTTTCATGCTCTAATATGAGGATACATAATGTTTTTCTTTGTAAATCTATATCTACTTAGAAAATGAGCAGCTAATTTAGACTGGCTGATACAAAACTGAATAACAAACAAAAATTATGATTTCTCTTATAGTTTTCCCATCCCAAAATCTAGTTTGAGGTACAAATTGGTTTCATCCATGTATATGTTTGGCAAAATAATGGTTAGGTTGTGCTTGGACAAGTTTAAAATATAATTTGATGAAAAACTATTTTTCTTTTATTAAGAGTGGGACCGTGAATTGCAAATTAAAATAAAATGAATCTAAGCTATAAAGTTCATTATTATAAGTCAAAAAGAAAAGAAAAATCAAGCCTACAAAAAAGAAAAGAGGAGTATCCACTAGTGCCGGTCCAATGATTGGGGGTTTAGATAGTTTAACATAAAATTATAGGTTCAAATCTCATTATTTTCCTTATAAAAAAAAACCCAACATATGATTTAACAAATGCATGCGCCCTTATATTGATATGAATGAGGGAGATTTATATTGCCTGATATGGACAATTCATTGAAGCTATATGGCTATGGATAGTCCACATATATACGAAGTTACCTTTTCCTTCTAGTTCTATATAGTTGTATTGTAAGACAGTGTCTCCTTTAACTATATATCTATCAATCAGTGATGAATACATACATATGCTATACTCTCTGGTTCAGAATTCAGATGATAGTCGTGCGTGTGGCACGTGATTTCTAGGGGTTTCCAGTCCAATATGGCCATGTAGACTTTTCTTAAGGGACCACCACCATATACGGTTCAATACTTATTGGTCCTACAGGATCATACATCAACTCTATTTGATTACATATCACATGAGGGTCTTCCTTCAAAATATCACTACATTTGATTTGCTTGTGTCCATATATTTTTACAAAGGGTACTAATAATAATAAAATAGAGTGGTTTGATTTTTTTTTTATATAAAAACAATAGTTTCATAAATAATTTGTTCTCTTAAATTATAAATAACAACAAAATTTCAACAATCAATCTAAGCATATATACCTCTCAATTACATGTAATCTATATGCACATTTACCCCAAAATACACATAATTAATATTCAGCCACCCAAAATTCCTCATCACTAACAAATTACACTATCACACATTTAAAAAAAAAAGCACAATGCCATAGCCAACATCACGTAGAATTGGAGATATACACATTCAACTTTTTCTTGCCTTTTACCAAAAAAAAAAAAACCTTTTCTTGTCTTACATACCAATCAACAATCCAAGTGGTCACTCTCCTTGCACTTTCACAAACATAGCAACTTAACAACAAACCCAGCAGCAAAAACATCCACCATTGAGTTACATAAAATTACCTCTGGCATTAATTGCGAATTTTATCGTGAATTGTCATATAGCCATTGCCATGCTAAACTATCATAACCATTCTTACAACATTGTTGAACAAATGCATATTTCCGTATCCTTGTTTTCTAACCTTACCATTAAAATACAAATACATTACAAATTGAATTGTATTTTATTAGAGTTTAATCCGTTATATATTGTCAATATGTAAACAAAAATTTACATTGTTATTAAATGATGGTGTTTACAATAATAATACATACAATTTAAATTCTTTTCATTATATATAATTCATTTTCAGGAGTCGAATTGATCAAATTAGCTCAATTTATCGGCTCTGATTTTAACAATAATTGGGCAAGACAAACAAGGACAAATTTGATAGTTTGTTGGTAAACTAAATCCGGGACAAAATTACTTGGAAAGTAAAAAGTGTTACTCTATGTTTTTACCACATGCATTCATTGCATGCTGATGACATTTTCAGGTTGTACCATCCTGAAAGATCCTAATTCCGTAATTTCAGTGCTTAGCCTCAACTACTGATTTAAGCAATTAAGCTACTAGGCTTCTAGCCCTGTTTGTTTGTTTGAGTAGAAATAGGAAAGAAGAGAAGTGAGATGAGTGGAAATGGAGAAAAATAGACATATTTTCCTTGTTTGGTGGCACAATGGAAAGGAGGAGAAATACACTTTTTTGGTGGGTCCCACGCCTTTTGTATTTCTCTCCAAATTTATGGAGAAATGAGGAGAAATGCACTTTATGATGGGTCCCACACCAACCCCTTTCACATCTCTCTCCTATTTCTCACATATTTCACTCACACCAAACAACCTACTTTCACATTTCTCTTCTATTTCTCACTCATTTCACTCACACCAAACAACCCTTATTTCTCCTCTGTTTCACCTCCATTTCTCTCGTTCCCACTTTTTTTTTATTCATTTCTTTTCTCTTAATTTCTCTACTCCCACCAAATAAAGCCTACAATGTAGCCCATGTCACTTTTCTTTGTTAGTTAACATTAAATAAAAAAAATATTATTCCACAAACACAACCTAATACCCATTTCTAAAAGTGAGCTCCACAACCTTTTATGAGTGTTTGTACCATCTGATAATGACAATTGAGAGTGAGCAATCGATTCTCAAAGCTGTTAAACAGCCCTGATAATATAGTGGGGCCCTTACTCTCATTTCTCTCCATTAACAATTCACAGTCACATAGAATAGAAAAAAAAGGACTTTCACATTCACAAAGAACCTTCTGGACACACTATCCCTCAAAATATCTCCTGCACCAAGGAATCTCAGCCCTACATCACCACCTCTAATCCTCATCTCACAGTCAAAAAAAGACTTCTTTGGTTTAATTATTAAAAATAAAACATTATTCTCACTCGCATTTAAATAATATGAAAATAAAATAAAATAAACTATATAAGGGCCAGAATTGAAGGTCTCTGGAGTGTTCATGAGGCTAAGAAGGGAGGACCTTTTCCCTTGTTCTTCCCCCCTTCACTAGTCTTAACAAAAACAAATGCCAAGTTGGTATTTTTTCACAAATTAATATGTAGCCCAAACCCAAGTTGTCATTCAACTTTTATAGTATATATAAGATATATAATCACATAGTAATACTATAGTGATTGTGTATGTCTGTGAGATAGAGTTTGGTGTTTTTTGCTTTAATTTATATTATGGTTGTACGGAGTTTGGTTTTGATTGGGCTTGGTTGATTCAATTCGCCGACAAGAAAGTTTAGTTTGATATTTGCTTGGTTCTGTGGAGAGTTTTCGATTGGTTGGTGCTGTTCTTCATAACTACTTGAAGTTTGGATTGTTATTGTTTTAGTAATAATGGCTAATGAAGGAGGCAAAAGCAGTGACTTCTATGCGATCCTGGGCTTGAATAAGGAGTGCACTGAATCAGAGCTAAGGAATGCTTATAAGAAACTTGCACTGGTTAGAATTGAATCATCTAAATGCTTCCTTCTGGAACTTTCTTTCTTTTTATTTACCTTACTACCCCTGTTTCTCCAAAATTTCTTTCACATGGGTCTTCTCAAAATCACATTTTGATCAACTTTCTCCATTCTCATCAGCAAAAGAGTTTCTATTTCCTGTGTTTTGGTAATTGCATAAAGTAAATTTAAGTCCATGTGTGGGAAAATTTGTAAAAAAACAGAGAAGATTGAAAAAGATTTGTTATTGTCATGGAAGTTGGAATTCTTTAGTAAGGAAAGGTGTTATTTTTGTTTGATGGGATAGAAATGGCACCCAGATCGTTGTTCAGCGTCCGGGAATTTGAAGTTTGTGGAAGAAGCTAAGAAGAAATTCCAGGCAATACAACAAGCCTATTCTGGTAATTCTACTTCCCTGCTTCATTTTCTCTTCCAAATTGAAATAAAGTTGGAATTTTTATTTTCATTTATTATGAATTGTGTTTTTCTTGTGTGGCAGTTTTATCTGACTCAAACAAAAGGTTAATGTACGATGTAGGAGTCTACGACAGTGATGATGACGAAAATGTAAGTCACCCACCTCACTCATTTGTTCCCTGCAGTTAACATTTTTTGAAGAGAAGAAGCCCAGTTTGAGTTTTTTGAAAATGAATCCTTTTTGTCATTTTTATATGATAAGATTATAAGAAAAATTCCTTTCTATATCTGTTTTCTTAAATATTTATAAATTTGGATAAGATTTTATTTATTTATATGATATGAAATTTGAGAGAAGCTTTAATTTTTTTTTATTGGGTTGTCCCGTCATATGCAGTCTTGTCAAGTCATGTTTCTTTTTTGCACCGTCCATTTTTAATTTTTTTCCTACTTGAGGTATCTTCTTCGGGATTGATAAGAATCCACTTTGTCCAACAAATGCTGGACACTCTATTCCATGAGATTGCCCCAAAGGCACCACACCACAATTCATAAACTTTCTTTTGAGTCAAGTCAATTGGTGTCTCTCATAGCACATGGGCATGTTGTTTATAGATTTCAGTAAAGAGGGAATAATTCATGGAATCGAGTTTGGTTTTGGCCTTTTTTGGGGGAGGGGGTTGAGGTGAATTGGATCTAAGGAAGGAGTATTTGTGATTGATCCAATAATTTTAATGAGCTAATCTAATAATGAGTTTCCATTTGCAGGGCATGGGGGACTTCTTGAATGAAATGGTCACAATGATGAGCCAGACTGGTCCAAATGTGAGCCCTCTTTAATTCATTGCAATATTTTTTTGCTTGTAATTAGTGGAACATTAGGTGACAAAAGCTAGTTACAAACAATGTTGTTTTATATATATTTTTTGTTTAGTGGATAAAGTTAGACATAAACAATTAAACATAGTGTCTGCTTTAGTCAAGTACTATGTAGTTATTTATACATTTTTTTTGTTGTTTTCAATGGGCCACTCCAGGGTCAGGGGTCTACCTTTTCCCTTTTGTGATTGGGCCATAACTATATTTGTATTTTGTTGGTCCAAATGTTGGGAGGATATTACTGAAGTTTCTTGCTGCATACCAAATCAGCAAGTGGCTGAGGACAGATAAACAAAATTTGGCATAACAATTATCAATCTCCTGTGTTTTCCATATTGGTCAATTAAAATTAACTTGTCACATATTCTTTTAGTAATGTTATTGACTTATATGTCTTAGAATTCCTCAGAGTTTTTGAAGAAATATTTTTGGTCTGATATTTTGATGAAGAGGTGAAGGCATCAAAAGGTTGGTTTTAAAAGTTCATTGGGGCATAGACAATTGATGAAATTATATGTGTATAAAATAACAGGAAAATGGTGAGGAGAGCTTTGAGGAGTTGCAACAGCTGTTTGAAGAGATGTTTCAAGCAGATATTGGATTAGATGGAAGCACATCTCTTTCTGCTGCTGGTTGTTCTACTTCATCTACTTACATGACTTACACTGAAAATTCTAATTCAAACAAACGCAATTCCACTGAGATGAATTTTGGGAAGGCAGAGGATTCTTCTAACTTTGATGCCAATTACCAGAACTTCTGTTTTGGGGTTAGTATATTCTACTTTTTTTGTTATGTTATTTCATTTGATATAACATCCATGGCATACACATTACATCATGATTATGAGAAATGAAGTGGGAAAAGGCATGCAAATCTGAAGACTTAGGCCTTAAATTCCCAAAAATTACATCCTCAGCCTAGCTTCTGTTCTTGTAAGTTACAAGTATTTTGTATGATTTTGGAATGTGGGGAGTATTTTGTATGATTTTGGGATTCTTTCTTCTCTAGGCCCTATGTTGAATAAAGCAACAAAAATCAGTTTTGAAAGTCAGAAGAATAGGTTTACCATGTATTGAGTTCTGTGGTTTACTTTAAAGCAGACCTGATTTATGAGGTTATGGGGATGATACAATGATTTGCATGATCTGTTAGTGTATATAGCTTTTCAGATTATGCTAAGATAAGAGCAAATTGGTTAAGAGAAAAGGTAGTTTATTGGTGTTGAATCTTTCTCAAGAGTCTTTTAATCTGTGGTATCTTTTCTGTTGTTCATGTCCTCAAGGTTGATCTTGTAAATTATCATTATCAATGAATGAGGATACAAAACAATGGAGTGTATGTAAGTATGTGAAAGTGGTAAGTGATTCCCCTTGGTCTTCTCCTTACAAAATGTCATCTATCTCAGGTTCTTTGGCTGATAATGAAGTGTTTTCTTAAATCCCCAATTCTTATGGCATATTTCATGCATTATATAGCTGGACTTATATATGCAAAATTGAAATACTTCTCCATTACATATACCTTCATGTTGACTCAGCATTTTCTTATTCTTGATGTGAAGACAGGTGAAGCACCTCCTAGATGTCGAGAAGGGAAAAGGGGGAATTCCAGAAGGAGGAGGTAACAATAGACATAGAAATGGCAGAAAACAAAAAATCTCATATGGTCATGATGTTTCCTCTAATGATTGCCATGGAATTTCTGCTAAGTAATGAATTTGATGCCATGCTAATTGCTATGCATCAACCTTAGCATTTTGGTTATGAGAACACCACAATCTTGACTTGTTGCTAAGCTGGTGGCAGAATTGTAATTCCATTGGAAGATCAAAGCAACTATACAGCTAAAAAAATAAGGGGGGAATATCATATTTTATATGAGTACTAAGAAATACTGGACCAGGGATGTCACAAATGCCTTGCAAATTTTATGGTAGTGGCACCTTCAATATATGTATCAATAGCTGCCATTATATATCAATGGTAAGAGATTGAAATGAATTCAATTGACAACCCATTTTAGTCCCTTCATTTATGCAGATTGCTTCTTTTTCCTTTTAAGATAATTAGTCTAAAGTGCAATATTAGCCATTTACTGCAGTACAGTTCTTTGTGTTCACTTCAATTTGAAAGGAATATTTTTTCTTGTTTTGCCTAAATTAGACAAGGGAAAGAAAGGTTAATAGGAATAACAGAACCTAAAGGAAGCTAATTCACTGTTATATTGAGTATTGACCAATTCACCATTCCATGTGATAAATAATAAATTACACCTTTTCACTTTCCTTAAGATATTTTTCATGCATCATAAAAACATGTGGAGCTATTGGTGGTGACAAGAAGAAATGAATCCAAGTCAGGAAAAATGGCAGTTGGTGGGTATTAATTTATATATGGACGGTCCTACAGCACGTGGGGAGAGACCCTACTTGATTCAAAATAGAGCAGATATTTCACATACACACTTCTAGTTCACTTTTGGTTTTGGGACACAAATTCCAAGCAAGTAGGCCAAATATTTTCAATGCTTGCTAGATTTGTGATTTGTGGGTCCTTGAAGCACAATAAGTGGTTGCCTTTAGTCACACAAGTTGTGTAACTTGTGTTTAACATAGAATATGGTTTGATTGATGTGCATAATAATTTCCAAGCATTTAATCCAAAAAGGGAAAAACACACCACCCACAACTTGCAATGTTGTTGTCATTACCTAATACAGCATTCTAGATTTGTCGAACCAGGAAGGTAGCTCAGATTTTTTTTTTTAACTCAAGAATCATCATTTCATTGAAAATAACAAATAGTAATATTTGCAAGTGTAATAATAATAAAAAAAAAACAAGTGGACCAAGTTGTGGCAGTAGAACATGGTTTTAAATAGCAACTGGGGCTAGGAAAATTAATAATAAAGCTAATAGATATAGGGACACTCTAGAAGAGAACCCTTTGTGCAGACTAGAGACACACAATCCACGAGTTGATTGCCACAAATATTGTTTGGTAGTGCCAAGTTGCTATAGAAAACTACCTGTACTCAGCTTAATCTAAGCCTTCCCTTTAGGAACCAACTCATAGTTCAATCCCCACGCCCCAAAGTGAGAGTGACAAGCAGGTATCAATTCATATATGTTAGTTATGACTTAGGAATGAGTTTGTTATTCTGTTAGGTTGTTATTTCAGTTAGGTTAGTTAATCATTGTTCTCTAAACTGCTTATAGTATCTTGCTGTATAGGAAAAGGTAGAGAATAAGCAGAAACGATTTGCTGAGAACCATATGAAGTCCCTACTGAAGGTGTAACCTATCTGAAACTGATTGTCTGAAATAAGAGAAACGTGTTTTTCTCTTGCATATTTCATTTTCTCTCTTCGTGTTCTTTGATTCTTTTTCTTTTAAGCTTTCGATTGGTCGTTCTTACCCAACAATATATAACAGGTACTGATATTAGTATGTCCCTTTATGCATTAGTAGATAGAACTATTACAAATTACAAGTTATTGATCAATTCCTTTTAAGTAAACTAGCATACTGTTTCCTGACTCTTGGGACCATGAAATTTAGTTTGTTACTTTTTTGAAATAGCATAAAAGTCCTTGATTTTTAGTCCTATCCATTACTTCAGTCCCTAGTTGTAACAAAATAGGACTGAAAATGACGACGTTTGATATATTTGTTGAAATATTGTTTCAATCTGGTCGGTCAGGAAGACCAGCCTTCCCGGTCGACCATCCAGCCTCCTGACCGGCTAGACTTCCTGCAGGGCCGGCCTCAGGGGGAGGTCGGTAAAGCAAACGCTTTAGGCCTCCCTGTTACAAGACCTCAAATTTTTTTAGATATACTTTATATATTAATATTAAAGGTAAAGTATGTTTGTAATTCATGTAAAATAAAATAAATTTGACTTTAGTTCTTATAACTTAAAATTGGTATGTTGAGTCTTTCTCTTTTAAATTATCTCATATTAATTTTCATCAGGTGTGTTTTTAGTCTTTAGTATTTCTTATTAGGTATATTTTTATTCCCTAGTGAGAGGGGTGATAAGGATTAATTTGAGGAGATTTTAAGAAAAAGAAACTCAACATATTGGTTTTAAATGATGAGAATCAAACCCAAATATGCTTAAATTTATAAAGATTAAAAGCATATTTTACCCAGAATTTAATAAAATTTTTATATAAAATATAAAAATATTACTAATTATTAATTAATAGATAATAATTAAAATATCTTTTTTATAAAAATAAATTTAATATAAATTTCTTTTCTTAAAAATAGACTCATTTTATTTAAAAAAAATATATATGTCATTTCTGTTGTTTTATCTCTTAAAATGAGGCCCCATCTTATAATTTGCTTTAAGCTTATATATATGTTGAGTTGGCCCTGCCTTCCTGGTCGGCGGGCTCTCCAACCTGACTTTTAGCCCGCCGGCTGGCCCAGAAAGTTGTAAGTCCGGCTGACCGACCCAAAAGGCTGGAAGTCCGGCTGATCAGGAAGGTTAACCGACCTGGAAGTTGGAATGCCGGTTGGCCCAGGCTAGCCGGTTGACCAAATTGAAACAATACTTCAACAATTATATCAAATGATGTCGTTTTTAATCTTATTTTGCAGCTGATGTGTTGTTTAACGTGGATGTATCATTTAACGTGACACATCAACTGCAAGTTAACATAAGTTATAGCTATGGATTAAAGTGATGGACGGGGTTAAAAGTGTGCTATTTTGAAAAAAAGTCAAAAACGAAATTGCATGTTCCGAAGAGTCAAGGACTAATCATAGTTTTTTTGAAAACAAACTGCATTGAGTTAACATTCAAATCTAATTCACAAAAGATAAGCCATGACTAGCTAGGAAACTTAAGAATACAAGTGGTACAGCATCGATCATTGCATTTCTTTTACCCATATGTTTTCATCAACTACTCATCTTTGATTTCCATCAAAGAACAAATCTCATTGATTAACTTTATTTTAATTTGTGTTTTCTTTCGTGTGAAAAAAGTGTTTCTGGGAATAGTAAGGTTCTTCTAATTTGGTTAAAGATAAGTCTTTTACATTAAGATTAAGAGAAAATCACAAATTAATAACTTATATATTCAGATTCCAAGTAATTGGTATAGTTATATGATATAAACATATTTGATTGTGTGCTTAATACTCACACATCACTAATATGTCACTAAAACAATTCTTTTGAGTTGGTGAAGTAAAAATTGAAAAAGTCTTTTAAATTTATTTTCTAATTTTGTTGGAAGCATTGATTTAATGTACTATATAAATGAAAAAAAATACTTGGTCATAAAGAATCTAAGTCAAGATATCTCTCTTTGGGAAATTTTTATGTATTGTTAAAATATATGCATTGAGCCACTTAGAAAGAATAACATAGAAATGGAACAACAGTACATGCTTGATAAGTTTATTTTTTAGTTTGAGATGAGAAGTCATATTACAGTACTGAAACCTAACAGATAAGTTTATTTTGATGAAATAATTATTTACTTATATTTTGTAATCTCTTATATAAATTTTGAGAAGAAAATAATTGTTTAGAAGGGTTAAATGTGTTTTTTATTCATATAAAATTTATAAAATTTGATTTTAATCCCTAATAATATTTTATTTATTTTTAGTCCCTCAAAATATAAAAATCATATACTTTTAGTCCTTGAAACTATGATCGTGAGCGTGAGGGACTATAGTTCACTATTTTTACTAAGTATAGAGATTAAAACTAATTTTTATAAATTTTTAGATATATCAACAACACAGTTAACACACCAAAAGAGTTGTAACTCAGTTGGTAACGCAAACTGAGATTATGAGAAAAGCTCTTAGGTTCGATATCAAAATTTATTATATTGGTTTATTTTTCTATTACAAGAAATCCAGAGTCTCTTACTTTTCCCTTGAAAAATATTAGGGGTTGTTTTTTATAACATTTTTTTATTTTTATTTTCTATCTTTTAATTTTAATTATAAACAATATTAACTTTTTTTTCATTTTATTTCATATATTTAAAATTTTATAAATAAAATGGAGAAATTAATATAAAATTATTTTCATTGTTTCCTATTCAAAATTATGAAAATAGGAAACAAAATGAAGAAAATTAATGTAATGTTTTTGGTGGCATTTAAAATACACTTTTCATGGTTTGAGTGTATGTTGCACCCGGTTTCTTCAGTGCTTATAGCCAGTTCTCGCGTCTATTTTTTTTTTTTAATAAAAATAATCATTAAAAATTCCTTTTTACAGATTGGTCCCCCGATAGTTTGTTACAATTCCTTATCTATTAATTTCCTACCTCATTGAATACTAATATGTCCTTAGCCTTATTTTGGATATTATGCATGCATGTGAATTAACTACTAATTATGTGATGAATGAAATTTACTACACGGGGCATTTTAATTCCATACAATATCAAATGGTACTTATGTTATGAAGCAATGGCTTTAGGCCCAAATATTAAATAGGCCTCATAATTTTATACTTGTATATATTAATTATACTTATATTTAACTTTATATAAATATAGGATTTTATGTATATACACTGATAGTGTAAAAAAAGTTTTACATTGTTATCCAATGATATGTTGTCACATCAATTAATGAACTAATAATACATGAGGTGTCATGCCCATTAAATGATGTGACAACACATCATTGGATAATTATAGTGATTAAATTCTTAATAAAATTCTCTTTTGATTAAAATAATAGCTCTCATCTTACTATAACTTTTTCTCATAATTAATAATTATTTTATTTATTTTATTAGTTAATTTTTCTTATTATGTTAATCCAAGTTATAATACATATTTTTCTATTATGAAATATAAAAAATATTGTAATATATCAAAATCACCAAAATACTAATATAAAATTTAATTAGATAATAATAATTTAATAAGTAATTTTATATTTAAAAAAATTAAAAGAAAAAATTTCAATAAAATTATAAAATTATAAAATTTATATTAGTTAATTAGAAAATGTCACATCTCAAAAATTTGCTTTAGGCCTCGATATGTGTTGGACCAACCATGCTTTGTGTAACGTCCTAATTTCTAGATCCAAGAATAATGTTCGTTGGAAACACTATTCCCGAATTTCTGAAATTATTTCGTGTCATTTTCGATATCGGCACACATAATATAAAGATGCCTAAGCAATCCAACGTTTGCTCAGACTACCACATAATTCATACATCACATTTTAAACACAAAATTCTAAATTGAAACGTGGGGCAACCAACACCCTCAATTGTAAGAGTTCATAATCTCCTACCGGAAATCCGGCAGAGTTTCCCCTGAAAACTGGACATTTCCCAATTTCCAGAATCACTTGAAAACCAGCAAAATCCCAGTACAATTTATAATGACAAGAGTACAAATCTAGTCCAAAAAAGAAATAGGCCTCCGTGGCCAATCTAAAGGTTTCTACATCAATTACTAATTAATTAAAGACTACACTTAACCATATCATGAAATCTCTATTTAATTACATTATTAACAATTAATTACAATGGATAATACTTCACAATTACTATCTGCTCTCAAGAAGTGTAGGTTTACTCCAAAGGCTCCTCTTCATCTCTAAACAAGGCTAGAATACCTTGCATAAACTAAAATATATCCCCGAAACGTGGGGTGAGACTACGGTCTCAGCGAGCAAAGCATGCAGCAAGCAGTGTAGGGAGGCAGACATATGACATGCAACACATCATTCAACAAGTCATGCATAACTATTTCAATTACCACATTACAATTTCACTCAACTATACAAGATGTTTAATGCAAATATGGAGAATAGATATGTTATGCATGACCTGCATTACCCGGCAGACGGGGTCTTTTCACTATTTGGGGCTAGACCTGAGCTCAGACTACAAGGAACGTCTTCCTTGGGCATAACACCGCCAATTAACTGGGGGCCGAAACCCGTGTTTTAACTGGGGACCGAAGTCCAATTAGCTGGGGACCGAAGTCCAATCTTGATTAATTAAGGTGAACTGGGGCCGAAGCCAAAACTGGGGCCAAAGTCGTAACTGGGGTCGAAGCCGTAACTGGGGCCGAAGCCAAAACTCATTTTCTCTGGGAGCCAAGGCTCAAAAATCATTTTCCGGTTAATTGGCCAAAGGTCTGGATGCAATGCACACACAATACATAGTTCATGTATTCTTCTATATCTAAGCATATTCTCCTTTACAAATCTTAGCATGTGCAAAAACATCTATCTATATCAAAATAATCACAAAACATCAAGAATCATATATAATAATCATCCAACAACATTTCACCCACAAAAACCCAAAATCCCCAATTTCCCCTAACCTAGGGTTTTCACTTACAAGTTCATAAGCAACTCAAGACATGAATATTCTCTAATCCAACCATAATACAACATCCAGAAGTTAAAATGAAGGGGAATAGGAGAATAGGGATCATAATGGAAACACCCATAAGATGAGGTGAAAGTGTGTGAGCTTTACTCACCTCAAATGGAGCTCTAATGGAGGAAGAGGAGGAAGAAGGTGATGGAGGAATGGTGGAATCCAAGCCTTAAGAATGGTGGAGCACCTTCAATCAAGCCCTCCTCCATCTGCAAGCCCTTTCTCTCTCTAAAACCAGCTCCCTCTCTCTCTAAAGGCTCAAGGATGAAGGGAGAATGAGGGAGACCCCCCGTCTCCCTGTTTTAAAAACTGATGCGCGTACCTGCGCTTTAGCCGCGCTTAGCGCGCCTGAAGCGCGTGTTTCACCTAAGATTCTTCTGCCGCCTACGCTCAGGCTGCGCTCGGCATGCCTGGAGCGTAGGTTTCACTAGTGGCCTTTGATTCCTACGCTTCACTTGCGCTCAGCGCAGGTGAAGCGGGATCTACCCCTAAAACTTTCTTTTTCCTGCGCTTCACTTGCGCTAGCGCAGATGAAGCGAAGGTTCCCCTATTTTATACTCTGGTTGCTCCAAAAACTGCTAATTCCCATCTCTCCTCCGTCTAAACCTAGTTCTTTTCCTCCAAGCCTATTTTCTCTCAAGCAGAACCTTTCTCTAAGGGTCACACTCTTAACTTTCTCATTTCTCCTGACTCCTTCCTTTCGTCTTAAACCTTCTTTACCTATCCTCATTTCTTTACCCTTGAACCTTTATATTTCTGTCTAATGTAGGGTATGATTCCTTTTAGGTCCAGCCTACGGTTGTTTGACTCAACACTTGGTTAATACCCCCAAATCTCTTATAACTCAGTCTTCTTAGATATCCAATTTGTCACTTAATGTCCCCTTCAAAACTCTAATTCCCCTTTTTACCCTTTCTCCTATTTCTCCTGGCCGGATTCATAACCTAAGGCTTCTGCTATATCCTTTAGGTCCAAATCTTGGGATGTTACACTTTGAAACAAGCAAATTTTCCACATAAAACAAACAAACTAAAAGGAAGATATTAGATCACGTATACCATAAAAACAAATTGCCAATTATACGATAAGAATAGTCATTAATAAAATTTCATTCCAATGTCACTCTTTCAAGCTATAAAAGAATTATCAAGATAGTTTTTTTTTTAAAAAAAAGTCGTTCAACCTAGTCCAACAACGGACCTTCATAGGAACAGGGGAGGCATGGCTCCCCGAAACTTTTTTCAATTTTTTTTATATATATACAACATATTTATCTAATAATTAAAACCATTTATATTTTTAGTTTTAAAAATTCTTATTTTATTTATTTAAATATTATTTTAATGGTTAAATTTGTTTTAATATTATTTTATAAGACTTAATTTCAATTTTGATCTCTTTAGTTTGAACTATGTGTAATTTTATCTCATCTCAACTCTCAAGTATATTTGCATCAAATTAATTCCTTCTACTTATAAAATTAGGCAAATTTGATTTCTCTAACAATTGTTTTGTATCAAAATCCCTCAAATAATCACCTTCTACTTAATAATTTAGGGGTGTTTAAATCCAATCCAATCCAATTAGAACCGCAACAACCGATCCAAAACACCACAAACCGAAAAAATCGCAAACCGCAAAAAACTGAAATTTTTAATTGGATTGGATTGGATTTCGGATCTGCCTATGAGAACTAATCAAATCCAAACCGATCCAAAGTTTTTCTGAACATTTTGATATATTATTATTGTTGATGTTATTTTTCTATGATGATGTAAAAAAAATTATTGTTGTGCAACTATATTTAACGAATAACATTCAATAATGGGATGAGTAGTCATCAAGTAATTTATATATTATAGGATAAGATAAGATAATTGCATGTTTTTATCATAATTTTGATTTTGATTTCACAACTTCATTTTTTAGTTTATTTGAAAAACTGAAATCCAATCCAATCAAAACTGGTTAAAATTGGATTGGATTGGATTTGGAAAAAAATCTAAACCGATTGGATGATTAAATGAGAAAACCGAAATTATTGGATTAGATGATTTTTCCCTCAAAATCGATCCAATCCAATCTGCGAACACCCCTACTTAACATCTCCAAAAATTGAATTAATTAAATCATTTTAAATATCATTAATTTCAAAACACGTCAATCAAAATACCAAAAATTACCTAAACTAAAAAATCTCAATTTTTTTTCTCTTTAAATCTTAATTTCACCTATAAAATCTTTCAAATTTTATTAAATTTCTATTAAAAGTTTTACTTGTAAACCTCTAAAATTATTTCAAATCGATCTCAAATCTATCATGAACTATCAAATATTTGGATTGAAAATGATAATTTTGATTCAAGGTTTTAGGTAAAAAACAATTGACACATAACTAAATTTACTTAATTTTAAAAAATAATAGATTTAATTTATTAAAATAACTTGAAGGAACAAAGTTTCATATAGCATAAATTAGAGGATAAAAAATGTAATTTAATCTACGATATTATATATTTATTTATTAATACATTAAAACTTTATTTTTACTCCCACTAATATTTATTCCAAGTTCCCCACCCACTGCAACCTACATATCAAGAAAATTAGCAAAGCAAATACTGGCTGAGATCCTCTGTAGGACTGCAGATTCTGCAGTCCGGATCCAATGACTATAAATTAGTGTATGAAGTTTTTGATTTTTTTTTTAATTGATGCATTCAGAAAATAAACGATCGAGATGCAGTCCAGTTTTTCTTGGACCGGAGAGGATCCGAGTCCAGCAACTACGGAGACCTAAATTTTATTCAATGATATTTATTGATCAAAATCAGGAAAAGTAATATTAAATTTTCATTTTAATAAAAAACAGTGCACATAGGGGTTCACCGGTTTAGAAGTGAACACTGCATTTATATGTCATTTCAAATTTTAAATGCAACATGAAATAAAAATATTCAAAGGACCTTTTAGCAGTTTTTAAAAAATAAGCTCTTACACGGGCAACCAAGTGAGAAAAACGAAATCCTGGCCATCAAATTAAAAATTAATATATCGTCTGGTTAAAAGCAAAGCGTGTAGCATACACTCAAAATAAAAAGAGTGTATTTTAAATGTCACCAATGTTTTTATAACCAAAACTAAAAGTAATTTTTACAAATTAAATTTAAAGACTGAAAATGAAAACAAAATATATTTTTTGAAAGTAAATACTAAATAGACCTTAACTTTCGGAGGTTATTTTTTCCTTGGTCGAACTGTGAGGATTATGTTTTGTTTTTTTAAGCAAACCCATACGAGGACACAATCCACAAATTGGTGGTGTGACTCTGAGCCCATTCAATACTTCATGTGTACAGTCTAACTCAAAAACTCAGTGGGTTGGACCAAAATCATAATTCAAGTACTCAGTGGGTGTAGTCCAAAAATAAGCCCATTTAAATTCCGGGCCCATATAACATCCGTCTTACTATATATTTCTTCCAGCAACAAACCCTAGTTAGGTATTGCTGTTGGTTTGAAAACGCCAAGTTTCAACGATGAGGTATTTCTCTCTTTTCATTTTCTCAGCCTCTTTATGCGTTTTGTTATGTACGCAATATCATTCATGTTCTTTCATTGATAACTGAGATTTACTTTGTATGGTGTTTGCGTTGTTAATGAAAATCATTCAGTAAAATGAGGCACTCGAAAACCTAGTGTAGTGTTTGTTTCTCTGATCCTTTTTGGCCGTTGATTATGCAGTAAGCTTCAGAGTGATGCTCTAAGAGAAGCTATCTCAGGAATCATGGCTGATTCCAAGGAGAAAAACCGTAAATTTGTGGAGACTATTGAACTCCAAATTGGGTTGAAAAACTACGATCCTCAGAAGGATAAGCGTTTCAGTGGCTCTGTCAAGTTGCCCCACATCCCTCGCCCTAAGATGAAAATTTGCATGCTTGGTGATGCCCAACATGTTGAAGAGGTAACTCTCTGCTGTAATCATCAAACTGATCTGTGTGGACTCTTCAATTAGGTGCAATATGTGAACCCCAATTTTCGAACACAGGATTCGTTATTTTACTCTTTTTAAGTATTTTGCAATAGATGATACCACCTGGCATGTATGTTTATTGCACTGTAACATGGTCTATGTCTTGACAGACAATCTCTTTGTGGTGTCATGCTATTTAGTTGTGTTCTATTTGTATTTTTTTATTCAGTTGATTGTTAGTAGATACTTCTTTTCTTGAAATAGCTGGAAATTACAAAATGCTTTTGTGATTTAGTAATTGCAATTCAAGGGAGCAATGTCCTTCATTTAGGTGTGTGTGATAGTGGTAACTTTATATTGTGTGCTTTGGATTTTTTTTTTCTGAATAATTATTGTTCAGCAGTTGCCAAATTTGTTGTGTTAATGATTGTTACTCTAATGTGCAGGCAGAGAAGATAGGGTTGGACTGGATGGATGTTGAAGCCTTGAAGAAACTAAACAAAAATAAGAAATTAGTGAAGAAACTAGCAAAGAAGTACCATGCCTTTTTAGCTTCTGAAGCAGTTATCAAGCAGATTCCTCGTCTTTTGGGTCCTGGTCTCAACAAGGCAGGCAAGTTTTTTTTTTAAATACTTTTGGACCATTTCAAGAGTACTAGGTCATTTGCTTCTGTCTTGATCATTTACTTTTTACGTTTCACTTTGCTCTCTTTTTACTCTCTTTTTACGTATTGTTTGAAAGAATCATTATATTGTGTCTTTCTAATTTCTAATTTCAGTTATTGCTTTGGCTCATTTTTATATTTTGCATGACTTTGCAGGGAAATTCCCTACACTTGTTACTCACCAAGAATCTCTTGAGTCAAAGGTTAATGAGACTAAGGCTATGATCAAATTCCAGCTTAAGAAGGTGCTCTGCATGGGAGTAGCTGTGGGAAATGTTAGTATGGAGGAAAAGCAAATCTTCCAAAATGTACAACTGAGTGTTAACTTCCTTGTCTCCTTGTTGAAAAAGAATTGGCAAAATGTGAGTCCACTCTCAATAAAATCTTTGCTTTGTTAGCTTCTATTTAATGGCGTTTTCTTTTAAATTATATGTTCTTGGATTTATTGGTGTTATTTAGAATTCCTCTAGCATAGGTAATAATATTTTAGTATTATATTATAACCAGAATGCCCCCAATTTCCATCCCTAGTAATTGTATGGCTGTAACATAATATCACTGTACAAAGTGTGACCCTGAAATCAATGAAGGGAGGATCGGTAAATGTTGCCGTTTGCACCTTTGTTGATTTTTTTTTGCAACAGATTCACTTTAGGAGCTCCTGATTTTCAATTTTCACTCTTTTTTGTTGCCGTTTGCATGTGGAACTGTTCTTTGTTCCAAATTTTCAACCTTGTTGAAACTGTTACTCGTCTAATGCAATCTATTTGTTGGTTTCAGGTGAGGTGCTTGTATCTGAAGAGTACCATGGGGAAATCGTACCGCGTCTTTTAAGGGACTGGTTTTAAATTCCGTGAACTTATGATCGTGTTTGATATGATATATTAATTATCGTAATAGCTGGACAAAGAGTTTTAATTTTTCTTCAGTTTTGCTTAATGAGAGGAGTTTTAATTCTTCTTCATTTTTGTTGAATGAGCTTTTTGTCGTTCGTTTATATTCTTGACTTGTGCTTTAGTTCTTAGCAACATTGGATAATGTTAGGGGTGCCAAATTTAAGCTACCCGTGTTTTTACTTATAACCGCTTGCCTCTGCTCCTTTGATGCATATGTTCTATAATTGGGGATTGAATTGGCCCTGCCTAATGCCAATACCATGTCAATCAATACCGTGCACACCGTTTAGTTTTTATGAACATTAATATCTAAGCTCATCATATACAACCAATTAGGATGTACCTTGATGTCTTCTGTCGAAAGACTTTTACATAAAAGCAGGGTTTGAGCTTAAAAAGAAATGATATGAAAGTTGTAGCAACAAATTTTTCCATGAATGGTCAACAATGATATAAAATTAATCTGGCAATTGGTAGATAGAAGGGATATGAAAAGGTGAACAGACATAAAGGTTAGTTTTTCTTTATTCTCTTCCAATAACATCCCCCTTTTGCATTTTTAATGCTTGTGTCTTTTGCCATTTCCAGTATTTCAGCTGTGTAGGGCTGTCAACTGGTAGGGTACGGTCGGTTTCGGGCCCAAATGGCCCAACCAAACGAAAGGGAATAAGAAAGGCCTAATTTCGTCCGGTTGGAGGTTCGGTTTACCGGTTGTTTGGTTAAACGGGTGGGTTTCTGCGAGTTTTGGGCCTATTATTGGGCCTAACCATTTTTTTTCATTTTCAATTATTGAGCATTTCTGATAAAAAGTCATAGCTTTTTTTTCACCGTTTTTAATGCATGCCTGATACGCAAATTGGGTTTATTTTAGAACTGGGCAAATTAAAAATTGAATGTAACAAGCTCAATTTTTCGTCCAAAAAAAAAAAAAGCTCAATTTCAAAGTTACAAAAAAAAATATTCCAGCAAGTATAATAAAAAATTTCCAGAAAAACCACACTCCTGCCCAATAAAAAAAACTACCTCCAAATTCCGTTTGATGACCTAATACATGAAACACAGTTAAAAGTTTGATTAAATATTAATAAAAATATAAGTATAAATATTGTCGGCTGGCTATGGCTAGGCTACTCACTATGTAATTACAACTTACAAGTTTCATAAGACATTTAGCACCACCATATGAGATTCAATGATCACAAATAGAAAATAAAGAGAAAATGACATCAAATCCATAAAACATCAATCTCTAAGCCATCAATGTCTCCAACCGAGATTAGGTAACATCCATAATCAAGAGGAAAGCCTTGTCAAGAATAAATATTTGCCATTACAAAGAGTTGGATATAACAAGGCAAACAACAAAACAATATTAGAAAAAAAAAAGAAGAGTTGGCCTAATCATACCAAGGCTGTATAATTGGGATGTTTGAATACCACTCTTCTAATAGACTCCAAAAGTTAAAGAACTGTTCTACATATAACAGATTTGATTACATATGTTCTGCATGATGAAGCAAAAATAAAAATGAAAATTAAAATTAAAATTAAAACAAACCAAAAGTATATTATTTTAAGGAATGTTCAGCAATGTTGAGAGACATTCCTTTGTATTCAAATATTATACAGAAAAGAAAAAATTCCATGCACAACACCTAATAACCATGATGCAAATAATGGAAAAGATCTAACGAAATATCTACTTATGCAACATCAGTATTTCATCTGAATATTAATATTTGTCATAGAGACATCTAAGGATCTTCCCTGAAATCCAGTCATATTCAATGGGATTAACTGTCAGAGCTATTCACACAAAAAACTATATAGATCTCAGCCAATGTCTCCACGGTATACATTTTAACAAGTAGCTGAAAAATAACAGATTTAAGAGGAATACATACAGATTTGTCACGATGCCTTTCTGCAAAAGCCTTACAGTTGTAGGAGGAACTACAGGTAAGGTATGACGTGCCACATCACAAAACAACACCCACAACTTGCTTTTGAACATTTTCATCAAGATCCAACTAAACAAGGAGCTGAGACAGAATATTAGTTACAATATATAAACCAAAGCAACCAAGCTTCAATGGAAGTTACCTACCAAGAAAAATACATAAGTGATCATGCAAAAGTGAAGGTTGTATGGAGCATGAATGATCTTTAAAAAAAGAGTACATAGCCAGAAAGGCTTAAATATGTTTTTGGTCCCTCTAAAATACACGCGTTTTCATTTGAGTCCCCTTAATTTTTTTTTTTATCTTTTAGTCCCCCTAAAATTTTTCCTTTTCAAAATAGTCCTCGCCGTTAGAAATGTTAACGGTGTGCTGATATGTCAGTTAACATCTATGCTGACCTGTCTTTCTCACTCATACATGGCATCCACTGTGTCAAAATTATTATTTTTATCAATTATTATTACTTTAAATGGTTTTAAAAAATAAATGCATAACAATTAAAATTAAAAAAACTCTCTTGAAGAACATTGAGGTTCTGTTGTTCGAGACTCACTCTCCAGAAAATCCTTCTTCTTCCTTCTTCAACCATTTCTGCCATTGTTGTCTTCTCCTGAGCTTCATTATTGCATGAATTTATTTCTGCTATTGTCCTGAGCTTCTCCCTACAAAGAAGGAATAATAACATTGAAATTGAAAAGACAATGAACAAAATCAGTGGTATTAAGTTGTATAAAATAAATGAGAGGAACCTTGGAAAGGATGTATCCAACGTTGAGGCAGGTACCACCGAGGGTACCATCGAGAAGCATGGATGCATCCCTTCCAAGGTTCCTCTCATTTGTTTTATACAACTTAATACCATTGATTTTGCTCACTATCTTTTCAATTTCAATGTTATTATTCCTTCTTTGCAGGGAGAAGCTTAGGACAATAGAAGAAATAAATACTTGCAACAAAGAAGCTCAGGAGAAGACAACAATGGCAGAAATGGTTGAAGAAGAAAGAAGAAAGATTTTCTGGAGAGGGAGTCTCAAACAACATAACCTCAATGCTCTTCAAGAGAGTTTTTTTAATATTAACTGTTATGCATTTATTTTTTAAAACCATTTAAAATAATAAAAATTGATAAAAATAATAATTTTGACACAGTGGATGTCATATATGAGTGAGAAAGATAGGTCAGCATAAATATTAAATGACACATCAGCACACCGTTAACTTTTCTAACGGTGAGGACCATTTTGAAAAGGAAAAATTTTAAGGGACTAAAAGATAAAAAAAAATTAGGAGGACTAAAATGAAAAACGTGTATTTTAGAGGGACCAAAAACATATTTAAGCCTAGCCATAAATCTGCACCTGCACCATGATTTTGGAAGATTAGCTCAAGAAATAATGAATGAACTTTTAATATGATTATAAGTAAAACAAAAATACACAGCTTACTAAAAAAAATACCATAGTTGGAAATTCGAGTCAAGTCTAATGAAATATAAATGACTCCAAAAAAGGCAAAAAAGACTTTAATCTACAAACAGAAAATAAATATCCAATTAGACATGATATAAACATGATACATGAATTAAAGTTCTTTAACCTGAAGCTAAACTAGTTAATTGAAGAAACAAACACTCAAACCCTTTTCTTTTAGCCAATATGCATTGGCTGTGACTGGGAGGACTTGCCCTTGTGCTCCACCAGCTCCTGTTGGTGCTCCTCCCGCCCCTTCTAAACCTTGTGATTTTCTTCGGAATTCTAAAGAACTTAGACAAAAAAAACAGATTAACTTATGGGCCGTTCGGGGTGGTTGCGAGTTTTCAGTT
This sequence comes from Sesbania bispinosa, assembly GCA_026901365.1. Lineage (NCBI taxonomy): Eukaryota > Viridiplantae > Streptophyta > Magnoliopsida > Fabales > Fabaceae > Sesbania > Sesbania bispinosa. Next base: position 36,992 of record QLOH01000223.1, on the reverse strand, counting down.
TTTGGTTTTTAAAGATTTTCAATCAAATTTTTATAACTCAAAACCAAAAACTGAAAACTTGATTTTGTGGTTTTCAAAACAGATATTTTGAAAACCACAAAAAGTGGTTTTCAATTTTTAGTTTTGAGTTGTAAAATCTTAATTCGAAGTTGTTAAAAACCAAAAACTGAAAACTCACAACCACCCCGAACGGCCCCTTACATATAAACATGAAAAAAATAAGATTGGAAAAATAATAGGAACAATCACCTGATATATTTTTCTCAGATATCTCCAATTCCTCACTGAAATTGAGGTCTTTGTGTTGATTAACAGAAGGCTTCAACCAATTTTGGGCACATATCAATGCTTCAATGACTTCAGGGGTTAAAGAGCTTCGGAATACATCAAAAACTCCACCCCCAGTGCTAAATGCACTCTTTGATGCAACAGTGGATACAGGAGTGGCCAAAACATCTCTGACCATGCATGACAGTATAGGAAATCTAGAGGAATTTTGTTTCCACCACACTAGAAGCTCAAAATTTTCATCCCGATCCACACAATCTTCAACCAAGTACCTCTCAAGCTCATTTTTTTTATCAAATGAATTTTCTTCCCTCAAATGTTGTTTGAAAGCATCTGTCCTTCCCCATATGAACTCCCTCTTAAAGGACAATGAGATGATTGCCCCCTCATACCTTCTTGCTCATGGGCTGTGGCATACCAAGAATACATTCTAGAGAGGTTGTTTCTTACATTAGTGGACAACTTATTCAAAAAGATTGGGTCATCCCTGTACATGTCCTCAAAGGACCACTGCACATACTTTAATTTATATTGAGGATCAAGAATGACCCCAAAATATATAAGTTAATTAATATTCATCAAGTTTCCCAAATATTTATCATATTTTTTCTTCATTTCTCGCCCCATATCACTCAAAACAGAATTGGTATTCATAGTGGACTGCCTAAGTTCACAATACACCAATGCCAATTGGTGAAATGCATAGTGTATACTCACATGCAAAAAAGATGATAAGATTTTAGTGGCCTAAAAAAACTCTTAAGAAATCTAACAAATGCTCGTGCATTTTCCCAATCTTTACTTTTAGGGGGACCAACCATACCTGAAGAGTAATCTAAATAACTTGGTTCCTCTCCCCTAAGCATTTCAAATGCGGTTTGAAACTTCTCCGCAACATCTAGCATTAGGTATGTTGAGTTCCATCTAGTAGGAACATCAAGACACACTAACTTTTGGCATGAAATCCCAACAAACTCTATGCACTCCTTAAATTTTGCAAGTTTATGAGGTGAAGACCTCACATCACAAACCTAACAACATTACGTATGCTTGCAATGGAGTTATGCAAGTCCCTCAACCCATCATTGACAACCAAATTTAAGATGTGTGCACAACATCTCATATGGAAGAATTGTCCATCTAGCACCAACTCAGACATGTTCTTCAACCTCCCTTTTAGGTATGCCACAACCACATCATTAGAAGAGGCATTATCTACGGTTATTGTTGATACATTCCTAAGACCATCTCCAATGGGAGATGCTTACATAGTTGCTTAAATTTTTATTTAATATTATTTTTGTGGGTCCTACTTGTACACCTCATCTCTTTTTACTTTTTAACCAACTCTTATAATTTAAGCAACTCTACGCTCCAACAAAGCAACTCTACAAGAACTTCAGAATGGACCCCACAAGTTACCCCACATTTATTATTTTAATACTTTAGGTCAACTTAAAATATTAATTATATTTTCTAAAAAAAATTTAAACGTAAATAATTATAGATTAAAGTTTAAAAAATAATTTAAATCATAATTAAATGTAAATTAATTTTTTAAATACTATTAAATTTTTTAAATATGTAAGTAAATATAAATTAATTTTTAAAATAAATTTTAAATGTAATTAAACAAAATTATTTTTCTAAATAAATTTGAAAGGTAATTGAATAAAAATTTTTGTCTAAAATATTTAAAGTTGTCCGTTGGATTGTGCCAAGGGAATTATGCAATATTTTTTTTATTCAAAACCCAAAATTCTTCTAGACTCTTCTACTCTTCCACCCCATTCTCTTCTCCCACCCATCCACACACTCACACTCACTCTTCAGCCACACACAGCGTCTTCACCCAAACTCTCCCTTCCTCCCTTTCCCCTTCCACCGTGTCTCCCTTCCCCCTCCCTTCATCCAAAATCTTTTTTCCTCCTTCCACCGCCATTTCCCCCCTCCCCCAAAAAAAAAATCGTCGTCTTCCTCCCCCCTACCGCCCCTTCTCCCCCCTAAAGAGACAGATCTCCCTCCCCAACCTCTCTGTCCAACTGAATCCCGCCTCGTCTCCCCCTCACTGTCCCTTCTCCCCCTAAAGAGACGGATCTGCCTCCCCAACCACGGCAAGCATCTGTATTTCGCAGCCACCACCTCATCGCCGCAAAATCTCTGTATTTCGCGGGTAAATCCGGTGATTTCTCCTATTTTTTGTTCATTTTTGCCTCTGTTTGGTCTTCCTCTATTGATTTCTCCCTTTTTTCTCAGATTTCATGGTCATTGTTGTTGATCTGTTGATTGAAATACCAACTCTTGCCGATCTGTTCATCGAAATAGCTCCTCAACATCTTTGCCATTTCTTCCGTTTTCTGTATTTTTTTCAATTTTTCCGTATTTGATTTATGTAATTCGATCTTGTATTTGCGGCTTTGCGCAATTTTGTTTAATTGATTTGTTATTTTTTTCTATTTAATAATTTATTCTTCTATAATTTTCTATAATTTATTTCTGAATCTGTAAATTTGCCATTTATTCCGTGATTACTGTGTTGTATTCTGTAAGAATTGTGTTCAACTGTCTTCAATTCATCCGCTAAATTCAGTTGCGTTTTAATTTAATATTCACCTTTATTCTCAAGACCCGTAAAATCCGGCTGCTTCCACAAGCATTTCTCTCTCTTCAAAATCTTAGTAAGGAGTCCACGTAGATGTGCCCCAGCGGTGTCCCAGTTGCTTCCCACAGTTCTTAAAAATAAGAACTTAAGAAGCAACCCGCGTTGGAGTTGCTCTAAGCCCCCACTCCCTCAACACCCCCTCAATTTGCTTACCTATAGTCTCACCTTTGTGGTTAGGAACTATAGAAAAACTTATTATTCTTTTCTGGTAATTCCACTCGTTATCTATAAAATGAGCTGTGAGGGTCAAATAATTTAAATTTTGAATAGATGTCCAGCAGACCGTGGTGAGTGCAACCCTCCTACAACCAGACCTAAAGAAACTCTTTAACCTAACTTTCTCATCTAAATACAGCTGAAAACAGTCCCTAGTCAGGGTTTGCCTTGAAGGTACTGTAAACTGTGGCTGTAATTGTCTACATAAATATTTGAATCACTCACCCTCAACCACCCTAAATGGTTGCTCATCCAAGGTGACAAATATGGCTAGTGCTTTCCTACAAGCTTCTATATTAAATCTTTGGCTAGCAACAAGTAAGTCAGTTTTTTCACCACTCTTAAAAGCAATGACTATTTGCTTGGGATCTTGGCCGATAGCATATGTGTATTTGGGACATATTTTAAGGTGGGCAAGCAAATTGGATGTGCCATGTACCTTAGTGTCACACAGATATTTTTTGTTGCAATATTTACAAGCTGCAATTGGTTCCTTTGATTCAGTTTCAGGTATTTTTTATGAAGTGTTCCCATGCAATTGATGTTTTTCGGGGACCATTAGCACTGGGTTTCCTCTTCCTAGCATTTTTCAGAAGAGAAGCGGTCAAATCGGGTTCTGCAGCTTCAGTTGCAGCTGCTGGCTGGTTAGTGGGCTGATTTCCACCACCTCCTGCTATTGGTGCAAAACTGGTGGGATTTACAGCTGCTTGAGGTTGATATTGTGTTGGTTGTGCTAGGGCTGTGGGCGACTGCCGACTAGACTGCTCCATTACTGCTTCAATGAAGAAGTCTTAGTCAATAACCGCACAACAATCCTTTTAATACATGTCTTAGTCTTAATATTAATTTATTATTGCCAATTAGTGTCTAACATCAATATTGTTTAGGGTCATAAAAGAAAAACACTACATGTGTTACATAAACCTTATGCATAGTAAAAAATAGCCATAGTTTTACCTTGCTATTAAAAGAATCATGATATAAACAGTTTTTGACAGTTAAACAATTAAAAGAATCATGCTATAAACAGTTTTAGACAACCAAGATATGTTATACAATATACAGAACACAATACACAATGATAGATTGGTACTGAGTAAATGTACCTTGCTTTCCCTTGCTAATGCTCGTTTTAGTGTGCTGATTGTTAGAGGTGTCAAAATGGGCTACCCGGTCCGGCCCGCATCGGGTAGAGGGCTTGTGCGGGCAGGGCTAAAATACCCGACAAAAATTCGGTCCTGTGAACTTAGTGCCCTAGCCCGGCCCTATGGGGGGTAGCGGGCTTGTGCGGGTCGACCCGGTTAAAAAAAACTAACTTATTAAAAAATGTTGCTCATTAAAAATTGTAAACAATTATACTTTTACAAAACTAAAAAAAATTATAATTTAGTTATAAAAATCATTTAAATAAAATTACTTTTATTTAACCTACAGGAAATTGTTACTATAAAATTACTTTTATTTAAAGATTATATTTATATAGATAATAAAATCATTTTGACACCTCTAGTCTTAATCTTAGAGAGCTATACTGGATCACTTGAGCAGGATCCATAATTTTTCTCTACTTACAAACCACGTTCAAGTAACATCATTAAGAGATGCTTACCAAACTGTAATGCTGGCCATAAATATTCTAGCAATGCTTAGTATTGATCTCTTTTCCATAATCTGACATGAATTGTATTATACCAATCCCATGAACGAAAAATATGTTTAATCAATAAATATAATACTCTTCCGTATAAATTGTTTCTTTCTTTTAAAAATATAGTAAACTTTAGCTTTGCCAGTTTGTCAATTATTGAAGAGTATTCATTTATTCCACAATGTGATCCTTTAGTTTGTTTTTTAAGTTGCAAGTTGTGGTTGGAAAAAAATAGAAACAGTGAGAAAAACACATTTTAATGATAGCTATATTGTGTACGCAGCAAGAAAAAATTGTAAAGATTGGGAGAATGGCAAATTCTCATTCTTTTTCCCCCCTCAAACTTTGTGAGTTCGTATACTCTGGACAACAAGACATTTAAAAAAAACGAGCTGCCCGGCCCGAACCCGCTTAAGAGCGGGTTTTTTTCATTTTCGGGCTAAAAAGCCCTGCAAAAATCCGGGCCTCTCATTTGAGTGCCCAAGCCCTCCCATATTGCGGGTTCGGGCGGGGCGGGCAGGTCGGCCCGACCCATTTTGACACCTCTACTGATTGTGCTCATCTTGGCTTCTCTCTAGTCCCTCATTTGCTCAGCTTTTCACAAACTTCATAGTGACAAAAACAAAAAAAATCAATAGATTAGTTTAAACAACAAACCCTAGGTAAATAATAAAAAAAATGAAACCTTAAATTATGCAAATAATCAAACCCTTAACAAAACCCCATGAAGTGAGGAATGAAAGAACAACACTCACGGTTCTTAGTTCTTTGTAGAGAATGGCTAATGCTTGAACGGGGGAAAGGAATGGCCGAAGGAAAACGAAGAAATCAAGCTAGAGAGGAAAAGGAGGGTTGCGGCCGCGGCGGCTGTTGGGGCTCCGGTGAACACGTCCACCCGCGCAGGGCGCAATTGCAGTGGCGAGCCACACCAATGGGGTCTTGGTCGCGGTGGGATAGATCCCTCGCGAGATAAGCAACAAACGCGATGGAGGTCTTGGTCGCGGCGCTATCTGAGATTCCGGTGGGGTGGGGTGGTCCTTTGCAGCGGGAACGGTGAGGCACAGTAGGTGGGTGTGGACGACGTGTGGGAGAGAAATGTTATGATGGGGCTTGTCACTTTTCAGAATGAAAGATAAAATGTGAGAGATTTTTAGGTTTTGTTAGATAACTTTGAATTTAATGGGCTATTGGGCCAAGCCATAAAATGCTCGCTCTCCCTTTGTTATATTGTTCGGACGGGTTCGGGTTCCGATGAAATTTTTTTTCCTCACCCGCACTCGCCCGCTTGTACCCATCCCAAACTGCGTCCCTTCACCGCGTAACCCGTTCACCGATCCGGCCTGCCCGTTTTGTCACAATTGTGTCCGGTTTTTTCGGGTTCCGGTTCGGGGTGGAGCGCCTTTAGACAACCCTACAACTGTGGAATACATTCTACACGGAGAAAAAGTAGACCTCGAGTCACATTAAGAGTTACATAAGTGTTTTTTTTGTCAAACTATATAAGTGTCTTTATTTATTCATTTTTGTCTCATGAAATTTAAAATCTTGAAGGATTTCTAGTAGTGCCCAAGATAACAACTTCAAATCAATGCTCTTGCCAAGTGGTTGTATTAAGCCCATCTAAGGAGCAAATTCCATATCAAGAAGGAAAAAGTACCAATAATTTGTTTGGTTTAGTGTTGAAACGTGGTAAACTCAAGTTCGCTTGAAATAGTTGCCGTTGAAAAATCAAAAATTGAATTTGGCTAATTTCAATGTCAATCCAAACACACTCCAATGCATCCTCTTGCCCAAATTATTCCAATCCACATGCAAGAAAATTACTTAGGAACTCAGCTTTAACTTTTCCTAAAGTCTCTCGGGGTTCTCTGGCTGCATTAAATATTCTAAAAAATCAGAATCAAGAACAAGAACAAGGAAGTGATATGAAGATATTGTTCAAGGAATCTTTGGTCGTATTTATTTTTGTGGTTATTATAATTGTTTATTAAATGTTTGAGAAAAATTTTTCATACAACATATTGTATATACAACATGGAGAGAGATATTAGAGAAAATAAAAAAGTGTGAGATTGTATGAGTTATTGTATGAAATTGTTGTATGAATAATATTACTCTAAATGTTTATCTTACCGATCTCTTCACCACCTGATGAATGGGTCCTCTACTTCTATTTGTGTCTAAGATAAGTTGTTTAGTGTTTTATGACATACATATACAAATATATATATTCTAATTTATTATGTGTTAGCAGTTTATCATTTAAATTTTTATTATGTATTATTATGTACTAACCATATGTGTATGAGTAAAGATTAAATTACTCCTAAAATAAATTTTGATAAAATTATTTCACTTAATAATTTTTTTAATTATTTAAATTAATCAATATATCCATTAATGAAAGTTTTCATTAAGACTTAAGTAGATTAATCTTATAAATTTCCATAAAAATTTAAAATTGTTTAACTTCACCAAATAACTTCAATATAAAAATATAAGCATATATCAATTATATGATTATATATTTATAATTTTTTAATTTATTGGCATATATAATTATCATGTTAATATTATATTATTTAATGATTAGATTTATTAAATTTCTATTTTATAAAATATTATTAATGGAATAACCTTATTTTTTGGAATAACCTTATCATACTTTATGATAAAAGCTATGATAAGTACGTTAGATTTAGAGTTGTTTAAGAAAAATGGCGTGGAGGAGGGTTGAGATTTTGTGGGAACTTATCCAATTGAGGTGTGCATGTTTCTACTTTGTTGGCACCTAAGTACCTAACTGACTGACTCGGTCTTCTATTTACCTTCTTCCTATATTTTTGGATCCGATTAGTTGCAACTGGCTAGCCTGCTCTTATCTTCTTCGGCTCACTTCTAAGTTCTAATCATTTATTATATGTTCTAAAATGAATATTCCTTACACCTCTACTCTAGAGAGGAAAACTTTATTACCTTTTCGCGTGTAACCTTAACAAAATGAGTTATATTATTTATATAATAAATTTATATAACAATCCATTCAACTTATTAGTATCCTTAATTTATTGTGAGTGTCTTTTTTGGTATAAACCATAGGTATCTCCTATTACCAGGGGCAATCCTATTTGGGGCTTAGTCATAGTTAAGACTCTTCACCCCTCCCGAAGAGTGTGTTTAGTGGGGATCGAAACCATGAGTTCTTCCCACAATCTCAGCCTGCGTTGCCAACTGAGCCACAACTCTTTGGTATTTATTGTGAGTGTTTAACGAGGTATCCACTTATTCAATTATTTAACACTAAAGGTATTGTTAGAAAAAATTTAAATTTATGACACTATTAATTACCACTAATAAATTTCAATGTATTTTCTTGGTTTAAATGATTTCACTCTCATATTTCTTATATATAAGATAGAAGATTGTATTAAATACTCCCTCCATTCCAAAACTCTTGTTGTTTAAGATTATGCGCACATACCAAGGAAATGATTGATATGTCTTAATTTAATACTAATTTTACTAAAATAGCCTCATTTAATATCCACCCATATCATTTAACTGCCTTGAAAATATAAAGACTTATATAATTAAGAGAGAGATAATGAAAGTAGGTGTTAGTTGATGTAAGTAATTAAATAAGGGCATAGTTGGAAAAATCCTAATTAATTTTTCTTGGATATCTAAAACAACAAGAGTTTTGGAAAGTAGGTGTATGCTAAAACAACAAAAGTTTTGGAATGGAAGGAGTAAGTCATACAAGTGATCCCACATAGCATTACTCTTCTCTCCCAACCTAATGCGCTATACCCACTTTCTTTTATAAATTTAATTGCTTAAATTAAATAAGCACCCGATACTTAATTAAAACTCCCTTCAATGGTGAAAAAAACCTCACTTCTAACTTAAAAGTTGTTTAATTAAGCACTTTCAAGACTAATTTTTGGAAAATCTATGAAACATTAAATATCACTCCCTCATGTTCTTTTTACAAAATACTTCTTACAAATTTTTATAGTTCTTTTTATAAGGAACTTTACAATTTTAAAACAACATTTATTACCATTTTCCTTTTTACCCTTATTAACTTTAAAGTATTTTTAACTATTAAATAATAGTGGAGTTAGTTAATGATATTAAATAATGGTAGAACTAGAAAGTTAAACTATTTTTTAAAACCCCAGTGAAATTAACTAATTTTAACCACTTTTATTGGCATGTGTAATTCAGTTGAGTATGTCTTATAAAAAAACCCGGAGAAGTATTTGTTTTTCAAGTTTACCCTCCATAATTAATGAAACTTTGTACTCCCTCCGGTCCTTTTTATAAGACACTATTAACCGAATTACACATACCAATGAAAGTGGTTAAAATTGGTTAATTTTATTGGAGTTTTAAAAAATACTTTAACTTTCTAATTTTACCCTTATTTAATATCATTGACTAACTACTATTCGATAGTTGCAAAGACATTAAAGTTACTAAGGGCAAATAAGGAAAATGATAATAAATGCTTTCTTGAAATTGTAAAGTGCCTTATAAAAAGGACCACAAAAACTTGTAAGAGGTGCCTTATAAAAAGGACCGGGGGGAGTAATTTTTAAGATCCGATTAATGTTGGGAAATGAATAGAATTTGATTTTAAACATGGGTAAATTTAGTAACTAGAGAATATTTTAAAAATCAATGCATTAAAATATTTTTTCAATATGTGTTTTTGAGTTAAAAAAATGTCTTATAAATAGAACGGGGAGAGTACTTTCAAATAACATTTTTTAGTTTTGATATGGGTATTTACTAATAAGTTGAAGTGCTTATTATTTATTAGAAGATACAATGAATATTTAAAAAATAATTAAGGTAGATGGAGAAATTAATAAAATATTAAAAGACATAATTAAGATGTTGAGAGAAATTAATAAAATGAATATTTTTTTATAAAGCTAATTTTCAAAAGTGGTCATAATTTTTAATAAATTTAAAATTATTAACTAATTTTTTAAATATTTGTGAATTAATTAAAAGTGACTTGTAAATATTAGGTGACAGAGTATTATCTAGAATGGGAAAAAAAAACGAAAGATCAGACAAGTAATACTACAAATTACAAAATACTAATTTCGGCTAGCTACTAGATTTTGAAAAGAAAAATGTTTAAATTTAGCATGAGCCAATATATTGAAGGAGATAAAATATAGCAAGGGATATCAATTTGATGGCTGCAAACAAAGCCATATTAGCCGGAGCTAACTTTACTACTAAGTTAGCCGTCAATAATTCAATTAACCTTATCCTAATCCTCATCATTTCTCATTATAAGTACCCTCACACTCACCAAACTTAGACAAAAAATTACAATAAAAAAATGTTTTTTACGTTGCCCTGTTCGATCTCCTTCCCTCTATTTTGATCTTCGTATTGTAAAGGTTGCAAAAGAGAAGCAATTAACCTCACAGACACATATATGATGGGTTTTCTTCATAAGCTCTGGGATGAAACACTGGCGGGCCCCACACCAGAAACGGGTCTGGGCAAGCTCCGAAAATACAACTCTGTCCCCGCCACCGTCTTCCGGTCACCGGTGGCAGAGGATGTGCCCATTAGTCGCAGCATCACCATTGTTCGAACCCACTCCACTTTCAGAAACACTACCTCCGATCCTTCCTCTCCTTCTGTGCCTATCACTCCTCCTCGCACCCCTTTAACCCGTAAGTAAATACCTCTCTCTCTCTCTCTACGTTGTTGCTTGTCTTCCTAGAATGTTTTTTGTTTGTACTAGGAAAGGATTTTATCCTAATATTCTGAAAACATTTTCTATTTGTTCTTTTTATTTTTATTAGTAAACCTCATTCTCTCATTACCAATTTTCTAAAAAAAAAGTTACTGTCCAAAACAACCAGAGCTAGATTAATGTACAATTAATGTAATTTTTAAGCTTTTAATTTGATATTTTTTATTAAGATCGTTGTAATAGTATGCCATGAAAAAACATATGAATGAAGTTTTATGACTTGATTTTAGTTTTAACAAAATACACTTTGTTTTTATTTATTTATGCAGCAGAGACGCCAGGAAATAATTTTAAGAAATTGACGAGGACAAAATCATCAGTGGAGAGCGCCAAGCATAGAAGTCCGACAATTTACGATTGGTTCTCCAATTTTTGTTTTTATTTTTTTTAATTTCTACTTTTTGCCTTTTGATTTTTGCACCAAATTTATCTTATCTTTTGTTTAATGGTTAATTTGCAGGGTGATTATGAATGCTTTGGATCGTTGTTGAATGTTGAGTTGAGAGAGGAAATGAGATGTTTTGCTTTGAAATCATTTGGCAGAGGCAGAGGGATTCTGTTTTCTCACTCTACATACCAAAAATAACACAGATTCCAAATTCCAAGGGGAATCATATCATATTTCATGGCATCTTCTTGTTATTATATATATATAAATATTATAATATATAATATATATCTATGAGTACCTACAAATAAAATGGCTCAGATGATGCAAGGTCTTCTACAGTAGATTGAGCTTGAGCCAATGCTTCATGGGATTCACTGTAAAGGAGCAGAAACCCAACTTCTGTATGTTTGTATATATGCCTTTGTTTTGTTTTGTGCATTTTTTTATTTTTCTTTTATGGGTTTTTGGTTGTTGTAATTTGTAAATATGGATTCTGTACTTTGAAATCCCTATCAGTTGAACTCAATGAAGCTTGCAAGTTACTACTATTTTATTTCTGCTTTTGTTAGATCTTTTGTGCTTTCTGCTTTATGTTACATGCAATACATAAATTATGGTGTGACATGTGAACCACTGATGACTTGACCCTAACAAGATAGAAATTAGTTGTGATGAAGTAAAAGTTTTTGTCTTAAAATTATGGATAGGTTCTTCACTTGGCGAGTACTGGTTGTTGTTATCAGGGACAGAACCAGAAAAAATGTTTAAGGGGGCTGATACAGTTAAGAGCGTTGCACTATGTGGTATATATTGCGTAGGGGGCTGATGCATATATTAGGTAGGGCTTTTGGTGCAATTAAAAGAGGGGAAGAGGGGTGACTGCCCCTTTTCCCTACAACCTGGTTCCGTCCCTGGTTGTTATGACTCCAGAATTGAAGGAGAGGGTGGCCAAAGGAGTTGAGGAAGTGGACAGAACAGAAGCCATGGCTTATTTGGGGAAGGACTAATTAAACTAGAAAAATGTTGCTGCAAAAGAATATAACTCTTAGATGAAAGAAATTCTAGCCTATATATATTACAATGCAGATGTTAAATTGCCCATGCCATTTAGACTATATATAGCGATTTAGTCCCTAACAGCTAATATATAGAACATTAGTTAGAATCGATGATTACAAAGGAACATCCATAATGATCCATAAATTGGGCGGACTGCACCAGAAAATGTCTCTTTTAATTTGCAGATGGAGCATTAAATGAGCCACACTAAACTGCTTTATATAACTACACTACGTACTAAAAGGCCAAGCAAGTTTCCTTTATTGGTGTTGCATGGTGCATGTCCAGCCTTCTAGTTTGTCTGCTTTAAAATTGATAACACAAATTAAAGTCATACAACACATTTTTTCTCTCTATCTCTCTTCATCACACCACCTATCACATCTCATATTTTTCTCTTTTTTCTCTCCTTTCTCTCTATCTCTTTCTTTGTTGTAGATGTTGATGTATAAATAACATTTTTCATTAAATTCGGTGACACTGACCATAAAATCCAAACTTCGTTTTTCAATTATTTTATTGGTTTGATTCAGAATTGAGTAAAATTGATTCTAAAATTAAATGTTGAAAAAGAGTGATGGACAAATATGATTTAAAATAAATCCTGTAAAATTGATTCTGCATTGTTACTGACCTTTGTTACTAACCTGTAATTACTAAACGTGCTATTAAACTCTAGTAAATTGTTATTCCAAATTTAACTCTTGTTTAGTAAAGGTACATATTATACTTCCCAACATATATACTCAAATTACCGTGTCCTCTCATTTATTTTAGAAAGTTATACTTTCTTTCCTTTAGAAACAAGTGTTATATGTTAATGTAAACAAGCATTTCAGCAATGTAAGTAATTAGTTGGAAGGCTTAAATATGTTTTTGGTCCCTATAAATATAGGTCATTTTGCATTTAGTCCCTACAATATTTTTTTAGTTTTTAGTCCCTGCTTAATTTTCCGTCAAGACATTTGGTCCCTACCGTTAAATCAGTATGATGTGGCTATAACAAAAAGCCACATCAGACTGCCACGTGTGTAATTCTAATTAGTTAAAACATTATTAACATAATTTAATATCTATTTAAATAAAAAACCTTTGTATTCTTTCCCAGAATTTCAGTCGAAGCTTTCTCCCCCCATTTCTTCTCCCATGGCTAGTTGCTTAATGGCGTTGTCTTCTTCTGCGCTTTCACGTAAGAGGTCGGCCAAAGAAATTGCGAAGAAGGATGTCTGAGGAGGATGACAATGTAACAAGGTTGAAAAGAAGGTGTTCCTCTTTCCTTTCGCGGCGTGAGGAAGGAGTGCTTTGACGGATTTGGGGCTAGAATTGCGGCATTGCGGCCCAACGGCCCAATTTCGAGAAGGTTCTTGTCTCAGAACGTTACTATGTTGGTCATTGGCGACTCAATTTTCGTCGGTGGCGGGTTGTTGCCGCAGCACGTTTCTTACGGTTTGGAAAGGATTAACGAAGAAGTTAGGGATTGGATTAACGGTTCAACGGGTCATTTTCGTTGTTGTATTGTTGGGGAAGACATGCGGTGGTTTGGCTGAGAAAATTCTCCGATGAGGTTGCGGAGAAATGTGATTGTTCGACTCTTGAGCATGTTCTATCCACGGTTCCTGGTGTTAAGAGAATGATCATGGGGCATACTATTCAGACGGTTGGGATTAACAGCGTTTGCGATAACAGGGCCATTCGAATCAATGTGGGAATGTCAAAAGGGTGTGGTGGTGGTTTGCCTGAGGTTTTGGAGATTAACGGCACTTCCGGGTTGCGGATGTTGTCGTCGAATTCCTTGAATCAGAACAAGGGCAATGCATTTGATTTTGATGTTGGGAAAGAGGAGGGGCTTGGATTTTTGCTTACGGAACAAGATAGACCTAAGCAATTGGAAGTTAGGGTTTAGGGTTTAGGGTTTTTAACTTTCTATGCGTCAATTTAATTGACTTCAAACTATAGGATTTTTACAGATTCGGATTTTAGCTTCATGTTGCAAGAATGGTTTGTCATTCTTTTGAGAATGTGGAGCGCATGGATACTGCACCGTTTTCTCAGTCTGATGTTAAATTATATTAATAATGTTTTAATTAATTATAATTATACATGTGGCAGTCTGAGGTGGCTTTCCGTTAACCACATCAGACTGATTTAACTGTAGGGACCAAATGCCTTGACGGAAAATTAAATAGGAATTAAAAACCAAAAAAAAATTATAGGGACTAAACGCAAAACGACCTATAAATATAGGAACCAAAAATTATTTAAGCCTTAGTTGAAAAAGAGTCTTAGAGTCTAATATAGAGTTGTTCTTCCAAATATTTTAAACTGTACATTAAAATAATTGTTTATTTTTCTGTTGATCACGTAATAATTAAGTAATGCAATTGATACAATCTTAAGAAATATAAAACAGGCGGTTTATGTCATTGCCTTTTAACACCTCTCTTTTATCGAGATTTTTTTAACAATATTATCACAGTATATAGTTTCTCAATGCACAATTCATATTACTTTTTTACTTCATTATTTAATTATCCGTTTTATATTGTTTTTTTTTTTTTTACTTTTTGGAGTCATGCTCAAGTTCTGATGGAGTGATGCATGGTTATACTACTTGTATACTTACTATTAAGGTGGTAAAACTAGAAGAGCGTTGTTCTTCAATACTTATTTAGATATATAAATACAAAGGAGTCTGCTTTGACATGGGGATGTAGCTCAAACGGTAGAGCGCTCGCTTTGCATGCGAGAGGTACGGGGTTCGATACCCCGCATCTCCAAATTTCTATGTGTCAGACGTCAGGTCCTAATCTCAAATATTTTATGTCCTTAATTTTTGCTAATTCAGATGGTTGCTTATCGATATAATTAATCGAGATGCAGAAACGGATGTTGTTTAATGCAAAAGGGAGATGATGTGAAGAATTCTCGAATAATTGATAGATTGGCTGGCAGGTGAAAAACATGTTTAACAATGGAGCATAGACAAAGGAGTAAGGAAAAGTAAAATTGGTGCCAAGAAGGAAGAACAGGAAATCAGGAATCGAATCTATGAGTTCTTAATAATGGAGGGGAAAAAGTTGTCTTTTGATGCGGACCTCTCGTTGTACAATCTCTCTCTATCTCTCAGGGATTCTGCTGCTCAGTTATGAACGTTTTTGTCAGAGTGAGCTTAATTGTAAATCAGCTATCGTAGCTCACTGGTGACATGTTTACCATTTACTATATGGAATTAAAAGAAGGGAAGGAAAACTTGTTACGTGTATCATCTTCAGGACCATACCTGTATTACTATTCATATACCATGTGAAAATGAGACCACGAAATCAGAATTCTCAGTGAAGTAACTAATTTTTATGAATTGAATTATGTACAGATTTATTTTCCAAAAAAAAAAACATGTAATTATAAAAATTTCATGGAACACGTATGAATGAAAAAAGTAAATATTGAATGGAATGTTTCTTTCCAAAGGAAGAAGAAAAGGCAATTAGAGAAAGGTCCAATACTCATGGCCATTCCATTTCGAAGAGAGTGGAAACGCCACACCATACATGCGCACGGCGCACCTACGAATTACTTAACGGGAAACAATCTTGACGTCACGCCTCTAAATAAAAGAAAAACAGCACGCACAAAAGCTGTTATTATCCCGTGGGCTCAGTTACCGGTTCCTTACGTCATCTCTCCTTCAACCGGCTACGCCCACCCAATACCAATACAAATACCAATCCCACTCTTCCCTTTCTTACCCTCACTCAATTTCTGAATAAATTAATTTTGTTTGATATGAAATTAATTTATTTATCTAACAAGGTAATAAATGAAGAGGGCAAATTGGGGATATCGCCGGAGACCACGGAGGCAGGTTTGGTGGGTAATTCAGCAACAGCAACAGCAACGTATAGAGTTTATCGTCAAACTCGTGAACCAACCACGCCAGTGACACCAGATAAATAACAGAGAAGGTCCACAAACTGAGCCGGTGACGGAGTTTTCCCTCTCTTCCAATCACGCTCTTCCACGTCAACCATCCCCCCTCTGCCCTCTCCCCACGTGTCGACGGTCACCGTCAACTCACTCCCTTCCGTCAATCCATCCAAACGAAGCCCAAAAAAAGGTTCGTAAACATTTTTCCCAATTTTAAAAAATAAATAAAAACAAAAAAAACGAACAATGCACGAAAAGGCGTCGATATATTGATTCTCGCCGGCCAAAAATTAAAAATTAAAAATAAATAAATAAATAAAAACCTAGCTCCGTTTTCTCCTTCTCTCTCTAATTTTTCTCTTTCTCGCACTCCGTTTCTGAGAATTTCCATCGCCGGCGAGGAGGTTATGGACGACGACGACGAGATCCAGTCCCATCCGTCGCCGACGAGCGGATCCCCGGCGTCGTCTCCGAGGGCGAACGGACGGATAACGGTGACGGTTGCGGCGCCGGCGCCACAGGCGCAGCCGGTGTCGAACAGCTTGGCATTAGCGCTTCCGATTCAACAGCAGCCAAGGGGAAACAGCGGCGGGGGTGGGGGAGGGAGAGAGGATTGCTGGAGCGAAGGCGCGACGGCGGTGTTGATCGACGCTTGGGGAGAGAGGTATCTGGAACTGAGCAGGGGGAATCTGAAGCAGAAGCACTGGAAGGAGGTTGCGGAGATCGTGAGTAGCAGGGAGGACTACCTGAAGGCGCCGAAGACCGACATCCAGTGCAAGAACCGGATCGATACGGTGAAGAAGAAATACAAATCGGAGAAGGCGAAGATCGCCGCCGCGGGCGGCGGCGCAACCAGCAAATGGCCGTTCTACGAGAGATTGGACCAGCTGATCGGACCGACCGCCAAGATCCCTGGCGTCTCCGGTCCCAGCGCCGTCGGGAACAGTAATTTGCAGCTCCAGAAAGTACCGCTAGGGATTCCGGTCGGTGTTCGCGGCGGCGCGAATCAGTATCTCCCTCAAAAGCCGCAACAACAACAACAGCAACTTGTTCAGTTGAAGAACCAGAAGATTCAGTTCCGGCGACGTGCTCAACCGGATGATTCCGATTCGTCGGAGAGAGAAGCTCCGTCGCCGGTGTCTAGCGACAGCTTTCCGCCGGAAAGTTACGAGAGGAAGAGGGCGAGGGTGATGAATCCGAACGCCGTGAAAGGAAGGGAAGGAGGAAGGAAAGGAAAGGGAAAGGGTTGGGGAAGTGCGGTTAGGGAATTAACTCAGGCGATTCTCAAGTTTGGTGAGGCCTATGAGCAAGCGGAGACCTCGAAGCTGCAACAGGTGGTGGAGATGGAGAAGCAGAGAATGAAGTTTGCAAAGGACTTGGAATTGCAGAGAATGCAGTTTTTCATGAAGACACAGTTGGAGATTTCTCAGATCAAGCTTGGGAGGAAAAGTGGTAACCCAAGCAATCATCATAGCAACAACAACAACAGCAACCATAACAATAACAGTGACAGTGAGTGAGTGAGTGATAACTAGGTTAAGGTTAGATTCCAATTCCAATTAGCCTTTCTGTGAAGAATCGTGTGTGTTTAGTTATGGATTTATCCCTTAATTGTTACAGTTAACTTAGTGGGTTTGCTACCCAAAAACCAAAAAAAAAAAGAGGAGTATGTGCTAAATAATTTAATATCATTGCAGCAGATGTATCACTTGTATGTGTAACACCATTCTAAGTTATCATATCATCATTGATAGCTAGCTCCACTTTGATACATTGGTTTGTACATATTGGATATGCAACCTGATGGACATCAATTTAGCACATCTTGAATTTCCTGCAATAACTTAAAAATGTCCTGAACTGTTTGTATTCTCCTCTAGAACTGTTCCAGGAATTAGGGATATAGTGTTGATTAACATACATCTTTAACAGGGTATTTTACCTAATTGATCCTCTAGGTTGAGGAGAAAATAGTCCCATTGTGTAAGTGGGCTCAAATGTATGGTTTAAATTCTTAAAATGTTTAAATTCTCATAGGTCAAAATTGGTTTTGTCTCCAACACGATGTCTAATTTCAACATTTGGAATTTTGTGAATGCTGTTAATCAGATCAGTTCATTGCGATTTTGAGCCCTCAGTATGTTTTATTTTATCATTAATGCTGATATGTAGGGAAATCCCGAGTGTTAGAGGTATGTCGAAATTGTGTTAATTGGATCTGCAAATAATTGAGCTAAATGAATGAATGAATAATGACCCTGTATTAGATATACTATGATGGGACCAAAGGCCTTCGATACAAAAAGTAAAGGCTCATGTGGAGCATCATTCTATGCTTTACATTTACACAGCACCACAAATAAATAAATAAATAAAAGGTCCAAATGACTCCAGTTGATCACATCTTCATAGTTTAGTGGATGGTATCATGAAAGCTCAAGGCTAAAACATTGGATTCTGGAGCTGATTCATATGACTTTTGGTTTGCATTTTCGTTTCCTGTTTTCATTTTCTGTTTTCTGTTTCCTGACATTTTACAAAGGAAAAACTGGAAATACTGGAAACAAAAATTTGCTGTTTTCAGCATTTCCAGTTTTTCCTTTGTAAAATTTCAGAAAACAGGAAACAGAGTGAAAACAGGAAATGGAAACCGGAAATGTTTTCGTAAACCAAACATTCCCTTAGTGTTCTTCTGTGGCTATTACAGAACAAAATAGGCACCTTCTCCATATAATTCAGGATAGCCAGAGCTGTACTTCACAGTTGCCCCGATTTTAGATTCATTCCACTGTTGTATGGTTCACTGAGTGTGATTTTCACGGTGGCTAGATCAAACAACATGCCTTTGTACACTAATACAGCGGAACCTTCAAACTCTTTCAACTTTCAAATAAAGTTTCAGTAATCAGTGCCCATTTAAGAAAGTAGCAGAACTCAAATTAGAAGGAAAACATCCTCTGGAACCACACCATCTTGAGCATCAAACGTGTGAAATCATGTCTACGAATTATGATATCATTGAGAATAAAAGGAGAAGCCCCTGATGATGACATTGACTGATGGAAGTCATGGAACTATCTATGTTTTTTTTTTGGTCAAATGAAGCCTTCTTTCTAAGCATTCTATTCATGTGGACAGGCCAGCCTCAGCAGAGTTTAGTTTGCTTCTTTAGCCCACTGGGATCAGCCCTTTTAAGATGGGTAATAATAGCCCAACTCATCAGAATGAGGCCTCATTTGGATTAATAAAATTTTTCCAACTTCATCATCACAAATAGTAAACCCCATTTGTGTGCATTGTAAAGACCCAAAAAATGAAATCACAAACACCATAAAGGAAGTGTGCACCGAATGAAGCCGGATCAAATCATAAACCCATTACGAAGGTTAACTATAATCGATTTCATAGTTGAAAGTATATTCCAGACTATTATTTTTTAATGTTGAACAGGCAATCCATCTTCCTAGATCATGAGTAAAGCAGATATGAGTAAATCTAGTGTCATTTTCGCTTAAAATATTATAAATGCATTGCAATCTATTATTTTGAATTCTGGGACCAAAGTTATGATGAAATGCATCAAAGTGTAGATAATAATGTCCTTGACTCTCATTCAATGCTTATGGTATAAATATTCTACTTGTTCGATTCTAACTGGGTGTGAAAGGACAAATAACTTGAAAGCAAATTCAAAGTGATTCAAGGTGAAGAGCAATATCAGTATCAAAATCAACATCCTCGAAAAATGCTATTGGTCAATGTAGACATGTGTACCACCTACTATTCAAATGGTGGGTCTAGATTCTATATTCAAATGTAAGGCAACCTAATAAGATTTGAGAGAGAACTAACTAATTTTCAAAAATATGTTCAATGAGTTTATTTCAAATCCTTGTCCCAAATACCGACTATTGTGGAGTATGGACCCTCAGATCAGAATCATACTTGATGGTTCTATAGGTAATCTACATAATCAATGGATTGTGGGGGCCATATACACAAACAAGCTGGGCCTGGTGATCACCATTGGTTGGGGTACCATGACATACTCCATGCGTATCACACCGTCCATTTGGTAGGTCTCTAGTTGCTTTTTTCTGACCAAAGCTTTTTTTTTCCTTGTTTTTCTGTTTTGGTTGCTAAACGCCTATTTAATTATGATTACACCAATGGGTTTCTACCTTTTAGATTAACGCTCAAAATCAAACAAATTATTCTCTTGCTTATATTTTCTTCTTTATAATAATCCCAATCAAACATTTAGTAATCACGACATAATCACATATTTGGAAAACTATAAAAGTAGGGCCCTTTTATTTTTGGGAAAGGCTTCTACTTAGTTAATCTTTATGAAAGAGATGAGTGAAATTTTATGCATGTTAAAAATTATTTCAATGCTGACAATTTTATACCTCCAACTATTGATGACTTTAATGACAAGAATATTTATAAAGACCCTTGAATGCTCAAATTATTAATAGATATATATAAGATAAATGCTGCAAGTATAAATATAGAAAAGTGAATACACTTCAAACAGTCTTCAGATTTTTTTATTATTATTAATCACAAATATGTCATATTACCAAAAACAATCTTGTTCGAGGTTAAATAGTCTTAAAATATAACATAATAAAGTAAATATATTATTAAACATAGGTTTTAAAGATGTTTGGATGTTTTATAATAAGCAACACGTAATCAAATAAAAAAGAAATAGAATAAAATAAAATATAATAAATTTTCATTCCTTTATTTAAATAATTTGTGATGAAATAAATTTGTAAAGTGGAAAAATGGTATGCGTCATATTAATTTTTATTATTTATATATTATCTTATTTTAAACACGGAGGGTATATTTGTTTTATAGTTGAGTATAATTAATTTTAAAAATTAATAATTAAAAATGAGTGGTGTATGTTTTACAAAAAATGTTAGACAAAAATGATTTTGAATTAATTAAAAGGCTTAAATATGTTTTTAGTCCCTATAAATATAGGTCATTTTGTTTTTAGTCCCTATAAAATTTTTTTTTGGTTTTCCATCCCTAAAAAAATTTCCGTTAGCCTTTTTGGTCCCTGCCGATAACTTTTGGCTGATGTGGCAAACAGAGTGTCACATCAGCATGCCACATGTGTTATTTCTGCCCAACTTAAATTTGTTTTTAGTCCCTATAAATATGATCTTTTTGGTTTTAGTCCCTGTAACTTTTTTTTTTGTTTTTTACCTCAATTTCATCCACATCCAACATCACAGTGTCTTTTTGCTTCTATTGCATTGTTACACTTGAAATTTTAAAATTATTTGTGGGTTTAAAAAAATAAATTCTTTATATATTCAATTATTTGAAATTTCATAACACTTGGATTCACCGCATATAGGAAAAAAAACCTGAAACAACCTTTTTATCTCTACAATTCTTTTTTTTTCTGTTTATTAACAAACAAAATTTTCATTTGATTTATGTCTATTAACCTGTAACTTAATGAGATTTGTGTTAACTAACAAAAAGGCTTGTAATTGAATGAAATCCACGGAAAAAATAATTTTTGTAGCAAATTTAAAAAAACATCAATTTTTTACGTAAAAAAATTATTGTGAATTTTTTCTACTTTACTGTAAAAAATTACACAAAAAATTTCACGCAAATTTTAGAATTTGGATGAAATCTCTTATGAATTTTGAAATCCACGAAAAAAAACTTGCAGAGAAAAAAGTCGTTACAGGTTTTTTTTTCCTATAGCCCAAAAAGGCTAGAGCTAGACTGGCAAAAACAACCCATGTTAGTGACCTTTTTTTCTCTATTAATTCTTTTTTTCTGTCTATTAACTAACAAAATTTTCATTTGATTTATGTCTATTAACCTGTAATTTAATGAGATTTGTTAACTAACAAAAAGGCTTGTAATTGTCAATCAAATGAAAATTTTGTTAGTCAATAAACAGAAAAAAAAAGAATTGCAGACAAAAAAAGATCGTTACAGGTTTTTTTCCCTATATGCGGTGAATCCAAATGTTATGAAATTTCAAATAATTGAATATATAAAGAATTTATATTTTTAAGCCCACGAAAAAGTTTTAAAATTTCAAGTGTAACAATGCAATGAAAGCAAAAGGGCACTGTGATGTTGGATGGGGATGAAATTGAGGTAAAAAACCAAAAAAAAAGTTACAGGGACTAAAACCAAAATGATCATATTTATAGGGACTAAAAACGAATTTAAATTGGGCACAAGTAACACATGTGGCATGCTGACGTGACACTCTGTTTGCCACATCAGCCAAAAGTTAACGGCAGGGACCAAAAAGGCCAACGGAAAATTTTTTAGGGATGAAAAACCAAAAAAAATTTTTTACAGGGACTAAAAACAAAATGACCTATATTTATAGGGACTAAAAACATATTTAAGCCTAATTAAAATTAATTATGCGAAATTAATTCTGAATGGTTCAAAATTTAAACCAAACAAACACTAATTTTATTGTTCAAGTCTTAGCGTCTTAAACTAAATTATACTCTTTGGTAAATTAATTTTACTTGTCATAAGCTTAGTGAGTTAAGGTCAATCCATTGTCTTTGAGATCCATAATATATATGACCCAAATTTACATAAATATTGCTAATTTTCGCAACAAACCTTAACGGCCATACTCCAATGACTTAGTTGTGTTAGAAATTTTATTTCTAATAATTAATATGGGTCATATATATTATTTGTAGCATTTATATTAGTTATTTATATTTAGTTGGGCTCAATCAAAGTGATATAATTTTAGTGAGCTTTTAGACTGCCAATAAAAAAACTGATATGTGCTCAAATAAGTGGAAATCGAATTTGGCTCGTTAGGGGTTAATGGGAACCCTAACAGGTTTAAAATCGTGAAGATGGTCATGGTCTCCAATATGCCAAATCAGAAACACGTCCCTCTGTCTCCCCATCATCAAAGAAATATCTAGTCCCATTTGAGGCTTTGGCCGAGGAAGATCATTGCACTAAAAGACTATCCCGCTGCAACCTCCGGTCAACGTCAATGGATCCATGTATATTTTAAAACTCAAGAATTAATCTTACTAATCTAACACAATGTATATTGCCTATTATTTGGTAGTTGCTAAAATTCCAACAAATTGACCTTTTCATCATGGGATTGCTTGATAAATAGAGGTGGACCCCTAAATGATCATTCACTTTCAATTTCACTCTCCATCTATTACACTCATTAACTAAAGCGTTAGACTACTTGGAGCAAGTGATACATGCTTGATTCCCCTTAAATAAAGACTCAGATTTGAATTTTGTGGATGGAAAAAAATCTCCCCTGGGAGAACTAGCCCCACCATGACGTGGATGTTCCCGGCTCGAGCAGGATTGTCTCCCCTAAAAAATACATGTGGTTAAACAAAAAAATAGAGTACTGGAGCAAAGTAGAATTCCACACTTCTGAGTTTCCCCTTGTTTTTCCATCTTTTTTGGCTATTTTTTCTCTCTTCCTTATTGTAATTAAAGCATCCCTCTATCAGTGTAAACACGAGTAAACCCTCATTTTTGTTCCCGAAAGAATTGGTGTTGGTCATATTAGTCCTTGAAAGAATGAAATTACCTTTTTCGTCCCTGAAAGATGAAAAATTATTCAATTTAGTTCCCGAAAGATAAAAAGTTGTTCACTTTAGTCCTTAAATGATTTTTTAAAATGTCTATTTAATCCCTAAAAAGGACTAGATTGAATGACTTTTTCATCTTCAGGGACGAAAATATAATTTCCATCTTTCGGGGACTAATATGACCGACCTTGAATCTTTCAAGGACCAAATTAAGGGTTTACTCGTGTAAACACCAAAATCTATTAAAAGTATACTCCTTTGCAAATTAATTTTGCTTGTTTTCCATATTCACATCCATCTAATGAACTATTTACCTAAAAGAAAACCGATTTTTTATCAAATGGTCAAATCTTCTTAACCGTTTGTTCTAACTTTCTTTTTGCCGTATTTTTCAAGCAAAAAAGGGCTCGATACAATCTCAAACCATATACAACTATAATAAAATTCATATGTTTGAATTTAACTAAAGAATTTATTTTATTGGTGTTTTTACCAAACACTTCTAATCTAATAAGTTATTTTATCAATTTTAAATTTATAAACTATTTTTTTCAACTTGCAATTAATTTTTCAACTTTCAACTAAAGTATCAAGTATTTTTATCCTACATAACCATAATTAAATGTCATATAAAATTACATGTAATATAATAAATGTATAACTCTGCACAATACAATAACTCTCAAATAATTACATGAAATTTTAGGGCTTTAACCCTTTGTAGATTCAAAAAAAATATAAGGTCTTTGAGAGTACGTATCCCGGCAAGTGTTGACATATGATTTATGATTTGATTTTCTGACAGAGATGACACGTGTTGTATTGTAACTGGGGCGACAGATTCGTTAGCAAAACAAATCAATGAGACAGAAGGGCTCTCCACTCCATCTTAATGAATTCTTTTGATAAATCAACAAACAACAAAGCTAAACGAGCAATATTCTTTTTTTAACAATTGTTTTTTGTGATTTAGGGTCAGGAGTACAAAATCTAGTGAAGTGTTCTTTTTTTTTCCAAAAAAAATCATATTAACATTCGAATATTGATATTGATATTAAAAAAAATCAGTTGAAATTGTAATTAATCTTTACTTCAATCAGATTGTAATTCAGTTGAAAAAAAAAATACTTCTACTATTGTTTCTGTAGAGCGGGTCTCTCTCTCACAAACACCCGCCGAAATGGCCAAATCCCATTCCCATGAAGCAGTGTGGTCCTATCTCCTAGCAACACAAATTTATGCATCGTCCTCTTTCTTTTATAATAATTTAAATCACTTTAAGCATTATTCGAAATCAATAAATGATTAGATCATGTTCAATGTGTGAAGCGTGACTTTCGTGCATGATTCATAATAATAATAACAATAAATGTTAATATAGCTTGATTTTATTGATAAGTACGGGGAAGAACACAAGAAGAGTTATTTTAATGTGTAATTCTATAGAATTGATTTTAAATCATTTTCGTTCAACATGTTTTATAAAACCTTAAAACGTGCACCACTCATTTTTAATTACTAATTTCTAGAATTAATTATATTCAATTGTAAACCATATATGTGGAACATTGGCAGAACATCTAGATACACATTCTTTAAACAATCATATTCATATTGAAAAGCTTCAAAGCAGAATATGTACCGATCCTGAGTCTAAACCATTCCAATGCGCTGGGACCTGTGTTGCATGGGCCACCAGGGTAGGCGCATGTCTGGATCATAGGAGAGCAAGCACCCAGCCTCTTTAACAACTTCCATTCCCTTCAAGTGTGTTGATATTATAGCAAACAGATTCAGCACATCCATTTGAGGCATTTCAGCAAACAACTTTTGCACACCTCCTTCAAACATTGCATCAAATTGTTTTTGTATATTCCTTTCAAGCAATACATCAAACAAAAGTTGCGCATACCAATCTCTTGTACCAGTAAAAGACCCACCGGCTTGTGACTTCCACACATACTACTTAGCAAAATCCTTTATGAAGCAACTGTAAGCACACCTTAAAGAAGCATGAAAGACCACATAGCCATCCATGTTTCCTATTTTAATCCCATATTCTGAATCATGACTATGGTTTCTTTCTAGAGCCAACTCAAATAGGCTTCCTGAGATAAAAGCAAGGAGATCACAAGCAGTATCAAGAAGAGGATCAAGCCAGGATCCATTTATGTCCGTAATGATACCAGGTTCTAAGATAGAAGTTGCATACAACATTGCAAATTTCTTGAGATGAGAAATATTTGAAGTGACCTATATGTTCGAATCCAATCTAGCAAGTTCAGGAGTGACTTCCCTGTAACGTTGCTCAACAAATGCAAAAGTTGCTAGCACAGCTTCTTTGTATTTCTTATGAAGCTCAGACTCCAAATAATCCCTCAGAAGACTAAAATCGGGGAAAAGATGCAAGAGGCCATGAGTCTCCTTAGTTCTAAAGTTTCCAATAGAGAAATTGAACAATGAAGTGGAGAAGGAGGACGATGAAGATTCATCGGATTGCTCCTTAGAGGCGGTGTGGCGAAGTCTCACCGTTTTAGGCCAAGGACGGTGGCTTTCCATGACCTCTGATTCCCGAGCTTTGTCAATCATTTCTGCTTCCTTCTAATTCTGAATCGAATGCTTCACTTCACACACAATCCCAACAGCCACACCATTTGCTGATTGATTTTTTAAACTCCCAAAAGTGAAAGGATCTGGAGATGATTTCCATTCCGATCTGTTGACACAATCTTTGTAAATTTCTGGCATAAAGAATAAAGAAGAGGAACAAACAATGTTTGAAGTTGGTGCGACATATGCTTTTTGGAACGACTGCTTGAAAGAAGGAGATGAATAAGTCTCGACAAGAGTTACTGCAATTACGGACAGTGACGTCTTCTTGAGAAAACAACTAGACTTCATCTTGAAGTTCTTGAAGCGAGGTGAGCTCCATCCATGGAGCTCTGATACCATCTTAGTAAAATAAGATGGAGGAGTGGGAGCAGTAGAGAGATAGTAGTAGGTTGAAGAAGTGTACCATGGGTTCTCCCATGGATCATTCCACAAGTAACCAAAGAGAGTTTAGAAAACTCATTTGGTATATTGATTTAAAAGATACAAATGAAAGAGATACACCAGTTATTTATAAAGATATTCTAATTAGAGCTAAAACTAACTATGGTAATATTCCACCTAAAACTAACTATGGGTAATTCTAACAGAATTAAAATAAACTTCCTAACAAAATCACTTTAAGCATTATTGGAAATTAATAAATGATTAGGTCATGTCCAATGTGTGAAGTGTGACTTTCGTGCATGATTATTAATAATAATAATAATAATAATAATAATAATAATAATAATAATAATGTTAATATAGCTTGATTTTATTTGTAAGTAAGGGGAAGAACACAAGAAAGGTTATTTTAATGTATAATTTACGAATACATGAGTGTAACATTTCGTTTTAGTGTCAGTTTCGTTAAAAGTTTGATATACTGTAGAATCAATTTTATAGAATTGATTTTAAATCGATTTCGTTCAACATATTTTATAAAACGCGCATCACTCATTTTTAATTATTAATTTCTAGAATTAATTCTATTCAATTGTAAAACAAACCGAGACTGAGTGGTATTAATTATTCCCACGTATCTCATTTCTTGTTTGAAGAATTAGGTGAAATGATAGAAAAGCTTTAAAATCTAAAATAATTACCGATCTATTTATGATAAATTTTAAAGTAGAGTAAAAGAGAAGTACGAGAGCAATAATAAAACTGAAATTTCAGGCATTAATATTTGTTTATCCACGAATTCCAACTTAAATGGTTTTAATATATATATATATATATAACACATGAAATAAAGTTGAAAAAAAGTACGCAAATACACTTTATAGTATTTATAATTTTAAATCTTACTTTATCTTATATATAATTAGTCCTTAATTGGCTAATGTTACAATTAGTGATCGTTTGGTTACCCATTATGTACAATGAGAATTAATTTTATTGGAATTGATTTTAAATCATATCTATCTAATGTATTTCGTAATATATATCAAGTTACTTTTTAAAAAAAAAGAAAGGTATGTGGTATAACTCAGAATAGGCTTAAGTCAAGTTATACCTAGCTATTTACTGAATAAACTAGTTTAAGATCCGGGCCGGCCCAATACTTCTATAGGCCTAAAGCAAATTATAAAATGAGAGCCTATTCATAAGAAATAAGAGGCTTCACATAACACATCCATTTTTAAAAAAATGGAAATATATATTTTTAACAAATAAAAGTTATATTAAATTGAGAAAACTATTTTTTATAAAGAAAAAATATTTTTAATTACTATCTATCTATTGTTAATATTTTTTTTATATTTGATATAAAATTTTATTAATTTTAATATATATATATATCTGTAGAAAATTTGAGACCTTGTAATAGAGGAGACCTAAAGCCATTGCTTTAGTAGCCTCCCCGTTGGGCCGGCCATGTTTAAGACATTTGTGAAAATCTATTCAGTTAGAAATATTAGACTTTAAGTCATCAAAAAAAGTCCTTTAAGCTTAATAAACTAGCATGCTTTAATGAATATTATTGTTGTTGTTATTATTAGATCTTAATTTGTTACATGCTCTTAAAGTATTATATATATTTGAAATATTTAGCTTTGGTTGTATATAAATTTTTAACTCTACAAACCTATATAGAAATAGGATTGTGATATATTTAAAGGTTATATTATAAAATAGTATTTTAAATAGACTTTCAAGCCAATCAAACCTTTAAAAAATCTATAGATGAATAGGTTAAACACATATCTTAAAATTGGGAAATAGGTTAAACTTATTTAAGCTAAAACGCAACTCTTCACTCCTATTCTTTAACGTGAGATTACCTCATATGACTCTCCTTATCATTAAATAATTTCATACTCTACTTTTCGTGATGTTTTCCTTGGGTTGTTGTGATATATGTTGTTAGCAAATTAGTGTTTGTTTGTTTTAACGTTACTATAGTGCAGAATCATGGTTTCGCATAATTGAATTTAAATCACTTTCGTTTAATGTGCATCACTCATCTCAATTAACTAGGTGTGTTCATGGGACATGCTGGGGTGGATTTTACTTGTCCCTAACCCGATCCTAGTTTTTTACTGCGCCAATTCTATGGATCCGAACTCGTCCATAGACCCGAAGAGACCCGATGATGTGCGGGTCCAAGTAAGACTGGGTCTGAGTAGGACATGACTGAGTTGGCTCGATATATAAGCAAAATATAATCATGAAATGATCATATAACAATGTTCAAAAGAAAAGAATTCATACAATTAATAAATATATTGCACACAATAGAATGTCTCTTAATTTATGCAATATTTTTTACTTTTTAAAAGTTTGGGACATTACTAAACCAAGAATAACATTATATCACTATATAATTTTATGTATATAATGTATTTTTAAAGGTAAATAAAGGAAACTTAGACTCAAAAACCCTATCTAAAATGGTAAAAAAATAAGGTTAGGACTTTAATAGAAAATCATAAATAATAAATATTATATTTGTATATGAAGGACGGTCGGGGCAACCCGAATGTGAACCTGAACCCGTCCTCAACTCGATGCCAGGTCAAAAATTGAGACCCAATGAGACCTGATTTGGTTCTATTCTTTCGTGTAGGACAGGAACAGACCCGACCCGAGTAGGACGGGTCTGGACGGACCGGGTCTTGAACACCCCTACAATTAACTATTGATTTCTAGAATCAAATCTACTCCAACTGTAAACCAAACAGGTACACTTAGTATTAGTTATGTTTATAATTAAATGGACAATTAAATGAGTTTGTTAATCTCTTTAATATTTTCAATCACAATTTCTCCAATCAATCTAATGTTAGTTATAATAAGATATTTATAAATTATCAGTAAAATAATTTTCTATTAACTTCATTAAAAGATTTAAGCATTTACATTTTTTATATTTTACAAAAGTCCATGTACAATAATGCATAAAATACTTATTAATTTTTATATACTAAATTTCATTTGAGTTTTAAATGTGAGGATTTTTCCTAATTTTTTTCTTCTAAATGTGATATATGACTTTTTCTATGTTAAACATTTCATCTTCTATCTCTTTATATTTTTTTGGCAAAAATATGTTTTTAGTCCCTGGAAATATACCCCTCTATGGTTTTAGTCCCTGGAATTTTTTTTTAGCAAATTAGTCCCTGGTAATACCTGTCATTATCATTTTAGTCCTTGTTGTTAAATGTCTCTGTTAAATGATGAGTTGACACACAGAGACTGACATCTGGCAAACATGTGCTTGTCACGTGACCTCTGAAACACCTTAAATCCCTATCATATTCTCCCTACCTCCCTATTGATCTTCTCAAATCACACATCACATAGCCACTCCATTCAACCAATGTTAACCTCCTCTATTTCAAACTCTGCCATAGATTCTCCCACCACCTTCATCCTTGCCCTAACAACCAGTCAGTAAGAAAATCAGAAAGAACCCGTAAACAGAAACACCCAAAACGCAGAGAGATCAAAGGGGAGGAGAATATACAAAAAATACAGAAAATGAGAACAAATAGAATTAAAAAAATAAAAGGAGGGAGAGGGGTCAATATTGTGCGCAGCCATCGTCGCGCGCACCACTCCAGCCACCGCTCGCAGCTCCATGTCCTGCTGTTGCACCACCTTCACTTCCTGTAACCACTGTTTCCATCCCCGTGGCCAAAACGGCCGGCGTCTGTACCACTGTCGTCCTCCAACCCGCGACCTCATTAGAGTTGTCAATTTGGGTTGAGCTCGGTGAGCCAACCCGGCCCAACCCGGCTCACCGGTGGGTTGGGTTGGTAAAATATAGGCTCACATTTTCGCGGGTCAAAAGTGGGTCAACCCACTTAACTCGCGAGCCAATGTGGGTTCCAGCCGGGTTTAGGTGGGTTGGCTCACTTTTTAATTTTTATTTAATTTTTATATTTTTTAAGTCATTTTTATAATTTTTTAATATTTTTTTCTAATTTTTTTGACTTTTTTATTATTATTTTATTATTTTATTATTTTAATAATTTTTTAAGTTAGGTGAGCCAGCTCGCTTAACCCACCAACCCGTGGTGGGTCGAGCCGGGTTGGTATTTTTTTAGCTCACCAGAAAAGTGAGCCAACCCGGTTCGGCTCACTATTACCCTAACCCGTGGTGAGCCAACCCGCGTGAGCCGGGTTGGCCCACTTTGACAGCTCTAGACCTCATGCAATCGCGCACCACCGCGCGTGAGGCTTCCCCCGTCGGTGTCGCGCCTCCCAGCGGCACTGTCGTGTCACCCCTCTGCCTTTCCCCTTTCTTCTACGTGCACCATTGCCGTAACCATCACCGAAGCTCTTACAGTCGTGTGCCTCTGTGACTGCCTCTGACGCCATTTCCCTTGTTCGTCGTTCTATCTGCTTCAACTCGCGATTTCAGTGGGGAGGTTTGGGAGATAGTGGGGAGGTTAGGGAAAAGATCAGTAGGGAGGTTAAGGAGAAGATGATAGGGATTTGAGGTTCAGAGGTCACGTGACAAGCACATGTTTGCCAGGTGTCAGTTTTTGTGTGCCAACTCATCTTTTAACAGAGACATTTAACAACAAGGACTAAAATGATAACCACAGGTATTACCAGGGACTAATTTGCTAAAAAAAATTTCCAGGGACTAAAACCATAAAAGGGTATATTTTCATAGACTAAAAACATATTTTAGCCTATTTTTTTCTTAAATACTAGCATATAACTTTCCTTTTTATTTATGAGTCTATTATCTTATTTTTAACCTAATGGTGACTGGACGCACGTATGAGAGTGGATCCAAACTCAATGCGAAATTACCTGCAATGTAAGTATTTTAAATCTGGTAGCTTTGCTCGTGGGCAGTATTATTAAACCCGGATCGGTCAGGTTATTGAGTCAATGAGTTACTAGTGAGACATTGGTTGAACCGGTTAAACTGAAAATATATTAAAATATACTAATACAAATAAATAAATAATATATATATTAAATGTATTGATTATGACATACTGGTTTACTTTAGTTTTGTATTTCTATGTACTTGAGTTTAATAGATTTTTATATAAAATTTTGGACATTCAGAAATGGTAGTATATATATTAAAATTGGAATGTTATTATCAAGAACAAATCGTGGCATGGTGGTAACGTCACTTGTGAAGCTCAGAGTGAATGCAAGTTCGATTCCTGCATCCCCTCATTTCCATTTTTTAGTAGATGACACCTGCAAGCCTACAATTGTAATTGTTGCGCGCTTCTGTGGACTGAGGTGTGACTCTGAACCGAGACGGTCGTCACCGGTTCCACCGGTTGGTGACCGGTTTAACCGGTTCCACACCGAGTTGGGTGCTTAAATCGTCTAAACTGATGACCGGACTGGTCAATGGTTTGATTTCCAGTTAAACCGGTCCGATTTTAATAACATTGCTCGTGGATATGCTTAATCGAAAAAAAAGTACCAATACCAACATTTGTTTATAAAGGATTGCTAGACTTTCTAATGCTTGGGCCTGATTTACCGGCCTTATAGATATATGGCCTGAAACTGACCTATTTACTTGATGTAAATTTTATTTTAAGGTTTGTCTTGGCCTATTTGAAAATTTAGCTCATCCTAAAAGCCTTTTTTACAATAAGGTATTTGAATATGTCATAAAATATTTGAATAAACTTGTAGACTCAAGTCTTTTATTTAAGACAACATAATCATTTATTTAAATTAGCTAATAAGTGTATAATTATAAGACATTATAATAAATTTCTTCATAATAATGGCAATTATATACAAAATACTACTATATATTGTATTTATATTTCTTGGTTCTTTAAACGGCGTAAAATATCATAGTTAAACCGCATGAGTTGACGAAACATCAAAAATGTTGGTCTACTTTAAATATTATTTTTAGCTAAATGCAAAATTCATGAAATAATTTCATCTTAAAAAACACTATCTTTTTTTGTTTGTTCTTTTAATGAAGTGACTTTTGTAGAAGAACCCTATAAAACAAATAAACGTGAAATTTGGAATCTCATTTATTTGTCATAATTGAAAGTCACTTCTAGCTTTTGAAATTTTAAATTTGAAAGTTTTTTAGTTAATATAAATATCTTGTTTGTTATACAATAATGCCATCTAAATTCATAAATTTATGTGTTGGTGCTTCACATTTTTTTTTGTGGCGTTTGTATTTGCATTGTTATTAAAGTTTCCATTTTCATAGCATACCCTCTATAAATTAGATTTGATATTTAGAGGTTTGATATGTGGCGATTAGATTTGATATTTGAATCAATATGTTTTGAATGATTAAATAAAGGAAGTTTTAGCATGATTTGTTAACATGGTGTTTTTTATTGCCTCACATTACCATATATGGATACTACTAATAAAGAAACTGTGATGATGCATGATACATGTTTTAAGGATTTAATTGATATACATCATCAGTGTAAAGAAATTTTACACAGACATTTAATGGTGTGCTACCACATTATTTAATGAATTTGACACCTCATGTGTTATTAAATTCAATAAATAATGTGACAATACATCATTGGATGTCTGTGTAGATTATTTTTACACTGATAATGTATATACATTAAACTCATGTTTTAATTATATTGACGGTTCGAATGATAAGCGTCTTAAAATATATGATGTAGAAAGGAGTGATTTACATGACGATTACAAAAGAATTATGGATTTTACATGAGACAATCCTGTGTTTTTTATTTTTTTTGGTGTGAACCACATGTATCCTCCATGGGAGACAATACTATTTGAGCTGGGAACATCCCCATCCTGGTAGGGCTGACTCTCCCAGTCGGGAACATCCCATCCTAGTAGGGCTAACTCTCCCAGCGAGAATTTTTTCCATTCACAAGACTCAAACCCGAGACCTTTCTTAGGTGAAATCAAGCATGTACCATTTGAACCAACCATGGTTGGTAAAAGTTGTGATTTTTATTGAACTAAGGTAAAATGTCTTGGGTTTATTGGTAGAAAAAATTACATCAGTTGTGTAGTTTACAATAAAGAGTGATTAAGAAAATAAATATATGATATTGAACCAAATAAGAGAGATAAGATCTATATTTGTAAACACTTATATTGCAGCACATCAAAGTAGAAAAAAACTATGGCTTTTCATATAAACTAACACTTACATAATTTAAATTATTTAGGATTTAATTTGATTTTTCAAGACTAAGAATTTAATAATTATAATAAATAAAAAGAAACTCGGTTTATATAATTTATTTTGACATTTTTTATAATTTAAAAGTTTGGTTAAGGCTAAGGTGGATCTTCTTAATGAGTTGTTCACATTGTGAATCACTTTTTCTCACCTCCAATTGTCAGTTTTGTTATCTGTACATGTGAAGAAAAAATTGCAATTTGATGCATAATTTACGAGTAATTACAATAAAGGCTATAGGTGATGAAATTGAATTAGTTTCATAAACATGTTCTGCATCAATGTTTAATAAACACTATGTGCAACAATTTTGATGGTTGATTGTTGTTGACCTTGAAGGCAAAGCGAGCCACGTAGCCAACGCTTTAGTAGTTGATAGCCATTTGAGGGAGATAGATGTCTGAGGGTAACAACCTTTATCAATGGCTAACAAATACCAACAAAGACACAATCGATGAACAGAAAATTCTCAGCACAACAGAAAAATAATTAAACACTGATAAAAAGCATACTAAATAACTCATCTCCAATATTGTTTACAACTAAAAAATTAGAAGCATGATAAATCATCATCACCACTTTGTTCTGCGTGCTATGCAAACACGAACACTCTCTCTCATACTGTGAACATGGTTCCGCTTTATAAGAAATGAGGAAGATTACCATCTTCAAATTTTCTCACACAAACGTTCCAATGTGCAACGGTAGCCCCAATGTGCAACCATGTGAGAGGACGACGACTTCATCATCGTTGGTGTCGGACTATCTTCAACTTGGATAGATTACCAAAATTATAAATATTTAAGGATTATTAGGTAATTGTTAAAAAGTTTAAATGTAAAACATGTCCGTAAATTTAGCAGGTAGCCAATAAATCACTGCAGCCGTTGATTTCCATAAACAAAGATCTAATGGTGAAAAAAGGTGATTTATTACATACATCATACATTGGAAGATTCACAGTAGCCTTGCGCTAAAGGTTTTATTTTCAAAGTATATATTTCTCTGATAATTCAAACTATTTTTTTTATTTTTTATATTATTTATAAATTTTTAAAAATATCTCACTGCATCAAATAGTTGTTAACTTTGGTGTAATTTGCTTGCAGCAAGACACTAACGAATGAGATATTGAGAAAAGAGGATTATGAATTGGGAGAACCTTAATTTGAAACGAGCAATCATTTGAGTAGGAAAAAGCGTTTGATTTGATTGGTGGAGGACTTGAAGAGTGTCTGTGAGGTGAAAGATTAATTTCACATTAGAAAGCATATGTTCCCCCTGAAAGACTATGCGATTAATTAAGTTAATTAACGTATCACTGTCATTTTCTGCAAAACGAATAATTATCTACACACTCTTGAGCAATACAGTACCGCAATGTGCACAGTGTTGACCACGGCCTAATCACACACCTAAAATTACCAAAATGTCCATTTCCTCCAATACAGTGGAAAGGTCTATTTCAAATACTTGAATCACAATAAAGTAATTTAAGGGTGAAAATGAAATACCTTATGTCATGAAATTGAATGATTATTATTATATTTATAGGATTGTTTATCAAGAAAATAAAAATATAGCCTTCAATGAAGGTGATTGGATTTAACCACCACCATAACTTGAATAAAAACAACACAATCTTTCCAATCAGATAAAAGCTTCAGTCAAAATGCAAGTCTTTCACAGTCAGTAAAATTCTACTTCATCACCATTCACCACAAGGTTTCTTTCTTGTCTCTTTGTCTATTTGAAACTGAATCATAGCTAGTTGCTAATTACCACATTAACAATTTAAAATTGCAAATGTAACAGTAGCAATGATTTTTTTTTTTAAATTTTGTTTTGTCTGAACCTAGCTATTCTCTCACTCCACTGGAAGACGGGTGTAGAGAGAGAAAGTAGAGGAGATTTGAAATGAAAGATGAGTAAAGCAAAAACCATCTTTTTCATTGTGGGGTTTTCGTAAAACTCAAATTAAAAAAAAGAAATTGAGGGAAAAAAAAAATAAAGAGAGGCTCATTTGTTCCACAGTGAGACACAAAAAGGGGAAGGAGGAGAAGAGTGAAAGAAGAACATAAAAGACAAAGGAGAGCCAAATGCTGGTGCCCTTTTGAACTCCAAATCGGAGGATCGGGTCACTCAATCAAAGATCTCAGACCTTCATTGCTGCCCTTCGCATTCAATTGCACGATCGTCTCACATTTCTACTCTCAGTTTTCAATGTAAATGATTAGGGTTTTTTCTTTGTTTTTGATTTTGCAGCATGCATATTTGTTTGTGAATAGCCATGATAATGCTACATGGAACTCAGTTTTGTTAATTTATTTTTGTTTTTGTGCTTCTATTTTGGCAAGTTTCTGGGTTTAGCTTGGTTGGTATTGGATTTTAGGTTTAGTGTTATCTATTCAACTTTAGTCAAGTTAGGTCTTTTGCTGAATCAGATCTATTTTCTTATAATTTCTCTGTGGCAATTTTGGGTTTCTGCTTTGCTGCAAAAAGCTTGAACTTTGGGTTTTTGGGTTTTTGGTTGGGATCTATGGTATGCCTTGATAAAGATGGAAACAAGTGGGATTCACCTTATGTGCATCTGGGTTATCACTTGAATTTGTATAATTTTCAACTTGATTGAAAATGTAGATTTGTAAAGTAATGCCAATTCGGAAATGACCCACTGACTACACTTGTTCGTCTGATACGGAATTTAGCAAAAAAAAAAAGTCTTCGTTTTCTCTGAATTTTCTTTTTTGGTTTATGCAGAATCTACATTCTGACTTTGGGATTTCTTGTGTGCAGCTTTGCTGATTTTGATTGGTGCCAAATGAAAACGATAGTGAAAAATTGCATCTGTGAAATGATCTGAAGAGTATTTAGTGTTACCTTTAATAAACAAAAATGAAGCCTGACACACTTCTTGATTATGCTGTATTCCAATTGTCTCCAAGGCGTTCAAGGTAAGGATAACGTTCCTTGGTATTTTCTATTTGTTGCTATATGCTTTTCTGCTGATTAGAGATTGTAATCTCTTTTCCTTTATTTTCTTTCTGTTAAATGTGTAGATGTGAGTTGCTTGTTTCAAGTGATGGAAACACTGAGAAACTAGCATCAGGATTGGTAAAGCCATTCTTGACCCATTTAAAGGTTGCAGAAGAGCAGG